>CM070504.1:81173341-82559805 GCA_036346375.1 Guadua angustifolia | reverse complement strand
AGAACTAAAGAAGATGGTGGTTGATAGAGAGTGGGAAAGCTTGAGTCATGTGAAAACCAAAAAGGGTAAGGATGCAATGGCGATGGCTATAAATAGGGCCTTTTAGAATGGTGTGGCTCTATGCTTGAAGGTTTTTGAGCCTTTGGTACAAGTTCTTCATTTGGTTGATGGGGATGTCAAGCCATCTATGGCTTTTCTATATAGAGAATTAATTAAGGCAAAGAATGAGCTCAAGGATGCCTTTGGAAATGTGGAGAAGAACTACAAAGATGTTATAGTCATTATTGAGAAGAAGATGAAAGGTAGACTTGATTCTCCATTGCACTTGAGTGCATACATGTTGAATCCGTACTATATATAGTTATATTGATGATGTAATCTTCACGGATCCAAACATTACAGAATCATTCATGTCTTGTGTTGAGACTTTTTATCATGGTGATAATGACAAGCAAGGTCAGGTTGTAAATCAAGAGTTGATCAAATTTTAAAATAGGGAATGTCCCTTTAGAAAGAAGCTTGCAAGGAGTTGTCAAAACTTCGACTATAATTTGGGTAAACTTGTGCTTAATTCATGTCTTCATTTTGCAATGCATGGTAACATGTTAATCAACTCATATAGATATACATATACTAAATTGTTCTTACTTTTCTTAGTGGTAGAATCTTGGTGGAGGCTCTATGGAGTCCAAACACCGGATTTACAAAAGATGGCCTTAAGACTCCTCTCATTGACCACAAGCTCTTCCGGTTGTGAAAGAAATTGGAGCACTTTTAAATTGGTTAGTCTCTACTCTTAAGTCCCAATATTCAGTACTCTAAAGTCTCAATTCCTAAACTCATGTAATGTCTCAATCTATTTTGCAATTCATAGATACATGCCAAAAGAAGAAATAGGCTAACCAATACACGCCTTAACAGTATAGTCTATGTACAATTCAATGCTAAAATGTTGTGATGTTTCCAAAGCTCGAAGATTTCTATATGAGGGAGGGGATAATCATGCATTGATTGTTTTCAGGGATGAGGAGGATGAGGAAGAGGTAGTGCCCCGTATACCACAGGGAGTACTTGATGAAGTTATGAGTACTAGTGAACAACTTGAACTTCATAGGAGTGCAAGAGTGAGAGTGCTTCATGATGATGATTTCAAATCCGAAAAAGAGGAGGGCAATGAGGAGGAAGAGGTGGCTGTTGAGTCCGAGGATGACTAAGATGAAATGTTGCCACCAAAACTCTATCCTTTAGAGGATTGATCATTTCATGATTATTGGCTCATTGCATTTAATGTTATTACATCTTATCATTTATTATATTCCATCTTTCATGTGTGTTTTTCATTCTTTTGTGGAACTTAGTCATGTGTGGAACTATATTTTGTAACTACATTGTGTGTGGAACTTAGTTTTGTGACTATATTATGTGTGGGACTATATTTTGTGACTATATTCCAACTTTCATGTGTGTCTTTCACTCTTTTGTTTCGCTGTAGCATGCTATTTTGTGATTTTCGCCGCTGACTAGGCGCTAGGCAGTGGGCATCTGCCCGCCTAGCACTTTTTTGAACATCGACTTTTCTAAAAGAAATCGGAATTGTAGTAAAAAATATTGTTTTTGTAACAATGAGGAAACTATACAGCATCTCTTTTTTACTGCCATTTTGCATGTTTTGCATAGTGTTTATACAAGCGGCTTTTAATCTATCACCTTCTAGTAGCATAACCAATATATTTGGGAATTAGCTATTCGGGTTGAGAAAGGATTTGAAAGCTCACATTATGATTGGAGTTGCTGCTTTGTGTTGGTCGATTTGGCTATATTGCAATTGTGTGATTTTTAAGAACACAAAAAATTCTATTCTATTACAAGTTATCTATATTTGTACCAATTGGTTGCGATCGTAGTCTGTATTGCAGCCTCATGAAGCAAGGGAAGTGGTGTTATTGGCATGCAACTCGCTGGAGATTGTGCTTCGAGATCTCTTTATCAGTCATGGATGGCGATTCAGTATTAAATTGTGTCGGTGTTAAAACTTTATGTTTTTGTTTGCCACGGCTTGTTGAAACTTTTAGGATAGAGAGCTCTTACGTCAGTTTTTGTTGTAACTACGTAATAAATGTTTGGTTATGTACATCTTATGATACAAAGGTTGAAAGATATAATCTTCTATTATTAAAAAAAAAGAGAAAGTTTAGAGCTTTTGATGTTGAACAATTAACATTGCCTGAGGATAAACTGGAAGCAAGGAAATATATACAGATGTACCTTCAATGAAGGACTCAAATACATCATCACTCGGCTCGGTTGATGTGATTCCGTTGACTAGTTGATTAATATCCATCCAGTTTGACTGCTCGACCAGGCCAGAGAACAGTGTAGGTCTATCCACAACCCAGTTATCAACTATGTCGATGTTGTTGACTGCGACAGGATCAAATGTTTTGCCTTGTGTTGTCGCCTATGAACAGTTATTAATCAAACCACTCATTGGCATCTATGAATGCTTCGTTAGCCAGCAAAAGATGTTTTCTTTTAACAACAAACAGTAAAATTCAAACAAGATTGCGCAATCAATGAGATCATATGCAACACAAGACTATCACAGGATTTATCTACAAGATCTGACTGGTGTCGATAGCGAAAAAATAAGGGCAGCGGTGACAAGTAATAAAATAAAGAGAGGCGATAGCAGAAAATAAAGGTTAATGATAACGATTAATGAGTAACGTGACAAAAGATTAAAAGTCTATAATACCTCTAAAAAATATACGGCTAGATCTGATTTCTACTACCACTATTTACCATCTATATTATCCATCGTAAAATTGCTCTAGTTATTACCATATCTTTACATGGCGGCAGTAATTTCTTGCCAAGACAACAAACCAGCCAACAAGAGTAACCAATTACGAATTTTCTTGGCAAAAGATGTTGGAACTACCGGGAAAATTTTGCCCATGTTGCCAACATAGCACACGTCGTTTTTCTATTTATTCTTTAATTTATACAATCAAGCTAGGTTACAAACCAATTTAACAAACTAACCCACTAAATCTTATCTTCCTAAACAAACTAAATCTTATTTCTTAACCAATGATTTTAACGTGACAAGATTATCTCTAACATTTTTTCCTAGCCTTGACACATTGACAGTTACTCATCTAGACAATCGGCCTCAACTACGATTTGCTTAACTCATACTCAATACAGGATGGATAATACATCTCCTCAATATCCCGGACTCATCTTCGATGAATTTAACTTTGGACCGCAAATACATTTCCTCAACATCTCGGACTCAACTTTGACGGACTAAACTTTAGACGGCGAACGCATCTCCTCAACATCCCGGACTCTTCTTAATACACGCAGAAGCTTTCTTTTGATCTTCTAGTGCAACATAATCTCTTCTGATATACACGTTATTTTTAAAGAAATTTATATATATTTATTTTATTGACACAACTGACGCAACTTTAGCCTCCTTTTCTATCTTTTTCTTGCGACCGTACTGCCGTGGCCTTCTTTTCTTCATTTGCTTTGCTTGTAGCCTGAGACTCTGCTTCGAGTACTCTCCCGGCCACTACCAGGAGAGTATGGCTTCTGCTGCCTGCTCATGTGACCTGTTGTCGCTGCTAACAGGAGGAAAGTACTTCGTGTCGACAACCAGCCATATGAAGCCCCTGCCTGCCTCGTCGTATGTGCCGCCGTTTGTGACCACTTCCTCCGTGCGTCCCCAGGCCCGAGCTGCCTGCCTGGAGCTCTACGAACGGCGTGCAGCACTGAGCACGGAGCTCACCAGCCCGAGCCGCTCCGCCCGCTCTGATTTCTTGTGCCACCGCGGCACGAGCAAGTCAATAGCGCGCTGCTGTCTGCTCCTGATGTGCCCCGCCACGCGCCCTGGTAGCACTTCCAAGCCTCCTGCGCCATGCGGTGCCGCCCGCAGCGTCCTCAGCCGTGTTGCTGCTCACCCGGCCACCTTCACGACGATAGCCTGTCTGAGGCATAGCGATGGTGGCCTTGACGTCGCGTCGTGGGAGTGTCGCTTCTGAGAATTAGCTTCCTCCCAGGGACAGCGGTTAGGATTTTAGACCTGAAGCTCTGATACCGATTATTAGAACTAGTAGAAAAATTTTACCGACGTTACTAATATAGTTTATGTAGTTTTTCTATTTATTTCTTGGTTTATATAGTTAAACTAGATTACAAACCAACTCAACAAACTAACCAACTAAATTTTATCTTTCTAAATAAACTAAATCTTATCTTTTAACCAATGATTTTAACGTGACAAGATTATCTCTAAACGTGACAAGATTATCTCTAACGAAAGAGCCTACCAACTAGACCAGGCGAACCAGAGCAGCGAGGGAAGGCAGAGGGAGAGAGAGCTCACCCGGTTTATTTTCTTTCCTTCGAGATGAATCTGCCGCCCCGGAGGCCCGGAATCGAAGGAAACCCCAGAACCGGAGGCGAAGCTGGTTCGGGCTAGGCTGGGCTCAGCGACTGGCGCTGATCCACGTTGGTTAGTCCCTCGGTTGGGCCGGTTGATTCAGCGGCAAGAACCGGCCGACCGGTGCCCTCAGAGGCTCACACACTCAGGCCTCCATCTATTTCTGGGTTTTTTTTTGTGAGAATTTTTGCTCGTTCTTGCTAATGGCTCGTACGGGAATTGGGGGTTTTTTTTATGGATTTGAGTATAGCCCCGTTTGGTACCGTTCTTCACAGTTCCGGCTCAAAAAAGAAGCGAATTATGAGCCGAAGGGAAGGATTTTAGATAAATTATTATGGAATAATCAGAAGCATATTTTTACCGTAGAATCAGAAGCACGTCACAAGCCGATTCTACGTGATCCTGCTAATTTTGCGGATTGGGATTAGCAAATTGATGTTTTTACCCACTTTTGCCACTAGATGCCACCCGGGCGACCCAGCCCCCTACTCCCCCGCTCCCCACACGTGGCTCGCCAACCTCCGGTAAGCGCGGGTGATTAAGCCATTCACAGTGTATAGTTTCATTTTCGGTTTAAGAGTGTCACATCGGTTTTATCTGTGAATGTCGTGTATCTTAGGTTTCATCTAGATGAAACTCTCTCACCTTCTATGAAACTCTCTCTTCATAATTATTTTATCATGTCACCAAACATGATGATATGTCGTATCATTTAATAGGAATGTAACTCCTATTGTCAATAGCCTTAGGGCTCAGAGTCCCCTTCAGCAGCCCGAGGGCTTCCGCCTCCCCAAGAGTCGCTACCTCTGGCTCCCCACGACTCCCCGAGGGCTACTTCAAGGTGCTCAGGAAGGGGATGCTACCGGAGAAGCCCATCGTCCTCAAGGCCAAGCTCATCTCCAAGGTTGCCGAGAAGAAGATCAAGGCCGCTGGTGACGCCATCGTGCTCGCCGCCTAGGGTTCGGTACTGACCCACCCTGCCTTATCTACCTCTTGGTTTTGAAATCTATAAATCTAAACTAGTAGTTGTTTCTTGTCTCAGCTGTTTGTGTTAAGTTGTTTCCTATTGTGGTTCTTGCGTGTTAAGACAGTGCCTTATGAGAAGTTTTGCACTATGTGATGCCAGTTTATATATCGGATATTTCAGATGTATCAATGCTATGTTTTGCTGCTATTTATGATCCGTTTGATCCGTATTATTAATCTGTGATGCATGCTCGCTTATCTGTGACAAGAGTTGTCTCGAACGTTGTCCAATCTTGGGTTCATAATTCTAGTGATAGAAGCTTTGGATCTCCAACTAAAGAATCTTTCTGAACCTAAAACAGATTCAAAGTATTGCTAGCAAAAAGATACTGACATATGCAATTTCAGAAGCTCAATAAAATTATGGCAACACAACTAATGGTCATGCATGTTTTGGATCTCCAGGTAACGATCTTCTTGAACCAAAATAGATCCAAGGTATTGCTAGCAAAAAGGTACTGATACATGCAATTTCAAAAGCTCAATAAAACTATGGAAACACACAACTAATGCTCAAGTATGTTTTGGAAGCTGGATTAACCTGCCTTTTTTTTGGAGCTAAGATAGTCAACAACTAAACCAAGTTGGATTAGTTTTTGTCTGCCTTCTAACAGTAACAAACCACAATGCAATAGCATGCATATATAGCTGCCATGAGGATCGAACTACCAAGTGTCTTAGACTTATTGCAACTCAGCATTTAGAGCCCTAATTCAGAATTTTTCCTGTATGAGATGTGGACATCTCGATATGTAACATTAGTGTTGGAAGTTGTTCTAGAGAAATTTTAAAAGGTAGAATCAGCCTTTGAAACATCTTTTTTAGGTGAATATGCAAGGATTTGGCACATTGGTACCTTTTCCTTTAAGCTGGAAATGCTTAACTCTCATATCCTAGATAGCTAATTCGATAATCCAAATCAGTACTCGTCAATTGCAAAGATGTTACGACAATATGGTTCTTGATTGAATATTGTGAAGCCTACTTAAAAAAATGTTATTTAGTAGTTTTTCGTTGGAATGGTTGGTTGGAAACAAAGAATGAAGTGTCTCAAGTAATCCCCTTGCAGGTTTTCTGCTATTTTATTCTACCTGTCTATGTTTTCATTTTCCAATCTGGGAGATTGGTAAACAACTAGAAAACCTGACCTATCTAAACATTTGGTATCATTTTGTGGAATTGAATTAATTTGATGCACAAAGTTTCTAAATGATTCATAATTTTCATGTGTTTACAAATCCAATTCTGCTCACTCTGCTACAGCTCACGCCTGGTGTTGGGTCGTCTCTTCTGTAGCAAATCTTGCAACAGACACCTGAGCAGTTGATTCCATTGCCAGTAGAGCAGTAGCAGTAAGTGATTCAGCTTTAGAAGATGCTATCAGCTGGTAAATGGCACCAGCTGAATCGGCACGCCAAAATTGTCAGTTAAGTTGCGTGGACAACATGGCAAGAAGTGAAGAAACTAGACATTACCGTCGATTTGGAGCCACCACACTTGTAACTTCTCAACATTGCTGGCATCTAGGGGCCATCAGTTTTGCTCCTGATTGTTCATCTGGCATTCTTTGCACATTTGGGGATAAAATATGTGATGGGAAGAATATGTTGTGAAAAAAGATGTTTATTGATCATCACTTCTGTAACATTAGAGAAGTCAGATCTTTTTTCTTCAAACAAACTGAAAGGTGTTGCAGATAGGCATCGGATGCATGCATGATGAGCTCTAAATTTGTTGTCTTGCTGTCGTGATTTCATGTGTTTACTGCTTTTCTCATAACATTGTTGCATTACTGCTGCTTACTTGTTGTAATCTATTCTTCTACTTCAACTTAGAAACAGATGAAGCCTTTGTTGATGGAGATATGTCAAATGAAGATATTGAGGAAGATGGTGATGAAACCACAGAGGGTGATGATGATATGGCAACATTGCGTAACTCTATAGCTGCAGGTTTGATTTGAAAGTAGTGTTGTATGATATGTTTGTTGGATCTAGCCATATCAATGTTTGTGTGGATCTTTTACTAACTATTACGTGAATGTTAGTACCGAAACAAGTCTTCATTTACATCATTACAAATACATTTGAAATTATTCAATCACTATTTTACATCATTAACAAAAAAATCATTTAAATTTGTCCAACAGTAATAAAAACAGTGATATGTATACTAAATCAGCAACAAAACAAACTCTCATTCTCTTCGGGGCATTCTAGTCATTTCTCACTCAGCACAAATAATCAGTTGTCGAACGACTAGCTTCTTTAGCCAACGGATTCTTTAGGTATCCGCTTCTCTAAATAGTTGGCTATAATCTAGAATCTATCCTAAAGGGGTTTGGCCCCCTTCGTTTCAGCTTAAATACAACTTCTGCTTAAAATAAAAGCGGATTGTGCGCCGAACAGTAGGATTCTAAACAACTTCTTCAAGAATCAGAATCTGATTTGTATACAGAATCAGAAGCTGTTATCCACCTGATTCTGCGGATTCTGACTCAGATTCTGCGAGTTCCGTCTCCCACGAGTCGTCGTAGGCATAAGGGCTTCCGCCATCATCCCTAGACCCCTTCACCACCCTCATCCGCTCATCCGTCACCGACGCCAATCAATAATTAACACAGACAATCAGGATTGCCGAACGACCAGATTCTCCAGTCAGCAGATTCTTCAGACAGCCGCTTCTCCAGACAGCTGACTACAATCCAGAATTTGCATAATCAGAAGCTATCCCGATGGGGGCCATAATGTCTCACAGGATTCTGCTCTGTGATTTGAGCAAATCTTTACCCTCCTTGCAATGTCTGAATTGATGTATTGTGCATGAGATAAAACTAACACGTCGTACCTCCTAGTCTTGGAACAAAGTTTCATGAACAGCTCCGTCCGGCGATACCAACGCAAACACGGCACACTTCGTCCATAGAAGCTCAGAATCAGAATCCGAATCCGTCACACAAAATGCCTCGCATGTGGCCGCGAAAAGACAGAACAAATAGGCAGTTCATGAGATCAAACTGTTTTTTTGGCTCGAAACGCATCAAGGACACCAAATAACCACATACCGTTATTGCTGTACCACCTTTTACCCCAAAGATTCCAAAACTACACAAATCTTTGCTGTTGCGTTGGCCGAGTAAACTGCACTCCTAGAAACCAGAGACATTACAAAGGCTGAATACGTGAACTAGCGAGCTCTGCCACCTAGATTACAATATCTAGTAACTATTATCGCCATCCACATGAGCATCAAGTAAGTACAATTGCAATCGTGATTAAAAAAAGTTGCAATGGCCATAGTTGCCAGCAGCAGTATGGACAGTCAATGGGCAATGGTTTAGCCGAGCCCAAGTTCCTTCTTCAGGTTCTCAAGGACAGCCTCTATTTCAGACAAGCTATCATCAAAGCTGTTCGTTGATGTATTGTCATCCTGAGCATTTTTGCCTCTCCCTCCAAATTGTGTGTATGGATCATTCCCAGTGTCTTCCTCAGGACCTGAGTCGTCAATCTTCAGTTCATTTTCTAGAAACTCAACAAATTCCTCACCAATTGCCTGGTCAATCAAAACGTCATATTAGAGTTTACACGAGCTTTCACATAGACCATAGTCATACTCAATTAGTAATACTGGTGGTCACAGTAGCATCTTTGCATTGCTAAGTGGTCTGTCACGATCGCAAGTTGCAACGGTGCAAGTTTGCAACAAGACAGTGGAACAAAGAGAACTTACTGCCAACTCTTCCCACAGGCTTTTAGGTTTCTGTTCTGAATTCAGCCCAGCTTCCCAGTTCTGAAATTCTGCTTGCAGATCTTTAAGGAAATCCGCTGCAAAACCAGAAACCACAGTGGTGTCAAACATAGTTGCCAGAAAGGCGATTTGTCTAAGTCGCGGTACAGGATTCGGGTTCGTGGTTCGCCATTTTTTCTTCTAATTTTCACTGCGAACACAATACCCTAAACTGGTTCGGATTCGACGAATCTAGTTCGCGATTCGGGAGGGTTTACAATGAATCTGGTAACTATGGTTTCAACAGATGAACATTTTGTGTTCAATTACACTTCGTATATCTCCAAATTACTATCTACCAGCAGTTTCAACGAACAAAAACTGCTACGGGATCTCACTATTAGTAGTTTGTTAGCGGAAAACTGCAATGGAATCTCACTGACACTATCAAGTGACCAACCACTGATGGAACCTGAATGTACGAACTAGCACAAAATTTCCAGCCCCAAAATACGGCACACTAGAGCGGATGATAAGAGAATTGCGTACCAAACCCATAGAATTGCTCCTCTCCAACAGTTGATTTGCTCTTCCCGGAGGTCCAAGACGAATCTGGGTTGCTGCTTGCATACTTGGACCGGCTCTCCGAATTCATTAGTGTGTTGTACGCATGTTTGATCCGCAGAAATTTCTCCTGGCTATTGGCCTGCGTTGAGAAAATCACAAACGCGAACATTACAAATCTCCAAATCTTACAGTAATACTAAAGCTACCATTTCTCAATCCTAATAGGAATCACGCAAAAAAGAGCGAAACGCAATGGGATGGTAAGACTTGGGAGGGAGCAGCAACGGCACGCACGGACGCACCTCCTTGTTGACGTCCGGGTGGTACTTGAGCGCGAGCCGCCGGTACGCGCGCTTGATCTCGTCGGGCGCCGCCGACGGTGACACGCCGAGCACCTCGTACGGTGACTCCCTCCGCCCGCCGCCGGCGCCCGCGCGGGCCCTCACGCTCGTCCGCCACCAGTGAGGCGCGGGCCCTTGGAAGGAGAGGCGCGCGGAAGAGCCGGAGCGGGAGGAAGCGACCGCGCGGAGAAGGAGAGGAGGCGGCAGAGCGAAGCGGCTATGCGAGGTGGGGAGAGGAAGGGGGACGCGGAGTGGCGGCCTGCAGCTGCAGCGCCATGGCGCAACCGGAGGGGATGGGGTTGCAGGATTCGAAGCCCCTTCGAATGGCTCGCGACGAGCCTTCGACTGGAGCGGGCAGCATCATCCACCGTTCAGATCAAGCGGCACGGGCGCAGAGGTGAGGATCGGGCGACCATGCTTTAAGTTGATGATAAGCATACTCTGGAAGGGAATTATTTTATAAAATTAAATAATATTATTTTATCATAGATTTATTTAGTTGTCAAGATTGAAGCTTCTATGTCGTCATTTAAATTGACAGACTCTATCACCATTTTAATTAGCTACATAAATGTATTTTTGTATAATTTTGATTCATCATATTATTTTTGTAAAATTATTTTTAAAAAAAATTCCTCTGGAAGGGTTAGTTCACCATCTCGACACCGTCAAATTTAAAAGAATCCAAATGAAGCATCAATTCAAAACTGAATTCTCGTGCAAGAGATTCATAAGTAGCCTTGATAATTTGCGAGTATGATAAGATACACTGCTCTACAAGCACCTGTCAACATCAAACAAGCAAACGCCCAAATTAAAATGCAGAGCTGATCAGCGTAGTACAACTGTAGGAGCGTACAAGAGGTTATAGTGTTTTACAGGGCAAAGTGCCAAACTTCTATCAGGTCTGTTCTAAAGCCTTTCACAATCCCTGCAAGCCTACGCACTGGAGTTGGTGTGGGAGGATGGTCCAGGACCTAGCAGCAATGGCGGATCCTTCTTCCCGCTGCCGGAATCAGAACCTTCTTTCGGGGGTGGTCTTGCTGCAGCCCATGCGCGAAGGGGCGGCTCAAACATCTTCCCAGCAACATCTGGAGGCGGCTCTTGTGGGGCGTCCTCTCCGGGAAGGACTACAAGACCCTTCTCCCTGAGAGACGACGGCTCGTTGTAGCATTCCTTCCAGAGGGAGTCTACAAGTTGTCGCTCCTCACGAGCAGCATGGAGATCATCGGCGTCCATTGTGCTGATGCCTTCGATTCGGCTCCTGAGGACATCTTTCAGCTTGTCTTGATCAGGAAGAGTGTTACAAGAGCCAGATGTCTTGTCCCGTGCCAGCTCCAGAAGGCCACCTAAGGCAGCCTCTCGAACTCCAGAATCATCACTGGATGCAAGGTGCATCATTTGATTCGGAAGACCAAGCTCTGTAGCAACATTCCTATCCACCTTTTCGTTGCGCAGCAGGTAAAGTATAAGATTCAGAGCTTTCCTGGAATGATACAACAGGATTGTAATGACATTACAGGCACATAATTCAAATGGCAGTGAAATTTCTGAGTCCAACGAATAAGTACAAAAATTCAGGGAAAAAAGGACTAGCACGACAGAATCACATGACAAATACTGCGATATCAGATAACCATGATAGCTCCACTAGCAAACCAAAGTTGGAACAGCACATAAGGGCTTTATCCCACTATGGCAACATAGCAACTCCTAGTATGTGAGGATTCGCTGGTAGTATGTTTATTCATAATTTTGGATTCTTGCACTACAATTTTTAGTGAAGTGCACAGGTTGACCACTTCTGAATGGAGAACCCCTTAACTCCCAATTCCACTGCCTGTCAAATATTGTGCCAATACAAGGCCATGTTGTCGAATCTAAAGGGAAGCATAGGTCTACATGATCATAGTGTTCAACAAGATGCAGAAGATCAACCTAATCACAAAAATGTCTTACGGAATATTGTTTCACAGCCCTTCTGAATATCATACCACATACCTCTGAAGTCTGGCATCATCAGAAGCTAGGGCATCTTTAAGTGCAGCATAGCCATTTCCTAGGCGAAATGCAGCAATTCCTGGCTGGTTATGACGAATAAGAGCTGCGAGACAAGGGTACGATATCTACGGTTAGCATGAATAACAGAAGAAAACTATGCGCAAAGACAAGGGTATGATATCTACGATTAGCATGGATAATCAGAACTGCAAGACGAGTATGATATCTATGATCTGCACTGGTTTTGACACTTGGGGGACAGAAAGTAAACGGTTTTGTAGTCAGAGAACGAAAATTAGACTCCAAAAGAAGTTAAAGTACCAAAATTGGGCCTATTCCATTTCTCTTATATGGTATCAGTGATTCGATACAAAAAAGAAGAATAAGACTTACATGATATTGCTCCAAGAGCTTTTGTGCGTGCATTCGTACTAGGATCGGATGTGAAGTTTGTCAACAGTGGCTCCAGTCCATTAGACTCCATGACAAGTTGCTGGCTTTTTGGGTTATTCTGCACAATTGTACTCACAACTTCTGCTGCCTTTGCTCGGATGCCAGCATGTGAATTTTTCAAGTAACCAAGTAGAGGATCTAATCCACCAATAGAATGAAGATCTGCTTGAATAATTATACATATTACCGATTTCATATGGTTAACCACAGAATAACCATTTATAAAGAGGGAAAATCATTAGATTCGACCATAATCTTACCATTTGCCATGTCAATAGATTCCACATGCTCTTGTAACTCATCCAACATATCTGAACATAAAGTTATAAAAATGTTAGTCGGCAGTCATAACTCAAATAGACTTCAAAACTTAACATGCATATGCTAATAGGAATCAAATGCAATTTTAACAAACTCTTCAAGGGGTATACATGTTGGGACTTGGGACAAACAGTGATGAATTAATTGTAGACCAAAGGGTCATATACACACACGTACAGAAATAGTATATCGAAAAGGAAATGTGGGGCCTAACCCAAATAAATCATCATATATACATTAACAACTGTAGCAACACATAAACATAATGACTTTGTGTCACTGCAACAATGTTGCCCCAGCAAAGATCATACTCCTCCAGTTATTACATCTGCCAAGGATTAGTACTGTTAATCTCAACCCTGCACTACGCACACAAATCACATACTCAGGCAAAAAAAAATTTGTTTGCATCATTAGTGCACAAGAACAGCAACCAGACTGCTTACGCATTGTTGTAGAAATTACTACCCATCACTATGGAATGCTTCATCATCTATTGGTTTGCCATATTAGGCCTATCCATAATATCCTAAAGACCTGCACATACTATTACTATCTATTTAAACAAATGTGTATTACGCCCTGAATCTCCTTGTTATGAAATTGATCCAATAAATACTTGCATGTAGTCCAACACATATGAGGTGCTGTGCAACTAGAGTTCTAGAATCTAGAGTCTAGACTGCAGTGGCTGTTTAATCTCTACAATGATGAAAATGCTCTCAAATGTGTAAACAAACAACCACATAGTGTGCAGGCTATATCGAATGGCAACGCTGTTGCTGGAAGTAACAGCGGGGATGTGAAACGTGATAAGCTCCTTTGATTGGAGAATGCACGGAAATTGGAAAACTAAGAACACTTGAAAGAGTACCTTCAATGTTCTCCGGAGTGACGCCCTGAGACTGCAAAACATCTTCAGGGGTCTTCATCACCTGGGTGATCTCCTTCATCCTCTTGACAACATCGATTGTGTTCGCCTGCATTGCCTCCATAAACCATTTCCTGTCCTCCTCACTGCAAACCAAAATGAAGGTAACTATGAACAACAGGAATACTTGCTGACAAGTTTAGAACGGTTCCAAGCAAGTAAAAGAAAAACCTTGAACGGTAGCTAGATTTCTGAATCAAAATTAAGGACATACTGCATGCTACCGCTGCTTTATATAGTTACCCTACTTGGGATCGAGTAATTTGCATTAATTCGGGGAAAAATAAGCTAAAAAGAAGTAGGATGATAATTTAATGAAACAATGCGGCTTTGGTTGGGTATAATGCTTCCTTCATCTTAAACACGAATTGGTGGCTAATATAGCATTAGGGGACACACAAGGATCGCATCGTTAAACACAGACACCCGCATGACTATACACTGGATACAGTAGTAATTCTCGCCGCAAATCTGAAAGCCACAGGCCGCAAGCGCAGACATACACTTCAGATTCGCGCGTCCGTCGCACCAACCCTAGTTTCCAACTCAAACCGGGAACCAAACAACAAGACTAGCGTAGCACAGGAGGAGCACAACACAAACGAAGGATTTTGCAAGAGGATACGCTGACAGGAGAGGGGTTAGATCTCTGGACCTGAGAGCGCGCGGCGGGTCGGTGCCGCCGCCGTGGGCGAGGCTCCACTTGAGCAGGCCGTTCCAGTCGGGCCCTCCTCCTTCCTTGGCCATCGAAGCGCCGCCGGCGAGACGAGATGAGGCGAGGGGGCTGGCTCAGGCGTTGGTGGGGTTCGCGCGCGGCCGCGGGAGGCAAACACTGGCAGAAGAAGCTCCTCCTCTCCTTCCCTTTATATGGGGACTCCCTCTCGTCACTGGTGGCGTCGTCGAGCGGGACCGTGCCGCGGCGGCGGAGTCCAGAGTATTCCCGAACCTGCGTTGCGCTTTCAGGACTCGAATTTTTTTATTTAATATTTTTTTAATCGTTTTTCAAAACTAGTCGCCTGCACTGAAAAAAGCGGAAATACCTCCGTCGCCCCTAGCGAGCGCGACTTCTTTCAGGCGACGGAGGTCGACTAACGGCAAAACTCCAAACCCTAACGGCAGAAAAAAAAAAAAAAAAAGGAAAATGAAATTAAGCCTGGCGTCGATCGATACTATAGTTTATTTTTTGGCGATTTTTTGCAAATTGTTTGTACAATAATTGTTACATTGAACCGGGAAAAATTAGGGAAAAAACTTGTCATGTAATGAGCCGGAAAAATTATTTTAGTCCAGATTAGTGATCTGCGCTTAATTTTTGATAGCCTCGTAGGGTCCGTCGAATATGGCGAAAAAATAGGGGAAAAAGCAGGCGGTCTCATAGCGTGGGATACCACTTTAGTGCAGGCGAGCGCAGACGGCCGGACGTTAAAATCGGAAAAGGCACTCACAGACACGAAACCAGAAATCGTGGCCACTTAGGGGTTTCGTAGCCCGCCGGATAGGCGGACACGGTTCAAAAAAGGGAAAAATCAAGGCGACCTACGCAACGCGAGCTACCACTTACGTCAGGCGAGATGGCGGGCGTTGCCCGGCTTTTGTTGCGAAAATCATAAAGGCCCTCGCGACCCACGAAACCACGAAATCGTGGCCACTTAGCGGTTTTAAGCCCGCCCCCATGTTCGCCGGACATGGTAAAAAATACGGGAAAAATCGAGGCGGCCCTCGCAATGTGGGCTACCACTTACGTATGGGCGAGATAGCAGACGTTGCCTCGGCATTTTGTTGCGAAAATCGGAAAATGCACTCATGCGCCACGAAACCACGAAATCGTGACCACTTAGGGTTTTCGTAGCCCAGGGACAGGCGGACATGGTCAAAAAATCTGAAAAAAAATCAAGGCGGCCCTCATAATGCGGGCTAGCACTTACGTATGGCGAGATGGTAGGACGTTGCCCGACATTTTGTTGCGAAAATCGAAAAAGGCACTCGCGCCACGAAACCATAAAAACTTTTACAAGGTCAGAAAATTTTGAAACTTTTTATGGAGGTTCACGATAAATCGGTGATATTACCATAAAAATTTCAAATGATTTTAATATATGAGGAATATTTTAAAATTCAAACAATACATATATAAGGGCACATACAAGAAAGTTCGGATGATAAAATAAGCAATGGATTAGATTATATTATATTACATGGCATTACAACGAAGGTGAGATTAATACTTGAAAGCACTTTTCGTCATGGTGGAACAAATGATCGTTCGCCTATCTGAGTGCTGACCCGAATGATGTAAGACATTTTACGCATATTACGACGAGTGTAAATATTACGACCGGTCCTCGGACACCGCTCAATCCCTACTATGAAAGAACTCCATGGGGTTCGCGGATTCTCCCATTTGTCGCCCATTGGGTGGCCTATGCCGTCACGTCTCGGTGTATAAGACTTAAATTTTGGTTGTTGTTTATGTGGATTTACGCCTCCCATATGGGCATGTCATCCCGATTCGGCGTCCTCTATGTTAATACCACGGGTTCCCAGGTGGTCCGCATACGCGCCGAGATTTGTTGCGTGGTGCGGACCTCGGCATTTGCTTCCCCTTGTCCCTTCTTCGAGAGGAGGAACCCTCGGGCACCTCTCTTGTGTTGGCCGTTAGGCGGAGACATGCGAGCGCCTGCTCTGTTTGGTCGCCTCCACTATATGGTGCGGGAGGTGTGTGTTGGGCTTATGCTTGGACAATCGGAAGCGTGCCCTGATCATCTGATATGCCGCTTTGGTGGTTGCATAACACCGTAGGCGTACTCGAGGTCACGGCTTTTACGGGCGGTAGTGGCACCACGGAGAGGTTGCTCCCCGGTTATCCCATGCGAGGTTGCTGAGATGTGGGTGAATGCGTCTCGGGTCCACCGGTTGAAATACCAGACCGTTCATCCTCGGCCAAGGGGCTGGTAGAATCTCCGGTCCGCTAGATCACCTGGCGGTATCAACCCTCGCCTCCAGGCCATGTCTGTGAGCGTCGGGGCTTTGGGTGGCCCGGAGGAGGTTCCTCCTCGACTTGTTGATGTTCGAAAGTGTCCTCTTGAAGTCTGTGTGCGATGAACTGATTTAGAACTTCTACTTTGTGAGTTCAACATGAGTATGTCGCATGAAACTCACCGTCGGTTGGCCCTTGCACACCGGCCCTAAGCTCTGGTCGATCTAGAAAAGGACATATCTGGCGGCCTCTCCCACCGGGTGAAGTTCTCGGAAAGCGGGGTAGTTAATCGTGGCGGTTGTTGAGAAATTAAGAGTCACGTCGTTCGGCCGTCGATCCATTGGAAGAAGCAACAAGCCCTCGTCTTTGAAAAAGAAAAAACGATGCATGAGATGGTAGTGTTACCTGTATTGTGTGGGGCCTTGATGGGTTTACCTCGTCGTCTGCGAACTGCTTGATGATTGTGAAGGTGGCCGTCTCTCCATGGGTAGATTGCATCATCTTCGCCGTAGAGTTGCGATCACATTCGATCAGGCAACTCCCGCAGAATCAAGGCGTCGGCGCTCTTGGCATCCGGATATTGAGGCGAGAGGACTTCGCTTCTTTGAAGAGGCGGCAGTGAAACGACATTGTTCTCTCTCCTTCCTTCTCTCTGTTCTTTCTTGTTCTCTCATTCTTTGGGTATGCGAGGCGTCTTGAGCGAAGATTATAAAGGGTAGATATCGCTTTGGGTATGGGCGTCGCCCATTTTGGCGATATTTACCTTCGGCGATGTGCCTCGACATATCAGGCTATCGCCCCATTCGAGCGAATTTACCTTGAGGCGATGTGCTCCACGACATATCGAGGCTATCGCCCCATTTGAGCGAAATTTACCTTGGGGCGGTGTGCCTCGACATATCGGAGCTATCGCCCCATTCGAGCGAAATTACCTTTGGGTAGTGTGCCTCCTTACATTTTCACAAAGAAAGCTATTTGTTCATCGTTTATTAATAGCCAATTATATATTGTCGAGCTATGCGGACATTGCTCGACCGCGAAGTTTAAAAATCGAAAAAATAAGTGAACGACATGGCTAAGAAAACATATCTACTACTCGAGATAGTTAGACAACATGGTCTTTGAAGATAAATACATTACAAAAGTACAAGCTGTACAACAAATCGATCCGCGGCGCCTCTGATCGCTTTCGTTGAGTGCGTGGTGGCGAGTGGCGAAAACTTCGGCGACTTCTTGTGGAACCCAGTCTTGGTCGATCCGAAGAAACTTCGTTCGCACCAGAGACACGATGTCCCCACCGCCGACCCTCAATCTGCGGACAACCTAGGCCGGTGGGTCAAGTCCACGTCTTTGGTCTAGCGACCGGGAGTAGCGTCGGAAGACGCGTAACTCTCGCCATCGCTTTGCACTGCGTGGTTACAAAGCAAATTCATGGTTAGAAAGCAAATTCATGGTACACGTTGCAACTACAAAAAGTAAATGAAAAGTAATGCAATGTTCCATATTCAAATATTACATTAACGGGATAACAAATATCTGGTACATACACTCGAAAATACATTGGACGGGGACAACAATTAAGCGGTACATAGAATCGAACATACATTGACAGGGACAACAATTAAGCGGTACATGGAATCGAAAGTACATTGGCCAGGGACAACAATTAAGCGGGTACATAGAATCGAAAAAAACATTGCGGAGACAACAATTAAGCTGGTACATAGAATCGAAAATACATTGGCGGAGACAACAAATAAGCGGTACATAGAATTGCATTATCCACAATTACGGACGCGCCTCGGACTCGTCCATATCGTTCCCTATCTGCCGTGTCCTTGGCGACGGCCATACCTTCAACATTCGGATGTCGGTACCCATCGATGCCACGAGGGGGGCCGCCGTGAGCGATCCATCGACCCGTGCCGTACACCTCGTTATGCCCGCGTGTTGAGAACACTCGCTTGTAGTAGTAGTGGGAGATGTACTGACGACATATTGGTGTGTCTACTTTCTGCGGCAATCACGTGGCGAGCACGGCAAGTGCAGCAGCGTGGCTTGGCGAGAGCACTCGCGATCGGCTGACTCGAATGCGCACAGATGGGAAGTCCTCCGGTGGGCACCTCTTGACCCGGTCACGCGATGCGACGTGGTACCTCCGTTCCACGCCACTCTCCGGTGTCAGCGATGTGTCTGTGCCTTAGTGTCTTGTTTGCCATGTGCGTAGAGATAGCCGTCGAAATCTGACGGCGATTGTTCGATATACATGCCACGGAGGCCTTGTGCCGCTCAGCGAAATATCTTTGTGTGCCTAGCAACACACCTCAACAATGCCCACCAGCAGGGAGGCATCTCGCGCCTTCATTACCCGGTTGTAAATCTCCGCGATTGGTTGTCATTATTCCATAGCGGAACCGCCCTCGTCATCTTGAATGGACCATTTCTCCAACGGCTCGTGTCGTATCCGGTCAGTGAAACTCTTTATGCTTGCCCGACCTCGCCGGATGTTTGTCTTGCGTCGGTCGGGAGCGCACACAAAGGCTGTGGGGTCATCTCCTTGCTCGTGGTACACCATAGGGTTCCTTGACGAACTAGCGCCATCCCTTGGATTCGATGATTGCTTCTTGGTTAGTTCATCCAACGTCCTCCACAAATGACTTCGAACTTCCTCCGTGGATTCTGTTTGCCTGACCGTTTGAACATGTTCATAAGTTCCTTGTTCTGGCCAGCGGAAAAAATTGGCACCCATGTGCCTCATGCATCACCGCTCTTGGTCTGCCACTTTCTTTGCTCCCGACGTCGGACCCTTGTTGCATATCCACGATCGCCCTCGGCAACCACATATGTCGGTCATGGATGACACATACATCGGGCGGTCTTGCACTGCTGCCATCTTGACTCTTTCAAGAAACCGATTACCGACTCTCCGTGTTTTCCCCCTCCACGAAGGCCAATGCGACCGGTAGAACACGGTTGTTGGCGTCCACCATGATGCGATTAGAATCGGCCCTTGTATTTCCTGTGAGAATGTGCCGTCCATGCAAATGGCCAAGGCGGCAGATCTTGGGAAGGCATTAATGCATCTTGTAGAGGCGAAGAAGGCCATTGCAAGACCCACTTACCCGCAAGACGCACCATCCGCGGAAACTCCGCAAGGTCGATGGCCGTCTGGGATTCCTACTTGATATTGCCACGAGCAAGTGTGGAATATTCTCGTAAGAAGCCTCGTATGTCCCGAACCGTATTTGCAAAAGCTGTTCTTTTTGCTCTCAAGCCTTTCCGTAGCTAATCTTGTCTTGAAACCTCTCTCTCGACTCGATAATGGATCGAAATTGCGGCAGCGGATTGTCGACGATCGACCATAAAACACATTTGCCACCCAAGTGGGATGACAGTTGCGGTGTTCTGCTCGCTTGCTCCGATTAGCGATTATGCTCGTCACTATGGAACATTTCGATGAGTCCTCCACTTCCCTTGTATGCATGCACCGCCATGGCACGAATCAACTTCGCACTTCACGTCGTAGTCTTTTTCTTCAGACTTCACTACCCTGAATTGGCGCCGAAGAGACATTGACCAGTACTTCACCGCATCCATCACGGCCTCCTTGTCTTTATATATGGCCCCCTGCGCGACCTCGTTCTCATTATACTCCCATGCATCTCTGTTCCCTTCATTCATTGTCAGGTCTTCGAAATTATATTTAGTCCACGCTCCGGGGACAGGCACCTCAGGAGTATTGTCCTCCTCGTCCGAGCGTTCGCCATCAGGGACTTCCTCATCCGCACGGTCCTCCTCCTCCATCAACTCAACTATGTGCTCCACCTCCTCCCCCTCGTCGGCCACCCCCCGCGCCTCCACGGCTGGCTCCTCGCCCCCTCGATCCGTCGCCACCGCCAACCTCGCCACCACCTTCATCATCGCGTTGTTGCATATCTCTATTCCTCCTCCGTAATATCTACCCGACATCACGCACCTCCGACACCGATGGAGGTACACAGTACCAATCTACCAAACAACATGAGGCCAACCCGCTCTCAACAGACCAATATAGCTCCTCCATGCCGAGGTCGCGTTAATAGGAATCGACTCTCCATAAAAAAGTCCTGCATACGGCTTACTATTGCTCTAACATGCATAGAACATTCGGGCATCAAATGAACATCCGAAATATGAACTCCATCAAACCCCTGTATGTCCTATCTCTCGGCCTAGATATGCCCTGTATGACTGTTGAAAATGCCGACAAATCGACTCCATTCGGCCCCTGTGCTATCTCCCCATCTCCATGGAATATCTGAAAATACAATGTCTCCGACATACTGCCTACAACGTCGAGCAGAAAAAATCATCATTTCTCCACCTAACCGCTATATAAATGTCACAATATATTGTCGTCAAATTTTACCCTACTGATTTGTAACGGCGTCTACCATGTTTTTAAATATACTAATTTTTAACGTAACACGGTCATTGACTATAAATAAGTAATTAGATTACCTATATTACATCCGTAAATACTAAATATTAAATCTCTAAAATATTAAATACATAAATACTAAATATTAAATCTCTAAAATATTACATCATAAATACTAAATATTAAATCTCTTAACATTACTTAATATTTCTACTATCCAATCCTAACTAAATTAAATTTCTAAATACTACAATCCTAATAATTCTAAAACTACATTAAATCTCTAAACATTGCCTAATATTTGTACTATTCAATCCTAACTACATTAAATTTCTAAATACTATATTAATTCTCAACATCTCAATCATCATATATCTAAATACTACATTAAATCTTTAAATACTACATTTCTACATTTCAAAAATTATCTGAGACTAACATTTCAAAAAATATGAGTACAAAATAATCGAACTTACCTTCAAAAACGCAGCGAAGATTTTTTTTTCCTCTTTTTCTTCCCTCCTTTTTTCCCTCCTCTTTTTCTCTTCCTTTCCTCTTTCTTTCTTCTTTCTTCTCTCGCTGATGAGCTCGTAGGTGCACAAATGAATCTTGTTTGCTATGTTGGCCTATTTAAATCACGTGGTCGCCCGCTTCAAGGCGTCGCCCGCCCGGCGACAGCCTTGAGAGCCAGCCAGCGTGTCCGCTCCATGTGACAGCAGAAAGCAGCGTCGTCACCATTGATTACCATCCGATTAGTGGGACCCACCTTTCGCCCGTCTGAAGCGATCGCCCGGCGAAGCGACGGAGGGTATTTCTGCTATTTTTCAGTGCGGGCGACTAGTTTTGAAAAAACAATTAAAAAAAATATTAAATAAAAAAAAATTCTTCAGGACTCAGGAGGAAAGGAAAAGCGCTCCTGGCTTGTTTGACAGATCCCACGCCAGCCTCCAGATCCACGGGCCGTCTGGGATTTCCTGAAAGGGCCTAGATTGGGCTAACTTTCGGCCCATATACGGCCTACAGAGAAATTGAACTTGAATAGGCCCGCTTTGGAAATCGACCCTGTATTCTAAACACGAATAGTATCCAGAATTTTTTCAATAATATTATTTTAATAGAAATTTACAAAAATAATATAAAAAAGAAAAATGATACTTTTGGTCACCTATCGCCGTTTTGATTAGCGTCTGAGCTGTCGCTACTTCAAATGGCAACAGTAAGTTTCATCTCTACCGAGCAAACGCAGGAGAAAAAAAGAGAGGTTTGACAATAGGCCTCTGTCACCATTTGAAATGGCGACAGACCTCTATCGCCATTTCAAATGACGACAGGAGCTATTTTTATAATTTTTTATTTTGATATATTATTTTTGTAATTTTTTATTTTTCAAATATTATTTTAAAAAATAATTCATCGTATCCATGCTTGGCCCGACCGCTCCGGCTGGCCTACGCTCGCAAAACTTTCGCTGTGTTTCCATGCTAGATTTCTCAATATAAATTACGTAATAGCTATGTAATTACTATGCACTCTATTCATATTTTAATATTTATCTATTTATGCTTTAAAATTTATACAACAACTTGAAAACATGCTTTAAAATAATTTACGTATGATGCATCCCGGGAAAAGGCTCGCCGGTTCACGTCGCGTGCCTTGCTGGTTCTGAGATGAAACGAGGCGCGACGTATTTGGATTTGATCATGGAAGGCTACAGCTAGGAGGACGAACTTTCCGGCATTCCCAAAGCTCACAGACAGAATGGCAATATGGCATAGAAAGCACATCTATTTCCAAACTTGGAAGAACATTTACGTACATACGAGTACGTATTGCACACTTTAATTTGTACTAGAAGCCTACCAAACCTGTCCTACTATTCTTCTAACTAACAGCGACATACATACACACGCAGAGCGCTAGCTAGATACAATATTATTCAACACCACGAAAGCAAGAGAGGAAATGCACATCCATATCTCCCAAAAAATCCAAAATAAGACGTGCAACATCCGAAGACCTACTGTATGTCAGTGGTATTGAACCGCAGAGTCACTGCACAGAGGCAGCATTAATGCGTGCGTAAATTCACGCGCCTCCAGCCCTGCCTCCGCGGCGGCACGAGCGCGAACAGGGACTCGAGGTCCGGCGGCTGGAAGTACCCTCCCTTGGGCGGGTCCCTCCGCTCCTTCCCGAGCTCCGGCAGCGCCACCGCCCTCTTCCGCGGCGGCGCCGGGCACTGCGGCACCACTGGGATGCGGCACTCCTCCCGCCTCGGCGTCTCCCACCCCTGCTCCTCCGCCACCGTCATCATCACCACCTCCTCAGCGTGCTCCACCTCCATCTCTCTCTTCTTGGAAAAAAAAGAGAAAGATTTGATGAACTAAAAAGCTAAGAACAGAGCAAGCAACCACGCTAGCTAAGCAAGCTGGAGGAGTAATATAGTACTCCCTGCCCCTGGTGCTACTGCGGTGGGTGGTACTGGTGATGCAACAAGCGGACCGAAGTGGAGTCCAGCGGTGTTGCGGTGACGCGATGAGAGTTCCTGGGGTGTGTATTGATGAGCTCAATGATCTGTGGGGTCACGCGTGGTGGGTCTACTTGTCTGCGAGAGAGAGACATCAGCGTGGTGCGTATGGTGGTGGGTGTAGTTGGGAGAGTTACGTGGCACCGATTCGCGAAGTCGCGAACACGCGAGGAGAGCGTCGGTTGAAAGTGGCAGAATGGTCTAAGCCTATCTTCAGCGGTATCTCTTTCGTCTCTAAATCTCTTTGTAGATAGATTCTAAGTACTTCAACGAATTTTCTTTATGGTTTTCTTCGAAAGATATTCTCTCTGAGAATCTCTTCAGAAAAGGATTCTCTCTCCAATCTCTATATAAAATCCTTCGAGAGGATGCTGCTAAAGATGATAAGAATAAAGGAATGAATATAAAAAAAGAAATAAAGGAAGAGAAGGAAATAAAGAGAGATTACTGAAGATAGTCTTGAGACCTCCACCTGCGGATTCATGATTCGGTAAAAAGGCCACGAGTATTGGTCCTATTGGAGAGTGGAGACACCGCCAGATTGTTCTTCTGGAGCTCGAACATGCGCATGCTTGGATGTGCACTACAGTTTTACTAGTATGTTCTCGCACCAGTCGTACGAAGTGTTGGCATTGTCGCAGTGGATCCAAGCTAACTCGGCAGTTCAAATTCAGCCACAAACGCCGATTACTCCACGGAGAAGACATTGTAGAAAATGCCCTGGGCCCCTGGAGCATATCTCTTCGGTACGTGGGCTCCGCCACTCTCACCGCCGGCACAAAGGAGTTGTGGTGAGGGACGCGACACGTGGACGGAAACATACGGTGGAGCGAGGAAAAGAGTACGCCAGCGTGGCTCCTCAGTTGGAGCTTGGACGGAGCGTGCATCTTGGAACAGAGCCGCTCGTAAGACCGGAGTAGGCGACGCGGCGCTACGAGATGACGACGCCTGCGGGTGGCTGGGCTGGTCTGGGCTGCGCGCGCGCGCATTTGGTGGCCCGGCGCCTTTCCTAGGCTTTTGCGCCGGGATAGCGGTACCGTCGGTTCTCAATTTCGTTTTCGGTTTACATTTCGTTACTACTGGAATCTAAAATTTCAATAAAATCTTATTATTTTGAATAAAATATGAATGAAATTTAAAAATCAAAATTAAAATCCAGAAATTTTGGCAAAAATCTGAAATTTCGAGACGAAATTACCAAAATTTCGGTAAATTTTAACAGAATGAAACATAGTTTAAACGATGTCAAAAAAAATTTTGAATTCTTTTTGGAGGTTCCTGGCACATCAATAATATTCCCAAAAAAATTTCAGATGATTATCTCATCTTACGAATTTTTTAAAATTCGAACATTACTACTATCATGATAAAATACTGATCATCAACTTTGATCAGAATGAAAAATGGTACAAACTACACTAAAAAATTTTGAAATTTTTTGTGCATGTTTATGATGCATCAGTGATGTTCTCATAAAATTTTCAGATGATGATCAAGCTTCATAAATTTTTAAAAATTTGGACAGTGCAACCAAAGGCTGACCAACAAATTTCAACCGAAATGGTTCAAACCATGTTAGAAAATTTTGAACATTTTTATGGATAGTTTTGATGCATCACTAATGTTACTATAAAATTTTTAAATGATGATCAAACTTGAAAAAAATTATAAAATTCTGACACTATTACTACCACATTTATGCTAATTTTGTTTTTATTTTTAAAAGATAAAAAATAAAACTAAAATATTAAAAAATCCTGTTTGATCCTAGACTTCTTAAGATAGTATCATAAATTTTTTTATAGCATGACAAAGCTTCTTCCTTTTTATAAAATTACAACAATGTTTCTGCCAAAAATTTAAAATGTCCCAAAAAAATAATTTTGTGGACAAATTGTCATCAAAGGTCACTTTCTTATGGGTTATTGATGTAATTGAAGTCAAGTACGGCCATAAAACAAAAAAATCTAGATTAATTACATGAAATTTCACTCGATTTGGGCAAAATTTCACCGCAAAAATAAAATCACTGTAGCAATTTCAAAAAAATTATCTGGCGATAAAGGATCCCATGGTGGCCTGAAATCCAAGATTTCGAGGAAATTCATCGAAATTTGAATCACTAGTTACCGCACACCACGACCAAAATGAAAGAGTAGCACAAGTATTACTATTAAATTTCGGAATGAAAAAAAGGAATTTGGTAAATGGTGATCGGGCGTCCTTTTGTTTGTGAGTACTCGATTTTTTTTATCCTTTGAATGTTGTTTTGTGATCTACGTTATACTTTATCATTTTGATTTTTTGATTTTTTTTTCTCCAGATGAACAATATGATAAGGGATAGCAATCAATTTAGATGAACAATATGATAAGGGATAGCAATCAATTTGTTTACTATTGCCGAAGTCTCACCATAAGCGAACAAGTAGGTTTTTATAGTTTTCTGTTACGTTCATTATAGTTTGTTTTGTTCCTATATTTTTTACAAACTATCACATTATTTTTTACATAATTTAATTTGTATAAAGCTAGTATATAATTAATGTAAAAAGGCCATACAAGAAATATAATATGTATTAGAGCATTCCTTAAAGTACGTATCACATGTCGTGTTAATGAGTAAATTAGTAGATGAAGGCAAATAAGCAACCAATGTCTAAATAATTCAGTACTCCTCAACAAAATAATACTCGAAGAGAGAAGGCAAATTGATTTTATCCGCTAGATCTAGATTCGAGGCCTAAAAATTTTAATACTATCCAGCAACAAAATACTCAAGTACTCCAGACACCACCATGAAAAGATGAGTCGATAACCATCAGCAACCTCAGAAGATATATTATTGGATTTTTGTGCAACTTCTTATCAATATCAGCCTAGTGAAGCTAGCAAGATTACAGGCAGCAACAAGCATATCCACTCGGTACCGAAATTAAGAGTTTCTCAACCCACAGCCAAGACTCAACACAAGCGAAATGATTCCAAATTACAAAAAGAGAAGCACAATCTCCCTCAAATAAATATGAAAAATCATCGAGTCATCGACTGTTCAAGAATGATGGGTAGCCACTCTTTCTAAGGGTGAGTGACCTCTACCTCAAACCTTCGCAGATCAAATAGATCTCCCGCGAACTAGATCTTGTCGCCTTAGGCCTCAGCCATGATACTTTCTTGAACTTCTCTTTGCAAAACTTCCCAAACCCTACAGAAATGCAACGATTGATCAATCATTGTTGGTGTGATATCAACTGCAGGTCTGCAACAATAGCCAAAAAATATTCTCGTAAGAACTTCAAATAACCTGGTATATCCTCATTCTCAAGAAATTTGATTACTAGGCTGCCTCCACGTCTAAGAACACCATCCTCGTCGGGATCAGAATTAGTGGAGCTATGAAACTTCTCTATAGTTGCACTATAATCTGAATCTTTAAATGTTATCTTGCCAACTGCCAAATAGAGCGCGCACATGCCCAACTCACAAGATATAGCTGCATCTTTGGTTGTGATCCCTGAAACTACTGGACACATGTCTGACAATATCACAGAGAATCCTCGTTCCTGTACAGCATAGTAAACATCGATTAATCAAATTCACAATGCATTGATTCATCAATTGCAAGATCACGGCACACATATAGCTGATAGTCCTTGCTTTGCTATTTCTAATCATAGACCCTGAAATTGAGCAGAGGCAAGTTTGGAATTTGGATTGATGAAGCTCCATAGTATTAAGACCTGATTGTTTTTGCTTTGGATTCTTTAAAAGCTGGTTCTGGATAGTGGTTGTATAGAAGCTGATTCTCAAAAAGCTGGAATCTAAAAACACATATGAATTGGATTGTGGATTCTAATGTATATGGGTGGGTTGGATTGTGAGAATCGATTCCTAGAATTAGACTATTTGTTTTTTATTTTACTTTCATGGCCAAAATCCAAAATCAAAAGCAAAAACAAAAACAAATAGACCCTTAGTTTTGCAGGTTGAGTAGGATGGAGGGTTGGGTTTACATACGTCACACAGAAGAAAGAAAATTCGCAAAAGTTCTGGTAATCAACTCTGAATTGAGATTTTGGTACGGGCTCAAAAACAGCACTTAGTTAATATTGTTGGCCTTTCACAATTTGTCAATTTGCAGCATCATACCCAGCTATATAACCATTTTCTCAACTTCCTGTATCTCTAATGAGTAGCTCCCCATTCATTCTTCAAGATTTATCCGTCAACCTTTCAATTGTATGTATTGCCATCTATTAAGCATCATATACTGATGAACAAAGTACAATTTTCTGGTGATATCTTAAATAATTAATTACACAAATTTTCTGTTAATTAGCATTTACTTATTTCCTCACAAGTATTGCTAGTCACTAAAGACTAAACCCCAATATGGAGCAAACTTTTCCGAGACTGGCTTATGTTGTGAAACTAAGAATATTTTGTGGATCCTATGCTCCCATACAAAATATATTATTATTATTATTGACAGGGCAACGCCGGGCTTAAGCCGGCCTGAACCAAACTTTTATTAAAGTATAACTAAGGTACAAATCAGCAGTTTACCGAGAGGTAGAGTGGGGAGAATACAAATTATATGAATTTATAGTTCAGTTACAAAGATTTCATGATGAGCCAACCAAGGTGCATTTCAAGCTCAGATTAATCGGAATTTGATCGGAACCTGACTTGACTGATCTAAGAAAGACGCCACTTTTGGTTGTTCTAGTAATATGCACGTCCAACCTAATCCCAGTAAATAGTTAAAAGCTACACTATTCGATCTCATATCAAAATCATGTTGCAAGCAGGCTACCGAATACCTGTGGCGACATTGCCCGGGCTTGCTGCTTCAACATAGCCATCACATCGGCGCAGACCGTCCTGACCCGTGAGTCACAATGCGCCGAAGGGACCTTCACCGTCTGCTCTGCAACAACAGAGCACCAAATCAGGCCAACCTTCCCGTCTATTAGTCACAGTGATCAACAACAATTTGACCGCCACTGACCTTGACATCAACGCCGACGACCACGCCGCCCTTCTCGAGCGGACCCAGGTTCTGGCAAGCCACCTGCAAGCACCACCGAGCCAGTCACTAACAACAACGAGAGATGAGAAGGAAGAATTATCTATACTATTACTAAGAGCGCGCGGAGAAGAGGAGAGGAATCATCGCCACCTGAAGCCACGCGCCGGGAGCGCAGCCGAGGTCGAGGACGGCCGCGCCGGGGGCGATGAGCTTGTGCTGCCTCTGTATCTGAATCAGCTGCAGCAGCAAAGCAAAGCGGTTCGCGTGACTCGTGATACCTTGGAGGCGAAGCGGGGGAGGAGAGGAGGAGGGGACGTGCTGCTGACCTTGAAGGCAGAGCGAGCGACGTAGCCGAGGCGCAGGGCCTCGCGGTAGAAGAAGTCGGCGGTGCCGGCGCCGCCGCTCATGCTCCGTTCGGCGGCGATGAGTAGACAACGGCGGCGAATGGGGGATTTACTAGGGTTTTAGCCCGTTTTGTTGGGCCCAAATTGCAAACTGTCTCGGCTGGGTTGGTAGGGCTGGGCCGGCAAGCCCAAGTGCGACGTGGCCACCCTCCGCGCCGCGCGCACTCTTGCCACGTCGGATCAGCACGCCCTTCTAGACGGTTCAGTAAATCCTGAACTGTCTCAGTCTCTCTCTTCCCCTTCGGCTTCTGAACCTCTCCCCCTCGCAGGCATCGACCGTGGGAGCAGCCAGAGCCGACACCAGCTCTCGGGTCATGGCGGGCTCGGCCGCGCCTCGCCCCACCGTCCTCGTCACCGGCGCCGGCGGCCGCACAGGTGACCTCCTTGCCTGTCGTCACGTCCATTAGTGCGTTAGGGTCCTCGTAGGCTCGTAGCACGCGCCGTAGTGTTGTTTCTTGGAGCAAAACAAGATGACCGGTGAATTCACCTGTCGTACAAGGTTCCTGGTATCAATATAACGTTCCGCGGTGGGGAATTTTGATTCACTAGAGTAGAGCATTCTGGGAATTTCGATCGAAATCGAATTCGCCTTTAATTTGGGCTGCACGAATTTTATCACCGTGCTCTCTAGGGTAAGATGCCTTGGCTAGTTGGCTGGCATGGTTATTAATAAATGATGAATTAGGCTTTGTAAAGTTAATTCTCTCGATGTGAGTATGCAACGATTTCTGCAACTCTATTTATGTGTGTGTTGGCTCATGACACCACGAGGATTACTCCCTGCTAGGCCAAATTGTGTACAAAAAGCTTAAAGAGAGATCCGAGCAGTTTGTCGCGAGAGGCCTAGTGAGGACAGAAGAGAGTAAACAAAAGATTGGAGGAGCGGATGATGTTTACATTGCTGATGTAAGGGACGTGGATCGTCTTGTGCCTGCTGTTCAAGGCGCCGATGCGCTCATAATCCTCACGAGTGCTGTCCCGAAGATGAAACAAGGTGTCGACCCTAGCAAAGGTGGGAGGCCTGAGTTCTACTATGAAGATGGAATGTACCCGGAACAGGTTCGTTGACTGTACTCCTGTTCGGCACTTGGACGTGTTGGTCATTAAACAATTAACTGGTGATAACTTGGCTTTGGATGTGTGTCAGGTGGATTGGATTGGCCAAAAGAATCAGATTGATGTTGGTAGGCTTCGTGTTAATTCTGCTTTGTAGGTTCTACTTCAGTTTATAAATGTTTGTTAAGTGGATTGTGTGTTGGACAGCCAAAGCAGCTGGAGTGAAGCACATAGTGTTAGTGGGATCCATGGGAGGAACAAATCCTAACCATCCACTGAACAGCCTTGGCAATGGCAATATATTGGTAAGTTCTCTAACTTGAGTAATTCATTTTTGCTCAAGTTGTATTGCAGAAGATTTCCTCTGGCTTTCTGTCAGGTTCGGTAACCACTTCACTCGTCATAACCGAACCAGACAAGTAAACGGTTAAAGGGTCGGTTTGTATTACTTTCCATAGTTTGAGTTGGATTGTATTAGAATCAAAGTTTGAGTTGGATTGTGTTAGAATCCTAATAGGATTCCTATGGAGTAGCACTGGCTATATATAAAGCCACCAATGAAGCAATAAAAATCAAGCAGCAGATTACCTGTTGCCTTCCATATCCTCTGTAGTCTTCCTCTCGCTTCTTTCCGGCCATTGGGCTGGGATCGCCGCCGTCGTCTCTTTGGCGCCAGATTGCCGCGGGCAAGGCCGTCGATCCATAAGCGGTGCACCGCTATTTCCTCCGAGCTGCGCCCATAATGACTTGGTATCGAGCAACTTCGCGCGCAGCATCATGGCCAACGGCGAAGGTGAACATCCTGAAGACCACACGATCAAGACGATGCTTCAGAACGTCCTCAACAAACTCGAAGATATATCCATGGTTCAAGACAGTCACTCCGCGCTCATAGCCACGGTGAATACGAGACTGGATCGGCATGATTCTCGAATTTCCAAATTCGATGACATTATCGCCGCCGCAAAAGGGGAAGACTCTATGGAAAAACATCCGGCCAACAAAACTCCAGGGGAGACCGCCTACGTCGCACCGCCGCTGCGGGATCCTAGCTGCTCGTCAGCAATTCCCGGGGGGTTCCCAATTCTGCGGCCTGGTAGCGGTGGCGATACTGGTGGATGCGGCCGCCTCATCGACAAAGGCGAAGACGGGCGGTGCCCTGTTCGAAGGATTCGCGCCGAAACCTCACGTGAGAATTCCCCATCTACGAGGAGAGATGACCCGATCATCTTGGTGAACACATGCGAGCTCTTCTTCAAAGGCCAGTATACACTAGAGCAAGAGAAGGTTCGCACGGCAGCATATCATCTCCGAGGCGAGGCGCAACAGTGGTATGTTCTTCAGGAAGAAGAATCAGGCGAACCAACCTGGACACAGTTCGAGGAGCACCTCAACCTACGCTTCGGGCCTCCGACTCGTCGCAATCATCTGTTGGAGCTGAAACAACTCCAGCAAACTGGCACGGTGGCCCAATATCAGAAAGAATTTGAATCTCTACTTCCACGCGCCAATTTGCGACAGGATCAGAAGATTGATATGTTTGTAGCTGGATTGAAGGAAAAAATCGCCATCGCTGTGGGTTTGGCAGCTCCGCAGACCCTGGCAATGGCCATGAGTTTGGCTCGCGCTCACGAACGACTCCTGGATTTCGGAGAGACACGGCCAACACCGAAACCAAAAGCCAGTGGCAGCAGGGCGGTTGTGATCGCGGCCGCAGGATCTGGAGGGTCGTCATCAGCCCCTGCCGCCAACAAAGATGGTGAAACCGTTTCAACCGGAGGGCGTTTCATCCGCAAGTCGACTCGGCGAGATGGAAAGCCCGCCTCCAAACCTCTCGCTATAAGCTGTGATGACAAGTATGCTCGCCATGTTTGCCACTGACTCTTTCGCCGAAGTTGTGCGGATCCCGACGACCGGGATGATGATGATTCCGCGCCTTGTCTATCTCTCTGTTGGCTCTCACGGGATTGAAGCCCATCGCACCATGAGGCTTCCGTGCGTCTCGAAATCGTCGGTGATGGCATTGGTCGACTCGGGATCCACATAACTTCATCGCCGAGGACATTGTGTCTTGCGAGGGCATCAAAGTGGAGTCTGCTTCTAATTCACTTCGCGTCACGGTAGCCAATGGGGAACGTCTTCAGAGCAATGGCATGTGTCGCAGTGTTCCAATACAGATTGGCTCCACTCCCTTTCTCCTGGATTGCTTCGCCTTGCCCATCCCAGGAGTCGACCTGGTGCTCGGTATCCAATGGCTCCTGACTTTGGGCCCTATCACGTGGGATTTCCAGCACCTTACCATGACATTTTGGCATGGCGACCATCAGGTTACCTTACAAGGCACCACAAGTCGCCCCACCGCTCTGACCGCATGGGCTACCGACACAACCGATCTCCTCGACGCATTATTGCATCAATATAAGGAGGTGTTTGACCCACCAACAGGATTGCCACCCTCACGGGCATATGACCATCGTATTCATCTCATTGCTGGCACGGATGCAGTGGCAGTTCGACCATACCGATATCCTCAGTTACAGAAAGATGAATTAGAAACACAGTGTACTGAAATGCTGCACCAGGGCATCATTCGCGTCAGTACATCGGCCTTCTCATCACCAGTGTTATTGGTTAAAAAGAAGGATAACACGTGGCGTTTTTGTGTGGATTATCGTGCCTTAAACGATAAGACCATTAAAGATAAATTTCCTATTCCCGTCGTTGAGGAATTATTGGATGAACTCAAAGGAGCCCGCTTCTTCACTAAAATGGATCTCCGCTCCGGGTACCATCAGGTCCGCATGCACCCCGAGGACATCCACAAGATGACATTCGTACTCATCATGGCCATTTTGAGTTCTTGGTGTTACCTTTTGGTCTTTCCAACGCTCCGGCCACATTTCAAGCATTGATGAATGATGTTCTTGGACCTTTTCTCCGCCGTTTTGTGCTAGTTTTCTTCGATGATATTCTTATCTACAACACATCTTGGGCGGAGCATCTCTATCATATTCGCATGGTCCTCCAAGCGCTACGCCAAAGACGATTTGTTTCTCAGCGCTCAAGTGTTCCTTTGGTACATCATCGATGGAGTATCTTGGCCATGTGATTTAACGCCGGTGTCGCTATGGACCAACAAAAGTTACTGGCGATGGTGAATGGCCGACTCGATTTCGATTCGGTCGTCCGCGCCTTCTTGGGATTGGCAGGATATTATCGACGCTTTATCGTCAATTTCGGGGCCATCGCCGCCCCTCTTACCAAGCTGCTTCGCAAGGAATCCTTCTCCTGGACTGAAGAAGCCGGTCATGCCTTTCGGGCCCTCAAACAGGCAATCACTTCCGCACCGGTGTTATTCTGCCGATTTCAACCGCTCCTTCATCATCGAGTCGCGACGCCGGTCCGGTTTTGGTCTTTGTTCTTCATCAAGGTCTTTGGGCGATTGCCTTTTACAATGGCCAATTGCAAAGACGCCACATCAAGCTCGCGACTTATGAGCGGAGTTAATCGGCTTAGTCAGCGAAGAAGACAACGGCGTCGTGACGTGTGGGTCGCCTTTCTCATCCGTCTTCGACCACTCTGACCTCAAGTTCCTTTTGGATCGGCTTGACCACCATACCTCGGCATCAATGGGTGAGCAAATTGGTCGGATTTGACTTCACCGTGGAATTCCGGCCAGGTCGCCTGAACACAATGGCTGATGCACTATCCCGAAGGGACGGGGACCATTCAGATGCGTCTCTGTATGCCTTGACAGTACCATCCCTCTCCATGTTTGACGATCTGCGTCGTGCTTTACCAGCCGAGACAGCATGGACATCTACACTCTCCAACATCCAGGAAGGCCGTCTCACTGATCTTTGGTCAATCCGGGATGGACTCATTTTGTACAAGGACCGTATGTTTGTACCAGCTGATTCTTCTTTTGTCGCCCCCATTGTCGCTGGCTGTCATCAGGTCGGCCATGAGGGGGTGCAAAAGACTCTTACTCGGGTGAGGGCTGATTTTCACATCCCAGGGATTCGCCGGATTATCCAGGACTTCATCCGCGATTGCCCCACCTGCCAGCGCAACAAAACTGACCACCTCCATCCTGGCGGGCTATTGCAACCCCTCGAGGTACCACATTCGGTCTGGGCTGACATTGCTATGGATTTCATTGAAGGGCTCCCTAAATCAGGTGGCAAAACAGTCATTTTAACTGTGGTTGACCGTTTTTCGAAGGCCGCCCATTTTATTCCTTTGTCTCATCCTTACACGGCGGCATCCGTGAGCCGAGTTTTCTTTGACAATATTGTGAAACTCCATGGCATACCATCCTCCATCGTCACCGATCGGGATGTGGTCTTTACTAGTGTCTTTTGGAAGGAACTATTTCAGTTAGCCGGCATTCGACTCAACATGACTTCAGCCTATCATCCGCAGTCCGATGGGCAGTCCGAGGTCACCAACAAAATCATCGCCATGTATTTGAGATGTTTCATCGGTGGCCGCAGACTTGATGGATCCGCTGGCTACCATGGGCCGAATATTGCTATAACACTTCTTACCAAACATCGTTGAAGACAACACCATTTCGAGTGGTCTACGGCCGCGACCCGCCTTCCCTCCGTTCCTATGTGAAGGGTGAGGCTCGGTCACCAGCCGTCGACGCACAGATGCTGGCTAGAGATGAATTCCTATCAGAAGTAAGGGATCGGCTCCTCCAAGCTCAGGCCACGACAGCCGCTTACTACAACCAACACCACCGTCAGGTCCAGTTCCAGGTTGACGATTGGGTATGGCTTCGCATCTCTCAGCGGCCGGCCGCTTCTTTACCACGGGTATCGGCAGGCAAGCTCAGCCCCCGCTTCTATGGGCCATACCAGATCGTCGCTCGCATTGGGACAGTTGCTTATCGTCTTCGTCTTCCGCCGGGAGCTCGCATTCATGACGTGTTTCATGTTGGCCTTCTTAAGAAGTTTCATGGGACCCCTCCTCAAGAACTGGCGCCACTACCTCCTATGGCGCATGGCCGTGCTCTACAAGTGCCTGATCAAGCGCTGCGTGGACATGTGGTGCGTGGTCTTCGCCAAGTGCTAATCCGGTGGAAGGACTTGCCACCTGCGCAAGCAACTTGGGAGCATGTACACCAGTTCCAGCAACTATATCCCGATTTCCACCTCGCGGACGAGTTGTTTGTCGAGGAGGGGGGAGATGTCAGGTTCGGTAACCACTTCACTCGTCGTAACCGAACCAGACAAGTAAACGGTTAAAGGGTCGGTTTGTATTACTTTCCATAGTTTGAGTTGGATTGTATTAGAATCAGAGTTTGAGTTGGATTGTGTTAGAATCCTAATAGGATTCCTATGGAGTAGCACTGGCTATATATAAAGCCACCAATGAAGCAATAAAAATCAAGCAGCAGATTACCTGTTGCCTTCCATATCCTCCTGCCGTCTTCCCTCTGCTCTTCTTCCGGCGCAGCGGCTGGGATCGCCGCCGTCGTCCTGCTGGCGCCGCATTGCCGCCGGGCAAGGCCGTCGATCCGCAAGCCGGTGCACCGCTATTTCCTCCGGAGCTGCGCCCATAACACTTTCACTCGAACTTATTATCTGGAAAGTTTGGTATTCTGTAAATATCGATGCAGAGTGCTTAGAAGGAAATATAGATTGGCAGTAGATGTTATGAGCTAGCTGTCTCGAAAGGCAGTACATGAAACAATGGTTCACCATAGAAATGTCTAATTGACAGATAAGTCACCAGGCAAAAACATCTTGATAAAGAAGGTTTTACAAATGAGCTTCTCTACATCCTAAGTTCCCCTGGGTTTCTGTTATTTGAAAGTTTCAATCCTCTCTCATGAGCTGGAATGTTTGGTTACTATTTCTTTGTTGTAGGTCTGGAAGCGCAAGTCAGAACAGTATTTGGCAAACAGTGGAGTTTCTTATACAATAATAAGGTACATGGAAGAACATGTACACCAAAAAACTTCTTCCTGGTTCTCAGAAAACAGAAACTTTCTTCTGCTACTTTAGCATGTTAGTTTGGATAACATGCATGAGTTGGTCAACTATTCTTGAAACACAGTTGCTGACCTTTTTGGAGTAAGTACTTAATTACACAGGATGATTTCACTTTAGTAAAGGAAGTAATATGGCTTTTATTTTTGCCAAAATGGGAGGGAAAGTCTGAAGATCTGCTATAGAAGTTTCTGTGCAGCTAAATAGCACCTCTCTGGATTGCCTAGAATGCTGTGCTAAATCTTTCGGTTATGGAAACTACATATAAGTTATATAGCATAGGTTGTTGCAAAGCTTAAAAAAATGCAGAATGCTAATACAGAAAAGGCCAACCTTGTCCTCTTCTCTGATATAAAAAAAATGCTGGTTCTTCTTCTTTCACTTCAATGTAGGCCGGGTGGTCTGCAAGACAAAGATGGTGGAGTGAGGGAGTTGATTGTTGGGAAGGATGATGAGCTTCTCCAGACTGACACAAAGGCCATTCCTAGGGCTGATGTGGCTGAAGTTTGTGTTCAGGTATAACCTGTATGATTAATACTGCAAATGTATTTTTCTTTCAAGTTATGTGTTGCAGTCAAACATCATTTACAACACAAATCTGCCTGAAAGTACCAAGAGAAAATTGAGTATAGCCGTGGGCACTCCATTGGACAGACATTGTGAGATAGCAATTCTGATTATTTACTTTTTTCTGAAAACAGGCTCTGCAGTATGAAGAGGCAAAATTCAAGGCATTTGATTTGGCTTCAAAGCCTGAGGGTGTGGGCACCCGACAAAAGACTTTAAAGCGCTGTTCTCCCAGATTACGGCTCGGTTTTGAGTGACCTGTTAAGGAGCATGCTCTCATTTGTAACTTTTCGGACTCATATTGGATTTGGATGTCTTTAGGTAACTTCTGAATGATGAAGTTGCAGTTTGTTGTAAGTTCGCATAACTGTGTTCTCAAAACTGCTGAAAGAAATCCAGGACCTGTTCAGAAATATATTGCTATAATTTAAAATGACAGGCCTATCTTTTCATATCGTTGGCTCAGTGCTGAACTGCTGATGTACTCCATAAGTTCATATGCTTAGAGTTTCCCTGCAGCCAGTAGTACCTTCCCTAGCGATCTGATGAGGTGAAGCAGAGGCAGCACAGAAAGAATTAGCAGAAAATGAACCGTGTTCTAGTTGCACTTGCGTACAAAGTACAGGACCGAGTTGTTCTGGTGCCGCTCTTTGCATTCATTGTACCAAACAAGTTAAAAAGTTATTTCAGGCGCCACTTGTTACTAGTTTGCATTCTCAACTGGCAAGACTACTCCATTGCGTCAAACGCTTATATAGTTGTCTCTGTATGTTCTTGTCTATTATTCGCTGGATACTTCTGTCATCATGCTGGTTCTTTCAACCAGGCACATGTTAATACTTTTGTCTCATTTCATTGGATCGTATCTAGCCATTCTTCAGTTAATCAAAAAAGAACATCTTTAACACCTCAGCATTGAAGTAAACAATGAGATGATACAGTGAAAAATTTCAGTGCTACCGACTCAAGGAACAAGCAGCGCGCATTTAATCAAGTTAGACACCTGCTACTCTGTTAGAAAAAATACAAACGTGTTACAGACGCATGCACGTACCTTCTGCTCCAGTTAAGTTAAAATTCAATAATTTTGCTCCCAGAAATGGGTCAAAAATTCATCAACATAAGCATCAGATACCCTTCATAGAAGATATCAGCTGAGCTAGTGATACCTACATGTATATGTAGGTTTCCATGTTGAGAGGGCAAAAATGATACGCCCCTTCCAACCTTGCAGCATCCACTTGCTATATTCATCAACGAGGAAATCCCTGTGATCGCACCTGCTCACCTTGTATCTTGCTCTTCACTGTCTCTTCATTCAGCGTAGCTGCTTGAAGCCTGCCCTGAGGCTCCTTACCTGCCATTGTTTGCAAGTCTCAGGCCTCTCAACACACACTGTGCCCTCACAAGCAACCACAGTAAGAGATTCCCGTCCAAAGAGATCTCTTCCGATCAACAGCCTCTGTTCGTCCATGCGTGAACAAGAATATCAAAGAATGAAGAGAGAAAAAAACAATGACTCTCTGAAGCGAGTCACAAAGAATGGTGCATTGTAAGTGGCTAAGTGCCATTGACAACCCCATGAATAAACAAATGTGTATCCATCTTTGTGATTGTATTCAAAACCCTCATTCTTGGGCTGTCATCTGTCACCATCTCGTCCATCATTTTCCTCATGCAAAAAAGGCAGTCGACAACAGGAAGCTCATCCTTGTCTATCCTGATATCTTCAATCTGGATGGTACCCCACTTGGCAGCAATGGGGTGACGGTCAACCACCATTTATTCAGAGTTTGAATCGAGGTCAAATCGAGCTAGAGGGAGCCAAACTCAAAAGCTCATGAGCCTCAGACTTTATTTTTTTCAGCTCTAGTTGCTGGCCTGTACTCTCTGCAACCTACACGTCCGCCCGATCGGTCGGCCACAGCGTCCACGGATCCTAAATCCAAAAGCTTACTCACCGAACGGGGCCGTACGAAGTCACTGGCCCAAGGGACAGCGCTTGCGCCCACGCACCACCCGGACCGTCGGCCGGACCGCCGGACGGTGAATGAATTAACGGTTTGCCCCCGTGGCTCCTTCCGCCAACGCACGAACCACCCTGCTCGCTCAATGGCGCATGCCCGTGTCACGGCACGAGCAAAACGCTAGTAGCCGCCAAGCTAGTACCGCACCGCACTCGGTTTCGTGATTCGCCCTGCAATGCCACGTCTCCTCCTGGCCGCGGTGGCGGTAGGACGCGAGAGACTAGCGATGAAGAATAAAGGGACGTGATAGCGCTGTTTGGTTTGAAAGTTAATTTTGCTATATTTAAAGTTTTGTTGCGTTACAATTTTTAGATAAGTGTTTAATTTGTTGTTATAGCTATAGATTGCCACACTTTCTTAGTCTTATACCCTACGTTTCATATACTTAAATTTTTTGTTATACTTATGACGTTAAATTTTATACCCTAAAAAGTGTAACGTATCGCGCATGTACACAGAGCTACAAATGTACTTGTAGTGTACACCAACTAAAAAGTCGTGAAAAATTCTGAAAAAATTGTAGATGTACTTCATAGATTACTCTACCTATGTATAAAATTGTAGATTCAAATTCATTATATATCAAGAGTTATAAAAAAGAGAAAATTCTTCCTGCATTCAGAATTTTCTCTTTTTTGTAACTCTTGATATATAATGAATTTGATTTTGAAACTTCATACATAGGTAGAGTAATCTATGAAGTACATCTATAATATTTTTAGAATTTTTTATGATTTTTTTTAGTTGATGTGCACGATGTGTACACAGGTCTACAGGATATGTTGCCCTTAAAAAGTATAGCAAACTGCACTTAATTGAGATTGTTTACGATAAAGCTAGTTCCAAACTAAACAAACCCTACCTATTACGTGTGCAGAGGCGACCTTTGCGCTTGTCTCGTCTGGACCCGGCAAATCGGCCGCTCTATTTTTCTTGAGCTGCCTGCCATGCAAGACAAAAGCATGGAGGAGGAGCCGTCACTGGTGGCTCGAGCTGCGTGCAGTGCTCCTCATCGGGTCAATGCAAATATGCGCCGATATCTTGTTGAGGTCACGGTGGCGGTCTGATCATTGCTGCCGGTCAATTCCTACTCCCCATGCGGCCATGCAGGAGCCCACCGCTGCCCTGCTGAGACCAAAGGCCAACAAGGAGGTGGCGCCAAATTCCAATTCAGATGTTCTAGGTGGATTGCCAAGGAGTGTAGTACTGGTACAGTGTGCCAACTTGCAACAGGCCAGATTGGCAGAAGCCAAGAACACAGACTGCGTTTCCCTAAAAAAAAGGACACATACTGCTGGACGAGAGAGGTTTTCACGACCTGAATGCAGGAAGAGATAATTTGAACAGAAACAAGGGAGAAAAACCACATGCACTTGTATGAAATTTTTACATGGCACGGTAAGAATTTGCGATGCATCTGACACTAGTTAAGATGGCTAGCAATAGAGACATGAGCAATAGCTCAGTGGGAGTAGGGGTTAAAACGAGTCGAATATTTTCCGTCCGATCTGAAACCAGATTTAGTTAAAGACTAAATTTAGGAAGGAATTTGGCTATACGGACGGATCCAAGATGGGAACCGAACACTTGGATCCGAATTCTAGATCGGATTCGAAGCAAACAATATCTGGTACATACGGGATGAGATCCAGATGTCGGTTTTTTTCAATTTACATATCCGGCAAGGCGCAATCTATTTATTACATATTTTTCATGGCAAGATATCTATCTTGATAATTAGTTAGTTCTATTTATTCTCAAGTAGCATATTCTTTCTACAATGTCTATTGGGTTTGATTGATATATAATTTATTATTATGGTCATGTACTTATATGGTTTTATTCAACATATATATATTACTCTATATATGCGTACATTATCTGTATATCTTTATCAGTTTTCAATCCAAATCCGTTATGTATCCTGTTAGACCCCGGAAAAACACTTTGAAATTCTCTGTGTATTCTGTACTAATTTAGGAAAAGCTAGTACACACAGCAAAAATAATAACATATCATGCATATCCAACGTACTTTATTAATAATTAGAGTTTACAATAAATATGGCATGCAAACTAAATAAAAGATTACAGCGGAAGCAGAATAAAACCAGCAATAGAATCTAATATATTCGCCATAGGCAATCAACTGGGGCAGCGGCCTAGTTATCTTGGTCTTCACCATCGTAGAGATACTCCTCTAAAAAGATAAAGTAAGCAAGTGTAAGTGCAAAAGTACTCCGCAGGTCACTCAATAAATGCAGTATTAATGAAGCGTCACAAAATTAAGGAAGGCATAATATGGCTAATTTGATCATAAAGCAATATTTTAAATACATTAAGTAATTTTCGATGCATATTTGATATAGTAAAAACTGAGTTATGATCTAATTTTCAATACGGGCTCTAATCCGGAGTCTCATCCCAAATTTTCACATGTGGATTCTCTCCACTTATAAACCACTTTTCTGAAATCATTTTTGAAACATCAAAATTTAATCTGTGAAAGACTTGGTCGGCGTGTCCATGACCGCGGGCATGACTAATCTATTAGTTTTAACTTTGCAGAGATTGTACAATTTTACCCACAAGACATAATTATCTTCTTTTGCTCAAAATATACACTTTCTTTGGTGTGTTGGTAGAGAAAAATCATGACAAAGCCCCCCTATAAAGCTCCATCTCATGTAGTTATACCCGTTAAGGTTTTACCACTAGTAAGATTAAAATCGCCCAGTCCAGAATAAATTGGATTTGTATCCGTATCCGATAAGCCTATATTATGTTTCGAATCCGGAAAAAAAATATAAGTTAGAATACAGAAAAAGCAATATCTGCCCGCATCCAGCCTGATTTCACCTCTATGTTGGAGAATGCAAGAGTGGTTGCCCCTCTTGCCTGGGTTCAATCCCAAGGATCGAACTTTGCGCTTCTCACTTGAATAAATAAAAATGGGTATACACGCGTACGCGTTAAGTAAGACAATTCGTTCTTGTGCTCTGGAGCTCATGAAGCCACGATCACTTCCGTAGCGTGCGTAAAGGATGCACACAAGTATGTGTAAGTGCGATGTGTATGTGTTGTGTGTTTCTGCCTTGTAAAAAAAAAAGATGGTTAGCAATGTGGTACTGTCACTTCGTACGGTTCTCTTTCTCTTGATCCAAAACACTTTTTCCATTCTCTCAGGTGTCTGAGCTCTGAACCAAGGGCCTCAAGTTTGAACGGCATGCATGCGCATTGCATGTGCTGTGCTGTTAAGAATCAACGATGAGAAAGCAGAGACCTAAACAGCACCTGCTATTGAAGCGCACTTTAGAAACCAGGGAACAAACAGGTCAAACCCTTCATCAACCTGTCCGGGCAGTGGTAACTGGTAAGGAATCGTGACCTAACGCGATCTTAATTAATACAAAAAGGACAGGAGATGATGCGCAACCAAACCAGATCGCCCGGGAGGGGAAAAGAGAGAAGAGGAGGGGGTCGAGCACATGGCCCCTGGCTGGCATAAGGTTTCAAACAGACAAAGCTCATGCTCGACCACATGATATTACATCGCAGATTGCTTTGACATCCTTCAAGGCCTTATCCATCTGTTTCGAATATACTACGATGTAATATATTTCTTTAAGGTCATTCGACAAAAGCAATGTGATACTACTCTGTGTATAATTCAAGAATATGATATGCGGAAGGAGAACTGAATAATTATCACTGACTTCTCAACGAAGATCGCCGAATTCCCTCAACAAACTTCCATCCTGGTTCATACCTCACTGTAGAACTAAATTGGTAGTGCGATGGAGGAGGAGGGACAGTGTGGGAAATGCATGAGAATTGGTCATATTAGGGAGCAATCATGTGCCACTGAACGCGCTAACATGTAGTAAGTATATAAAGAAATGTGTCGGTGCAAATGCAATTGTCAGTTTCGCATACGCTGCAAAGAAGAGAGTCTGAGAGAGAAGTGCTGAACGCAAATGGATAACAGCTTTGATACACCCCGAGTCACTTAAAGCGGCGCCTGTTTTCATACTTGCGGTGAGCCGGTGATCGATTGGGAATATTTCCTATCCGTTTCCCTTTGTTTTCATCGTGGATCGGAAAAGGCACACGATCGATCTGCTCCCGTCCACGTAAAAAGTAGCGCGTACGTTCTTCGCGTCTTCCCTTTGTTTGAGATTTGCTTACCTTTCTTCTTGGATTCGTATCTTCCTCTACTGGAATTTTCTTCCCGTAAATTTAGGCTGCAAGTACAAAATCAAAAGAATTCTTGTTCTTTGAGTAATTACAATCACCACTCCAACACTACAGCATTACTACTGTGGGACGCTGAACGGAGAGGAGAATGTTTGTGCCGCAATTCCTTATAGCTAGGGTTCTCACACAAATGTCCATGTGTATGCTCGCATTCCAAGAGGCCAACCCCACCTTGATCTGTCCAACAGATAGCCTGAAAAGATAGGAGAAACACGGCAATGAGATTTTTTTTCTTTTTTACTTCAAATTAATAAGCTGTTTTCGTAGCTAGTTTACATTTAGAGCTAGCTCTACTACATTTATCTGTTCAGCTGTTTATGGGGTGTTTGTTCTACTCTACAGTACCAGCAGTACAACCACAAGTCTACGTGTCATGTCAAATCGTTCCAGCCATGCAAGGGAATTCCAAAAGCAGGCAGTTGTAAATGCGATTTGGTCGCATTAGCTGCGGCCATGTATACAAACAAGGCAGCGTGAGTGTGCGGCTTCGCTTTCGCTGTTCAACAACACGAAATCGATCACATGGCTAGGTGAGCAGCTACCTGGAGCTGGACTCTACTATAGGAGGCTCGGAAGATATGGTCTACCTTTACCTTTTACGAGGTCGCAACAACCCTGGTAACCTAGAGCTGACCAACGATATATACCAATGATTGAGAGCAGCGAAGTAAAAATCGGTTATCATCAGCAGCTAGCGCTCAACAAGGTTGACTCGCATCCGTGCCGGTAAAACTCGGGAACTGGACCGGAGTCCAGAGCATGGTTTTGACCTAACGATGAGAGATGAACGGAAGCGTAGAGGCAAAGGAACCCTCCGGAGTTAAACACGCACACGAATGCGCCCACGGAAACCGTTAGAGATGGCGCCACGCTGATACGGGCTCGCCCCGGCCACATGGCCTTCCATCCCGGGACGGGACCGCGCGGCAAGCGTACGGGGCGGCGAGCCGAGCCAGGCTACGCCTACGGTACGAGGCGGGCGGGCGGGCCGTCGCCATCGCATTCACGACGAGGCACGGTCACGCACCAACCAAACCGGACCGAGGCGAGCAAAGGAGCCTCCGAAAACGCTCGAGGCGGGGCGGGGCCGCGGATCCCGACGGCCCCGCGTTCTCGTTTGGATGGCGCGCGCGCGCGGGGCGGGGCGGACGGTTCGACGGCCTCGACCCGTTTCTGTTTGGAGCGCACGGGGAGGCGGATTTAACGTGGGTTGAGCGAGCGAGGCTGACGTCCATCTACTGTCCGTGATACCGTGGATACTCGTAGTACTCCACTACATTAGCCCTCCATACGACGTCATGTGTATGAACAATGCCTCCTAAATTAAAGAGTGCAGCTAGCCCACGCTGTACCGTTGGAGTGTATTCCAACGGTACAGTAGTTTTAAGGGTTTCATGATGTATTAAATTTCATATGGTTTCGTGTTTATTATTAAAAAAAGTTTATTGGTAAGTTTAATAAAGGTTTCATGTTGTTTCGTCTGCAGATGGGTTTTATGTTGTTTCACTAGGTTTAGTAGTGTACTTATAAGTTTAAATAACGTTTCAGCTTTGTAGGTTTCATTAGGTTTCAGTATGTTTCATTAGGTTTCAAGAGAGTTTCAAATAGATTTTACAAATATTTCGGTATATCTCAATAAATTTCATTGAGTTTCTAATATGAAGCGCAAGTTTCGTCAAGTTTCAAATCTGAAACTTGATTTAAAACGAAATTCAAAATAACGGTACAGTAGTTTCATGGGTTTCATGAGGTTTGAAATTTCATAAGGTTTCGTGTTTCATTAAAAAAAGTTTCAACCAAAGGTTTCATGTTGTTTCATCTAGATAGATTTCATGTTGTTTAACAGTTAAGTTTCAGCTTTTGTAGGTTTCGTATGTTTCATTAGGTTTCAAAAGAGTGAAACTTCGCCTAATGATATCGATCATTAGGTTTCATTAGGTTTAAATAACGTTTCATTAGGTTTCATTAGGTTTCATTATGTTTCATTAGGTTTAAATAACGTTTAGGTTTTGTAGGTTTCATTAAGTTTCGTATGTTTCATTAGGTTTCAAAGAGTGAAATTTCACCTACACCGGTGAAACCGGCGGGTAAACTTCGCCTACACGTGTCGATCCAAGTGCTAAATCGTAGAATCGCTGACATCTTGGTAATTTGACATTCCACTTTCGGTCATATAATGCAAGAATACTTGCCAATTTGTTGCACCAATGGATTCAACTACACCTTACACTAAAAGGGCAAGAATCTCTACAAGTGACCTCCGTTGCTCCACTTCCTCAAAACAACCACACTGCGTGATCGCGTTCTAGGGAAGCCACCGCCGACGTCGCGAGCCCGGTTGGAGGCCATTGCCGTCGGCTGCGTCCTGTCAATGTGGCGCTTCTAGGGGATCGAGCGTGTGGAGGAAAGTGCAGGTGAAGGGTTGCGGCGAATAGATAAAACTAAAGCAATCGAATGGTTTATAAGATAGCGATTAGCTTTAATTGTCAGTTGGATCCTATTCCGTTGGATAGGGTTTGCACGGTATGCCGTAGAATAGTTTTTCTGTAAATTAAATTATGCAGGACGTCGAAGGGGTGGGGCCCGCACCGGTTCCTTTTGACCGCGCGCAGCACGTAGGCAGCGGCGGCTCACGTTCTCTTGCCCTCAGCCAGTGCCTGTGCTGTACTACTCGCGTCGTACGTACTCGTCGATTTGTATGGGAAAAAATGATACTCGTTAACCGTAGTAGCGCACTAGCACCAGTGCCCCACCCCACCCCCATCTTGGATCCTCGCCGTTCCAATTAAAGACCGGGCAGCTTACGCACCGAGCGTTTCCCGTGCAGAAGAGACGTATCCCGTTTGCGCTATGCGTCGGGGTCTCCTGATCCCATTTATGCGCGCAGGCACGCGTCACGCATACGCAGTAAATAGGAGGAGTAGCGCTTTGAAGTGCGGGCGCGAGTTCCTCGACCGTAAGGTGTGAGCCGGGAGGAAGGAATCAAGCTTTCCTATCCTCGGTATCTTTTTCTTTTACAAATCTAACTTCCATTCGAACAAAACTTTAAAAGTGTTCTCTATTTTTATTGTGCAACTACAGGTAAACTCTTTCGCAAAATAAGCAAAGATATGGAACCATAGTCAGCTAGGTGCCAAATACCACAAGTGCACCAACAAAACAGCAACACAGGTATCACGATACATGTACATGGTAGCAAGTGATATGTGTTATCTATTGGAACTTCTACAGTAAGAACTATTTTTGTGCAAATGTTTGTATGGACTAAATTTGAAAAAATAAAATAAAATACAATAGGCTACAAAAGTGTTGAACTCGGGATCGATCAATTTGGGTGCGGTCTTGAGGCCATCGCCGAGGCTCAGCCGCGGAACGCGGAGGGATCCTAGGGTGTGCCTGCTCACTGCAGTCTACAGTACTAGCTCTGCAACGTGCATCGGCGCATGCCCTGTTTTGTTTGGCAAGCCCGCACTACCGACATCATTTGGATACGTGAGAATCCAAGGGCATTTTTACTTCCGAGCGTTTGTTCTGCCCGAAATATGCAGCGCTAGATTATCAGTTTATCACTACGAAACTTAATCTAGCACACGTTTAAAGCCACCGTAACATTAAGCCATCTTATGATTAGAATGCTATGTTATCGTCAAAAAAACAGTTGAATGATACTCCGGAAAAACAAAGTTGCTTCGGAGCGCGCACACTCGAACTTTGGAAGCTCTGACTATTGATATCTGTTTGAATATTTAGATTAGATACATGAAAATTATATATCTTTTCAAATATTTAGATTAGTATATAATTTGTCTCGAAAAGCACTTTTAAAATATTATAATTTTATTAGATTTTATAAATATATTATAATATTAATCGGCAATTATGTCAATGTCTAAAAGCGTTTTTTATGTATTAGTTTTTTAATTTTGGAAAATGAATGCTAGCTTATGTGTAGAGAAATTTTATAGTTGATAACACAGTTAGTAAGTAGTGGTAGTAAAAATCAAATCTAACCATCCATTCCTCAAGGGTATTTTGAACTTTTTCTATCCATTTATCAGGGGTATTTTAGATTTTTTTCTAATTCGTTCACAGTTTTAGATTCACCGAATACCTAGTGATTTTCAGAAACTTGTTATCCATTCATCTGCTATTCATCGGGATCATGGGGCGTGTTTTATTTAGAGAATAAATAGTATGACGGAATTTTTTACCCTTTTATTCCTTTCTGAATTTTACAACCAATACTACAGGTGGTAGTATAACTATATCTAAATTAATTTCAACCATTAGATTCAAAAAAATAGACACGCTTATATTGATTTTAATGTAAAAGAGCTCTATATGCGGAAGGATTGCCAAGCTTGTCGGCTGAGAAGTGAGTACGTACAAGTAATGAGCATGTACCCCACAGTCCAGGACTCCAGGTAAATGAATTTTAAGCTCAACCTTTTTGTATTACTGCATCCATATATGACCCGCAATGAACCACACCTGCTCCTGCTGTGCATTAAACAGCTGCATGGTCAAATTAGTTCATACGCCAACACTAGTATGGCCCACTCTACATCTCTACGTGGCACGCATAGGACAGCAGCGAGATTAGAAAGTTTTTAATAAAAGTGTACACTTCACACGTATAACTCTACAATCTTATATACAACGGTTTTCGTATATCATAAATCCAACAAATATACTCGAAATTTATTAGAAATACAATACAAATAGTTCTAAGATCTTACAAATCCCCAACAACCAAAATCAGAACCAATTCAATCAGTAATTTTTATCCATTAAAGAGATAATATGCTGACATTTTTCAAAATTTTCCTAAATCCGCCTATGCCAAAGGATGCCTGCTCAGTGCTCCCATTTGTGCATGGAGCCTGATTAGTGGAATAGTGGTGCATGCATGTGTTGCAATTGCAACGCTCCCTTCAATCATTGTCGATGGCTATCCCTGTGCAAACACAATGCTGTAGCCTATAGTTACAGCTGCTACAAACAACCATAGCTAGGTAGTCCATTTGGGTAGCATGTACGTTCTCTGCGTAAATAAACGACAATAATTCATTGCAGTTTACGTTTTTCGTACGGAAAAAGGGTCGAAAAGAAAAATGAATTTGTAGGCACGTAGGCATAGCCAAAGAAACGTCAAAAACGTACACGGACAAAGCTCCTTTTGTTCCATGCTGGCGTTTCTTCCGTTTCAACTTTGCACTGGAAGGGTGACTTGGATTAGTATGTTACTGGTGTACGTATCCTGGTACAGATTACGATCCTTCGGAGAAGGAAAAATAAAAAGAACAAATAGAAAGTACCTCTAGTTTGAGGTTACCCTCAAACTAATTGGTAGTGATCATCACGTAATTCTTTTACGTGGTCCTCTGACATCTCTGAATGGTACGTGCGGCGTACTTTGATTTGTATATCTAACAAGAACTCGCATCTTCTGAACGAGGACGATATGACGGCAGGCAGCATAGCAGGCTTATGGTTTCGTCGAAGCATGGATCGTACGCAACGAGAGACGCTACATACAAGTTACCGCTAGCTCGATCACACGCCACATTGTGCTCGACATAGATAAGCAAACAGAAGTTTGATCTTTGATGGCCGTCTGCACACAACGCTGCGATGAACTGAACCAGTGCACCGCATGAGAGCATTGCACAAGACGGTACACGACGCCGCGTCTCTGCAGAAAGGGAGCTGCGTTGGTTCCCTCCGTATTTTTCGGCGCCTTTTATTCAAACGTGGCATCGTCATGGAAACTTTAGCACCGTAGCCTGTGGTACTAGGCACGTACCGGGAGGAGCAGTACAGGAGAGGCCGGGAAAAGCGGAAGGGTTGGGCAGGAACAAGGAGAACACGCGCAGGGACAGACAAGGAAAACACACAGAGAAAGAAATTAAGAGCGCCGATCGGATTCGCTCACGCCGTCCGCCATCAGTGGGGAGAAGAGGAGGCCACCGGCCAGAAGGGAGGACCGGAGGAGAGAGCGCGCGCAGTGACGGCACAACTTGCGATGGAAGCGAAGCTAAATTATGCAGGACGTCGAAGGGTGGGGCCCGCACCGGTTCCTTTTGACCGCGCGCAGCACGTAGGCAGCGGCGGCTCACGTTCTCTTGCCCTCAGCCAGTGCCTGTGCTGTACTACTCGCGTCGTACGTACTCGTCGATTTGTATGGGAAAAAATGATCTCGTTAACCGTAGTAGCGCACTAGAGCACCAGTGCCCCACCCCACCCCCATCTTGTATCCTCGCCGTTCCAATTAATGACCGGGCAGCTTACGCACCGAGCGTTTCCCGTGCAGAAGAGACGTATCCCGTTTGCGCTATGCGTCGGGGTCTCCTGATCCCATTTATGCGCGCAGGCACGCGTCACGCATACGCAGTAAATAGGAGTAGCGCTTTGAAGTGCGGGCGCGAGTTCCTCGACCGCAAGGTGTGAGCCGGGAGGAAGGAATCAAGCTTTCCTATCCTTTGTATCTTTTTCTTTTACAAATTTAACCTCTATTAGAACGAAAATTTAAAAGTGTTCTCTTTTTTTTTATTATGCAACCACAGGTAAACTCTTCCGTAAAATAAGTAAAGATATAGAACCATAGTCAGCTAGGTATCAAATACCACAAGTGCACCAACAAAACAGCATCACAGGTGCGGTAGCAAGTAACATGTATTATTTACTGAAATTTCTATAGTAAAGACTATTTTTGAACATATATTTGTAGGGACTAAATTTAAAAAAAAAACAAAATACAATAGGCTACAAAAGTATTACTCGGGATCAATCAATTTGAGTGCGGTCTTGAGGCCATCGCCGAGGCCAGCCGCCGAACGCGGAGGGATCCTAGGGTGTGCCTGCGCACTGCAGTCTACAGTACTAGCTCTGCAACGTGCATCGGCGCATGCCCTATTTTGTTTGGCAAGCCCGCACTGCCAACATCATTTGGATACGTAAGAATCCAAGGACATTTTTACTTCCGAGCGTTTGTACGTTCCGCCCGAAATATGCAGTGCTAGATTATCAGTTAATCTAGCACACGCTTAAGCTTGATCTCAACCCATGGTTTCATGAAAGATTTCAGAGAAGAGAGAGAGAGAGCAATAAATCAATGCATAATTTCCCAACCCATGGTTTCCATTACCGATGTTCAGAGAGAGAGAGAGCGATAAACCGTCATGCACCACACAACACAGTTGGTCAACGGCAAAAAGCGTCTAACCCTATTTTGCTTGTTTCTTGTGTCTTGATACCCGCCAAGACCAGGGCTTGCATGAGACATGGTTTCTTGGTTTTTCTTCTCTTTCTTCCTTAATTCCTATGCCACATCGATTTTTGCTTAGTTGCGGCGTAATTAATTCTATGGACACCAAATGAGGTGGAGGGTTGGGGCGCCCTAAAGCCACCGTAACATCAAGCCATCTTATGATTAGAATGCTATGTTATCGTCCAAAAAAAAACAGTTGTATGATACTCCGGAAAAACAAAGTTGTTTCGGAGCGCGCACACTCGAACTTTGGAAACTCTGAGTATTGATGTCTTTTCGAATATTTAGATTAGATATATGAAAATCGTATATCTTTACAAATATTTAGATTAGTATATAATTTGTCTAGAAAAGCACTTTTAAAATATTATAGTTTTATTAGATTTTATAAATATATTATAATATTAATCGGCAATTATGTCAATGTCTAAAACGGTTTTTTTATGTATTAGCTTTTTATTTTTGGAAAATGAATGCTAGCTTATGTGTAGAGAAATTTTATAGTGGATAACACAGTTAGTAAGTAGTGGCAATTAAAATCAAATCTAACCATCCATTCCTCAAGGGTATATTAAACTTTTACTATCCATTTATCAGGAGTATTTTAGATTTTTTCTAATTTGTTCACAGTTTTGAATTCACCAAATACCTAGTGATCTTCATAGGCTTGTTATCCATTCACCTGCTATTCATCAGGATCACAGGACGTGTTTTCCCTAGAGAACAAATAGTATGACGGAATTTTTTACCCTTTTATTCCTCTCTGAATTTTACAACCAATACTACATGTGGTAGTATAACTATATCTAAATTAATTTTAACCATTAGATTTAAAGAAATGGACACGCTTATATTGTTTTAATGTAAAAGAGCTCTATGTGTAAGGATTGCCAAGCTTGTCATTTGAGAAGTGAGTGCGTATGAGGGCATTTACAATGTTTCTTAGATGGTTTCTTAGCATGCTATGTAGGATAAAAAGCTTAGGTGGCAATGAATTAATGCAGAGAGAAGGTTAGAGTTTCTTAAACTAGAAATGGTTTCTTCATTAAATGCTTTGGCTAAGAAACCATAAAAAACTGCATTGTGCTCTCCTCATCGCTTTCTAAACATCAATTAATACACTATCTCTTCTAAGAAAGCGCAAAAAAAGCGTATGGTAATTAATATTAGAAAGCAGAGGTAGAAACTATGCATTGAGAGCCATTGTTTCTAAACATCAATTAATACACTATCTCTTCTCTAAGAAACGATCAAAGAAATGATCCATTGAAAATGCCCTGAGTACTACAAGTAATGAGCATGTACCCCCACACCCCAGCTACATGAATTTTAAGCTCAACCTTTTTGTATTACTGCGTCCATATATGACCCCCAATGAACCACACCTGCTCCTGCTGTGCATTAAACATCTGCATGGTCAAATTAGTTCATACGCCAACACTAATTGGTTAATATGGCCCACTCTACATCTCTACGTGGCACGCATAGGACAGCAGCGAGATTAGAAGTTTTTTAATAAAAGTGTACATTTCGCACGCATAACCCTACAGTTTTGTATACAACGGTTTTTATACATCATAAATCCAACAAATATACTCGAAATTTGTTAGAAATACAATATAAATAGTTCTAAGATCTTACAAATCCCCAACAAGTAAAATCAGAACCAATTCAATCAGTAATTTTTATCCATTAAAGAGATAATATGCTGGCATTTTTCAAAATTATCCTAAATCCGCCTATGCCAAAGGATGCCTGCTCAGTGCTCCCATTTGTGCATGAAGCCTGATTAGTGGAATAGCGGTGCATGCATGTGTTGCAATTGCAACGCTCCCTTCAATCATTGTCGATGGCTATCCCTGTGCAAACACAATGCTGTAGCCTATAGTTACAGCTGCTACAAACAACCATAGCTAGGTAGTCCATTTGGGTAGCATGTACGTTCTCTGCGTAAATAAACGACAATAATTCATTGCAGTTTACGTTTTTCGTACGGAAAAAGGGTCGAAAAGAAAAATGAATTTGTAGGCACGTAGGCATAGCCAAAGAAACGTCAAAAACGTACACGGACAAAGCTCCTTTTGTTCCATGCTGGCGTTTCTTCCGTTTCAACTTTGCACTGGAAGGGTGACTTGGATTAGTATGTTACTGGTGTACGTATCCTGGTACAGATTACGATCCTTCGGAGAAGGAAAAATAAAAAGAACAAATAGAAAGTACCTCTAGTTTAAGGTTATCCTCAAACTAAAATTTTTTTTGGTAGTGATCATCACGTAATTCTTTTACGTGGTCCTCTGACATCTCTGAATGGTACGGCGTACTTTGATTTGTATATCTAACAAGAACTCGCATCTTCTGAACGATGACGATATGACGGCAGGCAGCATAGCAGGCTTATGGTTTCGTCGAAGCATGGATCGTATGCAACGAGAGACACTACATACAAGTTACCGCTAGCTCACGCGCCGCATTGTGCTCGACATAGATAAGCACACAGAAGTTTGATCTTTGATGGTCGTCTCTGCAGTCTGCACACAACGCTGCGTTGAACTAATTGAACCAGTGCACCGCATGAGAGCATGGCACAAGACGGTACACGACGCCGCGTCTCTGCAGAAAGGGAGCTGCGTTGGTTCCCTCCGTATTTTTCGGCGCCTTTTATTCAAACGTGGCATCGTCATGGAAACTTTAGCACCGTAGCCTGTGGTACTAGGCACGTACCGGGAGGAGCAGTACAAGGAGAGGCCGGGAAAAGCGGAAGGGTTCGGCAGGAACAGCAAGGAGAACACGCGCAGGGACAGACAAGGAAAACACACAGAGAAAGAAATTAAGAGCGCCGATCGGATTCGCTCACGCCGTCCGGCATCAGTGGGGAGAAGAGGAGGCCACCGGCCAGAAGGGAGGAGAGAGCGCGCGCGAGTGACGGCACAACTTGCGATGGAAGCGAAGCGAACCAAAGCAGCCAACCATCCCATGTCTACGGGCATGCGGCACGCCCCAGTGCTGCAGTGCTTTTGGTCTCCCCCAAGCTCATAGCTGGTCCGTCTGCTTCGTGCGTCCAAGTTTAAGTTTATAATTCTCTTTATTTTACGGTTTTAAAAGTGCCACATCATCTAAAGGGATTTGGTTTGATAAATGAAACAAAGTCTTCTTGTCGGGGATTGGATATACTGTACCAAGACGACCATCGAAGCCCGGCGCCAACCGACTATGCTCTTGCCCGGATGGTGCACGCAAGGCCGACTTTCGTGTAGCCCGGCTCACGGGGCTACCCCGTCCCTCATCAAGTACGTCCCCGAGCAAGCCAAGCTCGGGGGCCCGCGACAAGGCGACGCGGCATTAAATGCGCAGCAGCTCGAGGGATCGCGACGCCGGGATCCGCTATGCCACGGTCCGCGCCGCTTGATTCTGCGCTTCATTGCACCACGTCGCGTGGTACGTGAGTGGTGGCGCGCCACTTTGACCGCTTACGCCCTCTACAAAGAACGCCGCTCGTAATAAATGATTTATCTCCTGTAATTCCCTATAAATACCCCCTCCTACGGTGGATCGGAGGTTAAACTTTCTGTACTACACACACTTGTACACATTGCTTGCCTACGGGAGCCCTTAGGATCGTATAGGGTCCCCCGAGCGAGCGCATTGTAACCCACTTTCATATATTGGTGTATCCACTGAACGTAGCGTTATTATCTCCCCCGTGAGAGGCCCGAACCAGATAAAAACGACCCCCCCGTGTCTCACGATCGTCCGGTGTACCCTCGTTTCGTTGCTCGGCATATTCTCGGACGTATAACCCTTGCGGAAAAGGGGCCCCAAGTTGATCCCTCATTCAACAAGTAAACTCGACGGGGGACCCTGTCCCGAATCGTCGACACTTTTAATGTATAATTTCATTTCGCAGTTTCATAGGCTAACTATAGCATTTATGTCGGGGATTGAATACACTGTACCAAGACGACCATCAAAGCCCGAAAAGCTGTCAGAGTCACGCCGCGACGCTTCGTGAGGAAGGAACCACTGCGGTTTTTCCCGCGCTCCGCTCGCGAGTACTATTTGGCCCAGACTTCGACTAAGCATGCTCGGCTCACGGAGCGCACCTGTCCCCCGAGCCAGTTTCTCGGATGTCATAACAAGTTTTCTTCGCGAGATCTCTTTCTTCCCGGAGCGCACTGCCGGATGTTTGCAGCAGTTTTTGCAGAAGATTTTCGCCGAGCGTAGTCGCTCGGCGCCGAGCGCTTTTTTTCGCTACGAGATTCCCCGCTCCCAAGCTAGGGAAGCTCGAGCGCCCATGAGCTCTTTTCGCCTAACTCAATCCCACTCTAAGAAGTCTAGAGGCTTAAGGCGGAGGTCTCAGCGAGGCCTTTTCCCCCTTTAGCCTCGAGGGCTAGCTGTCGGGGATTGAATATACTGTACCAAGACGACCATCAAAGCCCGGCATCAACCGACCATGCCCTTGCCCGGACAACGCATGCAGGACCGACCCGTGCACCCCGGCCCGAAAGCAAGCCACTCGAGGGTCCTCGACAAGGCGACGTGGCATAAAATGCATGGCGGCTCAAGGATCGCGCGGGATCCGCGCCGCCATTGTCCATGGCTGACTTGGTCGCGCCATCATGCTTCACGTCGCGTGGTACCCATGAGTGGGCGGCGCCCTCACAGACGCCCTCTCTGAGCGCTACTGTAATATATGATTTGTCTCCTGTAATTCCCTATAAATACCCTCTCCCACGATGGATTGAGGGTTGGACCTTCTGTACTACACAAACTTACACACATCGCTTGCTTACGGGAGTCCTTGGGATTGTTCAGGGCCTCCCGAGCAAGCGTATTGTAACCCACTTTCACATACTAGTACAATCACTGGACGTAGGGTCATTATCTCCCCTGTGAGAGGCCCGAACCAGACAAAAAAACGACTCCCTGTGCCTTACAATTGTCCGGCATATCTTCGTTCCATCGCTCGGCTTACTCTCAGACGTATAACCCTTGCGGAAAAGGGGCCCCAAGTTGATCCCTCATTCAACAAGTAAGCTCGGCGGGGGACCCTGTCCCGAATCGTCGACAATTTAATTATTGCATGATGTTGTGATCAAATGTTCTATTTGGTGCAGTTTCATTCGGTTTCAGTGCGTGGGATGAAACAATGCACTCTCAGTGTTGTGCACCCGGTTTCAATCAGATAAACTTGTCTCCCTCTCTCCGTATAATTTCTTTGCCATGTCACCATTTTTACCGATGTATCACCTCATTAAATAATAATGAAACTCCCACTATGACTGGCCTAAGGGTCTATTTGGTTTGCTTTCAATAACCGTCAATGTTTATTTTATCAAATTTTGGTAACGTTGGCTAAATTTGACAAGCATTTAGTTTGCTATCAAATTTTGTCAAAATTTCCTTCTCTCTTAATTCTCTATTTTATTTTCTTGTCAATCTTTAGCCAAAACATTGGTAGCCAATTTGGTGATCAAATCTTTGTAGTAGTAAATTTAGGTAAAGTATACTAAGGTAAATTTGTCATCAAACCAAACAATACCTAAATCGTTTTTAAACAATTATATATATATATATATATATTATATTCTAGTCTACTAAGGTAAATTTATCATCAAACCAAACAACCCTAAATATTTTTAAACAAATTTATCTATCTATATAATGTATATATATGAATTATATTCTAATGTAAAAATAGTATCTACATGTATTTGATATTCTGTATGCATGCATGCATTAAATACAATATTTATAGATAATAATTAGTGATAATCTAATTATTTTAATATATTGTTGATCTAATTATTTTTGAACGGAGTGGACATATCTACCCGCCGCGAGGACGGCGACCGTGAGCGTGCTCCACGCCCGTGCCATCCCGGGCGTCCGCTTGCCTCCTCGTCCGGAAGACGGAATTATGGCGCCTCGGTCAGGACTCAGGAGATCGACCGGAGACTGTCGTGCGGGGCCCACAGTCCGGACGATGGAGCCTACCGGGGGCACGGCACCGCAGCGTGGAAGGCCAAATTAACCATTCGTTCCGTCGGGCAGTTCCGACGAAGACGCGCCCTGAAGAGTAGGTATTGCCGGATGCATACCCTCGCTAGCTCCAGATCGCATGCTATTTGTAATTAGCAGAGACTGCTGGAAATCCTACATAATTCGAGTTAATTCGGGGTTTCCATGCGGATGACAACAGCAATTTTGTTCTTGGTTCTATTCAACACGCAGGGTTTGTGCAATGGCCTCGTTTTTGTAGTTGTGTAGACATGACCACAGTTCACAAACTATTCAGTACCGTTGTACGCGTGACGATTTTACTCGACAAAACCGTGGCAAACGCTACCAAGTCCAAACAGTGCCAGGTAGACACAAGAGAAAATTCATCACTTTTTAGTGTGATTATTTTTTTTTACAAATTTGGTCTATATCGAAGGTAATTACAAAAATAGCTCCCCGTCGATCTCGGAAACGTCGATAGATGACACATGTTCACCTGTTGCACTCCTGCACCGTAGTACAAGAGCTCGGAAGGAGATCTAATGAGCCATGAGTGACACCACAGTAGTACTTGCCGAGGAGTAGCACTTCGGTTGGAATATATTCCCAAATTAATAATTAAATGATTAATTAATTATCTAAGTGATTAATTAACTAAAAGTGAATGATTAGTAATATAATTTCTCGCCGAAGAGTGGCACCTCTAAACTATCTCCAGCAATTTCCCTTCATTCCCTTCTCTTCTCTCATTCCCTTCCTCATATTCATTTCTTTTATTCCTATCATTTCCAGCAGCATCTCCTCGAAAGGTTTTGTATAGAGCAAACCTCGAAGGAAATTCGTTGGAGTGCTTGGGATCTATCTGCGAAGAGATTTGGAGGCTGAAGGGATACCGCTGGAGATAGTCTTAGACCCCTTCCAAGTAGCACGGTCCTAAGTTTTGTGGTCAAATAGAGAGCTGTTTTTGTAATTGCCTTTAGAAAAAAAAAACTAGATTCGCAAAAACATTTTGTTTTGTCAATGAGCTAGAAAAGCTACGAAGTCTTGGCAGGGGGAACGAGAGAGAGGAGGCATACAAAGCACAGTACTGTCACTGCTTCACAACAGAGCCGTCCATCCCAACCCAGCAAGCAGCATCGATCGCTGCCTGAATCGAGCAATCGCGTATTTCTTAACGGAGACGCCTCCCTCCTCCGTCGAATCCGTCGTCCTCCTCCTATCCATTTCCTTTTTTTTTTGGGGGCTCTTTTCGCTTAGTATTTTTACTTGCTTAGACGCGGCAACGATTGTGGTGCAATCGGTACTCCTCAATCACCGTCCAATCCAACCAAGAAAAGTTTGAAAAATTCTGAAAAAATCAAATTCTGAAAAAATCATGGATGTACATCTCATCTTACCCCATCTACATATAAAATTTCATGATCAAACTCGTCCTATGCTAGAAGTTAAAAGACAAATTTCGACAAACTTAAAAGTTCAAATGCACCTCAAATTTGTCTTTTTGTAACTTCTAGCATAGGACGAGTTTGATCATGAAATTTTATATGTAGATGGGGTAAGATGAGATGTACATCCATGATTTTTTCAGAATTTTTCGAAACTTTTCTAATGGATCAGACGCATGATTACATCGATAATGATTGACCACAGTCGCCTAGACGCATAGATCATCCCCGAAGCGCCATTATTTGGTCTGCCTCTGCCTCCATAAATACCGCCTCCTCCATCCCCTTCTCACTACCACTCCTTAGCTCCGCCGCCCCTCTTCTTGTTGCTTGCGCACCGCTCCGCTCTCGGAAAGCGTACTACGTCCCTTCCCTGTCGTCCGGAGCGAGCGGCAAGAAGCCGGCCGGGAGCAATGGCCACAATGCCGGCGCTGTTCTTGGTGGCCGCCCTCGCGCTGCTCTCCCGCGCCGCCGCGCGCATCCCCGGCTTGTACGGCGGCGGCGCCTGGCAGAGCGCGCACGCCACGTTCTACGGCGGCAGCGACGCCTCCGGCACCATGGGTACGCGCAATGCACCGTCCTCTTTCCTTCCGTTCCAGTCTCTTGGCCGTCGGCCCATGCCGTGTCTCGCGTGATGAACGAACGCGTCGTGGCGATGCAGGAGGGGCGTGCGGGTACGGGAACCTGTACAGCCAGGGGTACGGCGTGAACAACGCGGCGCTGAGCACGGCGCTGTTCAACGAGGGGCAGAGCTGCGGCGCGTGCTTCGAGCTCAAGTGCGTGAACCAGCCAGGGTGGAAGTGGTGCCACCCGGGGAGCCCCTCCATCCTCATCACCGCCACCAACTTCTGCCCGCCCAACTACGCCCTCCCCTCCGACAACGGCGGCTGGTGCAACCCCCCGCGCCCCCACTTCGACCTCGCCATGCCCATGTTCCTCCACATCGCCGAGTACCGCGCCGGCATCGTCCCGGTCTCCTACCGCCGGTCAGCCATCCATCCTCCTTAATGTACACTAATGACAATGGCATTTGCATTTCTTGGTTTAGTTTGCGACTGTGCAAGTGTGCAGCACCGTGTCACGGTAGCAGCGGTAGACTCGTCGTAAAAGACATTCGTCTTGGTTATAGGAGTAGAGTAAAATTCTTCTGCCCAATGGAGAGCACACTGAGCATGCCATGCAGGCCCTGCGCTCTTCTTTATTCACGATTCCTTTTCACGTCTTTTAAGACGGCGCGGGGGTGCTGTGCTGCTCCCGAACCTCACTGTTCGTCGGAGAAGAAATCGCGATGCGTTCCATCGGTGCCGGTCAGGAGTGTAACGGCGGCGCCCGTTTCGCCTCCTCTTCTCGCCGTTACTCTCTCTCTCTCTCTCTTTGCTTTCTAATTTACGAACAAGTTTATTCACTGTGGACAGTACGTAATTGATTGCTAGTCACGCACTGGCACGGCATGGCGATAAATCTTCGCCCCCGTTTTAAATTTTTAATCGACGGCGGAGGAAATGCGCACCGATTCTGCTTACTGTTTTTGCCACGTGTCTGCGAAGTCGGTGCAATTCTCATAGCAACTCCATTCTGGCAGTACTATGTTGTAATCCTTGTAGTTGGGAAGCATAAGAACTGGGGCCTTTTGGTAAGAAGTGGCTGATCATTTCCTGATTTTTACTGTTAGCATATAGTACTTTACTGTCCAGAAGATTAGACGAATAGTACTGTATCAAAAACAAAAATGTTCAGTAAATTTGGACGTCCTAGCAATTCTGTAGACCAATCACATCACACCACAGCACCTCATGAAGTTCCGGAGAAACAAGCAAATCCATCGTGTGTGTGGTACCAGTAGTATGGGGAGTCGTAGAATTCTGTAGGGCACACACAAACACAAACGCTTTTGACCTTTTTGCCCTTTGGCTCTCTTCTTCACTGGCATCCTCCGTACCCTGGAGATGAAGGAAATGGTCCATTTGCCCTTCGTTCCTTCCGTCCCTGGTCCCCATGTGATCTGTAAAGTAGAAGGGCCGTCTTGTCCTTTCGTCCTGCAGCGCAGCGTTACGCGTGAACTGTGGTCCATCTCTGCACTGCCTGCGGTCTGCCTGCCCCCCTGATGATGTCGTTCGTCCTCCGTCCTTCGTTCCAATTTGCAAATTGCGGTTCTACCCCTACGAGCATCACGCTTGCTCCAAAATTTGAGCTTTGTTGTTATGTTAATCTCGCTAGTTGCTGATTACGTGGGTGATGTATTGCTAATGCGATGTGACAGGGTGCCGTGCCGCAAGTCGGGCGGGGTGCGGTTCACGATCAACGGGTTCCGGTACTTCAACCTGGTGCTGATCACGAACGTCGCCGGCGCCGGCGACGTCGTGCGCGCGAGCGTGAAGGGGTCGAGCACGGGGTGGATGCCCATGTCGCGCAACTGGGGCCAGAACTGGCAGTCCAACTCCATCCTCGTCGGCCAGGCGCTCTCCTTCCGCGTCACCGGCAGCGACCGCCGCTCCTCCACCTCCTGGAACGCCGCCCCCAGCAACTGGCGGTTCGGCCAGACCTTCGAGGGCAAGAACTTCAGGGTCTGATTCTACCACCGCCGCCGATGGTGATCGAGAAAGAAACAAAAGCAAGGTTTATACATATTAGTAGTTACTACAGCGTGTTCAATGAGGCCGGGAGCGCCCGTCAAGTTCACCTCTTCCCGCCTTGATTTCATGATTTGGGCTGAGAGTTCCTTCCTTTCTTCTTCTCTTCGGTACCTGCGAAAACCAAGGGGCAAACAGGTCACAGTAAAGTCCAGTGTTAATTAGGGTAAATTGTTACTGCTATCGCTAGTCACTAGTTAGCGTGCTTATGACTACGCATCTGTGTTGCCAAGGGTGGTGGTGGTGATGGATCGTGCTCGTTTTTAAGGCTTAATTTTGTAATTTGGGGGCTGGAGTTGAGGAGGGATGGGTTGATGGGGGTTTGTCTGCGTTGAGTGGCTGAAGTGGCTGCCGAGCTGCAGCTGAAGTGGGAGTGGTGAGTGTAGCCCGCAGCTGCTTTGTTTCCGTGTCATCTCTCTCCATGACACGCCGTGTCACTATGGACTTGGTTTATCTACCACCGTTAAGGTGATTGGAGTTTGTTGCGAGATTATAATGGCTGTTCCTCTGGTTCTCTCTTATGTGCGATGCATGTTTGGTTAAGCCACTTTGTAGTGCTACGATGATGGCTCTTGTCGGCTTCTTTCCGTGAATGCTTGGTAAGTTGCTCGATGGACAGTGCTGAAAATACGTGAAAGGGGTAAAGGGGAAAGCGAAAGTGCGCCGCGAGTCGGCTGCTTTGGGAATGATTTTGCCTGTTCTGTTGCTTGGGTTTGGATGCAAAGAATGAAAGAATAGCTCACGGCTACGTCTGCGATGGGGGCGACCGACCATGCCATTCCTAGGCATCTTTTAAGACATGGCTCGCAGCAATGCGCCTTCTTGTTTTTGCCATGGGAGTTGCTTCAGCTAGCGATGGGATATTGGGATGGGAGGAGGTTATCCGTCTCCATCATCCGGAGAACTGAATGTGCATATGGTTTGCAGGTATGTTTGTTTTGCTTATATAAGTGGTATATGTATCAGATGTTTTTTTTAAAAAAAAGTTATATATATATTTGGTTGCTTGAATAAAGCCGGATACAAATTTAAAGAATATTCTCTATAGATATTAAACTATTCTATTCACCCAAAACAACGTAAAGAAATAGCACGGGACAATCCCATCCTACCAACCGATTCCACCAGCCACAGGAAACCGCGCAGATTGCTGGGAGCGAAATGAGATTGGAATTGAGAAGAGAGGATGGCAATGATTACAGGCTGACTGACTAGCTACCATCCGAACGATCCTCTCGCCGGTGATTTCGGCCGAACGCCCGTCAGAACCATACCACAAGCTCTTGTTAGAAAGGCAGCATTCAACGCGACATAGATGTGAATATGACCCAGCGATGACTGCGGTGCCATTTATAACCTGCAGCAAAGGTTCCTCAGCAGGTTGCACAACGAAAAGGTGAAAATGAAGATTTAAGACTTGTAACATGAGCACTACTTTTATGCCATGAGTTTCCGCATACAGATCCATCCAGTAAACTGAAGTTGAGCAGCTCGTGAGGGTGACGACCCAGGAATATGCACAAGCATATTTACAAACTACCATCTACCTAACACAAGTTGCTCAAATTCTGCCTGCCTTGCTAATGGGAATGAACGGATGGCCTTGGATTTGGACCAGTCTCCTTCCGAGTCTCTCCCGAGCTTTTTGGGCGAGGCTTGCCACTGTTCCTGCCAGCATTTGCTGTAGGCGCCTTTTTGCTTGCACCCTTGGATTCTTGATGCTTCTCTGCTGCTGGTTTTCTATCCGCATCACCGGAGTCTTGAAGCTCTTCTAGAATAGTGACCACCGCATCCATGGTCGGCCTCGTCTTAGCATCGAAGGACAGGCACTCAAGAGCTAGGGCGGCAATTGTCTGTGCCCCACTGAGGGAGTATTGACCTTCTAGCCTGGTATCCAGGACACGGAATATCTTGCGCTTATGTGTGAGATATGGCCGGGCCCATTCCACAAGATTGTGCTCACCCTGGGGCTGGTTCTTGTCAATGGCGCGACGACCTGACAGCATCTCCAGAAGCACTACCCCAAAGCTATAGATGTCACTCTTCGCAGTTAGATGGCCTGAAAGAATTGTGTTGTTAAGCAGATGCTTATCACGTGCTGAACAAGAGCTGTCGGTAAAGGTTATAAAAATAAAGAGGTGTATGTTCATTGCCAACAGGATAGTATTGCAACATTTTACGCACTAAAGTAAGAGGAATTCAAAAACATAACAGTTAATGCAATGTCACGAAACAACTTATGGTTTGAAGGCAATTAAAATGAGCAACAATAACCATTTCCTTATATATTTTGTTCTCACTCCATTGCACATAGGCCACAAAGAAAGGTTTACACAAAATTTCATGGGATCACATATATTAGAGCATTAGATATTCAATATCAGACTGAAATAGAATGCATTTCTAATGCATGTATAGCGACCTCAAGAAAGCAAAGGACGCGCCAAAAAAGAGATTTGCAAAGCAAGGGATGAATAAAATAACAAAAAAAGACCAAGTACGCATTTTTAATGTGCTTATAGCACCAACTGCCATTATTTAATGTCCTAATATTCAATGGTTTCTGTTACAGCCTCACAGGATGAAATTTTACATCCCAGACAAGCGAATGTGCAGGATATTGGATGGATAATACCCAGAACTGCATTGCAAAGGTTACCTGTTGACAGATATTCCGGAGCTGCATAACCATATGTTCCCATTACCCTAGTGGATACATGACTCTTCTCACCAACAGGACCATCCTTTGCCAATCCAAAATCAGAAAGCTTTGCAGAATAGTCCTTCACAGTAATATGATGCATTTCTTTCAGTAAAGAGCACATGAACATTGAGGTGTAGTACAGTGCAAGATTCACTTTCACTTACTGTGTCAAGGAGAATATTGGAAGTCTTAAAATCTCGATAAATAACTTTTGCCTCTGCACTGTGAAGGTAAGCGAGTCCTTTTGCAGCTCCAAGTGCAACCTTCATTAGTAGGTTCCATGAAAGAGGTCGAAAGTACGAGCCTCCTGCATCAAGGATTCACATAGCAATTTAAAATAAATCATACTACGATGATATTGCATGTAGCATAAATAAAATATTCCTAGGACAACAGTAAGTCCTAGTTTAACTTACTCCTAAAAAGATGATTTTCCAAGCTCCCACGTGGCATGAACTCGTACACTAGTAGTCGGTGCTCATCCTCCAAGCAGTACCCAATTAGCTTGACAAGGTTGGGATGGCAAAACTGACCTAGGTAATTAACTTCCGCCTATAAACAGAAACTTAACAAAGTTAGAAAAAAGATCCAAGTATTGGATTAACACTTCTGAAGCCGTAACTAATCAATTGAAAGGCAGCACAAAGGAGGGAGGGTTTTCAAGAGTAAATTTCAAAGATACATGAATTCAAGGACAACAACATAAACTTAGAATAGCAGTCGTACTCACCAACCACTCTCGGTGCCCTTGCAAACCCTCCTGGTTGAGTCTTTTTACAGCGACAGCTATTCCAGTGCCAGGCTTGCAGGCTGACAATGTATTCTCATCAACCCATCCTTTATAGACAGATCCGAACCCTCCTCCACCGAGCACACTGTCAGGACGGAAGTTCCTTGTGGCTAACCTGAGATCATTATAACTGTAGATCTTAACATTGGCTGACTGCAAGATCTCACATTCAGTCTTTGGATTTGGATTGGAAGCCGAAGAGGCTCGACTGCTGCCGCCACTAAACCTAGTCCCATCCTTACCGCCGCTCCTTGAGAACATTCCTGCATATCATGCCTTTAGTAGATATTCTGAAAGTCAAATCCAGGCTTCATACTTTAAATGAAAATATTATCTGATGAATAAATTTTTGCATTGATATATCCCAGGCCCATATTATGATCGTCCTGTATTGGATGTTTCGAATGCTTCATTCTATTTTTAAAAGGAAATTTGCATAGCAATTAGGAGCCAGCTGAAGAAATCATCACTTGGCCATTTTCTAAAATTTAATGAGCCCCAAGAGTTGCAGTATTAGCCATTTGGTCACAATGATAGTGGTAATGGATTGACTAGTCACCCAGAAGTTGATGCAAAGAGCATTTTGATCATGACAGCAAGCAACAAGGAATGAGTGTTGCTGCCTGCGAATGATGATATGCTCTGGACTCAAAAGTTAAAATGATGGTTTGCATAGGAAAAAGTGCAAAATGAACATGGAGGAAATGACAATGGTTCCCCACCATGAAGTGGTAACATGCATGCAATAGTAACCTTGTCCCGCCCAATGTACATCTGCTGCCACATGGCATGTCCAGAGGCTTATCATGTTTATGTACTAATAACTCAAGAAAATAACGCACCTATTAATTAACAATTAAAAGAAAACTCAAATTAGTAAGTTGACGTGGGCAAAGCATGTGACAGCTATACAGATATGAGCCATACTTTGTGCAATCACATAAAAAGACTTTCTAATAGAGCATAGGGCAACATTTTTGTAGACTCAGATTACTAAATGCCTTGAACTTGATAGTACACCATCAATGACCAAAAGTTTCTGACCATTGTTGGGAAATATATCCTAATTAGCAATTAAAAGAAAACTCAAATTAGTAAGTTGAGATGGGCAAAGCACGTGACAACTATACAGAGATGATAGAGCATACAGCAACATTTTTGTAGACTCAGATTACTAAATGCCTTGAACTTGATAGTACACATCATCAACGACCAAAAGTTTCTAACCATCGTTGGCAAATATATCCAATGATTCCAATCATTTCTAGCAATGGAAAGTCCGTATTCAATGGTTGACCAAACGTTACTGAATTCTGGCGGGAAACCAAATCGAGAGACATGGGTGAATTAAGGAAAGTTCAAGACACATGCTTTATATGGTACTGCATATCGTACCTGAATAGGTGCTTTAATAAAACATTAGCGTCAAATTAAACAAGAAAGAACTCGGGCACTTTTCCTAATTCCATCAATCATTTATGAATTTACAACACGAGAAGAATCACAGTAGCGATAGAGAAACAACCAGTCGACCCTAATAAGCTTATTTCCTTAACAAGCTGTCCCCTAAATTCCTGCGGTACAATTTGTAAAGGAAAAAAATGGTAAACGGTCAAAGTCAACAGGTGGCCAATTGATATCCCTAACATAATGTCACAAGGGAAAACTATGTACTGTACTGTAGTATTAGCCCTGATTCAATCATACCTTGGTCAACAACGGAATCAAGGGACAATCAAAGTCAACAGGTGGCCAATTGATATCCCTAACATAATGTCACAACAAGGGAAAACTACGTACTGTACTGTAGTATTAGCCCTGATTCAATCATACCTTGGTCAACAACAGAATCCAGGGACAAGGTACCGCTAAAATATTGGGTCAACTCCCCGTCCCTTACTGTTGTCATCTCAGAAGGATATGCACTAGTAATCGATGGTACTAGTGAAGGCATCAAATAAGGAATAACGCATCGATGTCCCATTACTATACAAGAGAGGGTACCAATCACCTAATAAAGCCTATAGCTCCAATGGCACAAGTGCACAACCACCTTCGGAGCCTTACAAACATAGCCGAAGCTTACTTTAGCGAAACCACTCTAAAAATGATTACGATGTCTTACCTTAGCGCCTAGATAGCTTGAACACATTGAAGCTGCCAGGATAGCTAAAAAGTTGAAATCATCTAACCAAATAAATCTACTGGATCACCCTGACTAGGCCTAACGAAGCAGCCAAATCACCCCCATACAAATACATGATCATCCATTGCCCTTTGTTGCCCCAAACAAGCTCAGCATTTTGCAATCGAATCCGACCACACGAGCACCAAAACAATACAAGCTAAATTCCACGCTATAAGAAAGAGCGAATCGCTCCGAATCCCACCGAAATCCCTATAAACTAAAGCACTTGCCATATCTCGCACGCAAAGGTTTCGGGGGAGATGGGAATGGATTGAAATTTGCATCTCGGAACCATCACGCGATCGAGCCCCGCACCGCGCAAGCGCGAATCAACCATAACCTCATCAGATCACCCAGAAGTCGGCAAGCACCGAAGCAGGCACATATATGCAGCGAGAAGATCGAACCTGAGGCGCTAGGGTGAGTGCTCCCATCCTTGATCCGCGCGCCCCAGCAATTCCCCATCCCCGCAGGCTCGACGCAAGTCGAAGAGCCGAACGAGAGCGAAAAACCCCGCCGGATCAAAACACGGCGGGAGGCCGGGTCACGGGAGGCGGCGAGCGACCCGCTGCTGCATCATGCGGGGGAATTCGAGCGAGAGGGCTAGGGTTTTGGGGAGGTGTTAGCGAAGCGGAGGAGGACGACGATAAATAGAGACAAAGGCAGGCTAGAGAGAGAGGGGGGGTTGCGTGGTGGAGCGCGCGAGGAGAGAGAGTAGAGAGGGAGGAAGGGAGGGAGCAGTGAGCGAGAGAGCAGTCAATGGCGGGGAGACCGAGCGAAGCGTCTGTTGCTGGCTGGGGCAGCCCAGCGCCCCAGCCCCGCCGCTACTTCTGTTTAGAGTTTTTCGTTTATTTGGTCCTCAGTATTTATTTTACCGTATTTAGCATATTCCAACGCAATTACAAATATAGTTCTATTTTTAACTGTGAAATCACCGACAGTTGACACGTGTTACTTACCATCCTCCTATACTGTAGTGCCTCATCAGCAACTTGATAGCCACATCGACCACATGACATGCTTCAACCAATGCAGCAGATGCGGCGCACACAAGCCTATCGTGGTGTGGAAGTGCAATAAGTCCTGCTGCACTAGACAGCTCTCCTACCATGGTGGGGCTGCCCCACCTGACGTCTATGCACACCGCTACCATGGAGCTAGCTACCCGTGAGGGAGCACGCAAATGAAACGTGAGCATATGTCGCTGCTTTCACGGTTAGAACAAGGCTAATTCTATAACTATGTTGGAAGGAGGGTGAAAAATAGGGCTAGCTACCGAAAGCTTAACAAACTATTGTTGAGCTTTTTTCAAAACTGATATAGTCTGAGATAAAAATAATTTATTTACCATTTAAAGTGGTTATTTCAAATTCGAGCTGACGAGCCCACGTCGAGCCGAACCTCTTTTTTTTTTTTTGCTCAAAATTAATTTTAAACCTATTAACCATAAGTAAAACAATTTTACTACAAAACCTAACAAGTTTTTTTGACAGCTCTAATAAAAAAAGGTGCAAAGATATAAGCCAAAGCTTCTTCCCCTTCCGGTTCTACTGCCTTCTGTGAAAAAGTTGCAAGGCGTGGTGCTGCTGCGTGGCCACCTAATCTCGGAGCCAAGGGTTTTACCGTTGATTTGTAGCCTGGTAGAGCCAGTGAGTGAGCGACTAATCGTAACAGCACTCCAATGCATCATTTCTAAAGTTGTTTTTAGGAGGTAAGAGAACGTATTAGATAGATGCTTAGATACAACTACTCTAGTGTATAGTATGTATAAGTTGTATCTATAGGGCCAACGAGATTATTTATTGTTATATGTGAGAAAAAAATCAATTGTAACCTATTTTTCTATGGCTAACTTCTTGGTTTTCTCAAATTGCTCAAATGATCTATACAGGACCATAAAATGAGTAAAATTGAAACAAATCAATCCATAGTGTAGTTTCAAAATTATTTCCAGTTTCTTGGTTCTCTGAATATCTTATGAGAGATATAACTTCTTTTTCTCCTCCTGGTTAACTATCTCTCTATATCAATCTTTATGGCTTACCCCTGGAAACGATCTACTAAGGAATACTGGGAATGCCCTAAGCAAGCGTCGGGGTTTTAGGAATACAGGCCGATTCTGTTGGAAAGGCTCTCTATCCCAGGCTTGGTCCGGCCTGGTTAGCAATTGGGCAGCATCTGCTAGACCTGGGCACGGGTTTTGGCTAGTTTTGCATCTACCAATGATTCGTGGGGTCTACTGTCTACCTCGGAACCTGGATTTCCATGCTCTAGCTCTCTTAAAAAAAACATTGGATTTTCCATGTGTATTAGTATATAGTCTAGTATTCTACTCTTTGTTTCAAGAAAACTAATGACCTAAATTTGCAGAGAAAAAATTGAGTAAATTTAACAAAGCTACAAGTTTCTTATTCAAACAATCAGAAAACTACATATTTTAGCTTCCATTTCACAAAACTACATATTTTAGAGAAAAAAACTTGTTTTACAAAATTATAAGTTTCTTGTACAAAATATCAGAAAATTACAGATTTTAGCTTTTATTTTACAAAACTACAAATTTTACAAGAGCTTATATTTTAGAATTTGCGAAAATATTTCAGAATTATTTGCAGACATTGCTAATGTTATTGTTAATATTTGCGGGCATATAGCCCCCCTGCCATATTTACGGGCCGGTGGCCGTATTTGCCAATAATTCCATGAAAATAATTTCTTGGTAAATAAGGCCTTTGGCACACAAATATGACACGGGGCTATAGGCCCGCAAATATGATAGGGGCTATATGCCCACAAATATTAGCAATGTCCATAAATAATTCTGAAATATTTTTTCAGAACCCAATTCATGGCCAAAATAATTATAAAAAAATAAAATTGACTTGAACCGCAAATAATATTTTTACGGGACCCATATTTGTGGTAAAAATATTACATAATTGGGCCCGCAGAATATATTTAAGAACCCATATCCTCCGTGGGGAGGGGGTTATAATATAACATAATATATTTGAGGACATATAATCTACAGGCCTAATTACCGTCAATAATTCTACGCGCCGTAAATAATATTTTTTTTGTGGACAATATTTTTCAGCATCGTAGGTGACCATGAAATATTTTTTCAACGCCAATAAAAATCCACAAAAAAGGCTGATGTACTGTAGCAATACCATGCTACAGTACCACAACATTTTTATTTATTTGTTTATTTTTGAAATTTATTTTGTAGCGAAGAGAAAATTTCGTGAGTTGGAGTTCTTAAAGCATGTATACCGCAAGTGCTTAGCAATAAAAAACCGAATTTCCTTGCCTTGTAGCCTTGTAGGATAGATAAGGTGCTTATTTTGAAGCATCGATGCTTAATTAAGCGTCAATGTTTAGCATGTGCCTATATATATAAACTATATATATGATTAATAGATAATATAATATCTAAGCACTCACAAAAGTGGTGCTTGTGTCGAAGGAAATAACTTTTACATAGGTGCTTAATGATGTGACTATATTCTCTTTCTTTAAGCACAAATATATAACCATTTTATATTGTACATACCCTTACCGAGAACACACAGAGATGGACTATTATAGATGCCCTAACCGATGCCATTTGGGCTTTACGCCATTCGAATGCAGGTGCTTATATGGGTGTTTCGAGGGGGGAAAACGGTTTTTTTCTTTCTAAGGACCTGTTTGGTAGAGCTCTAGATCCCAGCTCCACTTGAGATCTGAAAATTGTATGCTGAAATAAAGTGAATTAAGTTTGTATTTTTTGGTCTAAAATGTAAACAAGATGATCCATCTAAACACTCTTAATGTACTCAGATCCAGCTCTACGGATCTGGTGGAGTTAGGAATACCCAGCTCCATCAGATCCACAAATTTAATGGAATTGGAGTTGTACCAAACACACCCTAAATTGGACAACTAGAGGTTCTCAAAAGGTGGGATCGCTGCTTGGCTAGAGTCGATGCTTGGGAATTGCTCCAAAATGGTAATTGCCCATCTGTCTTTTCAAAGAGAACTAACTAAGCACCGGTTTGAAAAATGCTTACACTGAAGAGTTAGACGAACGCTTGTGATGCATAGTACATTTTTTTTAGACGAGTGCTTCAATGCAGTGCTGGTAAAAAAAAACCTTGAGCTCGGCTGTGAGGAGCCGTCCAGACCGTCCTCGGGTTATTTGAATGCCCAGTCACCCTTATTGGATTTAGAGGCTAGCAACGGATCACCGATGGTGCTCACAGTGCTAACACCCAAGCCCAATTAGGACAACAACGATCCCATTCGAATAACTCGACAACAATCCCGGTATTCCCCCGGTATGCGACCCGAAGCTCACCCAGGATCGCCCCGCATACCGGTTTCCATTGCCATATCAATTCAATTCGCATAAAGGGGGCAACGAACCCAAAACTTTACTACCAGACACTCAACGCGGAAGCACAACAACGACTAAAAACCAAAGCACAAAGACAAACCAAACAACCACACGACTAAAACAACACATCTAGCATTCTAGAAGCATATAAAACATGACTAGACAGCAAGATAAAAGTTCAAAATTTCGGCGTGACGCCTCTAGAAGTACGGACATCCACTCAGCAGGCATAAGAAACAATTAACCAAGTATAGCATAACAACAACAACCAAAGCATAAGGATCAGCATGGATAGAAGTAGCATCCTAAACAAGAGTTAAGCATGGTCATACAACAATGTTCAACAACGGAATTAAACAAGTATTTAAACATAGCCATGACATAGTTTGGAAGCTAACTATACAACAAAATGACATACAACCACCAAGTTAAACCAAAAGTAAGACATCTCCGAAGTGTCTCGCTCGAACACTTCCAGGCGTTCTAACGCCGAGCTTAGCCTCATTCGTGTCCCGCCCACCACCGAGAAGCAAAACGGACAGAACTCACACCCGTCGGGGTCCTCACCTGAAAACCACAAAGCAGAAGCATGAGTACAGAAGGTACTCGCAAGACTTACCCGTGGTCCATATATGACCGACTCGAAGGAATATGCATTTGGATGTAGCAAGGAATAAGCTTAAGGTAAAAGTGCATAAAAGCTTAACTTTGGTTTATTTTCACATTCAACTACGCAATTTACAAATTTTATAGCAGTTATGTACAGCACCTATTGCTAAAGTGAGAGCTGAATTTAAACATTAAAGAGAACAAGTAATATCATAAAACAAGTACCAACATCAAGTATACCAACTAGTTTCAATTTAAGTTATTACTACGTTGAAGTGTCGGATGATACAAGCGTGCTCATATCAGAGAGCGCGGCAATTCGAATCGCTTATTCACCCTGCAGGGAATCATCGATCGCACGACATGTGCCACAAGGAACCTCATGTCAACCCTCCTCCCATCCATATCTACTCGTTGAACCATCCTCATGCGGCCCGAGCACCTAGCAACCTCCCTCGAGCGGCTCAAGCCTCGCTTAGCCCTCGAGAGACCTAGGCCTCGCCTCAACCACGCCCAATCGCATGAGGGCATGACCTATCGAGTAGTATGCCATGAAAGGGTGGCTTACCGCACCATTATATCGGGCATGCGATCAACAAGGGTGCTCGATCAACATGGCAAACAACGGATCGGTCCTTAACCAACACAAAGAGACTACAACATTTGAGTCTCCACACCCAAATGATCCAACCCTCTCGCCTTGGTCTCAAGTTTTCCATTTCAAAATATAATTTTAACCAGTTGCAACCCATTAGAGTGAAGTAATTAATCTCAAGTGATGGAGCCATCCACCACTTGGCCCATACCCGACATCTAAGCAAACTAAGCATGTACACATTATAATTACCCATACACTAGCTCCAAGGAAGATGTTCATCAATTAACAATGAGTGTATGTGCAAAGCAATTAGGTTCTAATACCATTCCCTAATTCAACTCCTAATGCATAACCTAACCATCCAATAAGCAATTCATTCACTAAAATACAATCATATAAAGGTTGAACATGCTTAGGTGCTTGCCTTGAGCTTCAAGGGATTCTCAACAATAGACGGCTCTCCGGTACCCCCTCGGTCACAGCGTCAACCTCCGTGTTCGTTTCTCTACACGATTACAATGCATGAATGAGATGCATGCAATGCATATGAAATAAAATGCTAAATGCATATGAAATGAAAATACCAAATGTATCATCCAAGCTAGCTCCAAAAGTGCAAACATTCAACTCAATTTAAAACTAAAAACACAAATGCTAAACTCCACTTCTATTCTATAGAAAAATTAAGAAAATAACAAGCACATTCCTCTAATCAAGCATAACTCTTGAATGCTTAATCTAAAATTTTATTTCTTGGACTCTAAAAGACCACAAGAGGTTGATCTAACTTTACCTTGCATCATAACATTCAGATTACAAAAGTAAAGCTTGCAATTAAACTTTGAACTTCAGCCCAAGTCTGAATTTTCAGCAAAAACTGAATTCAGGACAGCATTGATACAAATGGCCATAACTTTTTGATCACTTAACCAAATTGAGCAAACTCAGATCCTAGATGGCCACAAGACTTAAACCTACCACTTAGCTTTGGCCAATCACCCAGATTCTGCTCAGAGAATTCCCAGTTTGGCCAGGAACAGAGGGCAGTTTTCAGTTGTTCAGAATTTTCAAGGTTTCAGACAGCATGCACAAAATTCAACATATAAATTGCTATACTTAATGGAATTGAGTAAAGGATGACATTTTTACAATCTACACGAAATTTCTCACAACTTCACAGGCAAAATTAATTTCTAATTCAGCCTCTAACAATTTTTAATTCGCACCACAAGTTTCAGCTACACAATATCAGTACTTTCAGAGCAACATGCACTAAAATAGACATAACTTTCAGCTGGATTAACTAAATCAAGTGATTCTAGTTGGAAATGAAAGATAATTCGATTACCCACAACTTTCTCTACAGCCAACCTACTAGGAAATGCTCGCAACTAGCTCGAATCAGTCAAGAATAGAAGCTACAAAATCTGCTCAAAAATCTGAAACTTGCCTCAAACCCTAGAATGGTTGTTCCCCATCCAAAACCCAAATCCTTACTCCCCATAGCCCCCAAATCTACCATTGCAGCCCCCAAAACCAGAAAACACCAACCCTAACCCTAGGGAGAGCCTCACCTCAAGGAAGTGAAGAAGGAGAAAGAGGAGGAGCTGCTGCTTGGGAGGAGATGTTGGAGCTGTTGAGGAGGAGCTGGAGGAGGAGTCTGGCTGCTGCTTGTGGGGGAGAAGGAGGCGCCACAGGAGAACAAAGAAGGGGAGGACGCTTAGGGGAGGTCTTTGCAATGGGAGCTTGTTGCTTGGGAAGAAAAGAATGGAGAAGGAGAGGGTTGTTCGGTTTGGGGAGGAAACCAGGAACAAAAATGATCTTGGCTCCTTTGGTTTAGGGTTGGCCCAAGGCTGATTTGGTTTGTTGCTCTTGCTCCTTGTGGTGCACTTTGTTGCCTCTTGGTTGGCTCTTGCGTTTGGGTGGTGAAAAAGAAATGGTCGCTTGCAAAATGAAGCAATGGACTGCTCTTTTTCCCGGTTATTGGGATGAGAGACTAAGGGTGCAACCCTTTTTTTTGTGTCTTGTTTTGTGCTCACATGACCCCACTAGTAAGCAAGCTAAAATGGCTAAGTCCTAAAATTTCAAAGATGGGTTAAATTTTGATGCTATGTTTTAATTAGCATTTGACTAAAATCGTAGTTGCACATCGATATTTCCAGCTCTTAAACTCATGGGGTTGGAAATTTTTCTAAGTAGCAGCTTAGGATATTCGTTGAAGTCGGGAGTTGATTTCGAATTTGAGGCCATGACATCGGCTCGATCTAAACTTGGTTTAAGCTTTAAACAAGTCAAATTCGAGCTTGATTCTAAGCTTCACCTAGCAAAGCACGAATAGTTTGTAAGTCTAATAAATTTACAAATTATTTATTAAATATTACTATATATTAACTTTTATCGAGTTTACTTGAGTTCGGCTCGAGCATTTTTTACTACTGAAAAATAGTTTATATTGAATTATTTAATTATTACTCGAGTCTGGGTCCAGACTTGGACCCTAAATCGAGCCCGAATTGAACTCGAGTCTAGGAGTCCAAGCTTCCTCGAATTTGGCTCGTTTACAGCTCTACTTCTATGTTTTCTTTTTTAATATAAGTTACATAGATTTTAAAATAAGTAAAGGGATAGGTGATCACATCTACTCTTTATACATGTTTTAATATTTCCGTAGCTTTAAAAAATATTATAGAATCGTCTCTTTTTTAAAACATCTTTTTAAGAGTGTGCTTCAGGACGCTGACACACGGTAAATCAGAAGAAAACGTTGCCAAATTCAGCCTAATACAACCGGGCCGACCGCGTCGAGCACTCGTGCCCTGCACTCCTGCAGACCTCCCCATCTCCGGGACCAGAAGCGCACGCGAGCGGGCGCGCAGTAGTAGTGGGTACGGGTGGACTCGACACCGGCCGCCGCGATGGCGGGCGCCGGCTGGCCGCTTTCCTCCGTCGCCGCTCTCCTCCCCGCATCCCTCTCCCTGACCCTCATCCTCGCCTCCCTCGTACTGGCCAAACCCACCCCTCCGTCCCCTCCCCCTCCTCGCGCCGCTCACGTCATCTCTTCTCCCTCATGTGCGCAGGTGGCCGTGCTGGTGCTGGGCGTCGCCGCCGTCTTCTTCGAGCACATCCGTAAGATCGGATGCATGCACTCGTAAGGCGCTTCTGTGTTCCCCGTCTTGTCCTTTTGTTTTTCTCTCGCCATCTGCCCGTGCTTGTTGACTGGTGTGTCGTTCTGGATCTCGGCCGCAGGCTGGAGAGGACCGCCGTCTCGGCCTCCTTCTTCGAGGATCCCAACTCTCTCAACAAGGTGCTCGATTGCTCGTCTTTGGTTGCTTGGGCTGTGTCATAGTGTGCACGCTACGTGTTTGTTCATTTGCTTGTGTGAACTGTGCTAGGTTCCCTGCCCGTCGATTTATGACCCTCCTGAGAAGTACATTTCATTGATCATCCCCGCGTATAACGAGGAGCATCGGCTTCCGGAGGCTCTTACAGAAACACTTAAGTAAGGCTCTGATATTAGCATTTCCTATTCTTATTGCTCTGCTAAGTTTGCTATCTTTCAACGGTACTGCTTAACCTACAAGTAGTTGTCGGTGTGTAACCATAGCTTTATCTGCCTGCTGATTGTTTGGTTTGTTACGCTAATCACTGTGTTCTCTCTCTCTCTCTCCAATAGCTACCTGAAACAACGTTCAGCTGCAGAAAAGTCCTTTTCGTATGAGGTATGTGGAAATTGAGCATGCTAACAATCTTTTTGTTTCATACCACTAAAACAATAACACACTCCAAAAATTGTTGTGCTACTTTTGCGAGTGAAGGTAGCTAAGGAAAGACAAGAGATTGTGTATTTTATTATCATGAGATACATGTAGTAAGTTGGTTAAACACTTTGTTGCATTGGCTATAGTATGCCATGTGTACCACTGACTAAATTTTTTTACTTATGCACTAAGAGATGCTCAGTATACGATTTTATTGGTTTTGCACATACACGCATTTTCCCTGTTAAATTCTGGGTACCTGTCATGCCCCGTTGAGTTTTTATTTTTTTTTCTGTAATGGAGTCTGATCTGATTTTTATGTATAGTGATATGATCAGGAACTTGCATATGTTAGATTTCTAGTTTAAACATATTCATTCGGTCTAAAGCAAAACTAAAACCCATCAAGTTGCGCCGCCTCTAGGGACGCCTGGGGGGTGCGGGGGGCGAAGTCCCCCACGGTATGGATCAGTTATGGAGCAGTTTCTAAGTTAGACCTAGGTCACCACCATCTATATATTCCTCTTTGTAAGCCGCTTGGGGGTGATTTTGCTTTCCAGCGTTTTTTGTAACTTCTCCAGAAAATAGTGAAGTTCTTCGCCGGCCGGCGCTCGTGGTTTTTTTTCCCGCAAGGGTTTTCCACGTTAAATCCGTGTCTCTTGTTCGTTGTGTTTGATCTTCTTCATTTGTTTTGCGCGTCATTGTTCTAACAATAGTTTAAACATATTTATATTCAGTGTAAAGCAAAACTAATGCCCTGGGTCTGGGACATTGTGGTTGGATTTACCTCACTGTTATTGTTTATATAGGCCTTTTAGCAAGAAGGGATAAAGTTAATATTTTCCTTGGGGGTAGTCCATATCAGTTCCTGAATTGCAATAACTGGTTTTATATTCATTTTCAATCTTAAGAGATCTCAATATCATGTTTGAAGAGATCACTAATCTTGGTAACTTTGTAAATGTAACCTGTACAACTAATTCCTGCTAATGGTGTAAGCTATGGATGACACAAAATCTAATAGCTGGAACAAGTCCCAAATACTGTTGATCTAAGGGCATTTCCAATGGATCATTTCTTTGATCGTTTCTTAGAGGAGAGATAGTGTATTAATTGATGTTTAGAAACAATGGCTCTCAATGCATAGTTTCTACCTACTGTTTCTAATATTAATTACCATGCAGTTTTTTTGCAGTTTTCTTAGAGGAGAGATAGTGTATTAATTGATGTTTAGAAACGATAAGGAGAGCACAATGCAGTTTTTTATGGTTTCTTAGCCAAAGCATTTAATGAAGAAACCATTTCTAGTTTAAGAAACTCTAACCTTCTCTCTCTGCATTAATTCATTATCACCTAAGCTTTTTATCCTATATGGCGTGCTAAGAAACCATCTAAGAAACAGCATTGTAAATGCCCTAATCAACTAAAACTGGTATGTCAGCCCCTATCTATTTTGACAGCTGAACTCTTTACATGCGTCAAGTGAGACCTTTCATTAGCATTCGTGTTGTTTGTCTTACCCAGGCAGATGTTTAGTGTGTTATTACAGAACCTTTTATTCTTAAATCCTGTATTTATTTATATTATTTTTGAATGTCTCATGTGTTCTTTACTCGATTCTATTAAGGTCTTGATTGTTGACGATGGAAGTACTGATCATACCTCTAAAGTTGCTTACGAGTATTTAAAGAGACACAAGATCGACAATGTTAGAGTTCTTCTACTTGGAAGAAATCATGGGAAAGGTGAAGCAGTCAGAAAAGTGAGCGCTGTTGAACTCTCCACTTTGTCACACATGCACATGCACACTAATTGTTGTATGAAATCGACACTAATTGATGCTTTCCAACTTTTTGTGTAATCAATGTCCAGGGGATGCTCCATTCACGTGGTGAACTATTACTCATGCTTGATGCTGATGGGGCAACTAAGGTCACTGATTTGGAAAAGCTTGAAGCTAAGGTCTGTCATAACTCATAAGCTTAATCAAACAGCATGTTGTAAAAAGTTATATTGGGCTGGTTTTGATTAAGACAGTTAAAATAACATCTCAGAATTAACGATTTTGCTGTTAGGTTTGTGAATTGGCTAAACAAGTTGAGTCCAGTCCAGCAGCATCTGCTAGTTCATCTCAGAAACTATCTGATGTTGAAATTGCTGTTTTCGGTTCCCGTGCTCATCTGGAGAAGCAGGCTCTTGCCACTGTAAATCTTCTTAAATTCCATTACCATCAATCAAGTAGTTTTGTTTCCGAGTCCATTAGGTTTTCACTTTGTGTTGTATTATGTTTTTCCTGCCTTACTGCAGAGGAAATGGTATCGGAACTTTCTTATGAAAGGTTTCCACTTGGTAGTTTTGTTGACCGCTGGTCCTGGGATCAGAGATACACAGGTATGCTTTGCAAGCAATCAGATGTGCCTGTTCATCCACTATGCTATTCAATAAAATCCGGTTTGCTTAATATTACAAATTCCAGTGTGGCTTCAAGATGTTCACTCGAGTTGCTGCAAGGAAACTCTTTACAAATATCAGATTGAAGAGGTATTTTCTTAATAAAAATCCTGTGATGCTTCTTTATTTGAAATACTCAAATCAAACATAAATGATGAAGCTGAACGGCTTGGGTGATTTGTTATTTTTTTCCTTTTTCTTTTTTTGCATGGGCAGGTGGTGTTTTGATGTTGAACTTGTATACCTATGCAAGCACCTCAGGATCCCAATGGCGGAAGTATCTGTTAATTGGACCGAGATACCTGGATCCAAAGTGCGCATTACAAGCATCCTGCACATGCTATTTGAGCTCCTGCTGATCAAAGTAGGTTATGGACTGGGCATATGGAGAATTTACTCATAGATCCTGTGTTGACAAGTCACTACAGCTTAGTCCATCACTGGAGCGTACTCCATGGTCAGTCCATCACTGGGCATTTCAAGGAGCATAGTTAAAATTTTCCGAGATTTTCACCTGAAGGGAATCCATTCCTCTTGCATCCCAAGTGTTTGATCATGGAGAGACTGGGATATAAGTCACATATGTTGTTCCTGCTGATAAATTCTCCAAATTTTTGATTTTGTTACACAAGAATCTAAAATGTGACTGGCCTTGTTTTATCGGGGGTGAAAGATGTTAACTTCCGATAAACCTTGACAGAATGCACAATAGGATGTTCTGTGCTGACACTTGTATTTGTTTACGACTGCATATTGTTCGTTCAGTTTAGCTCATTACGATGCACAGGTCACCGCATTGCGAATGCACGACTGCAGTGTACTCCGTCCGTTTATGTGATATTCTAACTTTCAAATTTTAGTAATAAATACATGATATTCTATAACTTCGAGATGATTTCTTATATTTTTTTCTTCTATACTTCCTTTTAAACTATTTTCAACGTTATTAAAGAGTACGGAGCGCTATGGAAAGATATAATAATAAGATGCAATATAGCCTTTATGTAGATTTACCTCTGGAAGTGGAAGAAACAATTATGTCCAGTTTCGTTGTTAAGGCCCAACTAAACTAATCCTCGGCTAGCCCACCATGCGTTCGACCAAATGCCGCCTCGACCTCCTCAGTCGCCGTCGCTCTTTCTCCACCGCGCCCGCGTCGTACCACCCACCGTCCGCGGCGCGCGCGGCTGAGCAGCATTGCCTCCGTCTGTTGGCGCGCTTCTCGACGCCGGCGTCCCTCCTCCAGTCCCTTGCCTTCCTCCTCAAGTCCGGCCTTCACTCCAACCCGCTCGTCCTCACCAGGTTCTTCGCCGCCTCCGCCTCCGCCGCACCCGCGCTCCTCGAGCCCCTCGTCGCCGCCTTCCTCCGTCCCTCCCTCCCGCTCGATGCCTTCCTCGTCAACACCCTCATCCGCGCCCACGCCACCTCACCGCTCCCCTCAGCCCGTCTCCGCGCCGCCTCCTTCTTCCCGCTCATGCTCCGCAGCGCCGTAGCGCCCAACAAGTTCACATTCCCCTTCCTCATCAAGGCATGCGCCGCGTGTCCGGGATCCCCGGCCGTCGGCCTCCAGGCCCACGCCGCTGCTCTCAAGTTCGGGTTCGCCACCGACGACTACGTCTCCAATACTCTAATACACATGTACTCCTGCTTTGGTGGCGGGTTCCTCGGTGACGCGCGGAACGTGTTCGATAGAATGTCGAAGGAGAGTGCAGTTACCTGGAGCGCGATGATCGGAGGGTATGTGCGTCTGGGACTGTCCGGTGATGCGGTCGGGCTTTTCAGGGAGATGCAGACCAGTGGTGTGCGGCCGGACGAGGTGACAGTGATTGGAGTCCTGGCGGCTGCCGCTGATTTGGGCGCACTCGAGCTCGCACGGTGGGTTGGGCGGTTTGTAGAGAAGGAGGGGATCGGGAAGTCTGTGACGCTGTGCAACGCGCTGATCGACGCGCTCGCCAAGTGTGGGGATGTGGATGGGGCTGTGGCTGTGTTCGAGGGCATGAAGGAGCGGAGCGTTGTGTCATGGACCTCGGTGATTGATGCACTTGCGATGGAGGGTCGTGGGAAGGATGCTGTGGGCGTGTTTGAGGAGATGAAGGCTGCAGGCGTGGCCCCTGATGATGTTGCATTCATCGGAGTGCTCACTGCGTGTAGCCATGCCGGAATGGTTGATGAAGGTTGTGGCTACTTCCATTCAATGAAGATGGAGTATGGCATTGAGCCTAAGATCGAGCACTATGGTTGCATGGTTGACATGTATGGTCGTGCTGGAATGGTCGAGCGGGCAATGGAGTTTGTTCGTACAATGCCTACAAAACCGAACCCGATAATATGGCGGACGCTTGTTGCTGCTTGTCGTGCTCATGGCTGGCTTGAGCTCGGTGAAAGTATCACCAGGAACCTTCTGAACGAGTACCCTGCTCATGAGGCCAACTATGTCATGCTCTCTAATGTATATGCATTGACACAGAGATGGAAGGAGAAGTCAGAGATTAGGAGAGAGATGGGCAAGAAAGGAATCAAGAAGGTGCCAGGATGCAGCCTTGTTGAGCTTGATGGAGAGGTCCATGAGTTCATAGCTGGAGATGAGTCGCACCCGCAGTTCAAGGAGATATACAGAATGGTTGAGGAGATGGCGAGAGAGCTAAGGCGCGTTGGGCACATTGTAGCTACATCAGAGGTCCTGCTTGATCTTGATGAGGAGGACAAGGAAGGTGCGCTTCAATGGCACAGTGAGAAGCTGGCAATTGCATTTGTGCTACTGAGGACTCCTCCTGGAACACAGGTCCGGGTGGTAAAAAACCTACGTGTATGCTCAGACTGTCATTCTGCAATAAAGTGCATCTCACAGGTTTATAACCGGGAGATCATAGTGCGTGATCGGAGTCGTTTCCATCGCTTCAAAGATGGTTCCTGCACATGCAGGGATTTCTGGTGATGGAATTGTATTTCACCAGATTATCCTATTTCTGATGGTTTAGTGAAGAGTGGATTGAACTTCCACAGCAGATGCAAGTGGTGATTTTGTATTTCCAAGGAGCTTCTGCAATTCTTGAAAGGTTTTCCAATTTATTTGTAACATGAAGCTTTCAGCAGTCAAAAACTGTGATGCTCATTCAACGATATTGGAAGCAGCATTGGAGCAATTCTTCAAAGGTTTTCCAATTTATTTGTAACATGAAGCTTTCAGCAGTCAAAAACTGTGATGCTCATTCAAGGATATTGGAAGCAGCATTGGAGCATATAATTTCCAGGTACTTCACCTTGTGTGTGCACATTTTAAGGACCAATAGTAAGGAATAACTGAGACCATTTATGGGAGTGTATCGTATTCACACCCCAGTTTCTCCCCTCTATTTGAAGCACCAATTAATGTGAATAGTTCTAAAAAATTAGAGACCAATTAACATAAATCTTTGTGATGCCAATGTTTAGAACTTTAGATGAATTGAAGGAAATCATATAGGCCAGGTTCTTTTTTTTGGGAACTTCATAGGGAACTGGCCTATTCATCTGATTCGGGCGCACTCAAGCTCGCACGGTGGGTTGGGCGGTTTGTGGAGAGGGAGGGGATCGGGAAGTCTGACGCTGTGCAACGTGCTGATTGACGCGCTTGCCAAGTGTGGGGATGTGAATGGGGCGGTGGCTGTGTTCAAGGGGATGGAGGAGCGGAGCATTGTGTCATGGACCTTGGTGATTGATGTGCTTGTGATGGAGGGTCGTGGGAAGGACGCTGGGGGTGTATTTGAGGAGATGAAGGCTGCAGGCGTGCCCCCTGATGATGTTGCATTCATGGGGTGCTCACTGCGTGTAGCCATGCTGGAATGGTTGATGAAGGTTATGGCTACTTCCATTCAATGAAGATGGAGTATGGCATTGAGCCTAAGATCGAGCACTATGGTTGCATGATTGACATGTATGGTGTGCTGGAATGGTCGAGCGGGCAATGGAGTTTGTTCGTACAATGCCTACAAAACCGAACCCAATAATACGGCGGACGCTTGTTGCTGCTTGTCGTGCTCACGGCTGGCTTGAGCTCGGTGAAAGCATCACCAGGAACCTTCTGAATGAGTACCCTGCTCATGAGGCCAACTATGTCATGCTCTCCAATGTATATGCATTGACGCAGAGATGGAAGGAGAAGTCAGAGATTAGGAGAGAGATGGGCAAGAAAGGAATCAAGAAGGTGCCAGGCTGCAGTCTAGTTGAGCTTGATGGAGAGGTCCATGAGTTCATAGCTGGAGATGAGTCGCACCCGCAGTTCAAGGAGATATACAGAATGGTTGAGGAGATGGCGAGAGAGCTAAGGTGCGTTGGGCACATTGTAGCTACATCAGAGGTCCTGCTTGATCTTGATGAGAAGGACAAGGAAGGTGCGCTTCAATGGCAAAGTGAGAAGCTGGCAACTGCATTTGTGCTACTGAGGACTCCTCCTGGAACACAGGTCCGGTAAATAACCTACGTGTATGCTCAGACTGTCATTCTGCAATAGAGTGCATCTCACAGGTTTATAACCGGGAGATCATAGTGCGTGATCAGAGCTGTTTCCATCTCTTTAAGGATGGTTCCTGCACGTGCAGGGATTTCTGGTGATGGAATTGCATTTCACTAGGTTATCCTGTTTCTGATGGTTCAGTGAAGAGTTGATTGAACTTCCACAGCAGATGCAGGTGGTGATTATGTATTTCCAAGGAACTTCTGCAAGTCTTCAAAGGTTTTCCAATTTATTTGTAACATGAAGCTTTCAGAAGCCAAAAACTGTGATGCTCATTCAAGGATATTGGAAGCAGCATCGAAGCATATAATTTCCAGGTACTTCACCTTGTGTAACAGTAAACAATAACTGAGACCATTTATGGGAGTGTGTCGTATGCACACCCCAACTTCTCCCCTCTATTTGAAGCACCAATTAATGTGAATAGTTCTAAAAAAATTAGACCCATTAACATAAATCTTTGTGATGTCAAAATGTTTAGAACTATAGATGAACTGGACATGTATTTGTGTGTGTGTGGGTGTGGAACTTTATAGGGAACTGGCCTATTCATCTGATGTTGTCAGAGGAATTCATTCCCCATGACGCCAGAAGTGTTAACATTAATTAATATGAAACGTTAGAGACCCATTAACATTAATCTTTGTGATGTCCATGTTTAGATCTGGTCTATTCATCTAAAGCTCATCTTAAGTCAGAGTCCAGACGCTAGTCTCAATACACATTTGAAACTGGCCTATTAATGTCAACTACCCTTCCCTATAACACCAGAATTCCAATGCATGTTCCATACATCCATACATGTGCAAAGAGACCCATAACATTAATCTTTGTGATGTGTTATAGGGAAGAATTTCTCTGATGTGCTGTAGTTACTTACATTTCTATGTTGAAATGCAGATATCCAGGAAATGTTTGTCTTATATTTTACTCATATTTTGATACTTGAGTTTCTTTTGAGGAATTTTGATCCATATATATATTTGGGGTAATAAGATCAAATAGTACAAATTGACACTTCTATCTTGATTTTTGCAGGAAATGTCAATAACGAGTCAAGGTTGAAATTTTCTTTCCAACAAAAATATAGTCAGATCAGGTATCCCTGAGTCAGCATTACATCTGATACTGTGTTACCAATGCCATGTAGGCAATTTTTTTAAAAAAAATAATGCCAAGTAGGCAAATACTGGCGTTCCATTCCATGCGTTCAATGTCAATCCAGGATGTATGGAACGGAAACACTTCCTGCCTTCACCATAGTACATGGCCGGTGTCGGGCTGCCATCGCTGCCCTCAAGGATGCTCCCTGCTGCAAAGATTTCTGGTGATGGATTATAATTCACCAGGTTGTTGCCAACCAAGAGGGCACTGCGACGCTTCAACGGGCAAGCATGCCATTTCTGAAGTGGTGGCAGCGTCGGGGTGGGGTTGAGCAATTATATATTGAAGTCGCGCGCCGAGGCAAGTGTTTGGATCTATTATGACATAAGGATTAGTTGCTTAGTGGATATTGTTTATCTTGGAAAATTACAAAAGAAATTTTTTCAACAAAAATGTGAATTAAGAAGGATTGGTCGACGAAATATGAATCGGAGACTGAATCTTGGGAGCAGCTAGACGAACATCATTTTGGGAAAAAATGTTTGTGAAGGTACAATGGTCTTCGAGTAGAAATGATATGGAAGGAGGTATTTTCTCCACATTTGCATGAGAAATATTTAGAGAACTATGGAAACACACGGTTTTGGAGATATGCTCACTTCGTTGGAACAAAGGCATACTTGATGGCATGATTATGGTCGATGCGCTTGGCTTCACAAGGGAAAGGAAATTTGTTTGGCTTCACATAATGAAGTCAACCGGTTGAAACATTCCAGGTCCCCAGCTAGGCTCTCGATGGTATGAACAAAGCTGCGAAGCTCGTCATCTTCAAGGTCATATTCCACAGTCTCGTTGCCGGCTTTGGCACTGATGGTGGTGAGGACGATGTGGCCTTGTTTCATGGCTTCCCGGAGGACGTCAGCCCACTGTGCTAGCCATTCTAGGCCTTGGATGTCTCGCGCTTCCACGATATGAACGGCCATGCTGATCTTAGCCAAGGCTTCTTGGAGCCTTTGCGCAGGCGCTCTCGGTTTCTGGAGCTCCTGATCATCTGCCGTTCCAGCCAAGGAACGATAACCCCAAAAAGAGGCCATCCTGATCCTTCTGCTTTTCCTCCCCAGTGATGGCAACACGTCTCCACTTTCGGTTTGGCGAACAACACGTCTCTTTCGGTTTAGCGAGGCCTCTAGCCGGAGCAATCCTATGAACTCCCCAATGTTCTCCGACGCCTTCTCCAGCGCCTCCACTGCGCCGTACAGCTTTTCCTTCTCCTCGTCGCTCGCGAACAGCGCCGTGGCAGCGCTGCAGATGCGCCGGGCCATGCTCGACAGGGCGTTCCTTGTGTAAGACAGAGCGGTAGTATTAGTACCAGGTGTGGTAGTACTGCTGCTGCCTGCTTGCTGGTCGTTGCCGTTCTGATGAGCCGCGGCTTCGCCGGCGTCTGTTGCCCGCTGCTGGAAGCTGAGAAGCACCTCGTCGCCGTGGGAGGCAGCGTCCCTGAGCTTCTCCTGCCACTGCAGCAGTGCGGCGCTCTCGATGGCGAACTCCTCGGACACCTGGACCGTGCTGCGGATCATGACGAGCAGCCGCTCCAGCCGCTGCAGCTTCTCGTCCGCGGCCGCCTGCCGGTTGAAGCTGTCGAGGAACTTGGAGGCCGCCCTGTCCGCGACCACGGCGGTCACTGCGGAGGCGATAGAGCCAGCCGCTTCTCCTAGTCCTGCCATGGCTTAATTAGCTCAAACAAGGTGCGTGACTAACCCGAGGATAATCCCATCAGTATATATCTTATATATAATGTCGCCTGGGTTTGGAGGCCTCAGAGCGCTGCCGTACGAGGCTGAACAGCGCCGCGATTCCCGTTCCGTTCCTGCCACTGGCGACAGGCCGTTCCGTTGTGCCCTGGTTTTGGCTGGTGGCGTCCGTTACACGCTTTCTATTGCGCTTTCGAGAGGCCTCGGCCCGCGTGTTGGTTCTTGGCTTCGTCTCGGTTCCTCGCCCCTCGCGATCTCCGTCCTGGGCCAGCGTTGCTGTCGGCGTCGCCTCCGCCGGGTTCTTACGCCCGCGTTTGTTCCCTACCCCTCGCCGTTGGCTCTTTCGGATTTCGCGCGCCCTTCCGCTGCTCTTATCGCTTTAGCCCTCTTTTGCCTTCACTTTTTTCGTTCCTTCTGGTAGATCTTTTGCGTTTGGCTGTGCGTGGTCCTCCTGATTCTACGTGTTCTTCCTTCGATGCTTCCGGTGTTTTCCCGTAACTCGGTTGTTTTCCTTCTTCGGTTACAGGTTGGGATTCCGTGTGCGGCACGTATCGCCGCTCCTCCGCCTGGCGGTTTCGGAATCATCACGGACGGCGTCGATTCGGGTTCATCGCCTACGTCGACTCGGCTTCATCGCAGACGCCGTCTCCGTTCTCAACGATTTTGCCTTCCTCTGCACTGTTTCGGTATTTACCGCTTGTTTCTGTTTCAGTCTAGATCGTTCTGGTTCGCCTGTGGACGATCTCCCGTCTAGCGACCCGTCGCTCCTCGCCTTCTGAGGGCCAGGGCAGGTGCGTGGTTACGTTTTAGCCGTCCTGTTACTTACGCGCTTCTCATTTAGCCTGCCTTATGCGTGCTTACTGCTCTGGTCCTGTTTGTTAACCATGCATTTGTGTACGTGTCCCTTCGAATCATATTTGCGCTGCAGGTTATATTAGCCGTATCCCATTACGTGTAGTCTTCTGATTGCTTTGCTTGTGTAGCCTCTTGATTGTTTTCCTTTTGGCTGTAGTGCCCTTACATATATATCTACTCGAAGCGGGCAATGCATTGTTCCCTTGTATGAGAGATCGTCTGTTCGACGATGCTACCAGACGCCGCGTTCACCGCATTAGTGCTGCCATCTTTGCGTCGTTTTAGACGTTGCGCTATTTTTTCCCCAGTAGTCTCCGCTTTAGTTGTGGTTTACGTCTTTGTTATGCGAGTTCGGTGCTTGCTTCCGCATACGCGCTGCTCGTTCTTTTTGTGTCGTGTGTCGCTTATGTCCGTGATCGGCCCCGATATACCGTGATACGTCGTTACTGTGAGGAAAAACAAGGGCCCTTATTATACATGGATACGCTGTTCCATCGTCGTTCTCCTCGCTGGTCCAAACGTCAGATCACCCTTGGCCATTTCGCCCATCTATAGGTACGTGATCTTCGCTTTTCCCTACTCGATGTTTCCTTTTCCCACATCGTTGGACCTGTTATTGCCGATTTGTTAGCTGACCTATACTGTTGTGCCATGCCAGCCATCTTGCTCATGGTTTTCGTTGCCTCATGCTGCTTCGTGCTCTCACAATTCCTACATGCCTTGTTGGTTGCCCATGCATCGATCCTTGTCCGTTGCTCTCGCCTTTATGTTTTCCTTCTTCAACAGTATTGGTTTGTTTACTTAGCATTTTCTATACTTGTCCTTAGGAACCCGTTTGTATCCCTCTGTCTCCCGCCGTTAGTCGTGGGAACAGGCTAAGAGGCGTCTTCGCTAACATGTGTAAGGCACTCGCAAGGACAAAGTTCCACCACTTTGGCTCTCTCTTGTCCCGTTGGTTAATTTCCGCTTAGATAGCCCTTCATCCGTATGTCTTATCGGTCTTTATATGCGTTAAGTCGATACCTTTTCTCTCCGTTGAACTTCACCGTAGCTTACGCCCACCGCGCCTACTATCTCGGTGTTTATTCCTTACCGCGGATTATATTGACTTACTAAAAGGTATTTATGTTTTTCGATGTGTTTTGCTATTGTTCCTATCCTTATCGACTGTGCATGTGTGCGCCTTATACTCTCCTTATTCTTCTTCCGATCCTATTGTAGCATCCTATCCACATCGCTCGTTTTACGGTGGCCCTGATTACACATGCGTCAGATGTGGTGCGTTATTCTGGTATCAGGAGCGTGTTGCCTACCAGAGCTCAAGTGCCCAAGGTCGTGTAGTCTACAGGCTTTGCTGTCGTGGAGGCAGGCTGGCCCTCCCTCCTCACAAGCCATTCCCACCTATTCTAAAGGATCTTATACGTTTTGATGGTGGCCCACGATCTAACAGCTTCATGCGCCTTATACGCCATTATAATTCGCTTTTCGCTTTTGCTTCTCTTGGTGTCGATGTGGACAGATCTATTAATACTGGCGGTGCCCCTTATGTATTTCGCATTAATGGAGTTGTCCATCATCGTATTGGATCTTTGCTGCCTGACGCCGGCAAACGCCCGGAATTTGCTCAACTATATATTTATGACACAGCGAATGAGTTGAAAAATCGATTGGATGCGTTTCAGCCAGATACGGCTTCCGTTGATCAACCTGACCCAAGTATTGTCCAATCGTTGATATGTATGTTAGATATTTGTAACCCTATTGTGCAGCAGTTTAGACTTGCCCGTGATAGACTACTTTCACCTGAAGCCCCGGAGGTTGCTATCAAGTTGGTTGGGCCACGTAATATAGATGGTCAACAATATAGTCTACCGGTGGCATCTGAGTTAGCCGCATTGATAGTTGGTGGTATATCTGTTGAGGCATGCAGATTCGATATATTGGTCGAGTCACGGTCTCAAGGTTTAAAACGCATTTCACCGGTTCATCCGCTCCTCATGTCGCTGCAATACCCACTTCTCTTCCCGTATGGGGACAAGGGTTTCCATTTGGGAATCAAATTGAGAGACGTCGATGACCAGCCTCCTATTAGTCGTCAGAATGCATCTATGTTGGAGTTCTACTGCTATGAATGCCATTACCGAAAAGATGAGCCTAACCCTTTCACTTCTTGTGGGAGACTCTCGGATCAGATCACCGTTAATGCGTATTCATGCATTGAGGCAAGCCGATTGTCGTTCCATTTCTATAATCAAGATAGGTTGAGGTCTGAAAGTTACCAAGGCATATCAGATGCTATTGGTAGAGGAAACAGTGTGGGAAAGGATATTGGTATCAAGACGCTATTGCCAGCCAGTTTTATTGGTGGTAAGAGGTATATGATACAAAATTATCATGACTCGATCGCCATTTGCCGAGCCTATGGTCCACCTCAGTTGTTTACCACATTCACATGTAATCCCAAGTGGTCAGAGATATCTGCTGCACTTTCCTTTGAGCCAGGTCAGAGAGCTTGCGATCGTTCAGACATGATAACGCGTGTTTACCATATGAAACTCCAAGAATTCCTTAGTGATATTAAAGATGGCACATCATTCGGCCCTATCCGCGCAGGTAACCCTCGTTTCTCTGTTGACTTAGAAATGCCTGAACATTACCCATACTGATTCCTTTGTTGTTTGCCATACAGTTGTCTATACAGTTGAATTCCAAAAGAGAGGCCTCCCGCATGTTCATATACTTGTGTGGTTAGCTATGGGCAATCGAGATCCTTCACCTTCTTTCATTGATAGCTTCATTTCGGCCGAGTTACCGGACATAGCTAATGATCCGTTGGGTTATGCGCTCGTTGAAGAATTCATGATTCATGGCCCATGTGGTGATCTTAATCCTAGATGTCCATGTATGAAAAATGGCCGGTGTTCAAAGCGATATCCTAAGGTGTTTCGTTCAGAGACAGCGCTTGATCAAGACGGCTATCCTCTTTATCGGCGCCGTGATGACGGAAGATTTGTCATTAAACAAGGGATAAGACTCGATAATAGATGGGTTGTACCTCATAACCTTCCTCTACTCAAGAAGTTCCGAGCCCATATAAATGTTGAATGGTGCAATAAGACATACCTTGTCAAATATCTTTTCAAATACATCACGAAGGCCATGATTCTCATTATAATGTCTTTGCATACGGTTGATAATAACCGCAATGATACTCCACCACAACGTGCCACACACGATGTGAACGACGCGGTTATGCCAATCCCTACCTCATTGGACAGGCCATCAGAGATCATGCGCACCCAAAAAGCTCCGTCTACCTCTGGTTCATCTGCAGCACAGCCACATGCAGGCCGAAGTGATCCAAGTGATGGTAATGACGAGATAGCTGAGTATGTTAGATCGCGATACTTATCGGCGTGTGAAGCAAATTGGAGAATTTTTGGGTTCGATATCCACGGTAGGATGCCATATGAGAACGGTTGTTTGTTCATATGTTGCATGCATATCGTTACATATCACGAGGAATCTGATCTAAACGATATTATTGAAGATGGTGACTCTAGCAGACTATGCTCACGGAATGGTTCGTCATAAACCAAAGATTGCCCATCACCGAGAATTAACATATTGTGAGTTCCCACAAAGTGGACATGGAACAATTCGACCAAAGCACGGACAAAGAGAAAAGAGGAACCAAACTTGGTAGGCTACGTCATATCCACCCCACGGCAAAGAAGGTTTCTACTTATGTATGTTACTAATGACTGTCTCATGGGCCATGTCATATGAAGATGTTCGAACATACCAAGGTATTCTATACCCCAGCTATCATGAAGCATGTCGAGCACGTGGACTGGTGGGCGATGACACCGAGTGGGTTTCTTTATTTGAAGAAGCCATCATATGGGCCACCTCATGTCAATCATGAACTTACTTATGGCAATATTAACATATTCTCAGGTTGTTGATCCTCATAGCTTGTTCCAGAAATACTGGAGATACATGGCTGACGACATCGCACATAGGCTTCGCCACTCCATCGAAGCCCGCTGCACCTATGTACCGATTTAAATATTAAAGAACAAATTATTGAGAGAGTTAGATATAATGTTCTCCCAAGAATGGATTATCGATGTCATCATATGGCTGCCGCTATCAAGTTAGAATCGTCGAGCCCCGCCATCGAAATAAATTTTAATTCTCAAGAGCTATCCAATGATGTAACGGATTAGTCTGTGAGAGGTGAACTTATCTATTCCAGACTCAATGATGAGCAGCGCTCTATATACGACACGGTGATCTCTGCCCTAATAGAAAATACAAAGTGCTTATTCTTTATTTAGGTCCACGAGGCACAGGCAAAACTTTTTTGTGGAACGCCATTATTCTTAGATTAAGATCAGAGGGCCGCATTGTCCTCGCTGTGGCATCGTCGGGGGTCGCAGCTTTGCTATTACCTGGTGGCCGCACTGCTCATTCCAGATTTCGCATTCCCCTTGACATACATGACAGAAGCATGTGCAATATCAAAAGAGGTACTCTTCTTGGGGAGTTAATAGCTAAAGCCACTTTAATTCTATGGGATGAAGCTCCCATGACACACAGATTGTGCTTCGAAGCTGTAGACCGTACATTACGTGACATCTTATCTGTTGAGAACCCAGCCAACATGGACAAACCATTCGGTGGGAAACCGCTATTGTTAGGCGGTGATTTCAGGCAGGTATTGCCTGTTATTGAAGGCGGTACACGCTCAGATATAATTGCGGCTTCCATTATTAAATCACCACTTTGGAAATTTGTTGATGTATTGCGCCTGACCATCAACATGCGCTTACTCAACCAGGCTTTACCTGCAGAGGAAAAAAGAGATATACAGCGCTTCACCCATTGGCTCCTCGACATAGGAGAAGGTCGTGTCCCTACTCATTGCCAACCGGGTAGCTCGGACCAATCATGGATTGAGATCCCTCACGAGCTTCTATTGAAACCAAGTTCCTCCAATGTCATGGCTATAACCAGTTTCGTATACGACGATTTCCATATAAACTATGAGGATCCAGTTTACCTAGCTCAGCGAGCGGTTGTCTGTCCTACCAATTCAGTAGTTGATGAATTGAATGACTATATGCTTCTGCAGGCACCAAGGAATGTTAAGGACTACCTAAGTTATGATACGATTGCTAATACAAATGAGCAACCTGCTGACATTGATATTTTGTACCCTCCGAGTTCCTTCATTCCATTACCATAAATAATTTCCCGACATATAAGCGTGCTTAAAGATTGGTAGTCCTATAGTGCTCCTTAGAAATATCAACCAAAGTTTGGGACTCAGAATGGTACTCGCTGCTCTTAACAAGGCTTGGCGATCGTGTTCTAGAAGGTCAAATCATGACGGGATCACATATTGGCCAATCCGTATGTATACCACGCATAATCCTTACTGGAACAAGCACAAAATGGCCATTCACTTTGATGCGCCGCCAATTCCCAATTCGGCTCTCATATGCTATGACCATAAATAAATGCCAGGGCCAAACTCTGAGCAGAGTAGGCATCTATCTCAGAAACCATGTTTTTACTCATGGCCAACTATATGTTGCTCTTTCAAGAGTCACTTCGAGAAAAGGGTTAGCGGTCCTCATTGAAACCAAGACGGACAATCGGTTCTACTACAAAAATATTGTCTATCACGTAAATTCGCCCATATCTATAGTCAGTATCTACACATGGCGACACCATATAGCATACATTTACAATCAATGGATTATGTATGTTTGTTTATCGCCGCCACATACGATCCTATTGCTAACCATGAATGTCCAGAGCAACCTTCGGTTATGCCTTCTGGTACTTTGGATTTCTGTATCAAGCCATTATATTACATGTCATTACTTTCAAACTAAGTAATTCCCTTTATTGCCCTGCGCCTTAGTGCTGTGCCTACACTTTCATACATATTCACTAACCAAATGGTTTTCCCTATGCAGATGGACTACGCTTTACTCAAGAACATCACCCAAGACTCACAGCAATGGCGCGTCCGTGTCAGGCTGACACGTTTCTCCGAATACATTGACGAAAACATCCCTAAAAAGATACTACGAATTGACCTTATTTTCCTTGATGAGCAGGTTTACCTTTTGACATTGATTACTTCTTTTCAATAGTCCAATTGTATCGCTTACTATGAATGCAACAATTCTTTATTTCCAGGGTACCGTCATGGATGCGCAGATACCAGAACGACATGTCCCACGCTTTGCTCCACTATTAAAAGAGGATTCCATATACTTTGTGCAGTCCTTTGAAGTCACTGATGCACGGGCCAACTATCGACCGATTGACAATGTGCTTATGGCTAGATTCACTTCATACACCAAGGTTTTCGAGATCTCCCCTGTTCCTGCTGGATTCCCAATATATGCATGTGCCCTAGCATCATTCAAGGTACTAAGGACAAGGGCGCACAACAGACATCGCTCTCGGTATTTAACGGTACTCACACCACATATTCAAGATATGGTTTTGATTGCTCGTTGTCTTACCCCCCCCCCCACCACATGATTAACACTAGCTACCACCTCTTCTCAGATACTGTCGGCCATCACAACTATTTCCCACACGAAACATGTAAACGTCAAAGGAGTGCCCAAACCAATCCGGAACATCCAGATCACTGACGGAAGGTACAGTTCTTACAAACCACATCAGACTTCGTGATGGCACAATAGAAGAGTCTGTATCGTTACCACAGCAACGTATTATAACTGCTTATTGTCCTCTATGTATATTTCTGTGTCTATAATCCTATCATGCCTATACTTTTGTATGCTAATACATGCTTTCCCTTTATAAATAGCGAAAATGCGGACGTGACATTATGGGGACCGCATGCACTTCAGTTTGACGCCGAAACAATGCAAGCGTAATCCCAACAGTGCTCAGCTTGTTTTATCGTTAGTGGGGCTATTGGTTAAGTTACGTGAAGGTGACTATATTAGATTATTATGCCTGCTTTTCGTTCCTGTCTCTACCATATTTCTTATACCCGCTCACCGCAATGTGCCTCCGCTTGAGCCACTCTCTCGCAGGGAGCACGTGTGTAGATGGTACAAAATCCAGTTCTCCAGAGATAGCTTCCCATGAATAGGTAATACTTTTTCCCAGATATACCGAGAGAACACACAACAATACAGTTCCTATGTTCCCTATCTCACATCGACACTTTTTACTCTATAACATGAACAACTACTTCATACATAGCGCCCGAAACACACGCCAACACTTAACCCCTTTCACGCTTTTTACTCAAGCAGATTAACAGATTGTCAGTGCGTTCTTGCTTCCTATGTCGTACTTATATACACATATCATTCGATCCACATATTTTTATCCAGCTATCGTTAACTTTCGAACTCATAGTCCCAACATTCAGATAACAAACAAATATGCAACGATATACTCCTCTTGTAATCACAATTCCTTAGGTTTACAAAGACCTCATCAGTATCATCAAATGGATCGCCAAGTATCAACACGTAAAGCATTGACCACCGCTACTGTTCCCGAGATCCATGATCTAAATCCGCATGATGTCTTTGTAAGTTACCTACCTATTTCTGATCTGCTCTCAACGGTAATAGCTCGGTCCCTCACCTTTTAACTTTTGCATCACACATTGTTGCTCTGCTTATCACTTCAGGGAAGCTCTTACAGTGTTACCATCGTTATCAGAGGCCTAACTCCAGGTCAACCATGGTGGTACCTAGCGTGTGACCTATGCAAGAAAACAGCAACGTACGAGGGTGAATCTTGCAGGTGCTCTAGGTGTGGTCTCACCACGGCTAACGCAAGGTTTACTTCTTTACCCTCCAACATCCTGTTCACCTCCATATGTATCCCATTGAACTTTACATCTTCCAATCTCATTATTCCTTTACAGATATCGCATAACTATTGACGGCATTGATCCGGCAGACATCCACAACCCAAACGCCATCACTGCTGAATTCATATTCTTTGCTGACATTGGACAGCAGCTCCTAGGCTGCCCAGTCGCTCCACTTGTCGCAGCTAGCCAAGGCATAGAAAACTTTATCCCACCACAAATCATCGATCTCTACGGCAGACAATATACTCTAAAAGTCTCAGTGACACGCCGTGCCCTACAACGCACCAAAATCTCATACCAGGTCGACTCCATATCACCTGCGTTACTTCCCTCCACATCCACTTCCACACCGCAACAACTGGAATATCCAATTGAATCTCTTCCCACTAAACGCCTTGACATCCCAGAAACACCACGCCTTCCTCAACCTATCATATCCAAACGACCATCATCTCTTATCCCTAACATCGCTTGCTTCTCAGATCGATAAACCCAGTGTAGACCTCACTGCAGCCTATGAAGCCTCTGCTACTTCCGAGGACAATATACAATTATCCCCGTATCACGAAGAAACACACTCACCAGGAATGCACACCACACCGCCACCACTGACGCCCAGGCCCCACGGCCCAGCACCTCTGCCCATCTCTACAGAGGTATACACTCCAATCCTAACTCATGCCTTACATTGTCTTTCTATGTTACATTTACCACTAGCTACATTTGCCATCCCCTCATTAACCTGCACTAAATTTACCCTATGCCAAACGTAGTACAACCGTTATATGCTTAACAGCACTTCACTGCTATTACTCTTGACTCCCTAGAAACTGTTAAAATTTAGTGCAAAACAGATTTACTCCAGGAAAATTTGGCCCACGACAACCTAAACTCACTAAAAATATTCTAGCAGTCATATCCGGTCCCTGACTTAGCCCTGCTTTTAGCATGCTTGTTACACTACCATAACCAGGCCGTGTTTCCTTAGTACCCAATTTACCCTGATCAGTGTAAACTAAATTTTCGCTATGAGAAATATAGCTCAGTCGTCATTTCCTTAACAAGACTTCACTGCTGCTATTGTAGATTCCCTACAAAAACTTAGCGTATACTCCACAACAGGTTTAGTCCACAAAAAAAAAAGAGATTAAACAAAGTGTTAAGATTCAAAACACTAATGCCCAATACCTAACTTTCCCCTTATTATCCCCTTCTATCAGACATTACTCTACCCAGTTCATCTTTCATTCCTACCCGTTCAGATATTTTTTGCGTAACCTACATTTTAGAGACTCGCTTTCTCAATTATTTTAATACTATCACACGACAGCAACAAGGACCTTCGATGCAATCCTCAAGACCAAACACGCCTGTAGCAGATTGTTATTATATTTCGCTTAACAACTAACATACCATGATTTTCTCCAAACACAGTCATACCGCTTCTCGACACACTCGTGAACTACGTGTCTCGCCGTGCTTGGACTCGCAACACGCACTCAAAAGATCCATACAGATAGCGACACGCCTCGCCTCTACTCAAAATGTTCATAGGTTTGCTTTTACTTTACCTTTGCAAATCTATTTACTCTACGCCCCGATATACCGCTCTCCACTCCTATGTGCTACTTCCATTTGGATCAATTGCTACATGTTATTCAAGACAAACCCCTACTAAGAGAAAGTTGTTCTCCGATCTAAACAACCGACTAGCGACATCTCGTGTTAAGTCATACACAACCACGCAAGTAACACAGATAACATCACACATACCATGCTAACTCTAACCATACATACGTATGTATTTCTTTCAGCAACCGCCGTTGGTATCAAAACAAACCCGTGTTCCACTACTTATGGAAAGACATGTACATACCGTCTTTTGCCCACAGCCTTCACAAGTGTCTCATCAGACAAATGAGCCTCGGACAAATTTCGCCATCGCATCACAACAACCCCGTGTTCCACTACTTATGCAAAGACATGTACATACCGCTCTTTTGCCCACACTTCACAGTGTCCACCGCACCCGACCGACCTCTGACGGCCTCGGCTTTTGGCCTCTACCAGTGACATGACACTGCTTTCTAACGCCGGCCTTATACGTTGTTTCTCCCAGTAGCCTAGACCATGAAACCCATAACCCGCCTCTACGCTTTTACTCATTGCAGCGCAATTATCGCTTTCAAAACATTCCCGTCAGAAAAGATCGCTCCATCCATGTGTAAAACCCAAGACTTTTATCTATTAACATCACTCTACTCTAGCAACTCCACGGATATATATAGCACCAACACAAAGGCCCCAACAAAACAAACGTAGCAACACTTTCTTACAAATAGTGTAACATACCACGCCTAATCAATAAACGCCATTACTATACTACATAATCAACTACACGATATCACCAAACTAATCACATATATCACCCTATGAATACCATAATCGCCTCCTCCACATAGTCAATGCTTTGCCTACACAGATCTGTCTTAACACTTATATATATCTTTACTACCTGATCTGCATCCCATCTTTATTTTCATGTTTACCAAACACGGCGTGCAATAGCACGCTAACCTTTCTAGTACATATAAAGATGGGTATTGTTTCGAGTGTCTAACTGGCCATCTTGCGTGAAGGATTTAATTAGGGAACTGACGAGACAAACTAAGGTACGCGCGCGCATAGTTGGTGTCGCCCTAAGATCTACAAGATAGACACAAAAACACAAAGAAAGGAATAAGGGCCCGGCCGTGCATTGTTCCTCAGGTTAACAACCCTTTTGTGCAGTAGCGAAGCCAGAGTGAAAATAAAGGAAGGGTTTAAAGGATAAGCTAAAATTTTCAAACAAAAACCAAAACAATCAGTACTATTGAGATAAACGTAACCAACATAGTCCTGTGTAATTCAAATTCATAGCCAAATATAGTCTTATGCGATCTAAATTCATAGATAAACATAGTCTTATGCAATCCAAATTTATACGTAAATAGAAGAGAAACAAAACCAAAAAAATAAATACAATGAAAGTATCCAAATTTATACGTAAATAGAAGAGAAACAAAACCAAAAAAATAAATACAATGAAAGTACCTCGCGCAAGGTTGTTGGCGCTAGCAGAGGGTGGACTCTAACCCGAGGAAACCCCTGAGGGCTATAGGTCTGTTTGAAAAGAGATGTAGCTTTTCTAAAAAATTGTTTTTTTTACATTCTGTGCTAAAAAAATGTTCTTGTTTTTTTTTAAAAGATCATTTGATAAATAGCTAATTTTTCTCAGCAATAAACTGTAAAAGTAGATCTAGCCTAGCTTTTATCTTTGGGCTTTTACTAGTTATATATGACTTTTGATTTATATCAAAAACCGCTTAAAAACTAAATTGTTTATGGACTTACTGATTTTTGAAAAGCTGAAGCTGTCTATAATGCCCCAGGCAGGCCTACGTCGCTGTCCCTCGTGGTCACCTCACCTCCTCCTCCATCCTTCCAGTTGATCAACAATCTGTGTTTCGCAAGGTTAAAATGGAGCCAATTAAGAGATGTTCTCATAGAAACAGGTAGAGGCCCCCTTTGGAACAGTTTCTGATTATGCAGATTCTAGATTGTAGTCAGCTGTCTGAAGAAGCGGCTATCTGAAGAATCTGCTGACTAAAGAATCTGGTCGTTCGGCAATCCTGATTGTCTGTGCTGATTGTTGATCGGCGTCGGTGACGGATGAGCGAATGAGGGTGGTGGAGGGGTCTAGGGATGACGGCGGAAGTCCTTGTGCCTGCGACAACTCGTAGGAGGCGGAACTCGCAGAATCTGAGTCAATATCTGCAGAATCAGGTGGGTGACAGTTTCTGATTCTGTGTACAAACTAGATTCTGATTCTGGGAGAAGCTGTCTAGAATCCTCCCGTTCGACAAACAACCTTTTTTTTTTTTTGCTTTTCTTTTAAACAGAAACTGTGCATAAACTGTTCCAAACAGAATCAGAGTTAGAGATGATGGCCTCATCCTTTTGGCTGCTCTCTGCTTTAACTTCGGCAAGACCTCCAACCGCAGCAATACTGTGAACTCTGTGAATCTGTGATATCTGGAGACAGCTTCTCTAACCTCTCGAGTGGTCCGCTCAGCTTGTCCACGTCCTCGTCGCTTGAGAAGAGGGCCTTGGTACCGTCGCCCATCCGCTGCGCCATGCCTGACAGAGAAATTCCTTGTGAAGAACAGAGAGTGACGCACCGGTACTAGTTGCTCATGCTCATAGTTTTCATCACCCTTACAAGGACCCGCACCGTGCAAAAATAAAAAAAGTACAAAGGTTTGGCCGTGTATAGCTTGTTGTCAGGTTGAAGGCCTTCAAGACATTTTTGGGTCCAGGCTGCCGAAATTTTTTGTTGTACCATCCTTGTTCGTTTCATCCTCACAGGTCGACAGGATCGCATAGTATGCCAAGAGCTAAAGAAGGTTAACCAATCTGTAACAAAACATAGATCCTTTTTGTTCGTAAAAGATAACCACGAACTCGGAGTTGAAGGGCATGTACTCTCCGCGAAATAGATCGCAACTAGCATGTAACTCAAATTTGCAACTAGCTGGTTGCAAGTTAACGAATTACAACACCTCTCAATGACTGCGCTTAGAGCAACTCCAACCCAAATATCAATATTTTCCTTTTAAATCACTCATTTAGGGGTGGTATAAAAATTAGAAGCATCCTATATCAAATTTGTCTCCAACCCACACTCCCTATTACTCACCCCTATTATTTATCTAAACATTATTATTACTTTGCACCCATGAATTATTATTTTAAAATGAATAAAAAAAATGCCAAAAAAATAGTAAGGACAAAGAGAAAGCCCCTAGATATAGGGGTGAGAAGGAGTCTTCCCAAAATAGGGATTCCAAATAGGGGTTGGGTTGGAGCTCATATTTTTTTAATTCTCCTTATAAATTAGGATAGGGAGAAGTTTAGGAGATGAGTTAGGCTTGCTCTTAGAACATGGAATTCTAGGGAGATCCTACGAGGTTTACCCAGTTTTCCACAAGATTTTCTGAGAAATTCATGTATTCGAATTCGAAACATGACCTTAGCTTGAAGTCGTGGTAGAACTTTATAAAATGTATTTGTTGAATGGTTTTATCCATAAATATAAAAAATATTTTATATTTCAATTTAAAATTAATGTGATGTTCTCTCTATATTCCTATGAAATATCTACTTTTTACTTTATATTCTCTACGTGCATACATTAAATATAGTGCTTAATAATAATTATTAAAGATAATATAGATATTTTCAATATTATCTTGATCTAAGTGATAAGAAGAAACGGGAAGCCTATCCTCTGACGTTACGGGTTGCAAATTTAGAGCGGATGGAGTACTAGATTTGTGTGTCCCATGCCTCCCATGATTCGGAGGTTGGAGAAGCCCACCAAAATTAATGGGCCGACACAGCCCATAGCTCGAGGCCGGGTCCAACAGAAGGCCAACGCTTGGCGCGCAAGCGGAGTTGATGTGTTGATCTGCGCTCGCTTGCACGCCGTCTCCAACGCACGCATACACGCCGCTCACGCGTGATCCGCGCGACCGTCCGCCGGCCGCATCGACCAACCAAAGGCCACGCCGGCACGGACGCGCTCGGCAGACGGCTTCCGGTACGTCGGCCCGAGACGCGAACCTACCTCGCGCGCGCGCCGCAGCAGCAACGCCGCACCCCCCATCATGGCACGCCTGCCTGTGTGCTAGCCAGTGGTAGCACAGGCCGCCCGGTTGCCAGGGTGGTCGTTCTCGGCTCCTCCTTCCTCCGGTCCCGCGCCGTGCCCGAGGGAGAGAGGCGTCCAGGGGCAAATCCATTTCTGAAAGTTTATGGATTCTGCTTTTTTTTGGTTTGTTAACTGGGAGGCCGATTCTGATGTTAATTGCAGTGTCCCTCGATCCTGTACATTTGTACGAACGACTTCTTTCTGAAACATAGACACACTAGTGACCAGAGTGAGGGTGTAGAGAAGCAAATTGAGTAGTTTAAAAGGCACAGGGACCATCTGTTTGATTTTGCCATATGTATAAACAGTTTATACACCAATTATGTGACATGCATTTTTTTTAAAAATTTAGATGCCAAATGCATTATGACATAGCAAACATGAGATCTTGTCCAACCCCGTACAATGGGCTGCAACCAAGTGTATATATTGTTGATTGTAACACCATAGCACAAGCTGCTGCTCCGTTCTTGATAGAGCACCTGGAAAGCTGGAACATTTGCTTGTTAGTTGTTACCACCCTGACAAAGAAACGACTTACAGTTAAGTGGCAACATAGCTCTCGAGTTGTTGAAGTAGGAACTTTCACCTCAACTTTACTTTCCATCTCCGTCTTCAAAAAAAACTTTACTTTCCATCTCTGGCCATCAAGCATCAGCAAGAAATAGAGAAAGAACATACATAATTGTCGAAAGGAGTCAGATATGAAGATGATAAGACCCTTTTTTCTCTGAATATTAATACGACCAAATTTGTCAGTATTTAAACTAGCAAAAATATGTAACTTTGTATAAAAAAAATTATGATCTAAGCAACTGCAGGTTAGCATTTGCAATATTGTATAACCCACTTTCCTTGAAGAAATAGAAGCAGAAACATTTGTTTCCTAGTCCCTAGAGGATTTCGGGGGAAACAAATACGTTACACAATACCAGCAGCTCTACTTGCTATAATAGAGATCGGCACAATCTGAGTTCAGGCACCATATTAGTAAGATCCTCTTTAAATCTAACATCCTAGCCTTCGCCAAGGCTGTGCTGGCACATACATATCAGACAAACCCTTTGATCCAGCTGGAGACTTCCCAGAAGCTATCGGCAGATGGCTGGCAGGGAGTTCCGAGAATGCTTTTACCCACAAGCCCAGAAGCACATACCGCACTTTGGAGCGCGGCAGCTTCCATGACTTGCCACGCTTCCAGAGCGTGGTATGTGCATCCGTTGAGCGGGAGCATGGAAGGTGACACTGTCACCTTTTGACGCTTCCGTGATTGGGGATAAAGCTAGTTTTGTAATTGTGTTTGCAAGGGAGCTCAATTTGCCAAAAAAATTTGCTATATGGCTAGAAAAGTGATGATTTCTGTTCTTGATAGCCGATCAATACAGAAATAACAGAACCACCTGATTTTGGCATCGCTCAAGAAGTGACATGAATTTGTTCAAGAACATGTATATGGGCTTCTGCCAGCTCAAAAGGAAGAGGTATTGTAGGAGGTTTAGCTTGCCATCACTCCTCAATGGCTATTTGAGTGGTGATCTTGCGGGAAAAAAAAGAAGGTAAAGAAATTGGAAATGAAAAGGACGAGTAAAACAAACAAGGAGAGAAGATACCAAGAGACTAAACTAGGAGAACATGACGAAATAAATTTCAAAGAAAAGACAACCTAGGTGCTGCCGGTGTAGTTTTAATCATCCTGAAGGCCGTCATTGAGATAAAAATAGTTGGGAATCAGACAAATGATGCATGGTTGGTATCTACATTAGGCTTGAAATATTCTGGAGAATAGGTTTATTTGGAAGATTAAGGTTCCTTTGAAGATAAAAGTTTTCTCTGGTATCTTTCAAAGGGAGTTATTTTAACCATGGACAATCTGTGAAAAAGAAATTGGAAGAAAAAAGATAAATGGTGTTGTTTCTGCCCTGGTTTTGAAACAATTGATCATTTGATGTTCAAATGCCCACTGTCCAGATGTGTATGGCAAGTTGTTCGCAGCCTAGGGATACTGATTGGATTTCTGGAGCAGCGACAAGGCGTTGGCTGACAGAAAAAAAATACGTCTGCAGTCTTTGATTGGCGCTCTGTTCCTTTTATGCTTTAGCTCATTCTAAATTTTTTTTTTTTGACAAGAAAACTGATAGAGGAGACCCCTATCAGGAATTTATTAAAGAGGAAACAACAACAACCAAATTACAAGAGAGGAAAAGGAAAGAACAAAAGCTGGTGAGAGGCCAGCCAAACAAACAAACTAAACAAGCTGATCACCCCAGGCTTTCAGGCCATGTCTACAAGAAGGAAAAAGTCTGAATGCTTGTAAGTGGAGTTCATCAAGAAACCACTCTTTCCAAAATCTAAAACTAGCAGGTTTAGCCCGAAAGACGAAGTCATTACGGATCTTCCAGATACCTCAAGAAGCTATCATAAATGCATCAAGAAAGAATGGAACCCCAGATGCCTGACGAGCATTATTAATTCTTTGAGATAAGTCAGCTTCTTGATCCCAGACAATATTCAGAGCATGCCAGCACCTGGAACTGAAAGGACAATTGAAAAGAGATGATCTCGTCTCTTCACTATCTTGGTCACAAAGCACGCAATTAACATTATCCTCTTGAGTAAAGAATTTTTTTCTCTTCAGCAAATTTTTAGTGTTAAGACGGTCCAAACACATCAACCAACAGAATACTTTGATCTTAAGGGAACATTTGGCTTTCCAAATCCAACAAACCGATCTGGAGGAATCGAGGTTATGAAAGCTCAACTTGTAGAATTTGCTGGGAGCATAATCCTTAGAGTTCCAGTTGTATTTCCAGCGATCGTTGATATCTTCAGATACCCGGGAAGTAGAGATGATATTAAGTAAGAGTTGAAACTCCTGGAATGCTTGCACAGACAACGGGAGGTGAAAATGCCTGGAGATTCCAGGATGATGAAGGAAAGAAGCCACACTAATATTCTCATCTTTAGCAAATGAGGAAAGGTGCTGAAATTTAGATCTTAATGGCATATCAACCCAAGTGTCATTCCAAAACAGGACAGTGTCGCCCTTTCCAATTTGACAATTAGCTATCCTTTGAAAAGATCAAGAAGAGCTAAAACATCCCTCCACCGTAAAGAGCCCTTGCGCCAAGAGGAGACAGAATTTGGTTGGTGAAGTAAGAAGACTGCACCACTGAACCTGTATGATCATCCTTATTAAAAAATTTGTGTAGGAATTTAAGCAATAGGGCAATGTTATGAATCTCGAGGTTAATCACCCCAATCCCCTTTGTGTTTGGGCGCGCAGACTTTTGCCAATTGACCAGGATTTACTTCTCTCATTTATGTCATTCTTACCCCATAGGCAGCTTCTCCGAGCTTTATCTATCCTGTTGATAATCGCCAAGGAATCATCAAGGTAGATAATGTGAAGGTGGGCGAGAAGATAAAACCGAGTTGACAAGTCAAGTCTCCGCCATAAGAGAGAAGTGAAGAGAAAGAGGAGATTCTTCGTTAATCCGGTTCACTAAACTTTCAAAATCTTTAATGCGAGGTCTTGAGAGACTCATCGGCAAACCCAGGTAAGTAAAAGGGAAGTTCCCTATTTTGCAACCGAAAGTAGCCGCCAGAACATTCAGATCCCTTTCCAGAATATTGATAGGGAACATAGCCGATTTATCGTAATTGATCTTAAGACCAAGAGCAAAGACAAAACCTTGTAATAAGCCTTTAAGTTTTAAAATCTCCGTGGGAACCTTTAACGAAGATAATGGTGTCGTCGGCATATTGAATCACAGAAATTCGCATTCGAACCGGACTAATCGGGATAGAGATAACACCGAGATGCATGGCTTTATTAAGAATGTGTTGAAGCAGATCAGCAGTAACCGCAAAAAGCAGAGGAGAAATAGGGTCTCCTTGTCTGACACCCCTTTTACATTTGAACGGACGGCCAGGGACACCATTTAGCAATATAGAGGTAGAAGCCGAGTCAAGAATCTGCTCCAACCACTCTAACCATTTCTTCGGGAAACCCAGGGCACGAAACATGGAAATGATGGCATTGTGCTCGATCGTGTCAAAAGCTTTCGCGAAGTCCAACTTAATGAGAACAACTTTCTCATTAGACTTGTGGCAAAGGTGGAGGAATTCAAGGTCCAAGCCGCATAATCTTGGATAGATCTTCCTTTAATGAAACCATATTGGTTCTTGTGAATGACCGACGTGATAACAGAGTTGAGTCTGGAGGCCATGAGCTTGGTGATGATTTTCACACTAATATTGAGCAAAGATATAGGTCTATAGTCATTTGGAGATTCCGTGTCTGTTTAGGATAAGCACAATGAACGATTGGTTGATGTTAGAGATGGAAACCGTACCATTTTGAAAGTCAAGACAAAGTTTATAAAAATCTTCCTTGATAATATCCCAAAGATTTCTTATAGAAGAGACTATTAAACCCGTCAAAGCCCGGGGCACTATCTGAATGAAGATTGTACACAGTGTTGTCAATTTCTTGATGAGAGAAGGAGAAGCAAGCCACCGGATCATCACTGGGGAATCGGGTTTAGCAAATCAAAAATCATAGGAGGACTTTTCGAGATACCCATCCTTTCATAGAAGGTATGATAAAGAAGGTTGGCTTTAGCATTGTGGTCATAGAGGATATCACCCTTGTCGGTTGTAAGAGAAGCAATGAGGTTATGTCTCAAGCGCCAAGAGCTTTGGCATGGAAAAACTTGGTATTTTCATCTCCAAGCCTAATCCATTGAATAGAGCAAATGATTTTTCCAAAGAAATATTTTGAGTGGCTAAGAGTTGAATAAGATGCCCTTTAAGGATCTCGCCAAATTTCCTTTCATGAGTGTATAACAAATTAAATTCTTCAATTTTGTCAAGAATCTCAATTGAGGAGTTACAAGGATGATTTGATTTTTAATGAGAGACAGTTGGTTTTCCATTCCCTAAGACTTGGATGAAGTTTATTAAGCTTCCATTTGATATTATTGGCCGCACATAGAACATTGCTGGGGGACTGAATCCAAGACTCCTCCACACACTTAAGAAAATCAGCACGTTTTAACCAAAGATTTTTGTACTAAATTTTTGTACTGTCTGTAATAAGTCTAGTACACTATGAACTCCACCCGATGTTGGGCGGTCTCTCAGTGGCGCCTTTCCAAGGCGGTAAAAAGTTCAGGATCAGTAAATTCTTTTTCGTAATCGAACTTGGGCTATTTGCTTTCTTCTGAAAGCAGAGGCCAGAGATTGTAAGGTTTAATCTCGATAATCCAAAAAAGATATTTTGGAGGAAAAAAAAAGGAAGGGATTTTTAGGTAACTCCTTTTGATATCTTCTTAGTAGAAGCTCGAGTATTTACTAACATTCTCAGCCACTTTCATTTACGCTGTCTAATTTCTGATGGACTAGCTTCATGCTGTGTAGATCAACATGCCTAAAAGCATCTCCAATGGTACTAGCTATAAGAAATGTCCATATCACCTATAGATAGCATATAAACAACCTCTCCAATAAATTAGCTATAGTATTGTCTATAAAATTAAATATTGGCCCACATGTAATAGATAATAAATGCCTTGGAATCAGTTATAGCCTGACTATACATTAGTAGCCGGTCTATCTCTCTCTCCTCATTTTCTCTCTTCCACCTAAACAAAATGCTGAGATGGCACCCTTATAGCTAGCTGAAGTGGCACCATTGGAGATGCCCTAAGGGCAGCTTTATTGGCGATAGACGATATGATTATTAATAGGCTTGTCTGAAAGGAAGTAACGATGCTGTTTTCTTTGGCAATTCCAACGGGAGTTTCTTAATGGTTTCCACATATACCATGTAGGATAAAAAACTTAGGTGGCAATGAATTAATGCAGAGAGAATGTTAGAGTTTCTTAAACTAGAAATAGTTTCTTTATTAAATGCTTTGGCTAAGAAACCATAAAAACTGCATTGTGGGTATGGTGGTTTCTTATGCATGCCTAGGGTGATGAAAAAGTAATAGTTAAATATTAAATGATAAAATCATGTTAAGAAACAATGCATTGTAGTTTTTGTATAAATTAGTGTTTCTTAGTGACATGGATGTCTTTGAAATAAGTAGAAGAAACTCTCTATTGGGATTGCCCTGCACAAAGTTGTAATAGTAGCTTTTAACAGTTAGCATCGGTTCTTGATCTTGGTAGAAGTGGCACCCCGCACCCTACCCAAAAGTAAAATATACAAAAAAGAGAGGTCAATGAACGAATGTAAACCATTGCTGGGCTGCTGGCCCATAGTTCCTAAAAAAAATCATGATAATTTCGGATGCAGTGAGTATGGAATTACATAATGGATGCAATGCACTTAATGTGGAAGTATGCCCCTTAAATCTTATATTTTTCGAATTAAATCTTATATAACGTGGAAATATGAACTTCAGGATCTGCCGTAAAAAAAAAGGCAATCAAGGATACGAAAATGATTTGCATAGTCGACAGCAAATAGAAGAAATTGCTTCAATATAATATAGCTTTAATAAAAAAAGAAAAAAGTTACTGTTTACACCAAGATTTGGTAAAAGTGGTCAAGATTGTCAGGCTTAGGATTAAGATATTGTAGCCGATATCGGGTATGAAAAAATGTCCAAAATTTTGTTTATAATCAATATTTTAGAAAAAACCATCTAGATTAAGGCCGATACGGATCGTGTTTTGCAACGTGTTGGAAAAGTATATGATCCGTCGATAGCAATAAAAGATGATCAAGGGCAAACAAGAAAACACACACAATCCAGTCAATCAACTTGCATTACTTCTATTTTACTTTTTTGTCGATTAGGAATAGCCTCTATAATTTAGATTCTCTTGTAATATGATTTGATCAATAAAGTTGCACATCACTAATTATTGATCATCTTCGATTACGCCAATCAGGTTTAATTTTCTCCAATCTTATTGCGCATCGCTTTTTTCAGAAAAGATCTACCTTTACCCTCTGGTTTAGGGATAGCAATCTTACCCGATTACCTGTGTACTCGCGGGTAAAAACTCTAATAGAGGTGAGTATGTTCTTCTTTTATTATCCGCGGGTATGTTTATGGAGGCCAAACTTTACCTAACAGGCAAACGGGTACGGGCATGGGGGAGCTTCACCCGTACTCGTTCCGCCCGATTATCCGCCACCTTCTATTGATATGTAAGCTAGAACTAACGCCCAGTTGGCCCTTGATCCCCAATTTGTGATAGCTCATATCAGTAATTGTTGAACATGAGCATCTGTGTATTATTTATCTGCTTGTGTCATTTTAATTCTTATTCTTATGTATATTTGAAATTTTGAATCATTGATAATCATTTTTCAATCCATAGAATGTAGTTGATTCCCATAATCTTATTAAAAGGATTGTATTAGTACCACAGCTCATTAGCTCTTAGTGCCATTTGGTTGAAAGCATTATTGATGGTAGTGGGTAAACGGATATACCCGCGGGCATCGGGTATTCGCGGGCGACGGGTATGGACGAGATTTTTAGCCTGTGACCTTTCATGGGTATACCCGTGGGGGAGATTTTGGTTCGCGGTTATAAGTATGGGCGAGCACTACCTGTGCCCGCCGCACCTGATTGCCATCCCTACTCTGGTTAGCTCTAATCGGCTAATTAGACTTATCGTTACTCTTAATTTAATCGGATTTTTAGCTAATTAGATCTAATCCGATTGCTCCATTAAATCGGCTTTAAGCAGATTTTGGGTTTTCCTTACCGATTGCAGGATCAAATCAGTTGGTACCTTTTGAACCATATAACCCGGTATTTACCTAGTATGTTTTACCCGATAAACCCTACTTAAAGTTTTTGGTGCCAACCGTTACACAATCCAAAACAAAAAAATCTGACCCGAGTTGCCCTTTTCACGCTCTCTAGCATCATGCTGTGGTCAAGTATAGAGCCAAATGCCCTCTTCCTATTCGAAGGTTGATGCGTTGTTGCACTGCTGAACTGTCGCGATGTTGCATAGATAGCTTCTCTAACTTCTCCACAGTGCAGATAAGCTTTGCCACGTCCTTGTCTACCGAGAACAACATGTTGACAGCATTGTGGAAGTACTGTAACCATGCTCGACATAGGGCCGGCCTTTGTGTTTGACACAGAGCACCGGATGTCCCTATCTGACGGCTGTTCTTCCTGTTGGCTTCGTGCAAGGCTCGCCATCGGAATCTAAAAAGAGCCTCGTCGCCATCTATGGCAGCTTCCTTGAGCTTCTCCTGCCACTTAAGCAGATTGGTGCCGGTGCTTCGGTGCCTGCCGAACATTTCGATCACCTTTGAGACGGCCCTGCTCTTGATATCGCTGACCACTGCAGAACCAATATGTCGTGCCATGGATAGTGTTAGGGCTTTAAGCACGACAAAATAATTAGAGACGAGATTTAACGTGAAAGAATCCTTACGGAAAAATCACGGAAAACAATACACTATAATAGTTTCAAGGATTATAAGTATAGAGGGTTGGCTTCGTTGGCCACATATGGCCATATGGTGCAGCCTCAAAAAAATTAGTTATTACCCCATATCTTCTATATACACCCTCAAATCAACACAGACCTCGCCTCATGAAAATGAAAGAACGTAGATTTTAGGTGGATCAATCAGTAGGTGTTAAAGACTAAATCAAATTATGTATTTTGTCTATGTTTATGTTCTTTTCCCATCCAAATGTTCTTCATTAGATAAATATTTTCATCACTTTAGCACTCTATTTCTCTCTAGTTTCTCCTTTGGTTGGCTTATATAGCCAAAAGATCTCTAGTTATAGAAGGCTTAGATTAACAACCTATTTGGATAATACCAAAAGATACGGTAGTTAGAGATATTTAAGTTATCTCTAATAGATAGTAAGAGCAGGAACATCAGGACAACTTACAGGAAGATGAGGAATATATTGTGTATACAGAATCCAGAGTTCAAGGCAGCTTAAAGGAAGATGAGGAATGTATTGGATATATAGAATCAAGAGTGCATCTGTGCGATCATCTTCGGTAGATTTAACTTAGTTAACTGAATATTGTAGCAGAAAGAAGACAATCGAAATGTATGGAGAAAAAGAGGTATGAGGGGAGAAATTTTACAATGCACTATATTAATGGTATACAGTAGAAATTAGATTTAATCATTGATTTGTTAAAGATATTTATTTCTAATCTATTATCAAATGAATTATAAATAAAACTGGCTAATCTGATCTATTAGATCGAAAAGAATGAATTTGATCTAGTAAAAGGGCTCGGGAAAACAATGAGAATCTAGGTGTCCATGATGAAGGAAGAGGGAAACGAAGGCCAGGTTGGATGGAGCAGGCCCAAAAAGCCTAAACGGGCCAGCCAACAGACAAAAGAAGAAGAAAACAACGGCCAGGGGCACGCCGCACTCCTGACGCCGACGCACGAGGCACGCCGCGTCGACCTTGCTCGCGCCGGCAACGGTGAACGCCAGCTCACGGCTCTGCGCCAAGCAGTCATTTGCCCGTCCGCCGGCGCGCCGCACCTGGCGTGCCAAGTATACATCAGCGATAGATACTAAAGACCGTACATGTAAGAGCATCCAGTGGATCAAACGGAAACCAGACCATCCTGAAACCTGTCGGTTAGGGGCGTAGCTAATAGTTGGTACAGTTGTGTCACGTGACAATCAATGCTTCAGTCTATCATATATTTTTTAGCCGACGTACACGTAGTTAGTGGGAAGATAGAACGTCGCAGACTCGCAGTTACTATTGGTTCGTTCAATACTTCAATCATTCTTCGTTGCTAAGCAGCGCCTCTGCACATGTGTTTGTACGTCAAGCTATTGGATTTGGATCATATCTTGTGCTTGTACGGCAAAAAATTACATTTGGATTTTGAATCACGATAGACTATAAGATATTTTATGCTTATACAGTTATATTTTCTATCTTAATTAGACTAATCTTATCTAAAACTCTGACTACGCCGCTGCCGTCGGTAGATGAGAGACGACACGCACGCCAAAAGGCGGAGGCCGAGCTGCATACACACACGTCGGCATTGGTGTTCGGTGGAAGAAAGAAAAGTCGCAGGCTGAACCTGACCCGTCCCGGCCGATGGAGCAGGAGATTTCTGACCGGCCAAGTTTGTCAAAGGGCGGCTCTGTACTTGGCGAAAGCAACGGCGCGGAAACGAGGTATGGGCACGAACAACGCACGAGTAACACCGAGAGCGACGGGGCTCTGCACCAGGTTGTCGTCTCGCCCTAGTGCTCCTGACGTTTTGGATGGACGTTAATTATGACCGTTTCGCCGCAGTAGAATCCGAAAACGAGCGAGAAAATCACACGAGCTAGGTGCTCCGTTCGCAGCAGAACGGGACACCGGATGGAGAAAGAAACAACGCTCTACCCTTCTTCTATAGCATTACCGACGCATCTCTATAGTTCGAGTTACAGCTGCAAAATTAAGCGATATGGAGAAGAAGAACGTAGGCGGCAAAAGTCAGAGAAAACACGCTTGAAGTTGGCGTTAGCTCGCTGGGGAGGTTCTGGAAAACTTAAGAGGTAAGGAAATCGATCTCCGGTCAAATCCGACGAAAAACAGGCAGCGATCTTACATGTCCAAGTTGGGACGTCTGAAAGCTTTCCCCAGGTTGACTATGCAGAGTGCTCTGACTAAACTGGCCTGGCTCGTGGCTTCAGCTCATTGCTAATGACTGGGCTGACATGAATTTAAGCTGTGATGATGATGCCTGCACTGCTTAATGGAGCGGCTTTTCTTGTGCCGGAAATGAAGGTACCGGTTGACCTGTGAGATCTAGTGGTCGGTCCAGCTTTTGAGAGATTTGGGAACAAATACATGTCAAACTTCAACTGGTTGAGCCTCTCCTTGTGTGCCACTTCGATCGCTCAAAATGGTCAGCTTTCATCCGTGAACTCATCCTCTTGGTCCCTTGGAACGAAGTTTGGTCAGACATCTCTCTCATCGTTTTTAGCTTCCCAAATGGCTGAATGCTACGTACATATGCATCTCGTGCTCTATTCTCAATCTCTATTCGTTTTGTTTTGCTCACCTTTCCTTATAAACCTAAGTTTTTAGGTGATCGACGCAGATATCTTAACTTAATACAGATCGTAGTTAAGAAGTCTTAAGTTCAAGATCTAGTTGGCGCAATTAAAAAATAATAATTGCAACCCACTTCTATTCTACATTCTAGGTTTGAGGGAGTCTAAAGTGAGGAGTGTTAAAGTACAAGTGAATTGCTCATCTTTCCTCATAAGTTTAAGCTTTTAGGTGAACTGATCGGTGCATGAAACTCAATATGTTCAGCACTGAATACAGGAGAGAAAAACAGGGGTATAGTGGGCTTGCACGAGTTCAACATACCACCAAATTAGTTTTCCTAGTCATAAATCACGAAGCGATTATTGTAATGGGTACTGTAGGGCTGAGTCATTAATAAATTTGGTAGAATTAGCCCACGTCTTTAATTTGAGTGATTGACTAAAAACACAAAATAATTACTAGTACTAGTTTCCCACTAAGAAATAAATGTTCACTCTCCGTTTCTAGGTCCCCTTTTGCTCATGATATTTTGCTTTAAAATACAAGTCATTTTTATCAACATTTTCCTACTTATTTTACCCCTACAATCGTAGCATTTGCTAATAACAGCAGAAACATCTACCTTTTCTCCTATCACTTTGATTGCACTATTTCTTAATATGTGTGAAAAACGTATGGGTGTACATTATGAAATGGAGAAAGTAGCAACTAGCAAGTAGGACCGAGATCGCTCGTAGTCGCTACTGTGACTGCAGGCGATTCTGCCCATCCGTTTTCTCGATAAATGGTTCAGATTCTTTGCAATAATGCCTTCACTACAGTAGTGAACAGTACCATAAGCAATACATGACGAACATAGGGCCTTTGATTCATATTTGATGTATAAGGGACTGTTTAAATTACGGTCACACTAACTGCAGAAGAACCCTATCTGTAGCAAGTAGCACCAACAGGCAACAACCCTTCAGTCTGGCACCTTGCCAGACAATGGTTTTCTAGAATGATAAACGACAGCCCACTTTCTTTGTAGTAGTAATAGTAGTACTAGTTTTTAAGATTTAATAAAGAACTCAATGCACCTGCATTTGACTACAATCTAATCAATTAAAATCTACAACAAAATATATTATCGAGTCGGTAGGGAGCATGTCTATGTAGACTTTCACTTCTAAAAATACTAGCTGTTTTTGTTAGATTTCTGCAAGATTTGATCTGCATGCGTACGTGAGGATCAACCTAATCCATGTTAGCATGATGCATGCAAATGTTTAATTAGTACTAAGCAGTAGTGGGTGCTTACCAGCGTGCACACTTGACCCTTAATCTTTTTTAGTCGAAAGAAGCTATTATAATAATTGTTGCCTTGATTGTTTGAATTAGTGTGCCGTCAACTACGGATAATTTAAGACGGCAGTACACTAGGCCCTTGGCTTGTGCTGCTGCCATTGCATTGGTTTAGTAGTACTCCGCTTATTTTTAGAGCTTTTTAAAGTAGATTAAAATTGATGCAAGCCGTCTATTACTTTAAATTTAATAGTTGAAATCAATTTAGATCTAGTTATACTACCATCTGTAGTATTGGTAATAAAATTCAGAGAGGAGTAAAAGGGTAAAAAATTCTATCATGTTATTTGTCCTCTACGGTAAAACACATCTTGGAATCCTGATAAATAGCAGATAAATGTATAAGAAGCTTTTGAAGATCACCGGGTATTCGGTGAATCTAAAACTGTGAACGAATTAGAAAAAGTCTAAAATATCCCTGATAAATGGATAAGAAAATTCTAAAATAACCTCAAAAAATGAATAGTTATAGTTGATTTCTACTACCACTACTTAATATCTATGTTATCTGGGGTAAAATTTATCTATTTTTAATCTTTCAATTGGGGAAGCTAATATATAAATCTCGATTTAGTGGGCAGCTCGATATTAATTACGCACTTATGGATTAACGTTGATGTCGTTTATTTGTACTGGAGTACTATCTTGGATGAGATAAAGAAAATCAAAACGAGTTCATAAGGGTAGTCCCAATGCATATAGTTTCTATAACTTTCATGTCATCTAAACACTACATATAGAAACTATGCTCTCAATGGATAGTTTCTTCAAAATAAACTCGCATCCAATCTCTCCTTTTCTCTTATTTTCTCACCCAATCCCCTTTTTCCCTTTTCTTAGTACTTGTGTAGAAATGGTTTCCTGCATGAGAAATAGTTTCCTTCTCTTTCATCATTAACTCTACCTCCACATCACCATTTTGCTTACATGACAACCTAATTAATGCTACGGAAACTATCCTAGTTATCCCATTGGGATTGCCCTAATAATATACATCATGTTCATCGTATCCTATCCTTTTCATGAAAGTTGAAACTGAAGTACATCTACATACTCTGTACTGAATAACACTAGTATTTTTCTTTCCTCCGGTTATAAATAGTTGTCATTTTGGACATCGATAATAACTTCAAAACACAGTTTTGATCACTAATTTCTATTATAATACATTTATAAAACCTAATAAAATAATAATATTGTGAAAGCACTTTTTTCATGCATCCAATTTAAATATTTGAAAAGATATGAATAGTGAAAATTTTGAAAATTTGATTACACATATATTCAAAATGATAACTATTCGTAATCGGAGAGAGTACTCACGTTGAGATTAAAATAACGGGTCATTAATATCCATGTGAAGATAATGTGTGGATATTCCCGTCGGTGCGGCGCGTAGGTTATGTAGCTATTTATATCGTTTAGAGAGTTATCAAGCCTCACTAACTACACAATATAATTGTATTTTTAATTGTTTTACATTTCATCTAGTCACATATTTGTAAGTTTAGCGTCGTGCTAACAGAGAGTTGAGAAATACTACGAGTCTATTTGATAGAGCTCCAGATTCTAACTTCACCTAAGATCTGAAACTTATAGATTAAGAATCTGTTTGATAGAGCTCCGGATCCCAACTTCACCTGAGATCTGAAACTTGTAGGCTAAAATAAAGTGAATTAAATTTATATTTTTTTGTCTAAAATGTAAACAAGATGATCTATCTAAACACTTTTAATATATTCACAGCTTCAGTTCCACGGATCTGGTGGAGTTAGAAATACCCAACTCCATCATATCTACAGATCTAGTGGAGTTAGAGCTCTACCAAACACATCCAAAATAAAGTGAATTAAGTTTATATTTTTTGTCTAAAATGTAAATAAGATCCATCTAAACATTCTTAATGTACTCACAACTTCAGTTCCACGGATCCAGTAAAACTAGAAATACCTAGTTTCACTAAATCCATAAATTTAATAAAACTAAAGCTCTACTAAACACGCCCTACTTCTCTATAACTCCACACATCACGCCATGATTTGGTGCACCGCCTGGGTGGCTCCCAGTGTTCACAATTTCGTCGAAAACCGCTCGAAAACCGCGAAAACCGACCTTAGCGCGACGGTTCGAAACTCAAAACCGCTCAGTAAACCGTTCTAATTAAAAAAGGAAATTTAAAAATTTTAAAATTTTGAAAAAATTTATATGAGCGGTTTTTCGTCAAAAACCGTTCAAAACCGTTTTCGAAGAACATTCAAATGGCCGGGTCGGTTTTCGTCAAAAACCGAGCGGTTTTTCGTGAAAAACCGCGGTTTTCGTTGAAAACCGAACGGTTTTCGATTTTTTCAAAAAAAAATCAAATTTTTTTGATTTTTAAACCTTTCGGTTTTTGACGGTTTTCGAGCGGTTTTTCGAGTGGTTTTTGCGAAAACCGTACCGCGAATTTCGAGCTGTTTTTTTAAATTCGGTTTTTTGAACCCTGGTGGCTCCCAACCTATGGGCTCTGACCAGGAGCAAAGTACATGTGCAGACATCAAAAGGTTAAGTAATTAAGTAGCATTTTGCTTACTACATCTTGCATGGCAGTTAACTGCTGCTGCTTATATATGGTGATGATGCATCTCTTATGCTGTAGTTGTGCATGTGCTGTAGCACATGTTAGGTTAAGCTGTTGCACTGTAAAGTGCGGCCTTCGGTTTTATTCAAAGCTCTTTTACCGTACATTATTTTTTTTGTTAAATACAGTGATTTATATTTAACCTTTTAGGATTTGAAAACATGTATTAGATGAAGGAGAAATATCCTGTGCAATCACCTATATGTGTGCAAGCGTACAATCAAGCGATCTGGAGCACCCAATCTATATCCAACGCTGACTGTTATTTTTATGTTTAAACTCTCCCACCTCACCCTCCATCTCTTTTTTCCCCTGCCCCTGCAATTTGTTGAACACCCCCTGGTCCCTGCCAGCAGCCAGCGTTGGATATAGATTGGGTGCTTCAGATCGCTTGATTGCACGTTTGCACACATATGGGTGATTACACAGGATATAACCCCTTAGATGAATTCTAATAGAATTAGAATTCCTAAATATAATAGGAGTAGAATTCCTATTTATTTATTTTGAAGGAGAGCTAGAGAGGCCCTATAATTCTAGGGGTGGTTATAGACACTACAAGAATCCAGTTTTGGACTGAGTGTGAAAATAACAAATCGAGTGCACACTCGGAGTAGATAAACCTATACCGAGTGTACTCTCGTTTTTGCCACCTATCGGACAAAGAAATCTATTCCGAGTGTGCTCTCGCAATATACAGTATCTATTCCGAGAGTGCACTCGAAATATGATGCTTTCGTCCACGTAGGCCAAAATAATGCGAGTGTCCACTCGGCATAGACTACCAGTCGCCATGTCAGCAAAGGCACTGCGCTCTATCCCGAGTGTCCACTCGGAGTAGATTCGTCCAGATTCAAATTTAAACTCCCGCCGCCACCTAGCCTGAGAGGGCACTCGGAATAGACCCCGCCGCCACCTAACCCGAGAGTGCACTCGGTAGAGTAGGGTCATACCCGAAGATAGTGCATTTGCCAGGGCACCACGCCGCCGCCACCTAGCCCGAGAGGGCTCTCGGCTCAGACCCGGCCGCCACCTAACCCGAGAGTGCACTCGGTAGAGTAGGGCATACCCGCATTTGCCATGCACCACGCCGCCACCACATAGCCCGAGAGGGCTCTCGGCTCAGACCCGAGATTTCTATTAAAGTTTTTTTCCCTTTATCTTCAAGCTTACAGAGCCCAAGCTATATGCAGAAAGGAAGTTGTTGCACAGAGAAAGGAAGAGCCACAAAAACACACCATCCTCTTTTTTTTCGTCCCCTTTTGTTGGTTCATCATCTACCACTTTCTATATACAAATGTGAAAACCAGACAACTAAGGAAAAGAGATGCAAAGCCCCAAGCATACCTAACAAAAGAGCTGAAAAAAGGAAACTGTTTTTTGATCAGCAGAGAGCTAGGAGCATTGATCAAGCTCAGACTGGCTATCGCTACCAATGCTAAAAACTAGAACAATAGTATGGTGATGGTGATACAACTGAGTAAAATGGTGGATCCAATGTTCTCTTCCTCTCTCTTCCTTTCTATTTCCTCTAAAATAGGCCAAGAACGGCAAAAGATTCGCTCTAGGTCAACTCCCGCTGCCGGCCGCGCATGCGGCACCTCATTGGAGGTGGCACTTGCCCAGGGGAGTCAAGAACGGCTCATCGACGGCGTCGAAGAGCGAGGAGATCGCCGTGGCGCTTCTTGCCGACCGTCGGCCGAGGTGTCGTTCTTCGGCCGCCACCACCACCGACCAATGGTGGTGCCGCCCAAATGAAGTTGCGGTGGGTGGGCGCCGCGTGGTTGTGCTCCCTGGTGTAGGTGAGGATGAAGGTGTTGGGATCGGTGCGGTGCGCTCCACTGCCTGCCACTGCGCCCCTTGAGCCGCCAGACCAGTAGTATCCCTGTTGAAGAAAATAGAGCAGAGCAGAGCGGCCGGTGAGGTTTTGCTTCATCGGCGGCCGAGTTCATCTATAAATCTCTAGGCCCACGCTCACGCATTGGTAGGGAACCAAGCCGCCGCTACCTAGCCCGAAGGGCACTCGGCTTAGACAAGCCCTTAGCGCGAGAGGGCACTCGGTACAGCTAATTTTACCGAGAGGGCACTCGGCTCAGACCAGCCCTTAGCGCGAGAGGGCACTCGGTACAGCTAATTTTACCGAGAGGGCACTCGGGACCGGTAGGTTTCCCGAGAGGACACTCGGCGTATCAGCGGTTCTAGGTCAACTCCCGCCGCCGGCTGCGCATGCGGCAGCCTCGCTGGAGCTCGTCCTCGCCGGCGATGTCCATGTCCTCCACGAGCAGCTTGTTCTCCTCCTCGTCGTCCTCCTCCATGGACGGCGTGCGCAGCGGCGTGGTGGGCGAGAGCCTCACCGACGTTGACGGCGGGCTGAGGTGCTGCTGCGCCTCGGCCGCCACCACCACCGACGGCGGGTGGTGCCGGCCAGCGAGTTGCGGTGGGTGGGCACCGCGTGGTTGTGCTCCTTGGTGTAGGTGAGGATGAAGGTGTTGGGATCGGTGCGGCTGCGCTCCACCTGCTTCCGCACCGCGCACCCCTTGGAGCTGCTGCACCGGAGTATCCCCTGTTGAAGAAAATAGAGCAGAGCAGAGCGGCCGGTGAGGTTTTGCTTCATCGGCGGCCGAGTTCATCTATCAATCTCTAGGCCCACGCTCACGCATTGGTAGGGTAGCAAGCTGCCGCCACCTAGCCCGAGAGGGCACTCGGCCTGCACCACCATTAGCGAGAGGGCACTCTGATGCACTAAGTTTCGAGAGGCTCTCGCTCAGCCAATCCTTAGCGCGAGAGGACACTCGGCGTATTAGCAGAACATTGCAGACAACAATTGGAGGACTTCGGGAATTAAAGTGCCCAACGAAGCTGAAGAAGTTTTTTTTATCTGACTAGGAATAAACAGAAACCCGAGAGTGCACTCGGAATAGGTGTGTCGCCCGAGAGTGCACTCGGGATAGGGCGTCTCCAGAAGCTTCGCGCATGGCCGTTGATTTCACAGCGAGTGGCTTGGATCGTCGTGCGTACCAGTAAAACCCTAGGCGCTTTGGTACGAGAGGGCACTCGGCATTGCTCTATTCCGAGAGGCCACTCGGGTGAAGTGCTGGATTAGGCTCCTCTCCGCTCACACCCAACGCCAGAACGCCTAAAGAAAATTAAAGAACGCCTGGCCGCCCGACCCGACCGGATGCCGCCTCTCACCGCGCCTGCCCCGGACTCCACGGTCGCCGCCTGCCTTCCTCCTTTCCCGCCCACGCAGTCGCCGCCCCGGCCTTCCTCCCTCCCACGCCGCCGCCGTCTCTCCCCCTCACTCCAAGTGTCGCCACCCGGCCTCCTCATCTCTCGCTTGATGAGAGCCGCCGCTTACCTCCTCCAGCCAGTTGCCGCCGCCGCTCCCGTCGGCCGGCCTCCTCCGCCGGCCCTCCTTCGCATCGCCTCCTCCTCATCCGCCACTCGCCTCCTCCGCCACCGGCCATCGCACGCCGCTCTCCCACCGCTCACTGGCCGGAGCGCCCCTCCCCACCTCCCACTGGCCGCGCGGTGGCCTCTCTGCGCTTGTCACTGGCCGGGGCGGCCCTCCTCGCTGTCCGCTGTCCTCCCTGTTGCTCGCGATCGTCTGCTGCCCTCTCCGCCGCTCGCGACCTTCTCACTGCTTATTTTTCGGTGGTATGTATGAAAATTTTGATTACCAGACAACGTGGATGCCGTTATATATTATTGAACGTGGTGCTTGCTTTGGGTGCTTTCTAGGTGAGTCCCCGAGAGTGCAGTCGGCGTAGCTTTGCTCTAGTGTTGTCCCCGAGAGTGCACTCGACGTAGCCTTGCTCTATTGTTGTTAGAAGGAACAATGTAAGTTAATGAATGCTAATTTATACTTTACTTTTGGCACTATGCATATTTGTTTTATTGTGGTTTATCACTGTGTATGTTGATTTGAACGTGATGAAACTAAGTTAATGAATGCTAATTTATATTTTACTTTTGACATTATGTATATTTGTTTTATTGTGGTAGTTGGTTATGATGGTAATCGGATAACAAGACTTGTTGTTATTGTTATTAGATTGATTATTCTCTTTTGTCTGCTGAGTGGATGTCCTAATTTTAGGGGAGGTGCTGCCGAAATTTTTTTATATATACTAATTTATATTTATGCTTTATGTTTTAGTTTGTTCGAAACAATGGCTGAAGATCGCTCATGGATGTATACGGATTGGGAAAATGGGAGGCCAAATATTAATTGGTTTAGAAAAACCAGAGAGTTTCTTAGTATCGCTTTTCCTGGGCTAAACTCTAATCAAATATTATCTAGTTGCCCTTGCCGGACATGTGGAAATTACAAGAAACAAGATCTCCAAACTGTATCAGGTCATTTAGTGAAGAATGGCTTTACACCTGAATACCTCGTGTGGACTTCACATGGAGAGGCAAGACCGTCTGTCCGGCCTCGTCAACATGAGGAGGTCGATGAATCTCACCACATGAGTGACATGCTGGAAGATATCAGGGATGCTCATGAAGCATCAGAGTACACAAACGCATCTATTGCAGCAGATTCTTTCTTCAAATTGGTCGAGTCCACCATGCAGCCGGTCCATAAAGACACTAATGAGGCTCAGACTCTCGCAGTTTCTCGTTTGATGTCTATGAAACCTCAGTACAACCTTTCAAATGTTGCATATGATGCAAATCTCAGTCTAATGCATGATCTTCTACCGGTCACGTCGGATTCAAAAATGCCTCGGACATTTAACGAGTCTAAATGACTGTTAAGTGGTGTAGGTATGTCGTACAACAAGATCGATGCTTGCATAAACGACTGCAGTTTCTCGTATGCTGACATCACAGGAGCATAAAGCAATAATGATTTACATATACACAAACACATTGGAAATGGATGATTTTGTTGAGTAAGTGCCTCTATTTTGGTAATTTACATATACACAAACACAAAAACATGTATACTAATATATTTGTTAATTTGTTTGATAGCCAATATGATAAAACGGTATGGCCTGGTAGGGGACAACCATCTGCTACTGAACTAGATAGGTTAAGGAAAAATGGGGCCGGAGTTGGACATCCCAATTTCATTGACTGGTTCCGAAAATATGTAAGTGAACAACCTTCCATTGATTACGAAATAAATTAGATAGATTTATTTACTCCCTTTTTCATATTTCCGCAGTGCATGAAAACTCCAAGCGTCCATCAGGACTTAAAGCAGATTTCTCATACATGTCGGATCCAGGTGACATCAGTTAATGGATATGATATCAATGGATATAGATTCCGTTCTGCAAAGTATGAGCGGTAAAAGGCAAATTTGACTACTGTTAACAGTGGTGTCTATACTAGCTCTGGAGAGGGTAGTTCTAAGATCGAATACTACGGTATAATTGAAGATATCATTGAAGTGACATTCCCTGGTGATAAACATTTCAACTTAGTTTTATTCGATTGTCATTGGTTCAATCCAACAACCGTGTGAGGCGCTCTCCAAATATTGGTTTGGTTGGAGATCAAACATACATCAAAACATTCTGTCTTTGAGCCATTTGTTCTACCTCGTCGGTGCTCTCAAGTATACTACACCCGTACTCCATGTAAGGTCCCTAAACGAGATATGTCGGGTCCCAAAACAAAACAAGTCAAGAAGATTGACTTGAAAGATTGGTGGGTGGTCTGTCATGTCGCAAAACGAGACATGTCACATTTCATTAATCAAGCTCCAACTAGTACAACGTCCACCGAGTTCTTTCAGGAGGAAGGGTTGAGCGGCACATTCGCTATCGATCTAGGAGATGAGTTGGATGTCGTTTATGTCTCGAATGAAGTGGATACAATATGCAATGAGAAAGATCTTACAATATTACGGAATGTTTGTACTGGTGTAGAAGTAGAATCTCATTCAGATGAAGAGTGTGATTCTGATGCCTTCACTGATTCTAGCTCTAATGCTAGTGAACCAGATTATGATGAGGACAATGAATAGATGATATGGTACAATATTGATTGTAATTACATTATACTTATGTTTTCATTACATTATTGATTTTATTGCATATATGATCTGTTACTAACATTTCAACTAATGCAGGCATAAGTTGAAGAAAAATTTCTTGCAAAAACTAAAGCGATCTGAAGTTAGAGCATCCTCACTAGACAAGGCTACACAAGAGGAAGCACAGTCAGCAGAGCAAGAGGAAGCACACACGAGGAAGAGGAAATACAGGCTGAGGATCCTGACTACACAGGGGAAGAAGAAGTTCAGGCAGATGCAAATCTTGCAATCCGCAAGTCACGGGGGCAAAGTTCAATCCCTCCACTTCCTCCCACGCCTGCAGGGAGGGAGGTGATAGTATCAGCAGGAAAAAGGTAAGTTTTGCTATATGTCATCATGTAATTAATTCTCACATCCATATAATCTTGCCATCTTGAATATGGTTCTAGGCAATGGAAACACATTTCATTTGCCGGGAGGCCACGTGGACCAAACACTGTGTTGCAGCCTCTGTTGCGCTATCATTATCCACAAAGTGTGCAAGATATGACATCGAGTCCTCCAGCTATCGTAGCAGCTACAAAATGGAGACATTGGTATGCTATTGGTGAGGCGGGTGATACAATGGCAGATCGGGTGAAGAAAGATTTCCGTGTAAGTTATTTGCAAATATGACATTGGTAGACTTGTTATGTTCTTTACTTGTTATGTTCATCAATGTATATGCTAATTAATGCGGTTGTATTGTGTTGTTCGTCGTGGTGGAGTTTACTAAATTTCTATTGGATGTGTGATACTTTGATTGGTTAACTAAGGACCTGCTAGAATGATATCTTGCTGCAAATGTTTTCTGTCTGCTGAGTGGATGTCCTATTTTCTAGAGAGGTCATGCCGAAATTTTGTAAACTAAGGACCTGCTATATGACATTGGTAGCCTTGTTATGTTCTTTACTTGTTATGTTCTTTATAACTCTATGGAATGCAGGCTCGGTACACATATCCTGAAGGTGAAGATTACCCGAATGACACTAGGGCGAGATGGGAGGCAACTTTAGAGGCGGCTTGCCAATACCATGCTGAGCAGCTAATGTACAACACTCGAGTAGCAGCTGTGACCAAGTACTACAAAGATGTGTGTGAAGATGAAGACATTGACACAAGAGAGAATCCATTGTTTCTCACTGCTGCTGAGTATAACCAAGTCCAACCTGCATGGATCGATGACGAGGCTTGGGGGCATCTCATTACACAATGGTGTGATCCAGCATGGCAGCGTGTTAGTGAAATGAAGCGGAATCTCCGTGCCACTTCAGGGGCAAGGGTGAACCGAGGTGGATCTAGTTCTATTAGTCGAACCCAGCAGGAAATGGTAATAGAAAGTCTGTATTTTCAAACCATCGTTTCTAACACTCGGACTTAATACATTTTCCTTGTTTTTTTGCATGAGAGGAGGTTTCGAAGACCTGTGACACCTTTAGAGGCTTATGCTGTTCATGGGGGGGTTTCGATGCAAGACATGGAAAACTTTGCGGGTTCTGAGATTCCACCTGTCACCAACCCACATGTCCAGATGAACTTGGTGCGTAGCACTAACACTAACACGTAGCTAATTTTATTTTTCAGAATAGTTGTGGCATTTCAATGTTTTCGTACCTTTGCAGGGGAGGTATCGAGATGCATACCAAGAAAGGCATGGACCTGATGTTAATTGGCTGCATGGGGATTTTGATGCATAATTGATGTACCAGAATACAGGTGGGAAGCCTCATGGCCGTTATGCGCTTCTTGATGGTGCATTTGATGATAGGAATGTGCGTTTGACTTCTGCCCCATTTAGCACTTCAAGCAATGCTTCTTCTTCTACGAGGCAAAGCGATGAAGAGTTGAGACGTGAGCTTATGAGCGCAAGGGATGAGAACCGAGATATGCGGAATGAGAACCGAGAGATGCGGAATGCTATGCATACGGATTCACGGCCATGGCACAATGGATGCGAGTAAAAAGTAATTGACATTTGTGTTAAATTTGAGATGTTCATAGTAGTCAAATGGTAACATTCTTGTTGGCGTGATTATGCTCTAGCAACCTCTTCAGAAATCCACCTCCTCCACCTTTGTATTGAACTTTAACTTCAATGCATTCTCGACGCCTCAACATCAACCGAGACAAGAGGTATGTATATGACTCCATATTGGGTAGATATATGAAACTATGCATTATAGATACTAAATTGACATTTCTGCTTAGGACACCCAAAACTCTCATCATGGTATTAACATTGGACAATCATCGAGGAATAGTCCAGGGGATGTCTTATCGGGTGATGATAATGTTGGGATTCCAAATCAGGATATAGATTGGTTTGCATCTCCAGGTGAGTAATCATATCTGATTTGGTTGATGACTTGTCATTTAAAAAATTTGCCCTACTTGATGTTATGTATGGATATATCTTGTGTGTGAATACGTTTAACTTATATGTCTTTTCTATAAATATGTAACTTTGTATTGAATGGAAATGATATAATATGTTTTATTCTTGAAATGTAATGTGCAGGAGATGAAGAAACAAGGGACAGAAGCTAATTGGATTCATCTAGCCCTCGAGGAGTGGTTTTGGATTTGGTATGGATGTGATATATACAACTTTTTATGCTTTGTGTATGTGGACTTCGTTTGTTGAACTTCGGAGTTGTTGAATTTCAGACTTCGTTTGTGATATGCAACTTGTGGCTTGATAATGTGAATGTGAATTGTGGCTTGAAATGTGAATTATGAAATGTGAAATATGGATGTGAATTGTGGCTTGATAATGTGGATGTGAATTGTTATTATTGAATTGTGAATTGTGGCTTGAAATATTACTGAAATGTGTATGTGAATTGTCGATGTGATTTTTATTATTGAATTGTGAATTGATAATTTGAGCTGGCTGTTTTGTGGTCAGGGTCTGGTACCTATCCCGAGAGTGCACTCGGGTTAGACCCCGCCGCCACTTATCCCGAGAGTGCACTCGGGGTAGACCCCGCGCCACCTATCCCGAGAGTGCACTCGGGATAGACCGCAAAACCCTATCCCGAGAGTGCACTCGGGATAGATGTTGACGTGTCACTACCCTGGCCGCCACACAGCCGGTCCTCAGTCCTAGCGCTATTCCGAGAGTGCACTCAGGTATATATTTTTTTCCCCGAGAGTACACTCGGCATAGCCAGTTTTTCCCGATAAAATAACACCGAGTGCAATACCCCGAGTGTGTCCACTCGGGATAGGGTATCCCGAGTGTTTTATCCCCTATCCCGAGTGTGGAAAACACTCGGGAAAAATATCCATCCTTGTAGTGAGAGAAACAAGCAGTTAAGAAACCACAAGCCAACTTATCCAAAACAAAAGGTGCACGAGAAGATTAGAGTCTAGGTTATTCTTTAGCACTAGATTCTTGTACAGGGCGAGATTATGAGGGTTCTAAAGGGTTCGAGCGGTTGTGAGAGAGCAACAATTCCTTACGCTCTTTTGAGGTTGTGTTTAAAAAACTTGTGGTCCGTTTTCTCAAATCTTTCTCTTTCGTTGTGGTTGTTTCAATATTGTTATTTTGATTTTTTTCCTAGATTCATCTACTTAGTTGTTGAGACCGTGCATGCTCATTCCTTATCTCACAAAATTCTGATCCAATTTGAGGACTGCTGCACATAAGATGGGGTATCATATTATAACAAATTTAATATTGACTATTTATTTTTTCAATCCAATAGATCAAATTATCTAATATTTATCTATATTTTCTCCGGTAGTAAAGTACTAGAAATATCTTCAACAAATCGATGACTATATCTAATTTCTACTATATATCACATACTACCCGTATTATATAATGTAAAATTTCTCTTTATTCACCAACAGTATGACAAAGAGCGCGCCGGTGAAATATCACACGGTGAATTCAGAGTTTGCGGCACATGCATGCCCAATGGTTATGTCTTCTAATTAGTTGCGTTGAGCACTGATTTTTACTGGGCTGCCTAATAAACTTCGCTGCCTTAAGTGAGGGCAGGTGGAGTAACAGCAGTATGCACATAGACTTTCCGTGTATACACCGTGCACACCAACTAACAAAAGTCACGAAAAATTTCGAAAAAAATTGTAGATGTACTTCATAGATTGCTCTACCTATGTATGAAGTTTCAAGAGTTTAAACTTGTCAGAATTTTCTCTTTTTTATAACTCTTGAAATATAATGAATTTGAACCTACAATTTTATACATAAGTAGAGTAATCTATGAAGTACATTTACAAAAAATTTTCAGAATTTTTTGTGACTTTTGTTAGTTGGTGTGTACACGAGAAAGTCTGTGTGAATAGGATACGTTGCCATATAAGTTAGGGGCTGTTTGGAGGGCTGTGCTTCAGATTTGGATTAAAAACTCTCTTAAACAGTATGACTGCAAAGTAACTGGGAAGCTAAGCCATCCCCCAATTAACTTGTCTCTCTATGTTAAAAGCAAGAGGGGTGCTTCTACGTATTTTCTCTTAACATAAGTTGTATAAATTTTAAAGTAAACGAAGAGATAAATAACTACTATTTACCTTTACTTCACGCTTTAAAATTTGAGGTGGTACTATACTTTTTTTTCTTTACAATTGCATAAATATTAAAACATATATATAAAACTTAAAAAAGATGTATAGAAGCACCACCTCTATGCAAGTGGACTGAAGAACTCAATCGGAATCATCCTTCTATACCAGCTTAGCTTGCCCGATGGCGATCTCTTCCCTTTGTTTTGCTTGCATTGAGCAGCGATGGCGACGGAAAAAGGAGAAAGCCCATCCAAGCACATTCAGCTCCAGTTCTCCACTACGGCAGTAGTACCACAAGGTGTCTGGTTTACAAGTCAACGATGAAGGCGAAACGGGTCCCGCCGCTGCTCCATTAACATCGACCGAACGATCATCAAAATGGTTTAGCCCGGATCTTCCGGAGCCCTGGAATGTGGAATCCAATTCTGTCGTCCACAAACCAAGTTGCTGCAGCGTTAACATTTGCGATATATATGCTCGTGTGCGTGTAAGATAGGTAAAATGATTGCCCCTATCGATTATGACATCCGAGTCTATTAATTGTCGATTCTTGCGATGCTACTACTAGTCTACTACACTGATTTCGGCTTTGAAAGAGCTTAGTGTTCGAGAACGAATGGAGTACTTGTGGCTACAGTAGAGGAGAGTTGTCGCCGCGCTTATGAATCCAGCCTGTTCCGTCACATCGGGTAAACCTCGCTTTTTGTTTATAAAGAGGAGAAACCTCACTAACTATATACGTGCTAAAAAACAATCATTAGTAATTCTCAAGTTCTTAGGCTTTTGCCCATTGATCCGGATATTTCTAATTAAAACTTGCTAAGTACTGACCGCAGGGGCGGATTCAGAAAAATAAGTTTTTGAGGTTGTTGGGGTCATTACAGTGACTTATAGCTTATATATACTTATATACTAATAGAATACAATTAGATTTATATGTGATTTTAGCAAAGTCATTGGGGTCATTTGACCCCACTAATTGCACATAGATTCGCCCCTGACTGACCGTTTCCGTGAGACTTGATCACTCGAGCGACACCGATCCCTGGGAGGACTGGGCGCACTTGCCGAGTTCTTACTTTTTCAAGCTTCATCTCTGTGTGTGTGTGTTTTTTTTCAAATATAGTTTACACATGAATGTAATCGTAAAAATAGTCTTTTTACTGACGGTAGAGGTACTGGTAAGTGGTAAGTGACACATGTAATCTGTCGCGCTCGTATACCACGTCAGAGTATGCTATCGTAGCAGGACGACAGCACATGCAGATCAACAGGTTTCTAGCTTGGTAGTACCTGTTGTTGGAGATATGCCCTAAGAGAAATCATAGAGATGATTATATTTCCTTATATTCATGATTTATTATCTTATTTCTTAAATAATGTTGTTATTATTTATTAACAAGTATGTGACTTATTTGTGAAACTTTATATATGATTTTGTGATGATTATTCTAAAGTGATTCCTAGTCGATAAATATATGAAGACATAGACTAATATATGTATTAGTTGATGACTATGTTGCACGGGTAATGAATGTAGAGATATCAAATAATAATATGAACACATATTAGAGAATATGAAGTTGGATTGACCCACCTTGAGACACTACGAGAACGTTGTAATTTTACTTGTTATGAGTTAGTCTCATATATAATATGTATGCTATATCATTAGACTTAAAGTTGACACATATACTCGAGATGTGTAATGACTTACTTAGAACTTGCTAAATATTATTCCGTAACTAGGTAGTTATAAAGGTGGCTTTCGAGTTTGTCGTGAAGCATACTGCAAGGTATGGTCAATCAAGATAGAATTTGTCCCTCTATACAACGGGAGAGATATCTTTAGACCTCTCGAGTCGTCAGATTTCAGAAATGCATGACCATGCTACTCGCGGTTAAAGAGTTAACCATAGTCAAGGATTCCGAGTCACAATTGAGAAAGAATGGTCGAGTTATCTAAATAAGGATAGTATATACTCGCCTTGAGTTTGATCGATATCATGTCACAAAGGGAAATACATATATCTAACTATTGTTAAGGTTCATCCGACATGATCTTTACTTATACTTAGAAGTCGACATGTCTTACTAGAGACCGCTACTAAATGAAGATCGAGTAAGAGCATTTGGGCCATGTCCAAACATACACAAATCTATAGGGTTGCATATTTAAGGGGTTGGAACTTAATTTGGATGGATAGCTAAGTTTTGATAAGCTTTGAGTTCCTAATGAACCTCTAATGTAGAAACCTATTATGAGACGTCTATTTAAAGAGAGGGGGTGGTGACTTAGGGTTAAGAAAAGATAGGAATTTGAAATTCTCGAAATTCTAGCCGCCACACCTACTTAGCCTAAAATCGCGCAGTCGGCACTAGCATTTTGGTATATAATGTCCCTGCTCTGTACGTGTGGATACCTTGAAGGCATTGCTGTCAAGCTTCAATGTTAGAACGATCTGCAGCTTGTGACGGTGATAAGGACAATCTGTAGTTTGTGATGATCACAAGGAGCTATTGAAGGAGGCACGAGGCTAGTACGACTACAACCACACCAACACGTTATATTGACTCTACTTCTGTTACAGATCTATACGTCTAGTCGTAATTTCGTAATTTATAACTTGCAATAGTCTTTGATTACGTGGTAGAAAAATTTGAATTTATATTAGAATAGTATATCCGTTCCTATTTACCGGTCATATATATACGAATGCAACAGATGACACACGCTATCTATGTGCGCTTTCGTTGTTAGAAAAAAAGACTATTTTTTTGTAACTAGATAACGTGAGGCTAGAAAAGGTCAGGCTTCGAAATTGCCTGCGCCGGTGCGTCATTTCTGTCCGTTTTTGTTGCGTTCTGCTTGCTTTCCCGTGATCCAGGGCAGAGCTGTTTCTGTCCCACGACCATGATTCTGCAAATCTGCTTTCGGATTTATTGGGCCTCTTGTCTACGCATGTACACATTTTATTCTTCTGTAAATCCCGTGGACAAAAAAATTGACCTTGTATTCTCGTGAATCATTATTGTGGGATATATGTATTCTCATGAGCTGGTGTCAAAGTATTGACAATAATGATGTCAGCTCACCTCCATTATTTGCTCTCTCATCAAACCGGTTTGTTTTAGGTGGATATACATCAATGGATCATGTTGTGCACATATACTACTAGCCAAGCTGCCAGAGAGACTAATAAAATGTAAACTTGACAACGCAATTAAACGCGAGAAATTCTCCACTGAAACATAGGAGCAAGTACAGTTGAACTAACAGGCAGATTTACCAACGCAACCGTACGGTTAGATATTATAATGCATTTATCTTTGATATACACCTCTACTTCCTATAATTAAAATACAATTATATTTGTTATATAATTCTAATATCTAAATATGATTAATCTACACCGTTATAATTTGGTCCCACCAAAATAGTGGTGGAGATCATTCTCTCTCTTTTTAAATTAACATTAGAATTTTCTAAAATTTTTCTTTTTAAAGATTATTGCAACATTTTTTTACCTTAAAATAAATAAGGTGCCTTGAATACCACCGATTATTTTATTTGAATAGATGGTAATACTCCAACGATCCGTGTAACAGGGCGATTAACACGTAAAGGTCAGCCGCCGCCGGCCACAACTTCAAAACCACAAGAACGCTGGAGAACATGAGCCACAGACTGTAGACTGTATAGTGCTGTGCTGCTCCTACCATGTGTTGAGGTTTCCTCCTCCATCACACGCAGTAGGACTAGACTGGCAGTACCACAGAACTAAGGCAAAAGAAATGTCATCATGCGCGTTTGTTTTGCATGTTTCCCTTTGACTCGGGGAAGTGTTCATGCTGCGACGTCGGTAGCAGCTGTCTTTTTGTGCCAGTACTTTTTCAGCTGGTCCTTCATCCTTGAAGGTTGCGAGAAACTGTTCATCCTATCTGACACCTCTTGCAATATTTTTATCCTACGTTTACAATATTTTTTTAAACGCTTGCAACATCCGTTTACCGTAGCTCATTTCACTGTTTTTCGAAGGAAAATATTTCACGCAGTGTAAAGAAATGTTGCACGAGTTAGAAAAAAAATATTGCAATATGTCCGAAAATTTCGGACGTCCGAATGAAGTCATTCCATTGAATATATCGTTTCAGGTTCTTCCATTTCCACACTAGAGAATATTTATAAAAAGTTGTATTAACTTTTTTTATCATATCTTAGATGGTGTATCTTATTCTAGTCTAATAAAACAATTAAAGAGGAGGAGTATGAAAAATGATAAAAGTCACCATAAAATTATAAAACAATATTTATTTAGAACAAATTTTAAAAGTAAAATGATATATGTTCGGGGAAGCGAGTGCTTGCCATGCAGTACATACAATGCACCGATTTTGTCCAAGGGACGAGGAAGAGGAACGAGTCCTCATGAAATTTCATGTGCAAGTTACGAGCGAGTACCCACGAAACTGAAATGGAGGACCAGCACAGCACTCCAGCAGTTGTCAGGCACACGGCAACAACCAACAAGTGAATCTGCCAACCGGCTGACTTGGATCGGATGCCTTGGAGTTGCATGACAAGAACAGCAGTGGAATCCAATTGGAGATGCTTAACCTGTAGTGCTGTCTCCAGAGACGAGCTGAGCATGTGCCCCCTAAGCATTCTACTGCTCGCTAGTGCTACTGAACACTAGCCATTCTGACTAAACAAAGCATCCTGCACACTCCCTAACTTGGAAAGAGGGACAACACATAGATCTAGACTCTAGCGAGGGGCTAGCTATTCCAGCTCAGCTCGAACACAGATGCAAGAAAGGTCAATAATGTTGGGGTTGATCTCAAGTACGCAATTGGCAAGTTCCCAAACTTCCGATCCAAATTCCAGCCACACATACTCAAAACTTGCATACGACTATAGAGAGCTGTCACCGACTCGAACGTCGGATCTTGTCAATCTTGTGGACCTCGTATAACTTCTGACAAGCGGCAGCCGGTGGCCTCCGGGTAAGTGCAGTGATATATGATTTGTTATATAGAATTTTAGGTGACGTAATTAAGAGAGAAAAATATTATATACTATTTAATAATAAGTCTTAAATGACACCTTTATATAATGTGCCTTTAGTACTATTTATAGATGATATAAAAATATATTATTAATAATTATCGGCTATACCACTTTACATGCTCTTAAATGATAGAGAAAAAAAAGAATCAATCCAACCCTCTGACTTAGTGTGGTCCTGTGGAGAAGGTGATCCGCTGGTGCTGCACAGCTCACAGCAGGACGACGAGTAGGGGTGTAAACGGGTCGAGTACGGGTGGGTAGTAGGTCATTCCATACCCTACCCTATTATTTTTTTTCGGGTACGGGTACGGGCACGGGTAGTAAAAATCGGGTAGGGTATGGATAACATGTAGCATTTTCTACGAACGGGTAGAAATCGGATTCCGGGTAGTGTACGGATTGGTATAATATAGACAACGATTACTTTATCGGGTAGTGCACGAAATATCTAGAATCAAAACATGTGATGAAAACAATCCAACTATCACACTAGGACATCACATAATATAATAGATAATGCCGTATAGTCTAACAAACATATATAGTCCAACAAATAGTTCAAATAGTACATAATCAAACACATGGAGTTCAATAAACACACAAAATCCAATACATGAAGTGAAATTCATATACATAGTTCAACACATAGAGTCCAACACATAGAGTTAAATTATACAAAACAAATTTCTTCAAGTATATTTGGGTATCCGGATTGTGAGAATTATCTGGGTACCCGAATCCGACCCGTACCCACCGGTATTGCCGATCCCGTACTGAACCTAACCTACCCGGATATTACCCATACCCGATGGATAGTGTAAAATAGTTTTCCATTAAAGTAATTTTGCATCCGAGTATAGATACGGATCAGATAATACCCGATCCATTTACACCCTAACGAGGAGAGCCACGCTCGCTGTGCTCTTGCTTGAGACCATGCGAACCGACAGACTGACTGCGTACTGATCCTCAATAGACCACTCCAATTCGACCATCAAAAACTGTGTGGTTTTCGCCCAGGGCGTCGACGATTTCTCCAACCTACTTCGCCCCACGCGCTCCTTCCGTGCGGTTTCGACGTTCAGATGGCGCACAGGCTTGGCTATGCGGTAACAACTCACAAGTGAGCCGCAGCGGCACAGGCAAATGGGAGACGCCGTCCCGCATCGATTGGCGTTGCGAGGAGGCCCACTACTGCTAAGCCGCCAACCAAACGCTTCCAGTCTGGTGCCGCTGAGAATTGAGATTGCACAGTAGAAATATTACCGAACAGCAACTCTCCCGTCCATGATCTCATGTGCTTGGCTTAAATCCACCGGGTTGGATCTCCTCTATATCCGCCTATGTTGTCACATGCTGATCGCAACGGTTTACACTGCACGCGGAACCTATGGTTCCGTACCAAGTTACGAATGTGCATACCAAATCGATAGAAGACAGTTAAAAGATGCAAGGGGGGCATCGGAACAATACAAGTTGGACATGTATTTCTTTTACTACTACGAATATTTTTGAAAGGTAATGGTAAGAGCTCTGCCATGTATTAAAGAGAGAACCAGAATTCGACAAGAACCAACGTTTCATATACAAGACGTTTTGCTTAAAGGGAAATAAATGGAAATAAGAACTGTTTGGCTATGCCAATCCCAAGGTTTGGCCCTTGGTGGGTCACCCCAACAGCAGGGAGCACTTAAGGAGGACTAGCAGACACCTCAACCAAGCTATGAAGGTTGGGTGTGTACTACAACCCTTCGACTGCGAATGTCATCGACTGCGGCGTTAGCAACGGAGTTCACGGTTTGATACTGGTTATTGAAGATCATGTTGTTCATTTCCTTCCAGAGGTTCCATATTACGTACATAAAGGTGCCATCCGCCTGCTTTCGTGTTGGCGTCCAACCGTGCAACGGATTGATCGCCACCAAGCCGCAATATCTACCTGGACCAACGCAGGTTGTATGGCAATGTAGTTTATATTCATGTATAGTAGCACCTTCCTCTATACCTGCTTTGCAAACGGGCACGAAGAATGAGGTGTCTGGATGATTCTGACTCAAGTCCGCACATCACGCAAAGAGCGCTATGCAGCCATCCTCTAAGAGCAAGCCTGTCAGCTGTCAGGAATAATCAGGCGAAGAATCTGCATTTCGCTTCGGCGTCAGCGCGCCAAATCATCTTGCAGTTGGGATCTGGGATCGAGCCAATAAACTGTGCCATGTAGGCTGTCGCAGCCAAGTATTCCCTATGTGGCGTCCATTTCTAGAAATACTATCCTTTACCTACTTTAAAATTTATACAACTTGTATTAAGAGAGAAAAATAATAGCACTTGTTCTCTTTTTCTAGATTTTCTAATTTCCCGTGTTCTCAAAGGTGCATTCTAAGAAGTAAGAAGCGGTCGTAAGCGAGGCAACCGGGCGACGCAGACTAGGCGCGCCTGGGAGAAGGTTGGATGCACCAGCCACCAGGTTTCTGCACCGAGACGCGCGGCCCCGCAGCTCCCTGGCGCTGGCGGGCCCGGACTCCCACAAGTGGTCAACGCTTGAGGTGGAAACTACCTTAAAATACTCGGGCATTTCAACCGCACCCCCCAAGTCAACTCTCCCCTCCACTCTGCTCGCCTCCGCTAATGCCCTCCGCATTATAACCACCCACCTCTGCCCCTGCCCCCCACCTCCCCTCTCTCTCCCCCTCCTCTCCCCGCCATGGGCAACTCCCTCGCCTGCTTCTGCTGCCCCGGCGGAGCCGGCCGCCGCCGACACGTCGCCCCAGCGGCGCTCCCCTCCGACCCCGCCTACGACGAGGGCCTCGGCCACTCCTTCTGCTACGTCCGCCCCGACAAGTTCGTCGTCCCCTTCTCCGCGGATGACCTGGTGGCCGACGCCAAGGCGGCGGCCGCGGCCGAGGAGGCCACCACGTTCCGGGCCATCTCGGGGGCCGCGCTTAGCGCCAACGTGTCCACGCCGCTCTCTACTTCAGTGCTCTTGCTGTTGTCGGACGAGTCGGCGGCTTCGGCCGCCGCCACCGCGTCCTCGGGCTTCGAGAGCTCGGAGTCGTTCGCCGCCGTGCCCCTGCAGGCGGTCCCGAGGTTTTCGTCCGGGTCCATCTCCGCGCCCTTCTCCGGCGGGCTCCTCTCCGGCCCTATAGAGAGGGGGTTCCTCTCTGAGCCCCTCGACGCCGCGCTCCTCTCCGGGCCTCTCCCTGGCGCCGCTACCTCTGGCCGTATGGGAGGCGCCGTCCCTGCGCTCCGCCGGAGCCTCTCTTACGGCGGCCGCCGCTTCCGCAATTTCACTCGCGCGCTCCTCGCGCGCGCCGAGAAGTTTCAGGATTCGGCGGATCTTGGATCGCCTGACGCCGCCGCAGCCGTCGCCGCATGTGGCGGAGATTCCGACGGTCTGCAGTGGGCGCAGGGGAAAGCCGGCGAGGACCGTGTCCACATCGTGGTGTCGGAGGAGCGAGGCTGGGTGTTCGTCGGCATCTACGACGGGTTCAACGGCCCCGACGCCACAGACTTTCTGGTCTCCCACCTCTACGCCGCCGTGCAGAGCGAGCTCCGCGGCCTGCTCTGGGAGCAGCGCGAGCAAGAGCAGCAGCAGGACCAGCGCCCCTACCAACCGAGCTCAACACCCAGAACCACGTCCTCAGATCACCAAGACCAGTGGACTCGGAGCAGTCGCACCAGCCGCTCAAGGCCCCCACGCGGCCCTAACGATGACCAACGGCGGTGGAAGTGCGAGTGGGAGCGGGAGCGCGACTGCTCCAGCCTGAAACCACCAGCTCAGCAGCCTCCTCGGAGCAACAGCGAGAATGACCACATCGCGGCGCTCAAGGCGCTGGCAGGCGCGCTTCACAACACTGAGGAGGCCTACTTGGAGATAGCCGACAAGATGGTCGGCGAGTTCCCTGAGCTTGCGCTCATGGGCTCCTGCGTTCTCGCCATGCTTATGAAAGGAGAGGACATGTACATCCTGAATGTGGGCGATAGCCGGGCTGTCTTGGCAACATTGGACAGTGTTGATTTCGAGCAAATCAGTGAGGGTTCATTCGACGGATTGGTTGGGGATTGCTCACCATGCTTGTCGGCTGTGCAGCTTACTTCGGATCATAGCACTTCGGTGGAAGAGGTGATTTAATTGGCTCACAGCTTGATTCGAGCTTAATTGAGTGACTGTTCTTGATCTGATAGTATCTCATATGTGGTGCTGCCTGAACGCAGGAGCTTTGCAGAATACGAAACGAGCATCCTGATGACCCGGCTGCGATCTCCAAGGATCGTGTGAAAGGCTCGCTGAAGGTGACGAGAGCGTTTGGCGCTGGCTTCTTGAAACAGGTTAGCTTATGTTTGATTATGTCAGTTTTGCAAAAAGATAAAATTCCTTTGGTGATTATGATTATGCTCTGCCAATTAGGTAACTTTGTAACCTGCCAATAAACTACCTTTGCATAACGTGGAATTTTTTTCCCTTTGGAAAGAGTTTGTAATAGCAGAACAACATGTCTGGTCGTAGGTCGGAAGTAATTAAGCGATTTGTTTTTTTTCTTCATTGAATTTGAGATCTGAAAATGTTGAGAGAGCACAAAGTCTTCATTTGATTATAGCAGGTGCAAAATAACTCAATTATGCTGCTATTCTTGGTCAACACATAATTAAAGTCATGATTAAGCGAGGTCAAAAGGAAAAAAAAAGGAAAACGAGATCTGGTATAATTGGTCCAAAGTTTGAAAAATAAAATGAAGCCACTCTCAGCTCTAATTTATTTGGAGTGGGAAATACGACCATCCTGCATTGAAACTGACCATGTGGACTTTGACACTATAAACCCATATGCTAATTTAGGTAGCCAAATTTTCAAAGCATGAATAAATTAGTTCAATCCCTTGGTCACCGCGTGTATATCGAGTTCGAAAAATTGAAGGAGAAGCCTCTCCCAGTGAAAATGAGGTTTCTTTTGCTTCTGTCCAAGTGCAAATAATGTGCTTGCGCAGTACTGAAATGTGTCCAGAAAGTTACCGAGTGGAGTGGCTTTGAAGGAAGGCACGTTTCTCCTGCCATGTGAAAGTATGGTCGGTTCTCTAGTAGAACTATTTTCTATCATCTAGTGTACAAAATCGATCTTGCTGCTATCCAAAGAGGGTAGACTCTATCTTGGACTTGAAGTTTTATTTTGAAAAAAAAATCACGGACTCGAAGTGAGCTATGTGATGAAAAGAACGCAGCAATCTGCACTATTTTGTCAGCAAAAAATCCAAAAAGCTAAGCAACATAAATGGTATTTTGTTTTGATGCTCTCGTGAAGGATTGAACTTGGTGCATGAGGGAGCCCTTCTCCTGATTTAGGTGTTCAAATGTAATAGGTAGCCGAGTCAGACTTGTCTGCTAGAACTGTATAAACTGTACATTGTTCATTCTGCAAGCAACAACAATACATGTTCAAACTTATCATAATCCTCCTCGTGCTCAACTGCTCACAAAGCTTGCTGTTTTTTTTTGCAGCCCAAATGGAACGATGCTCTACTGGAGATGTTCAGAATTGACTACGTTGGGTCTTCCCCGTACATCACATGCAATCCGTCTCTTTTTCACCATAGGCTCAGCGCAAGGGATAGATTCTTGATATTGTCTTCAGACGGGCTTTACCAATATTTCACCAACGAGGAGGCAGTTGCTCAGGTAGAAATGTTCATCGCAACAACCCCTGAAGGCGACCCTGCCCAACACCTTGTCGAAGAAGTTCTTTTCCGAGCAGCAAACAAAGCAGGTATGCTCGCAAAGAAGTCAGCATATGTTATACGTGTCGGTCGTTTCGCACTAATTTTTGAACTTCTGGATGATCAAGCCGAAATAGCCCATTCACTTTAGAGATAAACTAAAGAACGGTATAGCGTTATTTACCAAACCAACGGTACAACTAACCACCCTTGGATTTAGGTCTAACCCCGCATCCGCGAGCGCGCGCTTCTGTGCGTGTACGTAGCGGCGTGCGCGCAGCGCATGCGGCACGATGCGATGCAGAACGCCAAAATCCTAGCCGTATATGCCTGTATCGCGATATTCCGATTGGACCGACAGCCCAGCACGGCAGAACGCGCCTGCATGCCGCCCAGTGCGTAATACGGAGCGTAAAATGTTATTAGCCGCCCATGCATTACGTACGTGGTGTGCATACGTTGCATCAGCCCGTACACGTACTTGAGGTTGGTGGAGCTAGCTACATGCATGCTACGCACTGGCCGGCCGGGCCCACTTATTTTGAATTTTGTTTTAAATCAAGTTTCATATTTGAAACTTGACGAAACTTACAGTTTCATATTAGAAACTCATTGAAATTTATTGAGATATACTGAAATATTTATAAAATATATTTGAAACTCTTTTGAAACCTAATGAAACCTACAAAACTGAAATGTTATGAAACTTATAAGTACACTACGAAACCTAGTGAAACTTAAATGTGAAACAATATGAAACGTATCTAGACGAAACAATATGAAACCTTTGGTTGAAATTTATCTATGAAACTTTTTTTAATGAAACACAAAACCTTATGAAACTTGAAACCCATGAAACTTATCCGTGAAACATCACGAAACTTCATGAAACTTATCTGTGAAACATCACGAAACTTCATGAAACTTATCCGTGAAACATCATAAAACTTACCCGTGAAACCTAGTAATGAAACTTACCCGTGAACCTATGAAACATGCTATACCGCTGGAAGTGATTCCAACGGTATAGCGATATAGAAGCTCTCTCTATATATATATATCTGAATTAAAATCGAGCGAGACTTGACCTCGGACAACGTACACATTCTATCCTTTAATTTCCGTGCATATCTTGAAACCTAACGAAACATACGAAACCTAATGAAACCTACAAAATTGAAACGTTACGAAACTTATAAGTACACTACGAAACCTAGTGAAACAACATAAAACCCATCTAGACGAAACAACATGAAACCTTTAGTTGAAACTTAGCTGCGAAACTTTTTTTAATGAAACACGAAACCATATGAAATTTCAAACGTAATGAAACCCTTGAAACTACTGTACCGTTGGAATACACTCCAACGGTACAGCGTGGGCTAGCTGCACTCTTCACTTTAACATTTCTTGCTGCTGCTGCTGCTGCAGGAATGGACTTCCACGAACTGATCGAGATACCACAGGGTGACCGTCGGCGATACCACGACGACGTCTCCGTCATCGTCATCTCTTTGGAGGGCAGGATCTGGAGATCCTGTGTGTAAATAGAAACATAGTAGGCTAGGGAAAGAAACGTATAGAGGGGTTCTTGCAGGCCTTGAGCAGTTCTTGCGGCTACTCCACTCCTCCCCCGGTTGCTACTGTACAATATCGACCAAGCACTGGGTTGGGTTCGGGGTCTTAGCGCATCCAGTTGAATCACGATGAATCGTCCACAGACCACGCCGCGTCGTATAGCTGTATGTTCATGTAAAGGAGGATTTGTTCAATTATTAATAACTGAAAACGCGACCAATTGGTCAGCTTTCTTTGACCTTCGCTTGCATCTTCTCTGCTCATACCTCCAAAGCACTAGCTGTGCGTGTGCACGGGAGACTGATTCTAAGTTGAACTTTCGTAAGAGACCTTTGATACCAAAATGCAAAGGGTTCCTTACTTTCCTTGGTCAGAAATAGTTTGCTGTGTTGACCTCTTAACTGATTGCCCCAGAGCTAGCTAACCCCATCTTAAACAATTCAGTAGGCACCGCCACGTTGCCAGCCTTTGTCTCTGTTGTGATAAACCCTGCGATGTCCATCGGTGCCATGAATGAACCTAAGTTGACCACTGATCTATGTATGCCCTACTCGCAATCAATCAGCCCCTATGGAGTTACTAACTTTGTCTCTTGGATTCAGCACCTCTTTAAATTCGAAGATCAGGTGAGGATGATTGCCGCTTGCTTCACCAATAATGGGCACTGCCAGACTGCCTTCTTGTGTTGTGTACTACTCCCACCTGCTTGATTATATTTCCCTTCTCCTAGCTTCTCCATGGTTTCAACAGAAATGCTGGGTGACGAACAAAGATTTACCAATAAATATGTTCTACTAGGAGAGGAAGTATATTTCTAGGCAAAAGATTTACCAATTAAATATGTCTGATTTACCAACAAGATTGGACGAACAAAGATTTTGTTCTACTAGAGAGGAAATATATTTCTAGACAAAAAGGAGGGTAGGTCATGGCGTATAGCTTTGATTTTTTTTAATATAAATCTTCAATGGTGAGCCACAGCTATCTTCAAATGTTTGTTTCCTGAATAGATAGCACTATTCTTAAGCAAGAGAAAGTAGGATCAGATGCTTTCCTGTAAGAAATGCATACTTTTGTGGCGAGTGGTTGCTAAAGCGAAAAGGAAGGCGATCCTGCCGGGGAATTTCTCAGTTATATTTCTCCCACTATACATACTGACGTTGAACGCCATTTCAGCGCAAACTTATGAATCATTTTCCAAGCAAATCCTTTTATGCCGTTGTAAAGGACTACTTTTATTCAGGGCAAAAATAGTTGGACAGTGCACTTACCATAAACAAATTAATTTCCGCCTCGGAAAATTTTATATATGACAAAAAATGATTTCACATGTGGTTTAAACCTTTTATTAACTAGCCAGGCTGCCCGCGCAAATTTGTGCGGCTAGACATGGAGAATGACCAAATGGTTCGACTTGGATAACTGTAAGAACACCATGATCACATTCTCCTCATAAACTAAACATTCATAATGTTTTTAAAACTAACTGAAAATATTATGAAGCAAATACTCCTAAGTAGTATTGGTGACAAACATTAGGAAGCAAAAAGCATATATACTTGTAGGATACAATGCACGATTGGGTAGTCATATTTCTAAGTGGCCTCATCCAGCCGTCTCAGTTCATGGATGGGGCCATCTCAATTCCTGTGGATGACGATCTTCGAGTAGCCATGATCATCAATGGTCGCTACGACGGTGCGGCGATAGGACATAAAGCGCATCTTGATGATTACACATGCAAGTCTTAGCCTTTTATGTCATGATTCGGACACAGAGTTCGTCGGTCACCTCGCGACGTAGATGTAGAACGGCACCATTCCAATAGATATGATCGACAGCGCTGTTCGGCGCATCCTACGTGTCACATTTACCATGGGCTTCTTCTAGAACTCCCTACGCTGACCTCAGCCTCTTCCAAGGAGCACTACGACTTGCGTGGGAGGCCGCGAGGAAGTCCCTTGTCCTGCTCAAGAATGGCAAGATTGGAGAGAAAACCTCTGCCGCCGTTGCCCAAAAAGACCAAAAGTTTACAACCTCAGCGACTCGGGGGATCTCAGTCCGAACCAAACCACGGCGTTTGACTAGCCGCGCCTGCTTCGGCTAGGGAGTTGGCGTCATGGTCCATTTTGTTTGTTAGGACTCTCCGCTTATCGGCTCTCGTTATTTCTGTTTCTGTTGTTCTCTTTTTCTCGGTGTCCTAAGACTATGTGGTGTAAGTGCTAACTGTTGTATAAAAGCTTCTTAATTGCATAGCAGAACTTCTGCCCTTTTTTTTATAAAAAAAAACAACGTCAGCAACCATTGCGCCGGCTGGACCGTCACCTGGCAGAGCCTTGCAGGGAACATCACCGCCACTAGTATACTATGGTTGTCAACGATAGATAGATTGAAATTGATCGTGAATTCATTCACGATGCCAGCTAAAATCAGCTCAAATATGAAAATTTTTGAGGGATAATACAAATGTGAAATTAGTGGGCATTGCAAATAAAACACAAGGGCTACGATTTCTGATGGCATCAAGCTAGCACGCCGTTGACAACAAGATGGAGGTGGTCTTCGTTGAGGAACCCGATGCCAACTTTACCCTGCATATGAACGATTGAAGGCCCACTTAGGGTGCGTTTGATTGGTGGGATGAGATTGAATAGGGTAGTTCTGTACCCAGTGACGGACCCAGAAAGAAATTATAGGTGAGGCAAATTTGAAGTAGTACCGGCAATCCCCAATCGCAACAAGTCAGCAGTGGAGTCCCCAACCTTGCTGTCTGCTCTACCTATGGGCTAAATTTGTTGGGCTATACAGTATATATACACCTGGGTATAAGAGACTTTTTAAATTATAGGTGGGGCAGCAGCTCAACCTGCCATACTGTTGGGCCCGTCCCTGTCTGTACCATTTGGTTCCATTATTTTGAGCGAATGGAATGTTTTAGCATCTATAAAGAATATTTCTCAATTGTGTATCATATCATCCAAGACGGAATGGTTCTATTCAAACAACCAAACACATGGATGATATTTTTTTTGAACCATCTTATACATATATCGCTTAGTATAAGCAACCAAACACACCCTTAGATTACGCCGTAGTTGGCGGCTACCTCAACCCGATGACCATCTCGAGCCTAGTCCCAACATCATCTAGAACATTTGCAATGGCAACCGGTGCACCGTGGTTCTTGTCTCTGGCCGGTTATTGGCCATCAAGCTATACACGGACGATTGTACGTGATCAACGCGCTTGCGGCGGCGTGGCTGCCGGGAGTAGAGGGGCAGGCCATGGGGGACGTTCTGTTCGGTGACTAGGCATAGATGTGGTTCCAGTCAATGGATTATTTGCCAATGAAGGTTGGCAAGTCGCACTATGATCCCCCGCGTGTCTGTTTGGGCTCGAGACATAGCCGTCGAGGGTTTAGGATTGTTGCGCCTGCTGGTTAACATGGGAACACTTTTACGAGTCACAAATCTTGGATCGTTGAGGATATTGCCATAGGGACATGGTGGAGGTCATGCAGCTCGATCCGCACGGAGGGGAGCCAAGATTAATGGTCATCCCTAGTTTTGTATTTTCCCATCTTTGCCATATGAGTGAAGATAACAGGGATGTAAGGGCAGTTAGGAGAGGAATGTGATCATGAGTTCATGGCATATGGTAGAGATAAGATTGTGTGATTTTTTTTTAAAACAGCCAGGCTGTGGATATATTAAGAAGAAGAGAGGTACAGTAGCTAGGATATTATATGGTGTAGGATACTACACCCAAGGTCCAGAAACGAGCGAAAGAAAGAGAAAAAACAGAGAGAAAACTAGGTATGCCGACTAGAAGATTTTTAAGATGCTTTGCTCCTGCGAAAACCCAGTTTGTAGCCTCATCTCTGACCGATTGCATTATTTCATCATGGGTTGCGAAAGCCGAACGAAAAATTTTACTATTGTGTTCTTTCCACCATTGCCAACAAATGAGGATGACTAGCGTTTTGACACCTCTTCAAAGAATGGGTGAGCAATCTATGAGGTGCAGGCTCCATTGTTCGAGATCCGCGACAATCTATGTGATTCTTTTCATCCCATAAAATAGTTGTTCATCAATGGAAACCTATCAGTTTAGAAGATCTTGTGGAGTTGTATCCTAATTCTTAACATGTTGTTATATGAACCTTTATATGTTTTTCTTTAACATCAATGGCTCCTATATTTTAACTTAGTTAAGGTCCACTAGATTAAGAGCTAGATGCTTTACTTTTTTTGTCAGAATTTCTAGCATATTCCTATTTTTTTGTTAGAAAGATCTGACGACGGCTGTAATTAGAGTTGATGAGATTAAGGGTTAGATGTTTTACTTTTTTGTGAGAATTTCTAATGTATTTCTCTTTTCTTATCAACTCTCATGAGTTTTTAATATATAATAGATGTGAAACAAATGCTTTATCAATTGAACTACTCATACTACCTTTCCTATTTCTTGAAGAGTTCACGCCCTCCAGATGATTTGCGGCTCGGCTCAATTTTTTTTTGTTTAAGTTCTTTGAAAAATTCGTAATTACGTATCGGTCCTTTTCGTGTTTTTTTTATAAAGAGGGCCTTAAAAAAATGCGAATCTTTCGTGAGTGGATCCTAAATAGATACAAAAAAAACCTAGTGGCGTTTCGATCATTCTGGCTATTTTTTTACGAAAAGGATCTTTTCGATTTAACACGATCGCGGATCCTTCATGAGAGAACCCCAGATATATGCGAAAAAAACGTGATTTCATTTATGTTCTTTTAGCCATTTCACTCATTATTTCAACGATTTAAAAAATAAAACGCCACCAAAAAAAATTTCTATGAAAAAACGCGCGTTACGCCGCGAAAAATTTTCTAGTTTAATTTATTGGAATTGAACTACTCAACAGGCAGCTCGCCTCCAAATAAAAAATAAAATAAAATGGTAGCAATTTTGAGATGGGCCAGAGCCAAACGGGCCAAGCCCAATTAATATTACTTCGCCTTTTATAGGCCATGAGACACAATCGGCTCAACCCTTCCCGCCACTCTACTTAACCACCTGTCCTCCACCTTCCTAAACCCTACCGCCGCCGCCGCAGCCGTTCTCCCACCTCCTCTCCGAGAGCTCACAGGTAAACTTGCGGCCCCGAATTGCTTAGCGCGACATTGCTTCTGCATCTTTCCCTTGCGTGATTCGATTTAGGGCTTGGGTTTTGTGCAGGGGAGATGGCGCCGGCGCCGCCGAAGACGGGGCTGTTCGTGGGGGCCGAACAAGGGGCACGTCGTCACCAAGCGCGAGCTCCCGCCCCGCTCGTCCGACCGCAAAGGACTAAGTTTCGTGTTTCCCAATACCTCAACCGACCAGTGATAAGTAGTTCGATTATTTGTTCTCGTGTTGCTTCTGCTACTCTCAAGTTGATGATATCTTAGACGTTTGAAATGCTAGTAGATACATGGGTCTCAATAGGTAGGTGGGGATCTTTTGTGATCCTGAGTAAACGGGTGCTTCGCATTGTGACGTTTGAAATGCTAGTAGATTGTAGATACATGGTTCTCAATTGGGATGGCTTCAACTTTCAAATTTTTATGGAGAACTTGAACACATGGATAATAGTCAAGGATCATTAATAACTATTTCCAATTCCTTCCATTTTTTTTTGCATAAGTGCATGCTTAACTACAATCTCTCTACCTTAAAAAAATAACCACAATCTCTCTATTTATGTTTCTCCAAATGTCTGTAGATGCAGTAGTATCTAGTAAAACTGCTTATTTTCATGTTTTAAGCCATAAAATTTGTGCTGATTGTGGAAGCGGATTTGTGGATGTGACCAATGCTTTGAGACAGTTTTTTTTGAGACCGTTTCGCTTTGTGTCTTGCTTCATCAAATTTTTGCAACAAGAACTTGACAATTTACATATATTGGTCTGTTTTCTTGCTTTCTAGCTTTGTATTAGGTGATGATTATGTTATTTTATTATTGCTGGGCCATCTGCCTGCCATTGGTTTTTTAATCTTTGTAGTAGTCTTTCTGTTTTGAGACAATGAAATTCTTCAAAAGATCCCATTTTAAACAACTTGGCTCGGACTAAATCCTAGACAAAATAATGATGGTGAAGCTTTCTTTTCATTATATGATTTTAGTACAATCACTATTGCTGTTGCATACTTACAATCATTGCCCTTAATTTGTCTTGAGTAAATTTCACAAAACTACATGTTTTTTTTTGTACAAACTATCAGAAAACTATAGATTTTAGAAGAACTTATTTCACAAAACTACATATTTCTTATACAAATTATTAGAAAACTATAGATTTTAGTTTCTATTTCACAAAACTACATATTTTAGGAGAATTTGTATCACAAAACTATAGGTTTTAGAATTAATCGTTTTTTAATGGGTTTGACAGTCTGAGCCCACGTGAAGGCCTTTGAAATAGAAAATAAAGGTGTGTGAGACCGCCATGTGGGCCTACACTAATACTGTCAAACCCGTTACAAAAAACGGCTAATTCTAAAACCTGTAGTTTTGTAAAACAAGTTCTTCTAAAATCTATAGTTTTATGAAATAGAAGTTAAAATCTGTAGTTTTCTAATAGTTGGTATAAGAAACTTGTAATTTTGTTTGTATAAGAAACCTGTAGTTTTGTGAAATTTACTCATTTTCTTCTTTTTCCTTACTCAGTCTACCAACATCAGTGCATCACAACTATGTCTCTCCCTCCTTACAACAGCAAACGTGCTGGTGCTCCCTTGTGCAGTGTATCTTTTTTTCCCCCTTTCCGAAAGCCTTAATTAGGTTCTTGTTGATTAGTTTGGGAAATGAGATTTAAGATTTTTAAGTTATGATGGACAGTGGCTAGTACGTGTGATGGTTGCATAATAATGCTCTGTATTTTAGCTATTGACATACATACGAATTCTAGTTATATAGCCATAACAACTTCTATTTAGCAATTATGTAAGCAGTTAACCAAAACTAACAAATTCTTATTCTTCATACCGTTGAATGAATCATTGTAGACAAAGAAAAGCAAGTCGACTATAAAGAGGTTGCCTAGCCTGCTACACTCCCCGCCGTGGTCATCCATTTCACCACAAACGGAGGCTTAGGTCATGTTTTGTGTCCATCAGTCCATCCGTATGTGTTGGTGCCTGACATCACACATGACGACATGAGCACATAATTATTGTCACTGTCTACTAGATCTGGCCGTTCATGACTCTGGCTCACACGTTTCTTTTGATTGGGGCATTACAACTGTCCAGAGATGCTTGTATGGGGAAGGATATGGACCAATCGAATGGCGGCAGCTAAATCATTCCCGTCAAAATCTGACAGCAGTGCTTGTTGTACTCTTGATTGAATATCTTCAAGTAGTAAGCAGCTGAAATTAACGAATTTGTAGTCCAGGGACTTACTCAAAATTTGCAATGCAGTGTTGATAATTAAGCAATAGTGCGTTCGCGACCAATCTTGTTGATAAATCACCAGTACATCTAACAAGTTTATATCCCGGTCTGCAGATCTGCTGGAATTTCTGACAAGAAAAAGTGAGCGGTGCAAGCTGTGAGAAGTGTTGAGGTTGTGTTGAAAATTAGACTAATGAACTTTGATAGGCAAGGTTCTTGTAGGACATGTACCGGTGGAGGGAAAATTGAGCTTGCCTTGTGGGTGTAACAAATTTCTCTTGAAGAATGTGATTGATGGTTTGATCATGTCGTGATTCCCTCGTACCAAATTCTGTGTGGTTTATGCGTATTCCATGAATTTGCCAAACAATGTGTTGGCTGCACTTTCTATGAGACCAAGATATATAGCTACCCAACTAATCTTGCTTGGTTGTCTAAGTGGCATGATTCTAATGTCCCCTGTTTCTTCATCGGCTTGAATTTTTTTGTTCTATTATTTGCTACGACTGCGGTTTTGCTCGCCTAAGTCATCTCCAGATTTTCAAAGGTGGCCCAATTCTAACCACTAAAACCAGGACAATTTAGGGAGATCAAAATCAGATAATCCGCAGAATGGAGATAAAGGCAATTGGTTTTATTTCCAAAATGAATATGCCAAAACTGTATGATACACGGGAAATCTAGCATCCGTTAGGCAGCCTGTTCTACTTCTCCTAAATCAGTAGTACACGCATGCATGAGATGAACTTGTTTTCAGTTCTGCATCTTGTTCTTTAGTTCGTCACTTTCGTTGCATGATAGACCGATAGGACGTCGGATTCCGCCCTTCTCTAAATAGTTATGTAATGATCATCCTTTTTGGTTAAGAATACTAAGAAGGATGATCTATATGCATACACTATTAGTCTCATAATCAGTAGCTAGTATGTATATTTACAATATGTTTAGGTAATGCTTTTCATACTATAAACATTTCAGATTTAAATACACTGTACAGAATTTATAAAATTTTTTGACAAGGTACTGTGTACAGATGTCAGTTTTCTATTTTTAAATTTTCTGAGAGTTTATATCTTATCAAAAATTTGTGAAATATTTTTTAAGAGTTATTTTTAGCTACAGGGTCCTTCAGTAAAAATATCAACTTGAGATATTTTGTATTTAATTTATAAAAATTCTGACATTCTGATTCTTGGATTTACAGTTTCTCTATAATTGAATTTTTAAATATACAAACTAATTTATTAATTTTAATATTTTTACTGTTGATTTTTTTTTCCATTCAGAGGTTAATATAAAATTTTTATGTCAAGATAATAATATAAAATTCGACTTTATCCTTGTTGTTAGTCAATGTTCATTGAATTCCTTTCCTGTCACTTTTTATTACTTGATATGATCTTTTAAATTTATAATTGAGTTACTGGAGGTGTCTTGAGTTTATATAAAAAAATTTATTTGTTTTATTGGTATAGTCTTTTATTCTTTTCTTTTCCCTTATCCCTTAAGATTATAAATATAAAGGATTTCTCCATTGAAGCAGAAATCAAGTAAATCCAGGAAAAGTCAAGAAATCCAGAAAACTCAAAAGAAGCATCAGTAAATACAATTAGAGGCTTAAGATTTAATTCCTCATTATATTTTGTGTTTTGTGATGAAGAGAAAAGGAAATCAACACAATGAAAGATTTCTTAAGAACCAAAATTCAATATAATTTTTGATTATATGGAATTTCGAAGTGAGCTTATATTTTCAATTTATTTTCAGATTTTGTTTGATATGAAATTTTATTTTGCAGCTCATTCTTGCATTAAGGTTTGATTTCAAGATATTGAGATAAAAGATATTATTTTAGATCATACCTTTGATTCTAAATCAAAGTTTTTATTTAATTTTATTTTCAAATTTTAAATTTTCATTTTTATTATTTTGAATTTTTTGGGATGTTACAGCGGGTGCACATGGTGGAGGTTCTGGCGGTGAGCCATGGCAGCGGTAGAAGCGCGGCCGAGCTTGGAGAAGAGAAGGGTGAGCATCAGGGGGTGTTAGGGAACCCGATTTCTCACCTTGATGCGGCAGGGGGATGGCCGGAATGTCCTAGCGCCATTCGCCAGGGTTGGAGAATATGGTCACTGTGGTGGGGGTGCTAAGGGCGTTGTGAACGTGGTTCTTCAATTTGTTCTCCCCCTTCTCTCTGCTATATATCCTTCGGCTATGGCAGAAATCGGTGGCGCCGTGAGCTCTGTCTCGGGCTGGGGCAAGGTAAGGTGGGTGTGAGGGTGAATTGTAAGGGGAGGCGACTCTTAAATAGGCTGGCAACGGCGATGGCACAGGGTTTTGGACGTGGGGCGAGGCGGCGGTCGGTCAAAGACGTGCGCGCCAGTTTTACGGCCGGGATTGTGCTGCCATGGCGGGCGCAAGACATAACAAAAGGCTGCCACGACAGCGATGTGGCAGGGCGCACACTGAACGAGGTCGGCGCCGCAAGATCCTTGCCGTGGCGATGAATTCTCTGGTGACTTCTTGCCACGGCAGAGAGGAAGCAGAGAGAGCGATCGAGCACGACAACAGCTGTGGAGAGAGAGAGAGAGAGAGAGAGGTGTGTCCTGGCTGACATGTGGGACCGAAACAGGAAAGGGCCCATGTGTAAGTGGCGCAAGAAGATTCAATGTACCCTTTGCTCAGGATAGAACTGGCTTAATTTCATTAATTGCGCTAGCAAACGTAATCCAAAATTTCTGAAATTTTTTTAGTATAAATTATAGATAATTTTAGCTATACGTAAAAAATTTCAAGTTAAAAACTTGTGTAAAAAAATTCTAATAATTCTGATAAGCTGGACTGTTCATTTCAATATTTTCTGTTTTTCATTTATTTGAGGATCTAAATAAGGTCAAAATTTTTGTAAATTGTTTATAAGATTTTTTATGTTCTAAGTGTTGTTTGTAAATTTTTCAGATTGATATATGTTTCATATTTGTTCTCTAAGAAATCTAACATTGAAATTTCCAGAGTTTTAGTTTTAAATTTTAAAAGGCTATAAATTTGAATATTAATTTTTTATATTTTAACTAGATAATTATCATTGCTCTTAGGAAGGTATGATAAAAATTTAAGCCAAGATAAGCTCTATAGATTTTTAAAAAATTCAGACATGCTACTGTTTTTAGTCAAAACCCATTAATTCACATGTATTTTCATTCATTAATGTGTTCATATTTCTTTTGGCTGCAAAAAAAGAGCTCTAGAGACTTCTTATATTTTAATATAATTTTTATAGATTTTTGTTGATGTTTTTTTTATTTTCTTTTGTTTACTTTTTACTAGTTCCATATTAAAAGACTTTTCTTTTTGAGCAAAACCCAAGAAAACCAATACCAGAAAATTCAGAATATCATCACAATCCAAATTTGATCTTTTATTTTACTTATTTAATTATATATTTTTTATTATTTTTAAATTTTTCGGGATGTTACAGGTTCCAAACGAACAAGGTGGACTTGCATGTATTTGGTACATTCGCAGGTGCAGTCGAATACCTGCGAGTGTAGGATCGAGGATGCGCCTAGAGGGGGTGAATAGGCGTTTTTTAAATTTTCTATCACTAAATTCAAGTTTAATGATTTCTAAGTCCAAATGACAATTTTGACACTTTTGATGTCTAACAATTCTTGTGATCACAAAATAATATTTCTACTCAAGTAAATCAATACTAAGCAAGTAATGCACAAAGATGATCAATTTACTAGAATTGCACAAAAGTAAAGCAACGCAAACCACAAATGATGGACATAAGATTTATCCCGTGGTCTCGGAGACTTGCCGGTCTCCCCTACTCCACGTTGAGGTGACTTGAACTTCTTCAAGCCGGCTCCTCTCGCTTGAGCCTTCCCCGATCACTAGAGATAGCTCTTCCTCGCTCCGGGTAGGCGAGCTTCTTGCCTTCACAACCTTCCGGGCCTTCACACAAGCTTCTTTGTGAAGATCACCGGAACCTTACGCCTCCAAGCCGTCTAGGAGGCGGCAACCTCCAAGAGTAATAAACTTGACGTGGGCTTGAAGCTCAAGAGTGCAAACAATATGGCTCAACTAATGCAATTCTTTCAATGCACTCAATTTTCTCTCCAAGAACTCAAGGAACAAGAATTGAATGCACAAGAGTGTGGAGAGTGTTGCTAGGGCTCAAGAGTATTCAATAGAGTCACCAACCAGCCCTTAGCACAGGTGAGGGGGTATTTATAACCCCCAACCACTCAAACTAGCCGTTATTTTCTTTTACTGCAGATTTTGCGCCATGGCCGGTACTACCGCCCTCTAGGGGCCGGTAGTACCGCACCTGCGTCCCAACGGCTAGACGGCGCCATTAATGCTCTGACACGTAGCCGTTATCGTGCGAAAATTATATGGTAGATTACTCGCCCTTAAAGTGTAGTACCGCACCTTGCCAATTAAAAGAAGCGCCTCGTTATAAAGCTCTGGCGATGTTGGTGTGGTAGTCTGCGAATGCAGATATTACTGCCACAACTTCTTGATAGTGCCGGCCTCAGGGGATCCGAAGAAAAACAACAAAGACACTCTCTGTTATTTAGCTACCGCCAACTATACCCCAATGAGTCAAGAATGCTTGATCTTGCCGCTGTTTACATGTCTTGCCGGCCTCAGGGCATTTTCTAGTTTTTGAATTGTCTCTTGAATGCATGATTGTATACATGAACTATTGAGCCATATTCTATGCACTTTCAAGTATCAATACCCAAATCAAGTCCCTCTTAATAGTACGGCGACTATTCTAACAATCCGATCTTTACTTCAAACTCCAAGATCGGTAAAATGACTAGAAAATACTTCTAAAGTTTTATACCTTCATTTCTTTTGCTTCTTTTGCGCGTACTCCTTCCATTTTGTACTTGTGACACTCCCACGTCCATTGAAGAGTAGATTTTCCTGTTTTCAACTTACTCATGCAAACATCATTAGTCTTTTAGCCTTGATTGTCATTAATTACCAAAACCTTAACCACATGGGGCCTAGATGCTTTCAATCTCCCCCTTTTTGGTAATTGATGACAATCCTTATAAACAAATTGAAGTAAATTGAGATTTTGGGTGAGTGACCAATAAAAAATTAATTACTCACACCGTGGAATTCTTATTTTGCAATATTCTATCTTTTAGAGGACAAGAGATATTTGAATAAAAATATTGCTAAATGAGAACATAACTCCCCCTACAAATGTGCTATGGATAAGCAATAACAATTTACACATTTATATATGAGTTTCATATGATGATATTATGCAATGAATAAACATGACATTGTAAAACGAAACTCATAAGAGAAGATAATTTATAACAATAGAGCGCAAAGAAACATAAAATCGAGTTCAAGTCCGAGTTCACAACATAAATCCAACAAGAAGCAAACGACGACATAAACAACCACAAGTCAAGGACAATACAAGTTCATTACAATAATATAGATCAAGCTAAGCTTCAGAGGACTTCAATTCATTCTTCAATTTCTCCCCCTTTGTCATCAAAGACCAGAAAGGGGTGCAAATCATGCGTCGCCATCCTTAGGAGAGCCGGGAGCCACAGAGGGATCCACCGAGGTCGAAGGCTGAGGAGGATGAGAGGGAGAAGCAGCGCTAGCCTGGCGACGACCAAACCGACGGAAAGAGACGGGAAGGAGCTCACTCCTGATCTGCTGAACTGAAGTGCTCAAGGTGTTCACGCGCTCCCCAAGCTCATCCACCACCCGACGGTTGTGAAGCCCAAGCTCAAGAAGAAAACCGAACTGAGTCATCATGTCGGACCGCAGACTCTCAAGACCGGCAAGATAAGCATCGTGCACAGGAGGGGCTTGAGCAGCTTGGGCTGCTTGTGCAGCTTGCTCGGCTTGGGCTTTGGCTTGAGCGCTTGCTCGGCAATGTGATGCAACACTTGAGGTGGAGCAACACGCGGCTTATAAGGCTTATGAGGAGTAGGAGTGGCACCATTATACTCTGCAACTCTCCGGATTAGTGCCATAATATATGGAGCAAAGTAAATGATCTTCCCCCGATCTCTAGCAGACTGAGCCATCTCCCTCAAGATGAAGTCCACCACATCAAATTTTTCCCTTGCCATGATCTTTGCAATAACATTCCAAGCATGACCTCTCAAGATCGAAGTTGCCACTCTTTGGATGAATAGTGACTCTAATGATTTTATTTACCATGCTTGGTTGGAGTTGCAAGCCAGCTGATTGACCAATCTTGTAAAGATGAGTTTGATCATAGAATTTAGAAGCTTGATCCAAGGTCAAAGTAGGCTCATCATGAATTTTAGGATACCGACTATGAAATATTCCCAAGGCATGCTCAAAATCATCCTTGGAAGCAGTATACTTGTGGGAGTCGGTCATCCAGGTGATTTGCTCAAAAGAGTCTGAAACATGAAGAGTTGCATAGAATTGTTTGATGGTCTTCTCATGATAGTCAGTCCTTGTACCAAGAAAATTGTACAGGCCAGCTCCTCCAAACAGCTCTGGAATTCCAACAAATTCAGGCTACTCTCGGATATGCTTCCAACTAACCCATCGCTGGTTTGCAAAGTCCTTCTCCAGATAGATTTGATCATATACCTTTTGTTGGAAAAGGGAATGGAACTTTGGGTTGGTGGCGGAGCGAGGCTGCAGATACTGATTTTGAGCTCGGAGTTCATAATATTCATCGCCTTTAATTTGAGAAGGATCATTGCGAGAGATTCTTGCTTGAGGTACCTCCTCTTCCTCCTCAGAGATTTCCTCATCATTGCTTTCAGTCTCGTCATCACTGCCAGTGATTTGAGGTGCAGCTGCGGGGACCTTTCTTTTCTTAGGCTGGGAAGGCTCAGCTGGTCCTTTTCCTTTAGCCCTTCGCATGGCGATGGTGAAAGAGTTGTCGCTATCTCCACTATCAGTGTCCGGAGTGGGAATGCCGCGAGACTTAGTCGTCTTCGTGACCGCCTTACTCCCTTGAGCTCCAGAAGGACCGACACTTGATTTCTTTGTGCGAGGCATGATCTAGAAGAAGTTTCAAGGAGTTGAGGACATGAGCATCAATCAAATAGGATTTTTGAGAGATAAAAGGAATGTGTGAATTTTTTGTATTTGAAACAATCCCTCAAATAGCTCAACATACTCGTGCTGTGAGTGCTAGGTCGGTACTACCGCCCAAGGAACCCGGTAGTACCGCAAAGTCGGTACTACCGCTCCTGACGGCCGGTACTACCGCCCATGCACGATCAAAGCACGGCCTTGAGCAATTTGAGACAATGTGGCAACACAAAATCGTTTACACATGGATTAGGTACTGAGTATAGTTGAATGACATTTATCTTAAACCTAATCCACGGAGATTTTGCCATAAAGAATTCACATATTATGATTCATCATATAAACCTAGAATGCTCAAAAGGAGATAAAAAAACAAGGAAGGATGAAGAGGATTGATACCTTTTGGAGGAGGAGGACACAAAGATTATTTCCAATGGAAGAACCCCCACAAATCTTCAAGATTTTGGAGGGGAAGAGTTTTAGGGTTTGAGAGGGAGAGAGAGAGCCGCACGGAATGAGGAGAGGGCGGTTTCGGTGGGGAGAGAGAATAAGAGAGAGAAGAGAGAGAGAGCCAGACGGTTGAAATCAGGTCCCCACCTATTAACGAGCCAAGCGGTACTACCGCTCCTTGACCCCGGTAGTACCAAAATCTGTATTATCACTGCCGTATGATCGGTAGTCTTGGGATCAAGTGAGCGGTAGGAAAGCTAAGAGATAAAGGTTGTGAAATTGCTCAAATAAGATCATAACACTTATGAATATATTTTAGAGCATTTCCAACCAGCAAGCAAGCACAAGATAGAAGCTTTTAAACACAATCAAAATAAAGAATTATGCTTTGACTTGTTTGAGTTGAAATACCTCATAAGAAACTAGAAATTTGGGCATTCTAGTTCTATAGGCAAAACTCAAGGTGTGCTTTAAGTAGATCAATATAGATCGGAATTTTGAATTTGTTAAAACCTTTTAAGGAAACAGAAAATTTTTATTTTTATTATAAACATAAAGAGGATATAATAGTATAGAAGTTTCAAAGGATAAGATTTCATAAAGATGAGATTTATATAGTAATAGATTGTAAATGAAGATTTTAAGTAACTTTGCACTCGGTAAAACTAAAATAAATTATTTCCAAATAGTTTGACCTATAAAGGTCTAGTTTTACCTTTTAAGATATATAGCACTTATCTTTCATTTTTCACATTTAGGGGATGTGATATATACACGAAAGGCATATTACTCCCCCTTGATGTGAGACACATCTAATAAGAACACAAATCAAATAAAAATCCAATAAGCAACCAAAAGAAACCCCTTTAGGCCACATTAGAGATAACTATGACATTTAATTCATTCCTCAATTTGCAAAATCTAGCCTCATCTAAGGGTTTAGTGAGTATATCCGCTAATTGATTTTCCGTTCTAATGTAACTAATTTCAATATCACCTTTACTCACATGATCTCTCAAGAAATGATGGCGGATATCTATATGTTTAGTTCTTGAGTGCTGGATGGGATTATTTGCTATTTTAACCGCGCTTTCATTATCGCACAAAAGAGGCATCTTTTTGAAATTTATTCCATAATCCATTAAAGTTTGCCTCATCCATAACAATTGAGCGCAACAACTACCAGCGGATATGTATTCGGCTTCGGCGGTGGATAGCGCTACGGAATTTTGCTTTTTGGAGAACCAAGAAACTAGGGATCTACCTAGCAATTGGCAACTCCCGGAGGTGCTTTTTCTATCCACTTTACAACCCGCATAATCCGAATCCGAATATCCAATTAATTCAAATTTAGCACCTTTAGGATACCATAACCCTATATTTGAGGAATGCTTTAAATATCTTAGAATTCTCTTTACGGCAACTAAATGACATTCTTTGGGAGAAGCTTGAAAATGAGCACACATGCAAACACTAAACATAATGTCGGGCCTAGATGCGGTAAGGTACAGTAAACTATCAATCATTGAACGATAAAGTTTTAAGTCTACTGGTTTACCTCCCTCATTAAGGTCGAGATGCCCGTTCGATGCCATTGGAGTCTTGATCGGCTTTGCATCCTCCATCCCAAACCTTTTAAGAAGATCCTTGACATATTTGGTTTGGCTCACAAATGTTCCATTCTTGAGTTGCTTGATTTGAAGTCCAAAAAAGAAACTCAACTCCCCGATCATGGACATTTCAAACTCCCTAGACATCATATCACCAAATTCTTTGCAAAAATCTTCATTAGTAGAACCGAATATAATATCATCAACATAAATTTGACATACAAAGAAATCTTCATCAATTATTTTTGTAAAGAGTGTGGTATCAACTTTCCCAATTTTGAATCCTTTTGAGATTAGAAAATCTCTAAGACGCTCATACCATGCTCTAGGAGCTTGTTTAAGTCCGTATAGCGCCTTAGAGAGTTTGTAAACATGATTGGGATATTTGGAATTTTCAAATCCAGGAGGTTGTTCTACAAATACCAATTCGGATATTTGTCCATTTAAGAACGCACTCTTTACATCCATTTGAAATAACTTAATATCAAAGCTTGATGCAAATGCAAGCAAGATTCTAATAGCCTCTAGTCTAGCTACAGGTGCAAATGTTTCACCAAAGTCTAACCCCTCAACTTGAGTGAAACCTTGCACCACTAGTCTAGCTTTATTTCTAACAACTATACCATTTTCATCTTGTTTATTTCGAAAGACCCATTTTGTGCCAATTACATTGTGTTCTTTAGGTCTTTCTACTAAAGTCCAAACATCATTTTGGGCAAAATTATTTAATTCTTCATGCATGACATTTACCCAATCCGGATCAACTAGTGCTTCATCTACGTGAGTAGGTTCAAATGATGATACAAAAGAGTAATGCTCACAAAAAGAAGCGACATGGGATCGAGTTTGAACACCCTTACTCACGTCACCCAATATTTGATCTATTGGATGATCCTTGGAGAGCCATGATGAATCTTTTGAGGTAGAGGTTGAATTTGTTGCTCATCATTCTTGTCATCTTCATCAATTGTTTGAATTTGACTTGGCGTTGCGGAGGTTGAAGGCTCGACTTGAGTGAATGAAGGTTGATCTTGTTTATCCACTTCCGGCTTCACATCTCCAAGTGCCATATTCTTCATAGCTTCTCTTAGACCTTCTTCCCCTACAACATCCAAGTTTTCTTGCTCTTCTTGAGAGCCATTAGTTTCATCGAATTCAACATCACATGTTTCCTCAAAAACCTTTATTTTTATTAAAAACTCAATAAGCTTTACTATTTGAGGAATAACCAAGCAAGAAACCTTCATCACAACGACTTTGAAATTTTGAAAGCCGAACACCCTTTTTCAAAATGTAACATTTGCAACCAAAAACTCGAAAGTAAGAAATGTTCGGCCTTCTTCCTACAAGAAGCTCATAAGAGGTCTTTTTCAAAAGACGATGCAAATAGAGCCTATTTGTTGCGTGGCAAGCGGTATTGATGGCTTCCGCCCAAAGACTATCGGAAGTACCATATTCATCAAGCATTGTTCTTGCCATTTCAATCAATGTTCGATTTTTCCGTTCTACAACTCCATTTTGTTCCGGAGTGTAGGTTGCGGAAAGTTCGTGCTTTATTCCAAGTTCGTCACAATAATCTTCGATTCTTGTATTCTTGAACTCGGAACCATTGTCACTACGGATTTTCTTTATTTTAAAATCAAATCCATTTTGAGCCCTTTTTGCAAACTTTTTGAAAATTTCGGAAGCTTCGGATTTATCATCTAAAAAGAATACCCATGTATATCTAGAATAATCATCGACAACAACTAAGCAATAAGAATTACCCCTAATGCTCTTATAGGTTGTCGGGCCAAACAAATCCATATGTAAGAGCTCTAATGGTCTAGATGTGGACATGATACTCTTTGAAGGATGAGAGCTAGCCACTTGCTTGCCGGCTTGACAAGCACTACAAAGTCTATTTTTCTCAAATTTCACATCTTTCAAGCCCACAACTAAATCATTTTTAAAAAGCTTTTTGAGTTGAATCATCCCAACATGAGCTAGTCTTCTATGCCACAACCATCCTAAAGATGTTTTTGCCATTAAGCATGTTTGAAGACATGAGTCATTTGAGGTGAAATCAATTAAATATAAATTTCCAAATCTAAATCTTTTAAACACTAGCGAATTATCATTTTCTTTAGTAATAACAACACCATTTTTAGAGAAGGTACAAACAAGATCAAGATCACAAATTTGAGCAACGGATAGTAAGTTAAAATTTAAAGTTTCAACTAGAGATACATTGGAAATGAAAAGGTCATTTGATATGACAATTTTACCTAAGCCCAATACCTTCCCTTTGCTATTATCTCCAAATGTGATCTTGTCATGTTGTCCATTTCCGAATCAAACATAGTGAACATTTTTCAGTCATGGGTCATGTGTTGAGTACATCCACTATCCAACACCCAATGCCGTCCACCGGTCTTGTAGTTCACCTACAAAATAAAATCAAGCCTTTTTAGGTACCCAAATTTGTTTGGGTCGTTGGAGGTTAGTGACCAAGGTTTTAGGAACCCAAACGGCTTTCTTTCTTTGGCCAATTATTGGGGTCCCAATAAATTTAGCAAAAACTTTACCATTTCTATCTCTTTTGAGTACATAGCAAGAATCATGAACACTATCCTTAGATGCTTTACTCACGGTACAATCATTCGCTAGATGTCCTATTTCATGGCATTTATAGCAAAATTTACCATTTGATTTCACAAAGCACGGAGCCTTGTTACTTAATTTTTTATTCTTTTTGGGAATATATCCTAATCCTTCTTTATTATAAGAACATCTTTGACTACCTAAGATTTTATTCAAAGTATCTTTACCCTTAAAGCATCTATCTAGACTTTGATTTAGTTTGTTTACTTGCTTCTTAAGTTCATTATTTTCAACAATTAAATTTTCATTGTATGAATTTGTAATAGAACATGAAGTAGATGACATATTAACCAAATCATCACAAGAAGTTGTTATGCTTGACTTTTCTACATGAAATGAGCTATTTTCTAGTCTAGCACGACATCCATCAAGTTACATTCAATACCAATATCTTTTGTGTATTTTGAGTCATTTTTGGCAAGTAGAATTTCATGCGCTTCCTTTAGCTCCTCATATGAGTTTTTGAGAGAAAGAAATTCTTTTCTCAAAACCTTAAACTTTGATTTTTCTTTGCCAAGATATTCATTTAAATCTTCAAGCATATCCATTAAATCATCATATGAAGGATCATCATCGTCGTTTGAATTTACCTTAACATCTCCTTATAGACTTCACCATGCTTGATCATATTTGTGCATATAAGCTCACCATGAATGTTTCTATCATGCACAACCTTCGTGAGTCTAATTTGGTTTAAATATCTTTGTTTCGATGTTGATCCATGTATCTAAGTGTGTTTAATTCATTGGATCAATATATCTTCATACCTTGATTTTAAAGAGAGCTTATGATGGGTATTTGATAACTTGTGTTTTAGTGATTGAATTTGATTGTGATCAATTTGGATTTGGATGTTTGACACTTTTTCGGAAGTCCTTTCATGGGGAACAGACCGGTTTTAGTGCTTAGAATATGCACTGGATCATCCAATCAATCTAACAGCAAGTTTCCCTTTTGAGCCGGACCAAACTCTCTAAAACTCCCATGTATGACGGACCAAAAATTCGGTCCGGCATACATGTATGACGGACCAAAAATTCGGTCCGTCATACACAGGCTCCGGACAGTGTTTCGTATTTTGTATTTTTGAAGGCCTTCCCGTGCTCGAAAAAATAAAGTGTCTACATGAAAGTTGTAGAGAATTTCGAGACGAATCTTTTTCATGTTGACAACTTTTTCATTTGAGCAACCGAAAAAATTATAAAAAATTTTGGGAAGTAGACTGAATTTCTATGTGTGTATGACAGACCAAATTTTCGGTCCGTCATACACAGGCTTTTGACAGGGTCTTAATGTTTTGTATTTTTTAGGGTCTTCCCGAGCTTAGAAAAATAAAGTTTATATATGAAAGTTGTAGAGAATTCCGAGACGAATCTTTTTCATGTTGACAACTTTCTCATTTGAGCTACTGAAAAATTCATAAAAATTCTTGAAGTTGGCTGCTGTGTTGAATGAAATCTTTATGTTCTTTGGTACTGGAATTGTAAATATTTCAATGCACATATCCTCCTCATTCATATTCATTCATGTGCACATTATTAAGAAGATAGAGATTAATTGAGTAATTTAAATTGATTTACCTTGCAATTAATTTAAATAACTTTTGGTATTATTCTTACTAAGTGAATGAATCAAATGCATATACATCTCAATGCACTTAGTAGGAGCATTCTTCTGTCAAGGGTTTCATATATATTGAGTTTCATTATCAAACACTTGTTGAGATTAAAATTTAATGACTATCAAATTTATCCATGCAAATCTATTGAGCTTTTGGGACTAATGTCTTTCTTGAGATGCTTTGAAGAGAATTAGGTCCCAAGAGCATGTGTGATGACCAAGGTGTGATAAAGGATTGATTGTTAAGTCAAGATCAACTAGATGAGGATTCACCAAGAGCTGAGGACGAGTCAAGATCGATTTGACGAGAGGATCATTGGGAGGATGATCGAATCAAAGTCAATAGGACGGAAGAGCCTCATGAGGTGATCAAGTCAAGGTTGACAAGACGAAGACTTCAACAATTATGACGGTCATCATGCACAACACATCAAGTAAAAAAGCATGAAGCTTAGAAGTGAACCTAAAGATGCTCAAGGCCAAGGTATGGCTAGTATAGGACTAAGAATGTTTCCTAGTCTTTCACCGGTCTTGGTGTTGGAGGAAAGACCAGATTGATAGGATAGTTACCGTACTATCAAGAGGGGTCACACCCTTTTTCAAAATGTAACATTTGCAACCAAAAACTTCGAAAGTAAGAAATGTTAGGCCTTCTTCCTACAAGAAGCTCATAAGAGGTCTTTTTCAAAAGACGATGCAAATAGAGCCTATTTGTTGCGTGGCAAGCGGTATTGATGGCTTCCGCCCAAAGACCATCGGAGTACCATATTCATCAAGCATTGTTCTTGCCATTTCAATCAATGTTCGATTTTTCCGTTCTACAACTCCATTTTGTTCCGGAGTGTAGGTTGCGGAAAGTTCGTGCTTTATTCCAAGTTCGTCACAATAATCTTCGATTCTTGTATTCTTGAACTCGGAACCATTGTCACTACGGATTTTCTTTATTTTAAAATCAAATCCATTTTGAGCCCTTTTTGCAAACTTTTTGAAAATTTCGGAAGCTTCGGATTTATCATCTAAAAAGAATACCCATGTATATCTAGAATAATCATCGACAACAACTAAGCAATAAGAATTACCCCTAATGCTCTTATAGGTTGTCTCGCCAAACAAATCCATATGTAAGAGCTCTAATGGTCTAGATGTGGACATGATACTCTTTGAAGGATGAGAGCTAGCCACTTGCTTGAAGCTTGACAAGCACTACAAAGTCTATTTTTCTCAAATTTCACATCTTTCAAGCCCACAACTAAATCATTTTTAAAAAGCTTTTTGAGTTGAATCATCCCAACATGAGCTAGTCTTCTATGCCACAACCATCCTAAAGATGTTTTTTGCCATTAAGCATGTTTGAAGACATGAGTCATTTGAGGTGAAATCAATTAAATATAAATTTCCAAATCTAAATCTTTTAAACACTAGCTAATTATCATTTTCTTTAGTAATAACAACACCATTTTTAGAGAAGGTACAAACAAGATCAAGATCACAAATTTGAGCAACGGATAGTAAGTTAAAATTTAAAGTTTCAACTAGAGATACATTGGAAATGAAAAGGTCATTTGATATGACAATTTTACCTAAGCCCAATACCTTCCCTTTGCTATTATCTCCAAATGTGATCTTGTCATGTTGTCCATTTCCCGAATCAAACATAGTGAACATTTTCTGGTCGCCGGTCATGTGTTGAGTACATCCACTATCCAACACCCAATGCCGTCCACCGGTCTTGTAGTTCACCTACAAAATAAAATCAAGCCTTTTTAGGTACCCAAATTTGTTTGGGTCCTTAGAGGTTAGTGACCAAGGTTTTAGGAACCCAAACGGCTTTCTTTCTTTGGCCAATTATTGGGGTCCCAATAAATTTAGCAAAAACTTTACCATTTCTATCTCTTTTGAGTACATAGTAAGAATTATGAACACTATCCTTAGATGCTTTACTCACGGTACAATCATTCGCTAGATGTCCTATTTCATGGCATTTATAGCAAAATTTACCATTTGATTTCACAAAGCACGGAGCCTTGTTACTTAATATTTTATTCTTTTTGGGAATATATCCTAATCCTTCTTTATTATAAGAACATCTTTGACTACCTAAGATTTTATTCAAAGTATCTTTACCCTTAAAGCATCTATCTAGACTTTGATTTAGTTTGTTTACTTGCTTCTTAAGTTCATTATTTTCAACAATTAAATTTTCATTGTATGAATTTGTAATAGAACATGAAGTAGATGACATATTAACCAAATCATCACAAGAAGTTGTTATGCTTGACTTTTCTACATGAAATGAGCTATTTTCTAGTCTAGCACGACATCCATCAAGTTACATTCAATACCAATATCTTTTGTGTATTTTGAGTCATTTTTGGCAAGTAGAATTTCATGCGCTTCCTTTAGCTCCTCATATGAGTTTTTGAGAGAAAGAAATTCTTTCTCAAAACCTTAAACTTTGATTTTTCTTTGCCAAGATATTCATTTAAATCTTCAAGCATATCCATTAAATCATCATATGAAGGATCATCATCGCCGCTTGAATTTACCTTAACATCTCCTTTGGCCATAAGACACAGGTGAGTGACGAATGGTGACGATGCCTCTTTGATGGCAATGCCGTGAGTCCCTTCTTCTTTGAAGGTGCTTTCATCTTGGATGAATCGGAATCCGAAGTACTCCTCGGAATCCCACTCACCAATATGGGCTTTCTTTTTCTTATTCCTTTTGAAGTTTCTTGAAGAGCTTCTTCTTTCCTTGAAAAAATTTCTTCTTCTTGGGTGACTTGTTCTTGTCATCCTTCTTCTTGGGACAATGCGAGGCAATGTGCCCCTTCTCATCACATTCATAGCACCGGATATTTGCATACCGGTTGGTGCTAGAATGTTGCCCTTTCTTGAATCTTTGCGGACCGCTAGAGCTCGATCGCCTTCTTATGAATTTCTTCATTCTTCTCACTAGGAGTGCCATCTCCTCCTCGATGTCTTCATCTTCGGAGCCCTCATCACTTGACTCCGCCTTTGCCTTGAAGGCGATGTTTTTCTTCTTTGATGAGCTTTGTTCTAACAATTCTTCCTTGTCTTTCTTGTATAACTCATTTGTGATAAGATTTCCAAGGAGTCCGGTTGGCGTCATCCGTGGTAACTCCGGTGAGTTGAGGAACAATGTCACCAAAGTCTCGTACTTCTCGGGAAGAGCCCTAAGCATTTTCCTGACAACATCAACATCTCTCAAGGTCGTACCAAGACCCTTGAGTTCATTAACAATATTGTTTAATCTAGAATACATTTCATTTATATTTTCATGAGGTAACATAATGAAGCTTTCATATTTTACTCTAAGCATATGCAATTTTGCTTCCTTAACCATGGATGTCCCTTCATGAATTTCGATAATGTATTCCAAATTTCATGTGCGGTATCTAAATTACTTATACGATTAAATTCATCCGCATTTAAAGCACCAAAAATAGCATTCATTGCTTGTGCATTTAGGTGAACATATCTTTCATTTTGTTCCGGGGTTAAAGTGGGATCACCGGCCACAACATAACTTTCATTAACAATTCTCCATATGTTAGGATTCATAGCTTTAAGGTAAACCGTCATACGTATTTTCCAATATGCATAATTTGTACCATCAAAGAAAGGAACTTTTCCAATTGAAATTCCTCGTTGGCCATCCTGTCTTTAGTAGTAGCAGAAATAGAGAGACCAAGCTCGATACCACTTGTAGGATCGAGGATCGCTTAGAGGGGTGAATAGGCGTTTTTTAAATTTTCTATCACTAAATTCAAGTTTAATGATTTCTAAGTCCAAATGACAATTTTGACACTTTTGATGCCTAACAATTCTTGTGATCACAAAATAATATTTCTACTAAAGTAAATCAATACTAAGCAAGTAATGCACAAAGATGATCAATTTACTAGAATTGCATAAAAGTAAAGCAACGCAAACCACAAATGATGGACACAAGATTTATCCCGTGGTCTCGGAGACTTGCCGATCTCCCCTACTCCACGTTGAGGTGACTTGAACTTCTTCAAGCCGTCTCCTCTCGCTTGAGCCTTCCCCGATCACTAGAGATAGCTCTTCCCCGCTCCAGGTAGGCGAGCTTCTTGCCTTCACAACCTTCCGGGCCTTCACACAAGCTTCTTTGTGAAGATCACCGAATTCCACGCTCCAGCCGCCTAGGAGGCGGCAACCTCCAAGAGTAATAAACTTGACGTGGGCTTGAAGCTCAAGAGTGCAAACAATATGGCTCAACTAATGCAATGCTTTCAATGCACTCAATTTTCTCTCAAGAACTCAAGGAACAAGAATTGAATGCACAAGAGTGTGGAGAGTGTTGCTAGGGCTCAAGAGTATTCAATAGAGTCACCAACCAGCCCTAGCACGGTGAGGGGTATTTATAACCCCAACCACTCAAACTAGCGTTATTTTCTTTTATCGCATTTTTATGCATGGTCGGTACTACTTAGCCCTCTAGGCCTAGAGTACAAGACCAATCTCCATGGCTAGACGGCGCCATTAATGCTCGACACGTAGCCGTTATCGATTTAAAATTATATGGCCGGTACTACCGCCCTTTTGGGTCTTGATAGTACCGCACTACTTGCCGAAATTAGAAAAGAATCGTCATATAAAGTTATCAAGGATGTTGGTGCGGTAATACTGCTGAATCGCGAGATTATCGCTCACATTCATGAGTGCCGACCTCGAGGGATCCGAGAAAACAAAAAGACACTCTCTGTTATTTAGCTACCGCTATGCTATCTACGGTAGTACCATAAATCTGCATCTGCCGCTTGACTTTATGCTGATGAGTCTTGCCTTCTCAGGCATTTTCTAGTTTTTGAATTGTCTCTTGAATGCATGATTGTATACATGAACTATTGAGCCATATTCTATGCACTTTCAAGTATCAATACCCAAATCAAGTCCCTCTTAATAGTACGGCGACTATTCTAACAATCCGATCTTTACTTCAAACTCCAAGATCGGTAAAATGACTAGAAAATACTTCTAAAGTTTTATACCTTCATTTCTTTTGCTGCTTTTTGCGTGCATTCTTCCATTTTGTACTTGTGATACTCCCATGTCCATTGAAGAGTAGATTTTCCTGTTTTCAACTTACTCATGCAAACATCATTAGTCTTTTAGCCTTGATTGTCATTAATTACCAAAACCTTAACCACATGGGTTAGAACAGGCTCTCAGTTGATTCACTGATCCCCAATTTATGGTACTTAATATCAGTAATTGTTGAACTTGAGCATCTGTATGTTAGTTGTCTGCATATGTTATTTTCATTATTATTTTCATGTATATTTGAAATTTTGAATCATTGATAATTATTCTTCAATCCACAGAATGTAACCGATTCCCGTAATTTCATCAAAAGAATTGTATTAGTAACATAACTCATTAGCTCCTAGTGTCATTTAGTTAGAAGGATTGTTGATGGTGACAGGTAAACGGATATACTCACAGGTATCGGGTATCCACGGATGATACGTATGGACAAAATTCTTCGCATGCGACCTTTCACGGGTATACTCGTATGAGAGATTTTAACTAATGAGTATAAGTATAGCGAGCATTACCCGTACTCGCCACACACTCAATTGCCATCCTTAGGCCGGACACAGGTCGGTAGCAACAGGGCAAGTGTACGGCCACATGTTCCGGGGACTCCACGATCGAGGTATCATGATGGAGATGATGATGACGGTAGCAAAAAGCAGTAAAGGCGATGATACTCATATGGCAGAGGATAGGTTTTGCATGTTGCTACGAGCTGCGACGTCGACTCCGTTATCTCCGGGCGGTGGATGCGATACGGATCGAGGCAGGCGGGCAGAGACGGACGATCGTCCGAATCTGGCTGGGCCGGTGACAAAGCTGGGCTGGGCATGCTGCAGGTGGGGAAGGGAAGTACAGTGGAGAGGCTTCTCCTTGACGCATCCTGGATGATGAGATCGATATGTAGATACTAGATACTAGCTAGATAAAGCAGCCAGATCATGCGTGACCAGGCATGTGTGGTGTGGTCAAATCGCAGGGCCGGCGTAGGCAGGGACAAGACGCCGCCAGGCAAAGCCGACCCGACTAGGACTGTTCATTCGGTTTTATCGGTTTATTCGGTTCGGTTTGTACGGTATATTCGGTTAATACGGTATTGCTAGTTCGGTAAATACGGTATTTGTTGTAAATCACGGTTGATATCGGTAAATCCCAATGTATATCGGTACGGTATCGGTAAATACCATATTTACCAAACTTGACGCAAATTTTTAAAGATGTAGTAAACCTGTCGATGACGATTGGCACTAGCTCAGTAGTCACTACTGCTATCTGCTTCCGGAGTCAGGAAACAAGAATTCAAATCTGTCCACCGAATGGATTGGAGTCTGGAGAATAGAGATGGCCCATTGGCTATTTGGCTGTCATGGCCCATTGGTCCTCATGGAGTCATGGTCTCACGGAGCCTCACTGGAGAATAGAGATGGCCAGTGACTCAGTGAGTTCGGGCAATACGTGACGGAGGAATGGATAGGAACGGCGAATAGGTTCGTATCTGCTGTGATTAGTCGGTTTTCATCGGTTTTTTTACCGATCAAACCAAATCCCAAATGTATCATTTTTTTCAAACCGGTACTGAAAACCGAAAACCGGTCAAACCGATTTGACCGGTTCGATTCGGTTTTTTCAGTTAGGTTTGTTCGGTTCGGTGCTATTATGCACAGTCCTAGACCCGACCTTATCCCCCACCACGCCGCTACGACAACCGCGTAACGCTCCTACCACTCCTGCTTGACCGCACTTTCTTCCGGCACAAATACTTGTCGTCTCAGGGCATGTATAACGGTATGTATCAAATATCTATAAGACTATGTTACGTAGAATTTTAGTGATGTGAAGGAGAGAGAAAATTGTTGTCTACTATTTAACAGATGATCTTATAGACAGCTTTCTATTTTACGTGTCATTATATAGACAACCTGTTAATTAGATAAGAGATCATTACAGACAACTATATAAACGATCCATTGCATGAGTTATTTTTAGTACTGTCTATAGATGATATAGAGTATATTACGAGGCATACCGCCTCATGCGTACTCCATTGTACATGCTCAAATTTAGTTGATCAGTAATATTTTTTAAAAAATATTTAAATTAAATAACTAAAAAATTATGTGATGTATCTTGAAAAGTATTTTTATAATATTATAATTTTATTAAATTTTATAAATATATTATAATAGAAATTAGTGATCAAAATTGTGCTTTAGGCCAAATGGATGTTCAAAACAACTAGTTTGGACAGGAGACAGAAGTTCACCGGTACATCTATAGCTCTATACTAATCGTGCCTGCCCGATCGCCGGAACAATTAATTGTACAACCGCGCTCACAGACTATATATAATACTTAAGATAAGTAAATCAGGCAAAAATGTATTGTATATTTATTGGAAAATTTCCAGTCACCCAACACCGGTCCTCGTCTACTACTGCGTGGCGTTCCTACAACCGCATGAGTTTGGCTGAGGCCAGCTATATGTAAAAGCAAAATACAGAACCATAATGTGTGTGAATTGTAAAATAATATGAAACAGTGCCGGTACGTCCAATCTTGACTACCCTATAAACTGGTCAATTAACTCAACACTGCAACGTATATTTATGCCGTTTAGGATGATGTGGTTGTCCTACGTGCAAGTACTACGTACAAATGAAATTAACGATGCAGCAGAACACGTACAGTAGGCCAAACACACATCTAGCTACGACCTGACCGATCTTGTATGCACGATAGCTTCAAATACTTGTAATACGATCTTTGGAATTATTTCCAATGTACTCAACTTTATATTAATTCTGTTGTATATATAGTACCGTGCACTACTACAAGAGGAGTGAGCAAGACCACTGGACTTATGGCCGTCTGCGCGATCTTCATGCTTAATGTAGCGGTTACAGCATTTAATTTCCAGCTTTGCAAGGCCAGTGAGATCCGAATGCTGCTGTCGTCCTCGATGCAAAGACCCATCGATCAGAACATGTCAGCAAGGGAGCATGCTTTCAAGGCGCTCATCGTCTCCGACGACGCCGTCTTCTGCAGCACGTTCAATTCGCTAGGCATACCATCGGGTTGCAGATTGCATCCTCGGCCATGGTTGCTGACCACCAAGATCGCCGTGACACTCTTGGTCATGCGGCGCCTAATCGTGCGTTTACATACATTGCTTAATTTACAGGTTAGGCCTCTGCGCCGCCGGGTAGGGTGCAAAGCGGATCGGATATGCAGGCAGTTCCACTCATTTCGTATCCTATTTCATTTTTTTTTCTCGGATATAGAATCGGATCACAGACAGATGCCGATTCGAATCTGTATCTTACTACTGATTATTTCGATCGTGAATACAGAGCTAATATGATCGTTCTCGATACGGTTAGTCTCGGTCACAAATAGTTAGTCGGATAATGCGTGAAAGCAGAAACCATATACGTCATGCATATTAGGATCGATCAATCATATACAAAACTTTACTAAAACCTTATATGTTTCAAATTCAATAATAGGTGTCTTCCCTACACAAGAATAATATGTAGCCAAGTATAATTTCAATCAACATATGAATTTATATGATGTATAATGTTTATGTTTATCGGATCTGTTATCGGATATCTATTTCACTAGTTTACACTGATATTTTTCGGATATCTCGGATATGCGGGTACGGATCGGATACGCGGGTACGGATCGGATACGAATCAGATACTTCTCTTCCCATATCTTAACCCATATTTTTTCGGATAGGCGGATTCGAATCCGAATCGAATCCGGATATAACCGGATATTATTTTTTCGGATTCGAATCGGGTTTTAAATGAATTTGGACTCGGATCGGTCGGAAATTATCCGCTCCGTTTACACCCCTACGGCCAGGTTGTGCTCATTGTCTTGCCACCCATAATTGCTCTGCTCATACCCGCTCTAGTTGTTGGAGGGATATTAATTTTCGTCACTTCGATCGGCATTTAATTAATTGTTCCGTTGATAAAACCAGAGCCTTATCTCGCTTAGTGCGGCCGGTTGCCACCATTTATTTTCATCAGTCATATGTGTGCATAAACTATAATAGATACGCGCCGCAACACCACGTGAAGGTGAGTTTCCGTACAATCAGTGAAATTCAAATGCATCAGTAGTACTGTCAGAATTCTTAAAACTCACACAAGTTTGATCATGATTTGAAATTTTTATGGTAGCTTAGGCATGCTCTCAGGACCCTCCTCAAAAATTTTGAAAAATTTGCAACATGCTTTAACATGTCAACTAAATTAGTGAAGTTGCTTTAAATGCATTAGCACTATTTTTAGATTTTTCAAAAATTACACAAGTTTGATCATATCATTTTTAGAATTTTTAAAAATTGTACAAGTTTGATCATGATTCAAATTTTTTATAGTAGCTTAGGCATGCTCTAAGGACCCTTATCAAAAAGTTTCAAAAATTTCTAATATCATTTGATAGCTCAATTAAATCAGCAATAAAATTACATCAATCGTGAAAGGACCTAAATGTAATTATGTATTTTTTGAGCGGTTTTCATGGAGAGAGGACATGTGGGGGCTCTCTGGCCGGTAACTCTATGGAGGATAGATAATAAAGGTAGTATCGAGGTACACAGCTGATGGAGTAGTAGTAATGTACTGGTAGAAATATATACGTAATATACACCTGGCACGCGTTGGCTGTATGCTTTGTTACTCCTCTCTTTTAAGAAAGAGAAGTTCTTCTATACTTTTCTTTTTTACAGTTGCATAAATATTAAAGTATGAATGAATGATAGATAATGATTACTTACCTTTTCGCTTATTTTAAGATTTGTGCAACTTGTATTGGGAGGAAAAGTATTGAAGCACTGTGCTTTAAGAAATGATGTTTTTTGGTTGGGTGTGTGTTTGGGCAACATATCCGGTTACCCTCTCCAGTGAAATCACGTGCAACTGAACTAAAAAAGTTTCAAAGTTTCTGAAAAAAAATCATGGATGTACATCTCAACACCCCACCTACATATAAAATTTCATGATCAAATTCATCCTATACTAGCAGTTACAAAAAAACAAACAGCAAAAATGAATAGTGATGAACAGTAAAAAAATCACTGTTCATGCTAAATTTGTCTTTTTTGTAACTGCTAGTATAAGATGAATTTGATCATGAAATTTTATATGTAGGTGGGGTAAGTTGAGATGTACATCCATGATTTTTTTCAGAATTTTTTGAAACTTTTTTTAGTTCAGTTGCACGGTGCACATAGACTTATTTTAAAGGTGCACATAGACTTATTTTAAAGGTGCATAAGTATATGTCATCGTCTAATATTAACCACTTCACTTAAAATTCATATATTTTTTTTTGCAAAATAGGTGTACTGAAGCAAACACCATCAAATTTTGCAACAACATGGTCAGCAGGTGCAACACCGTGGGCAATGACGTTGCAAGAAAGGATCAAAATCCCAGCGAAATTTCGACAAAACCTCGGATTTTGGTCCCCCAGAAATCACAAATCCCAGTGAAATAAGAAATTTAAATTGCTATAGTAGCTCTATAAATTTTGGCGAGATTTCGTCCTTCCAAACCGAAATTCCCACCTAATCGACCGGATTTGGTATTTTTATGGCCAAATTTTAATCGGAGCTTATGCGAACGGACTGGTTAGTAGCGTGGTCTCTCACTCGAGAGAGCTGGTTCTAGTCATGGCAACTAAATTTTTTTATATAGTATGGAATGGTATGCTCATAGTATTGTGCACACACAGTATGACAAAATAGGCCGTAGCTTAGGTGGTAGAGGCACTACTACACAAAAGCTTATCACAGATAGTTTAAAAATCTCATCACTTACGGTTTTATGAGTCGTCAGTAAACCTGTGACAGTGATAAGAAGGACACATCACAGACGGTTTCCGAACTGTCAGTATGAGGGAATATCATAGACGGTTCTAGAATAGAACCGTCTTTGACGACAAGTCATCAAGACTATTTTTGAATAGAACCGTGTGTGGTATACTTTTTCCCCTATCTCTCTTGGCAGAACTTCTATAATTAGTATCTATTTTTGAAATTTTATTCTCCTTAGATATTTCTGCAATAACATTTATAAGACACAACCAATTATAGATTTCGCAATTGAATATCAAAATATCTTAGAAGCATTAAGGCAATATCTTGTCTGATGAGAGGGTCTTAACAGATGAACATTTGTAACAATTTCATCACCTTATTCTAATGTTGATGGATTCCAAGATAAAATCCAATTTCATCAACAGTTCATCATGAAAGTTATCATGCTCTGATTTATTTTCCATTTCATCTTCATCTCGAATGAGAATATCATAGATGGCCTATTTTCACTATGTCTTATACAGAATCAAGACCAAAGTGATCCTAATTCTATACAAGACCAGAGTGAAAATAGGCTGCATATGGTATTCTCATTTGAGGATGAGAATAAAGTGGAAGATAAATCAGAGCGTAACAACTTTCAGGATGAACTATTAATGGAATTGAATTTTAGCTTGGAATCCATCAACATTATAATAAGAAAGGTGATGAAAGTGCTACAAATATTCATATTTTAAGACCCTCTCATCATACAAGTTGTTGTCTCAATGCATCTAAAATGTTTTAATATTCAATTATAAAATCTATAACTGGTTGTGCTTTGTAAATATCATTGCAGAAATATATAAATAGAAGAAAATTTCGAACGACAGATACTGATAATGGAAATTGTACCAAGAGAGGTAGGAAAAAAAATTAATATTTCATAATTCCAGACAAGAAGACCTTACCCCATAAATATGATACCACAAATATGATAACGAAATATATATTCTATAGTTTAGGCCAGTGACAATACATTAACAAATATAATATATACCGCAAATATCAACAAGGTATATTGAGAAACTACATTATTTTATAGTTCAAAACAAGAAGGTCTTAGTGTTTTTTCATCTTTGCCATCATATGTGTCATAGCTTTCGCGACAGAGGCTTCTCAATTCTTTCTGAAGTTCCATAACTCCAGTACAGTGCTAATTTGTTTGACACCTATAACCGATTGATCTCTAGTCATATCTCTTAATCCAAACAAAAGCGATCATGTTGTTGTGAAAAAGGTGTACTTAGTATATTATGTCGAAATAAATACTACAAATCTTTATATTACCTCTATAAGCCCAGCCTTGGATTCTTCCAGCTCTGCGTAGTGTGTCTGTGTGCGCTTTGAATACAGTAGCAGGATTCAAATTTTCGTTTTGGGGAAAAATTTGGACCCAGCCGAAATCTGAAATTTCGATTTAAATTATTTTTCGGCGAAACACATTCAAAATTCAAAAGCAAAATTCAAATCCGATGAGTTTGGCTCAGAATTTTACTTAAAATTACCCAGACATTCACAGAAATTTCGAAATTTTGGATAAAATGCAATCGTTGAAAATTAGTTCAAATGATGTCAAAAAATTTTAAAATTTTTTGTAGGTTCCTGATACATTATATATGTTCTCATAAATTTTCAGGTGATTATCAGTTCTGTGGATTTTAAAAAATTCAAATATTGGTACTATCCCGATGAAGCGTTGATCGGCAAGTTTGAACCAGATGAAAAATAGTGCAAATGACGTTATAAAATTTTGAAATTTTTTTGGACATTCCTGACATATTTATGATATTTTTATAAAAATTTCAGATGATGATAAAATATGAGGAATTTTTAAAATTCAAACATTGGTACTGTCTTGGTAAATACCGATTTGACAAGTTTCATCCGAATGAAAATTAGAACAAAGCGAGGTTATAAAATTTTGAAAAAATTTCTCGATGTTTCTGACACATCCATAATATTCGCATAAAATTTTAATATGATGATCAAGTGTCATGAATTTTTAAAAAATTGAACATTGCTACTATCCTGTTAAAAGGCCGATGATCAATAATAGATTTACTTTAGCAATAAAAAAGGTTTAAATTTTATAAAAATTTTACATAAGGGTGAAAAGGAAATGCTTAATATGTCGTAAAAATTTTGAATCATGATCACGCTCCAGTGAATTTATAAAATTCGTAGAAGGCACAGTACTATTTATGTTCTTTCTCTGTTTGATTTTTGAAATATAATACAACAAATTAAGTTCAGTGCTTACTGCATTGATAGATTTTATTGAGCAAACAAAGAAATTTGAATTTTTTTTCAAAAATTTTATAGAATGGTACTGAGGAAATTCTTAATCTGTCATAAAAATTTTAGATGATGATCACACTCGAGAAAATTTAGAAAAATCTAACAAGTTTACTATCCCAATTATGTCTATTCTGTTTTTGATTTTTGAAAGATAACAAATGATGTTAACTTATTTTTAAATTTTTTTTATATGATCCCAAACTACTAATTATGGTACCATAAATTTTTCATATCATTATCAAGCTTGTAAATTTTTTTAAAAATCTGACAATATTTCTGCCCAAATTTTAAAAAATCTCAAAAAATTAGTTTTTCAACAAATTTTCATAGAAGATCACTTTCTAATAGGTTATTGGACCAAATCCGGCCAAATCCGTTGCTCAAACTTCAAAAACCGGATTCAAAATCCGAAATTTCTGAAATTACTGTAGCATTTCAATTTTTTTTGAATTTTTAAATTTGCCCGGCATGTGTAATCTCGGGGGGTCTGAAATCCGAAATTTCACCGAATTTCGACAAAAATTTGAACCTTGTACAGGAGGTCCTGGCTTCAACTCCACCCGAACGAACTTTTTTGCAAAGCAAAAATGTAACACAAAAAGTATTGCTGAGAAAGGGATTGGAGCCCAGAACAACATGGACAGGAACGACACCCGAGACCAACCGGCCATACTTCACTTTGTGTATGAGAAACTTACGGGAGTTATGTCTACTCTCGGAACACTATTTTAACGGTCTGAAATCTCGCCGAGATTTCATCACTGTCTACCGAAATCTCTGAATTTTCGGTTAAAAAACAGATTTGAATATTCCTTTCTGAATTTTATTCAGATTTTATCTGAAATTTTGAAATCTCGCAAATTTCAGATTTCGGATGGTGACGTTATCAGAAAACAAAATTTAAAACCTTGGTTGCAAGCATGGTTCATTTTAAAAAATAAGCTAAGGACATATTTTATCTCTGACATCGAAAAATAAATTAAATCGTCTAGTTATGTACCCGATACAGTGGTGGCGTTGCAAACAGGCTTAAAAACTTCTTATAGTATGCTCTCTGGTTTTATTTCAACTAGCTAGAGTTTTATCCTCTCTGTTCCTGTTAAAAGGAATCGATGGAGCAACTAGTTAATTACTGATGTGGCCCATTAAATCATAGTATAATCAACGGATAACACTACTACTGAAAGGTTTATAGTAGACGCCTCCTTACACGGCAGTTTACATGGTGTGATGAAAGGCATCACTGACGGTTCTATAGTAAAATCGTTAGTGATATGATCATAGATGGTACTCTTTATAAACCGTTGGTGATGTACAAAAATATCATAGATGCATTACTACAGAAATGATTTTTCTAGACACTAAGGATTTCTTTCCACAGGCGGATTAAAAGGAGAGCCGCCTCAAATGACTGAGGGCGGTTCTTGGGGTTAAGAATCGTCAGAAGTTGGGTATTCACATCTTGGCTCTCGTAAAAAACCAAGCGTAAAATATTGATCTCTTCACAGCGGTGTTCTTTAGATGCCCTTTGTGGAAACTCTGTCATCCTAGGCGGCTCTCTTAAGGAACCGCCTTGGGAAATTATGATCTTTACACACTGGCCATTTTCTGGCCGCATCGCGAATCGCGGTTTCCACAATGCAGACGTTATGCAAGCGCCTTAGTTAATTATATTGACGCCTAATTAATTAAAGAACCCCTGTGGTGATGTTCAAGTCTTTAAAGGCGTAGTTCTAAAACAAAGCTGCAGTCCAAATTTTGTAAATGCTTATCTCATATCTTGTGGCGAAGGAGATGCCGATATGCGTTTTTATGTTAATCAGACGGATCATCCTTTGTTCTACAACACCGCAAAACACGTAAATCCAACGTCCAGAAATACTCGGTATGAGTTTTTATTGACGCTTGGGATCATCCGTTACGTTACCTTGGCGGCACGTACGGAGAAATCCAACGCCCGAAAAATACTCGGTATGGTTCTTTTTGCCTTTGACCATCATCCAGAGTGCCGCTATTTTTGATCGTTATTATTTTCTGAGCCGTTGAACGAGGGAGCACTTTGTGGAAACTTAACTTAAAGCTCTGAGCAGCATCGTTTTCATGCGGCAGTTCGGTGACCCCAAAATTGTGAAAACAAGGGGAGCTAGGTTTTAAACTTGAAATCCTTGGAATAGTTAACTCTCTAAGGTAAGAGCATCTCATTCCCCACATTTGTAGAGGCTTATATATCTTGTGGAGAGAAAGATGTAGTGTAGATAGAATGTGCATGGGAGAGGGGTTGAAGCCCGGAGATTAGCGCCCTCTTTAAAATTGCGGATTCACTTTTGACACCGGTCCACCACAGACTCGAGATGGACCCACATGTCATAGACACATCACCAAAACCAGCTAATTGAGTGTCCTTGGACTAATTTTTCGTTGAAGCCCTCATCTTCTAGAGATCGTGAGCAGATCTTGTATCCCTCCTCTCTCTGGGGGAGAGAATAATCCCCCTCTCTAGATCTAGAGGAGAGGACCTTACATTCTTCGTGATTTTAATAAAATCATTTTATAGTATTTAACTTAGGGTTCTCTTGTTAAAGTTCTATCTAAATAATTGGCATTTCAATCTGATTTTTACTGCTTTGAGTTCAAGATGGAAAGGGCATGGATGTACAATGCCTCAAGAAATAAGGGTGTATTCCTCAAAGAGCTCGAAACTTTTATTATAGCGCTCGGAAGGGCGCTTTGGACTAAGAAGAAAACGGAAATACTTTGTCCATGCAAAGGCGTAAGAACAATGTTGGGTGGGGAGATTTAAGTGTAATCACAACACACCGATCATGAGAGGTTTTATAGAGGATTACACATGTTGGTCCAACCATGGCGCAGCAACGACATACGCCATAAACAATCGATGATGTTGATCCCGATCTCGTGGATGATCGAAGTCTTGGGAGGCGATACTGCGATGGTTTGGGAGATAAAGCTCACGTGCATGCTCGTTTGCTAGATGATGGTCGCGCCGCCGATGTAGAGGAAATGTTGCGCCATGCCGAACCACAAGTTTTAAAGGAGATAGCGAGTTTATCTATAATCGACGATCGTTACACAAAGCAACGAATGATCTGCTATATGAGAATCCAAGGGTTGTCCTCCGTAGTTCACGGTGTTGCATAGTGGTGTCGATGCTTCTACGGTTGAAGGCTAGCAATGGATGGTCGAACAAGAGTTTCACCGATCCGCTGAGGCTCTTAGCGTAAATACTTAGAAGGCTAATGGATTGCCTACCTTGCAAGCGAGCACTTATTTCGCCAAGAAGCTTATCACTCGATGTCATTGGATGTGCAAAAGATACATGCATGTCAGAACCATTGTATCCTCTTCCCGTAAAGATTACACGGACTTGGATCAATGCCCATTGTGCAAAGGCGTAGCCAGAGAATAATGAATGATGACTCCACGACGATGATGATTCTTCACCTAGCACTACGATTAATAAGAAGAACAAGAATAGTACTAATGGTAATAACGAAGATGACACTTCTTCAGTAACGACAAGAAGAAAAGAACTTGTCTCGTTGGTGATGTGGTACTTACGGTTATTAGCCGCTGAAAGCGTTTGTACTTTCGAATGAGAGGGACTCGAACTAATGGGCCGCATTAGACAAGCGCAGTAAAAGATGGAAAGATTTGACACCGGTACCGATGGTAGACAATGGAGAAATTTTGATCGTGATGTATCCAGATTTTTGGCAACCCGAGAATGTAAAGTTCACACCGAAAGTACCGATGGTATGAATCCTTTAATTGAATGGAATGCCACACATAGCACTTGGCCAAGAGTCCCGTCCATCTACAACCTTCCTCCATGGCTATGTATGAAGAGAAGGTACCTAATGTTGTCCATTCTTATCCAAGGTCTGAGACAGCCTAGAGTAGATATTGATGTGTTTCTCGAACCACTGATGGAAGATATGGCCATGTTGTGGCAACGATGGGGTCGGTGTGGGATCGGTTCAACAACAATACTTCACACTAAAAGCCATTATTTTTGTTACCATCGGCGATTACCCCGCGCTGCTAGGCCCCATCGAATTGATTAAAGGAAGGCGGCTTGTAGTATGCATAGATGAAAGCTGTGTTGGCGCTCCTTCCATGCTCATGAAGTTAGTGTACATGCGGACACCATTGCTTTCTTCTTAGCTCACAACATCGCGAAGATGGGCAAGTATTTTGACAATACGGTTGAGGAAGGTGTGGCTCCAGCGCGCCAGAGGGAAAAAAAGTGTTTGAAATGGTCGAGAACATCAAGGTGGTTTTCGGGAAGAAGCGGGTCTGAGGGCAAAAGAGGGTCGAAAGAGGAAGAATACCGATGAGGAGGTTCCTTCTCACGCGTCCTGTTTCAAAAGATGCCAATTTTCTACAAGTATTTACCCTCTTTGGAAGGACTTAGAAATTAGCCATAGCATCGATGCCATATATGTCATAAAGAATGTCTGTGAAAGCGTGCTAGGTCTCTTGTTGGACATTCAAGACAAGACAAAGGATGGTCTTAAAGCTCAGTAAAGACTTAGTAGTACTTAAAATCGAGGAAAGAACTACACCCTCAAGAAAGAACACATGGAAAGTATTACCTTCCCCGACAAGCTACTTCTTGACAACCGAGGAGAAAAGATCAAGGTGCAGAATTACTTACGCGAAATTGAGTCCCATCCGGTTATTCATCCAACATCGAAACCTAGTATCAATGAAAGATTTAAAGATAAGTGGTATGAAGTCTCACGACCGCCACGTCATGATGACACTAAATGCTCCCAATTGCAATCGTGGTATCAACTCAACATTTGTAAAGGTGGCCATCACACGGTCATGGTTATTTACGCAATGCGATTTGCTGAAGGTAATCGATGTTGAGCAAATGAGCTATCTGCGAGAATCCACATAGTGGAGACTATAAACCAACTTGAGATGTGCTTCCCTCCATCCTTTTTCGAGATCATGCCGCACTCTTGGTTCACCTTTGTCGAGGAGGTAAAGGTCACTCGACGATATTCTTACCTTTGGATATTTCCATTTGAGAGGTGGATGGGCTTGCTTAAGAGCTTACAACGGAATCGCGGCTTACCCGAGGGTTTCCATTATTGAGGGGCTACAATCTAGGAAGTCATTGAGTGTTGCACGGATTACTTCATGCTTACGGAAAGGCCGATTGGTGTGCCGTCCTCGGCTATGAGGGAGGTTGGTAGTAAAGGGACTAAGGAAAGAAAAGATTCATCGACCATGAGTACAAGAATGTGGACCAAGCACATTTCACCGTCTTACCAATGAGGTAAAGATAGTGGAGCCAGTATGTGGAGCAACACTTGGAAGAGCTTGAAAGAAGAAAATTGAGGATGCCAAGTTAATTGGATCACGAAGAGAATAAGCGCATGTTTACCACATGGTTCAAGAACCAAAACATACCAGATGGTGAGGGCGAAGAAAGCGAAAGAAACATTGAAAATGTTGGCTCATGGCCCATCAAGTCAGGTAACATCATGGCTAGCGTATGACATCAATGGGTACACGTTTTATACCATTCAAAAGGACAAGAAGGCGATGGCCCAAAAACGTGGCGTTCGGGTAGAAGCCATAGATGCGACGGAGGAGAAGAACACCTACTATGGAATCATTGAAGAAATTTGGGAACTCGACTATGGAAGGGATATCAGATCCGTGATTTCATTTAATGGGGTCAAACATCCTAATGGTGTGGAGGTGGACAACTATGGGTTCTGGCCGTGAAACCTCAACAATCTTGGACACAAAAGCCCGACCACGGATACTAGCCAAAGTCTACTTAAGTTTTCTACATAGCTAACCCGATAATAAGAAAAGAACATAGTTATTCGGAAAACAAAGGATCGTTGGAGTTGACAATGTGCGGCATTTAGGTGAATACAATCAATTGACGACCTCTCGCTTTCGAGAGATCTGAGAGGATCAAACTTGTAGAAGAAACCCTCGATATTTCAATGATGCCATATATGCGTGATGATTGCGTCGGGAAAAGTTGTTAAAGGCAAATAGGGACGCGTTGTGTAAAAACTTAATATGTAATAGAACTTATATTTTTATTGGACTTGAGTAAAAGCATTGCGTGAAAGTGCAGGATAGTCACGATAGTAGTAATTCACTATTAGGTAGGATCATCACGTAAATTGAAAATAACAGAGGCTGAAAAGCCAAGCACTATTCGTCGGACGATAATCCGATCTGATTTTTTTCGACTTAACGGAGCGTCCCAGATGTGAATCTTAGCTTCGAGGCCTTCCAAGTCGTCCGCGATTCGAGAGCGTCTTTATCTTTTCCTATCACGGATCGTCGGTATTCGTATTGTCGCGCTCCTTTGTTATTGTGACGCTAGGTGCTAGCACACCGCTACAAAGATGATCCGATTCCTTTTTTCATCGGTGGCCGGACCATCCGCCTTTGAGTTGAACAGAGGCATCGATCCGGTCGGATGATGTTTAGATAGCGGATCATCCGGTATGTTGATTTTAACCTTATCTAGCTAAAAACACGCATTACATTGAGAGACCCCTTTGTGGACCCTATATATCGATCGCACCTAACTTCTCCTCTCTCACGCCTCCACGCCGCCTTTGTCGCCCCGTTTCCATTGCCTTGACGCTGCGTACTCAATCCTCCACTCCGCCTTGGCGCCGCCACACGCCGATTCGCGCCACCCGTTTTTGTCGCCAACAAATCCGAGCCTCGACCGAGCGACTCTCCTTCACTTTATGGCGGTGAGATCCACATCCTCTGGTTTCTTTGGACTCCATTCAAATGCATATGAATACGATGCAAGTTCTTGACATTTAACCATGCAACTTGCGGATGGCGAGAAAAAGGAAGGAAAAAAGTTGTTGTCTGTTGAGAAGGCTAAGTCCAAATTCTGAAAAGTGCGAGCGAAGTGAGATAGGCTGCGGATGTGAACTTGAGCTCGAGCATGCTTGCGTGGCCGCCAATTGCTGCATTAGAGACACCAGCAGTCAAGTGGCGGAGGGTCGAGAGAGGAGGGGCACTCAATTCACGGAGGAGGGTGGTGCGGCACCTCCTTGTCGTTCTGGCTGCTGCGGCACTCGTGGTGGTTCGACATCTTCGAGCACATTGCTAGGCGGTGCGTGCTCGTCCCAACATAGTTTCAACATGAGGAGGAGGCTGGCGATGAAAAGGAAGAGGGCGAGGAGTACCATGTGCCACATCGACTTGAGATAAGACTTAGAGACCTTGGAACCTCTCATCCCGGAGGGTAAAGACCCTTCGTTTCTCGATGTCAATGTCCGTTTCCTCAAGCGGAGAATTTGGAGTTCATAGGAGGTTCTAGATGGTTCTTCAACGAGCTTCTTTATTACGTCTGAGAGAGCTCGGGGTCGATTGAGCATGCAGGGGCGCTCAACCACCCTCTTCTGCAGAGGGCTGCGGGTGGGGTGGGCGTTCGAGACACTTGACCATTTGAAGGTCTTACGGTCAATTGATGAGTTCGACGCGGTAGTGGAAAAGTGGGTCGAGACTTCTACGCTACAGATTTGGATCGACCCAGCGCATGATACATTCAGTTCATGCACGATGGAGAACCCCGAGGGTGTCTGAGTCCACTTTGCTTGAGTTGTTTGGTTTTGAGGAGGCCCGAACTTTGCATCGGAGTGGTGTCGTGACAAAGGCCTGCTTGCCTCATCGTGCTAAGGCCGGAGGGTGTTTCCCGACAGATGACGGTTCGCTTCTGTTCTAGCAGCCGTTCCCGTTGGATCCTTTCGCCATCGGACTGTCTCACTCCACGAGCCAAGCGGTCCACATGGCTTTGAAAGAAGTCATCTGTTACGAGGATTGGGAATGCCGAGGGCGATCACTAGTTTGCAGCGGTGGCTACCACTTTGATCCTATCTCACGAGCCGTTCGACATTCTCGACTTTATCATCTGTGAGATTGAAGATGCTATTGCAGATGCTATGAGTTTGGCGAGACAACAACCATTTGGCGCATATAATTTCTTACATATCACAGTACCTTCGCTCGAGCGAGCATCGTGAGAGTACTGGAAGGGTGAGTTTGTCTTCATCGATTACATGCCTCCATCTTTGGACAGCCTTGAGGACTGACGTTCCATGAGGAGGCTCGAGGCGAGATACGAGGAGGCGAGAGAGACGCTCAAGGGAGGACGAGGGCACTAGCAGAGGCCGAGGTATTCTCGGGTTGGCGGATCATTGATATTGGTGGGATGATGGCGACGATGAGGAGGAAGACCTTGAGTACTTTCCACCGTCGAGCCCACGACCACGAGGCGGGTGGATCGGGCTCTATACGAGGGCGGCGACGGCTACGGTACCACAGCAGCTCGATGTGACTGCCGTGGCTGCGGCCTGTTTCTCGGCCCTCCGAGCTTTCCACGTGCTTGCCCGATTGTTGGAGTTGCGAAGTCTCGAGGCGCCTTCAATTGCCCAACGGAGACACAGACTCAATTACTAGAGGAGATGAGGTTGCATCGTGACTGACCAGGCGACTTTGGTACATGGTCGGATGCAAATAGCTCGGATGTTCACTTTCTTCTCGGTACTTTGGTCGATTGTACAATCTGATTGGTCTTACGACATCATTGCGGCTCGATTCCACCTCCGCTCATCGGGCATTGTCTTGCCCCACTTGCATTGAGGGGCTTCACGCCTCCGTGTCTCATCGTTCCCACAGCTCATGGTCTTGGCGAGGATGTTCTCCGAATCGGCCGGTGATAAGGCATCCGCTCCATTGTCCACTACTCCACCTACTTTAGCGGATGCACCCACATCGACCATGCGCGCCGTGCTCGACCGAGGCCAAACATACGTCCGTGCATCTTGACATGGTACCGACGAGATGGCGCTTCGAGTGTAGTATCGTTGAGTTCGCACCTATCGATCGCGGTGCCGACTCTCCTCAAGTTGGCGACGATCCAGTCATTGCCTCCCAGTGTGCTCTGCAGGAGGTTCACCTATGGCCCCGAGGCCCACGATGAGGATAACCTTTGCGCCAACATGTACGAACATCGCCTCTCGGACTCAACACACCACTTCTTGTGATTACTCAAATCGAGAGAGAATATTAACGTCTGGTGTTGTGGATCGACCTTCGAACTGACAATGCGATACAGTATTGTGCCCATCGCACCTCTTGCCGCGACCAGCGATTGCTCAAGCCCTTCACCAGCAGGTTCACAGGCCCTCATGAGGATACTAAAGCTACAAAATCCGGGAGGAGAACCTCGGCGAGCTTGGCCGGCGGTGTTGAGTCACGAGGCGATAGGGAAGACTCGACCTCTGGCTCCGATCTTTTGGTACTAGTCCAAGCACGGACGAGTAGTTCTTCGCTTATCGCCTAACTTGTCTTTTTGGTTGTTATGCACTCTAACTTGCTTGATGTGTCGTATTTGATTTATTTGTGTTAGCCCTAGATTGGAGCGATGCATTTCATGACAATTTTATTTAACTTTGTACTCTTTCATGACAATCATGCTGAAAGCTTTTTGGCTTGCGTTAGGATGGTCCCAGTATACATATATTTACACATCTTGGATCATCTCGATTTGTAGTTCCGTTGTAGCCCACGCCGAAAGTTGTACGCATAGGGATGATCGGTGCGTTATCCTAACTGGGCGGATCGTCTGGTCTGTGGAATCGGCTCCCCGTGTTTGAGGAGAGCACCTAGCAAGACAACATGTGTAGAGCTTTGGTCTCCGGCCAATCACTTTCTCTGCGATTATTACGATCCGACAGAGAATAAAGGTCGCTATCGATCGATTACACCAAAAGGAACAACTTCGAAAGTGGCGCAACATTTTAGATAACTCATCCTTACATGAAGATCCGACAAGAGCTAACACCACTAAAATCAACTCGAAGACTCACGTTCATGCACGTTCTCATTGAGGAATGCCCAAAGATCGGGCCGGGCTGGATCGGCCTCGGCCTTTCGAGACTCGTGGAGAGTTATGATATTGAAATGGTCTACTCTAGTCACCATCGGACCGATGGGCTAGCGGTGATGTAAATGAGAGGGCGGAGCTATGGGTCATGGGCTTGGGGTCTCCCGGAGTTGTCTCTGCCGCTTTTCTACAGGATCATCCTCTTTGTACTCTTGGGAGAGGTCGCATTTGAAGGCTTTTTGTCCATTTTGCCACTTAAAGATTTGACCTTTTGGATATGATGCCACTTGAGCCAATGAAATATGGGACCGTATGAGTCAATGAAATGTAGGTCGATTGGCAATTTTGTAAGCCACATGTTTAAAGTGGCAAATAACCAAATCTCTCCCCAAACTATGGCCGGACCATCCAGTGCATGCAATCATCTCTTTGATGTCTGACGCAGCCTATAGAAATCGTTGGAACTGGGTTGTGGAAATCTTGTGCCGCTTGTGGAAATTCCTAACCCCTAAAATCTCTAGGCGGAGATCAAATTGCTCCCCGTCAGCGCCGCAAAGCCAAATTTTCCCGTCGACGCCTCCACGCCGCCGCCCTTGGTGAGCGTCACTCGGGCTCGCGCCGACAACCGTTCGATGCGCTCGGTGATCTCTCCGCGGGCTCGCGCCTCGACTACCGTTCGCGTGCCCATCGCCCCTTCGTCCCGTCGCCTCACTCACTTGACCTCTCATGGTCTCGCTCCTCCGTGAACTTTCCACTGGTCATCAAGCTTCTTTGAATCCCCAATTCCCTATGGCGCCTTGCCGCCGCCTCGCTCGGCCTAGGAAGGCAAGTGCATCCGACCACCCTTATATCTTGTTATCTTTGTGAAAAAAGTTTGGAAGATAGGTCTAAAGTAGATGGTGATTGATAGAGCAATTCTTGCTCGTAAGTTCCAGTATGAGTATTGCGCCGAACATAGAGCAATTCTTTTGAGATATCATAAGTAGTTATTAATAAAATCGAAGTTGAAGTTGGAGTTACCAAAGTTTGTAGAGTCGGTTTCTATGGACGTATGAATACTCTATGGATAGTTTCATAGCCCCCTGCACTTGTGACTACAAAAGATGATGGTGATTGTCGGGCAAATAGCGGGGCGGTCTCGGTTCTTCAATGGAGGTGAGTTTAATAAAGCCGCTTTCAGTCGAGAGTACATCAACCCGACTGGCGATGGTGGTGTTCTGACACTTCACATGGCGGCTTTGAATGGTCATTTTGATTGCATGCAATTGTTGATTGACTTAGGTGCAAATGTCTCATTGCCTCATTTTCCTCTGGCACTTCGGCAAATTTCATAGGAGCTGGCGATACTCCTTTGCATTATCTTGGCATTAGGGGAAATGCAGGTGTTGCGATTACTTACATTGAAAAGGTGCTAGCGGTGACACTCAAGCTGCAATGGGTGGCTTCCCATTGATGTTGCTAGGATATTTGGATGTCGTTGCTTGGGGCCATTATTTCTCCAAATTACACACTCAAGTATCCACAGATTTCAGCCATCAAGTTATTTGTTTTGCGACTATTGCAAGCAAAGTCAATGGAAGGATACATATGGGTTGGATATTGCACATGCATGGGAAACCATGGGAGGCGATATATGTTGAGTACAGCTTAGTGGTGCATCACAAGATTATACCATACAATGGCGGAGATTGGTGCAAGAAGGAAGTTTATGATTCTCACACTAGATTGGCATTTTTTGATGCGATTGCTTGTCATTGAGCAAAATTTTCATGGGATCTGGTGGCGAAAACTATTTGCTTTTCAAGTTCAACTTTACGAAAATGATTTTGGCAATGGCAAGAACAAGCGGCATAACGCATTAACTTGATATTAAGTAAGACTTGGATTACCATGGATCTATAGTTTGCGGTCATCGGCAGGGGCAAGTGCGCATTTCAACAGGAGGAATGTCATGGTGCGGTGCAGAGCTTGGATGGGCTACAAGCGTAGATGGGCTTGGATGGTTAGTGAGGGATATAAAAGAGGCAATGAGAATCTGGAGCACAAGGATCGGACGAAGAAAAGGCATATTACTCTTCCTCTCATTCTCTGCTCTCTGGCTTCTTCTTCCCCATCTAAATCATCTTACTTTTCTTCCCCAATCCTCCCGGATACTTGGTAATTTGTACTCGAGATAGCGGGACTAGAGATGGCAATGGGGCCCCGATCCCGAGTTCCCTTGAAATTCATCTATTAGTGGGAATTTCGGGGATGAAAAATACTCCCCACGGGGCTTGTTGGGAAATATACTCCCGTCGGGTATAGCGTGGCACTGAGCGTTCCGTTGCTCCCGTCCCGTTCCCGTCCCGTCCCGTTTAGATCGGCAGTGGGCCTTCCTCTGTGCATGTTAAACCCTAAAGCCTTCCGATCCAAAACCAAAATCCGGCCCATAGCCACTCCCGGCCCGAGCGCCTCTCCTCTCCTCGATTCCTCATTTAAATCTCATCCTCCAGATCCAAAATCGAGATCGATACACCCGTCCCGAAGCTCCCGCCGATCCGGCCAAAATTTCCTCTCCCCTTCTGCCGTGGTAATCCACCCGGTCCCTGAGAATGAGTCGGTGTGTCCTCTCTCATCCAGTCTGCCCGCCTTGAGCGCCGCCCACTGTCCCCGGCCGAGACGGCCGGGACGCTTGCCCGCCAGTCGACCCGACAGCAGACTCTGTCCTCTCCCGCCCGGGCGTCGCCCCTACCCCTCAGCCGCCCGTGAGCGACGCTCTCGAGACACCGCTCGGCCTTGAGCGCGTCAGCGAATCCACTTGTCCGGCCCGCCTTGGTCCCACGGCAGCCCGAAAGGTATCTCTCTCGCCGGAGAAGCCGCGTCGCCCGTCCCCGCCCATGTGGACGCCGCTCTCCTGTGACCTTGGTTATTAGCATATTCATCTCCTTCCACTAGTTTGCTCTAGTTATTAGCATGAGACATTTAGGAATGCTTTAATATAAATTATTACGTTGATCTTACTCTAATTTGTCAACTCTAATCTGTTGAAATATTAGTCGATATGTTGAATTCGACAAGGGTATGAAATGGGTTTCAAAAGATTGGAAATAAATTTGGACACATGTGAGTGTTGAATTGTTTGATGGAATGGCCAACTAATGTGTTGCTTTCGTGGGGAATATGTCTTGGTTTGAATTTTATTGCTATTGTGATTAGAGATGGCAATGGGGATGTCTTTGAATGTGGATATCACTAGGAGTGGTCTTTGTGAAATTTTTTGATATCATGTGTGATTGTGCTAAAGCTAAACCAATATGGCGTGGTGTTGTATAATTTGATATCCTTTGAATGTGTTATGTGGATGTCAGCTTTGAGAGTGGTGCTATATAATTTATACCAGCGGTTTGATTGTACATATTTGTAGCTTTCATTTGTGTGTTTATCAACTATACAATCAAACCGCGTTGGTATAAATTTGGGCTTACCCTCTTGTTCATGCATGGAAGTATGTAATTTGTATCACTAATTTGAGGATTTCAATTTTATATCAACAAAACAAGTAATATTGCTTATGTTTCTTCCATGGTACTGCGTCTGCTTTTTCTTCTTGATATATTTGCTATTCTTGCACTAGCAAATAGCAATACTTATTGTAGTTGTGTTATGTGTGGTGTTGAACTACAAAGCAGGACTAAGGATAGATAGTTTGAGGATTATTTGAGGATTAGCCCCCCGCAGGGAACCAAGTGAACCCGTCGAGGGGATCGAGGGGCAGAAATTTAGCCTTGTCTGGCGTGAGGGCAGGGGGGGGGCAGGGGGCGCGTAGTGGGGATCGAGGATGCAAGGGGTTCTCCTTGAGATTTTCCCGTTACCCACCTCTAAGCGTAGACCATATACCAGTTTAGTAGCTTTTCAATGGCTTCTCTTGCCTTAACGAGGAATGGCGGTTTTGTTGCGAAATTAGTAGTATTTTTGGACTAATTACTAGTCCAAAATTTACATTAATGCCAAAGATGCTAATTACTTTTGTAATGGCAATTGGAATGATATTAACTCCTATTTATTTATTATCTATATTACGCCGAGATGTTCTATGGATACAAGCTATTTCATGTTCCAAACACAAATTTAGTTAGCGATGCTTATTCCTCGAATCTTAGTCATTGTTTCTTCTCAGAAAAAGAAGTTAGCGACCGTGAGGCCTTCCACCTCCGCAGGCTGGCTTGTAAATATTAATAGGCTCAAATTGATGTCATTGCAATCTGCTTTTGTAGTAAGATGGGAGATAAGAATTGCTTTCGCCAGAAGGCGCGTAAGAGGAGCACCTTGCGAGCTCGGTATATATGCTTGTTGCAAGAGGAGAGAAGCGATCTTGGGAAGCGACAAGACTTAGCGAGAAGGATGATGCACCCCCGTGGTGGAAAAGAACTCGAGCCATCGTTGTCCTTGGGCGTGATGGTTCCTCGTCATCGTGCAAGAGCCCTAGCCCGTTCCATGCCCGACGAATGGCGGCGTGGGGAAATCGACTCGACTCTGATCCCAATGAAGAGGTATTAAGAAGATCGAGCTTGTTTTATTTGTAGCTTGGCGTGGACATAGTGCATTTCCTTATGTTTGCGTATTCCTCGTGTTTATTTCTATGAAAAGAAATGGAAAAGCGATCCGCCTTGAGCTATTGCAGATTCAAGAGGTAATTGAAGATACCTCGGGCATGTTCCGTGGATTCTCTGCTGCAACAACCACGACCTCGCATAAGCAAAAGCAGAGGCAGAGAAGTAGGAACAAGTTCTGCGGCGAGGGACTTGGTATATCACGGAGGTCGGTCCTTTAGGAGAGCCCCTAGCACCTCGTGAGGCACTATCCAAGTTCGAAATAGCTGCGGTTTGTCTTGTCAAGGACAATGTCTCCATCACGATTAATTGATAAGCTGGACAAATGTGGCCGTAGCGACAAAGGCGCACAATGGGTACGAGCTGCGAGAAAATCATAAGGTTCCCCAGTATAAGGCCATCGCTAAGAAGAATGCCTTGGACATGATGGGGAAGAGCTTCGGGCCGGAGGTATGAAATTTGAACAAGTACTTTGTGAAGGCGGAGGCGGACACCATTCGAAATATGGAAAAATCACCGTGGGTGAATGGGCGGAGGTTGTCGTGAAGACCTAAGCGAAGCCGTAGCATTGGCGGGTGTCACGTGCCCTCATGAAAAGAACAAGTACCCCCATCACTGAGGCGGGTGGGTATGCCCCTAAGATTGTTGAGTGGAGGAGTAAAGAAGAAGGAAGGCTGTCTTGGGATAGAGAACCCATTGGCGATTACATGTGGCGGTGAAAGTGGGTCTAGCTCGTAACCCAACATCAAGAAGAATCGCATAAAAGCACGGTGGACCTGCGGTCTGGAAGTTTAAGCCAAGTGCTGAAGATCTCGCCACGAGCAAGCGGAGGAGGATCTTCGTGCGAACAGGGAGAGCGATGACCTAACGATGGCGTTGGGAACCAAGGAACACCGAGTTGCACTCGTGGCGTCGAGTCGAGTGGGCTTCAAGCATGGGTTCGGAATATCAAGACCAATACAAGTCGTCAAAGATATAAGAGGACCATGGTGATACAATAAGACAATGGCCCAACAAGAGTTTTTAAGGCGTGGGAAGAAGGAGGCAGAAAAGAGGCGTTACAAGCGTGGTGGGATGACAACCCGAGCGGCCGCTTTGTCCGGAGTAGCGTCGGTCCGCACCAATCCCAGCGCCTCGATATCCTGTGGATGATATCGAGAGGCAATCAAGTGCAAACTCATGTGCGCGTCTGGGAGCAAGGGGCTTGGTAAATCGAGCTTGCGGAGGGCATGGCATATCAAGACGCGTGATACACAACCAACTGTCGATTGGTCACGCAAAGGTGCAAGTGGACATCGTGCTTGTTAGTGCCTTGGCTTGTGGAAGCTACCATTCAGCACCCACGATGATGTAGAGACCATCAAGATCACGAGTTGGGTCATTTATTGTATGGCCCAAGGAAGATATTGCATTGATACAAGAGGTCGGAGATGCGGTGACAAGTCAAAGCGTCTTACCTCTTCCAAAATTGCCTACACCACAAACGCATCTTCTCCGCGTGGCTGCCTTCTGCAGCGCATCTTCTCGGCGTTGGCGCCTTCCTCAGCATCTTCTCCGCAGTGTCCTACCAATGCGCATCTCCTCATTGGGTGCCTTCACCTGATCGCATCTCCGTTGCTTGGCGCCTTGTGCACCGCATGCATCACCTCGTTGCCCCAACATCACAACTAGCCTCATCTTCGGAGATGTTGTTGGTTGCAAAAGAAAAACAAAAGAAAGTAGATTGCAATCAGCGGAGTACCACCAAGTCAAGCAGTGCCAACTCCACTCGGTCTGAGACCATGCCTTCACTAGAGACTTATGAGCATGGCAAGCCATTTCTCCCCATGGGCGGATCAACAAGGACCATGGGAGTTGAAGAGATTCCATGGCTGGTACTTGAGGTTGAGGGCATCTCGTCTTGGGGTGAAAGGCGTTCAAGCCGCCGTCCCTCGGATATCTACAAACACGAGGATACTCACTACGTGCGGATCGATTTTGGTGACTTACAGCGAGATGTTCCGTTTTGGAAAACTTCGACATCAACATGATTAGCGTGTGGTGCACGTAAGTTGGCCATTGACCTACCCTACATTGTTATATCGGCTCTTCGGTAGCAAGTCTTGATATAACAAATTATAACTGACATATCATTATATTGCATTACGATAGCATAATAAAAACCCCAAATGTATAGCGAGTTGAGTGCCAAGTTGAGTTCCTCTTTATAGTAATGGCTTGTTAGATCATTCAAAAATTAGCGAGAATCCATATAATTTTCACTAAATCGTAAGTTGGCGATTTTAGTGGTTTTTCCTTTTAAATAAAGTTAACCGCCAAATCGTCGAACAAGATGCATTTTGCCAAAATCGATATTTGCTAAAATGTCATGTTTCGACATTGACATATAAATTGGCGCATTGACCATTGTCTTACGTGTAGAATGCAATATCTGATGCTAAAAAGATGGAAAAACGTGTCGGGTTCCTTGACCCATGCCGGATTAGCGGCCAGGAGCTTAAAGTATGTACTCAATGAAAAGCGTTGAAGGATAAGGGATAGCGGAAGCGAGAGATAGAAAAAGCGGCAGGTCCACGACGAGATCGCCAAGTAGATGTGGGGCTATACATATCAAAAGCAATGCTCGGATGCAAGACAAGGGCGTCATAATGGCTCCTACAATTTTAAACAATCTTCTCATTAAGTCAATCGTTGCTAAAAGTTTAGTTTGCACCATAATCACTCGTGAAACTTACATAAGTTTTCATTGCGGCGATCACTTCATTTGTTTCATCTTTGTGCGAAGCGGGAAGCGATATATGGTCCTTGACTCATCGAGAACCCAGGAATCTTACAATGAATTCACCGCGTCTTAAATCGTAAAAATATATATACACAAACATACATAACATAACGTAATTTGTTTTATGATATGATAGTTACTTGTTGTTGTTGACATTTGAGTAGGGCTTTCAAAAATTACACGAGCAAAAAAGGGGGCAACATGATCCTGCGAAGGGGTCAAATAAGATGCTTTACTATGTCCACCCATGGGTAAGAAGACACTTGTAATGCTTCAACATAATTGCACTAGTAAGGAAGGGTATTACCAATGTACTAATTCCATACATTATTATTTGATTTGAAGTGCCACAAGCAACCTCCAGCGATGTTCTTTGTGGATACTCGTCTGCGAGTTCCTCGGGATCAGGAGAGTGAAACAACCCCGGGGCGTAAGCCTATACAAATTGGTGATTCAAGATTATTTATTATGCGATTCTCGATTTCACTATTGTTTAACCTCTTTATTGCCTACTTTATTATCGCGGTGAAGATTGCAAAGACCACTTTGGCACTCAGCGATGATGACCTTTGCAATGTGCAAAAGGACATGTGCCGTTCATTAAATGCGTGAAGTCATCCATGAGAAGAGGTAGTTTCTTTTTCTGGGGAGGTGAAGTGGCGAAGCATGCTATACTTTGTAATTGGGAGCGAGGATAAGCGGGCGTGAACAACGATGTATATATAATAACCTTGTGTATATTTTTTTGAAAGACAACGAAGGATGTAATTTATATTAGATAGAGAATATCGAGAGAATTACATGGCGTAGGATATTGCACAGGAGAGTTTTACAAGGAGAATATCAAAGGAGTATATATAACCTTGTGTATATAACCTTGTATATACATAATGCAATTATGATTTATATGTGTGATTGTATATATAACCTTGTCATTGTTATGTATGGATTTGTCTTTGAGCATTGATGTGATTGATAGAATGTATGCATTTATTAATATTATAATATAATTAACATAACATTATTAAAAGATTCTCTGGATCTATGCAGGTAGACCAACTTAAGCCGGGCTGTGAAAATGCTTATTTATCTTTGAGGTGCTTAAGCCAACCATAGCGCACATACAAATAACACTTATATCTGGTAGGCGACAAGAAACCGCTTTGTACAAATAAGCTTTGTTGTCGGCGGGTTCTTAAGGCGTCATCTTTGTGCAAATCATTTTATGAATGGCGGCTTACAAACCGCTTGTACAAATGCTTATTTATGAGGAGGTTTCTTAAGCTGCCCTTTGTACAAATGCATTTCTGGATAGTTCTTAAAGCTTATTTGCATGCAAATATAGCAATTTCCACAGAGACCTTGATTCTGGTAGGGTGCAAAAACACCTGAGAAGATGGGTTACCACCCGCCTGTACAAATATTTTCTGTAGTAGTGATGGTTGTCGTACAAAACCATTAGTGATAACTACTATAGCTATCACAGACGGTTATAACTATGAAACATGCCGTATAGCACAGACCTTGGTTCCCAAGGTGTTTCATCTACCCCAAACCCTAGCCCCCGACATCCTTCTCCTAGGTGAACTCCTCCCCGGCGACCTCCTCCTTGTCTACCTCCTCCTTGGCGACCACCTCCGCTTCGCGCACCGTTTGCTCTGTCACCTCACCTCCCATCCCTAAGACCGTGTCGTAGCCCTCTAAGGTGAGATTACCTGGCACTTAGTGATCGATCGAATGCTCATGTGGGTTGTTCCCCAGGAAGTGAAATAAAAGGGGTTGTGGATTAGTACTCTCGACTTGCGAGGCTTAAGAATATGTGTGTGTCGGTGTTTACGTATAATATTGGCAAATAAATTACGTAAGTATAAGGGGATCACGCGCTCCTCTCCTCGAATGGTTAGACCAAAAAGCCTCAGATTATCTTGGTTGGGCTGAATGTCCCTACTTCGATTCGTGGTGGCGGTTTGAATGCCTGAGCTGGGAGAACAAGCAGAGATTACAAATGGAGGCTGGGGCCCTTAGCACTTTCGCTCGGGAAGAAAGAAGTCGGGAGGGCTTTCCTAAGCTGGCAGGGCAGGGTGAGGAGAACCTGGCGATCTAAAGGCGGTGCAGTGGCGAACTTCAGCGTGAGTGTGTGTGAAGGAAAAAATCTATCCTTCCTCAAGGGCCTGCCTCCTTTATATAGGAGAGGCGGGTTACGAGATTTGAAAAGAGACAAGAATGCCCGTCAAGGCGTCCTAGTCTTGATCATAATGATGGGCGAGGCTCTTCGATGCAGGCGACTGGTCTTGGTCATGATGGTGACGAGCTCAGTAGCGTCCCATCTGAGTGGAGTGAACCTGTGGTGGCGCCCTTTTGGGCGCATATCTGGCGCCTCTGGCCTTTGTCGGACGGCGTCTTGAAAAGATGGGTGCTTTAGTTTGAGGCCGCCCTACGGTTGCCTTGGAAGAAGCGTCCACCCCAATATTACCATTCGTCCGTCTGACGACGGTGACCCTTCGGTATATTCTTGGCGGCGTGGCGAGAGATTGTGGGGAGGGCTTGCGGGAACCTGAGTCGAGGTCTGGTGAAACTGTGGTAATACGATCTCAGGTCGGGTCGGAGTAGGTACTGCGGAGGTGTCGATACTGGTGGTCGGGAGCAGGTAGTCGTCCGACCGAGGTCAGCGACAACCCCTTCGATGAGGGGCGAGGCCATGTCGGTTTCACCTACGGCCGGACTCGAGAGCTAGATAACTTCGAATCGATCTTAAGTAGATGTATACTTTGCGGTAGGGTATCCTGGTATGGGTATTCATCGGTAGCCCCAAAGGCACGTCTGAAAGCGGCGTTCACGGAGGACCTTCCATTTAAATGCTGGTATAGTCTTCTCGATGGCGTGACCTGGCGCAAGAGGAAACGGAGTCTTCTGGAGAAGGACATCTGCTTTCGTAGAGGTCCAGCCATTGTTGGTTAGCCCATTTGGGTGCCTTGGCGCCCGGTGGGTGTAACCCGAGCCCCTGGCGGTCGGGAGAGGTGGTCAGAGGTTACGAGCCAAAATGAATCCGTAGAAGTGGTGGGGCCCTAATAAGCGACCACGTCGGTCGGCCGTGGCCAAGTGGCCGTGAGGCCGGATGCCTTGAGAGGTTCGGTTCGATGCTTGTTTTAACGTCGTAGCTAGATCGTTAGTGCTATTTTCTGTAGCAAATGGCTTGGGCGTGTTAGGCGTCTTTGGTTTAGCAGGAGCTAGGCGGGGCATCCATCTCGAGTCCTCGTCAGGCGAGGTGATCTGCGAGAGGAGGCATTGTCGATCCGCGGATCGCCCGTCCTTGGGTGTGGGACTGGAGGGTGAGCAAAGCGTGTTTGCCTCGTCGGCCAGTTACCTGGTGCTCGTGGGCTACAAGCGGGTTATCGAGTGGGCCACAGAGATCGGCGATCTCCGGGCAGACGATCCTGCGTCGGGTGTCAGAGCCAGTGAGGCGACCCATAAAAAACCTTTCTTTACTCAATCCGTATACTCTAATATATATATATATATATATATATATATATATAGGAAACCTTTTTCGTACTCGAGTACATACTCTCACCTCTAATATACCACTTAAATAAGCGCTTTATACTCCTTTATCACTTTCGGTATGCTCGATAATAATTCTAAGATGCTCCAATACAACATGATTAAAAAATTTCATGAGACCCTTTTTTTTGCTACATACTCTTTTCCATATGTATAAGGAATATGTAAATAAATTATGCTATAAGGGGTGGATTTTAATGAAATTTTTCATGAAACTCACTTTGAAGTATCTTATAATCGATGATAGAGTATACTCAAAAGGATAAAGAGGTATAACAATATTATTTAAGCGGTACATTAGAGGTAGTACATACACCAGTGTATGGAATCATTTTCCTACATATATATATATATATATAATTTTGTTAATGTATTGTTACTGATTATAAGATACTCCAAAGTGAGTTCCACGAAAAATTTCATTAAAATCCACCCTTTATAGCATAATTTGTTTACATATTCCTTTTACATATGGAAAAAAGTATGTAGCAAAAAAAATAAAGGGTATGATGAAGTTTTTCAATCATGTTGTATTGGAGTATCTTAAATTATTATTGGAGTATCTGAAAGTGATAAAGAGTATAAAGCATTTATTTAAGTGGTATATTAGAGGTGGGAGTATGTACTCACAGGAGTCTGGAAAAAGGCTTCCTATATATATACAAACATTTACTTTGATCAGTCCAATATTCTGATATGTGATTTTATTTTTGATATAAATTACTTGATAAGATTGAAATATGATTTTGGTTAAATAGATGACATAGAAAAGCTGTTACAAGCTAAACAAAAATTTGAGGTGGAAATCGAACAACTGAAGTGTAAGTCTGAGTTAATTGAAAAGATTTATGAGATAAAACAAGAACTGAAAGACATATATGATAAATTATAAGATATTGAATCTCTTAACACGGCACTCATCATTAAGAACCGAAGGGCTAATGCAGAGTTGGAAGAAGCCAAAGCCGAGCTTATAGTGGTAATATAAAGGTTTGTAGTATTTAATTCGATATGATTACTAATAATATACCAAGACACACTTTTCACAACAACATGATCATATCGCTTTTGTAGGGATTAAGAGATATGACTAAAAATCAATCGATTATTGGTGTCAAACAAATCGGTACTGTACTGGAGTTGTGGAAGTTCAGAGAGAATCGAGAAACTTCTGTTGTGGAAGCTATGGCACATACGATGGTAGTCATAAAAAAACCCTAAGGTCTTTTTATCTTGAACTATGAAATAATGTGGTTTCTCAATGTACGCTTGTTGATATTTATGATATATATCATATTTTGTTAATGTATTGTCATCTGAACTATGAAATAATACATTCATTATCATATTTTGGTATCATATTTGTGGTAAGGTCTTCTGATCTTGTATAGAACATGATCACTGTGGTCTTGTTCCTGCACAAGACCACAGTGAAAATAGGCTGCCTACGATATTCTCATTCAGCATGATGATGAAGTGGAAGATAAGTCAGAGCATGAAAACTTTTAGAACAAATTATGGATGGAATTGGATTTTGCCTTAGAATCCATCAACATGAGAATAAGAAAAAAGATGAAAGTGCTTCAAATGTTCATATTTTAAGACCCTATGTTGTCTCAATACATCTAGGATATTTTGATATTCAATTGCAGAATCTATAACTGGTTATGCCTTGTAAATATCGTTGTAGAAATATCTAAGGAGAATAAAATTTTGAACAACAGATACTAATCATGAAAATTCTACAAAGGAAGTTGGGGAAAAAACATATCTCAACCAATTCTAACTACGAACCGTCTATGATGAGAGAATATCATAAACGGTTCTATGACCAAACGGTTCTATCCTATAACCATCTATGATATTCTCATCACAAACGGTTCATAGATAGAACCGTATCTGATGTTAATTTTTACTGGCGGTTCAAAAACCGTCTGTGATATGTCTTTCTTATCACTGACACACACCAGAACAGCACATCACTGCCAATTATGAGAGCCGGCAGTGATACTCGAGATTATCACTGCCGGCTCAGGAACTAGTAGTGATAAGAGCTATCATTGCCGATTCGTTGTACAACCAGCAGTGATAAGAGCTATCATTGCCCTTATACCACTTTGCTTTGCAAACAGTACAGGCATCTAAGTCTGCAAACTCATTGCGATACAATATGCAATCGTTTGGACATGCGTGTATTCTTTGTACTTCTAGTCCCCAGCAGGCGGACAACTTATTGGGTGTTTAAATAGAGCCGGCAAGTAAATTTGTAAGTCTAGGGCCACACGTCCCGCTCCTTGAATAGTTAGACTCAAAGTCCAAGATGTATCTTGGTTGGACGAATATCCCTACTTCCGATTCGTGGTGGTGGATCTCATTGCTTTCGAGTATGGCGAATTACAAGCGAGCTAAGGACATGCCTTTAATGCTCATTCGAGTGGGGGGCCTCGAGGCTCGAGCGCTCACTCGGGTCGGAGGGCCGGGTGAGGTCGGATAATGAACGAGGCAAAATGAGAAAAAGCAAAACCCCCTTCCTAGAGGCCCTGCCTCCTTTATATAGTCGGAGGGGCCGGGTTACATGAATCTGGAGGAAAGATGTGAGGGAATACTATGCCGAGAGTCGGTCTTGGTCTTGGCGCTTGATAGGTATTTATCCATCCCACGCCTAGGTTAGTAGACACTGCGGATAGTGTTCCATTGGGAAGGTGCCGCTTGCCCTCTGTCACTTTGTCGGGGCCAGCGTTGCTTATCTTTGTGCTGCACTGTACTGCCTTGAGGCCAGGCGTGTCCCTCCATTGTAGCTGACAGGGTGAAGGGTCGGTGCTTGACTTAGCGGTGCCCTCCGGTGTTGTCTCGGGAAGGGCTTGGGGATGTCGGCCGCTTAGAGTTTGACAGTTAAGCGGAGAATTCTTGAGCTCCGTCCAGAGTCTGGTCGGAGCTTCGTGAAACGCCCGACCAGTTACTGTCGGAGCATGTGGGGGCCTTGCCACGGTTACTGTTTGAGCATGTAAAGACGCCCGTCGGTAGCCCGGTCAGGGGTGCCCCAGCGAGCTTGATTGAGGCAAGAGTAACCCTTCCGTGTCCCTTTGGGCCTAGAGATGGACTCAAGATGGTTCATCTGGCGATCCAGAATGTTAGGGATAATCCCATCTGCGTAGGCGGAGGCTTTGATAACATCCCTTCGGCCTCTGTATCGTCGGTCTGGACTCACGAGTCGGATGGTCGAGAGAAACTCGATCTTGAAATAGATGTATACTTATTTGTGGGATACCTGGTAGGAGTATTAAATGCGATAGCCCGGGCCATCTGAAGCGTGGCGTTCTGGATGGGCCCTTCATCTTCGTCTGGCATGGTCTTCTCGTGACGGCTGGCGCTACGGCCGGGTTTCCTCGCGGATGGCGCTTTTGCTCGGTCGAGTCCGACTAACACAGTCGGTCAGTCCGGCTGGGTCTTGGCGTGGCCTTGGTGGAGTGTAGCCCCCAAGCCTGGCGTTCGCGCAGTGGTCGGGGTTTATATTGGTCGATGAGAACTTCGTGGCAGCGGTAGGATTTAATCGTCGTGATCCTCCGAGGATCGGAAGGTTGCCTTAGGAAGAAGAACGCAGACCGACTGGCGGTTGTTCCGATGGAGTCTCTTGGCGTGCACAGTGGGTGTAGCCCTCGAGCCCCGAGCGGTCGAGAGCCGGATGGGGGTTTATCGATCAAAACAAGGCCGACCAACTTGTGTGCGGTCCAAATGCGCCTTCGCGAGAGGTTACAGTTCCGAGTGCTCGCTTTTACGTCGCTGCTAGACGCTGCTCGTTTCGTCGTAGCTAGACTTGGCGTGTAGTCCGCGAGGGAGGTCGAGATGCCTTTGCTAGAGTTACGCTCCCGAGTGCTTTCGCTTTCGTCGTCCAGCTAGAGCAGCTCATTTCGTCGTAGCTAGACGCAGCCGTGGTCGGCAGGGAGAGTCGAATGCTTCGCGAGAGGTGCAGCTCCAGTGCTCGTTTTACGTGCGTAGCTAGACGCGGCTCGCTTTACGTCGTAAGCTGACGCAGCCGTGGTCGGCGAGGAGGTCGGAATGCCTTCGCGAAAGGTTCTAGTTCCGAGTGCTCGTTTACATACGTAGCTAGACCGGCCGTGGTTACGGCGAGAGAGGTCGGATGCTTCGCGAGGTCTAAGTTCCCGAGTGCTTTCGTTTTACGTCGTAGCTAGACGCGTGGCGTGGTTAGCGTGGAGAGGTCGGATGCCTTCGCGAGAAGTTACAGTTCTGAGTGCTCATTTCGTCGTAGCTAGACCTTGGCCGTGGTCGGCAGAGAAGTCGAATGCCTTCGCGAGAGGTTCCGCTCACGGAGTGCCTTCGTTTACGTCGTAGCTAGACGCTTGCCGTGGTCGGCGGGGAGGTCCATATGCCTTGAGCGAGAGTTCGGCTCCCGAGTGCTCGTTTCGTCGTAGCTAAACGCGCCGTGGTCGGCGAGGGAATCCGATGCCTTCGCGAGAGGTTCCGGTTCCGAAAGTGCTCATTTACGTCCTAGCTAAACGCCGTTAGTCGAAATTTGGTTTAACGCCGACTAAGCGAGGGCATCATCCGAGAGTCCTCGTCTGGCGAGGCAATCTGCGAGGAGAGGCGGCTGTCGGTCCCGTATGCGCCCGTCCGTGGGTGTGGGACACGGAGAAGTGAACAAGCGGCGTGTTGCCATCGTCGGCGAACACCGTGCTCGTGGAGCTACAAGCGGGTTATCTGAGTGGGCCCTAGAGACCAAGCGATCTCGAAAGTGACGATCCTGCGTCGGTGTAGGACCCGCGAAGTGCCCATAAAAACTTCTTTACTCAATCCCGTATCGGACCTCGTGAGTTCGTAGCTTGGGCCTTGCACTGTATGCCGCTTCGAAACTCCGCAGAGAGAGTTTGAAGTATGGTCTCGGACACGAATTAAAGCGATTGGGTCATTTATTGCCAACTAAAGACTCCGAGGGTTAGCCTTGAACTAGCCCTCGCTCGCCGCTTCTTACGGGCGGCTTTTGAGGATCCACTTGAGTGGATTTTGCCTAGCTCCATGGCGAGTCTTAATCGCGGGGCATTGAGCCCTCTCGCCATCTCGAGGCCGCTTCGGCCGATGGGCTTTTCATACCTTCTTGGCTCGGTGGTCTTGGAGGCGAGATCGGGAAGTCGCGAGGCGTCGCTTGCGGCGATGCCTGGCGCCTTCTGCTTTCGCATTCAATCTGGCGTCACGGAAATTAAATCTGACGAAATGATTGGGAGGATATCGTCTCACGGTCAAGGCGGCATGGCGGTTTGAATGAATGACGGCCTTCATCAAGAGACAAGTTGTCTTGGTAGCGTCACTTGCAGATCGGTCTCGTTGGTTGTTGCATGTTTGGTACGGTGCACTTAGCCGCTATATAACCGGTATTTGGAGGTGGTAGGGACGCGCTCTGCCTTTACTTCGCTCCCTCTTCGCTTTTGCCCTTCGCCTCCCGCTTTGAGGCGAGAAAAAGGAAAAAAAGTCGAGGAGAGAGTAAACACATTTTTCTCCTCCGACTTTGATCGCTCGCATCTGGAGATGTGGTGGTTTGAGTGCATTGCCATCAACCGGTGTCTTTCGTGCAGAGAGAAGGGTTCCTCCCTCGCAGGATGTTTGAAGTGGAGAAGTAGCGGCGGGGCAGCGGAATGTCAGGCCGTGGAAGGGAGATCGTGGTGCCACTTTGGTTCTATAGTAGCGCTGTTGGACTCCTTCATCCTTAAATCATGAGGATGCTACACCACTACTGAGGTGGAGGTGCACCATCTCAACCCCAGCGTTACTCCACATGCGATCTTCATTGTGTGAGGCATTCTGAGGATCGAGCCCCTTTGGCGGCTGTGGAAATACTTCTTCCATGCACGATTGTGGAAGGATAAGGCGGGCGGATGCCACGGCGTCCATGGGAGGTCTTGGCCCGCGACTCACGTGATCAGTCATGGTCGGAGTACATCCCCTGAAGCTGCCGTCGTCGAATCGGGGGTGGCACTCCGAGTGGCTCTATGCTCGGAACTGAGAGAGCCTTTGGTCTTCCTTTAGTTGTCTCCACGAGTCGGGGCGAATGGGGCTAGGGCCCCATAAAAGGGAGAAGAAAGAAGAAGGCGCCGGTCTGGGCGGATCGAGGCTCCGGTGAGGCGAACTACCCCATGAAAGTTGTTATGCTTACGTTCATGAGAATGCGTGCAACCCCTTATGGAAATGGCGGCGCCCGATGTACTCCTACAGCGGGCATCGAATTCCATGAGGATGGTCACCAGTAAGCTCAGCTGCGTCGAAGCTTGAGGCGTGGTGGCCGTCGTCTTTGGTCGGGGGCGCCGCACCGGTGGCGGCACGGTGGCGGCCCTAACCCTTCTCGGCGGGAACCCCGGTTTGGTAAGCCGAATGATTCCTTTCTTCTTCTCCTTCATCCCTTGGCGTTAGCATGCGGTTTGATCGGCGCCTTTGTGCTCCTGTGTGGTAGGATGGTTTCGGCTAACTTGCGGAGCGAAGAGAAGGCCCGAGCCCTTGAGGCCGCCTACGAAGAATCGACCGCAAGAAGCGGTGAGGAGGAGGAAAGGAAGAAGAAGAGGAAGCTGATTAAGATCATGAGCGGCGAGGAGACCTCGTGTCGGACTTTGTCGATATGGCGATCTGAGTCATCCTCGGCGGCGGAGTGGTGGCGGCAACCGATGATCCGTATGAGGCCTTCCTCAGACGCATGGACCGGCCACCATAGCGGGCGCCAAAGACGAGCGCCGCCATCGTCGGGTCAGCGAGAGGTCCCCGAGGGAGATGTCCTGAGGAAGTGAAAGGCGGTCGCCCTCGGCAAAGTCCGGCTGAAGAGGGCCTTGGAAATTGCTGCCGTTCCCTCGCTCGACGGTGGCATGCTTTCTGGAAGCGGAGTGTGGTTCAGCGAGATCGTGGCCAGATGCGCCTCCGGTGGAGGTTGGGGCGTTGAGCCCGAACCGTCCTGCATCGTAGTGGGACCGTCGGCGGAGGCTCGGGAGGTCGAGGCCGAGGAGATTCTCGCACCTTGGCAAGGTGGGGTCGGCGGGAGACGTCGAGAGCAGTGAACTTCATTGCCGCCACCGGACTGTGCCGGTGGCGCCATCTGGCGCTGTTGCGACCTCTGACGTCAGGACCAAAAGGCGAAACAGAGAGATGATCGAGACAGAGGCGGTTGATACTGAGTCGCGAGTGGAGGCGGCGCTACGTCCACCGCGACTCCTCGGCCCGGCCCATGCTAACCTTAAAGGCAACGATCCCGAAGAAAAGCCGTTGCTCGTCTTTGGACATCCGGCAGAGGCTGAGTCATGGGGGCCTACCAAGAGGGTCATATGGTGGTGGAGGCTCACTGAGCCAGTTCAAGCCGGTCGGCTTCGCCCTTAGCTCGGTGGGGGCCTTGAAAATCATCTCGACATCACCCGTCGACCATCCGTAAGCTTCGCCCGACCGCTTATCTTCCTCCTTTGACTTGCTTTAGCGGCGCAAAGCTAAATCGATGCGGGCTTTTGCGTTATTAAAGGATCGGTCGGGAGAGAAGTCGGCATCCCTCCACATTTTGCACGCCGGATGATGGCGCCCAAGGAGAGGATCTGTCGTCGGCACTCCGAGCCACGCGAGGCTCGGGAAACTCTGGCGCTGTGCAAGTGAGGAATGAAGAGACCCGATGGGAGTTGCTTGAGAAGCGTCGGATAACCGAGTCCTGGAGGTGAGGATATCCGAGCTCGAGGCACTTCTGGCGGCGGCCAACAGCGCCAAGGATGCCGCTGTTGCCGTAGAAAAGGCCGCGCGGTCGGAGGCGGTGCGCCTTCAAGGCGAGCGCAACCAAGCTCGGTGGTCGGACTCACGCCAGAAGGACGCCTCACGGGCGAGGAGAGGTCGGGCTAAGGCCGAGGAGGACCTCTAGCACCTGGAGACTTCCACAGCTAGTAAGCAAACCGATCCTGGTCCAGCCTTTTGCGATCGGATCGTTGAACCTTCTTTGACTTTGCTTCGACACGAGAGTTGCGGAAGGATCTCGGCTGACGGAGGTAGCAGTTGGTGGTGGAGGAACGTGATGTAGCGGTTATATCGCCATGCGGTGGCCTTGATGGCGAAGGAGATGGCGGAGAAGGACTTGCTCGTGCAAGCCGCCGAGCCGACGACCCTTCGTGGTCGTGAGAATCCGTGATCAAGTGCTTGGGACCGCCGGGCAAGGTCCAAACTCGCTTGCCGCCGTCTTTGTACGTCTTGGAGCCGCCAAGAGCTCGGTGAGCAAGGGATCGAGCTCGGGGCTTTTGGTGGTCTTCGCCCTTTCCCACTACAAATGACATCGACCTTGCCGTTGTCGGCGATGGGGCTCGCGTGCCGGACCGACCGAAGAGGTCGAAGGCCGGGAACTAGGTCGACCCGACTTGCCAGGGCGATCGCTGACCGGATACCGCCAGGGAGCATCCTCCACCGAAAACAGGAGGAAAGTTAAACGTTTCGATTTTTGTAATAACTTCGTTTTTGTAGTGAACTGAAGTTTCATTTTGGTTGGGCCATTCTGCAGGCCCGATTCTATTTTTCGCGCTTTCCCAAAGATGATGAACATTCGATGACCGTAGCTTTTAGGAACCGCGGAGGTTGCATAAGCGTGGGTCGACATGTTAGCACTTTTGGGAAGGCTCAAAAAAGGAACAAGGACCTAAGGAGCAAAACGCTCGCTCGCACTCATCATGGGAAAGGAGTGTCTCCGACCAGCAGTGGCTCGAACCACACGGGCACTTCCCTTTACCACGAAGCACCACTTCGCGACCGTAGCCTCTGGGGCGTAGGCCGTAGCACTTGGGTCAAGAAGGTTACCGTTAGGTAGAGCCGAATGGCCGGTCGGGTCACCGATCCGTGTGAGTGCGCGGATCTGCGGCCCGCGAGCGGTGCGTGGGAACCAAGCTCACGGTTTCCACGCGGCGCTTGATTTCAGAAAAAGGGGAAACATGCGGGAATAAGGAAAAGCTTAGGGAAACAATTCGCCTTATCTTTTTCTCCGCGAGGTGGAGATGTCGTGGCGGCTGGGTCGCTTACTTTCGGCCCTTGGGCGCCCAGATAAGTGATACCTCGCGCCCGGCCGTCCAGTATGACCAGCCGTTCGGGGAAAATCGAAGAGTCGCTGCAAGACCTTCTGGCCGGCAGGTCCTTCGCCCGCTTGCCTCGTTGTATTTTAATGCGAGGTGGGAGGCGTGGACTGGACACGTCCTGTCGCGCGGGACGTGGAGTTAATGCGCGTGCGGTGCGTTGCCCGGGGCAACGCCCACTTCGATTGCGCCTGCGCGCCTCATCTGACGACGCCGAGAGCAACCATGCATAGCCATTCTTGCTGTCTTCCTACTCTCCCTTTGCTTCTTCGCGATAAGGGAAGGGAAGGTGATGGCGAGCAGGGGCGACGATCGGAGGGCCGGCAAGCGGGAGGCGACGGCGGATCCCCTGGGGTCGGACCCCAAGAGATCCTGCACCATCGCCGGTCGTCTTGGCGTCTCAGGCGAGGAGAGGGGCTCGTGACCGCCTGCCGACCTTCCGCATCAGTGGATCCTCTTTGGAGTGAGCTTTTTCGCTCAATGTCGGGATGATTTTGATTCCGACTTGTCGACCCGAGCTTTTTCCTTCTTCACCGCAGAGCTTCGCTCGAGATCGCCACGCCAATCAGCACGTGGTCGCGATGACCGCCTCGGCAGAGGCGAGCACCGCTAGAACCGCTCCGGGCGCTCCTCGATCGCCTCGGCGGTCCCGAGGGCTCGAGCCGCATCTCGTGATGACGCGTCCTAGAAGCCTCTGCGGATCCGAAGCCCATGGCCGCCAGAGGCGGGAGATCTTGTGGCGGCGAAGTTGGATCCGAGCCCTAGAGGCGCGCAAGCTTGGTTTTAGGCGGCGCCGCGGAGAGGAGCTGGCCAAGACGCACAAGGAGCGCTGGACCCTACGTGAGGATCTCATGAACGTGTTCGGTCCGCCTTCGAGAGCATGGCCAGGAGCTTCAAGCCTCTGGGGGTGGGGCTACAGGAGCCGCCGGAGCGTAATGAGCTACATTACGCCTTTGGCCTCTCTGTGATAGCCAACGCTCGCCGATTTACCTCGCGCCCTCTGTGGCGCTCTGCTTCGAGGGGCGGAGGTCGCCGTCGCCGTGGTGGAGTATGTCTCTGGCATTTCTTTGTGCCGCCGCAATGCCTCCTTCGATCCAATCGGGACCGTTAGGCGGGTCGAAGGAGACTTGAGACCGGCGTGGGCAATAGTCTGGCCGGCAGCGGAGATCGTGGCAGGCTCGTCGCGTCGACGGCTGAGCAGCCGCAGCGACTCGAGGATGGCTGACCGCCGATGAGCCTCCGAGCGATCATGTCTAACTTTGCTTCTCGAAGGTGTAATCGTGTGTATGTCGATGTCATGGATTTTGGGGATTTTGCCGATATTTCGTGATTTCTTTTTCGTAATGTACACTCATCGGCGACCATAGCCCTCGGGGCCGCGAAGTCGCTAGGCGTGAGGTCAGAGTGCAAAGGTTTTGAGGCAAATGCGAAAAACGCGGCAAAGGGCCCAAACAGTCCAAAAGACGCGTCCGAGATCGACCATGGATCACCTCGCGTGGGCTTCCCCTTTTCCACGAGGCGCTACTCAAGAAGCCGTGGCGGTGGGCGAGGCCATAAGCGCCTGTTGAGAAGGTCACCGTCATAAGGGATCTAATGGCGGTCGGGGCGCTATCTTAAATAACATACAAACAATGACCCCAAAGCAGCGTCTTGCGAGGACTAGGATGTGGTCGGGCGCAACACTTTCGAACCCGAGGATTTGGTAAAAACGTGCGAATAAAGATGAAGGTCGAGACGGAATCTCCTTAGCTTCTCAATATCCTGAGCGCTTGACACAGCGTGATCCTCGGGCCGCGCTGAATCGAAAGGTGCCGAAGCCGGAGGATCCCCATGGCGCTTAAGGAACTTAGCGGCGGCATGTTTTGAACTGACAACACGCTCTCCGGCTCGTGAGGCTCCGATAGCGGCCTTGGTCCCCGTCCCCGAATCGGGGGCCAGGGAGCGATTGCTTCTTCTTAAATGATGCTCCACCATGCGGGGGAAACATGGAAGACCGTGTGACCTCCCGACCGATTGTTGGAGAAAAAGCCATCAAGGAGGAGATGGGAATCAGGAGATCACGAAGATGACGGCGGGGCCCCTACTGGCGCGCCAACCTGTCGGTGTTTAATAGAGCAACCGCAAGTAAATTTTAAGGTCTAGGGGCAGCGGCGTCGCCCCTTGAATGGTTAGACTCCTGGAGTCCAAGATGTATCTTGGTTCGGACGAATATCCCTACTTCGGTTAAGTGGTGGTGGATCTCATTGCTCGAGTATGGCGAATTACAAGCGAGAGCTAAGGGCCAGGCCCTTAATGCTCGTTCGAGTGGGGAGCTCGAGAGCTCAGGCGCCACTGTGCCGGAGGGCCGGGTGAGGTCGGATGAGCGAGCGAGGCAAAATGAAAAGCAAAACCCCCTTCCCTAGAGGCCTACCTCCCTTTATATAGTCGGAGGCGGGTTACACGGAATCTGGAGGAAAGATGTAGGGGTATACTGTGCCCGGGAGTCTCGGTCTTGGTCTTGGCGCTGACAGTCAGTATCCATCCCACGCTTGGGTTGGTAGACACAACGGACAGTGTTCCATTCACTACAAGAAAAGTGATTATCTGTGACGAAAACGTCGTGACGTTGTCAACTTTTGTCATGGAAAATCTATTTTCTGTGACAATTTGTTTATGTTCGTCATTAATTGTATCAGGCGCCGTCGCCCCATGTACTTTTGTGACGAAACATAAAATTTCATCATGAAACCATAATACAAATCGTCATAGAAAATGAATGGTTGTTTATCTTAGACTAACATCAAACATATGTATGTATTGTAACGATATGCTTCTTCATCACGGAGGCATGGCCTATCGAGAGGCTATATCTAGAGGGCCCCCTGTCCGAGGTGGCCTTGTTGTCTGACTTGGCCTTGTGGAATGTCGGAGTCTATACGTAGTTTAATGAAAATACGGCAAATACCAATTTTTAATAAGGGCAAAAAGAGGTTAGGTGGAAATTCAAATAGAAATCTACTACACAAAAAAAGTGGGATTTTGCTTTAGAGTTTCTTGATTGCATGTGTTTTGTTACGAATTCAAGATGCAAAAATTATTTGGATTTATAAAATTGAGATATAAATCATTCTATGGTTAGTCATGTGCATGCAGAGTTTATTTCTAAATGTTTTTGTAATTTAAAGTTTGATTTAATTTTAGAAATAGAAAAACAAGAAAATTTAGATTAGTTTTCTACTGCCCTCTCGATCTTTTGTGTCACGATTTATTTTAATGTATACATTGATTTACCCTATTTTATATTTTTATTTATTACTCATTTATATATCTCTACGCCTCCTTTCTACTGGTGCCGCTGCCTGGATGTGAATAGATGTGGTTGATGATTCTATGTGGTGATCTCTGTCCAATTTAATTACAAATAAGAAGTATTTAGAGTTAGACTTCATATGCCTAAATTCTGATTGCTTGTGCTGTGAATTAGCAAAACATGCTCATTATTTGAGACTAGGCCAGCGATAGCCGTTATTAATTGATGCGATTTAAGTCTTAACGAGAATGTAATCTAGAGGTAATTAGCTTTGATTTTATTTTCTTGTGTTTGATTGTCGAAATGGAGCCTAGAAGGTGTAATCGATCATCATGTGCCAAAAGGAAGATATGTACATTTGGTTTTGTATCCATTTGTAACTAAATGATGTAAGGTCTTGAAAATAAATCTTTGTGCCTTGAGATTATAATAAGTTCATACTGACGTTTTGAAATCTAAAGGCAGAGAGCAATGCATGTATTTGAAGATTTGCATATACATGCTTAAGGCATAGAAAAGACGCTAAGGCTATTTATGACATAGTTAACTCCTTACTGTATGTGATCCCAATTTAAGTAGCTGCACGCCGGAGGACATCTTATGTGCTTCACAGTGATGTTTATGCCTTCCAAGCAATAGGGTCTCGAGAATATAGTGCACTGTTTTGCTGAAAGAGCACATAGATAATCAGGCTATGTATCTTTCTGTGCTTAAATGATTCAAGTTCTAGGAATTTCATTTATGTATATTTAATATCATCTTGAATTTTCAGATTAGCATGTAGTACTTGAATTTGGGTTCTGCACATTCTTATTGTAAGGCATAAGGAGATTGGTAGGGTAGAGCAGAGCATGAATGCCTTGAGTTCCTTTGAGTAAAAAATGCTATGTGCTTTCCAACCCTCATCTTGAATGCACATTACTTCATTCCTTGAGTCGAGTTTGAACTTATGTGTAGATTAGGGGGTCTTGACTCTTGAGCTCAAATCGGTGGCAATTATCGGAGTAATTCTCATTGCTCAATTGGGTTCTGTTATCTTCATTCACAACTAGTTTTTTCAGATATAAAAAGTCATTTCTCGTTAGTTTCTGAGGAAATGAATCACTCAAACATTTTTCTTTTTAAATTGAAAATTGCATGCATTGAGCTCTGCATCTTTATGGTTCAGGTCATAACTCAAGAGCTTGGAATGAACCTTGAGAACTTTGAGCCTCCCATGTTGGGTTCATGCAAAAGGTATGATAACCGGATGCTGGTAGACTTTTATGTCTTTGCAAGTGATAACTGAACCTTGTAAATGTAGTCCTAGTGCAAGGTGTTAGTTCTTTATGTGTTGAAGAGCTTCTAATTTGGTAGAGTAATCATGAAACATACATCATTCCCTTAGTTACAATTGTGCTAGCTAAATATAGGGTCAGGAAGAGCATAGAAATTTATTACCTTCATTTTTTAAGTTAGATAATATATATAGAATTGGAATTGATCAAGCCGTTTTAGCAAGCCTTCCACATGAGTGTAACAGATGCAAGTATGCTTTATAGCGTAGTGAAAGTGTAATTAGAAATGATGGACAATCATCGATGATTTTTTTAGTCTGTTGTGTTGTTTTTCAGAGTTCAATTCGTTCACCTATCTGACATTCAAATTCTGATGCACAACTTATCATTAAATCATAGGATATCCATTACCTTCAGAAAAATGTATCCAGCAAAGCGTCCATTCAGTTTTAAAGATGATCCTGAATTGGTTAACATTACTCTAGAAGCAAAGAAGAAAGCTGGCAGATCCTCGAGATGAAGGCAAGGGCAAGCGACTGATGTACACATTAGGAATCGAGAAAAACATCCGTAGCAAGAGATCAAAAGGAAAAACATCTCGCTGAAAAAGCTGGATTGGGCATTCTTGAGACGAACCTCCTCAACATGCACAAACCCGTCACATATAATTCGCCATGCCTAAGCTTGCATGGCCAGCCTACTATCTCTAGTGCAAGTTCTGAGAGAGAAAGAGATTCTGTTCTGAGAGAGAGAGAGAGAGATTCTGGGAAGGGAATGAATTCTGGAAAAGGATTCCCCTTAGGAGTGAGGAAGGGAATGGAATGCTGGGAAACGGTTGGAGATGGTCTAAGTTGGTTTGGATGGCAGATTAGGAGTCTATTTCTTTTGCAATTTTTTGAGAATTTGTTTGTGTTGTATGAGATCTGAGGATAGAGATTTTTGAGAGGTTTGAGGTTATGCAGATCTTGATGTTTTGTTAGTTTGTATCAAAGTTTATGATTTGATTCCCACCTTTTATAAATTTTAGATGTAATTGAATGGATTTGATTACTCTATAATTTAAATGGGTTGTTGATCTGTGCGAATGTGAAATCTGTTTTAATTGAGATGTGCGAGTGTTCAATGACGAAAATGCATATCCACGTGGCAATAATCGTGATAAACAATTTCGTCATAAATAAAACGGTCAACGCTCATTTTTGGCCGATCGGAGTGTTTTTTTATGACGAATTTAACATTTTTCGTGACGTTTTACGTACAATTAATGACGGTTATATTTGTCATAGAAGTGACCTTTTGTCGATTTAAAATGTAATTAAATCATAGAAAAGTTGAATTTTATGATTTAAAATAAGCAATTCGTCATTGAAAACTTTCTGTGACGCACTTTCTATGACAAGTTGAATTTTGTCATAAAAAACCTACAATGACGATTTCGGGACTAATGATGACGAGTTTGGATCGTCATTAAAAATTACTTTTCTTGTAGTGATTGGGAAGGTGCGCGCCTGCCCTCTGTCCGCCTGTCAGACGCTGACGTTGCTTATGTTGTGCCCTGGTACCGCCTTGAGACGGAGCGTGTCCCTCCATTGTGCCTGACGGGGTGAAGGGACTGGTGCTTGACTTAGCGGCCCTCCGGTGTTGTCTCGGGAAGGGGCCTGGGACTGGCGACCGGCTTGGAGTTGACCGTTAAGCGACGGAGATTTACCGAGGCTCCGTCCGGGAGTCTGGTCGGAGCCCGTGAGAACGCCCGACCAGTTGCCTGGTCGGAGCATGTGGGGACGCCCGATCGGTAGCCCGGTCGGGGTGCCCCCGGCGGGCTTGATTGAGACCGAGTAACCCTTCGTGTCCCTTTGGGCCTAGAGATGGACTCAAGATGGTTCATCCGGCGATCCAGCAGATATTTAGGGATAATCCCATCTGTGAGGGGCGGAGGCTTTGATAACATCCCTTCCAGCACTCTGTATCGTCGTCAGTCTGGACTCTGAGTCCAGATGACTGAGAGAAATACAATCTTGAAATAGATGTACACTTCGCTGTGGGATACCCCTGGTAGGAGTATTCGTCAACTTGCTTGGCTTGATACGTAGTTGCAGGCAACACGTTACCCTCTGGAAGCAAGTCCCCCAAGAGATAGAGCAGCTCAGTAAAGCTCTTATTGGACCAACCATTGCTTGCCTTCAACTGCAGTAGTGAAAGCATAGTATGCACCTTTTTATGCTCCTCCTTGCAGTCCGGGTACAATGGCATTGTAGAGTCCTCTACCATACGTTGGAACTTTTGAAACTCTCTTTCACTCATGAAGTCCCCCTCCCCATCACGCAACATTTAATCTAAATCATCTTCGTGGCTATTAGCGAACATATCTTCGACTGCCGTCATATCGTTGTCTCCGTCATCTTCATCAATGTGTTGCCCTTCATGTACAATCTCATCTTTACCATGCTCGGTCCAATAGGTATAGCTAGCCTTGAAACCCCTTCGAAGCAAGTGTGCACGTATCGACTTTATGGTAGAAAATAGCTTCCCATTTTTGCAATCAACGTATGGACAACATATATAGTCCGCCACCTTCTTCGACTTGTGCGCCACAACTGTGTTCACAAAACAAATCACACCATTAAAGAACTCTGGGCCACGACGGTCCGTGTCATAAATCCACCTTCAGTCCATCTATAATTAATTATATCAAACTAAATTTTAGTAAATCAATAAACGATCACAAAATAATTCATTCTTTACATTAGTCATGCAGAGCTAATTAATTAAATCAATAAACATCGATAAGCATATAACGCAAATAATAATATAATTGTAAATGATTAGATTTAAAAATCCATCTAGCAATTTTGACTATATTAAAATACATCAAACTTTTTTCATTATTTAAATATCCATCTAACATTTTTTTATTATTTAGAAGATTTATTCATTTCATTTGTTATGTAGTGCTATTAAATTAAATTAATATACATCAAATAAGCATATAATTGAATATAAGGATATATTTCCAAATAATTAGATTTAAAATGTATCTTGCAATTTTCATTATTGAAAAATCCATCTACCATTTTTCATTATTTAAATATCCATCTAGCAATTTTCACTATTTAAAATTCATCGAGCAATTTTCACTATTTAAAATTCCATATAACAATTTTTATTATTTAAATAATTACAATTAGATATAATAGTCCATCTAGCAATTTTCATTATTTAAAAATCCACTAAATCACTAAAATGGATAATAATTATAATTTATTCAATAAATTAGCTAGATCTTAATTTCAGCATGTAACATCCTCGAAAATCCTAGTAAAATAAAAATCACTATTTTGAATTTGAATATTATTCTTTCTGAGTTTTCTTGGCATTATTGATTTTTATTTGGAGTTTCTTGGATTTTGTGTTGCAAGTAAAAACAAGTAAAGGAGAAGAAAGAATGAAAAGGAGAAAAGGCAAAAATGGAAAAAGTAAAAATTTAGAAAATAGTCATGAGAACCCTGAGCATGTAAGTAAATCATTTTAGCCAGCAATTGAAATTTTATGCATGGAAGAATGAAGAGATAAATTAACAAGACAATTTTTAAATCAAAACAAAGCATTGTCATAATTTATAAAATATTTATAAAACTGATCTGGAGCTGTAAAAATTATCATGAAAACCTTAATGCCATTTATACCTCTGGTAAAAATATTATAAATTAACAATGTCATTTAAGACTTTTCCAAATTTAATAACAGAAACCCTGAAAATCTAGAAATTGCAATGTCAGAATTTTCATAAAATAATGGAACCATATTTTGAGCTGAAAATTTTACAGAAGCATTCTGAGATCAAATACTTTTGAAAAACAAAATTTTAAAAATATTAGATTTCAATTGATCTCAAAGGAAAATCAAAATCTGAAACAAGAATTTAGGAGCAGTCACTGTTGTCAGAATATTTATAATTTTTCGATAACTTATCTTTACCTAAAAATTTTAACCAGACATCAAAATCTATTCAAAGACTTTGGTCAAAAAGTTTGATAATTTTATACTCCCATTTGACAGCTCAATAAATTCATGTTCTATACCCATTTCATCGACCGGTGGGTCTGGTCCCTTTGTCCTCTCTTTCTTCCCTCGTTTTACGATCGAGCGAGCCTTCCCGAGCCAGCGAGCTTGACCAGCCCGCTCAATGCACCGCCTTCGAGTCGTCGCGTCCTCGTGTCGGCCTCACCTCATCATAAGCTCGATCATCGCCACGTTCGTCCCTAGTTCTCGCGAAGCTTCAGCTGCTCCTACTTCCGTCGATTGCTGCCAGCTCGCCGGTTCCTTGTCGCATTCGGTGAAGCTCACAACCGAGCCAATATCAACCAAGGCCGGCACATTTGCTTAGTCTCTTAGCCATATCTTGCTCCCCTGTGATCACCGAAGTAGTACTCAGCTTTCCCCTCTATTCCTTCTTCCTCTCAGCAGCCAAGCAACCGAAGCCTTCTTCCCTTTCCGCCATTGCCAGGGAGGTCCAGAGCTCCAAGCCGAGATCAAATCAAGCAATAGAGCGAACCATTTCCAAATCCATCTGGGCTAGAGCATCGCCAGGCCTCAAGAATCAAAACCCCTCACTTATTTCGTGAGCTCTCCATGTGAATTTGTCGCCGCCGCGGCGCTCTTCTGCTTCCAAAACCGCCGACGGTGGTGGAGCCTCTCGATAACTCTCGCCAAGTAATTGCAAAATGAGATCTCCGGTGTTCACGATACTCTCATGGTGCCAATTTGTGTTGGATTCTCCGGTCATCACCTTCATCTTGCCGCCATGGATGCCACCGCAGAGCTCATTGCTGCACCACCTTGCTGCACCTTTGGCCAAATCGGTAACACCCCTGGATGCGCCTCGTCGAGCTCCCTCTCCCCATGCCGTCGCCGTCGCCGGAAAGCCACCGGAGTGCCCTCGCCGCCGAGCCCTAACCATGTCCCTGTTTCCTGTGTCTGCGAGGTGGGGCCAATAAGCCAGAAGCCACAGGTAGAAGAAGGGTAGGAGGCGCATTCTCTGTTAACAAAACGTATTTTCATTTTTCAATGAATTTCCAAACCGGTTAATAGTTAAACAAGCAATATCTTTTGCAATATTAGTTCAATTTCAAAAGAGCAAATTTCTATATTCATTTAAAATCCATAAGAATCCAAATATGCAAAAGTATTTAACTTTTGAGCTGCAAATGAATTTTTAGGAATTAAGACCTTCTAGTGATCCTATTATGGACTTTAAATAATAGTTATACATCATGAACTATAAAATGATAAAATAAATTCTTATATGTGAACCTGACCCTGAGATATTCAAATGTGCAGAAATATTCGAATTGTGAACCATGTTTAAATTATTTGCTTCATAATCATTAATTAACCTTGTTATGGCCATTAGCAAAATACTAGCATGATAGCTCATAAGATGGTAATGTAAGTTGTATTAGATTCCTAAAACAGCAAGAACCCATGTGTGCATAAATACTTAGAATCAGACTTAATTAGCATTCTCTTAATGGAAGGAAATATTAATTGTAACAATAAGTAAATAGTTTATCTATTGCGATTAAAGCTAAAATAATACCAAACTAACTTTATAACATTTCTAGGATGATACTTTGCTAATACCTGAAAAATGAATCAAGAATCATGTATAGGTTAGATGGAAATTAAGATTTGAACTTGGCCGATTTAAGTTTCCAAATGTGACCATTTAGGCTATTTCAGCCATCGATAAAATAACTCATCCAAATACTAAAATCAGTAAAACTAGTTTAGTAACACTGTACGAAGTTTATACTACCATATTCTATAAAATGAATCATAATCCATTAAGGTCTTCATATTAGTCTCATCAGATCAAAACCCTTAAGCGATAACCTTTTTGTTTCATTTTTGGCCGATTCCGATAATCGTCAACTTAGCAATGCCACTTAAGCCTTTTCAACAATGAAAATAATGTATCAGCCAAAGTCTAAAATTTATGGAATTAGCTTAGAATTGTTATACAAAGTATAAATCATCTTAGTATGAAGAAATAACCATACTTCCTCATGTTCTGCACATTAATCTTAATAGCTCAATAACCCTAAGTTATCACATCACTTTAGGCCTTAATGCGAATGAATAAACTTTAGGTAATAATGAAAGAAACCTGTAGTTAAGTTATTTTTATCACCGAACCTTCTCAAATATCGTAAGTTAGTCCAAGAGCTCTAAATCAAGAGATCTATCTTGTATGAATCTAATTCTAAGCAAAATCAATTAAAGATAAGGAACTAATCATTCATACTCTAATGTAATCGTTTAAGCCTTTTCATTAACTCGATAGTAGCTCATCTAAATATGAATTTAGTAAAGAATAGTTTAGAAATGATCTTCAAGATATAATCTACCGTAATCTCTTAAAATATTCTTATTTTATCTTGCTTCAATCAATCATAATAGAGCAAAACCCATAAGTAATAAAGTTGCTAAACTCATATTATGGATAGTAAATCAATGAAAGCTTGCAACTAATGACTAATTCTATTAATCTAACCAATTTTAGCATCTTGAATTAAGTAAAATAAGATTAATAAATTCATAAAGAGCAATCCTCGCTTTTTCCAAGTGTTTTATTTGTCTTTCTATCTATTTCCTTTTTGCCTTTATTGAAGTTAGTATTTTGCTTTATTTTCCGGTTCGACGTAGACCCGACGCCTCTATCTTCGCTATCGCCATCGCCAACCGTAATCATCGCCTTCATCGTAAACGCTCGAATAAGCAAGGCAAGCATCCTTTGACCATATTGATCCCAGTATTTTATATTCCTTTTGTGCATCAAATTGTTTATGCATGCGATTACTTTATGTAAATTGCTATCTTGTGGATTGGTAGTTATACCTGTTGTCTTGTGAATCTCCTTTGATGCTTTATGAACATGTGAACCTTGATAACCATAGATTGAGGTTAGGCACTACTTAATGTCATCATGGGTATATGCGTTCATTTTATTCATGCTTAGTCATGCTTTAGAATCAATGATGTACATGATCAACTCAATAATTGTTTCCTGAAAACATTGAAAATGTCACTGTTGGTGGTGGGTAATTTTGATTAAAAACCCAAAATGAAACTATGCTTTGATGCGGCGATTATTTGGCAATAGCGGTTGCAGTGTATGAATAGCACGTAGTGTAGGGTGAAGTGTCGCCGTGTCACAACTAAGGACCGAACGTCGTGTTGTATGATCCAAGAAAATCCGTACAAACCACGAGGGTGAGAATGGGGTAGCCTTAGCCTATTAAATTGTTTAGACATGGCTTTGCTCATTGGTAGGCGGAGCTAGCGGAGGCATTCTGCACGGTTTGCTTGTGAGGGCTTCCATGCGGTTCAGATGGGTAATTGCTGGCCGTGCATCGTGCACGCCTTGCCATGGACAGAGACGTGGTGTTGGGTGTGATAAATGTGGATCCACGGCTTGGGTGAGTGTCTCTGTTTGGCGGGGTTACCGTTCCGGTCAGTAAAGCCTTGTCTAGGAATTTAATGATTATGTATGATCGCTCATTCGCATACTCTTGTATGGCGATCCACTACCGACGTGGTGAGTTGATCATTCCTTGTGGGTACAGCTTGTACACTCGCAGAGTTTAAATCTAATTGATTAGCCGTACCCGCGGTCATGGGTGTCTTGGTGAACTTGCACGAGTTAAATGTTTTATTGTTTCCAAAAGGGTTTATTTTACAAGTTAGCTTACCCCACAGATGACCCAATGCTATACCCTGTGTGGGCAAGTATTGGAATCAGCTGTTGTGCCCTGTGTGGACAAAGAACTGGATATATGCCATGCGATGGCAAGGTTTGATTCGTCGCTCACGTCATGGAGGACGGTGAGTGTTTATTATGCTTTACTTATTTGCTATCAATTAATCTTGCTCTTTTAAATTCCGTTTGCAAATAACTTGATTTACAATTGAAATTCGCTTTATGCAAATTCACTGTAGTAGCCTCCTTTGGAATGGGCGCATATATTGTAGGATTTGCTCAAGTCTTGCCGAGTATGTAAAATGCTAGATCTTAATTTGAGCACAAGCACATTAGATTTTGCCTAATTAAATGTTCACACCATATAATTAGTAATTATCAAAATCTAGAGCAATCTATAAAGTAAAATTTAACTACAAATATAATATTGATCAAGTCACTAACCAGCTTGGAGAGAAATGCGAGATAAAATTTGGTACAATTTTTCAGCAGCAAGTCACTAAAATAATAACTATCGAGCAAAATAGAGCTTCTCTCTGTTCTACTCGGTCGGGGAAGGTGTCGGTCGGGTAGCGTATATAAAGGTACTTATCACTGCCGGTTCTGCGCAGAACCGGCAGTGACAAGGTCATATTACGCGGGAAAATATTATTACTGCCAGTTCTAGAGGCCGCAGTCAAAATTTTGATATCACTGCCGGTTTGTAATAGAACCGGAGTGATACTTCACTATCGGTTTTGGATATAAACCGGTAGTGATATCTGGTTATCACTACCGGTTGTTTTCATGAACCGGCAGTTATACTTCACTACCGGCTTTGGATATAAACCGGTAGTGATATCTGGTTATTACTGTCGGTTGTTTTCACGAACCGGCAGTGATATGTTATCGCTGCCGACTCTAGCCCAACCGATAGTGATATGCCGATAAGGATTGCCTGTTCTGTAGTTGTGACATATTTACATACCGCTCACAAAATCGTTAGTAATGAGGTTTTCAAACCGTCTGTGATGTTCTTTTGTGTAGTACTGTAAACTGGTACAGAAAGGTCGATCGGTACTGCAGGTTAATGAAGATTATACTACAGGATACGAGATTCGAGCTTCTGTCTAGGAGATTGAGTGAGTTGGGCGAGATGTAATAGCACGCGACTGTGTGTACTCTTCGTTAAGATGTTTATTTTCACGCATGACCGGCCGGCCGTTCCACATAGCACCAGTAGCTTGCAAATATAAAATATACAAGCAGCTATAGCCAAAAGGCCGGGCATCCGATTCTTGAGCATTGGGATCTCTGCATGCATACCAAGAAGTTCATTAACATAAAATTTGGAACATACATGCCTTGCCGCCTTTCCTGGACCAAAATAATTAGTATACACTCATACACATACATTATACATGTACTAGTACAGCAGTAGCTAGATATATAGCAGGTTGCTAGCTCACTGCTGGGCAATGCTGCATCATGCACGCATGAGTGCGAGCCTACTGGGCCATGCAATCCATGATTGTGCTCATGTGGTACAACGTGAGCTCAACTAGAGAATCTCAATCTCTCCCTGAGAGAGAGAGAGAGAGAGAGAGAGAGAGAGCGACAGTAAGTATATATGAAAATTACTGCTGGCGCTTTACCATCGTAAACTTTTGCAGGGGACGAGAGCATAAAAGAATATGATCGAGTGCTAAAAAAATTACCGTCCGATCCCTGCTGGCTGCTTGAGCAAGCTGAGAGGTAAACAAGCTGCGCGGAGCAGGGAGCGTGTAAGTGTGTAGTCGGAGTCGGACCCGCGCGCGCCGAACAGAAAAGGCGCTAAAACTCGGTGGCGAGGTGAGCGTGGATCGGAGGGCCTGCCTTCCTGGTGTATAAAGCTAAAGCTGCCATTTTTTTTCTGATCCCTCTCTATGTGTGTGATTCTTAGTACAGTCAGTACTCTGACAGGAATCTGATACCCCCGACCTGGTGTCGTCCTGCGCTCCGATTTGAACGTCGACACATCATATGAACTACTGACAGGAATCAGATACCCCCGAGTCCCCGACCTGTTGTCTTCCCATTTGAACATCATCAACTACTATAAAACAATACATAGATGACGTTTTATTTATGACGATTCTTTTAAAATCATCACAAAATACACTTATCAGTGACGGTTATAAAGTTCAAAATAGCGGGAAACGACGTCAACACATCATATGAACTCTCTCTCTCTCTCTCTCTGGCACTCACTCGTTGTAACATCTTCTAAATTTAAATAAAATTAAAAATTAAAATTTAATTCTGTATTTTCTAGCTTTTATGGATTTTCTTGACTTTTCTTGGTTTTTTGCTCCAAAAGGAAATCCTTTTTAATATTGATTTAAGCAATAAATAAAAGATAAGAATAAAGACTTATAATGATAAAATGTGTAAAAAAAGTTCTACTTAATCTTAATAGATCTCCAGAACCCCTTATCTGTATTTAAAAGTTGTATGAAGTATGAACACAATTATCTATGAAAAGAAAGGTGGTTCGATGAAATTTGAGTATTGCCAGTAACACTGTCAAATTTAAATAAAAATAACCCTACATTATCACGAGCTAAAAATTTTACCTTATCTTTTGAATGGATATACCAATCACAAGTAAAAATATCAAAAATAAACAATCTATTTTGATGAATTCAAAAATATAAAAATAGAAAGCTTGAAAACTTAAAAATTCCAATGTCAAAATTATTATAAATTAAATACAAAATATATGAAGTTAAAATTTTTACAGAATAACTCTATAGCCATAATAAATCTCTAAAAAAGTTTCAATTTTTTTGTAAAATGTCAGCACTCAAATAAATAAAAATCAGAAAAACAAGAATTTGAGCACAGTAGCTTGTCAGAATTAATATAAATTCTACACATATCATTAGTATGGGTGAGTATTGGCAATAGTCGGATGTGCGAGGGTTGGACTTGCACGTAGTGTAGGGGAGATTCCTTACCCGAGTCAGATTAATGACCAAACTAATGTGTTATTTTCAAACAAAAAAACCGTACAACCACAAGTGCTGGTATGAGACAGCATTAACCTATTAAGTTACATAGATTTAACTTTACACATTGAAAGACTGAAGTAGTACGAGATCTCTAGTATGTTTGCTCGTAGGGGCTTCCACACCCAGGTGTGGGTAAATGCATATCAATACAACAATGTATGTCTTGCTATGGGGAGAGACGTATGTGGCAGGATGGACTGCCAGAATTACTATGTGAATGACAAGGATGGACTGTTATGCCTTTGTTGTGAGTTTCTGCTGCCATAACAAGAGTTTAATGACACCAGGTTAGTGCAAAGTCATGTTTAGGTAATGTAAGAGTTATGTTATGATCTCCTTGCCGACACACCAAAGGAAGTGTGTTAGTGGCCTAGCAAAAGGGATAGATCATTACTTGTGGATAAAGTTGTACACTTCTGGAGAGTGTAAATCTTTTTGAAAAGTCACACCCACGGTCAAGGGCACTTGGTAAAGTCATAGTTAGAAGTTTTGGTACTAAAAAAAGGTTTGGTTGAAAAACGTGTTTGGATATTGTTACTTCATATCGAGAGTCAACAATGAAGTGTCCTAAAACAGTCGTGGTAGATTGTGAAGCAAAATTTAATACTCTGCCAATACTTTAATATCACTCATGCTTGTTTGTACAAATTCCACTTGCAATCTGTTATATGCTTATGTTTCATTTCTACCGATGCAAAATAATTGTAAAATCCTCTCTATTAACATTACCTATATTTTATTTACTTCTGCATTTGTGAAATACTATAAGTCTTGCTGAATACACAATATATTCAATCCTGCTATCATTGTTGTTTACTAAGTGATTAAACAGAATACCTCGACGAAACATATGATAAAGTAGGTTACGAGGATTTCAATGAAGAAATTTTAGGTAAATGTTTGAGGAATTATGAGCTAAGGCATACTACAAGATAAATAAAGTTTCCGCTGCACCTTTGTTTTGCTTTGTAAGAATATAATGTATATCTACAACACTCTCGTATGTAATATTAATATTTATGGATGTGATTTCAATTTGTAAACGTGTGTACGTACAAGCCACTAATCATGAGATTAGTATTGTGTGTACATGGAACCCATTATTAGTAATTAATATAAAAATGGAGGTCTTAATTATTACACTCTAATACTGCTTCTTTATTTCTGATGACTGACAGCTTGATTACTGAAAGGCCCACATGGCCGCTGGGAATTTCTCTCTACAAGAAATGTCGGTATTAGGGCACGTCACATGAAGTGTTGCGCTAGCTCCCGCGACAGCAGCGGGAAGCTAGAGCTAATCCATTAATCTCGATACGGAGAAAGCAAGCGCCCAAGATTAGATCTGATTGATGTGGCCGCCGCTTACGTAAGTATGTCCATGAATTTTGACGTAATTAAGGATATTTGACTGTAAACAAACCATTTAACTTTTCGTAACAGGGCATATCATCAGCTCATGTTACATGCATGCAAGTACCTAGAAGTGTTTGTATATTATTCAAGTCCAACCCAAATTGCTGCATGTCTCAGTCCAACTCAAATAAAACCCTAACCTGGAAGGGATCGCGAGTATTAAATATTATTCCAAGGTTGAAGCATTAAATTGCATTACATACCAATCAAGTTTTACAGCACAACTAACATAGAACTCGTCCTATCGGGAAAACTTAAAATAATTAAGGCATACTGCGAATCCAAATCAAGATATAAAGAAGAAGAAATGTGACCATGTGTTTGCACCCAAAATTTGGCGGGTGCAATTTAATCAGCAATCCGAAGATCAGCAGAGTTTGGATAGAGCACAGTTTGGAGATTTGGTAATAGATAAGATTGTTTAGGAAATTCAAGCCGACACGGATTCTGTTAACACCGTATTGTAATAGAACTCGGATCGGCCGAAAGGTATATAAGATGAGCTCAGACCGGCTAAGAAAAAAACACCTTAGCCAAAAATCATCTACTTTTGTTTTTCTGTCGAGTAGCTCCCAATTTTGTAGTATTGCCCTGTAACCCGATATTGGTCAATAAAGTTGCGTATCGCCGATTGTTGGTCTTCGTCGATTACATCAGGTTTGATTCGCTCTAATTTTGTTGCGCAATGCCTCTTCAGAGTTGATCTGCCTTTACCTTTTGATTAGTCTTGATTAGCTAATCTCTTTTCCGTCCTGATCGGCTTTTGACTGGTTGGAGTTGCATCGATCATCGTTCGATATCAGCTTTGAGTGAGTTCACGATTTTTCTTTACCGATTACAGGGTTAAATCGGTTAGCATGCTTTGAACCAGATGTTCGTCTGATGTGCTGAAGCCAGAGACCCTACTTCAAGTTTTTGGCGTCAACACCATGGAAAGCAATTTAGGGCAAAATTTTATTATATCTCGGGTTCTCGGTTCAACAATATATATAAATATCCTGCTTTAATTTCTCATTTCTTCCACATAAGAACTAGTAACTTAATTTGCAATTGTAACTAGTTTTGCTTAATTTAGAATATGTACACTTTTCTTTTCTTAAAGAGAAATTTTGGTTTATGCCACTGATGTTTTTTCGCTTTTGTATTTTGCCATTGCCTTTTTGCCTTTTTGGGTTTATGTCATCAGAGTTGCAAACTTCTTTGTAAAATGCCACTGAGACGAGGTTAAAGATCTAATGGCATAAAACCAGTAAAGCAAAAAGTAATAGCATGCAAAATCCAAAAGCGCAAAAACATCTAGCTTGGCATAAATCGAATCTTCACTTTCTTTAAAGTCTATGTACTTGCATGCTCTCGTCGTGGACACCTTTTTATCAATCTAGTTAGTATTCCTAAGAGCTAAATCAGAAAAAAATAGGAGAACATCCATATTCCTTTCACCGCTATATACGCTTTGCCATCCCTTTCCAGTTATACGTTTTCGGTACATAAATTTTGGTCTTATGTATTGCCTAGCCAAAAAAGAAAGAATCTCATTCTATTTCATTTATCATTGATTCTATTATATTTTTACTGTATTTTTGGTCAAATTAATGGATTTTTTTCTAAGGAAACACAGTTGCAAGGACATATTTGGAATATTGTGGGAAACTGGGAATTGAAAGGAATATTGTATGAATTTTATAGGTAAAATATAAGAGCAGTGTTTCAATGCCCCCCCCTCCCGCCAAAAAAATACAAGTTGCACAAGTCTTGAAGTAAGCGAAGAAGTAAGTAATCACTATTTACCATTCATTAATATTTTAATATTTATACAACTGTTAAAAAGAAAAGCATGAAAGCACCTCTCAAAATATAAACCCCTCCAAAATTTCAACCAAATTTTCTGTTTCGAATTGAACGCACTACTAAAAAACAGAGAATCCTTGACGTTAATATGGAATTAGTGTGGCAAAATTTGCTAATAATTTCAATCATCCTGTTAGTTATGTCAGTGGTGAACAGGACTATGCAAACTCCCCCTCTTAATTAAATCATGAGCTTCTACTAATTAATTCGATGAAATCCAAACATATAAACACATGGATGGGGTCAAGTGGAGGTCAGCAGCCTTTATTCCCTCTCCAACAGGGGAAGACTGCATTGGACTGCGTGAAAGCAGACGAAAACTTAGATTCCCTTAGGGCATCTCTAATGGTACTAGCTATAAGAAATGTTCATATCATCTATAGATAGTATATAAACAACCTCTTCAATAGATTAGCTATAGCATTGTCTATAAAATTAAATATTGGCCCACATGTAATAGATAATAAGTGTCTTGGAATCAGTTATAGCCTGACTATACATTAGTAGCCAGTCTATATCTGATGCCCTTACATAGCAACAGGTAAGCTATAAACTTGTTTTTTAAAAAATATGATTTATTCGGAACATATTTAAAAAAAAAAACTTTCTCCTCAACCACGGAAGTGTCGACATGTGGCACGTGTCACCTACCGTGCTGCTGGACTGTGATAGGAGATATCGAGCTACCATAGCTTGACAAACAAACTACAGAGGAGCCATGATTGGGTAGGTGTTCCTTTTGAGCTCCTGCAACGTGGTATCTATTTCATTGTAGGAGCGTGATAGGAGATATGTGTCGCTTGTTGATGCTTTTATGATTGAGAAAGAAGCTATATTTTTGTAATTGTGTTTAAAAGTGGCTAAATTTATATATTAAAAAAAGTTTTGTCAGTAGGCTAAAAAAGTGCTGACTTCTAAGCAAAGGAGAGAGATGTGCTGAATTAATTGGAGAGGCTACTGTTGCATACTCACCCATGAGCATAGTAGTACTGTTAGTTGGTTTCCTCTATTTTTTTTTCTTGCCTTGTACCTAAATCTCGCGCGCCTTGTAAATGCTAATATAAACAGCTTCTGCTGTCTTTAAAAAAAAATACTATTAGTATGGTTGATGTAGCAGGCAGTGCATGCCAACAACGAGCATTACGGCGCTTTTCACCATCACTGAGCACTAAGCACGAACTTTCTCTTGTACTTGCTGTGTGGTTCTGTACGAAACATATGCGTATATATATACACACATATATACATACATATGTACAAATGTATATATACATGTGTATATACACATATGTATATACATATATACATGTTTATATACACATATGTATATACATACACACATATATATACACATATACACACATACATACATATATACATGTGTATATACACATACATACGTGCATAAGAAAAAAGCTTTTCCTTTTCACATTGCACGTGTCTTACATTTAAGTACTGTTTGGTGCAGCAGTGGATTTCTCAATCAACAGCATTTCCTGATTAATATGCATGCCTATGCCATCAAGATTCAGGATTAATTGTAGTCGGAAAAAAAGTTATCTTGGTGTGATTCATTTGGAGGCAATTAATTTAGTCGTTCCCAAAGTAACTAATAATTTGATATTAGAATGAAATTGATGTTTAATGCAAAGCCTGTCACCAATATGTAACCGTGGTAAAACTTGATCATTAGAATAACTAGCCGAATTTCCCTCGTGCATGCCTAGATACTACAACTAATACATATGTATACATCAAAACATAGAGTAGTTATATAGCTCTATATGCCAATGATGTGAATGTGATTGTATTTCTTATCCAGCTATAACATCTCTCATATTTATATCTAATTAATCTGCACCCAATAAAATCGACTGTATAGATGTTTCTCTTTTTTTCATTGATTAACTTAGAATTTTTTAGCTCTTTAGAGTGAATGTGGTGGATTCTTCTTTTTCTTTGTTTTAAGTAGATCCATGGAGGTACTGAAGCATGTGTTACATATAAGTTGCCTATAGGCCACGTCTGGAACGCGAGGATTTGCTCCATAGGAATTTCATGGGGAGAGGAATATCCTCTCGCTTAATTCGATGGTAATCTTCTTAACCTTGTCGTAAAAACATATTGCACAATTCTACGGTTGTGTATACTATTTAATTTCCACTAGATAGTACTGTACATATATACCGAGTATCTACCAATAATTTGCGCTAGAAATTTGACTTCAGTACCCGTAGACTCCAGCGTCTCCTACAGTGCAACGTAGGACGGCATGCACAAGGTCGCATATGGCGCATTAGGGCAAGTATAATAATAAAATCAGCTGCTTACTCCATCTACTATCCATATCATCTCAAGTAAGCACTAAAACCAGCTTGTTTAATAGTTATCTCTAGAAATTGGCTCTAGATGCTATGCATTAACTACCTCTTCTTTCTTGTACATAACTAATCTACTTATACTCCCGTGCAATGTTTACTACTAAATAAGAGTCAGCTGTTCTCTCTCCTTTTTTCTCACTCTTCTACATAGGAAAAAGTTGACGTAGATATATCAAGAATAAGCTGAGGTGCCCTTATTGTACATGCCCTTAAAGCTACAGTTCTACTACAGGATTGCTTCTCTTGCTGCTCTTTCAAAAAAAAACTACAGGATTGCTTCGACTTCAGCATCTCTCTCCCTCTCCCGCGTTTGGAAGTTAGTTACATGAGGTGGATTTACAGGTCGATCGAGTACTAGCAATGCTACTGTAAAATCAGTAGGAACAAAGTTTGTGCCAAATATTGAAGAAAATATGCCTGAATAAAGCGGTTGTCTCCTTCTCCGGCCTTGCACGTCTAGCCGGCCATCATGTATATTGCAATCTGGTATCTACTCTTCAGTTTGTAATAAATGTGGTCTGATTCTCTAAGAGAGATGAAGCCGGAATTTTGTATTCCATTATCTAAAAATGTATTGCAATCTGGTGGTATGATGTACATGTTATGTTTATGCCTTTGTAGATGTGACGCCTAGGATTCGTGCTCACATCTATACATGCATACAAAATTATATATATAGTAGTATGTATGCATGGTCAGTTTAACAATACGTATAGTAGGGTAGTTAGGAATGTTCTCTCCATTAATGTAGAGTATAGGTCCATCCGAACAGACCGTACTATTAGAGCATCTCCAATGGTGCTAGCTATAAAAAAATGTTCATGTCATCTATAGATAGCATATAGACAACATATCCAATGGATTAGCTATAGCATTGTCTATAAAATTAAATATTGGCCCACATGTAATAGGTAATAAGTGCCTTGAATAGTTATAGCTATACATTAGTAGCCGGTCTATATCTCTCTCCTTATTTTTTCCCTTCCACCTAAGCAAAATGCTGAAATAGCACTCTTATAGCTAGCTGAAGTGGCACCATTGGAGATGCCCTTAGTAGTTTTCTTCCGAGATTAATGCTAGCTAGGGCTCAAGGTTCAAGCAGCATCCACGTTGAAGAATATGTAGAAATTCTGTTGTTTCCCAGCAATGTACGTACTTGAGTTTTGAAAACCAAATGAAATGGCTCACAATGAATCTCAAAGCATGTACTCCTAATTAACCAACGATAGTTTCATTTTGCAGTTCAGCTAGCTCTCGGCCCACATGGGATTCAGTTATATATGTAACAGTATTGCATGTATCATTGGTGCACCGAAATCTTATAGTTACAGCTAAAATGCATGAGTTCTTGCTTCGTTTTGGCTGGTTGTAGTAAAACTCAGTACTGTGGTTGTTTCTAATAATAGAAATAGGAGGAGCTCTATGTTTCAAAAAAAAGTGGCAGGGTAATTTGGAAAACGCACTACACATTGTCGATTAATTGAGAGTTCTCCCCTACTGTTTTCATCAATTTATTCTTTTAGAACATCAGCAATGTGAATATGTGATAACACATACCACCGTTGTGGCAGATATGTCTTGGAAGAACTGAGAGATCAATTGTACATAAAGAAAATCGTATAAAATTGAGTTAAACCGAGTAGCTAGCACAGATGGAAAGAATCAAAAGAAGAAACCTGCACTTTCAGCAGGATGCACACTTTCATGTGGCAGTCAATGGTTGGCTTCAAACCTCTAGAAATGTAAAGTTACTACCATGACTCCTAGAAACCGATGAAGCTATCTAAAGGTAAAGATGGCAAATGGACTAAAAGAAACAAAAACACAAATTCTTTGAGCACAACTAAGGAGATTGCTAGCCATTCCTGCCTGCACCACTGGCCCCTTCATTCCTTGGTGCGTGCATGCAGATGAATAAATGTCTCTCTGCCTGAACTGTGGGGACACGGCATGATTGCAGTGCGAGGAAAGGCTTTGAATGGAGATTGGCGCTTGGAAACCTCGGAACCTACACCATTTCTGAGAGAGGAGCTAGGAGAGCCTAGGACCATGCATGGAGAACTGGGTCACTACTGATCGCTCACAGGTACTAGCTAGCTGCCATTATATATGTGCTTGTCAGCGTTTGCCATCAGAAGTGTGTGATCAATCTCTCAAAAGAGGAGAAGTGGAGCAGGTTTAGAGCTTCCATGGATCCTCATGCATGTTCACGTATTCTTTGCCTGAATCGGTTAAAATAGAGTGAAAGCATTTGCAATCATTGTGGAGTTTTATGACTGCTGCTACTATACTATGGCTAGCTAGCATGCAGCAAATACTTGCATGGTATCCCTCGGTCTAGGTGGCTAGTTTCTTGTGTTCGGTGTTTGCAATATATGTGTTGGTTCATGAAAGTGTGCGAATTTTCGAAAGACCGAGAGCAGAAGATGGTTAACCAGGAATAAAATGCTTACAAGACCTAGCTATCTGTGTTAACAATGGGCATATAACTTAGTATGATATTAGAACCACGAGGTCTTGGATCTTGGATTTAAGACCTGGCTAGTGCAATTTAAAAATAATAATTGCAGCCATTTCACGTCGTACCCTTGAGGGAGACTACATGTGAGAGGAAGTGTTGAAGTATAAATAAATTATCCATCTTCCTTGTAAGTTTAAGTTTTAGGTGAACTAGTCGGTGTATGTAACTCAATAATGCACTTTGTCTATGCATGAAATCCGAGTATTGGGCGTACTGATCTCTGGTCGATCTCTACCATGCAGGAAGGTTAGATTTGCCAAGTGAGCAGAGTCTAAATTTCTAGGCAATGTTTGAGAACTTAGAAGCATTGCCAATCACGACCTTATTCATTTCCAAATAATAAGTGTAACTGAATGCGACATGATGATGTGTTTGTCTAAAAGAACATATATGATGGATGCATGTTGGATACTTCCTCTCTCATGGATGGATGCCATGCAGTAGCTTCCGTGATTGTAGAGTAACCTCTCATGCATAGAGTTGCAAGCAAGCATGCATGCATGCATTATTGACTCAACCATCCATCCATTGCTACTACAGCCATACACAAAACACAAGGAATTATGAGTAGCCATTGCAAAATAACTTACATAGAAGAAAATTGCACCAATAAAACCAATCGATCAACTCTCGTCTAGTACTCTAGCATATATGGCAAATATTTGGTGCAAACCACCCATTCCGTGAAAACTCCGTGAAAACCACCTATAAAAGTTTTGAAAAATTCTCAAAAAATTACCATATGTAGGGGAGGTGAACTTCTACAATCCTGCAAAATTTGAAGATGAAACTCAATCGCATTTGAAAGATATGAAAAATACAAATTCAGCATAAAGAGTAATTTTTCACTGTTTGGCACTATTTATTTTGCTGTTTGTTTTTTCATATCTTTTAAATGCGATTGAGTTTCATCTTTAAATTTTGCAGGATTGTAGAAGTTCACCTCATCTACATATGCTAATTTTTTGAGAATTTTTCAAAACTTTTACCAAGTGGTTTTCACGGAATGGACGGTTTGCACCAAATATTATATATATATATATATATATATATATATATATGCCCACATACACACACACACACATGAAAATGTATCACCTTAATTCCACCATTAACGTACACATTGCACCAAAAGCTAGTAAACCTAGAACGTGCATTACAACGTAGGAGAAATAGATCAAACAATATAGAAATCCAGCACCTTAGGCGACACCAAGGAAGAACCTAAAACAGTACAAGAACAGCAGAAGCAGCGACAGCAAAAAAGGCATGAAAACTCGAGAATAAAAACTAATTTCGCCTACAGTTTCTAGACCAATATTCAACCAGCTCGATCGATCGCGGATAATCAACGCTCGCCCTATCTTGCACCACAACTCCTTAGTTTTGATCTTTCTCAGAAGCCATGACTAAAATTAAGCTTCAGGGCTTATAGGGCTACCTTTTGCAGCTAGCATTCACCATGCACGAGAACGGCGGAATCACAGTATGTTCCCCGACGACGACGAGTTGAACCCCGACAGATTCCCCCAGCCGCCTCCTGGGGTCACCGCGCCGCCATTGGCACTGCCTCCATTTCCACCTGCACCGTTGCCGCTGCCCCAGAATTGAAGATTCCCTGGGAGACCGAGGAACTCCCTCGGCGAGGCGCTCGTCATCGCTGTGGAAGGCGGGTTGTCCTCCATCTTCACTGACGCTAGCTGCGTGATCAGCCCGCTGGAGCCTGGAACCTTGGAGCCGTCCAGCATCTGCCCGGCGAAACCGGCGGCATCGGCGGCTCCTTCCGCGTCGAACGGGTAAATGCCAGACATTGGCGGCGGCACGGCGTCGGTGCGGCTCAAGAAGGGGAATTGCTGTATCTGAGGGAGACGCCACTGCTCTAGCCCGATGGCGGAGGCGGCGCCCCAGCCGCCGCCGAGCTGGTATTCCACGGGATCCAGTGAGCTCAGCCCGGGAAACCCTAGTCTGGATGCTCCATTACTGTAGTGATCACTGTCTAGTGGGTGCAACGAGGCCAAGAAGGGAAGCTGCGCCTGCGGCGGCATGTTGGCTGCGGCCGCGGCCGCGGCGCTGCTGCCACCCGTGGCGGTGGACAAAGTGGAGGAGGACGTCCCGCGGGTGGCGGAAACCGAGGCGGCCGACGACGACGACGACTTAGACGACTTGGTGCGCTTGTTGCGGCGGCAGCCGCCGCCGACGGGGACGTTGCGGAGCCCCCCGCCGCGCGTCCAGTAGCGGCGGCATGTCTTGCAGAAGTGGCGCGGTTGCGACAGGGAGTAGTTGTTGAAGTAGCAGAACTTGGTGTTGGTGGACTCGCAGCGAGGGCACTTGAGCCTCGGCTCCGGCTGCGGGATCTTGGCGAGCCGGGCGCGCTCCGTCATCGAGCCCAGCCGCACCGACGAGCCGCCCGTCGGGCCGCCACCGCCGCTCACTGCAACGGCAGCTGCCATGTCAGGACGAGGAGCCATCAGCGCCCCGGGAGACTGCACCGGCGGCAGCTGGTGTTGCTGGTGGTGATGCGCGTCCACTCCGCCACCGCTTCCGCCTCCGCCACTTGGAAGCTGGCCGTGGTGAGGCTGCTGCTGTTGCTGAAAGCACCATCGATCATTCCAAATCAAACACGCAACTAAGGGAAAGACTAAGAGAATTAAAAGTGAGAAACTACGATCACAAACTAAAAGATATAGATGGTATATTCAACAAGAGATTTCGCAAAAGCGCGCAGGAATATTTCCTCTCCATTTCCTCTGGTTTTGCTTTTTTCATGGAGAAGTCAGCTATGGCTGGCCATAGAGAAAAGCAAAAGAAGAGGAGAGATTTTTTGGCCGAGAGGGAGGAGCGAGACCAAATTTTCACCTGCTGCTGCTGGTTCCAATTGGGTGGATCAAGATAGATGGGAACCGAAGGAAAGACCATGGTATAGAATTGATTTCTTTTGATCTTTTCCTACTTGGGGGGCTTCTTTTTTGGTTTTGTTTGTTCCTCCTTGCTTGTTTGTGAGATAAGGGTATATAGGTGCTTCAGGGGATCATACAAGGATGGGGAGGTGGATCGATAAAGGCGCGCCAAGAATAACATCCACTAGCTAGCAATCAGCAAGCTGTAGGCTGGAATGGAGAGCTAGTTGCTGAGAAGGGAGAAGGAAGGGCTGGGAAGGAGAAGAGAGAAGAAAAGGAAAGATGTGGAGAGAATGAAAGTGAGAGGGAATAAAACGAGAAGGGGCCGGGGTTTTGTTCTCTCTCTCTCTCTTTTTTGGTCTTAGTGGTGTGTTTGCATTATATATATTGGATGTGAAACATATGGGAGGAATGGAGAAGAGAGACTTGCTTAGCCTGTAAGAATGTATGAGAGATGGATCGATGGGTGTGGCTGCCAAGCTAGCACAAGAGTGAGAGATGAGAGAAGCAGGGTTTCATGCATGGGAAGCGCTGGAAACCTGAAGCTTTGGCTTATGCAGGCCCCCGTCACTCTCGATCTCTCTCTCTATCTCTCTCTTTTTGCAAATTTAGCTTTTGTCCGAACAAATTTACAAAAATAGTCTCATTCCCAATTATGAAAGCAGGCAAGCGACAGTGTCACCTGCCGCGTTCCCCTAGCTCAGCATGTAGTTGAGACCATGACAACAGCATCCATTGTGGTAGGTGGGGTGGGACCAGCACGGGAGCTGACCTACCGAACATGTTAGGCTTGGCAAGACATGCCGCACTACCCATTCTCAACAGTACCCCCTCTGCCCAGCTTGAGTAGCCATAGTACCTGAGCTCTGTAGGAGGGTATTTGTAGTGCCGACCACTTGATATGATATGTGACACATATCACCTATTGGTGCTTCCACGATTGACAAGAAGTCTAGATTTGTAATTTCATTTGGAGAAGACCAAAAGAAAAGTGTCAAAGGGGCTACATACACACAGGCTTTGGAAACCCTAGCTAGCATCAGGAGTTGGTGCATTATGGCTGCTGTACTATTTGGAAGGGCTCGTCTAAGATTGTGGCTTGTTTGCTTGCTGTTCTTGGCTGGTTAGTACAGTAATTTCCAAGGGAGGTTAAACAGTGGGCCAACTAGAGGTCATCAAAATGAGTAACACTTGAACAGGGAGGCATTCTAGTGTATGTACGCAGGTGCAAGTTTATGTCCATATTGATGAAAGAGATCAATCAGTAAAAGTTGGTCTTGCTAGTCTTGGACTCTTAGCTAGTGGCGGAAGAGGTGGTGTAGAATTCCCCTTCCCTCGCACACACACAAACGACACACCTAAGTTAACAAGAATAGCTAGTGCGCAGGGAGAGAGAGCTAGATATTTTTTTTTATCTGTATGGAATAGAATATGATCGATGTACATGGTTGTTAATTCCCAACAAGTCCTTTCTAGCTTCTGTAACTAGACTCATCTGTCATGTATTTATTAGTTGAATTTGCAAGTACTGGGAAACTTCGCTGCTTGGATGATAGCTTCGCTAGATCTATGCGAGCAATATAGCTTTCCCTCCCCTCCGTGGTACAAATTAAGCAAACATGTCATTTGGATATATACCGCCACTACCATAAAGCTTTACACATTTTGTTGTGTTAATGTTTTTGTGATGCATGTTTTCCTATTTTTGGTAGTTAAGCACTTTCTTTAAAAGCTGTAGCGTGATTTCTGGATCAGCCACAAGTTTAGGCATGTTTTTTTCTTTCCTCGTACACTGTTTTGGTATATCTATATAACATGAAAAATGACGCAGGATGTGTACAGCCTCAACAAAAAAATCCTTGTCTTCCTTTCTCTGATGTGTGTGTGTTGGTGTCAAGAGATAAAGAAAAACCTTGTGTGTGTAATTGCCCGCTACATTATGTGCAAGTACATCTGTACAACCGATTATTGCCAATAATTGCCCGCATCAAAACCATAATTTTATTTTGAGTTTTTAGCTAAAGTACCACCAACCGATATCATGCCATAACCAACAATTTCAATTTCTCAAGAAACAATTTGGATCTGATCATATACAGCATTGGTTCTAAAGCATAGCTAATCATGGATAATACGTAATCGCTTATACCCATGTTGACATTATGTATTGTCTAACCCTTTTATATGGTTATCAAGGTTCACATGTCCATACTTATCAAGGAAGTTCCATGAGATAACAGGTATATTCTACCATTACCACAAAACAGCGAATTTACAGAAAATAAACGCATGTATGAAACCATTTGATAAACAAAATGAAAATTAAATACTGGGATCAATATGATCAATGGGGTGCTTGCCTTGCTTATTTGTCGCTTACGACGATGTCATAGTTGCGGCTGGCGTTGTCGACGACGGAGTTAGCAACATCGAGTTCTACACGTCGTTCCAACGAAAATATAGCAAATAACAAACTTTAATAAGGGCAAAAAGAAAATAGATAGTAAATCAAATAAAGACTTTCTATAGAAAGCAGATATGTTTTAAGTTTGGGTTGAATGATTTTACGTTCTTATGTTTTAGTCAATTAAGTATATACATTCAAATTGTTAACTGCTTGAGCAATACATGATTTCTTCTATGTATTATTTATTCTTATCTTATGAATTCAAGAAGCTAAAATTATGTATTCTTTTATTTATAATATCGAATTCAAGATGTAAAAAATATTTGGGTTAATAGAATTAAACTTTAGTCAATTTGTTGTATGATGTATATATGTGAATAGTACTCATTCATTAATTAACTCTTCATATGAATTAGTTTTGAATATAACAGACTTGTCAAGTTAGGTTACTGGTTATATATTCTTGCTTTTTAGGAAGGTTCTAGTGATACAAATATCTTATTTACAGATTTCTCATTTATTAGTAAGTTTGTTTACTCATATTACGGATTTTAGAGACCATATTACTTAGGGATATTTAGCTGATAAGATTTTTATGCAGTGCATGATGAAATGAGATTATTTCTTCATAGGGATTTGATAAACATCAACCGAATGTTTTTTTTGTTGAAATCACCCAAATCTAGAACCATTGGATCATTGTTGAGATTCGGGAGTATCGTTTACATCCGATCCTATGATTTGATCCAACGGCCCGGTGAATTTGGATGTTAGATCCAACGGCCCACATCCAATCCTATGATTTGATCCAACGGCCCGGTGAATTTGGATGTTAGATCCAACGGTCCGGTAAATTTGGATGTTAGTTAAGACAAAAACATCCGGATGATACCTATACACTCCCTTCTTCATAATAAGGTAGTCTATACTTTGGAGAGTATTTCTATACTAATTTTATAAATTTTAGAGTTTGGACGAGGCATTATATTCGTCATCGAAATAGCTTATATGGTATTATAAAGTTTACGTTATACGGAATCGGCGAGACGATGAAACGTATGATTAACACTAAAGGGTTTTGGTTTATCTGGATTTAGTTGAAAAGCATATTGTAAATAAGATGTTTTTCTATGATATAGTAGTCCATATATCAAATAGTATTTCTAAGCTGGTCTTACCAATATTTACATTTATACGAGTTATTCTACAGGCTGCCAAATAGGCTTAAGTGGTTTAGTTCCTATGCGACTAATTCACAAAGGGTGTTTGCAGTAGCAGAAATTATATACAAAGTAAGTTCTAAATAGAATATTTTTCTAGATTATGGTAGTACATATGACGAAGAATATTTGTAGACTAATTTTCTTAATAATGGTATTTAGATAAGAATTTTTATAGATTGCCGAAGAGGCTTAAATGATCACAAAATTGACGTTATTGGAAATCGGATTTCATTTTAAGTTTGCGACTACACTAATCATGATTTCTTACTCATTTTTCTGGCATAAGTAGGGGATGATCCTAGAAGTGTTTTAAAATAGGTTTTGCATTATTTTGATTTTAGCCGAGGTATTTCATATGCACATGAAAGATAAAGTCTATTAGGAAAGCAATCCAGATTAGTTCTTTTTACCGATTATCATGAGTCTATCTCAAAGAATATACTAAGATTAGCTTTGTCTAATCTAATACTTAACTCATGAAGTTTTACGCATACATAATCTTTTGTTGCTGCCTTCAAACATGTTTCAGCAATAAGACTAAATCAGTTTCATGGTCATACACATATCTTATGCTACTGTTAGATATATGCGTATTTCACATACATCTTTTGCAATTGGGTTATACTCCCTTTCTAAGATTTATTCAACTTAAATTCATTAAATATTTTTCTAGCTCATTTTCATATTATATAAGCTAGGTAAGCATCGAGGTGAGTTTTGAAACATGATCAAAAGTTATTGGTGAGAAAGATTATGTTTTAATCAACCTAATTAAAGCAGCTTAAGTTAGTTTGGTGTTTACTAATATGGTGATATCTTGAACTTGGTTTATATATATGGAGGATGCGGTTTTGAGAAGCTAAAAGCAAAATGGAGACTATGTTACTAATCTTGATGAGGTTAAATTTTTAAGAAAGGTTAATGACCATAATGGTTACATAGGTGAGAAACTGTACAGAGAGGTGATAAGTTCATAAAAAAGTTCTATGGAGGGAAGATACAGACTATGTTATGATTTCTTATTTATCCTATGGGTTGAGATTTCGATATTCATACATGAGGACAATTTATTATGAAACTTTAACCTAGAGGTTAAGTTCACACATAAATCAGTCCTGACATTCAGAATAAAAACCAATTTCAAGTAGCAAACATAACGACAACACAAATTGCTCTATATAACTAGAGCGGAATAATATGCTACGCGTAAGGGTGCTTATCTTATGGTAGGTCCTAGTATATTCTAATCATCTGCCTTTTTCTGTTGGGTGATGCTGTCTTTTCCCGAAGTAGAATCTTCGAGCTTTACTTCTACTTTGTCGAGGTTAGTGAAGCGATGTGTGCTTTCTTGAGATGGTTGTCGTAGACATTGTAGGCTTCTTTGGTTGACATGAAGGATGACAGTGACATGTCTCGGACATCTTCAGAAGCGATAGCGAAGATAAATCATGGCGAGAATTTCTTTTTAAGATAAGGGGAATTTATTTACAAATCAAAATGAAGGTAGGGGTAAGAATAGAATCTTAAGAATGGGAAAAGAATAGCAAAGCCTACATTTTGCAAATAGAGTATCTTTTGAAAATAAGCTTTTGAATTTGCTTATTCTAACACTAACGGCCATTCTATCTAAGGTTTACCCTACGGTCAGTATAGCTCTGATACCAGCTGTAACGACCCCCATGTTAGCACAGAATGCCAAAATGAAAATCTAATGTGCTTGCAGTACTAGTCCCTGGATCAGTAGCTAGTACGCACATTTCAACAATTGGAATCACAACCATACATTATATTAATTAAGCGGAAATGAATTAGAACATAAATCTTACAACTCAGAGTATATAGCAGCAAAAGAAGCAAAGCCTTGTAGTGTACCCATCCAATCCCGCAGGCAACTGACCAGGCATAAATCCTTAGAAAAGATAGCTTTAAGGAGAACCCGCAACCTGCGACGAAAACAAACCTTCGAAGCTTCGCTAGCTTACACCTAAAAACAACGAATAAGAAAGGGTGAGTACTTTCGTACTCCGCAAGATTTAAGGTGGTATTTGCAAATGCATAAATGCAGGCCAATTCAAAGGAGGCTACTACAGTTAATTTGCATAAAGCGAATTTCATTTATAAATCAAGTTATTTGCAACGGAATTGGTAAGAGCAAGTTTTATTGATAACAGATAAGTAAAGCATAGTAACACTCACAGTCCTCCATGACGTGAGCGACGAATAATCCAATTCCTGAAATCCATCAATGTCAGCCCTTCGACATAAAGCACAGTTGCAAAACAAATGAATCCAATCCCTTTTGAAAATAATAAAACATCTAACATTAGAATGACTTCACCAAGTGCCCATGACCGCGGGCGCGGCTAATCGATTAGATTTATACTCTGCAGAGGTGTACAACTTTACCCACAAGGAATGATCAACCTTTTTGCGAGATCATTTCGACACACGCCTCCAATAGCTGTGTGCCTGCCAGGCGATCATACATAGCCGTTACATTATCTAGACATGACTTCGATCCAGCCCGGGACGTTAACCCCCGCCGTAGAACCAGAAACACACACCTAAGCCGTGGATCCACTTTCACACCCAACACAACGTTTCTAAACACGGCAGGGCGTACACCGTTGCACCGGCCAAGCAATTACCCACACGAACTGTGTGGAAGCCCCTAACAAGCAATCCAGACTAGAATGCCTTTGCAAGCTCCCGCCTACCAATGAGCAAAGCCATGTCTAAATAACTTAATAGGCTAAGGCTACCCCATAAATAGCCCTCGTGGTTGCACGGAATTCTTGGATCAATAGTGTCCCATTGCTCGGTCCTTAATCCGACACGGGCGATACTCCACCCTACACTACGTGCAATTCCTTTCGCACATCCGACTATTGCCAATAATCGCCCGCATCAAAACATAGTTTAATTTTGGGTTTTTAATCAAAATACCAGCAACCAACAGTGCCATTTCCAAGGTTTTCAGGAAACAAATATTGATTTGATCATGCACATTGCTGATTCTAAAGCATGGCTAAGCATGAATAATATGAACGCATATACCCATGATGACATTAAGTAATGCCTAACCTTAATTTATGGTTATCAAGGTTCACATGTCCATAATTATCAATGAAGGTTTCTGAAACAACAGGTATAACTACCAAATCCACAAAATAGCAATTTACATAAAGTAAACGCATGCATAAAGTGGTTTAGTAAAACAAAGAAAATTAAATACTGGGATCAATATGATCAAAGGGGTGCTTGCCTTGCTTATTTGTCGTTTACAACGAAGACGAGGATTGCGGCTGACGACGACGACGACGACGGAATCAACAACGTCAGGTTCTACACGCCGATCAACGGAAATATAGCAAATAATGAACTTTAATAAAGGCAAAAAGAAAATAGATAGCAAGAACAAATAAAACTCTTTACAAGAAACAGGGATTGCTCTTTTATGAATTTATTAATTTTTATTTTACGAATTCAAGATGCAAAAATTGGTTAAGATTAATAGAATTAATCATTAGTTGCAATGTTCATTGATTTCATTATTCATAATGAGTTTCTGGCATCCTTATTACTTATGGGTTTTGCTCTATTAGGATTCAGAGTCAAAGCAAGATGAAATAAGAATATTTTCTTAGATTACTGCAGATCATATCTTAAAAATCATTTCTAAGCTATTCTTTACAAAATTCGGATTTAGACGAGCTACTTTGCGAGCTGATGAAAAGGCTTAATTAAACTATCACATTAGACTGCGAGTGAGTAGTTCTTTATCTTTAATTGATTTTGTTCAGAATTAGTTTTATACAAGTTAGATCTATTGATTTGGGCTATTGAACTCATTTTCATGATATTTAAGAAGGTTCTGGTGATACAAATAACTTAACTACATATTTTCTCATTTGCAACTACAGTTCGTTCATTCATATTATGCACTTAAGTATTGTGATTGCTTAGGGTTATTAAGCTATTAAGTCTAATATGCAAATCATGGTAAAGTGAGATTATCTTTTCATATTTGGGTAGGCTATACTTTGGAGGGCACTACTAAGCTAATCCCATACGTTTTAGGATTTTGGGCGAGACTATAATCTTATCGCTAAAATGGTTTATGCTACACTTAAAGACTACTATTCAAAATCGGCAAGAAATGCGAAATTAAGGATTAATGCTTAAGGATTTTGAGCAAGGAAGATTTATAAGAAAAGAAAGTTATAATTATGATATTTTTCGGATTACGGTAGTTCATATATCAAATAGTGTTCTTATGCTAATGTTTCCAAAATTTGCATTTAGACGAGTTATTTTATCTATCGCTGAAATAGCCTAAATGATCATATTTGCAACCTTAAATCGGCCAAGTTTCAAACTTAATTTCCAACTACACTATACATGATTCTTGATTCATTTTTCAGGTGTTAATAGGGAATAACCCTAGAAATGTTTTAAAGTTAGTTTGACATTATTTTAACTTTAATTGCGATGGATTGTATATTTATTTGTTGTTGTTGTTTGCACTTTCTTGCATCAAGAATGCAAGATAAGTTTCGCTTTAAATATTTTTATATAAATGGTTCTCTATTGATTCCAGGAACCTATTCAAGGTGTTCTTATCATTTTATGGGCTATTAGGCAATTACTCTTATAAATGGTCATATTAGGGCTTACTAATATTTGCAACGTAAGCAATTTAAACACAGATCAAAAGTTATATGTTTGTGCATATCTGAGCTTCTCATAATTCCAGAAGCACATTCAAATTTATTTTATGATTTTATAATATATATTTTTCATGTGTGCAATAGGGTCCGTAATAGTGTGCTTATATCATTTTAAATTTTAATAATTGTTCTATGACTCAAAAATTAAATATTCTTGTATATTTAATTTCATCCTAGCCTACTCATCATATGAATATTTATTTTATCATTTTATGAATTTCTGTGCATAATTTTTTGTTAAATACCATATTAAGATTATTAATGAGTTTAATTTAAATAATTCTCCTGTAGTTCAAAAATTGAATATTTTTGTATATTTATAATCTTGCTGATTTTATATGAATATAGAAATTTTATCTACTAAAATTGGATTAATATTTCAGAAGATATTCAAGATTAAAACTTATTCGATTGGAAAATAACTGGAAAATTAGGGAATACGCTTTTGTAACAGAGGAAGCGTCTTTTACCTATTACCTTTGAAGCTTTCTTGTGTCCTTGTTGGAGGGGCCGTCGGTAGAGAGACAGAGAGCAGAGGCGAAGCTAGGGGTCGACGGCGGTGGTGCTCCGGTGAGGCTCCGGCGAAGGCGACAACACAGGAAGCAAGACCTCGACGAGGCGCACATGCTGGTGTTACCGATTCGGCCGGAGAGCTACCAGAGAGGTGCGCGTTCAAGCTTGGGCGGCGGCGGCAATGGTGGCTCGGTGGAGAAGACAACAGAAGCATTAGGGATTGAATCGGTAGTATTTTAAGCATGAACAGATGCCAAGGGTCCCATTTTTGCGGTCGGACAGGGTGGAAACTTCTGGAGAACTCGCCCCTGATGGGCCGTGAGTGGGGAAGAAGGCGACTACAAGAAGACAATTTTGCATGAGGGAGCTTGAATCTTTTTGGGGGCTTTTGCTCAGTAAGGTTTAGTGATGCTCTAGCTCAAGGGGATTTGGAAATGGATTCTTATATATCGCGAATTGAATTCAGCTTTGAGCTCCAGGAGGGTTCGGCCATGGCGGAAACGGGAGGGAGTTTCATGCGTGCAGGCTGGGAGAGAAAGGGGATCGAAGTGAGGAGATGAGAAAGAGGCTCACTGCGAACACTGGGGTGCAATTTATAGCCAAGGTACGCAATGGATAAGCCTGCCAATTGGTTGCATTTGTCTCGGACGGGAGCTTCACCGAAAGCGACAAAGAAAATGGCGAGCTGGCGGGCTTATTTGCTGCGGTATGGCGCGAGAGAGAGCAAGGACGAACGTGGCGATGATCGAGCTCTTGTTGATGCAAGTGATGAGACCAATCGGTGAAGCATTTCAACGAGACGAGCTCAGCTGATGCACTGAATCGGGAGAGTTTCGCTCGGTCGCAAGAACAGGAGGATGAAGAGCCTGACAAGTGGGCCTGAGGACCACCGGTCAGTGAGGTGAGGCGCCAAAAGAAAGAGTCCCGGTTCGGATGGTTCTAGTCTCAGATTTTATTGTATTACCAAATCATGCTAGAAAATTTCTAAACTTTTTGAACAAGGTCTGTGAATAGATTTTGACGCCTGGTAAAAATTTGGGGTTAAAATAAGTTACCTAAAAATTATTAATATTCTTACAACAGTGACTGCTCTAATTTCTTATTTTGGATTTTGATTTTTCTTTGAGATTGATTGAAGTCTATTATTTTTGAAATTTTGTTTTTCAAAATTATTTGAGCTAATAATTCTTCTATAAAATTTTAAGCTCAAAATATGGTTCCATTATTTTATAAAAATTCTGACATTGAAATTTCTAGATTTTTAGAGTTCTGTTTTTAAATTTTGAGAAGTCCTAAATGACAATAATAATTCATAGTATTTTTACCAGAGATAGATATTACATTTATATTTTCATGATAATTTTACAGCTCTATTTGTGACTCCAAAATATTTTATAAATTCTTACAATGCATTGTTTTGATTTAAAAGTTATCTTTTCATTTTATCTCTTCATTTATTTATGCATAAAATTTCAATTTCTAGCTAAAATGATTTAATTGAATGATCAGAGTTCTCATGGAAATTTTCTAAATTTTTTTACTTTTTACATTTTTGCCTTTTTCCTCTTTTTCATTCTTCATTTCCCTTTTGTTTGATTTTTCTTGCAACACAAAAATCCAAGAGAATTCAAATAAAGCAAAAAATATTCAGAAATTCCAGAAATATTCACAATCAAATTTAAATATTATATTTTTACTGTTCTTAACTTTTGGGCTGTTACAAATTCTCAAAAAGGCAATTTTGATCTAATCATCTATATCATTGCTAATAAAGCATGGCTAAGCAGTGTTAATATGTAAATGTATATACCCATGATGGCATTAGGTAATGTCCATCCTTAATCTATGTTTATCAAGGTTCACATGTTCATATTTATCAAGGAAGTTTCATGAGGTAACATGTATATCTACCAGTACCACAAAATAGCTGATTTACAGAAAATAAGCACATGCATGGAACAATTTGATAAACAAAATGAAAATTAAATACTCGGATCAATATGATCAAAGGGGTGTTTGCCTTGCTTATTTGTCATTTATGGCGAAGTCGAGGTCGTAGCTGACAGTGTCGATGACAGAGTTAGTGACGTCGAGTTCTACACGTCGTTCAACGGAAATATATCAAATAACCAACTTTAATAAGGGTAAAGAGAAGACAGCCAGTAAATCCAATAAAGACCTGCTATAGAAAACAGGCGTGATTTAGGGTTTGGGTTAAAGGAATTCACATTCTTACATTTCAGTTGATTATGTATATTTATACCCGTTCATATCGTTAACAGCTTTCTGGTCGAGCGATCCACGATTTCTTTTATGGATTATCTATTCTTATTTTATGAATTCAAGAAGCTAAAATTATGTATTCTTATATTTATAATTTCTAATTCAAGATGCAAAAATTATTTGGATTAATAGAAGTAAGACATTACTCACTTCGTTGCATGTAATGTATGAATAATGATTAGTCATTAATTGATGTTGCATGAAAAGTGATTTCTCTAATCTATTCTAATAGGTTAAGAGGTGTTAAGTTACGTTACTAGTTATATTTTTATGGTCTTTAAGAAGGTTTTGATGATACAAATATCTTAACTATAGATTTCTTTATTGTTATCGAGTTCATTTACTCACATTACGGATTTAAGAAATCATAATGCTTAGGGTTGTTTGGCTGATAGGATTTATATGCAGAGCATGATGAAAATGAGATTATTTCTTCAAATAAGGTAGTCTATACTTGGAAGAGCATTTCTAAATTGATTTTATAAATTTTAGGGTTTGGATGAGATATTATATCTATCATTGAAATAGCTTATATGGTATGGTAAGGTTTACGTTATATGGAATCGACTAGCGAGGTGAAGTTTACGATTAACACTTAGGGGTATTGAGTTAGCAAGATATATATGAAAAGTAAGTTATAAATAAGATGTTTTTTTTCTAGAATACAGTGGGCCAGATACCAAATAGTGTTTCTAAGCTGGTCCTACCAAGATTTGCATTTAGATGAGTTATTCTACAAGCCGCCAAAAAGGCTTAAGTGATTTAGCTTCCTATGTGACTAATTCACGAAGGATGTTTATAGTGGCGGGATTTATATATACAACAAGTTCTAAATAGAATAGTTTTCCAAATTATGATAGCACATATGATGGAGAGTGTTCTTGGACTAATTTCCCTAATAATGGCATTTAGACGAGAAGTTTACGAGTTGTCGAAAAGGCTTAAATGATCACAAAATTGACATTATCAGGAATCGAATTTCATTCTAAGTTTGTGACTACACTAAACATGATTATTAACTCATTTTTCTGGCGTTAGTAGGGTATGATCCTAACATTTTACATTATTTTGATTTTAGCCGTGATAGTTTATCAGCATATGAAGATTAAAATCTTTTACAAACTGAATCAAATTAGTTCTTCTTAGCGATTTTCATGGTCTTATCTTCAAGATTATGCTGAGGCTAACTTTACCTAATCTGACACTTGTTGTATGAGGTCTTGTACGTATATTTACATTTGGGTCATTCCATTCATAAGGATTATTCAAACTCAAGTTCATTTCTAAAGCATTCTGGTCTCTATACAGATCAAGTTCATGCACATGTAATCTTTTATTGCAGTAATAAAAATATGTCAGTAGTATCAAATCAGTTGTATGATTCATTCTGAACTATAGGCATATATATAGATGTATGTATGCTACTGCTAGTTACTTATTATATGCACATGCATACACATACATTCTTCACTCTAGGAGCTCATTCTATTTATGAAACCATTCAAGTCAAATTTATTAGTTAAACATTCTACCATATTCTTGATACCAATTCTGGAGTCCTATTGTTATACTAATATGTAAACGTCAATTCTACTTATTTCAAACTTCTTTAGCACAACAATGTATTTTGAATATTTATAGTATTGCAACCAACTTTCATTAGAACATGGTTCAAACAAAGATGAAATTCAAATATTTTTATATATTTGGGTTGCTGGTAGTATGAGGATTTATTTAAAATTGGTTTCATTTAATTCTAAGTTTTTTTGCAAATTTTTTATGTATAGCATATATTTAGGCCCTTTCTTTTTAAATTTGAATTTCAAATTTATCCAGAGATCTTTTTCAAAATATTTTTGCATATTCTGGAAGTACTTGATTTTAGATTAATTTAGAATTTTGTTTTACTGAAGTTGGATTTAAAATGCAAAAGATATAAATATTTGATCATGGGCCGGTTAGGAAAACAAGTAAAAAAAAGAATATGTTTTCTGTGATTGAAGACGCCTTCACTGATTGAACCGTTCTTCCCCATTGTTCTAGTTGACAACTTTGGCCCACAGGTCAGGGACCCCAAAACAGAGCCGATCCAGGGCAGCCTCGTCGGCTGCAAGGCGATGCCGGAATCGGCCGACCGACGGGCGGAGAAGCATCAGCTGGGTGTTGCGCATTCGGTGATGGCCTCAGTCTCGGCCGTTGGTGGCCGGAGTGATGCGCCACCGAGAGCCAGCGACAGTGAATGGAACGGCTCGCCGGAGAAGAAAAACAGGTTAGTCTCGACTCGAATCGGTAGTAGATTAAGTATCAAGGAGTACTAGTGATTCCATTTTACCTATCAATTGAAGTGGAGACAGACTGAGGGGCTATGCCACCAGTGATTGGCTCAGAGGAAGAACACAGCGGTCGTGGCAAGCTCCAGATGTGTTAGTCTAGAAAATTTTGAGGGGTTTTGATTGATGATGGTTACTGATGGCGTAGTTCAAAGTAATTCAGTTTTGGTTGGTTATTCCATCTCAATTCTGCATTAACTGAGCTACGCCACTTCCCTAGCAATGGCGGCTAGAAGGTGAAATTGCTGCTACTGGGTGGAAGAGTGAAGAGGGGAGTTTAGGGGGAAATGGAGCGTAAGCAATTGCGAACTCAGGGGGGTTCCTTTTATAGGCAAGGAGATGCAGATGAGCTGGCCTCAGGTGGGGATTCGGCAAGATGGACTCTCGGTGCCACACAGGAAGAAGGTATGGCTGCGGCATGGCTGCTCAGCGTGGATTGTGGCGACGAGCTCTGCGTGTCCAAGATCGTTGCTGAAGTCTTCGGATGACGCGAGCTACAGCGGCTAACGCCGGCTACAACAAATGACGCGGTCATAGTGGAGTTGAGCTTCACTTCAGGGCGCTAGTGAGCTGGGGAAGGAGAAGAGCAGAGCAGTGGCTGGCAAAGGGGACCATCCGGACTCCGGGACCCACTCACAGTGACATGCGCGCAAAAAGGTTTCTAGACAGCAGCTGAGCCAACTTGGTTCAATGGATTGGTTACAAATCTTATCAAGAAAATTTTTGATAATTTTTTTGGGAAATTTTTGGGTAATAATCTGTGCACTATAGAAATTTTAGGTGAAAATATGGTGCACAGAATTTATAAAAATTCTAACAAGGTGCAGTGCACATATTTTAGTTTTCAGTTTTTAAATTTTCTGGGAGTATATAACTTATCAAAAATTTGTGAAACTTTTTGTATGAGTTAATTTTAGCTACACAGTACATTATTAAAAATTTAAATTAGATATATTTTGTATTTATTTTATAAAAATTCTGACATTCTGATTCTTTGATTTTTAGACTTTCTGTAATTGAATTTTTAAATACAATAAAACTTGTTATTAATTTATAATATTTTTAATTTTTATGTATTTATCAGTTCAGAGGATGACATAAAATTTTCAAGTCGAAATAATTAATATAATTTTTATTAAATTTTGACACTGTCATTGTTGTTAGTCAAGGTTCATTGAATACCTTTCTTTTCACATTTTATTGTTTGATATGACTTTTAAAATTTTTAATAGAGTCACTGGAGGTGTCATGATTTTAGATAAAATTTTTATTTATTTTAGTGCTCTAATCTTTTTACTCTTCATTTTATCTATTATTTAAGTTTATGTTTAAAAGGATTTCTCCATTGAAACAAAATCAAGAAAATCTAGGGAAAGTCCATAAAATCTAAAGAAATTCATAAAAGCATAAATGAATATAATTAGAGGTTTAAGACTTAATTCCTCACACTATTTTATTTTTCATTGAAGAGAGAAGAAGAAATAATTAGGTTGATTGTTTTTCTTAAGAACCAAAGTTCAAGATAATTCATTTTTGAGGAAATTTCAAAGTATATTTTTATTTATAATTTATTTTCATATTTTGTATGATTTGCAATTTTATTTTGTGGCTTAACCTTTTATTGAGGTTGGACTTCAAGATATGGAGATAGAAAGTATTATTTTTAGATCGTACACTTAATTCTAATTCAAAGTTTTTATTTAATTTTATTTTCAAATTTTAATTTTTATTATTTTGAAATTTTTGGGATGTTACAAAAGTTTGGTGATGGCTCCATGGTGGACATACAAGGGAGAGGCAGATGTTCTAGTGCAAGAATGGTGAGCATAGTCTTTTCATGAATTATTTTTGAAAATAATATTTGAAAAATAAAAAATTACAAAAATAATATGCCAAAATTAAAAATTACAAAAATAGTTCCCTGTCGCCATTCCAAATGGCGACAGAGGCCTATCGCCAAACCTCCATTCCTTTCTCCTGCGCTTGCTCGGTGGAGATGAAGCTCTCTGTCGCCATTCCAATTGGCGACAGAGAGCATCTCGCCATTTCAAGTGGCGACAGACTCTGTGTTGCTAATCAAAACGGCGACAGGTGCCCAAAAGTGTCACTTTTCTTTTCGGCATATTATTTTCGTAAATTTCTATTAAAATAGTATTCGTCTTTTCACTGATGTGTATTTTATACCAAGTTTGTGTAGCAATATAGTTAGCCTAGGGTAACTTGATGAGCATGAGTGTAAGATCGTGATCGAGGAAGCATTTCTGTCGATGTATGACAAATCCAAAACATTGCTCACAAAAGTGAAAAGGACGAAGAACAGGTTGTATATCTTGGACCTACAGACTGTTCACGCTATGTGTTTGCTTGGTAAACTGAAAGAAAATCCATGGCTATGGCATGCTCACTTCAGCCATATCAACTTTCAGTCCACAGAAGGGAATGGTGATTGGCATGCCCACTGTGGATCATCTAACATAGGTGTGTGACAAATGTGTGCTTGCAAAGCACCATCGCATACCATTCCCTCAAAACTCATGTTATCAAACAGAAAAAACCTCTAAAAAGCAAACATGTATCAGGTGTGTTCTGGGCTGAGGTAGTGAGGACATTGGTAGGTGGGAGATAGTAGAGACATTCCTTTCTAGGTCTGCTTGTAAGGGGCTTCCACACCTCGGTGTGGGTAAATAATACATGTCAGTACAATGGTGTACATCTTAGTATGGGAAGAAACCCTTACTGTAGGGATTTACCGCTCATGTTACTATTTTAAATGATAGGGATTTACTGTTATGTTTCTTCTACATAGCAAGGGTTCATCGTCATCGGGCTGGTGCAAAGTTATGTCTAGGTAATGTAACGGTTATGTATGATCGCTCTGCGGCACACCAAAGAAAGTATGCTAATAGCTTGCACAAAGAGTTGATCATTTCTTGTAGGTAAAGTTGTACACCTTTATAGAGTGTAAATCTAATTAATTAGCCGCACCTACGGTCAAAGGCACTTGATAACGTTATCACATAGCTAGATGTTTTAATATTTTCAAAAATGGGATGATTTTCACCTGATGTACCTCGTTTTGGCAAAGATTGTGGTTATGCCACGAGTTGGCAGGAAATTGGACACCTCGACACTCACATCATGGAGGACTGTGAGTTGTTACTTATACTCTATTATTAATTTTATATTAGTCAAATATGCTTTTACAAATTCCATTTCAAAATTGCAACTTGTCTTACAAATTAAATGATGCTTTATGCAAAAGAACCATAGAAGCTTCCTTTGACATGTCCTGCATTTATGCATTTGCAAATACCACCTTAAATCTTGCTGAGTACGAAAGTACTCAACCTTGCTTATTATGTTGTTTTAGGTGGATAAGATAACAAAGCTCCGAAGAATATCCTTTCAACGCAGGTTACGGGGATTACAAGTGAAGCAATCTTTCTAGGGATTTATGCATTGTCAGTTACCTGAGGGTTGGATGGGCATACTACAAGACTTTGCTTCTCCTGTGTTATGTTATATACTCTGAATTGTATAAATCCAATGTACAGATAGCTTCCGCTTTAATAAAATGATGTATGGTTGTGATTCCAATTGTTGTAAATGTGCGTACTAGCTACTGATCATGGGACTAGTACTTAATGCACATTAGATTTCCATTTTTGCATTTTATGTGAAAATAGGGGTCGCTACATCCTATCGCCGACGAGGAAACGAAAACGAAACCATACGCTGCAAGTCCCAATGGACCACGTAAGTATCGTACATTGTAGGATACTTACAATGATACCATGGAAGAGAATGATGAGGCTGGATTATGCTTCTTGTCGATTGATGAACCAATGAGCTTTGAAGAAGCAACAAGCAATGAAAACTAGAATTAGCAAGCCATTGTAGAAGAGGTAGTTGCTATCAAAAGAAATCATACATGGGAACTCACTGAGTTGCCAAATGGACAGCACGTCATCAGCCTGAAATAAGTTTACAAGCTTAAGAAAAACCCACAGGGAGAGATTGCCAATCATAAAGCTCATTTAGTGGCAAAAGGGTATGTCCAGAAGCCAGGTGTGGATTTCAATGAAGTTTTTTCACCTGTCGCAAGACTCGAGACAATGCGGCTATTAATCTCTTTGGCATCTCAAGAGACCTAGGAAATCCATCATATGGACATGAAATCAACTAGGAAGTTTATGTCATACAACCATTGGGTTTTGTTGAAAAAGGACATGAGAACAAGGTGTTGAAGTTAAGGAAGGCACTCTATGGTTTGTGTCAAGCACCGAGGGCATGGAACTCCAAACTTGATAAGTGTTTGCAGTCACTTGGTAGATCTCCTATTGAACATGCAGTTTACAGGAGAGAGATACGAGGTGAAATTCAGGTGGTTGGTGTTTATGTAGATGATCTAATCATCATAAGGTCGAGCATCAAAGAAATTGATAAACTCAGGGATCAAATAAAGAGGATGTTTGATATGATTGATCTCGGATTGCTAAGCTACTACTTTGGTATTGAGGTAAAGCAAGACTCCCATGCAATTTACTTATCTCAATTTGGGTATGTTGCAAAGATTTTGGAGAAGCTTGGTATGGCTGAGTGTAACCCTTGCCAAATCCCTATGGAGCCAAGACCAAAGATGAGCAAGGTGTGTTCATGTCCTCTAGTAGATACTACCTTATAGAAGTGTGATTGGAAGCTTGAGGTACTTGGTTAACACAAGACCCAACTTGGCGTACTTAGTAAGTGTTATGAGCCGCTATATGGAAGCACCGACAACTACTCATATGACTGGTGTGAAGCAGATCCTAAGACATATGCATGGTACAATCAACTTCGGCTGCTGTTATAAAAAGAAAAGGAGCTCGAAGATGTGTTTGATTGGGTTCATTGACAGTGATTTAGCTAGAGACATTGATGACCATAAGAGCACTACTTTTGTTCTATATTTTCTTGGGGGAAGCCCAATCACTTGGATATCTCAGAAGTAAAGAGTCGTGGCACTCTCTTCTTGTAAAGCAGGGTATGTGGTAGCTATAGCTGGGACATGTGAAGGACTATATTGGCTCAAGCGACTACTCAGCGAGCTAATGGAAATGAAAGACGATAACAAATCAGCCATTGCCCTCACAAAGAACCCAATGTATCATGAGAGGAGCAAGCATATTGATACAAAGTTCCATTGCATTCGTGAGTATGTGCAGAAGGAAGAAATTGAAGTGGAATATGTGAAAACTGAGGAGCAGTTGGCCGATATCCTGACCAAGTCTCTAGGATTTCAGACATTTGTTGAACTACGAAACAAGATTGGGATGAAGGATGTGAAGCAAGCACAACAAGATTAAGGGGGAGAATGTTGTGTTGATCTTTTTGTGATGCATGTTTTCCTATTTTTGGTAGTTAAGCACTTTCTTTAGAAGCTGTGGCGTAATTTCTGGATCAGCCACAAGTTTAGGCATGTTTCTTTCTTTCCTTGTACTCTGGTTTGGTATATCTATATAACATGGAAAATAACAAAGGATGTATGCAGAGTCAACAAAAAAATCCTTGTCTTCCTTTCTCTGATGTGTGTGTTGGTGCCAGAGATAAAGAAAAACCTTGTGTGTCTGTGATTTCATCTCTGATCTTGCCAATACATTTGAATTGTGCAAGATATGAACAGATCACAATATACTTATTCTATTCTGGTCCTTTGAAAACTAAAAATCAACTGACTTTCATGCATGACATAAATAAATCGGCGTAATCTTTCCTATCAAATATTCTGCTATCTGATCAGTACATTTTTTTTCTCCAAGTGATGAGCACAAGGATACGTGCTCACTTGCTTATAATTGGATTATTATTATTCTCCCTAGTTAGCTAGCTAGCTACCAGTTAATTAAAAATAAACCCCACTTTTCCTTGTCTATGACTGATTAGAGAGATTGGACAGAAGATAACAATTTTGATTAGCAGCAGGATCTAACAAGTGTACCATTCCCATTTACCAATGAGCTCATTCATGGGGATCGATGAGAAATAAAAAAAAACACGAGTGCATAACATGCAGTAGGCTAGTAGTTATGTCTAGAGCATGCATGGACGCCTTTAGAGATTCAGATAGTACGTGCAGGATTTTTTTTAAAATAATAAACAAAAAATAAAAAATTACAAAATTAATAAACAAAAAAATTATAGAAATAGACCACTATCACCTTTCTGACGGGCAACAAATTATAGTCGCAAATCGAAAGAGTGATTAAATTTGTGTCGCCAATTGGAACAGCAATAGAAAGTCAGTCACCTTTTGAACTAACCATAAATGCACTAGCTCGAAGCAATGTCATTAATCGTCAGTTGGACTGGTGACATGGCGTTTCTATCGCCAATTGAAATGGCGACTGACGGTTCATGTTCTTAGTTGCCATTTCAAATGGTGACAAAAACCACGATATAAAGCTACGCAGCCAGCCAAGTAATAATCTTCAATTGGACTGGTATGTCACGTAGTAATAATTGTGTAGTTATTTGTAGACTCGTATGGGTAGATTAAAAATATTGTTGTAGATAAATTTAGATCCTTAACACATTTTGTAAATATTTGTAGATATTTCGGTATGTCGAGTAGTAATAATTGCGTAGTTATTTGTAGACTAGTAATTTGTTAGGAGATATGAGTAGATCAAAAAAAATTATAGGTACATTTAGATCATTTTCTGTAAATATTTGCATATCGGTATTAATAGGAGAGCTAAGTTCAGAATAGTAATAATTATGTTAGTACGTGTAGGTTAGTAATATTAATGTAGATATATTTCTATTTTTGCATTTGTAGTGTTGTGATTGCGAATTAGGTTTGCTCTGACATGTTGGGAATAATTAGTAAAATATTGTCGGATAGTATGAAGTAGAGAAGTAAAATTTAGGGGCAGTTGAAGCAAGTGTATATTGAAATGTAGAGCAGGTTCATATCATTCATAGGCATATTTCCCCTATTAGATTTGTAATTCTTTAAGATCAATACGTATTGTATGACATAATGCCGATACGATATGTGTGTAACAACAATCGTGTAACAAATGTGCAACAGGTATGGATGACCTAGCTAGACTATTTCAAAATATACTATGGAGAAAGAGTTACACATATGGGAACCCAAAGGGTGGAACTAGGTCATTTTTAAGTGCGATAGGCAGTTTGTCGCACACAGGGGAGTGTCCTTCGGGCACTGTTAGGATATGGTTATACAACATATTTTCATTAGACCTTGTTCTAAGTGAACTGAAGTTGCATAGTGTCAGATGTCAATCATGGGAATACATGTACTGGGAGTTACTGGAACTGAAAGGGTCGAAGTTGGGGTGCTCTTATGTAAGAGTGGCTAAAGAGAGAGAATGGCCTCTATTTTGGCACAAGTATTTTAGAGAGTTGCTTCCGGTCATACGATGTGGATGCTGTTGTGGAAGAAGTTGAGGAGTCCAACCATAGTCATACATCCTTATTGAGTCAAGATGTGGGTAAAGCGGAGGACATAGAGCAAGATGAACAAGGTGACGCTCCCTTACCATAGATGCAAGAATCTATGGGCATTGTGAACGAAAGGAAATATATAGAAGGGTTGGTGGAAAGAATAGAGGCAGATAACTGGGAGTGTGAGGCTTTATCTAATGATAACATTTACGTTGATGGTGAGGTTCGACACGATGAGCATTACCCTGATGAGTGAGAGGACTACCAGTTTGAGAATGTAGTAGTGAATGATAGTGAAGACGTTAAATGGAGTATGATAGGAACGAGGTGTAGTTGGGGGTAGTTTATAAAAGTAAGTGGGAGGTGCAGGAGGCTATAAAGGAATGGGCAGTATCAATGCGCAAACCATTAAAGGTTGTTAAGTTATCACTATTAGTTCACTATGGACGAAGCTAGACAAACTGATGAGAAAGCCTACAATAGTGGCTACGAAGAACCCGACTCCTGGCATGGAAGAGGCACCCATAGTGCTTCATGACTTACCTACAAACCCCTCGCAATTGGTTAAGAGGACTGATAGGGCGACAAAGTGCTTCTTTGAATGGATTGAAAATAAGCCAAAAAAGAAGTGGGCTTTGCTTTATGACACGAATGGTGCAAGGTACAGCGTCATGACGACTAACCAGGCAGAGGTGTACAATTGGGTGATGAGAGGTCTAAGACCCCTTTTTCTCTTTGCTATAGTTGAGGAAGTTCTTCGTGGGATTACAAAGTATTTCGTGGACCACCATGCGAAGGCATTGGTTGCCATGAATAATCCTACAGTTGTACTCAGATATGATCAGTATAAACATGGAAGATAAAGGAAAAAAGGGGGAGATGCATAGAGTGTTCAAGATGAGGACTAAAGAGTTGTGTTTCAAGATATTGTGTAAAGACAAAGGCGGCCGTGGGACAAACCGTGGTAGAGTTCTACAAGAGTGCACCCTTAGGAGGCGGAGTTGTTCTTGCACATGCAACAAGCCTCTTCTGTTGCACAAGTCTTTTACAAACGTAATTGCTGCATGTTCCACCATTCGTATGAATCTGTATATATTCATGAATCAATGTTTCATGAAGGAGGCGATGACTGCAACTTGGAGTGAAGAAATGTATAATATCGATGTGGTTGGTTCATTCACAAACCATTGCATGTTGGATCATACAAAGTGGGTTCCGAACATCGATAGGCTTAAGGGAGTCGGACGACGCCAAACAAGACATATCCGAAATGATATGCATGCTACGGAATGTGGTTGTCATGAAGAAATGCTCCATTTGCAAGGACATAGGGCACACTTTCAAGTATTGTTCTACGCTGAACTAGAATTGAATGTTATGTAAACGCTGATATATGTCAGTTGTAATGTAATTTATTAGTGTATTTTTACTTTTTGGATATTATGGATGTATTTGAACAGATTTGATATTCTTGAGTAATAATATTTAGGTTGAATGTTTGATTATGTGAATATGTAGTTGTATTTTGTTTGTGCTGAAATGTTGTGTGCATATCATGTTTATATTTCCATGTTATTTGCTAACTGTTTTTTTACTTGTATGATGTTTTTAACTTGAAATGGTGACAGAACTAGGAAACGTATATAGATGAACTGATGATCTATCTAGCTGTAGCTTAGCTATGCTTGATAACGACATGCCACAAGGTAGTTTCGACGATGTTGCAGGTGCACACATCACCTTTCTCAATCTTGCTATCCTAGCAGAAGCTCTTTCAACTCTCTCCAAACAGGTAGCAACTATTCTTGTATGGAACGCCACGCACCTGTCATGACCTGGTGCTATCCAATGAGGTCTTGAGCGTGATCGTGCAACGTTTACAGAGCTCAATCGAATTCCAGAAGGCTGAAGCTACAGACTACAAGTATTGAAAATGAATTGGTTCGAACACAAATTGCTTCAGTTTTCAGCTTATTATTTTTGTAATTTTAATTTTTTGTGTATTATTTAAAAAAATCATACTTGCAGGCTGCAGATTGGAACAGGATAGTAGCTATTAGCTAGCACAAGCCGCTCCTATATGCACTCCTTTCTGCAACTGCAAACCTTCTGAAGACTGAAGTATATATACCTTCTGCAGCTGAATCATGCATGCAAATCAGCCATGAGTCAAAGTGTCCAATTAATGAGGCTTAATTCTACGCACATGTCTCTAGAACTAATGTTATGTGATTGAGCTATGCATCCATCATGCTCAGCCTACAATTCAGATGTGTAGTTACTCAAATGCATGGTATGCAGTATTACACTTGATTCTGGGGTTCGTCGGAAAAAAAAACTTGATTCTGGGGTTAAAACTTAGAAAATGTTTTCTAGTACTATGCAGTGTCATTGCAGCTATCATATCTCATTCTCTCCCTTACTGCCTGCTCAAATGTCGACACAAAAGTTTAGCTGCATGGCTCGCTGATGCATGACTACTCGAGTAATGTTTCGTAATCAACTTTGTGGCGCATATCTTTAACAGTTAAGGTTCTGCTCCGCTTTGTTCTGTGAAGAATTATGTATTGTGCATTGCTAGTCATTTATGCTCCAAGATCGTATATAGTGCATCGAATCCTGAACTCATCAGTAATATTGAGTTGCATGTACGAGTCAGTTCACCCAAAAACTCTAATCGGGTCTTAAACTCGAGACCTCTTAGGTCTGATAACATATTGAGTTGCATTCACTAGTTAGTTCACCTAAAAATTTAAGCTGATGAGGAAAGTTGGATAATTCACTTATACTTCAACAGGTAATACTCTACCTTTCAGACAAAGAGAACGCCACCTTAGCTATCACAGATCAGTCAAGTGCTGATGATCTTCAAGGAGATGATATATAGTGCCATTGCGATGCATAAACGCCATGGTTGGAGCTGGACTGGATGATGCTGCATCGATCGATCAGTGACAGGTAACTTAGCCTGCAATAGTGAGCTTAGATCTCGATTACTGAAACTAGCTACATATCGAGGTAATTAAGTAACTCGTTAACTAAAGCTGGCTGCAAGAGGCTACCGAAAACCATATGTTCATCTACTGTAACTCCGGCAACCCATCGATCAGTCGATTTTAACAGAAAGCTTGTCTATGCGTGGTATACATGCCGCCATGTAAAAGGGCAGAATACATACTGATTCAGCTTAGCTAGTGCCGACCCTACTCGCGGTGCTCACTGGCAAAATTAATTCTTTTTTTTTTTCTATCAACCGTCAGAACCGGATTTTCCAACTGCCGGTGAAAAGCGCAACCCACGAATACCGCGGGGGAACCAAAGCGATAAACCCGCTCGCTTTGCCGCCTTTAATCTGTTTGTTTTCGCCGCACAGTTGCTGCAGACAGCAAGCGCAGTAGCAGCTAGCGTCTCACCACTGGAGATGGATGAAATGGATGGTGAGCTAGTACGGGGCGTTGGACACTTAGGTTGTGTTTGTTTAGGCTGGTGTTGGAGGAGAAGCTGTTGAAGTTGGAAGAAACTATTTGGTCTGCTGGAGCTGGATAAGGATGACAATTTTTCGTAAATAGTAGTTAAGTTGTAAGGGTACCAGAGAAGTGGGATTTTCAGAAGCTCCAGCCAGCCCGAGAAGCATCGTTTTCCTTACTTCTCTCGCGTAGTGCAAATTGGGTTAGAGTTTCTTCTCTCCGTCTGGCTGGAAAAATACTGTTTATTTTGGTTATGACTTATAGAGGTCTAGAAGCCAAATAAGCTTAAGCTCAAGTCTAAACAAACATACCCTTAGTAGACTTGTACCAGTACCACTAGCCAGAGAGATCGAGAACGATATCTGAGGCAAATCATGTCATGTGAGCAAATGGAGTATATACTCCTTTATCGTTCTAGCTTTCATATTTTGTTTCCAGATGCATATCACTCTACAATTTCGAGATGAGTTTTCACCCTTTTTTTCATATATATATTCCTCTCATTTTGCTATTTTCAAGATCATTTAATGTTATGGACTATATTAATACATACTATCCAATAGTAACAAGTGGCATAATAAAAAAGGTAATTTAATCTTTTCTGTACTTGTCTTGGTTAAAGTGCCAAATTCTGGGAGCATAATGTATTATTACGGCTAGGGCACCAGATTAATTAAAGAGGTCGATAATGATTAAGGCAAGAGTTCTTTAGGTGGGGCCAGGGAATGACGCTTTCCCCCTGCATTATTATTGCTTATGACTCATGGGAGCTGCTGATTAAAGCGAAAGACGATGCAGCGGAATTAAAAGAAGGCTTTTCTTTTCCCTACCGACATCGCAGGATGTGAGCGAGATCCTGAGCACTTTTTTGCCTCAGCTGCCTGCAGCTTCGATCCATCCATCCATCCATCGACGTGCTGCGCGCGATGCGTCAGTCAGGCAGAAACCCTCTTCAACATCACTCGAGCGGCAAGATTTGCCTTCGTATGCTAGCTGATGCGTCACAACGGCTGAGGCAGGCAGAGCCAAACAAAATATTTGGCACCTCAATTTTTTCCTACCTGATAGGTCAAGGGATTAGCCACAGTCCAGAAGAAATCAGACAATCGGAAATTGTCATTTGCAGCTCACAGGTGCCCCCACATAGTGGCTGATTCATCGTTAATACACTATCAACATACTCGAGACTCTAAAAGCTAATGCCATGCTGCAAGTTAAGTCTGAATTCACATTTCGAAGACACTACTACTAGTCAAAAGACACCACGAAGTAGCAATCATTGATAAGGACCGAAGTAGACTGAAGCATTAACAAAATGTTGAACAAAGACTTCAGAGTGCATTCATAGCTAGTCCAGACTCGAAAGCATCAGGTGAAAATAACAACAAAACATGCATCATCGCATTGTTCATGGCGCATGCATAAGTCTGTGATTAACCAAAAGTAGCGGTAAATTCTAACCCAAGTGATATGATTGGCACCTGGGCCTGAAACAAAAGGCATATGATCCTTTTCCTTACTATATGGAATAATGGAAGACACTAATGGTTTTAATTTAGTCGACCTCCTCAATCTTCGGGCCAGCATCACTTCCACCAGCAGCTGGAGCATCATCCTCCATCTCATCAGCCATATCAGCACCGGCGCCCTGGTACGTCTTGGTAATGATGGGGTTGCAGAGGCCCTCAAGCTCCTTCATCTTGTCCTCAAACTCGTCAACCTCGGCGAGTTGGTTGTTGTCCAGCCACTGGATCGCCTGCTCAACAGCGTCCACAATCTTCTTCTTGTCGGCCGCTGGCAGCTTGGAAGCAATCTTCTCATCCTGGATAGTGCTCCTCATGTTGTAAGCATAGTTCTCCAGAGCATTCTAGGCATCAACCTACTTCTTGTGCTCCTCATCCTCGGACTTGTACTTCTCTGCATCCTGAACCATCTTCCCGATCTCCTCCTTGCTCAGCCTTCCCTTGTCATTCGTGATGGTGATCTTGTTCTTCTGGCCAGTTGTCTTGTCTTCAGCAGAAACGTTCAGAATAACATTGGCATCTATGTCAAAGCAGACCGTAATCTGAGGGACACCCCTAGGAGCAGGGGGGATTCCGGAGAGCTCAAATTTGCCAAGGAGATTGTTGTCCCTGGTCCATGTCCTCTCACCCTCGTACACCTGGATCAACACACCAGGCTGGTTATCTGAGTAGGTGGAGAAGACCTGCTCCTTCTTTGGTAGGAATGGTGGTGTTCCTTGGGATAAGCACAGTCATGACTCCACTAGCAGTCTCAAGACCAAGAGACAGTGGAGCCACATCAAGGAGGAGAAGGTCCTGCACCTTCTCATTACCCTCACCGCTAAGGATAGCAGCCTGGACAACAGCACCATAGGCAACAGCTTCGTCAGGGTTAATGCTCTTGCAGAGTTCCTTTCCATTGAAGAAGTCCTGCAGCAGCTGCTGAACTCTGGGGATCCTAGTCGAACCGCCAACAAGGACAACATCATGGACAGTGCTCTTATCCATCTTTGCATCCCTCAGGCACTTCCCGAAGAGGTCCATGTTAAGCTCCTCAAACCTGGCTCTGGTGATGGTGGAATAGAAATCAATACCCTCAAAGGGGGAATCAATTTCAATGGTAGTCTGGGCAGTGGAAGAGAGAGTCCTCTTTGCCCTCTTGCATGAAGTCCCAAGCCTTCTTAAAGCCCTGGGGTTTCCACTGATATCCTTCTTGTGTTGCCTTTTAAATTCTTGCACAAAGTAGTTCACCAAGCGGTTGTCGAAGTCCTCCCCACCAAGGTGAGTGTCACCGGCTGTGGCCTTCACCTCAAAAATACCCTCCTCAATAGTAAGGTGTTTGGAAGGAGTGGTTTCGTGATGAAGTTCGCTGGCAGTCATTTAGGTTCAAAGATCTTCACAGAGCTGGATTTGTAGCTTGGACTGTTAGGCTAACTTAATCGGTTTGCCTTTCTGTTGGGCTGGCTCCTCGCCAGCTTTGTTTCTTGTTTTTCCCGCCTTGTTTTCTTTGCTTGTTTAATAAATTCCAGCAGTGGCTTCCTCTGCTGTTTTATGCTCAAAAAAAAAGTGAGGGAGACATCAAAAGTGCCACCACCGAGGTCGAAAATAAGCACATTCTTCTCACCAACACTAGTTGCCTTTTTGCCAAGACCATAGGCAATTGCAGCAGCTGTTGGCTCATTGATGATACGCATGACATTCAGATTTCAGACCAGCAATAATGCCAGCATCCTTAGTTGCCTGCCTCTGGGAATCATTAAAGTAAGCAGGAACGATGACAACAGCATTATTCACAGTTGATCCTAAGTAAGCTTCAGCGATCTCACGCATCTTGATAATAACCATGGAAGAAATCTCTTCAACTGAAAACTGTTTCTCCTCACCCTTGTACTGCACTACAATCATAGGCTTGTCACCCGGGCCAGCAATAACTTTATAAGGCCACATCTTGATATCACTCACTCTGGACAGAGGCGTCAGAACCGTCTGTCAATAAGACGCTTAGCGTCTGCAGAGTTTGACAAACAGAATCACCATTAGAAGAATCATTTGGAAGTTACATTCAGTAATCCCAATTATATCTGTAGGCATTAACCAAGAAGTATCATAAATATCTATCAAAAAACATCAACAAAAATAAAAATGACAGATTATGAAAAAAAAAAGCAAAAGATAATCCATTCGTTTGTTTTGAGTTCCTTTTATTAGGATACAGAAGCATGACATCATGTAGTAGACAAAAGAGACTCAAGCTATATTTGGAAAAAAAAATGTTTTACAAATGAAGTATTGCAGCTAGGCATATCGGGCAGGTTTATATGCTAAAAAGGAACCACCAAACTCCCTATCAGCTGGTTTATTTAAAACTGGGAAGCATTATGGTGTACAAAAGAACAACCAGCACAGGAGATTATCATGTTGATGGGTTCAGCTTAAAAAGTTTGACTACATGCATAACATAGTGGCATACCTTAATTGAGTCCGAGAAGTTAGATTCAAAACTATTTGGATAGTATAAATTATTACCAAAGACCTAGGTCATAGTGATTTTCCTTTGATTTTATTTCTGGAAAAGGTAACCTACTGTTCTTAGCAGGCAGTTAAGTAGAGCACTAATACAAACAAAAATCAAGTAAACTGTCAGGAAGAACAAAAAACAGATTCTCGCTTAAATTTGACAGTGCTAACTGATTTGTCAATTTGGCAAACTCACCAAGAATGTGTAATTGTTAGTTTTGTGGGTGTAAGCATTAAGGCAAATATTCCATGTGTAAAACCACTTTATAAGGGCGTATATAATCTAACTTTAGGGAGTACGAGTGCAATTTAATTTATAATTTAATGGGATCCAGGACCTATATAAGTAATCTAATTAGTCTGTGTGGACTAAAACAAGTGTGACAAAGAGTATAGTTACATTTGGCAACTTCGACAAGTGAAATGACTTCTTTGGCATACATCACAAGACTAAAAAACAAGACGGCACACACTCCAAAAAAGAGAAAAAGTATAATCCCAAACGACCAGAAGCAGATGAACAAAACAAGCATGTCTAACTGCAGTTCTGGTTAAGCAATAACCAATTAAAAATTTATAACACAATCTCTCATACATAAGTATACCAAAAATAGTAGTAATCTAATTGGTTATTTGTAGTGAACTTAGCAAATAAAGTATACAACCTAATTTGAACATGCATACTGAATTCTGAACGACTTACTAAACACTACAGTCAACCGAGATTGACACGTTGCTTTTTAATTGTGACCAAAAGGCAGTTGATTTCAACTCGGATTCATAGTAATAACAGCTAACTTTATTTAAAATAATTTCAGAAATACTTTTTCTACAACATAGGGATGATTCAGAAAGCACTTAGACACAAAAGCCTTGGCTCATTTTTCTAATTCACACTTGGCCCTAAAGACAACTTGACAATGAAATGTTAAGAAGAGGTCACCAGCTTTTCTTTCTTTTGCCCTAACAATGCGGGCGCTGTCCGTAGGGCATGTTGACCAGGTTTTTGCTATTATCAAAACATCTGTAAACTATTTTGTTCTCGTCTTTCTTTAATGCATTCGGCAGAGCTTCTGCCTTCTCTTTCAAAAACATTGTTAAGAAGAGGCGCAAATTGCCACACCTACAAATTTGTCCTCACATGACACAACAACATACGGACATAGCTTAGTCAACAAGTGCTAGCAAGCACTCGTGCGTCAGAAGTCAGAACTCAAAAAATTCCTTATATAATAAGTAAACGAAATTTGCTTCACCAGTTTCTCTAGCCACCAGTTAAGAACAGATCAAGGTGAAACAAGCAAAGTGCAAATTCTCTATCAGTAAGTTTCTGCATAGCCCAGTCTAAAAAAAAGCTCATGCACGGCCCACAAATCTACAATATGGATCAAGAGAAATTATCCCCTGCTAAATAGATCCAACATGGACTGAATATATTCAAACTTCACTGTTTGATTAAATAAAAATATAGTACCAAAATCCCACACCAATATACAATTATCATCGGTTCATAACTGAGTTGTTACGATCCCTATTTTCACATAAAATGCAAAAATAAGAATCTCATATGCATACAGTACTATTCACATGATCAGTGGCTAGTACGCACATTTACAACAATTAGAATAACAACCATACATCATAATATTAAAGCAGAAGCTATTTACATTATATTTTACAACTCAAAGCATATATATATATAGCGGCAGAAGAAGCAAAGTTTTGTAGTGTGTCCATCTATCTCGCAGGCAACTGACAAGGCATAAATCCCTAAAAAGATCAGTTCATTAAAGATCTCGTATCCTACGACGAAAAGTAATCATCGTAGCCTCGCTATCTTTTTCACCTAAAACAACATATTAAGCAAGATTAAGTACTTTCATACTCAGCGAGACTTAAAGTGGTTTTTGCAAAGTGCAGTAATGCAGGTTATATCAAAGGAGGCTTCTACGGTTAATTTCCATAAAGCGGGATTGAATTTGTAAATCAAGTTGTAATTCACAAACGGAATCTGTAAAGTAGATATGAAAGTAAGTAAAGCATAAGTAATAACTCACAGTCCTTCACGGTGTAAACATCGAGACATCCAATTCATGCCAACACCATTCTTTACCAACACGAGGCATAACAAATGATACCAAACCATTTTTGAAAATACCGAAACATTACCCAAGTGCCCATGACCGCGAGTGTAGCTAATCGATTAGATTTACACTCTATAGAGGTGTATAACTTTACCCATAAGAAATAGTCAACCTCTTTTGCTAGGCCATTCGACACATTTCTTTTGGTATGTCTGCAAGAAGATCATACATAACCGTTAAATTACCTAGTCATGACGTTACACCAGCACAGTGACGTCTACCCTTGCTATGGCAATAGAAACCCATGATAAAAGCATGAAGTTTCCCTCCATAGCAAGGAGTACACTGTTGTATTGGTATACATTTACTCACACCGAGGTGTGGTAGCCCCTACAAGCAAACCGTAATGGAGTGCCCGTACAACTTCGGCCTGCCAAAGTGTAAAGTCATATCTAGGTAACTTAATAGGTTAAGGCCGTCCCATACTGGCACTCATGGTTGTACGTGTTTCTTGGATCAATAGCGTCTCATAGTTCTGTACTTAATCTGACACCGACGATAATCTTCTCCTACACTACATGCAACAACTGCACCTCCGGCTATTGCCAGTAATCGCCCACATCCAAATCATAGTTTTATTTTGAGTTTTTAACACAAATACCATCAACCATCATCATGTCTCAATATCTCCAAGATTCATTTGATCAGTGTATCCAATTTGTTTATCTCAAATCTAAAGCATGGCTAAACATGATTATTAAATCGCATATACCCAAATTGACATTATATATTGTTCAACCTTAATTCTAGATTTATTAAGGTTCACATGTCAATACTTAACAAGAAAGTTTTATGAGACAACAGGTATATCTATCAGTACCACAATATAGCAAATTTACATAAACTACACATATGCATAAATTGATATGGTAAACAAAATGAAAATTAAATACTAAGATCAATATGATCAAAGGGGTGCTTGCCTTGCTTAATTGTTGTTTACCATGAAGTCGTGGTTGTAGCTGACGGTGTTGACGACGGAGTTAATGGCGTCGAGTTCTACATGTCGTTTCAACAGAAATATAGTAAATAACAAACTTTAATAAGGGCCACTAACGATCACCGGAGGTGAGCTGCCACCGAGGACCTGCGGCGGCTCCCATGGCCGGTCGGTGGAGAGGGGGGTTTAAACGATGCTCAGACACGGGAAGGAGAGGGATAAGCATTAATAGAGAGAGGGAGTTCCATTCTGCTACTTACTTCTGTAGAAGGATGGTCAGAATGGTCTGCCACTGATGGCCGGTCATGGGGAAGACGACCAGAGTGGCGGCGGAGCCACAGATGATTGGAGCTGAAAATGAGGCTTGCGCCGGAACAAGTGACGCCTAAGGATGCTCTGTGCGTAAGGAATCGAGGTGAAGTTCATCGGAGCAGAAGAATTTGTTTTCTTCCTACTCGGCACAGCTCACGGGTAATGGCGGAAAAGACGGAGTCGCGAGGGTGATGCTCAAACTGAGACGCTCTCGGGAGTATGTGCAGTGGTGCGGAAGGGTGTGGAACTTGAGGATGCACTGGCTTGCTTAAATAAGCAGGTTGAGGCGATTTTTTTTTTTTTTTTGGAAAAGGAGAGTTGCTGTAAATTTTATTTAGAGGAAAAGGAAAAGGATGATAGGTCTTGTTTTTTTAAAAAAAATCAGATCCAAAAAAAAACCTCACAACATACCACCACTAACAACCATTACAATTACACCACTCACCATATGAAGGATCTACTAAAAACGACAAAAAACAAAGGCAAAAACACCACACCATTAGGTTACTAAACCGTAGGCTTTGATGACAAAGCAAAACCCCGGGTGAGTACCGTATTCTTGATCGCTGAGGCCACCTGCTCTGGCGTTCTATCCATCCCCTGAAAAATGCGTTGGTTTCTTTCTAGCCATAAATTCCACCAGAAGAAGATAAGAAGACCATCCAAGTCTCTTCGTCTTTCTTTGTCAAATCGGGTTCTGAGCCTTCGCCACCACTTATACACAGAGCCACTATGACTCAGGTTTTGGCACTGCTCCAAATTTCCCCAGCGTAAGAGGAGACTCCATACCTCTCTAGCGAAAGGGCAATCTTTACAGAGATGGCTTGGTGTTTCCTGTGACACGTTGTAAAGACTACATATTGCGTTACATGGCCACCCCCTCTTGAGCATGTTATATGTTGTTAAGATTTTGTTGTGAAGCAGTGTCCATGCGAAGAATCGACATTTTGGTTCAGTTTTCGCCTTCCATATCGGGCAGATGTTCATCTTGCAGTAAACCGTGTGAAATTGCACCAGGTATGCGCTCCTTGTTGAGTATTGACCATCAGTTGTCCAACGCCAGGTTATCTGATCATCCCTCTCTTCATCTCTATTTATTCGACGTATTGCTTCAAATAGTACTACAAACTCCCTGATTTCTTTTTCTGAGTTCACCGGGGTGCAAAAATGGATCCAGTAGTTGTTTATCAAGGCCTGGTGGACAGAGATGTTCTTTCTTCTTGCTACTCGGAAAAGGTGCGGTGCGATGTTTTTTGGTGCTTGTCCTTCTACCCAGCTTGATCTCCAAAAGTCTGCGAGTTTACCGTTTCCTACCGTGACCACCGTTGAGGCATTGAAGAGAGCAATATCAGTTTTATCGCATGGTAGATCCATCCCTGTCCAGGCCCTTTCGTTGTTTTTCCATCTAAACTAGAGCCAACGAAGCCTAAGCGCTCTGGTGAAGCGTTCCAGGTCTTTGATACCAAGTCCCCCTTTGCTTTTTGACAGACAGGTGATTGGCCATTTGATCAAGCAATGTCCTCCACTACAGTTACCCGGCTCTTTTCCTCTCCAGAGAAAGCTTCTTCTTATTTTATCGATGCATCGAATTAGCCACTTTTGAGCTGGGAAGACCGTCATATGGTATATCGGTTGTGATGTTAACACCGAATTAACCAGGGTCTCCCTCCCGCCCATGGAAAGTAGTTTACCTTGCCATCCTGCCAGCCTACAGCTTATTTTATCAATTAATGGTTGAATTTCATGGCAGCCCGATGTACCTCTCTGGGAAGGTTGAGAGTTTCCCTGGGAAAACATTCAACAACTCTTGCAAAAGGTCATCTTGGCATCTGATAGGGTAAATTTCTGTTTTGACAATGTTGATTTTTAAGCCTAAGCATCTTCCAAAGATATCCAATATTCGGCTAAGAGCTGTCAGCTCAACTATATCTGCATTTAGAAATACCCCAGCATCATCGGCGTAGAGTGAACATCTTAGTCTCGCATTTGTTGGTAGAACAGGTTTGAGGATACCACGACTCGTTGCTAACTCGAGCAATTTTTGGAGAGGGTCAATTGCAAAGATGAATAGTAAGGGAGATAACGGATCTCCCTGTCGAACACCGCGCGCATGTCTTGTTGCCTCCGTCGGTTGACCGTTGATTAGGATCCGAGAGGATAAGGCTCTAAGAATTGCAGCTACCCATTCTCTCCATTTGCGGCCAAAGCCTAGCGCCTGAAGTACCTCGAGAAGATATGTCCAGTTTAGCGAATCGAATGCTTTTGAAATATCTAGTTTGATGAAGAGCGCCGACGTTCGGTCTTTGTGTAGTTGACGGATTACTCTTTGAACATATAAAAAGTTGTCATGGATACATCTTTTCTTTATGAAAGCGTTATGTGAGGCTAAGACCAATTCATCTAGTTTGGGCGCAAGCCTGTTTGCCAAGATTTTGGTGATGATCTTCATGAAGCTGTTAATAAGGCTAATTGGTCTGAAACATTTCAATCTATCCGCGTTCTCAATTTTCAGGAGTAGAATAATGTTCGCTTCATTTAACTTGTGCAGCTTCTCATGACGGAGATTGAAAAAGCCCTTAATTGCTTCCAGTAGGTCGTTTTTGATGATGTGGAGGCATGTTTTGTAGAACAGATCGATATAGCCATCCGGTCCTGGTGATTTTTGTGTTGGCAGTTCCTGAATGGTGTTAATCACTTCGTTGTCAGTGATATAGGTCTCTAGGTCGCTGAGGTTCTTGCAGTGTAGCCTAAGGAATCCCAAAGGAGAGCTTTGTCTCTTACTCCGTGTCCATCTAATACCTTTTTGAAATATTCGTAAGTTTATTTTAGTTTATCTTGCTGCTCAAACATTACTCCGCCCAATACCTCTTTGAAGGAATCCCAAAGGTTGAGGCAATTTCGGCATAAGGTTTGAATGTGCGATGGTCTTGACAGCCGGTCAGGAGACTGTGCGAAAAAACTGGCCGTGGCGTGTGGGAGAAGAAGGGCACAGTAGATGCGACACAAGAGGTAACTCGATGCTGAGGTCGGCTGCGAGGTTTCGACGCTGCCAGGGCATGGAGCGGGAAGAGTAGCTCGGCGCACATGGAGGAGGTGCGGAAATCTGAGGCATGGCAGGGCGTGGGGAACTTATCGCGGCGACAGGGTATGGTCACGCTGGCCTTCATACGGCGCTGGTTTAAGGAGCATGGCATGGAGGACGCAATGAATGGTCGTGGCAATGAAAATGACATTGCGGCAGGGTATGGCTGCTGTCAACGTAGGTCATGGCGAAAGCTGCGCCGTGGCAAGGCATGGCAGGATATGACGGTGGTTTGGGTTTCGGTAGAGTGATGACACAAGCCTTGGACGAATTGGCGCGGCGCGGGGAACTTCGGTTCGACGGGTGCACAGGAAAGGCTTGCCAGAGGTGGAAGAGTTCAGAACCAATGCTGTCAGAGGCGTATCCAAAAAATTGAAACGAGGAGACTAAGATTAAGATATCGAAAGTCTAACAAGTCAACCATATTCAAATAAGTTTGTAAACATTTGTTTAACAGTCGTATATAATGTAAGTGTGTAACAATACAAAAGATAAGAGAATTAAAAGACTGCTAGACTGGTACTGAACTGTTTTATTGGGCCTATTTGAGAGGGGGTATAAGAGGCTTGCTGGGTCGCGGGTGGGGCTTCAGCCCACCCACGCCTCGGCTACAGTTCCGCCCCTGAATGCTGGGGAGTGATTTGGGTATTTGCCACTTCAAACATGTGACTTCGCAAATTGTCACTGGACCCACATTTCATTGACTCAGATGATCCTATATGTCATTGGCTCAAGTGGCATCATAATCCAAAGAGTCAATCTTCTCTTTCTATAGTCCCACCGCTCGATGATCTTTTTGCTCGCATCTGACGCTTCCTCCACCCAAATAATCCCCTCTTTTGCACTAAAAAAATGAAATCACTCCTTATTTCTCTACTGCCTTCTCCAGCAACATGTTTCCCTCCCTCAATACCCTACAAGGCTGCGATTCTTCCTCCTCCCATTTCTTCCTCTTACCCCAATCAAATATCTCACTCCCCATTCCACAATGGCAACAACAAGGACAACAATCATAACCACATCGATAGCACAAATCAACCCCTTCGTTGCCTACACAGTTGCTACAAACTACATCCTCCTAGTGGAACCATAGTTGAGTATGCGGCCATATTGGTGACTAAGGACCACCCCATGACCTCCTTCACGTCTCTAGAGGCCTGCAAGCGGTTCTCTCTCTACCATGAGAAGCCACCGTTGCCAGATTTGTTAGGGGGAGGCTGTTGTCGCTGGATCTGGTAGGGGAGTCAGCTGTTTGTTAGGGAAGCCGATGTTGCTACTAGAGTCAATCTAATCTAGTTTGTTACAACATCCTTTCCCATTTGTTGTAAGTAGTGTTTGGTTTTGTTGCAGTCCATACTATAAAAATGTTATAGTAGTTTATTTTTGTAGTTGTTTATGTTGGTTGTTGCATATATTTTTGGAAATTATTGTACAAATCATTCTCATTATTGCAAGAAGTATTTCATTTTTTGTTGCAACATTTTGATTTTATGTGTGCAACAATCAGTAGCAATCAGATTTGTTGTTGTAAATTGACAGGTTTTTTGCACTCTTTTTAGATTTGTTGTGTCTTCTCTGATTTATTTTTGTTGCAGATATCCTCATAAATTGTTGCCATTATTTTTTTCAAATGTTGCAACATTGTAACATTAGAATTCGTTTGATTCGGATACTTAAACTAGTTCTAAAACCGTACCTTAATTCTATACTTGTGGTTTTCATCCAACTTTTAGTGAGAATTTTTATAGTTTATCTAATTTTTTGAGGATATTGCACTTTTTTTAGCATTTTGTTGTATATATTAGTTACAAATGTTGCACATATTTTTTAGGATTAATTCCTTATTTGCCATTGTAATTTGGGGAAGTTCCAAAATGTGTCAATGACATGTGGGACCAGGGTCCACATATCATTGACACAATGAGTGGCAAATAAGGGATGATGTAAACTTTTAGTGGCATATGAGGATTTCACCCTATCTTTTAGTATTGTTGTGCTAATGCGTACGATGGGAGTTTCGAGCGCTAGTACGCTCCGTCACAATGGCAGAGTGTCATTGGGGCGAGCCAAGGCAGCTGCCCCACGGCTAGGGCTGTAAACGAGCCGAGCTCGAGCGAGCCTGGCGCTCCAGACTCGAGCTCGGTAAGGCTCGAACCGATCTCGAGCCGAGCTCGTTCGAGCCTTACCGAGCTCGAGTTTAGGTTCGAACCTCGACTCAGGCTCGAGCTCGGCTCGGTCCAGGCTCGAGTTCGGCTCGACTAAGCTCGATAAACTCGGGAAACTCGGGAAGCTCGGTTATTTTGTAAGCTCGGTAGGCTCGGTAACAAGCTCGAGTAAGCTCGGCTCGAGAAAGCTCGGTAACAAGCTCGAGAAAGCTCGATTTAAGCAAGCTTAATCCAGGCTCGAGTAGACTCGCGAACTATTTGAGCTCGACTCGGTTAGCTCGCGAGCCTCGAGCTTTTTTTACAGCCCTATCCGCGGCTTTTTGGGAGATGTAAGGGATCCCCAACCTCGATTGGTGGCGCCATAGAAGGGAGGCTCGAAGCGCGGGACATCAGGATTAGGGACGAAGACGATTCCACATTTCCACGAGCAGAAAAAAAACCGAATTGAATGATAACCCGAAGTGGTTAGCAGGACCGTGGTCCAGCCCGAGCCCCCACTACGCCACACACCGACCGAGCGTAGGCTTCGACCTTTAGGGAGGCAGAGCAAGCGGGCCAGCAGCCAGCGGGCCAGCAGCCAGCGGCGACTGCCATGCCAGCCGCCAGGCAACGCACGACGAGGGAGCAAGGAGGCACAGCCGCACAACAGCTCCTCCTTGCAATCTCAATTTGAACCCTCGAAATATGAATAAGAATATATTTCGCACTATTTGTTCCTCTTTCTAGTCACGAATAGCTATGTTTTGGAATTACATGTAGTTAAACTTTTAAAATTTTAACTATCAATACTTTTTTAAATATTTAAATTAGATACATGAAAATCATATACTTAGATTTGTCTTGAAAGTTACTTTCATAATATTATAATTTTACTGAGTTTTATAAAAATATTATAATAAAAATTAGTGGTGAAAACTATATTTTAGAAACTATGTTAATATCTAAAACGATAACTATTTATAACCAAAGAGAGTATGTTCAATGTTTGAATCGAATCATGTCTTAAATTCTTGGCTCCGCTACTATAGCGAATCATAGATGCATAGTTGGTTGAACCATCTCTATCCGACCATTACCATTCGTCCATTCAACATTGGTACCTGAAGTTATAGTTCTCCAAGCTAGACAGGGGAAAATACCTACATATTCAAGCTGCCGTGCATAAAAGAGCAAATCGGTACGGTTACAATACTAGAAACTTTTTTTAAAAAAAAAGAAAATAATTTACCATTAAAAAATTGAGATGTACATCTGCTCAGGGTTGGCGTCAAGGAGAATCCAGGCATCCGCGCCCATGTTATCAATAAAATACATTAGTCATGTATCTGTACGTTGTAACGAAAACTTAATTTGTGACAAAAAATTTATTTGTAAAAAGCACTAACCTTGTCTGAATAATATTGTTCAATTTGAATATACAATGGTTGAAACTCAATTTACGATAAAAAATTTATTGGTAAAAAACACTAACAGTGGCAAAGATGGGTAATTAAAGAGCAGTAACAAAGATGAGTAATTTTGATGACGGGAAGAAACTCTTAATTTATATAGCAGAGACTAATACAGCTGGTCCCACGCTGCAGTGAGCGCAGGCACAAATCACGATGCATTTAACTACATTTTTTTTCTCAGCTGAGAGCTCTTCTCCAGCGTGCGTTTCTCTCGTGTCTTCTCCCGACCGAGTGTTGGTGGCTTTGTTTGTTCTCCTCTCTTCCCCGCTCGGATCCGTCCCCATCCATCTCCCGATCTCCGCGGGCGCGAGGTGAGAGGCAATCGAACCCTACCCCCTCCTCTCCCTGCTCGGATAATAAGACGTCTTAGAAATCATTAATCTCTTCAGGTTATGAGAGGCGATTTTGTCTAATTCCCTGAGTAGATTTCACATGAATCAGAGAAAACGAGTCAGGAATTGAATTTTCTTCCGCTGTCGTCGTCCTTTTTGTGTGGAAGGCAGCTTGATGCCCTCATAGTTCGATTATAGTGTAGTTGGGGAAATTTCTTCACAAATTTTGAAGAAATGAATAATTTGAGTGTGTAATTGCAGCTATGGGATTTTTTTTTTCAATAAGAAACTTCAGTCCTAAAAGTTTGCAGAGGGATTAATTTCTGGGTGTTAACAGTGCAGAAAACCTTCCTGTTTGTAGTACGGAAACAAAACTAGTAATCAGTTACAAAATTAAGAGTGACATCCATATCTGATAATATATATTTCCTTGTCATCATAGTTAGGATTCAGGAGCATTCAGTAAGGACTGCTCTATTTGCAGGTAAATTCTCCATACCTAGTCTCATTGTATACTTTTCTTATTCCTCATGCTGACAAAAATTTGCTCCTCATAATCTTATGCACCTTTTTTTGTTAGCTTCATTCCTGCTGGTTAGGGACACCTGATTTGTAATTGTTGATTGAGCTGGTGGTACATGCAAACAGCAGGGCTTGTGATCTGATTCTGCTTAGGCATCCTAGGGCATGTCTAGTTCAAGCAAAAACTTTCAGACTTCAAACAAACGAGGCAGTGAAAAGAAATACCAGGGTACATTAGTTGCTGCTCCAGCAAACGCCATTTCACCCAAGTCTATGAAGCGCATTTTGCCAGCAAAGCAACTGATCTTGAGCAGGGAGTCAACAGGTCATGTGGCATCGTTTTTGGTAAAGGTTGTTGCTTTAGAGGTAGTAAGAAGATTTTCTAAAGCAAGATGTCCATTTATATGGAATTCTATTCAAGCATTGCAAGTTCTTGGGTATCCTCCATTTAGGTGGATTCAACGATGGGCACCGCTAAAATTTGTTGTGCAAGGCATTCAGGTCATTTTATCTCTCAGCCCTTCAAGGTCTTGAATCTATTGAAGTTTCCAAGCTACGCATTTTCTTTTGTTTCAGAACCAGTTAGCCTATTTACAAACTGTCAGCTGCCTAGATATTGTGTTAGTTCTTTGATGTAGATGAAGATAACTTTGAGATTGTTTTTGTTGTTATTGTTGCTTAATCAGCTAACCTTTCAGTTAAGTTGATCATAGTACTATAATACCCCACTGCTGACTCCTTGACTCAGAATTCACTCATTCAGTGTAAGTCATATAATTTATTTTGTTTGAAGTATGCTCAAGTTGACTAGGAAATTTTTTTTGGAGAGATGAAAATAGATCCAGCAGCATAATCCTGTCAATAGGCATAAGCTTGCTATAGTTTTCTTTCCGATGTGGCATTTATTTCCATTGCAGAAGTATGGAATATCAATTGGGAAGCCCTCCTATGCTGCTTACATTCATTTTTTTCGATGTGCTTACCTTCATTTGGAGACCTAGTTATAATATACCTGGAAGAACTTTCCTGCAACTGAAAAGTTTGATTACTATGGGAGTTATGGCTGCAATCTTTGAACAAACTCTTTGATAACCAATATGACTAGACTTACCTCTGTACTCAGTTTACCCCTAATGGTTTTATCCATCCAATGGATTTAACATATTAGTTTCTAACTATATGTAATACTTTTTCATCTACTGAGCTTGAGTCCCATTCAGATATCTAATCATGCTAGATTGCTAGGCCCAGACTTAACCTTGAGTGGAAATTTCTGACTTATTCCATTCTTCACACGAGGAATTTCACTTGGCTTGGAGCTGGCTTAGAGCTTGGAGTTTGTTTTGGCGTAGGCTATCCACTTATCCTGTACACTGAGCTTCTTGAAGCATGTGCTGGACTTAACTCAGTCAGATTAAGAAACTAGAGATGAGCATGTCTTTTAGTTTCTTCCAATATGCTTCACTCAATGAAACAACCTATACTTACTGTAGAGCATCCCATATCAATTCTTGTGATGACTGGGTGCCCTTGGGTGCTCAATTGAATCTATTTAAATCCTTATTTTGAACAATTTTGGTGGTTCTTTAGTACTTTGTTGAGCTGGTTATTATATCACATCTGCTCTGTGCAATTTCTCAAATGGCTATATTCTTGAAAGATGTTTCTGTTTGTATTGCTTGTGAGCGCTGATTATTTTTCTATAATGCAGAAATTATCAATGCCGTTGTTGTTTCTGTCTGTCACAACAACATTAAGTGATCGTTCTTCTAGTTGTGATGATGAACCGAGTAGCAATACAGAAGGTCCTGAGATACCTGCTGAATCACATGAGACGGCATCAACATTTGGTACAAGGTTGGTTAAGACCATAGTTACCAGAAACGCCGTTTGTCCGAGTTACGGTATGGGATTCGGGTTCGCGGTTCGCCACTTTTTATTCCAATTTATACTGCGAGCACGAACCGTGTACCCTAAATCGGTTCGGGTTCAATGAATTTGTTTCGTGATTTGTGGGGGTTTACAGCGAATCCGGTAACTATGGTTAAGACTTAGTTGAGGAATGCTTTGCAAGTGGCTTTTCATTAGATAACACTATTCTATTTGCGAACTTATCCTGCCCAACCTGCTGTAATAAGATAAAGGTATGGAAAGAGGTCACCTTTTTATTGTATTTAATAACATTGTTGATTTCTGCTTGTTTAGGGATGTTGATGATGGCACAAAGGATATTGTGTCAGAGAATTGGCTTGTGTTACTTTCCAGGGAACTTGAGAAGCAAGGCATCACTTTGCCTGAGAGGTGACTTTTTTTACTAGCTTCTTAGTTATGTGTGAGTCACAAATATGATACTGTTAGTTCCCATAAAAAAGTAAAAGTTCTCGTAAAGAAAAAATACATATGGTACTGTAATAAGTTCTTAAGCTGCACTGTAGCACAAGGATCTACAAGTATGGAACACTCTCATGCAGGATGCAGGGAAAAATCTGCAAGATCTTGCAATTATTTTCCTAATGAACTTCTGAATAGTAGTTTAACTATTAAAAATTACAACTTACAATAGATTTTATAAAAAAAAAAAATTGGGAGCGTGTAACTTTTGTTCCTGTCTATGTTATCTGTGGTCGGATGCAGCTTTGTAGATTTTGAGTTTCATGTGTAATACCTTGTAAGTAGAGTTTAAGTTATGTAAGCCTCCTTTGGTATATGACTGGCCCTGAGTGTAGCTAGTTGAGCTAGTTTGTGATGATATCAGTATTTGGAGGCAGAAATAAACAAAATAGTATATTTTTTTACATGTTGTTCAAAGTTCAAACCTCTCAATTGCCATTTATGTGGTCTTTCAAGCTGTACTGGCCTGTATCAGGAGAATAGTTACATGCTGTGTCCTTACTCCTAAGTCCTGATAAGCACATCAAGGATCTTGCTAACATGCCCGTCCTGAGCAGCAAGATGCCATATAACCGATAGTTTAATTGATGGATGTTTCAGGTTCAAAGAGGATGAACTGCGCAGATTTTACACTGCAGCAAATGGTGACTTTTCATGCTTGCTCTCTTCAGTTAAGAAGACAATTCGTTGGAGGGAAACTTTCTACATACTTACATTGCAAGAACTTGAGAAGTGGTCCCATTTGGTCTTTTGGCATGGATTTGACACTATGCTTCGGCCTTGTTTAGTAATCCGTCTTGGACTTGCATGCTCTAATCTAGCCCCTCGTGATAGACCTTCTTTTGGACAAGCAGTAGGTAATTTCCAACCTGTTTTATCTGCCCATTCATTTATGTTCTAGATGTTTTCATATGATACTGATAGTATTCATAATCAATTAGAACTGGGAGAGCACATATAGTATGAGTAATGGATTTCTTGCTTTCAGTACTTCTTTCAGTAGACCTTTCTCCTAGCATAGTATTGTCCATTAGCAGCTTCTTAGCTACTGTGTCAGAAAGCATACAATCTCCCTTCAGCGATTTTTTTGTCCAATTTTTCTTATCATTGAGAAGATAGTAAGTTTTTTCTTATTATTGAGAAGAAAGTTTTTTTTCTTGCCTATTTATCCATTCCAGCAGCTTTTTCTTTCCTCTGATTGGCGGCAAAAACAGTGGCCACTAATGACTAATATCTTTCTATTCAGTTTCTCAAATTGACCATGGTATTGTACATTTGATCAACAAAGAAGATCCAAGAATTACTGTTTTGCTGGATTGCCATGGGATTTCTCCATTCAAATTTCCGATTCAAATGTTGAGGTCATTTGTCACTATAGTTCAAGAGAACTATCCAAATCGTCTTGGGGTGTTATTTGTTGTTCGTCTTCCTCCAGTTGTCAAAGTTATTGCACAGACGTTTATTCAAGTAAGATTACTATCTCGCCTTTACTTCTGATCTCATGGCTGCTCTTTTTATATTGTTTTCAGCTTTGCATATTTATTATGGTAATGACTATTGTTTGGTTATAGTTATGCCTGCTATATTAAGGTGACAAATGTTTCTAGAATTAAGGGGAATATATTTCGATGTTCAATTGAATTATTTCCTTAGCAGAGGGAATATATTTTTTATGTTCAATTGAGTTATTGCCTTATTGGAGATGTGCCATCAAGATGCTGTAGCATCTCCAGTTTCTCTTGACCAACATGCATGTCAGATTTTGGAGAGATGCTAGGTCAACGATATACAAAATTTCTAATCTACTGATCAAATTGGAAACCTTTGCTCTTGCATGCTGAGTGTTGATGAACGAACTGTTCGCCCGAATGGCCCTATAGACGTAGTTTTTTTGCAAATCTGACCACCGTGTGACAAAAATTGCAAATATAGCCTCTTGTTTGAGCGCGGAAGAGCGAACAGGGGACGCCTGGCCCCTACCGCGCTATGTAATGGTGAAAGGGCGCTGCTACCGAGGCTAGGGCTCGACCATGACATCGCATAGCCAGTGTGGGAGGGATTCTACCACGGCATGGCAGAGCGGCAGTAGCCAGCCACACCCTTTTTTTTTACTCGACTTGTTTAGAAGGAATGCATGTTAGTTGAAGAAGGCAAGATGTAATGTGAAATACGAATACATGACAATCAGTTAGGTGGATTACATGGTGCATAGAGTTGGTTTCGATACAAAGGGCGACACGGGCGAACCATGAACATAAACACAGCTAAAATACATGTGTGCCTTTTGGAATTGAAAATGGGGGGCGTGGATTCCACATTCTGGCCGCAGGCCCTTAAGGCTCAAATATGTAATTGTACAATACTCACATGAAGTGTTGATCATCAAGACAACTTGGATTACCGCAGCAGCAGTGTGGTACTTACTGTTGAGGTGGACGACTAATTTTACTACTAATTGTAGTAATATTTTATTGGACGTACAAATAACTTCATTACAATACCAATAATTACTTTTTCACACGTACCCATCGTTCTTTGCACTTCAGTACTATTTTCCACCTCACTAATTTGGCAAAATACATACGGTTCATGCTTGCATTTCTTATACTAATTTTTAAGTAATTTTTCAATGTACCAATTTTGTGTACTACTAATTATACTAATAATTTCTTGTATGTACTAATACCGTTATTATAACATCAATAGTTACTTTTGCACATATTCACAATGTTATTTATGCATCAACACTACTTTTCAACCTCATTAATTTTGCGAAATTTCCTATGTACCTAATGTTCACATCATTGTGAAAACATGTAAAACATCCATATCACATGTCCATTAATCATAACTAACACTATCGACATAATTGTTCCATATATTATTTTTTCACATCACCAATATTATTAAATATTTGTCTACTACTAATCATAAAATGTACTATACAGTCATTATGTAAGAAGGCTTACTTTTTCACACCTTCCCACCCTTATTTACACATCACTACTATTTTTGTACCTCACTCATTCCGCTGAATACACGCGGTTTGTGCGTTCTTTTCTTATACCAAATTTTAAATTATTTTTTTGTTGTACCAATTTTCTGTACTAGTACGTACACTACTATTTTATTGTACATATGAATACCGTCATTACAATACAAATAATTATTTTTTTCACACGTACCACTGTTATTTAAGTATGAATACTTTTTTTGCACCTAACTAATAACGCTAATTACACATACTTCGTGCTTACATTTCTCATAACCATTTTTAAGTTATTTTTCAATGTAACAATTTTTCCTACTACTCGTTATACCAATATTTTACTCTATGTACTACTTCCGTCATTATAATAGAAATAATTACTTCTTCACATATTAGCAACGTTACTTACACATCGATACTATTTTTCGACATCACTAATTTCGTGAAATTTTCTATGTACCTAATGTTCATGTCATTGCAAAGACATCTAAAACATGCATATCATATGTTCATTAGACATAGCTAACACTATCAACATAATTGTTCCGCTAATTTACATTACCGACATACTCATCACCACTAAGTGCATACAATTTAGCTAACAACACCGCTAAATAAACATTACACTACATAAAATGCCACATATAAACTAACCTTTTGCAGATTATCACTTAATATATAACTTGCGAAGTTGCAACTTTATATGAATTCCAAATAATTTCCTCCAAAATCACGATTCAAATTTCTTTTTTTTTTCCTTTCTTTCCTCGCTTTTTTACTCTTTTTCCACTCTCCTCTCCTCTACTTCCCCTGTCTTCCTCTTCCTCAGTCGAATGGCGTGCTGCTGCCAGCCTCTCGAGTGCCATTTTACAGCTCGTGGGGTACTGTGCCGCAGACAATGCACGACGAGATGGCTCGGAAATGCACTACTGAACAAGACGGCTCGGCCACGTCGTAGACCTGTACCACCGAAAGGTCCTCCAGCGCTCGGGTAGCGCAGCACGCCAGGCTCCCGCGCCTGCCGTACGTGGAAGGCCACACCCGATAGCCCACATCCCGTCGCCACGCATGCTCCCGCAGCTTTTGCACTCACCATGTGCCTAGGCACCACACCTGACAGTCGTCCCCTCACTCATCCCGTCACTACATGTGCTGCCACGCCCACATTGCTTCTGCGCTTGCTGTGCATGAAAGGCACTCCTGCGCTGCCCAGCCGACTTTCGCGCTCGGCTAGGCAGTTGCGCTAGCAACGCCCTTCCAAGCTTCATGACCGCGGCAGTTGACACGTCACCTATCGGGTCTTCCTTGCTCAGACGGGGGGCATCCTTGCAAAACTGGTTGCACAGGGGCTAATTTGGCAACCAAAAAAAAGCCAAAGGGGCTACTACAGTAAAAACTTCTTGATGAACTGTAGACTTGCATAAATACATATGGTTCACATTTGAAGATCTTTGTGTTTCATCCTGATGGATGTTACGTATCAAGTGGGACAAGCCAAGTATTTGGAGAGATGGCATCCTTTACATACTTTCCATCTGCCAATCATGAAGTTTGCATAGTTCATGTCAACTTTGTCTGTTTTATATAGATAAGCAACATCTTTTCAAGATATTCATGAGCACAACTGCTTGAAATTTGACAACTTGTAATAGCTGCCTCAACATTTCATTTGATGTCAAATTTTGACTGTCACACTCTACAGTTGGGATATCCAGTTTTGGCTAAATTTTTCATAAGAAAATGGGGCAGTCGTTTTGGGATACAAACCCAGAGGCCTGTTACAAGCCAGACTGAGCATTGGCTAAATTTTTCATAAGAAAATGGGGCAGTCGTTTTGGGATACAAACCTAGAGGCCTGTTACAAGCCAGACTGAGCATTAGTAATGACTGTTATGATAAACAATTATGCCCTGCTGGATCGGAGTATCTTATGGTACTTTCTTTTTTTCTTTTTAAATTGTCTGCAGGTTCTGAAACCATCCACGAAGCAGAAGTTGCGTTTCGAGGGAGAATCTTACAAGAAGACACTAGCACAGTTCTTGCAGGTTGTGCCAGCTTTTCTTGGTGGTAAATGCCACTGCTCACAATGTGAGAATCCTCGTGATAGTTCAGTAATTCAGGCAGGGGAGGGGAGCAAGAGCCAACCTCGCCAAATCAGCATTGACGATGGATCACTTATCACAAACATGGACTTTGAGGAGACAGAGTTTCCATCCCGTTATAGCTGCGAGAATGCCATAAGGACTGCGATAATTGGCCTGCTGATGGTGTGGATCTTCATTGCATTCCTCGCTGGGATGAACGACCCGCAGGCCCCCTGAAGCGCTTGGCATTTTTAGCGATGCATGTCAAAGAGTTACAGGAGTGTCTGCTCACTTGAAGCGGCGCTTGGAGAGATGTTGTCAGTTGCGTAGCATTAGCATTTGTTGCTAGGTGTTGTTTTTCTTGGCTGTTCTGGGGGGTGTCCTCTGCAAGTCGGCACATAGTGCTCTGGCTTCCAAGATTTTAGTGCAGATGAATATTTTTGTGTTTGTTTGGCAATATAATAGTTGTGTGTGTTTGTTTGTCAACATAATAGTTTTGTGGTTTGTTTGGCAATATAGTGGTTCACAGTGCAATTTTAACTAGTCTGTTGAATTTTTTTTTAAAATAATACACATTTTAAATAATTTTACATAAATAATACACCGAAAAATTTACAAAAATATACCTCTATAACCATTTCAACTGGCGATAGAGCTTTTGTCGCTATTCCAAATGGCGATATAACCTCAATTACCATTCTACATGACGATAGAAATTCTGTCGCTAATTGAATGGGTGATAGCGAGTGGCCAGGTCAACTAGGGGTGTAGCTAACGAAGGGGCTTAATTAGGTGTGTTCCTAAGAGAAGGAATTTGTGCATTTTAAAGGGTGTGGAAATAGATAGAAACTCTAGCATAGGAATTAAAAAGAAATATAGCCCCAGTTATTTTAGAAATGGTAAGATCTTTGGCGCAAAAAGGGGTAACCCATATCATCTTGACTTGGTTTTGCTTCCCCTCTTTTTTCAAGATACCGAGTTTTAAGAACATTGAGTCAGGTTCTTCTTACTAGCATCGAATAGAACAACTAGTGCTCCATTTTTGTCAACGCCGACGAATGTACACACGTTTGGGCGTTGCTGGAAGAAGAAGCTTTGCTGGGTAATGAGCTGTTTCTTGGGCCATGTGGTTTGGTGGGCCGCTGCTGGTTGAAGGCCTGGCAATTGGTAACTTTGTTTACTGCCTGTAATATTGAACTCAAACCTTAATACACACAAAGACTATAGAGAGAAGGGGGTGGGTCAACACCTCTCCTTCGTGAGGACACGGCGGCCCACCAACTCGAGGGCACTTAGGTGCACATCATGGGGAACAACGATTGCAAGGGCGCGACAAGGGCATCGAATGGATGCCAGGGAGCTGGTGATGGTGCGAGCGTGCGGTGACGGGCAACCCACCGCGGTGATGGCTAGCGGGTAGGGAAGGCAATGCAACGTGAGTTGGCGAGTACCTAACCAGATTTGTGGGCTGACCACAATAGCAACTAGACAATGCGAGTCCCTCTTTGGATATATAATTTTTTTATCAATTGTAACTGAGTCAATGAGTTGAACAAATACAATAACCGATTTTGTTTGTTTGGTTGGTGTTAACCTATTAATAGATTTCCAAAAGATTAATAAACAAATGCTGCACAAATATTTCTCAAATAATAAATTACCAGTAGCAACCCTCGAACCGATGAGATCTCAACACAAACTGTTAATATGTTGGTCTCAATTTAGCCTAATCCTTTGAGTGCACCCTTCATTTTTATCCTAGCTTTGCCATTGATTTCAGCAGTCACTATTTCAATTGGTGACAGAGTGAACAAATCGTAAATTGAAATGGCAACACAGAACCTGCCTCCTCTGCCACCATTTCAAACGGTTCCTTTGTGTTAACAAATTGAAATGAATAACTATTTAAAACTATATTACTCATAACAAAATCGAACACTACCCATCGAGACAACTGCCACATGCTTTTTCGTACTAAGGTGACAACGCACTGCCACCTACTTTCCAACTGGGTTGACAATACACTTTAGCCTTTTGTTTCAAACTAAGGTGACAACACATTGCCACCTTCATTTTAGGAAATGTGACAACACATTATCACGTGCTTTTCGAACCGACATCACCACATCTTATAGGTAGCACAATTCATATGTGCCAAGTCCGCCACCCACATCTAACAAGGCCTATAAGTAGTCATGCACAAATACCCTTTGCACCTCAAACTAACTACTTCATTATTAACATGACGGGCAAAGCTAGTACCTTCAAGTGTGGCAAGGGAAGATGGGAAGGATAGGGTTTTAAGGGTGTGACCCTTCCCTCGTGGACATATACATCTATAGTACCCTTAGCACCGATCCCCCAACATGTATCTTCCGCTCAAAACCAAAGAATCCTACACCACTTGAAATCTCCTCTATGACTACGAACACCTCCTCGAGAATTGGTCACAATGCAAGCACAACCTCGACGTGGTAGAGCAGGTTTGTAATGACCAATTGAACCCAAGGCGTTATTTCTTTTGCTGTCCTCTATTCATGGTAACTACTTTATTTGCTACTGTTATAGCCATTGGGGAGGTGGCTCAGGCCTCGGTCTGTGAGCAAGGTGCGGCGGACAAGGGAGAAAGGACATGGTGAAGCTGTGTTTTGGATTTTTCGGTGGATTTTTTGTGCACGCAAGGTGCTAGGAGCAATAGCAGTGGTAGCAGAGGGAGGTGACTGCTCAATGATAGGCAGCATGGCAAAGGTGGTAAAGCAATAGGGAGGGTGCGTGCAAGTACCAAGGCTTGGCGCTGTGTGGCTAGTGGGAGGAGGCGTGGAGGAAGTTGGCGGAGCTGGTGGCGTTGACCGGGTTGGGGCAATGACGTGGCGGTGAGTCCTTGAGCAAGCGGCCACATGTGCTGGCACACCAGATAACACGAGGCGCAGCGTGGCACAACATCAGGGTGCGCATAGGGCAAGGGAGTGGCTGACATGTGAGGCCGGTCTAAGAAGCAGGCCCGACTCATCAGAGAGAGAGGGGGATAGAAAGAAAGGGCAAAAAATGAAATCGTACTTGGCTGAATACACTTTTGATAGGGGACACGGATTTTATCAAAATATGCTTTCCATTTTTTAATTTCATTGGATTTTATTTTAAGTCTTTATTTGCATCTAGGGCTTTAGGAATTTCTAAAGCTATCAAACGAGCTTAAAATTTTATGAAATTTTTTTAAGATGATCCTGGGACAATACCTATGATTCTGTAAAATTTTCAAAGCACAAGAAATCCTAGGATTTTCTAGAATTTTTTTAGTATTTTAGCTTTAATAAAGTATGTAGTTTGTGATTTTTCATATATAGCAATCATCTTCAAAAATTTATGAAATTTTTCAAAGAGGTCCCTAAGACCATCTAACATTTAATTAAATTTTTATATACTTGATTTGATTTGTTTTTAAAGTTTGAAAATAAAAAACAATAACTAGGTTATTGAAAATCATTTTCTTTAAATGCTAGAAATTCATAATATCCAAGAAAAATCTAGAAAAATTTCAAAATCTCTGAAATAACTCAGGAAACAACTTTGCAACTTTGTTATTTTAATTTGGGTTGTTACATTGATACTTAGTGTATTTATATTAACAATTCTTATCAAAAGTATTTTTCATTCAATTATTATAATTCTAATGAAAATCTATGCTGTCATTTAAAATAGAATTTAGAGGAATTAACACGCTAAATATTTAGAAGGCTCAAGTAGCATCCTATGGTTAAAAAATAATACACTTTATTTTAGCATAGCACTATTAGAAATCACTCTTTTTTAAAACTAATATCTAGCAATTGCACTCTTTTCTTTTCTTATGCCCAATCTTAGCATATCCGTATATGAGAAATGAGGTATTTTGCATGTATATATAGACTAGGTTCATCATAATAGATATAATCTAATTTGTTCAACGGAAATATCTAAAGCACTTAGATATTTCTAAGGATTTATAAATTTTAAAATTGGACAATCTAGAACATGTTAATGAAATTGAAAGACCATGTGGAGGTCTATCCTTGTGTGTGATGAGTAATTGACAAGATTTGAGATTGGATTGATTTGAAATTGAGTTTGATTTGAATTGGATCTTCAAATTGAAGCAATTTGAGTGTTGGTTGCTTTTCCTAGTGCTACCGCCTAGGGCGAGTAATCGACCATTGAGCATAATTATGATTGATTAATGATTTTGTTTGATGCAATGCACTCATGTGAGTGGTTGCATGGATTGACTTTGAGTCAAGTCGTGGACTTGTGTTCGGATCGTTGTTTGTTTATTCGTGTGTGTTGCTCGAGGCTTAACGTGGTCGATGACGGACCGAACTAGGTTCATGGAGGAACCGAGGTTCGGACTAGGTTCGTGGAGGAATCGAGGTCCTGGTGGTCGAGAATGTCATGCGGGACGCTCGGCCAGAGAACATGCACATGGAGGTCGATTAGTCACGTGTGTGCGGCGGTGGGCGTCAGACGTGTAAAAGTCAGATTGGGCCATGTTGGGCAAGTGGAATTGTATACAAACCGATTGGGCCATGTTGGGGCCAAGTGGAGTTGTATACTGAATTCTTTATGGTTGCTCAAGATAAATAGGGAGGTGTCTCTGCTTATGTGAGCAAGGAATTAGGGTTTGTACTCTTTCATGTTGGAGTATTGTTAGACAAAAGAAATAAAGGGCTTTTTCCGCTACCGGAGGTTCAACCGTTTTTTTCATGGAGAGCTTGTCGTTTTTGGCCGGTGCGTATGGCGCATGAAGAATCGAGTCTTGTTCTTGCTCGCTCGTGAAGATTGTGTGCGTGCCGCTGCCATTTTTCCTGGCGTTGGTTTGCTTCATCGCCGGACTACATGCATGCAAGAAGCGACGGCTAACATTGTCGCCGAAAGTTTCGCATGCATGTTATAGGCGGCTAGACGTTTCGTGAGGCTTTCCTGCGTTGGAGACTCGGAGACGTCCGAGCGCAGCACGCAACTTCCGTACTTGGCGATGCTACAGTTACGCGAAGCTACAGTAATCTCGTGTTGCTACAGTAAATCGTGGATTACTGTTCATGCATGATGCGCTATGGTACCGGTTTCTAACCCTGTTTGCTCAATTTCGGTTTAATAGATTGAATCATTGTTCTTTTTATTTAACAAGTTTAATTTTGATTTGATCCATCTAAAACCTTCTTAGGGCATTAATTTAGTGTTCCTCAAAGTTTTGTTGGTTAATCTTTTGTAGATTGTGATTAATCACGAAATTAGGGTTTGCTTGATTTTCGTCATATTCTGTCACAGCAAGCTTGCAGGATTTATAACTTTTGATCCGTAGATCCGATCGACCTGATTCTTATTGCGTTAGTTTCGGATTTGAATCTAGTTTATTAAGTTAAAATTTCACGTCAATCCGACGGTTGGATCTTCAGTAATTACAGTTTTAGTGAACGTCTGTTAATCTGTTTGTGTTGAAACCGAGAGCAATATTTCATAATTAATTTAGGGGGTTTTGTGAATCAAGCAAATTTTGATTTTATCTTCCGCTCAATCATTCACCCCCCCTCTGATTGTCGCCATCCGATCCTACAGAAATTATCTCTCTTTTAATTCTTGAGAAACTAGTTGGGTGCATGCACCTTGCAGGGAATATCGCTACTTTTTCTTTCTACAGTATAAATCTAAGCTCAGCGTACACTCAGACCATCAAAAAGAAGCGTGGAAAAAATAACAAGAAGATACTAGAACATCAATTTGAAAAAGATAATAGATGTGGGAGTTCATTTTGGTCATGGTATTAAGCAATGGAATCCTAAAATGGCCTGTTACATCTCATAAAGTATAAGAAGGCACTAAATCTAAAAAAAGTTAATGTTATTGAACCAAACATACTGCTATTGAGTGGTGTACTACAACTAGTTATCCACTTTTTTATCATTAAAGCATAGGTACAAAGTGAAAATATTGCAATAACTATACCTTTAATCTCTTCAATAAACTTATATTGTGGGTTGATGCTTTTCATGAAAATAAACTTATATTGCGAGACGAAGGGAGTAACATATTATGGTACATATTATCATTTCCACATAAAAATGACACAAAATAAGAATACATTTTTCTATTATTTAAAATAGATTGTATGATGGAAATGTCATTTATCTTAACTAATGGTCAAAACCTTGTTTATGCAATTTGGAAAAGAATGCATATAAAAGATAAATAAAATGTGTACTCCTTTCTAAGCCTTCATGCAATGGTACAAAATGGTTGAGACGATAGATCCAGTGGCGAAGAATAGGGATGGCAATTTCCTCCATGGGGCATGGCCCGCGAGGAAAATTCCCAAGGGGGAGGGGTTTGATCTTGTGTGGGGAATGGGATTTGGCCCTACTACATTAGAGGGGTGGGGATAGGGTCACCTTCCCCTGCGAGGCTCCACGGGGACCCAATAAATCTATTCTTTTCTTATATATTAGAACTAAAACCTAATTTTATAAAGTTGGATATAATTTTTGAAGTTATATTTTTTAAAAAATACATAAATACTTATAAATTAATAAATAAAGTTATACTGTTTTTAAAACATAATTTAACCTATTATTTAATCTTCATGAGAATCATACAGGTCGTGCCCCCATAGCACAGGATAAATTGATATCTCTAAAAAGACCTAATGAGGGCAGGATAGGGCTATCCTAATGTGTGGTAGGGCAAGACGCGGGAGCTTCTACTAGAACCCCATGTCCCGTTACCACTGATAACAGTTTGAGGGCGGTGTCTTATGAGGTGAGAATAGAGATGGGTGGTGGCTAATTAGAATCGCTATGGTTTGTGGTAAAAATGGTTTGATATAAATTCAACCATAGGATCTAGGAACAACTGATGATTAGTTATTTCCTTTGTTTTAAACTAAGTAGAGAAGTATTTTTGTACTAAGAAATATTAATATATTCCTAGTGCTTCTGGTCTAAGTTTTTTTACGCCTAAGAGCATCTCCAACAGTGTCTAAAATCCATTCCCAAAACTTGATTTTGGGCTTGATTGCAAAAAAAAGTACTCCAACAGTTCCTCTTTCTAACTCCTCAAATTTTGCACGCCTAAAAACAAGACTGACTCCTCATTTTTGTGCGCTCTGTCGCGCTCCCAATCAACATTATTTCACGCCTGGGATGGCCCAACGGACCAATTCAAAGGTGTTTTTGGGAGAAAATATAGGAACTGTTGGAGAACAAGGTATTTTGTAGACCCAAATTTTTTTGGAAAGGTCCCAATCTAAGAATATTGGGAGTCTAAATATTAGGAACTGTTGGAGATGCTCTAAGCCTGTGCATCTCATTTTGTGATTTAAAGAAAAACTCTGCCTTTACATCGTCGACGCCATCGGTTTCTGACGAGCGGTTAGATTTGTGGACCAACCGACACGTGACGGGCAGCATCTTCGTTCCTTCTCGTTCTGTTCTTCGCGTCCATATGTGAAGAGGTTACAGATTTGTTGCCAAGAGCTCCCGTCTCCCCTCCCCCCTGCTTCCCGTCCCGTCCAAAGTCGACAGGAGGAACGCTTCCGGACATCGCTTAGCCCTAGCGACCGAGACGTTCTCCGCCTCCTCTTCGTTTCCACCGTTCGCGTCCCCCTTCTCCGGCGGCCGGCGGGGTGAGCAAATCTTCCCCCCCCCCCTCCTTCGTTTCCACCGTTCTCCAGATCTCCCCCCTCCCCCTTCTCCGGCGGCCGGCGCGGTGAGCTCCAGCTGGAGATCCCCTGTCGGCATCCTCGTGGGGGATTATTTCTTTCCTCTGAGCAACCTCATCCAAATCTTCCTTTCTAGGGTGGATACTCCAATGCATACAGATTGTTGCGTGGTGGAGTACTAATAGCAGTTTATTTTCCAAAATTTTGGGGGTTCAACTGAACCCAATGCCCTGCGTTAGGTCCGCCCCTGGTTGCTTTGTGTGATCAGGGTTTTTACTGGGATCGAGCGAAGGTTAGGAAAAAGAGCATTTTAAAACAATATTTTAAAGGTTTAGGTTTAGTGTTCTTGATGCCCCTTACTTGCCGACTTCTGATCCAGGATGTTTGTTGGCATGGAGATCAGAGCAGTAGAAAATTTTACCCTTTGCAGGAAGGAATGAAGGATGGATTCTATGTTCTGTACAGTGGGTATTTATTTCTGTTGTTAGAGCTTTGATAGAACCAAGATAAAAGTAGGCAGGGAGAAACATTTGGGTTTCCATTACGGCATTACCCGGTTAGACCGGATATAAAAATTTATGGATGGGGTTCGTTATACTATTTTTTAAAATCTATATTTATATTGATTTATAAAAACTGACAGGGAGTTGACCTCTGAACAATCTTTATCGTAAAAGATATTTTGAAACTATTGTAATTTAACGTGGAATATATTTTTTCTTAAATAGATATTCTCTGAGACTATTTTCTCTTTTTATTCTCTGCATTAACATATGCAAAATTATTTATGGTGCTTATGTACATATTGTATAAATTGAATGATAATTTATTTTTATATATCTAAATAAGAAAGTAGTAAGTAATTTATTTTTTTATTTGTGTTGTCTCTTTTAATGATTTATCTCTCTCTCTCTCTCTCTCTGTGTGTGTGTGTGTGTCTCTCTCTCTCTCTCTCTGACACTAACTATAATAAATATGCGCATTTGGTGAAAAATATTGTTTTGAAAGGATAAATGTAAGTAATTGCAAATTAAACTCAACTCTCTGAAATGATATTTATTCTGGACTGAATGTAGTATATAATTTTTTATAACGACTAGATTTATGACAATTAGCACCATTAAATTTCTTCGTAGAAAACATAAGTATCTAGATCCTTTTAGCAAACAATCTAGGTTATAAAAAGATTTACAAATATTTTAATTGGATGCTCTAGAGAATCCTTTGAAACAAAATACCTCTTTTATTTTTCGAGAAACTTGTTGAGTGCATGTGGGTTGAAGATAATACTTTTTGTAAGGGTAGAAAATATTAGTAATATCATACAATACATATTATCTTTTACATCAACACAATAATCGATAAAATGACAAAATAAGAATATCTTACATTGTTTAAAAGGAATGATGCATTAAAACTAATTAAACACAATTAGTGTGCAAGCCAGATCCTAATAGTAAAATTGTAAAATTTCCTGATAACTTTTTGGGAGGTGCTTCTATGCATCACTATTTGGAAGTTGCACAAATATTAAAGCTTAAATGAAGGGTGGAGGGTGATTACTTATCCCTTCTCTTGTTTTATTGTTTGTGTAACTTGTATTAGGAGGGTGATGTATAGAAGCACTAAAGTTTTTCCAATCTATATGCATGCATATGCACCAAAACAACTCAGAAAATGCCTAAAATACCATTCCTTTAAAAAATAATATAGAAATACCCCTTGGGCCTCTTCCTTTTCCTCTTTCCTGAGTGACTCATAGATTCACACTCTTCCTTTTCCTCTTTCCCGAGTGACTCATAGATTCACACCTTAGAAAATGCCTAAAATACCATTCCTTTAAAAAATAATATAGAAATACCCCTTGGGCCTATTCCTTTTCCTCTTTCCCGAGTGACATAGATTCACACCAACAATATCAAACCCTCCCTCTCCACCGAACACGCGCTGTGCCAGGTCTCCATCCACCGAGAGAGAGGCACTTCCACCATCTCGAAGGGCATTCTCCTCCTCCGCGCTACTGGACTAGTGTGGAGTGGAGATCCATCCCATGCGGGTTTTGCTTGGATTGATTTCTTCTTTCGTTGGTAAGGAAGTCCTAGCTTGCTTGGGTTGTTGTTCTATCAATTCGTTTTGGGGGATCATTTGCTTGTTGCTTGCAATCGATCTAATCCAAATCTTTCTTTCTCTCGAATCCAATCCATATTGTTTGTTGCAGATTTGTTGGTTGCGTGGTGGAGTACTGGATTACTACCGATAACAATTTATTTTCCTAAATTTTGGGGGGTTCAAATTAACCCCCATGCCCCACGTTAGGTCCGCCCCTGCCTGGTGTGATTTTGCCATTCCTTTTTCCCTGCAGGTATTTGGAGTCTGATCTGGTTCTGATGAGTCCATCAAGGAGCAGCAGCACGAGCAGGAGTTGCAGCCGGAGCAGAAGCCGAAGCCCTCGGCGAGATAGGCTACGCAGTGAGCGTGCTTCTCATCGCAGTCGTAGCCGTAGCCGCAGCCGCAGCCACAGCCGCAGCCCACCCCGTCGTAGAGAGCGTCGTGGCCACAGGTGTGCACCAAGTGATGTGTTTTGCTATGAAGCTTGCTTGCAAATGATGCTATTATGTCATAGTTTTGCATTGGGTACATGTTACCTAAATGATTTACCGGAATTTCAATAGCAGCACTGAGGTCACACAGAAACATGTATTTCGATTCTCTGGCAGTGTATATATTGTCTGCCCTTCTAAACTGTAGTTTTGTCATGGACATATCGAAGCTAGCACCACTGTGGAAAAAAAGAATTATTAACCAACAGTTGAATTTTTGTCATGGAAGTTCCAGGATATCTGTGTGGCAAGTAGTGTTGGAGACGCATGTTGCCATGCTTTTTAATAGGTTTCAGTTATGAGTAGCGCAATGTCCCATTGTCCCAATAGCTTTGCCATAAATAAGCCATGCGGAGAAGCGCGTATCTCTAGGGATATCAGCTCAAAATGTTCCTTAAAAAGGAAAAACCTTGATGGCTAGTTCAAAATTAATTCAAGACATTAATTTCCCTTGTTTCTCTGTGTCTTACTTTCCATGAGATATATGAAGGTTGGAGGTTAGTTCTGTTCCAGAAGAATAAATTTTGGTCTTTTGCCATTCTTTGTTCCTTTTTTCTTCATCAGCAGTGGCTACAGTAAAAACTGATTGTGGCATGAATTGTCCAGCCTGAGGTAAGATTCAGGAAATACTAGTTTATATGTGTGAAAAATGTTACGGACTATGTTCATGAGGGTATTTAGGATTTCTTCAAACATTAAAAGCGAAACCAGTTTAGCATGTGAAAAATGCACTTACTGTCTGGGTATCGTTCATTAATGTCACAGTTAACTGATGGTTGGAATCTATCAAACTGGAACTATGAATTGGCTGGAGTCTGGAGAAGTCCTTAATTGTGTTTCATTGTTTATATCAGTACAGTTTGCAAAAGAATTGCTAGGTATGGTACGATTTGAACCAGTGGAACTAACTAAATTTTGGGTTACTCCTAAGCAAGAAATCATTATTCGAAACCTGGCATTTTGTTTGGTCTAGCTCTTGTATCAATTTGAGAAACAATTTAAGCTCAGCATCAGGAATTATGAAATGTAATGTGTTGTTCCTAAAATACCATAACAGTGCCATCACCGAACTGTATTATATTTGTTGCGACCGGCACATGAGCAATAGTAGTTTCACCAAACTGTGTTCTTTCTAAAGCATGCATGGTCTAGTACTTGATAATTTGAGTCTACAATAACATCAAAGGTCGGAACCCCAATTATTAAGTATGAGTACCCAAACACCATGGGGTTCCACTGGAAAAAGGAAATTAATCCTATCATTTATCAAGCTATGCTCTTTTTTAGGGAAACAAGTTCTTTGAACATAGTTACACAAATATGTTATTTCTGTTTATTAGAATATTATCTGTCAGCCTCTCATGGAAACACCTTATTAACATGAATGATTTTCTAGGGATCTTATATGCAAGAACTGCAGACGGCCTGGCCACTTTGCTAGGGATTGCCCATCTGCTGCTACCTGCAATAACTGTAACCTTCCAGGGTAAAATGAACCTGCAGCACTCTCAATATAGTTGCACTCATTTCATTTATGTGGGAATCAGAATCTTTTGTGGTTGCATGCTTATTGTTAACTGGCTCGTTTTCTTCTAATTTCAGCTATATGTTATCTTTCATTCGTCAGAAATTTATTAAAAACATGGACTGTAACTCTTTTATTAATATTTGTAACAGCCACTTTGCAGCAGAATGCACTTCTAAAACTGTTTGCTGGAACTGCAAGAAGTCTGGACACATTGCTAGTGAATGCAAGAATGAGGCACTGTGCCACTCCTGCAATAAGACAGGTCATCTGGCACGGGATTGCCCTGGTTCAGGATCTAATGTTAAGCTATGCAACAACTGTTTTAAGCCAGGCCACATTGCTGTTGACTGCACCAATGATCGGGCCTGCAACAACTGCCGTCAGCCTGGGCACATAGCTCGGGAGTGCAAAAATGAACCTGTTTGCAACCTGTGCAATGTCTCTGGACATGTTGCTCGCACCTGTCCAAAGACGACTCTGGCTTCAGAGATACAGGGTGGCCCTTTCCATGACATCATCTGCCGCATGTGCGGCCAGACAGGGCACATCAGCCGCAACTGCATGGCAACCATAATCTGCGACACCTGTGGTGGGAGGGGGCACATGTCGTACGAGTGCCCGTCAGCCAGGATATTTGATCGTGGTCTCCGCAGGTTCTGACAACGTTTGGCCAGGATACACAGATCACGGGCTCCGCTGGTTCTTATGGTTGCAATTTCTCCTTGTTTCATTTATTCCGGTTTAGATAGCCTGCTTGACAATACTGAAATGGTTTTTAGTAATTCTTTTTTGCTCCATGGGAGTTGAGGGATGATTCTGTAGGATGTATTTTGGGTGAAACTTCCGGGCATTTTAATCAGGATATAGCCTTTTGTGGGCAAAAACTGCTGTACCAGCCCAAGCAAAATTTGTTCACATAAACTGCTTTGCTAGACCAGGTTATATGCTCGTATTATCACTGTTATGAGCTAATATTTGAACCATCTTAGCTCCTTGATTTGCTGCCCCCTTGTGCCGCTATTAGACTGTTGTGTAGAGTGGTCAGATGCATGTGGTAGTACTGCTGGTTGAATTGAGCTACAGATTTTGTCCGTCCTTCGGTCCTTTGACAGCTTCTGAATTCTCATGGTGTTGCTTTCCATTGCTGCTTAGTACTTAGAGCAACTTCAAACCAAATCCCTATATTTTCTCTTTAAATCACTCACTTATGGATGGTATAAAAATTAAGAGCATCCTATATCGAATTTGTCTCCAACCCACACTTCCTATTATATTCACCCCTATTATTTATCTAAACATTAATATTACTTTGCACCCATGAATTATTATTTTAAAATGAATAAAAAAATGCCAAAGAAAATAGTAGAGGCAAAGAGAGTCTCTAGATATAAGGGTGAGAAGGAGCCTTTTAGAATAGGGATTTCAAATAAGGGTTGGGTTAGAGCTTATATTTTTTTAATTCTCCTTATAATTTAGAGGAAGGGTTGGACTTGCTCTTAGCCCCCGGCATGTGTACGGTTATGCACACAGATAAGTTTGGCTGCTGCCAGTTGAATGTCTTAGGGGAGAAGCTGCACGTTGCTTGTTTCACATCTACCAGCGGCAGGAATTGGGCAGGTGAGACGAAACATCTTTGAGAAGGGTAAATAATTGCGCAGGTCCACAGTTGAGATGTAGCCATTCATTCTGTCGACATCTGTAGAGCAGCAACCTGTGACGGAGTAATGTCGCGGTCGTGCTGAACTGAAAGCCTGAAACGCTGCATGGTGGTGGGTACATCTTTCTTGCTGGAGCATCCTCAGTGACGACGATGGCACATCGGAAAGATGGCTTCCAGAAGGCAAATATTTGGGGCGTCGAATGTCACGACGCCGAAGATCTCATTGCTGCAGTGCTTCCTGTATCGTAGTTTCTCAGTGCGCAGTACACAGTTTGGCGTCATGATATAAGTTCATTAGTAACTTAATGACGAAAGCACTCCGGTGTCGTGGTGTAGTTGGTTATCACGTCAGTCTAACACACTGAAGGTCTCCGGTTCAAGTCCGGGCGACGCCAGTCTTATTTTTTTTATATAATATATCTTTCCCTCTGTCGCATTGCCCACAGGTAAACCTGAAATCCTACCCAACAAAACTACCAAAGCATATTATTATCTGTCATGCTGAATTACAAAGTCCCAAACGTTGTTGGGCTTAGATGAAACCAAACAATTTTTACCAAATCTTTCAATCAGGGCCCTTGAGAATTGAGATAATATCAATTATTTATTCTGTAACTTGAACATAACATCATCTCCCCCCAAAAGCTTGAACAGTGCAACACACGCCCATACATAATGGGCACAACCACAAATTACATTATAGAACGAAATCTTCATGGTTTTCTGGAGGGAAGCCATGAAGAATTGAAGATCTTTTTACACAGCAACATTCGAGCTCGCGTACGTCATCTTTCTCCTCTTTGCAGTTTCTGGGGACCTTTCATTTCAGATGCAAGTGCAACACATCTCATAAGTAAGCAGCCTTACTGCAAAGCAGTCATGGAATATAAAGAGAACACAGAGCAATACCACGAGGTATAGAATATCCTGCTCTTTGGTACATCCTCTGCACCTTTCGGGCCACCCCGGCGTTGTCACGCTCAAGGCCGTCTTCGAGACGCTGACAAGTTCTACCTCGTCATAGAGCTCTGCAACGGCGCCATCGCTCGACGAGATGGCGAGAGAGGGCAGGTTCTTTGAGCAGCAGTGCTGCCATTGTGATCAAGGATCCTCACTTGTTGTTGCCAACACCGTGCCGTGGTCGGCTTCGCAACTTGTGGATGATGGGCGATCTAGGTGACTACTCTTCGCTTCCGTTTTCATCTCTTACTAGCGTTGTTCATACATTTCTTTTGACCTATGTCATCTTAGCATCGATTCGCGGATTCGCTTTCTTAGGCGACACAACTCATTTTTTAGATACACTCTATGGACTTGGACTTGATGATCGTGTGCCTATTGGCTAGCTCGCGAATCTGTCATCGTAGAGTCGAACATCTAAAAATTGTTTGTCTGGCCTTGAGAAGGTGCCCGTTGCTATTGGCTAAGATTAAGTGGTATGGCGGCACTAGCTCGGAATGAGGGTGGTTGCAACACTGGGATCTTCGGTACTTCGACTTCAGGGAGAAATCCCTAGGTCTGACCTTAGTTGGTTGTGCCTAGCAATGGCCTTGTTGAAGGCATTGTTTTGTAGTCTGAGGATTTACTCTCCGAGGTGAAAACCTTTGATCCGCCTTCACTTGGTTGGATCATGGCAATGGCGTGCGTAGCGACGAGTCCTTTGTGGAGGCGTTGTCATTGGAGAGCTTTTATCGCGTCCAAGTGTTGCTATGATGGTGGATAGCCTTGAAGACAATATTGCGTGATGTAGTTTGCCGCGTCGGTTCCTTTGTCTTTTCTTGTGTGTGTGTGTTTGGCTGTGTACACCCTAGCTGTGTAGAGGCCGGGAGACTTCTTAGTATAATTGTATCTCCTTAATGTAATTTATTGAGATTAATAAAAGCTTCCTTTATCGAAAAAAACATCCTCTGCAGTAGTGAAATCAAAAGTCATAGATTGCAGATCGGCAGTGTTCTGCAGGTAGACTGCTCGCGAAATCCTCATAGCTTGTGCGATCCCTGACTTTCTCCACGACGATCTCTATCATCTGGTTATCCATTTTGTAAGTTGATGAAACGGTGCGTCCTCTTGGACTTCAGCTCGATGAACTTCAGCTTGCAATCATCATTCACAGCAACTCCTGATGCTGCGTTTGCCTGTGGATGAGTAAGATCGTGCAAAGAAAAAACTCGTGTAAACTTAGAATTCAAGGGATGCAGTCGCTCTTACGTCTTTTGTATGGTTGCCAATTGTCACTTACATCCTAAACAATGAGAAGCCTGGAATTTCAGGGGTATGTAATTTGGTTTGGCCTATTATTGATTTGCTTTCTGTAGGATTATCGATCTGTATCAGTTTCTACTGTCTTTGTACCCCCTTGACACTTCAGTCTCTAGCATTCAAGCAGAAAAGGAAGAAACAAAGAAGGGAAAATGATCATTCGATTTCAGCACTACTAAATAAGGCTACTCAGATACCACTAGATCATTATTCTTCTTAATCAGTTAATCTTGAACATGGATTATTTGTTCTCTCAAGCTCATGGGGATTTCTCCAAGACCCAAAAGAAAAAACAAAAAAAACTACAGATTACTGGGTGGCAACTGTGGTCAGCGGCTAAGTGGTAGTGCTACTGCTAACCCTACATATCTACACCAAAATTAACAATGATACGCGACAACAGATACTTACTTCCCCCTCTCACCTTCATACTTTCACAATTTCAGAAAGGCTAATTGGCAGATATATGGTGTGAGCTCAGCATGTGATCCACGCACGGATCAACTGAAATTCATTAACAAACCGATCTCACATAGCCTGGATCTTACACCCTCCACAAACATAAAGAAAACCACCGAGTGAGGTATTACTCACTCCTCACCCTTCAACTGGCAGTAGTCAAATTTCCTGCATCTTATCAACCTGTTTTGCTCATCTAAAGACCGACTAGATGTTCCACTCAAAAGAAGAATTCACAATTCACGCGAAGAACTCGTAAGTTCTCATGATCCGGTTGCTGGTGACGAAAATTGAAAAAAAAAAAAACGAAAGAGACAGCTTTAACCGAGCAGAAATCCCGGAAGAAAGCAAGAAACAACCGACGCAGAACCGGAACGGCCTCAAAATTTCCCTGAATCCGGCTCTATCCCAACCATCTAAGCCTACGTAATACTTCGCTACCGCAACAAGAACAAGAACCCACCGCACGGCCTACACGAAAATTAACCAGGCAAAAAAGCAGCGAAACCAAGAACTCATGAGCCATGACCGACCTGCGAGGGGGAGGGGATCCGCAAAGGGGGAAGTTGAGAGGTGCTTCTGTGAAATTTTTAAAATTATTTAGTGGTATCTCCCTGGTACGTTCTAGCGAGACGCACAAGAACAGGTAACATATTCAGAACCGGCTGGAGCCTGGAAATATCACCAATCAAATTATTCATACACCACAGACATTACAGGAAGGTAGCGATCCAAGCACGAAGAAAAAACACGATACAAACACACGTACGTGCATGTACGTACGCGGCACAATGCCATAGTCCCACATGTGTACGTGATTAGGATTTAGGAAGCGTGCTCTTTGAGGACATCAAGGGTGAGCTCGCTGGGCTCCGTGGCCTGCAGGTCGATCTGGACGCCGTCGAGCTCCTTCTTGAAGCCCTCGTTCGAGCTCGAGTACACCATCTTGCTCTTCACGTCTGCCGTCGCCGGCGACCTTAATTAATCAGCACAGCACGCGATAATTGAGCAAATGTACACCAATTAATTAACTAATTAATCCTTCACAAACAAAATATGTCTTTTATTAAGTGGTTGGGAACGCAGTCGGAAACTAAACGTGCGCACGTACGGTACGTACCACGAGATGAAGAAGATCTTGCTGCGCGGGGCACTACCGGTGGCGTCACCGACGGTGAAGTCGTGGTCGTAGACGGCGTAGCGGCAATCGTCAGCGGGGAGGCTGGCGGTGAGGTCCTCGAAGGTCGCGTCCCGGGGGCCGACCTTGTCGACGACCACCCGCTGCACGGCGTCGTCCAGCTTGAAGACCACGAAGCGGTGCGCGCGGCCCGCGCGCAGCTCCTGGAACCTGGCCGTGCACTCCTCACTCACCGCAACACCTGACGCCGCGTTCGCCTGCACGCAGATTCGCGCACACAACACACACACACGTACGTATGCATGCAGTTAAATCTGTAGCCACTGGAGCTAGTGATTGTACAGCTAACCATCAATCCGCCCCCAAAATTAAGACAGCATTTTTGTATTTCTGAGTGTGCGTACCATCTTTGATCGATCGAAGGCCTGGATCGAGATAGATTGGCCTGGCGAAGCAATGAGTTGTGTGATGATTCTTACAACGATCGCAGGTTGGACAAAGTAGTACTGGCCGTTTTGCAGTCAGCCAGCGCGTAAGTGTTTGTCTCGATCTCGTCGGCTTTAATAGGATGGCCATGTCCTTATCGAGGAAATAAATTAGGGAGCGGGAGGTGTATACGTGTGACTGTGTGAGAGCCGCGGTGGTGTTGTCGGCCGGATCAGATTGTTCTAGATATGTCGATGTGGCAGCAGGAAGACGAATTGAAGTCACTCACAGCTAGCGAACTGGAATAATTGCAAACAGCGCTGCAGCTGCGTAAATAATAGTATGTAGTTAGCATAATTTCCGTACGATTAGTGTAATATTCGTGTAATAATATTATAATTATATTATTATAATACAATTATAAATTTATAATAATAACAATAATATGATTATTTTATTATTGTAATATTGGTACAATATTATTGCAATATATTGCCCTCGGTCCGTCCAAAATAATTTTCCCGCATAACGAATCGCCGTTTTAGCATATATGACGCAAAGAAAGCTAACAGGCTAGAGAGAATGATCGTTTTATCATGTTGTCTGACGTTCAGTGACTGAGAACTTATAAATACAACCACATCTGTGCATGCATATTTTTCCTTGTGATACATATACATAAAGTAGAAAACATTTAAATAAGAAAATACCATGATTAGAGAGAATAATTCGTGCAAGAAAACTAAAGAAGATATTGTTGAGAAATTAGACAGTTTCCAGATTAAAATCCGAATATAAATCATGAACAACAACACATAAACTAGCATGCATCTCTCTAACACACTAGACAGTACGAACATCATGATCATATTGATAGACATAATTAACCACTTAGATTAGGGCAGATCGAACGCATCGAATGTAAGAAGAAGATGCGCATTTATTTGAGCCGATGCGATTGCGGTGTTGACGTGGTCGACGCGATGGCGATGGCGTGTCGCAGAGCCGCCGGGCCACGACGACGCCCAAAGCAGCAGGAGCAGGAAGACGAGCCGTGGTGACGAACTTTGAGCCGGCATAAGCGCTTCCTAAAAACCTTATTCGCCTCTCCTGCGGCAGATCGCAAAGACGAAGGTTCCGGAGACCGCTTCCCGATCGCGATGCACGCTTGGCGCCGGATGGAGAAGGTTACAGTATGCGGGCAAAGAACGAGAGGTGGCAAAACCCTAATGTGTGTTCTATGTATCTACACGGTGCTGTATGCAGATATATAGGGATAGCTCGTAATCGCGGACCGAACGTGACTCAAGACGTGCTACTTAACGGACTCTGTTACATGATCCTTATCTCATACTAATGTACCACGATTCCGAGTAGCAAAAGAATAAACCGCAAAGGAAGTCGCGCTTCACGCAAGGCCTTGGACCGGATTTCGCGACCATTCACGCAGTGTCAAGACGCTCTGCCTCGCCCTCCGCCCCCGCCTCGCCCGAGCCCGAGCCCGAGACTGCCCGGCCCGGCGAGGCGAGGCGAGCGCGCGTGTGGGCTTCCTCTTCTCCCTTGCCATGCTTCTAGGAAGGTGGAGAGAACTCTCCCTTATAAATTGATCATCCTCCACCTCCACAAGCAATATGGGACTAATGCTTGCACACATGCCTCCTCATGAATGGGCCTTTGAGATTTTCTAGGATTTATTTGTCTCAATTAGGTGGGCTTGGCCCAAATAATCCAACAATCCCCCACCGATCTCAAGGTCCATTTAGAGATTTGCCAATACTCACTACTGTTTAATATACCAATGCTTCAGCAGAGATCGTTAAGTTGAACTTCGCCTAGAGCTCCAAGTTACACCCATCCACAACTTGAACAATGGACTACGCCTTGAATTGCAAGTTTTGTGTGAATGTGTTTCACTCAAAGTCATAATCGACACTGGCCGCCAAGAGCCTTTTTCCATGGTGGAGCATATGAGTCGTGACTCATGGTCTCTTCATGAGCTTACTAGAGATCACCCGAGTCTCATAGATCATGATTTTAGACAATCGGGCTCATATAGGTGTGTTCTTTCAAGAATGCTCAGAGAACAAAGATCTTCGCTAGTTATAGCCAATAGAAACACATTAAGGCATATCGCCATCCCGCCTTACAAGATTTTGAGAGTATTGCATCTTCACTTAGAGAGGGTAACAGACATTTCCTCGGGCCGCTAATAGCTTGTTTTACCCAGACCCAATTCACGGATCTCCGATCACAAAGGCCGGGTTACCACTATTGCAACTTATATGGGTCTCATACCCATCTCCTCGATGCACCTTCTATCACATTCCGTGATAGTCCCTTCGTAAAGGATCTCGCTGTGTTTTTGTCTCTGCTTGAATATAAGTCACACTTATAACTCCTGAGTTTCTCAATTTCGATAGACTTCATGCCGTTTTTGACGTGTCTTGATGACTTCAAGATTATCCTTAGCATCGTTTCACTTTAGCAATCACTGCATTGATTATCACAGCTCATAAGGATAGCCAGTATTGGTTTTTCAACCACAGAAGTCCATCAAGAGCTCACGCAGCCAATCTGCCTCTCAAAGGGTCAGATCTAAAGCAAATGAGCTCCGCCCATGGTTGACCTTGTCAAGATGGTCTGCTTACAGACCTCCATGACATCGCACCACCACCAATGGTAAACACATATCCACCGGTGGCATAGAGCTCATCTACATCGTAAATCCAGCCGAAGTCATCAGATCCTCAAGCAATCGCAGGTGCCCGAATAGTGAATCGCATAAATCATAGTACCTTTCAAATAGCGACATTACCCTTTCAAGTGCATGCCAATGATCTGAACCCGGTTTGACATGAACCTACTCAATTTGCTTACAAAGAAATGATATATCAGTCTCGTTGCACCAAAGAAGATACATGAGCGAACCGGCTAACTGAGAATATCTCAATTGGTTTAAGCCAATTCTCTTATTCTTTCTCGGTCACATCGGGATCATAAGGAGGGAGAGGGCTTGTTGTCCATAAAGCCAAACCGCTCAAGACCTTTCTCCACATAGTGGGATTGCGAAAGAGTAATCCCTCTCATCCTTAATAAGCTTGATGTCTGAATTACATCAGCCTTCTCCCTGATCTTTCATATCAAATTTCTTTGATGAAAAGACTTGACCTCATTGATCACATCAATATTTGTGCCAAAGATCAAGATATCGCCCACATAAAGGCACAATATAACTCCTTCACCCCCACCATAGCGATAGTATACACATCTATCGGCCTCATTAATGACAAAGTTCGCAGGTCAAAGTGGTGTCGAACTTCTCATGCCATTGCTTAGGTGCTTGTTTCAGCCATACAAAGATTTCAATAATTTACACACCTTGCTCTTCTTGACCCTTTACTACATACCCATCAGTCGTTCCATGTAGATTTCTCATCTAACTCTCCATTAGGAAAGCTGCTTCACATCCATCCGATGAACGAAAAGACCATATGAGGCACCAGGAAAGTAATACTTAATGGTGGTCATTCTAGCAACAAAGAATAAGTATCAAAGAAATCTTCGCCTTCTTTTTGGGTGTAACCTTTGCACAAGCCGAGCCTTGTACTTCTCAATAGTACCATCGCCTAAGCTTCTTCTTGAACACCCACTTACAACCCATGTGTTTACAACCATAGGGCCGCTCACCACCTCCCAAGTCCCATTGGCAGAATCGAGTCCATCTCATTCTCGATGTTTTTTCCAATTATCTCAGATTCGAGATGCATATGCCTCGCAATGGACGTGGGAGTATCATCCACGAGGTATAATAATGAAATCACCGCCAAAGGATTTTTCAATCCTCTCGTCTCTTGCTCTTTCTAGGAGCTTCATTGTCATCCTCCTCTAGGATTTTCTTAAGTGGTTGCTCAAGACTCAACAGTGTAATAGTCTCGTGAATTATCTCGTAAGAAAATCTAGAAGTGCTATGCATATCTTTCATCGGAAATATATTCTCAAAAAACGTAGCATCACGAGACTCGTAATAGTATCAACATACATAGGCACATCAGATTTAACTACTAAAAATCTATGTTTATGCTCCTCGAGCATATCCCGTAAAGACACAATCCATCTGCCTTAGGTCCGAAGCCACGCTTTTGTTAATCGGACATTGACTTTCGCCAAGCATCCCCATGTGCGCAAGTAAGAAAGTGATGGTTTCCTCCCAACCCATTTCTCGTAAGGGTCTTTCCATGTTTCATGGGAACTCTATTCAGACATGACATGAAGTCAACACAGCTCCTCTCACCATGCCTTGGATAAACCAAAGAAGGTTCAACATGGCGCTCACCAAGTCACAACAGGCGGTTTTTCCTCTCGAATCCCGCTTGATTCGGGCGAGTAGGAGGTGTCCTCTCATGAATAATACCATGTTTCGCATGTAAATCATCAAAGATTTTGGGAAAAATTCGCCACCACGATCCGACCTAAGACGCTTGATCTTTTCTCTAGTTGATTTTCAACTTCAGCTTTATAGATTTTAAAGTAGTCTAGCGCCTCGCCCTTAGTTTTCAATAAGTAAATATAGCAAAATCTAGTCGCATCATCAATCAATGTCATGAAATATCTCTTTCCACCCTTTGTCAACACACCATTCATCTCAAGATGCATCGTAATGTATGAGTTCTAGAGGTGCCAAGTTCCTCTCCTCACCGCTTTGTGAGGCTTTCGAGGTTGCTTCGATTGCACACAACTATGGCACTTAGAACCTTTGGCAATAGTGAAATTCGAATTAAACTCATGCCGGAAAGCCGATTCATAAGACCAAAATTAATGTGGCATAAACGAGAGTGCCAAGTACTCGTGATCATCATTAACACTACCACATATATGGTTCACAGACTTATTATTGAAATCTGAAGGAAAAGCGGAACAAGCCTCCGACTCATAGCCTTTACTAATAAATAGTCCATGCTTGGACACAACTACTTTATTGGACTCTAACACTACCTTAAACCCATCTCTCGCATAGAAGGAGCCACTAACGAGATTCTTGTTGATAGAAGGGACATGATGCACGCCTTAGTCGCACGATCTTTCCCGAAGTGAACTTCAGATCCATCGCGCTGCCATGAATGTAAGCATGTGACCCATTCCCCATCGTGACGGAAGAACTCAATGACCCGATAAGAAGAGAACATATTGATGTCGAACACACATGAACGTTAGCACTGTGATCAATCCACCAACCGAAGATCTGAAATATCGAGAATACGTATGTAAATTACTATACCTCGCGTCTCCAAAGATTGCTTAGCGGTCACTGTGTTGATGACCTTGGACGCCCTGGTCATCTGTTGGCCTTTTTTCCTCGACGGCCCGCACGATCGTGGCATTCCTTGGAAAAGTGTCCGACTCACCACATGTGAAGCAGGCACCAACCTTGTTCATCTTCTTCTTCTTGAAGTTGGTAGTCTTGTTAGGCTTATTTTTCCCTTTGTTCTTGCCGTAGTTCTTCTCAACCATGTTGGCGCTGGATCGCCCTCGCCTCCTTTACCATTGAAATCCTTAGTTCGAGCCTTCTCTTCAACATCAAGGACGCCATCGTGTTTTCGATCGATATCTTTGTCCTCTTATGTTTTAGAGTAGTGCCAAACTCCTCCACGAGGGGAGGCATTGCAATGATGCAACCGCCACAAAAGGATCAGTAAGACATTCTAGGAGTTCGAGTTCCTTGACAATGCATCAGATCTCATGGGCTTGTTTCTACAACAGAGCGATTATCACCATCTTATAGTCATGAAAGTTCTCCATGACATACAGCCCATCGCCCGATCCGATGCAATCGAACTTGGCGCTCAGCAGTATCCCACAAGACTTTGCGCTCGTTATGTGCATGTACACATCACACGACGGCCGGCAAGAACGCTAAGAATGCATCCCATTTAAGAGAGTATTGGCATCCGTGAAACTCTTCTCACGCTTCTACAGAGAGATCACCTTCAGTTTGCCTTTACTAACCCGTAATACATTCATAGTCAGAAGCGTGAGCGTGACCTTGACTTGCCACCTCTTAAAGTGCACACCTGAGAATTTCTCCGCCTCAGTATGCCTCAAAACCAGCCATTGATAATCCAGAAATTGTCTACAATAAGGTTTTTGGATTGTTGAGAAATTAGACAGCTTCAGATTAAATTCAATATAGATCATGAACAAGAACACATAAACTAGCATGCATCTCTAACACACTAGACAAGATTTAACATCATGATCATATTGATAGACATAATTAACCACGAGATTAGGGGCGATCGAACGCATCCGTTCAGTGACTGAGAACTTATAAATACAACCACATCTGTGCATGCATATTTTTCCTTGTGATACATATACATAAAGTAGAAAACATTTAAATAAGAAAATACCATGATTAGAGAGAATAATTCGTGCAAGAAAACTAAAGAAGATATTTCATAGAGTTCTTGTGTAATGTGTATAACCGTGGAATAATAGCGACGTGGAATTTGACTCTTAAGGGCTTTTAAAAAAAAACGGATGCACAGATCTAAAAAAACAAAAACAAAAACATATGAGCTAAATACATGAATACTTCGGCACTCGGCAATAGCGTGTGCCTTTTCGTTATCCTGTGGATCTTGATTAATTAACGCGAATTAACCCCAGTCATGTTTACGCCTGGCAGCTCGGGGTGGTTGACGGCGCTTTGCCTCCTCGAGGTTCCGTCCATTACCGACTGCAGTACAGGGCCAGGGAGCGATCGCCTCCAGGTGGACCGGGTGGCCGTCGGAGACCGTCGGGTTGGGACATTCCACCGCCTGGTGGACGTCAAGGCCGCCAGCTTGGGCATCCAAGTCAAGCTGGTTCTTCTCGTCAGGGAGGCACTTCGTCCCAAAGGTTCCAGGGGTATGGGCGTCGTTCGCGCGCTATCTTGGAACAAACTGGAATTTGGGGGTTGAAAGCTGTGCTCCAGCGTCGGACTCGACTGTCCCTGTCCCCGTCGCCTCTGCTGATCCCTCTGCTGAATCTGCTGATCCCATGGCTCCCGATTCGGCGCATCAACTTGCTAAAGGCCGAGACGTGGTTCATGCTTGCCGTGCCCTTCCATCACGACTTTTCCTTGCTCCAGGATTTCGGAACAGGAGATGTTGGTCTCCAGGCTAGGGGTATTTTGGAGCAATTCGAAGGAGACCCATGGGTTGAACCCTCGCAATGTGTGTCAGATTCTTCACAATTGGATACGGCGTCTCCTCCGGATCCGGAGGGTGCGCTTTCTGGCCGCGGATTGGGTGTCAAGAATCTCCTCAACTGCCCACACCTTGCAAGACCCCATCCTGCCAGATTCTGCTCGTCCTCTTTCAAACGGATCTGAAATCACCTTCAAATTCCATCTGAGTCAACGGAAAACTGCAAAACAATGGAGACTACTTTTTGCTGTCCGAGTCAGTTTGGGCTGCGGGCCTTGTAATTCGAGTTGTATTGGTTTGGCCCATGTTTTGGCCAACCTGTAGCGCCCTTAGGTATAAATAGTCAGCCGCCACCCCACTTAGGGTTTTGAGTTTTGTTTAGATCAAAGTTAGCGCCGCTATCTTTTCTCGCGGATCACGTGTGTCGGCTAGACCACCCGCTCTCGTCTGCGAGTAACTCCATCGTGTTTTCAATCGATTGATTCATCTTTTAATTTCGTGAAGTGTGTTTACTTCTCATCTTGTTCTTGCTCGTTCTTCGATATGCGTGCGAACAGGTTGATTGCTTGACCGGCAAGATCAACAACCGTCGGAGTGGGTGTATCGATCGCTAAGGCGCAACCGCCCCTGCGTCTTGCTTGTAGTCGGATCGTCAATGTCTTCTCCACCAAATCAAAAACTATCCCTCTCATCGAAACATCGGGACACCTAAGGCGACATCACAAATCAAAGGCCAAACCTGATTTCTATTATATACTATATACTACTAGTATAATACATCATAAAATTTATAATATACGGTAAAAATTCTCTAACGGGAAGCCGGTGAGGTTCATGGAATTCGGAAACCATATTGTCTGATCTGCATCTAGCTAGCTTAGCTCGTTGTGCAGGGCATATGGAATAGGGATGGCAATCGGATGGGTACTTCCGGGTACGACTGTCGCCCACCAAAATCCGAAAGACTTTTTAGGCATAGAATTATGCATACACCCGAACCCAATGGATACCCATGGGTAACTTGATATAACTAAATATGAGCACCTATGGTACCCATTGGGTACCCATTGATGTAACTGAACATGGGTACCCAAATCCAATAAGTATCTATTGATGTAACTTAATGGGATTATGTATGTCTCTGAAAGTGGGATCCACATGTCATAAGATACATATTGGATACCTATATATACAAATTGACACTCACCCATTCTATAACCTTATCAGGTACCTAAACCAAAACCCGTGGATTTTTTTTTTTAGAAAACGGTATAAAAACCGTGAAATTTAGAAGAAAGAGAGTTTAAATACAAGGTGCGAAGGCCGCACCCAAAGGAGAGAGAAACAGTGCGGGTGGGGGGGAGGAGGAGCATTTACAGAGCAGAAGAGAAAGGAGAGCAGTACAACAATGATCACGGTAGGTTCTACAGGATGGTCTGAAGATGCTTCGCGCCTGCCGATGCCCAAGACACAGCGTCCTCTTTAATGGATTGGAGGATCTGGTCGTGGGTCGCCCAATAATGGCGGAAAATTCTGTTGTTTCGCTCTTTCCACCATTGCCAACAAACGAGGATGATAACGGTTTTAATGCCTCTTCCACGACCATTTGAGAGCTTGATGCTCTGAAGGTTCCATATGTCAAAACCGTAGCGTGGCCCCACCTAGCGGTGCAAGCAAGGAAGGCGGCCATTGGGCAACAGATGTCCACATGCGCCGACCTCCCGCATTCGAGGAAAAGGTGATTTATTAGATTTCAAAGGCTTCGGCACATACATAGGCGTAGTATTGATTTGGCCACTCCTTTAGTCAAGTCTCGAGAGTCCATAGGCGATTTAGTTGAACAAGCCAGAGAAAAATTTTTGTGCGCAGAGGCGCCCAGGCTGACCAGATTGTGGCGACGAAAGGTTTGCAAGTGCTGCCAATGAATTGGGAGTGATACGCCGATCTAGCTGAGTATGTGCCACTGGAAGCAGGCTTCCAAACGATGACATCATCTCTCTGATGGTGGAGAGGCACAGACTGAACCACGATCCACAGACGGACATATTCCCCAATGAGTTGCGGCGTGAGGTGACGCCGGATGTCCCGGATCCAGTTGTTGTTAAGCAGAGCATTTGCCACCGTTCTTCTCTTCCGTCTGGAGTGCTTGAAGAAAGATGGCGCCAATTGACAGGGGGCCATCCCACGTAGCCACGTGGAAGTCCAGAAAACTGCCTTACGGCCATCACCAATGATGACATTGGTGGCCGACATGAAGAGTTGTTCATCAATACGGTCACACGGCGTAGACTGGTTGGCCCATGGCCTTTGTAAATCAGCAAAGCGTAGCCACAGCCAGCGCAGTCTAAGGGCACGCGCGAAAATGGAGAGATCCAAGACACCAAGGCCGCCAAGGCTGAAAGGGCGGCACACCGTTGCCCATGCAACCTTGCGCTTCCTCCCGCATTTGACCATCTCCACCGGAGGAATTTACGCCGATTCGCTCAATGTCCGCAATGAACTTCTTTGGGGTCTTTAGCGCCACAAGACGAGATCGGCATTGAAGTGAGAACCGATTTGACCGGGGTTAAGCGACCCCAATCGTAAGATGATCGGATTGCCATCCTCGCCAGCGACGATGCAACCGCTTCAGGACAAAGCCGCAGATGAGCACGCCGAAGGCGCCCGAGGGTTAGAGTCATACCCGTGTATTTGATTGGGAATTGCGAAACCGCTCCGTGAAAAGGCCGGATGATATTATGAAGGTCGAGGTGTTGACACCTCGGATCGCCGCGATAGAGCTCTTGAGCATGTTGACCCAAGGCCCAAGCCTCGCCAAGTGATGCGTAATCGAGATGACGGCTGCAGCTCCTCTTTTACAGGATTTAAGAAAATGATTGCATCATCCGCGTACAGTGATAGACGAGCAGACGGGACATTGTCTTTTAAAGGCGAGAGGATCCCATCATCCGTCGCCTTTTTTAGCAGGTAGTGTAACGGGTCAATAGCAAGGTCGAAGAGGTAGGGCGATAGCGGATCACCTCGGCGCAAGCCGCTATTTGGTGCATGATGGCCGCCGGGACGCCATTAAGAAGCACGACGATGAGGATGTCACGGCGATTCGGATAGCTAACGACGCCATCGGTTCCCCGGCCTCGCAAGATGCGAAGGTTAAGGAGGTATTCCCAGGAGACGGAATCAAAAGCTTTGGTGATATCAAGCTTCAGCATGAGGACCGGAGTGCGCAAACGATTATGGAGACGGGCGCGACTGCGGACAGCAAGGAAGTTTTCTTGGATGCTTCGGCCCTTGATAAAAGCACTTTGAGACGGCGATATTAAGGAATCAATGTGTCCCGAAAGTCGCAGGGCGAGGACCTTGGAAATAATCTTCGAAATGGAGTGAACGAGGCTGATTGGGCGGAAATCACTAGCCGTGTCCGCGCCTTCTGATTTCGGAATGAGCACAATCGATGCACGATTAAGAGGTGCAAGAGCATTGGATGTTCCGTTCTGGAAACACCATAAGAAAGCCATGACATCATTTCTAACGGTTTCCCAGCAATGCCTGTAGAAAGCCGCAGTGAAGCCGTCGGGGCCCGGCGCCTTATCAGATGGCAAGGATTTAATAGCAAGGAAGACCTCCTGCTCAGTGAAGTCAGCCTGAAGACCCTCCAAGTCATGCGAAGGCAGGTTGAGGCATGGCCAAACGATGTCCTGAGAGCGCGAACTTTTGGAGCCGAGCAGTTGCGAGAAATGCTGAAAAAGAATATGTTCTTTGTCCTTGTGGAGAGTGGCCGTGGCCTGGCCGGATCGAAGCGACTGAATGAAATTCTTGCGTCGACGGCCAATGGCCTTCAAGTGGAAGAAACGAGTATTGGCATCACCCTCCTTGAGCCACGTGAATCTGAAGCTCGCCTTTTGCGAGCACGCCCACCGCTGCCAACCCTAAGACCCTAATTTTGAGCGCTTTGCGAAGATGCGCCTCAAGCAATAGAGTCCTCGATTCTGGCTACATCGAGGCGAAGATAACAAAGATTTGCCAAGAGAAGTTGTTGGGCAGATCACCGAATAGAGATTTGCTCCAAGCACGAAGGGCTCTTGCCGCTTTTTCGGCTTATAAGCAATCCGCCGCAAGGCTCGACAGTAGCGTCGCCGAGGAGTTCCGTGCTTGCTGGACCACCGCAAAAACCCCGGAGCCTCGCCCGAAATTTCGAATTTAAAGCTCCAAGCTTTGGCCACGCCATCTTCGCGAGATAACAACAATGGGCAGTGGTCGGAGATAGATGTGGAGAGCGCTTGAAGCAAGTGGTTGGAGAGAAGAGCATCACACTCATGGTTGCAGAAGACACGGTCTAACTTGATCAAAGTCGGATTGTGTCGCTCATTGCTCCAGGTGAACCTTCTGTTCCGCAGGGGAATTTCACGTAGTGCACAACGATTTATGACCGCACGGAAACGTGCCATTAAGCGATGATTCAGATTGTTGTTGTTCTTGTCCCTAGCCTCATAGATGAGGTTGAAATCGCCCATGATTATCCAAGGCACATGAGGTGCCGGCGCGATGGACTCAAGCTCTTCCAGGAAGACAGACTTGTCTCGGTCGACTGTTGGGCCGTACACTGTGGTTAGAAGGAAGGAGGTGCCAACAGAGCGGATAGAGACATCTGCCGAGAGGGTGAAAGTCCGTGGAACGGCGTTTGTGACAACCACCTTTTCATCATCCCAGAGCAGAATGATTCCCCCTCTAACCCCCTGCGCAGGAAGGATAGATACCGACGCCAGTCGCTGTCCACCAATCTGGCGCAGGGAGGCTTGGTCAATATTTTGGAGTTTTGACTCCTGCAAGCATGCAATTGCAGGCGCGAAATCGCGCAAGGTCTGGAAGACGGTCGCACGTCTGGCAGGCGCATTTAAACCACGGACATTCCAGGAGAGAAAATTGCAATCAGGCATGTGAACATGGGAGACCACAGGGTATAGCGAAGCAGGTGCTGTATAGACATGAAGGTTGAGGAACGCATACATCTTTCAGGTCCCATGAGATCATTTGAGGCCAGCCAGACAACAACGCAAAAGGCCGATCGGCGCAAAAGTACAGCGTAGCAGAACCCACAAGGTAGAACCCACATGACATGGTGCAAGCAGCAAAATACATCTAGAAACAAGCAGTAGGGCGCCAGTAGCACACCATCTAATGGCTGCTAGCCTGAGACGGCTCACCCTCCAGGAGGGGCTGGATGGCCATCATGGTCTTCAAGGTGCTGTCGTCGATGCGGTAGATGGACTTGAGAGCAGCCAGAGAGTCAGCAGACAGTGGGGCGTCGAAGAGCGCGACAAGCTTGCGGAGGTCGTTCGACGCCACCTTCTTCGAACTCGGGGAGCAAAAGCCGAGCCGCCGTGAAAGCGCCTCGCGCCATCTTGGCAATGGATCAGTTCTGCTTGACGGCCAAAGCGTCGGTTGGCGCAAGATCCACCTGACGCAAGAAGGAGAGAGGGTTGGCAATGGCGCCAGAAGCAGTGCAGCACCCGGGAGGCGGAGCGGGGCTGCAAGGTCGGGTCAAACCTCTGGAGGAATAGCAGCTGGGTGGCTGGCCGTCCGTCCGGCCAAGAGCGCCCAGGACAGGAAGCACACCAGGGCCCAAGCCTGGGGGCTGAGAGCTTGTCGGTGTAGCAGGAACAGCGTGTTGGCGGTGCATGAGCTGTTGAGGGGCAGGAGCATGCAGTGAGGGGACCGGCCAGGGAGGCAGGAGAGCAGCTTCAAGAAGCATTGGATCGCATGCAGGAGGGAAAACAGGGACGGCATCATTATCCTGGGCCACAAACACCAGAGCCGCCCGATCCAGGTCTTGCAGCGGGATAGTCGCAACTGAGCGGCTGGAGAGGTCAGCCGATGAGGTGTCCATGGGGACAGGGTCTTGCATGACAGGTACATCACTGGAAGAAACATGCGCAGGGACGGCGCCCTCCGCACGCAGAGGGGAGCGCGAGGGGCGGCGGCTTGCAGGATTGGAACACCTGAGAGGCGATCGCCCAGAGCGCAGAAGCCCCCCCGAGTGGCCGTGCGCGCAGGGAGAGGGCGCAGCCTGTCCGAGGATCTGGAGCGGTGGCGCCAAGCAGGAGAGCACGCAGCATGCGGAGGTGAAGAAGAGCCACGCAGGGCCTCAACCAGACAGCCCTGGCCAAAGAAGGATGCAGCATTCTGACGATGACGAGGAGACCTCGATCGTCGGCCGCCCTGGTCGCGACGAGAGGAGCTCTCACGGGAGTGGTGCCGGCCGGATAACACGCCCGGGCCAGGACGGCTGTCACGGCGATCACGACGATCGCGGTGTCGGCGGTGGCGGTCATCATGGCCGTCATCATCATCCGGGCGGTTCGAACCAGGCTGCACCCCCAGACGGCAGCGAACATCAGATCTTCGGGGAGGACGCGGCGGCTGAGTCCCATCAACGACGCCAAGTGTCCAGTTAAAGGAGCGGGACACCGGCCACGGGCGGTCTTCGGAGCGCAGGTGAGGCGAGAAGCTTCAACAGCATCCAGGTGCACGAGGACCTCATGAGAAGAACCTTCAGGCGGGTCCGAGCGAGGGGAGTCACCGGCAAGACTCGCCATGCCCTTGGGCTCTTCGGCCGCCGCGTTCGGGAAGATGAGACCGTGATGCACTTAGATGACGCCTGGAGGGAGACCCGCACCTGCACCGAAAAGGTTGGAGGCCTCACGGCGGCGCGATCGGGTTGCCGACCTTGGTCGGCAAAGACCAACCCCGAGGGCCTCAAGAACATGGCCGAATTCAGCGTTGAGGAGACCTTCAAGGCCAAGCCGAGCACGGGAGAATAGCTTGCGATCGGCGGCAGAAGAAGCTGTCAGAACCCATGGCGAGATGTCATAGCCGCACCCATCGCAGTCAATGTGCCTGGCGCGGACGGCAGCATTGCGCTGAGCCGGGTAGTCGAACCACGCCATGAAGTCTTCAGGGGTGTGCCGCGTGACACGCATATCAACCCACGGAATGGCAATCTTGGACTCAATTGCCTTGGCAGCCTTGTAGGTGTTGGAGATGAAAGAGGCCGACCTGTCACCGGTGACCGAGAGCAACACGGCGTGCTGGCTGAGCTTGGCCGCCTCCTCAGCCATCATTTGCGTCGCCGTGAAAGTGCATGAAGCACGGACCGGCCGCTCCACCCGCACAGAGGAGGAAGCCATGAGAGGGAGGCGGCAAGACGCCGAGGGCGTGAACGTGTTCGATGGCCGACTTGTTCGCAGAGGAGACACTCGAGGGGGTCTCGGCAAGAAGACACTTTGTGGTCGAGGCAAGGCAGTGAAACATCTCCCCTAAAAGCTTCGCCAGCGGCTTAAACGCGAGGGGCCGGAAGGAGCGCCAGAATCGGGCAAAGGGGGCGATTATGGAGGAGTGAATGCTTATTGCCGAGCGTTGGGACGTCTCCACCACCGGGCCGCACTAATTGCCGGTCTGGGATCACAGATGAAGCAAAGCACGAGGACCAAGGCAGCGCCGCAGCAGGATCGGAGACGCAGATCGTAGGGGCGGCACAGCAGAAGGAGGCACTGGAGCAGCAGATCTGGCCATAAAGCGGCACAAAGAACAAGGAGGCAATGGAGTAACTTCGGGCAACAGCCACATTGATGGCGCGACGAGCTTGAAACAGGGGCGAGAGGTTCGGATCTGGGGCACACAGATCGGGCGAGAGGGATTTTGAGGCGCCTGTGTCCAAAGGACGACCCGCTAAGACGAAGACTCAGAACAAAGCGGCGACGAGGGACCCAACAGACCGACATCGGCGGAGACGGCTTGGAGGAGGCGAGGTCAGGAGTCGGGTCATCGGAATCACGGGAGCCCCAATGAAGCCTCGCCAGATCTTTCACAAGAGGAGCTCGGAGGAGGGGGTGGAAATGGGACATTTGGGCACCATATCTCGGGGTAAGGACCTTGCGAGAGGCTGCCGGGGACCACCGATCCAGGGCGGCGGCGGGGGACCGTGAGGCGCAGGAGGCCGCCGCCGCCGGAGTGGTACGGGGCGCGATGGGGGCTCGAAGTCGCGAGAGCCGTTAGGGGCATACTACGGCTAATTGAATTGGCCACACTGAAATGAATCGAGTACTGTACCTGTGGATTTGAAATACCACTCATACCCATCCTTATCGCGTCAGGTACCCACGAGTATCTAAACCCATGGATAAAACTGGCATCCCTAACATAACAGCACATTTTCGTAATCCATTCCCCCTTGAGAAAATCAGTTGGTGACTTCCACGTACAACGGCACCGCTGCACCAGTCGCTGGCTTGTCGCCACCGTGCGTTCCCGGGGAAGAAAAGAGAGACCATCCCAATCTCCGACGTGGTGCCTAGCTGGAGGAGTATCGTGGAGTGCCTCGTACGTGTAGGCGTGTTCGTTGAAACGGTTCAGATCGGCCGATCCATGTTTCACATTTCGCGAAAAAAGAACACCGTTATGTACACCTTCCTTGTTGTAGGCCTCCGATTCGGCGTAGTTTATGGCTTTTCTTTCGTTGTTTTCAGGTTTCTTATTGCTTTCTAGCCGGCTTTGCTGGTTGTATCGCAGTTTTGGCCTCATGGTCTGCTTGTTTTTCTTTCTAATGGTAGGTAGGGCTCCAGGTCTTGGTTTTTTTTAAACAGAATTGTTAGAAGCTAAACGTCTTATTTTTTTCGGACGTTATAATATTTTTTTCTACTCATTAAATATTTTTCTATGTGTGAAATATTTTCCTTTGATAACGGTAGAAATGTCGATATGGATCGCTACAATATTTTTTTTCTACGTGTGAAATATTTTCCTTCGATGACAGTATAAATGTGCGTGTGAAAAAAAATGTTGCACACGTTAAAAAAATGTTGCATCGAGCGTCCGACATAACATACTCAGATCGGACGTCCGGCTGCTAGTTCTTCCCTAAAGCAAAAACATTGTTCTAAAGCTTTTGTTTTGGAAAACTGCAACTCTATCTTCAAATGCTGAAAGAAAGCTCTCATTGTATGAAGAAGCTAAAGCTCCTTTCTCTGTATCTTCTCCGCTCCAACAGTCTGGCTTTTGGAAGAAGCTACGCTTGCTCCAACAAAGAGGACCTAGCTACCCCGCTCGATTCAATCTGAGATGCACAAAAACAATAGGATTTTTCACGCAAGCCCTTTCGAAATGGAACTATGGTCACATCCAAGGATCGATTAGACTGGTTTTAGATGAAGTGGTTGGTAGGTATTCTGGTGCTAACAAATTGCTCTGCTCTTCTTATACCTGAAGAAACTACTTTTTATATGGGCCTTTTTCATCTTTGTTGAAGTCACAAAAATGTCAACAAGTGCCAAGTTACCGTCGGGTAAGAAGCCATAGCTCGATCGATGTCCATAAAAGATCGAAACTTCCTGCCATCTTAATTTCGATCAGTAGCCCAAAACATTGATATGTTGTATATATGGACCATGTTTGAGAAATGAGACACGCACAAAGGATCAAACCGTCTTGTTTCTATCAAAGATACGATGATTATTCACGCACAGAGTAGCCAATTGGAACAAAGAAATGAACAAATCAATGTATCCAACGAATGAATCAGTCCTAAGTATCCACATATACATATGAATCAATGAATGAACGAACCTACAAGGGTACAAGGGTGTGCAACAATATGCAGACAAAATCAGAAAGAAATAATCTCGCACAGGTCAGGGACTCTGATCTGTGCTGGTCTACTGGAAAGAATCAATCTAAACAAACAGCGGAAGCAGAACGAGCGGCGCCTGGGCCGCCGCCGCAGCCTCCTCGCGGTGCCGGCGCATGTGGCCGCCGAGCGCCTGGCCCATCTCGAACCCGAGGCCGCAGATGTGGCACCGGTGGCTCGCCGCCGGCTTCTCCAGCTTCTTGGCCGGCGCCTTCATCGCCGCCGTCTCCGCGGAGGCGAGCCCCAGCGCGAGCCCGTGGCGGGCGCGCAGGTGGCTGGTCCGGTGCCCGCCCAGCGCCTGGAACGACGCGAACGCGCGGCTGCACGTCTTGCACACGAACTCCCCGGCCACGTCGCCGGCTCGGCGCCGCAGCTTCTTGCGCTCGGCTCCACAGGCGCCGAGGGCGAGCGAGAGGGAGAGGCACACGTCGTCTTCCCTGGGGTGCTTCATGGACGAATCAACCGACTGGTCCAATGGATCGACGAGCTCAAGATCGATCGCGAGGATGAATGATCAAATCAGTGGGAAGGAAGGGACGCGAGCGAGATCGGTGGAGTCAGAGAGAAAGAATGGTTGCGTTGTTGCTGGGTTGGATGCGTGCATGGTTGGCCTCTTTATATACAAGCCATACAGGCAGGTGTGTTAGTGATGGTCACGTGTGCTCCACGTCGCGGTGGACGTAGGCAAAGGCGAAGGCAGGAGCGCGTCGCGGTCAGCGACTCGTCGTTTGAAAAGGCAGAACCTTCCGCTTGCTTGCTTGCTCGCCTCATCACCTCGGTGGGGCTGCGAGGGAACGCACGCACGCGCTTTAGCTTAGCGTGACGTTACGTGCGCTGGCTTCACATCGGTGTCCCACTGCTGTTTGGCGTTGACACGTGTGTCGTCGTAGCTACTTTCACAATAAAAAAGAAGACTATTTTCACGATAGAAAAGAATATGAGAAATACAATTTCATATTAAGGAAGGAGAATATATATATATATATATATTAAGGAAGGGTCCGCGAAATGGGACGGAACGGAGGGGGTGGGGTGACGGTGTTAAAGAAAGGCATTAGGAGTGGGAGTGGGACGAACTTCACGTTTGTTTGACTGGTCAGGCTAGTCGTACGCCCGAAGAATCAAGAATGAGCGAACGTACGTACATACGGGGAGGCTTGCAGAATCAGAATTTAGACGGCGAGCGTCGCCTGGTTGGTGCTTGGCCAGATTTGGCTTTTGCTCGTCTTCTTCGGAGGCAAAATAATTAGCTAACCGGCCGTGCTTACTTTGCTGGATTTTTTCCGTGAAGCTGCCATGCAACGCGCTAGCTGAGATTCCGTCGATGTCCGTTGATTCATGTCAAGACGGAGAAGGAAGGGTGTGTATTCGCTGTTTCTTACGGAAGATTTCCAAGAATTGCTTGGCTCAATTTTCTTTTCTTTTCTTTACCCGTCACCTTTCTGTCCCGTTTTGCTGCTCATTTTGAAGTATGTATTCCATTCCATGACTTATTTGCTCCTTTTTTCCCTTGCCATGTGCTGCTAGGAGCTTGCATGCACGCGGCAACTCGGTGAGCATGCGTCGGTGCGCCCATCGCCAGGAGTACTGATTATGTACATGGATTGGGGCACTATCCAAACAAAAGCCCGTTTTTTCTTTTTTCTTTTCCTTCCGAACTGTCAGGGTTCAAGTCCCTGTATGGCTGTATCCCCAAACCCTCTTTGGTTCCCTAACTCTAACTATAGTATTTATTCTCTTTTTTTCTTTTTATCAATCAGTTTAAGATTCATTAACTATCTCATTCTACTCTTTCAATTCACAAAGGAGTGTGAAGAGAACTCAATGGATTTTATGCTATTTATTGAATAAGAGGTGTTTCAATGCTTTTATTTTAGTTACATAAATATTAAAGTATAAATAAAAGATAGATAGTGATTATTTACCCATTCATTTTTTTTCAAAATTTGTGCAACTTGTACATTAGCTCTCTCTCTAAAACAAAGGTGATCCAGCCGTACTGGAAAAGACTGTCGGCGGGTAAAGTCACTTTTGAAGTTGCTCTAAGCACCTAAGTCACACATGACAATTCTCTCTCGATGCATGCATTTTTTTTTTTTTGTCAAGTGTGTTGGCACTTAAACTCTTAAAGCATCTTTTGAAGTTGCTCTAGCTAGGCACCTCTCAGTCGTGACGATTCTCTGATGATGGGATGAGTGTGTTTCCCTCATGATAATTGTATGATATTATTTTTCTATTAATTAAATCGGCAGTGCGGTCGAGCCGTAAATCCATTGGCTGTGGCGTGCCTATGTATGAGTGCGGCTCGACGCGGGTGCGCGCAGGGAGGCGGGTGTCCCTGCGCGGGTGTGTGAGTGTATGTATGTGCTCGCATATATAGCTTGTATGTTATTCTTGCTCCCAGCTAATTTTCAAAAAAAAAAAGTCGGCAGTTAAAGCATCTTTCGAGCCTGTTGTTCAACGACCTTGTGGCAATTTGTCTCATGGGGAGAATCCATTTATCTCATGACTCATGGGCATGGCAATTGTTTAGTTTTTTCTTCCCTGTTGATAAGAGATCAGTACGGCGTCTAAACCTGAATCCAATAAACATTTTGGACACGAGAGTTTCTACCAATATCTTTCTACTAAATTATCTTTAAATTCTTGGTACCTCTTATCTCTTAAGCTTTTAGTATTTCTTGGTGCTAGCTTAAGGGATAGCTTAGTATCTCCTAACGAAGGTTAAAAAAGAAAAAACTCGTACACACGTGATGTATGGCATGCGTTCACTGTATCCATGGAGATAGTAACTGCATCTTCTCTTTTGAGCATCCAATCAGAAATTGAACCAACAAATTGGGTCAAAAGGGGAACATGTTATGAGCAAAATTCTCAGATTCAAGCTCGTTGCACAATCACAAATCGAGACTCAGAATTTGTGGGTAAATAAATTCGAAATTCAAGGGGGCAGTTCCGACTATACCAGTATATTGCATTTACAACAAATAAAGAAGTGAACAAAAGAATTGTTCTACAATTCCATACGAGATCAATGAATTACCGGCCGGCCGGACCGTTCAAAAACTGACCGATCGATCCAAAGCAGATCAAACTCGGAAGAACGAAAACAATAATCAACAAACTTAAACTCCTATCGTACTTACAAGATCAATCGGAACACTCTTTCTGAAGACATGTACAACTCCTATAGATTAATGATGCTGTATTAGTCCAGATGAAGGAACAAACGGATCTGACTAAGCGAACAGCTCAAGCAAGACCGGCGGGTCGGCGGCGGCGTGCCCGGCCACCTCCCCCGGCAGGGCGATGCTGGGCCAGACCGACTCATCGGCGGCGTGGGCGCCGCTCATCTCCTCGCGGTGCCGCCTCATGTGGCCCCCGAGCGCCTGGCCCATCTCGAAGCCGAGCCCGCAGATGTGGCACTCGTGCTGCTGCCTCGCCTTGTCCTTGTGCTGCCTCATGGCCTTGTCGCCGACGCCGAGCTCTAGCCCGTTGCGACTGCGGAGGTGGCTGGTCCGGTGCCCGCCGAGCGCCTGGAAGGAGGTGAAGGCGCGGCTGCAGGTCTTACAGACGAACTCCCCCTCCCCCGACGTCGCCACCACCGGCCTCCGCCGCGCCTTCTTGGCCACCGGCCCCGAGTCTGACGAGTCCGTGCTGAGCGACAGCGCCAGCGACACCTCCTCCTGCTTCAAATGCTTCATCTCCTCTCCGCTCTGTTCTCCGATCACTACCTGTAAAATCTATCAGCTGAGATGTATCGAGTTGTGCGACTGGCTGTGATATTTCTGTGGGGAGTAGATAGGTGGACGCTTGGATGGTTAGCGCGCGCTTATATAGGTTGTGTCGAGGCGGTTCGTGTCTTGCGCGGGGGCTTACGTGTGTGCCAAGTTGATGCGGAGGCATCAATTTTCTGGCTTGCTGATTTTTCCCCTCCTTCCCTAATAATAAAAACTTCGCACTTTCCTTTTGACGGTTGCTTCAAAATTAACCACTTGATTAACCCTTTAATCAATGACCTTACTTAATGAACATGACTTAGTTAAATGCTACGGAGGTATCATCGAGCTCTCACTGTATGGTAGCTCTATTATCGTGGTCTAGCTATATAACAACTTCTCTCATTATAAAAAATGTGACAAATGATATGTAACATGTTCGTGATCGAAAAGGAGACTATTTTTTAATTACATCACGAGAGAGCCAAGATTAGAAAAAATCGTGATCCGTAAAACGTGATGGTTTCGTTGGTGCAGAGCGACCGACCTTAGGTGGGAGGTGGCGTGGGTGGACCAATCAGGGGATGGCACCGCGACGTGCGGCGCCGCGTCACGACGTGTGGATGGATGGGATCGGTCGGCTCGTTCGCCCGGATATGAGCAGCCGACCGCTCGAGCCAGATGTGTGGTGCATGCGCAGTGACCTCACCTGGCACGGCGGTGGGGTGGACCGGAGCACACGCGCGCGGCTTGCGCGTCGGCTCGCGGTTCGGTTGCTTATCCGCGGGGGCAACGCTACCGCCAGCGCCGGATTCGCCGGTTAATTGATTAATCGGGATAAACAATTCAGGTTGGGCTGGCTGTCTGCAGGCTGGCTGGCTGCAACTGGACTTTGGGTGATGTCGACAGAGATCCAGTGCAGACAACGGCCTGCATGCCCTACCAGCATTGTTTTGTTTTACGGTACTACAGAGGTACCATATAGGACTGGAAATTTGACTCGCGGCTCGTATTTCGGCTCGGACTCGGTCAGGCTCGGCTTGGTTCGGTCAGGCTCGCGACTCGGAGCGAGCTCGAGCCGAGCCTATTTTTGTGGCTCGGTTTTTCAGCGAGCTGGCTCGGCTCGGCTCGCGAGCCGCTCGTTAGCTCGGTCCAATTAGCCCATATGAGCAAAACCCTAAGTAATACCTTCTGAATTTTGAATTCTTGAATCCTTGATGATGCAATGTCACTATGTCAGTGTTTCCGTTTACTAATTATTCTATTGAACCTCTAGGTTTACTAATTCTGAATGCAATGTTAGTGTTTACTAATTCTGAATGCAATTTCTTGAACTCTTGATAATAAATGCAAATACAATTCTGTTTCTTTTGTTAGTAATATCTTGACTTTATTACTTGAAAGCTATGTTGTTTAGTCATTTCTGAAGTTTTATATTAAAACTTGAAATTGGTCTGGCTCGGCGAGCCGACGAGCCGGCTCGCGAGCCAACCTCGAGCCGAGCCGAGCCGAGCTCGCTCGAGCCAGCCGAACATTTCGGCTCGAGCTTGACCGAGCGGACCGAGCGGCTGCTTTCAGCCCTAGTACCATAGTGCAGAGGCGGATCTGTAGCCGAAGTGTAGGTGGACTAAAGCTTCACCTACAGTCCAGCAAATCTCTTATACCCCCTCTCAAATAGACCCAATAAAACAGTCTAGTACTAGTCTGACAGTCTCTCAATTCTGTTATCCTTTGTATTGTTACACACTTACATTATATGTGACTGTTAAACAAATTTTTGCAAATTTATTTGAACATGGTTGGCTTATTAGGTTTTTGATGTCTTAGTTTTAACCCCTTTATTCTAATTTTCTGGATACGCCTATGCTGTAGTGCACCCCTGCATCACGTGCTATTTCTGGTGCTGTAGTAGATATTGTTCGTGGTGTGCTGTAGAGATTTGAGCCATTAAATTTTTTTATCGGACGGCACGGATGGTTGGTGTGGTCTGAGTTGATGGAAGGGTCCGGAACCTTCTTGAGCTCTGTGCTCCGAGATCAAGCACGGGCGGTCAATGATCACGTTCTCTAATCATCCAGAATTTTGGAATCGCGTGTACGTACTTTACCGGGTATATTGGTATCATCCAGAATTTTTGAATCGTCTGTACGTACTTTACCGGGTATATTAGTACAATTTGGGCGACCTGGAGTGACGGACCGACGGCGGCTTTGCTTGTGGTTTCGGTGCATCCAGAACTTTTACAATTGTGCTTTGTGCGTGTGTAGTCAAACGTGTATAATATTATGACGACCAAGTCTCGACTACTCCATTTTAAAGCTTTTAGAGCGCTGTAGATTTATTTTGTACTAATACATAAAGTTTGACGGTGACTTGGCCGGCCGGCCTTCTGCGGCGGGGCGCTTCCAGCACGCGTGCGTGAGAGGCATGCATGCAGATAATAGCGGCCAGCGCAGAGCCGTGGAGGGACGGCGCGACGGTACGTGGTTCGTAGGTCGAGAGGCGTCCATCTTAAGCTTTTGCGGTACGTGGTTCAGCTTAAGCGGAAATAAATTCTGCTAAGAAGGTATATAAATTTAATCATATGTATCCTTATTTCGATAGATGTCACGTGTCTATCTAGCTAAATATCAACCTCACCTCACCAACAGTGTTATTAATTGGAGGAGTGAGAAATCAAGGGTGTTATTAATGGGAGGTGTGAAAAATTAAATGAATGGTCGAGATTGGCAAGATGAATACGTGGCATCCATCGGAATGGGGATGCACAAAGTTAAATTTACATACCTTCTCCACATAAATTTTTTCCAAGCAGGCTGAAATAGTGACGACACCATAAAATTTTTAGATTTTGGATAGGTCTAACTATTTAACGCTCTAAGGTGAAGGCTTTTATAGTGTTTGTGCCCGTAGAGCTACGTTGCATCTTCGTAGCTTGTGGTCGAGGAGCTCAGTAGTCATCACCTAAATAAAAGCATGCACGTGTTAGATAGATATTGACGCATCTGCGAAAAAAGACCCATGGGTTCGTGCCTTCTTACCTGTCCGGTGATCACCAGTGTGCTGTGGTTGCTCATACGATCGGTAGGCGAGTTAAGAGTTAGCTCCAATACACGACGCATCAATAGCGTCCCCAAAGCAAGATGTATGGTCGATCGCTTCCTTGAGTATTCTTCATCGCAATTTCTCCGACGAGCGGAGCGGTCTTCTCCGACAACTGTCTGCCCTCGACGCTTTGAAGCGCGCGTTGCGTTGATCCAAGGCAATTTGGATCATATCAGACCAATCGGATCATGCAAACAAAATCAAATTTCTCTTTCTTGGCTGCGCGCAACTGCTGTCATTGCACCACACTCCATTTCCTTTCTGCTAAAGTAAGGTCACTACTCAATCAACACGTTCTAAACAGATGGGATTGGATAATCCGTTGCCATACACCGATAAGGCAAAGACAACACACACGTCTGCATCTGATGAAAGCAGATGTACACTTGACTAGGCAACGACAAGATGAAAGTCTTACTTGATCGATGAAGCAATATCATATACACCAATCGGCACGACGATGCGTACCATGACTAGGCGTCGGCGAGACAACCACCCACGTCATATCCACGCATCCACATCCTCACAATCTGCATCTACACCAATATCATATATACGTGTATATGGACAAGCAACATAAAGATGATGACCACAATGCAGTTTAATTGGAGGTATTTTTTGTAGGCTTGTCATTCAGATGTAATGAATTGGATACCGTACAAACGTGCTGAGAATCAACAAACCACATAATCTCTAATTACTTATACTACTCAAGTATAGACACAGAAGACAAAAATTAAAGCCATATGAGACCATGTAATTTTATATATTTAATATAGAATCAATAAAATAAACTGTTCTTTAACGTTCAGTTGTTTTTTTTAAAAGAAATTCAAACAATATCTGATGGTACGACTTTGTTTATTCCTGCTCTCCAGACCTGTCCATGTTCGATCAGGTTAGTACTAGCTAGTAGTATACTAATTTGGAACAAAATGGAGTGTTCTGCTTGCTTCCTACACACGACGGGATTGTGGCTGGCGATTAAGCATTGATAAATGGCAAGTTGCATTAAGATACACTACACTAGCTCCTCCAACGGTATGTGCTTACGGAGCCGTGGCTGCAAATTGACGACTATCCATCGGTCGAGACCAAATGGCGATTTGTGTTTACTAGCTTGTTCTGGAAGACGCAGCCCCGACCGGCTCAGCATCCAACGAACGCATTAATGATTAGTCTGACAGGTAGTATAATAACAAGTTCACGCGGAATAAATTCGATAAGCGGTGATGTCATGATACTATGATAGTGCCTGATAATTTACTTGTGTCCCAAGTGATCGAGCATCAACGTACATTCGGTGCAGGGTCGGATCTTGGAAATAAAAGGTAATTAGAGTTGTCAGGGTCATTAATGAATTCATAACATTAACTTATAACTTATAATAACGTACTAAAGGAACCATATATATATGTTGACCTGAAAAGCGTCAGTGTCACCTAACCCCGGTGCATATGTTATAGGTCCGCCCCTAATTCGGTGCCGTTCGTGAGGAAAGGGTTAGAGCACCGGTTTTGATCATTAATTGTGACTCTGTACGTGTTAGTCATTAGTTATTTTCTGATAATCTTTAAGACACCGTACCGGCGATCCATTATAAACGTAAGATAAGCACTCCTCAAATTTTCGCTTGTGTGCGCCCCTGCGCATATTGGTACGTAGCCCTTGGATGCTGGCCGACAAGATCGCACAAGTTTCATTGTATCTACAGGATTAATTGGATAATGATAAGTGGATCGACGTCTCTATCTCTCGAGTCTCGACTCGACACGGTTATAAGTACGTGCCTTCGCGCGCAAGAGCTGCTAATAATATCTGTCCACAACTCCACATGTCCTCAGCAATCAACCTGCACGGTAGTCAAAGACGCACGAAGAATCATATCCTGGCCCATACGCAAACTGTTCGGATGGATATCTTCACTGGGAAAATTAATATAATGCAAACTATATATGCGCTCTTTAATTAGTACGTAATTTAACATACAGTTGCTCTCTTCTAAGTTCGTTAAGCTCATTATGGTACGTAGGACGCAAGCTATGCGCCTCGATGGGTAAGGGCATCCGCAATGATGCCTAATCAGCTATCTATAAGAAGTCCATATCAGTATCTATCCTATGTGGCAAGCAATTAAATGAAGAGAGAGAGCGCTGCTATCTATAGATCTGTAGATTGTCTATTAATTAAATGAAGAAAGAGAGAGAGAGAGCACTCTATTAATTAAAAATAGCTATAGACATCTATATAGATTCACCATTGCAAGAGTTTACTATAGCATGACATATGGATGACATGAATCTTACTATAGAGAGCAATTATTTTTAACCATTACGGATGCCCTACGTAGACGGCACGTACGTCGATATCCTTGTTTCTGAAGTTGCTTACCGCTTTCTTCTTGAACGGTTGAACCAATCACCTACATCAATGCGCGTATCTGTTCTTCATGTGAGTTTACAGTACGCACTACCCTGTACATGGTCATGAAATACGTGGGTTGTCCACGACAGCTTCCTGCCACTGAAGAAGTAAATACAAACAAGAAACGCGTTGTTGTTGATATATATAAGAAAAGATGCATACACTGCACGCCGACAACTGCCGATCAGGACACGGCTGTAGTTTGGAAGCTGTATACGCCTGTGGCTGACACGTTGCGCTATCACGATTTTGCTTCCATGCAGCACCACGCATTTCTGCTTAGCGGATATATATATAACCTTCGTCTGACCGACAGTAGGCATGCACGCGGCGAAAAGAAACACCGTCAATTTGACGCCTTTCGTTCGGAATCTGAAGATTTCCGCGTCACGATGGACGCTTGTGTTGGTATTATGGTATACACGCAATGGTTTTTGGGCCTGTATCTTAAGACAACTACGGACGGTGCGGCTCATGAAAAGATCGTCGGTGACTACGTGACTGCTCTCCATGGAAGGAGATCCCAGCCGACATGCTCACGTTGCTTCCGTTTGCGTCTTCTTGGGCCCTCGTTTTCGTTAAGCTTGAGCGCCTGTATTTGACGTGACGTAGCTTACTCGCTCCGTTTTCTTATATAAAGTCTATTTTTTAAATGGTTTTACTTACAAATATAAAGTTTGTATGTAGATTTAATGAGATCTTTCCTTCTATACCTCTATTTATTTTCTCTTATCCATATACATTTATTCATTACCACCCACACAAAGTATATCTTTCATCTTCCAAGACAATTAAGTGGGAGCATCTAAGCCATTTTTCTCGTATATCTTTCTCAATTTCAACGTAACCTTAACCTTGTGTAAAATCAAAATACGCCTTAAAAAAACTGGAGGGAGTATATAGCTAATAATAGCTCTATTATGCTACATATATACCTATGAGTCAAAATATTTATCTATTTTGAAATCCAACATTATAAGACTAAACTACGAGAAAACCTATTAAAAGACACAATCTCATCATTTTTCAATAATCCAACATCGATATTTCTCAATGATTAAGTACATATTGTTAAGAATATTATGATGTAGTCATCATTTATGGTCTTTTGGATATATATTAATATGTTTGTTGATTCTATATTTCACTTATGTTCTTGCTATAAAAATATTAATACCTTAAAGTGCCATGCTTTAATTATTTGTTTGCAGATGACATATTATATATTTATTTAATTTTTAAAATCTTTTAATACTGATAGCTTCCGCAATAACTGCTATATCTCTTTTGAAATCCTGCCACGTAGGTGCGAAAATCACAATTTAAAACTAATGCTAATCCATTTAGAAAAAAAATTGGAATTTCCAGCCCGTGCCTTGCTTGATAGTGTTACTTCGCCAACGTTTTGACCGACAAGCAGACTATTTATTGATCCAAACCTACCATAAACATTGTTTAGCTTATATTAAGTTTCTTCTGAGCAAGATATTTCTAGGGAGACGATCAAAATTTGAGTTAGTTTGATTGGCCCCTAAACAAGATTTTCTTTACCATGAAGATTTATCTCTCACCTTTTCACGTTCCACTACCTAACAACTGAAAAACGGAATACCAACTATATTACGTACCAAAGGGGAAAAAAATAAAAACTCAAGCTGATTGGCGGCTGGCAGATAAATTACTCACGTAAATATCGTGTGAATTACACTCATGGTCAGTACAATGATTCAGTCCAAATCCGGCGTCAAACTGATTTCATTGCATCGGGAGGCCATAATACAAAATCTGGGTAACTCAAAACATAATTAATAGCATGAACGTTCCGCGATGTTTTAGATCTAATTCATCTTATAATGCCAAAACTTGAGATTTGAGATCGATTCCATTGAATACAAATGTTCCCATCAACGGCACAAACTGCTTGGTGACAAGCTGGAAAAGGGGGAAAATATAGGGGTTAGCAAGATGCAAGCACAATACGTACATACTACACCCTCTGTTACGTGTCATTCTAGCTTTCAAATTTTGTTCCTAGATACAATATCATTCTACAATTTCGAGACAATTTTTAGCTGATTTTTCCTTTGCATATCCCTATCATTCATTATTCCTGATATTCTTTATTACTGTAGAACAGAGTAACTCGCACCATCAAAGAGCAATAAGCTAATGAAGTAGGGTGGTTTGGTTATTTCTGCAAGTACTTTGGTTGACGGTTTGGTTATTTTTACAAGTACTTTGGTTGAAATGCAAGATCTTAAAACGTCGTCTATTCAGGATCAATGGGAGTACAATACTAATAATGGCTATCCCTCCACAAATTTCAGCCAAGAATGTATAACAGACCTTAATTACTTCCTGAGAAGTCACACCACCAATGAAGGCAGCCACGGGATGAATCTCCGCACCCCCAAACCGGCACACTTCAGTAATCAGGTCTTCTGACAAGGATGCTCCGTTCAAACCCATGTCACTTAGCACTGACACAGCAACCGTCTTCAGCCTAGGCACATCCTCATCAATCTCACTATTGAATCCAGTGCGTTATTAGTATTATAAAAACAGGATTTCTCCATTAAAACTGTGATACCATTTTTCTCATGTACCTGTCGAAGATTCCAGGTAATCTGTTATAGTTGGCAGCAAATCGATCAACAGCTCGTAGCAGAATATAGAAGTTCATCGCGAAGCTGCAGCAACAGATTTGCTTGTCATTTGAGAAGCCATTTGGTTTAGAAAGAAAAACAAAATATTGACCAAATGCAACAGAAAATAATTCACACCCAATATTCAAAGCAAAGGATGAAACATAAACTGGCTCCTGAGTATAATTTATCCACCTGCACAAACGTTGCTTTGCATACTGCAGCGCAGCAAACAATAGGATGAAAAGCTTGCACTCGTAAAAGGAAACAGAAGCTTCATGCCAGTATCAATAACAACCAAACGAACATGAGCATTCTTCTGTAAGTTTGATGCGAGCATCTGAATTGGTAGGGAATAAAGCCAAGTATTTATGAGCCAAGTATTGGTAGGATGGCCAAGCAAGATGCTCTGCTCTGGAAGCCCAGAATGAGGACCACCAGCATCTATATTCCAGGCATTTACATTACAATTCTTCATATTTTCACAAAACATTTCTTACTTATCTTTGAAGAAATGCCAATTCCACTATATTCTTAAATTAGCTAGTTCTAGAGTGACATATTTGGTTAAAAAATGGTATTGTGGTGTTCTGCAATATTGTGAGTTTGTGACTAACAATACTGTAGCAAATGTAATGGTAGTAGTAGGAACATGAAATCCAGAACATGTATAGCATTTTTTCACATTGATTATTGCAACAGAATATATACATGTAAGAACTGATTAGAATTGGCACTTGGCAACATCAAAGATGTCAAAGTAAATGAACAGAAAATTTCCATCCTATAAAATGAACCAATAAAATAAGAGTAATAGGTGCTGACCAGTAGTCTTCATCAGTGAAGTACTTTTGAACTTCAGAAAGAACAGGAGAGCTAAACTCTTCCTCCATGCTACGGTATCTACAGACCTAGACAATAGAATATCACTCAACGACAGCAAAGCTGATGGCTTGATGCAAAAAAACACACACACACCCATCCACACACACACACACACACACACAGGCCAGATAAACAACAAAACGATCAAATTTAATCTTTCTACAATATCGATCAATCAAAACTAGTTAAAATTAACAGCTAAGAATCAGCCAGTGTAACACACAAGAAAATCTGAACACAATATGCTCCTTTGGGATAGAAATTAAACCACAGAAGTTGCAATGCCAAAAAAAAAGAAGAAGAAGAAAAAAGGAGTTGCATCTTTTGTGCAAAAAGAAAAAAACGAGTAAGCAGTAATTAGTAGTCAGGACACCGTGTGCATACAATCAGCTTTATTCATTTTATCAAATATGGCATGTATAACGAAACACTGCAAATTTCTGCCATCACTAAGCCCAATCAGCTGTCATAATCATCAAGCACATCAGGCAATAAGATGTATGATAGCAATCGTAAACAGAAGCTACCGTACGTACGTACGTACGTATGTATTTGAAGAAAGCAACTTACTCTGAGTTTTCTAGCATTTTTACAAAACGTTTTGCTATATGCCCTTGGGATAGAATCAGGGTCTCTACCAATTCGCTTCAAGATATCTTTTACACGATGCTCCATGGCAAGACAGTCAAACTCAGCCTTAGATTGGTAAATCTTTTGCAGGCTTACATAATACCTGTGAAGATCAGAAAAGCGAAACTTTACCATATTCATGTAATAGAAGAATATAGTTATGAAAACAGAAGTTGAATCTGAGATCATGGCACAGCTCGATGGCAGCAGCAAGACACTGACTCGGTAAGTGATGTCATATCAGGTATTGTTCCCTCAAGAGGTAGCTCACCATTGCCCTCATTTGCGACAAATTCCTGTAAGTAGTGAAAGAGAGCAATACAAGTTGAGACATGGAAAACCATGCTAACAAAGAAGTGTTGATTGCACAACAAAAGAAAGTGCAAAACACATGTCATGCAAGTTTAGCAGGTAACTGTGAAGACAGTTCATGAATAATCCACCATTTCAGTAATAGGCCAGCTTAATTGTGGCCTGTCAATTTATCTTCATTATGCAAGCCACTTCCCACAGACAACACTTCTAGGGCTTGCTCTAAATGGGGCATCTCCAGTAGCCAACTCATAAGTGGCTTTAGCTTGTAAGTGTCCGAAGTCCACGGCCACCTGCCATTGGCTTCAGCTTAATGAGGCTTCTAGCTCAAAGGACGACTTCAGCCTTTGGCACTGACTCAAGTTTTTAAGCACAAAAACTAAACCTAGAACTAGGCCAAGCAGATTCTTTGAATATTATCGAGACACCTCAACTACATCGATGGACTGACACTTTAGCACGAACACAGCTACAAGCTATAGCAGTATAGTGTAGTAAAAAAATAATTCTAGTACGGTTTTAACAACAGCAAAGGGAATGAAGAGTTTTCATATTTGAAGAGCGCCTGGCATCTCACATAATAGATAAGTGGCAAATGAACTAGCATTCAGCCATAAGGAGGCCACAAACTTTCAAGCATAGTATTTTCAGAAGTTGAGGTACTGATAAAGCATGGTCTAACATAAGCAAATAAAAGAAGTCACCATTCAGTATGTGTGAATCATAATGAAGATATACCTTCAAAGCAGCCACTAAAACCCAGAAGTTTGAAGAAGATGAATTGACTTCAGCAGAGCTATCGTCAATTATCTGACGGATCGCATTACCTAGCAGAAATCAATCACGAATTAGAACTTTTACTGCTGCACAGGGATGTGTGTGTGTGTGTTGTACTTCGTGTAGGACTAGATAACTGAAGGTGTGCATCATGGGGTACATGAAAGCACTATTTGGAAATAGGACTATTTGGAGTAAATCTACAAAGTACAATTATGAAAGGTATACAATATGTTTGTCTAAATAGTACAGTAACCAGAAAAATTTTCTACAATCCCGTGTATTAAATCATTTCGGATGGCAAGTAGCCACCATTATTTTCATGCCATAAAGTGTGTAAGCATTAGGTAACAGGTAGTGGTTGGTACTGTTTTACTGGCATAATCACCATATAGAAAAAGCGATACTAGCTGACAACCATTGCAGGCCTTGATATAATTAAAGGATAGAGAGGCACTAAATGGGATCATCATAAATATACAGTACAAACATAAGCCTGTGACTCCAAATATCCTATTATATGCTTGCACCAGTAATGAATGACATGTATTCTCAGAAGATGATACAAAGTACACTGTCACAACTCAATAATTGGAACTCCTACAATTAGAATAAGTATCTAGAAACTTTGAAAAAGTGATATACATAAATTAAGCCATGGATGGAACTCAAGATATAGCAATCGATGCTCTGCAAAATAATGTAAAAAAGCATGCTATCTTTGATAAACCACTGAAATCACTAACAGCAACCTCTTGCATCAAACATCTAACCAAAATACCAAAGCCCGAATGCAGGTAACTCTGATCTAGGTAAGTCTGCAAATTTCAGCTAAATACTTGATAGACAGAAAGCTGGATATGGCCGCTCAATGTGAAAACATGTTTCATATTATATGATTCAGTAAGACAGTAAATATGTGAAACCATTACTGATTCGAATGAAAGCTATATGTGTAAGCTTGGGATCCAGCAGTTTGCTGGCACCACATAGATCACATTCATTAATTATACAGAGCAGAGTGATAGCTCCATGTTAGTTCAGGTAGTTTTTCCTTATGGTATTTAAGAAAAGGAAGACAGCAGATTCTGTTAAAAATTATGCTCATATTAGTCATATATATGAATTTAAGAATCAACTTACTAATTCCTGGAGTGACAGAGACTTTATATGAAGATTCCACTGCTTCTTTGTAGTTTTCTTCATCTACATTAAGCATATGGGCTTGAATTAGCTCCTGATCAAAACAGTAGCTTAGTCAACATCCTGGAAGTCCTAAAAACACATTAGCAATTTATTTACTTATTGGGCCAACAATCCCAAAAATTGTACCTTAAATTCCTTTTTCTCTTGCCTAGTCGAAGGTAAGCACCCATCATGTGCATCTGCCCATTTTTCTGCAAGCCTCACAAGGATAACAATGTATGGAGTATGCTTGTGCACAACAGGATCTTTTTCATTTATATCAATTGATTTTGCAAATCTGTAAAACAAAAGTGTTAACAGAGACAACGATTTCCTCTAGAATGAGAAAATTATCATGCAGCCTTTCTCTGTGAACAATCGAGGTATGAATATATTCTTACTGCTTGAGTTCAGGCCATGGATTGTGAAGTCGTAAATCATCCAAGAAGTGGTCTGGTTTTGATTCTATAACATTGTGCTCCTAATGGAAAAGTTAAACAAAAAATTGTCAGCCTTCTCAAAAATGCTTTGGCTCGTGACTTCCTCCCAACATGGTTAGCTTATATGTAATAGGCAGAGCAACATGAACTGTCAGACAATGATAAGAAGCCAGACACAACAGGACTCAGGTGGCAAGGAATCATACAAAACTAAACATCAAGCAAACAAGAATTCACAATCGCCAGCTCTTGCTGGTTGTGATAATGTCATGTCATGATAATTTGATTGGGAATATGGGGCATTAAACATATAGGGGCAAATTGCTCCGTGCCATCGCAAAGATCATTCAAGTTGGAAAATAATATCGATGTGTCACTGACATGTGGACACAGGGCCCACTTGTCAGCCTCACATGTGATGGTATTCCGGTTTATATATCTTTGCGATGGTACCAAGCTAATTTTCTCAAAACATATTTATTGGATACATATACCCAATTACCTTGATGCTGACCCTGACCAAACCAGTTAGACCATAGGAACGTGCAGCAACCAACACGATATCTGCTTTTCTGCAGATACCATCTAGTTTGAGTAAAGAACTCTCCGGAAGCTGCAGTAACAAAAACTTGGTGTTAACAACTTTGTTCGAGAGATCTACAGTTCTACACCGCACAAGTGCACATAGATGTTTTGGTAGCAATAGGCTAAAAAACTTAAATAGGAAAGTAGGAAACCCTACTAGCACCTATGTTAACAGAGGCACATGCAGAAGTAAAAAGTTGTGCTGCCAACATAAGAGACAAAAGCTATGAAAATAGGCAAACTACAAAATAATGTAAAGGCGTTATAGTCGCTTCTGCTCGATAAACCATTAGTTACGTACACAGCCAAATATGCATATAGGAACCAAATCACATTTCTGACCTAGGTATCCCCAGCAATTGGTCAATCATTAAGGAAACACGCTGCACAAAATTTTAATGTAATGCTCATACAGATTTCAGTAAAAAATTGGCATCACATGTGTAGTGCATTCAACTTTTGGTGCAAATGAACATTGTGTAATTGTATGAGTCAGGAGATTTCGCTTGTGATAATCTTCCGCCAGCCACCATGTTATAAAAATACATCTAGGCAGTTAATTTGCACTTCGGTATAAGTAGAAGAAGTCATCATATAACTTCTCCTTAAGTTGTTACTTTTAGAAGGAGGGGTGAATATGCATTAAGTGGATGGATATAAACTTAACAGGGCAATTTAATGGCTTCGCCCAATGTTATATGCTTGTCTGACAAGAAGAATTAAAGCAGCAAATGTCTACTGAACGTCCGTATAAGTATATAACCATTGACTACAACCGATGCAAGGGCAAGAAAATCGAATTTTTCAAAAGCAAAAGGGATGGTGATACATGAATACTAAATGCAATAGCACATAAAGATAGAAACCTGCATAAAAGGGCAAATCAATTCCGACATGCTAATAACCCCAAAGCTACCAGGTACTCATCGGAAACATAGCATCTAAATTGCATCAGTAAGACTCATTCATACATAAAAATCATGACTCACAGTCCACCTTTGCACGAACAAGCTGTTAAGCATAAGCCAAAGAAGCAACTCAAAATTTTACAGCTTCAGTAATATGAAAGGTAGAAACTAATAAAAAAAACTAATCAATGATGGCAAAAGTACAACACTATTTAATATCAGGTGGCCATAAAACATCTTATTCTTAGATATGCAGCAGGCACAGCGGTCATCAACCACAATCCACAGGTTTCAGGAACTTTTATCAGTCACAGCCCACAGAGATTCGCTTGTTTCTCAAAGTACAACCTTTGTCAAAGAAATTTAACTTGTGTCAATTATTAATATCTGATGTATTACCCTGACTCTATAAACCTCCTAATTCTCATTTCCTTGATTTCAATTTATCTCCATCTTTTAGTTGCATAGAAAGCATAAGTATTCATTCAGCAAAAGTTCTGATTACGTAGAAAAGCAGCGGCAAACTAATTACTGATCTCACAATTTATCCTTAGAGTAGATGAAAGCATGCACCTGAGTAGCAATGACAACAGTGAACTGGGAAAAGAATGAAGGATTTGTGTCTATCAGGGTCACTGGAGACTCCTCAACAAACTTAGCTTTCACAGAATCATTCAGCTCTTGCAGGAAAGAACATATAGATTTTGCTCTTGAATGCCCCAAGCACCCTTCATCCACTGAACGTACACATATAGTACTCAGAATATCAGTTTCATCACTTTCAAGGAAATGAGTCTAAGGGGAACAGAAACAAGCACATAGCACAGAACTTACACAAAAAATTATTTCCCAGGTCAGATAGTTCGACTTTGGAACCATCAACAACAGTAACACTCCCTATTCCTCCAAGCACAAGATTTTTCAGCGCTTCAGTTCCAGTAGGGCCACAGTTAAGCAAGCATATGCTGGCCTGCTCCAGCGCCGCCTGTCCTTGATCACCCCATATCCTGTACTTTGTAGTTAACAAACATCAGGTATCTTTCAATATCTGGATATGATTGATGATTCTCTTTAGATTGTGTAGGGAGTAAGATAAGAAGACAATTATAAGCATATATACAACATTACTGGGAAATGTGAATGCTAAATAATACGATGTGGATTTTCTTAAATTTTATAATCAATGCTTGCATCATGAACTGCAATTTTGGTACGCCCTAATCAGCACTGCACTGAAAATGTTTGGAACAAAGAACCAGACAATTTCGTTGTTGTCCTGATTTCATGGATAAGTAGTTTTGGATAATGCTTACTTGCTGGTTGTACATAGCTTAATTTCAATATCATGCTTACTGCCAGATCATCTTGTCGGGATGAGATGGCACAATGCAAAATCAATCAAAGGGCCAAACCATGCCGATTAAACAAGGCGGACGGCTAAATTAACTGCTGTGATGGCAACCAGAAATCATCTGGTTCGGCAAAGTCCATCTGGTGTAGTAGTGATGTACCACACTAAGGGTGAATCATCTTAGCTTTGCAAGTAAATGGGTTATAAGATTCACACGGCCAAAGTGCTGTCCAGAAAGCTACAAATGTAGCAAAGGGTTAATATGTCTTGTAGTTTATGCCATGAAACTAGAACTACTCATGTCCACTGCAATTTAATGTTCTCAGCCAGATGAATCATAGATTAGCAACGCCCAACAACAAGATCAACTTAGGTCTAAGCAAGCTGCCCAACAATCACTCAATCAGCACCCAACAAAGTGTAAGCAACCCAAAGCGCATATCGGCTACCCAAACTCCAATGCAAGGCTTGCATTGTAATATCAAACCAGAGTCAAATCGCACTAGATTATACATATCACCTACTCGAACCCCGGAGTCAAATCGCACGAACGGGATTTCACCGCGGCAGAAGTCTAAACCCTAAGATCGATGGCAAGAGCCGGAATCTGCCCATCGATCACGCGGAGATGGAAGCGAGCAAGCGAGAGAGGGAGGGAGAGCACAGACGAGCGTCGGCGGGATACCTTAGCTGGCGATCGTACTTGGGCTCGGCGGGCCGGCGGAGCGGAGGGATCCGGCCGAGGAAATTGAGGAATAAAGCGGAGAGGAAGCGGAAGAAGGCGAGAGGGATATTGCGGTCTCTTTGGGAGATGTAATATATATATATATATATATATATATATATATATATATATATATATATATATATATATAAAGCTGATTTTTAGTTTTCTACACTGAAGTACCGAAATTTTTATTGTAGTGCTTGCGCTGTCCTTTTTAAAATAGTCATTGATGTGATTAAATTGCGAAATAACCCTCTCGAGGCAAATTCAGCAGCCGGTTTGTGCTGAATTTTTATCTTTTCATTACTTTCCAGCGGAATCAAACCACTCGATATTTTTTTAAAAAAAAATTGGCACACAGGAGAGTTTTTTTTTTATTCCAGCGGAGGGCGTCCGCTAGATTCAAATATTTCCAGCGGACCCAAGCGCTGTTTTTTTTCAATTTTTTGTGCATACTATTGGCAGGCTTGACCTGGTACATACTACATAGTGCTACGTCTACGTGGTTCTCAACATGTAGATGAACACTAGGATGAGTTGGAGGCCACACGCCACGGACGATTTTGTCGGGCGATGATTTCGTCATAAATTTTGGAACCTCTAGAAAACCATAACGATGTGAATTTTGTTAGCCATAATGAATCTATAATCGCAAAGAACCAATTCACAAAGATATTGATGTGTTTTTTCAATAGAGTTTTAGCCATCTATTAAATTTACACAGGTATTATGTCAATGATGTCAGGTACTTTAGTCATTGGTTAGTAGTTAATTCCAATAGAGTTTTAGTCATTTATTAAAGTTACACAGGTTGGTTCTCATGTAGTTTTTGAAAAGAAGAATGGCATCAATTGTAGAGTCCATCAGGAATGCTATATTGTAAGGCAAGAGGTTGCATAGGAGAGCTGAGGACATATGTTATAGATGAGCGGTATTAGTCAGAAGTATAACGATAAGCATCTTACAAACTTATATAAAACAGACTATGATATTAGGTCCTATGTACATTAGAGGGCTGATACGAAAGGGAATACCTAAATAACAGATGGTATTTATGTAGGATGATAAGGTGATGACAAATGAGGAGTCATGAGCAATTCTTCTAGGCTATAATACAGATATTGGCAAAAGGGATAGCATTCAACAAAAGTTGATGCGGAGCCAGTACTGCATCGGTTAGCATTCAGTGTATATAATATGTGGGTCCATTGCAAAACACAAGTTGTGTAGTCCTGCATAGATCAGATTATAGGACGGAGTATTCCGAAGTGGCATCGCAACAAACTGTAAGGGAAAATACATAGATTAGGAATCGCATGTGGCTCTAAAGCAAGGTGAATTGTGTTGGAAAAAGTAGATATTTATGTAGGGCACCTTTTCATGCATGTTCTTGCGTCGCTCTCAAATAATTTTCTCTTAGTCAAGGCTTTTGGTGAGGAATGAGGAACTACATACAATAGACAACAATATGTGTAAATTATAATGCGATGCACCATGGTCATAACAAATGTGTAAGGATCTAGACAAAGAGCACCTTTCAACATCCGGAAGATCACATAGCGGTCGGTTTCGATTGCAATGCCTTCTCCGAGCCAGATCCTAACAAAGGGCATTAGTGTATTTGATGGATAGGATAGCATAATGAGATGATATGGATTGTAATAGGTCAGAATTGAAAAGGACATATGTTTAGTAATTTAGATGGTTAACCCGAGGAGTTTGGACCGTGGATGGAGTTGTTGTAATAGATTTCATATCGTTTTACGCTACGGAAAATACATTTAGCTCTCGAGGAGATATGGTCCCGTAATGTAAAAAGATGATTATGCAAGAATGGAACATAAGAGTGTAATATACGATAGGAAGAGACAAACCTCGGGTGTGGTAAATGCTTGATCACTTATGAGAACAGAGGTAGAGGCATGATCCTGCATGCGAACCGAATTTGTGAGACATGGTCAGGCACGAATTATTCGAAGCACTTTGAAAGGATCGCCAAATTAGATATTATATGTGTATGAGGTCAGATCATATACTGAAGGCAAGATTGTCCGTTTCAAACCAGATTTAAATAGCGATGGTAGAAGTATACTGACGATAGTATAGAATGATGAGATAACATGGATTGTAATATGTGACAATCGAAAAGTATATATGGGTAAAAAGTACATCAGTTTTGTGCTACTTAAAACGATTTAATTCTATGAGAAGATACGGTACGATAATGGAAAAGAGTTACTATATATTATATAAGAATCTAACATAAGAGCGTAGTATATAGTAGCAAAAGACAAACCTCGGGTGTCACAAATGGGTGATCAAGAATTAGAACAGAGGTAGAGGGATTGTCACAGTATATAAACCGATTTTGTGAGGAACGTTTAACACTAATCATCCAAAGCGCTACCAGAGAATTATAAAATTAGATATTATATGTACATGAAGTTGCATCATGTAGCTAGGGCATATTATTATCGGGCACATTAGCGAAAATAAAGACAAAAACAAACCTCGTGAGGCATAGAAACCATGGAAGGTTTAGCCGAGAGCACCGGTCATTCTTTGAATTTGTTGACCGGTAGAGGTGAAATGGAGACAGCAATAGAACCGAGAAAGAATCAACTTGGAACGATATTTTTACCCTTTGGAGTGCTCGGCGTGAGATGACATCGTTGAGAGTATATTGTTTTCCATAGAGCTTTGTTATTTCGGGGAATGAACTCATTGTCTCCTTTACCACCGCAACAAGAGGGAGTAATCGATGACCAATAAGCTCTTGACCTAGTTCAACAAGAAAATGAACTCAAAGAACCTCTGCGTTTTCTCTGTTGATGTTAGCCGGTGCACTCCATGGATGGTAATTCGATAGTCGTGATGTTGAAACCATTGTTTAATCATATATACCAAGCTATTGTAATATGATGTAGGTAAGAACGAACCGTGTTTCAGCTGTTGTGACTCCACATCTGAGGCATTTGTATGTGTGTTCATCACAAGTGACTATTCTTTTGCAGATCCCACATCCTAAATACCACCATGGTTGATCGGGAGCAAGACCTTTAATAGCAACATCAACAATGTAGGTATTGCCCTGTGCATAAAAGCATACAGATGAAGGCCGGTTAAACAACAATGAGAATAAGTGAGTATAGATCAGTAATATAAGGTAATATGGCTTACCAGGACATCATGTGGGTTTAGGTTATAGATCTGTGGGACTGTGACAACCACGGCATGCTGTTGAACCGGTGGCTGTCCGGTCCATTTAATCTCATGCAATGTAGAAGCCAAGCTGTCCTCGGAGTATTATAGAGGAGATACGAAATAGGGAAACCATTTCATGGCATAACAAAAATAGTTGGTTAAAGCAGCGCAGAAGGTACAGGATGAATTGTTCTTGTATGAAGCACGATTTGTAAATTCCAAAAACAACAATTATCTAGAGAAGCGTTAGGAAATTATGCATCAGCAGGTAATAATAACCACATTGAAAGGCAGAGATATCTAATGACGAGAGGTATAAAGAACAGGGGTAGCTAAGGACACAACCTGTTTTGTAGATCAACAACCTCCGATAACGTAGCATTTGTATACCACCTGCAGATAGTGCTTCCTTGGAGAGATAAACGGGCTAGAAAGGTAAACATGCAATGCATATTGAGTAACAAAGATGGCAGAATGTCGAAATGAATAAGTATGGTATGGGTAAAGTAGAAAACACAATATGGTCAAGCGAGACACATGAAAGAAGAGAATAAGCGGATAATACTAACCACGTCGAAGGCTAACAGTGATTCCAAGAAGCACTATAACTATTGGCCGCTGTCGGGACTCAGTTTGGACAGATTCAACATCAAATTGGACAGCATGCGGCCCCCACAACGCAACATCAACGTATTCTCTACACAACAGATACAATTTGTGAGACCGCAATTGGGAATTTAATGAAAAGCATTATGCAGTAGGTAAATCTACACTATATCTGAAAATATATGGCAGGGCCAAGATTGAATATGCACAAATGGATAAGTATGAGGAAGAAAGCTGGGGAATGGGTGTGCTAACATACCTCCCATCTGTTATCTCAATATTGCGGACGTGTTTGGGAGCACCCTTGACAGTAACTGTTTTTAGATGTGAGATAGATGTGATGAGCCCCAAAGTATCTGAACCCAATCGATACAAGGTATAAAATCGATATCAAGATCATGTACAAGATCTATGCATCAATAATTAGCTAGACAGAGAGAAAATAGGATATTAAAGAATAAGTACCAGATAACAAAGTCTTTTCACCCCGGTAGATTCACGAGAACTTGGAAAGAAACAAGGCTACAGCATATAAAGGAAAGCTATCGGGGACGGAGTTATTTCTTTGACCTTAGTATGGGCAAGTGAATCTAGCCATAATATCATTATTGATCGGTCGATAAGCAACACGAGCATTGGCGACCTCAAAATATTCAATGTAATATCCGCGTCTTCCTTTAGCAATGGTTGAAACACAGAACGTGTTTTTCCTAATTTGAGCCTCCATCATAGTACCCCGTATCATGGAGCAAGAAGTTCAAGGTTGTTTGGTAGAACAGAGATAATCAAAGGGTGAAGAAAATAGAGTAATAGTTGCACTGCTCATCAAGCAAGACAAGGTCCAAACGCAAAATCTTGTTAAGGTGGCTCGGATCGATATATTTCGAGAACCTTGTGACCCTAACACGAACTACGCCACCGATGTGACGCCTGTGTCACATCTTTGAGCAAAGTATACTCCATCTGTTAGGAAGAAAACGTTAGACCAGGAACATGGAAATAATCAATAGGTAGATTGTACACAAATAAGCAACAAGAATAAGATTGTACGCAAATAAGCAACAACAATAAGCAAATATTTTGGGGGTCTCATAAGGTGTAGAAAGTATAACAGAATAACACATCCAATCAAGCTAACAAAGGATAGCCCAAAAGAGAGAGGCATGCAAGAACAACGAGAATCACAAGAAAGCAACACGCATGAAGCGTTAAACATAGAAAAGCTAAAACAAAGCAATAGGGACAAAAGCTAATATACACATAATGGAATTAACTATAGGAAACATATGGAAACAACAAGGCTATAGAGATAGAAATGTGCAGTATCCATGGACACAGCCAAAAACATAGCAGAGACAAATACGGTTCTAAGCTAGGCATGATAGTCTAGCAGGGAAAAATAAGAATGTGTAGACAAAGATAGGGACCCACAATAAATCAATCCTAATACAGACGTGTGGTTCACATGGTTTCTATTTTTATATCTTGTGCTAAAGGAAACTCTATCTATGGAGACGAAACAAAGCGAAGGAAAACGAAAGTAACCAACAAGTAAATCATAAACATCCTATCCATAGTAGCAGATGCGTATTGCTGTGGTCGATACATTATATAGGCCACATGAAAGAGTCAGCGTGATTCAGCCTAGGAAAGGAGAACGGAGAAGAGACACACATGCAACAGTAATTACATGCGTAGGATCAACATATATAAGATAGAGAACACAAGAATAATAAAGTAAATAAAGCAGATGGAAGCATAGGTTATACACAACGTGATTATTCACAGAGAGCAAGTAGGAATACATGTTTTGTACAGATATAAATGGGTGGTACCCATGGGTATTAACAAAAATTTAAAAAACAAACACACATCACTAAGTTAGGTACACTACACCGTAAGAAAAGCACTACAATATCTAAAGAGAAGCAAGTATTTCGTTGTAAACTATGTTTCTTGTCATTTGAACCAGCGTGCCATCTTCATTCTCTATTAACACCGATAACCCATGCTTCGACGTAACTCGAAAGCGCAACATAGAGTTGCCCATGTGTAAAGACAGGCTTCTTAAATAGACTCCACTTTAGCGTGGTTTGTCCACGCATTTGTTAATTGTCATGGCATAACAAAGCCTCGATTGAAATCAAGCGTCGTTGTAAAGTAAATGGCCATTTTGGGCTTGTCCCATTAAGCACAATACGTGGTATGCATACAAGCTCACCAATATGTGTTCCACTATGATTCTCCCTCAAGAATTCGATCACCAAGCCTAGTCAACAACAACCGATACCATTACATAAACCAAGAGGTGATTGATATTCCTAAGCAAGACAACCGCAGCTCCTATCTTGAGAGAAAGCCTATGTTGAGTAAAATTGTTTATGACAATTGAATTAAGAAATTCGGTGGATACAACAGATCGATATCCGCAGTCGCTCCTTTGCATTGGCTATTGTATCATAACTTAAATAGTCTTTGCTTTATGCTGGTACCTTGGCAAGCATAACAAGATTGATCTCATCAACTACAGAATTTAGAGGACAAATGATCACATCGTTGTGCCAAATAAAGAGTATCGGTGTAAGAAGAGTCAAAGCCATCATACACAAGATCAATTATCGCGGCGATTTTGTCTCCTTCTGGCTTCAAGAGTAAGTCATCAGGCAATTCAATCCATGATTGATCCGCACTTCTGGTTGGCTTATCGTTGGAATATGGCCTTCACCAACATTAAGTATCCATTGAGCAAATGACTCTAGCTCGGCTTTACGACACGCAGATAGGGCGGTGATTAAGGAGGCGATGTTAATCGTTAAATGCATCACCTCCACAAATTTCCACAACGGGATCTAATAAGAGAAGCGACTACTATGTGAGCTCGGTCACCACCTCGACAACAGTAGAACTCCGTCGAAATCACCACCTAGCAAGACAAAGTTTCCCAAAAAATGGTTTATCCGCATTGATTGGTGCGTCAAGAGATAGTATATCACGAGGGTACGATCAAGAGCCTCAAAACAAAATCTATTGATCATTGGAGCCTCATCCCATAAGACCAATGTGGCTTTCTTTATAAGCTCTGCGACAAAGGTGCCTCACGTATGTTACACATGGCTCTCTCATGAATATCCAATGGTATGCTAAACCTAGAATGAGTCAGGCGCCCACCGAGCAAGAGAAGGGGCCACGCCAGACGACGCCTGACCAAAACAACTGCCTTCAGATCTTAACCTTGTAATAATAGCATTCCACAAAAACGTTTTCCCTGTCCCACCATGTCCAGAAACAAAACAAAGACACTGCTCACCGCATGCAATCTTCATGATAATTTTGTCATATATAACACGTTGATCATCATTGAGGGCGTAACACATAGCCTCTCGCTGAACAGAGAGCTTCTCTATCATAAGACAGCTTCTTCAAAAATTAATCTATTACGGCCTCATCGGCAGATGGATCATCTGCCTAGGAAGGTTATATGACGATAGAGATAATCCATTACTTAGAACATAGCATCTAATTCTCTTAGTAGCCTAGTCTGCAAAGATATCATCGTGCATAACATAAGATCTCTTCAATGCAACAAAGCGTGCTTTATAAAGGATATCGTCACCATGTATTTCCAATATTTGTTAAATAAAGAACGAACATCAATAAGGTTACAATGAACCAATACTGTCATAAATAGGTTCCTTAATTGATATGATGTTGCCCAAACAATACCTTCATCAAAAAGGTTCATCCACTCAGTGTCATCACCAACTAAACCGCGTGCCTTGCAAGCTTCATGGTACGTAGCGTACAACACACCATTGTAGGTACGGACATCTTCGTAGCTCTTAGCGCCTCGAACAACCATAAGAAGAATTCTTAGGTAGAAAGCCTCGCCAGTACCAGGATGTATATGACGGAGCCTACCAATCTTGTAACCTCTTTTTCTTTTTGACCAAACTTTTTTATTAGGCTCCCATGTCCATCTTGTGGGGAATTCACAGTATGTGAGGTCCCTAGCACTTACGAAATTCTAATTAGCAACAAACCATTCAGTCAGCATGCTTTTGCTTGAATTAGGGTCTTCAACAACATCACCGAGATCTGTATCCTCATGATACGTAACAATATGCATGCCTGGCATATGAACGAATAACCGTTCGACAGCCGGTGTTCTAGCATGTATCTCGAATCGAAATATTCTCCAGTTTGATTCACACGAAGATAAATATCTAGATTTTTTGTATTGAGAATCTCATCAATACCTTCTCCTTTGTGCTCCATCGATCCATCATTCATTGCGTATGGGCCCTCTTCAAGCATTGTGGCAAGCTCTTTGTTTAAGTTGTGGAGCACCGGTGGTATCATTAATTGCGTGTAAAGCCATGGTGGCGCAGTCATGGCCTTTCGTGATGTACTTGAAAAGGTATTTCACAAGATATGATTTGTTACACCACTCGACGTTGATATGAGCTTGGTACTTTTTAAGCAAAGGTAGATTGTGAGGAACCACCCATCTATTGTCAAGCCTCACACCATGCTTGATGACAAACCGACCATCATCACGGCGCTTGTAAATAGGAAAACCATCTTGATCAACTGTGGTTTCAGAATTAAAAGACTTCGGATACTTCTTTGAACAACGCCCATCTTTCATACAAGGGCATCTAGGATTAAGATCGCCACACGGACCATGAACCATAAATTCTCAACAAGAGCATATCCTAATGGATCAAGAATCACGCCGTAATTGGTGAGATCATATTGTCAATAAAAGAGGGCGAGGGTTCCGATCTGGATAGATAACCATGTAAGGATATGGGCATGAGGCGACCTCTCTTTTGAATTCAAAAGATATACAACAGAAGCACGCAGACAAGAGAATATCTTCGTAAGAAGTTAAAACAAAGGAATAGATGAGAAGGTGAAATAAGCAATATAACTAACAGACCTGCGTGAGTAGGGCCAAAAGCTGCCCCATCTTTGATATCGGACATGAATTCGTGCAACTTCATATGGTATACACGGTAACCATGTCGCCTATCATGTGGCCTTTGCCCTGCTCAAAACGGATAGCCTCGAGATATTTCGCCACTTAGGATTGCATGTAAAGGTAATGAATAGTCGGTGGACCATAAGCTCGAGAAAGCGCCATTGAATCATGATAGTTTCAATCATATATCTTCGCCGCCAATGAAGCTCGCGGCAACATCAATTTCATACCAAGATCTTTGCACGAACTATTCCTTTATAAACAAAGATCTAATATGTCTTGGTAGGTTTCACCTAAGCTTGTCTTGGTTGAAGAAATAAAATGATAATCGAGTTGCCTCAATGCACTAATAAGCGCTCACACCGAAGTCGATCGAGAGACGCCCACAACAAGTATATGGGTTTGGGTCGCCTCTGCGGTAATGTGAGTAATAGCAATGATACTCAAGCATGGAGACAGAGGAACGAGATCCAGAGGACGAACCATCAATGTCTCGTAATTTAATGCCAATATGGTAACCCTTATCACCGTAAGGGAAAAGCAAGAGATATTGTAAAGACATCAAAGCTCGATGGACTGGCGAAATATGCTTGAATTGTCCGGGATGCGTTTGAACAATAATATCAAACCTAGAAGTATCCACGTAAACATCACCGACCAAGAACGCAGCCTAACTCAAGCAATGGGCAAGCTATAGCGATGGTCATCATCCTTTGCACACCAATAAGCCCGATAGCAATTTCGGGACAACATGGTGATAGCAATCTATCGCGCAAGGCTAAATTGTTGGACAATAGGATTATAACGGTCTAACATAGACATAATAGCAAAGAACTATATTTGGATCAAAGTTGCTCGTTCTGTGCGAATGTCGATCAGTAATACACTAAGGCGATTCCGACCTCATTGATTGTATCATAGATATAAAGTCGAGCAAATTCAAAGCCGTTTACCAATGCTAGGCAAGAGAGAACCAATACGGTGATGAACAACACCATTAATCTGAAAAATGTAAGGGCCATTGCCAAGATAATATCGCATCAACATTGACTCCAAGAGAAGCGTGAACGCAAACAAAGAATTATATTGTCTTATCAATCGCATGAAACCATTTGAACGGGGGCCTCCATCAAATCGAATAAGCTCTTGCAATGGAAGAGGGAACGGTCTATGTGGAGGAAGAGAAACCTTTCCTCCACGGCAGCAAGCGCTATACACAATACGCCCTTTTGCATACGAACTTTGGCTAGGTATTCTCTCTTGATACCAAAATATGGTCAACAAAGGAGAGCATGTGTAATCAGGGCCACCATAATATGATCGATCTTCGTAGGTAGCTATAGAGCAAACACAAGGAAACCACCAAAGCAATCAGAAGCAACAAAACGATCAAAACACATGGAATACTAACCTATGATGTGGCCCATACCTTTGAGTGATTCAACATATTCTTTAGGCAAGGAAGATATAGTAGGATCAAAAGTTATACGTGGGACAGAGCCTAGCACAGAAATCGAAGATAGCAAAGAGAGGCACCACAATGGAAATTGTGAGAGAAACATCAGAATAACAACGACAAAATGCAAAAGGAAAACCCCACATGACAAATTGGGCCAAATAAGTAGATAACCTTGTCTTAGCAGAGCTCTAAATTTGTTAGCGGCACGCCTCCTAGTCCTGTTACTGCGAGCCACATTACTTGGCACAACCGGGTAGGGCTGTCCCTCTAAACAGAAACAAGAAGAAAATGGCGACAGAATGAGAAAGGAAAACACTAAGAAGCAAGAATAGATAATAAAAGGGTAACGTAGGTACTAAACTCAGAATGCGACGACGCTGTGCTATAGGTACTGCTGGACTCACTGCTAGCGTAGAGCAAGAAGGCAACATATCCAAAGCAAGTAGAGAACCTGCCATGGCCAAAATAGGAAGCGTGGTGCATGCCACAACAATGTAGCAACGAATAAGGCACAAGATCGATAACGAAAACTGGCAAGAGTTGAGGAAAGAAAATAGACATGACTGTGAAACTTTGGAGCAAGAAGGGCTCAGAACGTACACGATAGCAATACAGGGCAAACAACACCATAGGAAAAACTGAGGCCTGAACGGGCTTACAGGTGCACATGAGGAATGATTCCACGAGCGTTCGTGTAGCACGATAAGCAAACATTAATATTCATACTTGACATCAGGAACCAAGGAGATTATTCACACGATAGTAATTAATCTGAAAACAGGATCTAAAAGTGCAAGGGGGCAAGCCCTCGACAATAGGATTGGCCAACACATACCGTCATCGCGGGCAAAGCTAAGGCGCCGGAGGACCCTTGCCTCCATGCAAAGATGAGCATGGAGATCGCCTTAATCACACACGGCCCTAACAACAAAGGAAAATAAGACCGGCATAGCCCAATTCACACCACAGGAAACAATTGGAATATGAAAACAAGGTTCGATTCAAAGAATCAACGACATATATAATAAGCAAATACAAAATCAAGATCCCAAAGAATCACGGAATAAATAGGTCTCAAAATAGTGGTCTAAATCACCAAGCAAGAAACGTGACAACATATATAATAAGTAAATAGGAAGCGAAATACAAAATGCAAGATCCCAAAGAATCATGGGAATAAATAGGTCGACGACATATATAATAAGTAAATAATAAGCGAAATACAAAATGCAAGATATCAAAGAATCATGGGAATAAATAGGTCTCAAAATAGTGGTCTAAATCACCAAGCAAGAAACGTGACGACATATATAATAAGTAAATAGGAAGTGTAGCATGCCAAGAATCATAGGAATAAATAGGTCTCAAAATAGAAGCCCGGATCACCAAGTAAAAAGCGCGTACCAAACTCAAGAAGTTACGTAATGTAAGTAGGACACCGCATAAGGATAGCACAAAAAAGGCTAGTGGAAGTAATCCGTATAAAAGGCTAACCAAATTTATTTGGAACAAACAAATGGTAGGTTAGAAAAATACTAATCCACATACATGCATGGACATTAAGCACACATCACAAAAAAACAACACAAACAAAGGCTAGCCGGAAGAAATCTGGAAGCAAAAAACTAACCAAATTTATTTGGAACTATCAAACTATCGCCACGTTTCTTGCTTGGAACTAACAAAGGCTATAGGAAGTAACTGGAAGCAAAAAGCTAATCAGCCTATTTGGAACAAACAAATGGTAGGCTAGAAAAATATTAATCCACACGCATTAGCGCATACATGGAAGCCTAAACATGCACAGACATTAAGCACACATAGCGCACACATGGAAGCCTAAACATGCACAGACATTAAGCACACATCACAAAAAACCAGCACAAACAAATGTGCGTGTGCGTGTGTTTTGAAGAACTGAGCCAAGCAATTCGTGAATCCAGAACTTCATCCGCCGCTAACTTGACTTTTATACAACAAATAGTTTTACTTGAAAAAAGCTATCAAGAAGTTATAGTATTCTACTCAGTCCAATTGTTATTTGAATTGTTTAAAGCTTGCGGTGTGTTATTGTTTCTTGCACATTAAGGATCAAGATTGTTATTCAGATAGAAATCTGGGTGACACATCGATAAGAGAGAAGCTTAGAAAATAGGAATTCTCGGATGGAAGACAAGCAAAAACACACACGGAGGCCTAAACATACACATGCACTAAGCGAAGCGGAAAATAAAGGTATAAAGACAAGCTAACCCACCTGGGACCTGGGACTAGCAAGCGGAAGGCGTAATCTGAAATCTGCCAGCGGCGCGAACGAAGGAGCAAACACAATCCTGCACAAAAGGAGAAGAGCAAATCAACAAATAGAAGCAAAACTGGCGGGATCCACGAGTAGGCAAGAGCCGAGGAAAACCGCGAGAACAGAGCGCATAGAACACGACGGAACCCAGGACGCAAGGACCCTCTCGCTACCCAGACATATGGGCAGCCGGCGGCGGACCGAGGGAGCCAACGCCTCAACCCTCCAAAGAACACAACCAGAACGGACGGAGCCACACGCGAGTATGGAGGAGGCACGGAAATCGTGATGCGTTACGGGCCATCGCATGGGCCTTTTCGTGATGCGTTACGGGCCATCACATGGGTTACTGGCCGCACCGATTTAATGGACGGCGTTGGTGATGGCGTGAAGGAAGAGCAGGAGGCGGGCGGCGCGGTCGAGATGGCACGGGCGGACGGCGTCAGGCAGACGGAATGGGCTAGGCGCTGCGCACACGCGTGGCAAGGCCGAAGAAAAATAGCGAGAACCGGGAGAGCGCTGCGTACACGCATGGCAAGGCCGAAGAAAAAATACCGAAAACCGGGAGGGCCTACACGCTTACGAGCAAGACGTGGCACGGCTGGCGAGCGGCCGATTTCTTCGCCTTTAAGTATGTTGATATTCAACTGACAAACAGAAGAAAACAATGACAAATTATGGGCATTACTTTTCCCTGTAGCGCGTCCATCTCCGCAATTCGCAACTCAAATCTTTGAATCCAACAAACGCCCTCTCCTGTGTGCCAAAAATTTTAAAAAATATCCAACGATTTGATTCCACTGAAAAGCAATAAAAAAATAAAAAAAGATTCAGCAGGCTGGTTCCACTGGAAAGCAATGAAAAAATATTTAAAAAAATTTCAATGCAAGCCGGCCGCTGGATTTGCCTCGAGGGGGCTATTTTCACAATTTCGTCACACCAGTAGCTATTTTTAGAAAAAAAAAAGACAGCCAAAGGGCTACATAGTAAAAATTTCAAAAGTAGCGTAGTTTTTTTATAGGATGCTGTTTGATAGCTAATTTTTCTTAGTTGCAAAAGATGTCTCACTTAGTTTTCAATTTTTATTTTTTACTAGTGATAGATGACTTCTAATTTATATCAAAAGACGCTCAAAAGATAAATTGTTTATTGGGCTTTTCGAAAGCTATGCTGTTCTTAAGCGCAAACAGCCCCTTGATATTATTCACTTTTCGCACAGAGCATTTGCACAGTATCAGCTAAAATTTTCTCCAAAGCCCAGCCCAGTCTGATTATACCCTTTCCTTCGGCCCAACATAACACGTGAAAGTATGAAACTATCTGGGCCGGCACACTTGGGCCCACTCGGTGGCAAAGGTGACTAGTATGTTGGACAGCTTCGAGAACATGTGTTCGTTAAGTATTAGAGCATCTCCAGCATGGACCCCTAAAATAGAGTCCCTATTTTGGATTTAGGGACTCTTCCTATTTTTTAGGGTCCTGTTTTCAGAGTACAAGTCCAGCAACATCCCCTAAATCTCAGCCCCTATTTTCCTTTTTCTCCTATTTTGACACATCCGCTATGTATAATCTTCATTTGACACCACTAAAATTCAATCAAAAATATTTGTAATACATAAAACATAAGCATATTAACATTTACAATTTAAAAACATGATATTTAAAATTTAAATTTAAAAATTTCAAAACATGATATTTAAAATTTAAATTTAAAATTTTCAAAATTTTCAAAGAAGAGATGCAGATGCAATGTGATTGCAACTCATCCATAAAAAAACACGCCACCGTAAAGTGAACTAATGAAGCCATTCTTCACTTAACTCCCTATTTTAAGGTTTAGGAAATTTGGTTTAGGGGCTCCTTGGGAATTGGGGTGAGGAGCCAAATTTAGCGCTTGGGCGCCCAACGATAGAAGGACGCGGCCTCGTCCGACGTGCCTCATCCATCCGATCGAAGCGTTTGATTAATGCCGCTAACGCCGTTGCCTTCAAGCAACGTTGGCTCATTGCCAAGGCCCACCAAACGGCTCGTTTCGCTTCAAGGTTGGCTCACCAACTCAATTTTTTTTCACGTTTAGGTCTCTAGAAAAATCAGAATACGATAGGTCCTTTCCGCGTTTTTACGAAGAGACCTTTCGTTCGTAAAAATCGCAGATTTTTCATGAGAGGGCCCTAGATAGACAATCAAAAAAAACATGATGATGTTTGGATCATTTCGCTATTTTTCACAAAAATGACCTTTTCGATGAAGACAATCGCGATCTTCGTAAGGGAACCCCAGATAGATACAAAAAACGTGATTACATTCATATCCTTTCAACCGTTTTGCATGTTTTCTCGACGATTTTAAAAAATACGCCAAAAGATACTGAAATTATTTCTTGAAAAAACAACGACGCGACGATTACGCCACGAATTTTTGAGAAACGAACCTTTTAGTTCGTAAAAATCGTGAAGCTGTGAAAGGACCCTAAATAAATAGAAAAAAAACGTAATCGCCGGCTCGGCTCGTTTTGTTTCTTCCGTGTAGGTCCTTCAAAAATACGAATTACGATAGATCCTCCACGTGGTATTTTTCAAGAGGCCTTCGGTTTAGAAAAAAACACGAATCTTCGTGGAAGGACCCTAAATAAATACAAAAAATGTAGTGCCGTTTAGATCATTCCGACTATTTCTCACGAAAAAAGACCTTTCGATGAAGAATTGCATATGTGCTTGTGTGCTTTCAATCGTTTCTTGCATTTCGACAATTTTTAAAACCAACGAAAAAAGAAATTGTTTCCAGAAAAACGCATGACCGGCCTACTCGGCTAGCGCAATCATAAATGTGTTTGTGTCCTTTCAACCGCTTTCACGCTTCTCAACGATTTAAAAAACCAACGAAAAAACGAAATTGTTTCGCGAAAAAACGCATACCAACTTGGCTTGGCTCGGTTCGTTTTTCCTTTTCACGTAGGTCCTCAAAAATACGTAATTACGTAGGCTCTTCCCACGGTTTTTACGAAGAGGACCTTCGGTTTAGACAAATCGCGAATCTTTCGTGAAGGACCCTAAATAAATACTAAAAACGCAGGTCAGTATGGATCATTCTGTTATTTTTCACGACAAGGACTTTTCGATGAAGCGTAATTGCGGATGCGTTTGTATTCTTTCAACCGTTTCGCGTTTCCTCGATGATTTAAAAAACACCAACGAAAACAAACGAAATTGTTTACGCAAAAAAATAGCGACGTGATGTATTACGTCACTTAAAACTATCTAGTGAAGAAAGATTCTTGTTCGATGCCGCCTTCGCCTCGCTTAGCCGAAATCAATCGAGCGCAAGATTAATTAGCGGAATGAGCCGAGTCTTTGGTGGAGCAGAGCAGAGCCAACGATTCACTTCAAGAAGCGGCGTTTAGCGGCGTTTATCAGCGGCCTGTCGGATGGACAAGGCGCGTCGACGGCGCCTGGCATCTTCAGCGTTGACGCCCAAATTTAGGGCCTCCTAATTTTAGGGCTGGATTAAGGCCCTCTTTGACCTGTATTTTTACTAAATTCTATTTTAAGGTTTAGGGGCTGGTTTAGAGGCTCTGCTGGAGATGCTCTTAGCAACGTGAGCTTACTTGTGTTGACTAAAGTGATAGCAGAAGATTGACGATGATGAAGGGGAGACTGTGGTAATCATCCTCAGGTTAATTAAGAATTTAATCTAGTAAGTAATTGAACTGAGTTAATTTACAGCCACGTATCTAGTATAAGATAGGTCTAACTCAATAAAGTTGTGAGTTTTGATGTTGGTTGCCTCGAGAGGTAGTTTAGACCGTGTGCTTGGTGGAGTGTGTGTCGTTTTTTTGGACCACATCATAAACTGATATTGTTCTTAAATCTAACGATGAATCATTTTTCATTCTTTTTGCTCTGTGTGACGATGAGATAGTGAGAATCATACTTGTTCACGAGGGCTTGTACGTGTAGCAGTATGAGATGGTCGTGTCTTGTGGAGAAAGTTATATATACTTTGCAGAGTGTAAAACTATTCAAATAACTAGATTCTCATGTATAGATAATGCTCGAAAATTTCACGTGATGATTAGTTTTTATAAAATAAAATTTGGTATGAAGTCAGGTCAAAGAATTGGTTAATATAAGGTTATGTAAAATCTTGTGAAGTTCTCAAATGTTATTATTATATTTGTTTGTTTTACTTGTGCTTTAAATCTATTTATTGGTATTCAAATTGTAAATGTTGCTTTATGCAAAAGAATCAATTCAGCTGTCCTTTGCAATAAGCCTTGCATAGGATAAAATAAACTTGTATTCTATGTGCACAACTTATTAAGTACTTTATGCGCTCACACTTGCTATAAACAATGCTTCTCAGATGTTGAAGACATCATCAAGATAGTAATAATCAAGGAAGACTACTTTGAAATCGTGGAAAACTAAGTCACTGACCTAGTCGATTGACTGTGGCTATATTGATGTGTCTTACTAAAGATATTCCTTTCATTTCCACCGTAGTTTACTTATTTGTTCGTCTTTCAATACATTAATTGTATGTTTTTATCGTAAGATCGCTACTCTGATATTTAATGTTAATTGTTTCTTTCTTAATTATTGTGCAAATAGAGTGATTTTTTATCAATGTTGCTACTGTATGCACTAGCATGATACTAGACTAATACAACATATATAGATGATCCAGATTAACATATCCAGATCCTAACAGCACAACACACGACTAACTTAACATTATGTTAGAGGGGTCGGCAAGGCAGCATGAGCGCCACGTGGCCGTCAGTGGTGGAAGTGGGTGTGGGGGAAGGGAGGGGGCGGAAGCAGGCGAAGGTAATAAACCTTTGTTTAAGGTTTTGGGTAATAAATCCAGATTGCGCTGTTGAACTTGCCATGTGGTAGCGAGTAAAAATTTAAAAACGCAGAACTGAAAAAAAAAATAAAGAGAGTCATGTTTAATAGTGGTATGACTTGTGGAGTGATTACATAAACACGCTAAGTTGTACTTACTGCAGAAAATGCGGATTACGAAGTACGTCCAGTTGTTCAAGCAGAAACCGTTCAAACTCGCGGCGCGCGAGTAGGTGCCAAGTCGCCGTCGATTAGCCGACCCGACTTGCTTGATTGTTTAGCAGCCCCACATACTTTCGTAAGCACTCTCTTTGCTTAAATAAACTACTAGACATGTCTTAATCTCTCCGAGAAGCACGAAATTTCCAGTCTCCACCTGCACGATTTGAATTTCGAAATTTCGAGGGAGCACGCGACCATCGGTCCATCCCTTGTATCCTACTGTTACATCAATAACATGATTTGTTTACGTTATTATTCTGTTTATAGAGACATATCTTAATCTTTATAAGAAGAACGAAATTTCTAGTTTCCACCTGCACGATTTGGATTTCGAAAATTTCGAGGGAGCGAGCTACCTATCGATCGATCGGTCGATCCCGGTATATACAGCATAAGACCAACAATTCGCAAATTCGATTTGAAATTTTACTACTTGTCGACAATTCACATCCTCTACGGATTGTATTCGAACGTATCGGGACATCAGGGGCCGTTGAGCCACAGAATTTTCAGAACAAAGGAGATGATGCTGGGCTCTATCTATAACTAGGAAATTTTTCGCGGCATAACACGCCGCGCGAGTCGTTTTTTCGAAGAAAAAATATTTTTTTCGGCGGCTGTCGGCGTATTCCACCTGATAGGCCCGAGTCTACAGACCGGGTTTAGTTCGGTAGGGGGGTGGCTTTGGTAATTGGCAAACCCTAGCAGAGGGAAACCCCAGTACCTCTCACACTAACGAATTCTAGTGCCCCTTCAATTTGATGGACACACCGATTTTACCCAGGTTCAGGCCCCCTCCAAGAAGGGTAACAGCCTTACGTCCTGCCTGATTTTGGATTGAGTATCTTGGGCTTGGTTACAGAGCTTACCGATGACCAGCTCTTCTGTTGAGCCTTTTTTTCCTTCTCTCTCTTTTTTCCGACCCCCCTCTCGTATGCTCTCAAGTGCCCTTATATGCACGGACTTACATGGGTCAGATAGAGGAGGGATCGTCATCATGCCTATCTTACATGCATTTACTTCGCCTTTATGCGCTGTCCCGTTCCTTTAGCCCTAATCAATGCCAGCGCATGCCTTCGCCCGGTTCTTCCGGAATGCGACCCCTCTGCGACGGGTAGGTGTGAGGCGTCAGAGGAACGGGCTTGTAGCATAATTCCTTGGAATCGACGTGTTTGGTACAGCAGGCCTGTCTCTGACACGGTACGTCGGGGAAGGAGACTTTGGGACGAAGCCACCGCATCCCACCTTTTTGCATGGCAGCGGGATAAACAAGGCGTGTTTCGCCCCCGCCACGTGGGCCGGGCCGGGCGGCGGCGTGGCCGCCACTGCCGCTGCGCACCACGTGGACCGGCACCCGGTGGGCGCGCGTACCACCGCTCGCCGCCACCACGTGGACCGGGCGCCGGCGGCAGGCGTGGTCGCCCATCTGCTGCTGCTGGCGTCACGTGGACCGAGCGTCTCAGAGGCGGGGTGTAAACACCCACCCGCCTGCTAGACTGCCACGTGAGTCACGCATGCCTTTGTGCGACGAAGAGGGTACCCTAGCGTAAAGTACGCCGACAGCGGCGTTTAATTTTCTAAATCGTCGAAATAATGAGCGAAACGGGGAAAAATAGAGAGATAGAGTTGTAGAAATATCTTTTTCGACGAATTATTTGGAAAATATTGGAGATCGAGCTGAAAAACCGCGACGGGGAAAAAGTCTAGAGGGAAAAGGGCGAAAAATTATTAGAGATGTTAACCTTCTTTTTGTCGAGTTTAATACTCTATGCGTTCGCAGAGTAATAACACGTGTTTTTAAAAATATTAAAAACTCGTGTGTCGTTTTTCTAGGAATTTTTTTTCTTGGCAGCGTTTTATTTTTTAAATCGTCGAAATGGGGAAAAAATAGAGAGATAGAGTTGTAGAAATATCTCTCTCGATGAATTATTTGGAAAATATTAGAGGTCGAGATGGAAAACCGCGGCAGGGAAAAAGTTTAGAGGGAAAATGGTGAAAAATTATTAGAGATGACAACCTTCTTTTATCAAGCTTAATACTCCACGCGTTCGCGGAGTAATAATACATGTTTTAAAAAATATTAGAGATCGATGTGTTCGCGGAGTAATAATACATGTTTTAAGAAATATCAGAGATCGAGATGGGAAATCGAGCTGGGAAAAAAGTCTAGAGATAGAGCTGCACAAATATTTCTGGCGACAAAAACTTTTTTTTTTGGAAAACAGAGAAAGGACATGTTTTAAAAAATATTAGAGACTCGCGACGTAACACGTCGCGCGTGTCGTTTTTTCGTAGGGATTTCTTTTTTCGGCGGTGTTTTATTCTTTAAATCGTCGAAATAATGAACGAAACAGGGAAAAAAGTAGAGGGATAGAGCTGTAGAAATATCTCTTTCGATGAATTATTTGGAAATATTGGAGATTGAGCTAGAAAACCGATGTGGGGAAAAAGTCTAGAGAGAAAAGGGCGAAAAATTACTAGAGATGACAACCTTCTTTTGTCGAGCTTAACACTCTACGCATTCACGGAGTAATAATACATGTTTTAAAAAATATCAGAGGCCGATGCGTCCGTAGAGTAATAATACATGCTTTAAAAAATATTAGAGATCGAGATGGGAAATCGAGGTGGGAAAAAAGTCTAGAGATAAAGCTGTATATATATTTTTAGTGACAAAAATATTTTTTCCCGAGAAAAACGGAGAAAGGATCTAGACGTAAAAAGTAAGGACCTGAATGTTACGTTTTTGGACCTGTCTGCTATCCTTAAAAATTAGAAAAGGGCTTGTTCGCGATTTGAATTTAATGGGAGGTTCTTTTCGTAAAATGGCGCACGAGGGACCCGAACGCGAATTTAGAGGAAAAAATCTTCCTCTCACAAAAAATCGTGAAGGACCTATCCGTAATTTACAAAAAAACTAAATCGCGAGAAAATTTTTTGAGCCGAATCGGCCGACCAGCTAGAGCCGAGCCGGCTCGGCTCAAACGGTCCTGCGCACGGCAATGCTTCAGACTTTAGTAAGGGCATATTATATTATATTATTATACACACGCGCCATCCTTGAAATGAGCCAACCCAGAGCTCAGTCCGCGAGTTATTCGGACCAAACCACCGGCTCCTAAACCATCATCATTTGTTTAATGGAAAGAGAAGCTCGTCTCATCCGTGGTGATACTAAGAATGTGTTTGATTGGTGAAATAAGATTAGATGAGATGAAAATGTCATGTATTATTTGGTTCCATTGTATTGAGTGAATGGAATGATTCAACATCTATACAGAATATTCCTCAAATTTATATCTCACCATTCAGAATAGGATTATTCTATTCAATCAACAAAATATATAAATGATTTTTTTTCTTGAACCATCTTATATATGTACCACTTCATACAAGCAACCAAACGCAATCTTATAGTCTCCTGATACACCACTGTACAAGATTAACCGTGCTATCCATTTTAATTTTAATGGTACGCTGACCACGATTGTAGGTGATTTTACGGCGATGACCGCTAGTACAGGGGGGCTTAATTAGCTCCGAGATCACGTAGATCGGCTCAATGATTTGCTCCCTATCATTCTACCCGCGGAAAAAAAATCTCTCTTTTTTTAAGGGAACAGCCGGAGATTAGAGTGCGACATTTCCCCACCATTTCGTGCGACGACCCAGCACGGTTTCTCTTATTCCGAATTCTTGTATCAGACAACGCCACATGCACACAACCGCCGTTGCTTCCAATCACACGCACGTTTATACTTACACACGCTAATCCGTGTACAAAATTACAAATTCTGTACGCCTTAATATAATTATCAAAAACACCTTATCATAAGATCACCGGTCTCATCAAGAGCAATCACAATAACAAAGCTTACTATTTACTCTATCTTTCATATATATTATCCAGAGTAAACAATAAAATCAGCTTGTACAATAATTGCCTCTAAAGTTTGTCTCGAGAGTAAGCAATAAAGACAACATGCAATAAAAGGCAGTTTGTACAGCAATAACATCGGTTTTTATCCGACGACAATATCTATATTCTTGTGCGACGGTTGGTATATTAAATAAGAGCCAGCTTACTTCTCTCTCCTCTTTTTCTTATTCTTTCATATATAACAAAACTGATATGCATATACTAAGAATAAACTAACGTAATCTTATTGTCCATGCCGAGCCCAGATAGTGGTGCTTAGGCCACCTATGCACACGTCGTCAAAATAAGGCTCCGTTTGGTACGGTTCCAGATTCTAGTAGAAACGGAAACGGTTCCGGATTCTTAGGCCCCGTTTGGCAACTTGGAACCGGACTGTTTCTCCTAGAATCTGAAATAAATCAACCAAGCGGAATAGGACTCAAAAGCGTTTCAAAGCGAATCGTTTACGATTTTTACACGCAGTGGTCGAATCGGCTAGCAACCCGTTCCTCCGGATTCGATTCTAATCAAACGCTTCTACCAAGAATCCGGAACCGCTTCGTTTTACTAGAATCGGAACCGTACCAAACGGACCTTAGTAGAAGCGTTTGGTAGAATCGAATCCGGAGGAACGGGTTGCTAGCCGATTCGACCACGGCGTGTAAAAATCAGAAACGATTCGCTTTGAAACGTTCCGAGTCCTATTCCGTTTGGTTGGATTTATTTCAAATTCTAGGAGAAACAGTCCGGTTCCAAGTTGCCAAACGGGGCCTAAACGACGCCACGTCTGCGATTTTAAACTAGTCAAAACTTGGTCAAACTGGAACATCGCCCCGGCCCCCCGCTAAAAAGATCAAGTAGAAACGGCCAAGAACCTACGTTAAACGAGCCAGAGACAAGGAATTGTTACCTTCTCCAAGGGCCTGCACGCAAAAAGGAAGAAAGGAAACGGAAACGCTAGTGCCATTCCACGCAGGCAACGCCACATAAGGCAGACGCGGAATCCGACGCAACCGCTGCCGCGCAGCGCAAGCGCCGCCACCGAACGCGCCCCGGCTCCTCGAGCGCGCGTCCCGGCCGAGACGACGCGACGGCCCCTCCCCGACTCGTCGCCACCAATCCAGCCCTCCGCTCCTCGCGGCGCTCCCTCAAATACGCCCCCACCCACCCGCTCGGCGGATCACCGTGCCCCCCACGATCCGGTCAGAGTCGAGGTGGCTGTCGGGTTCGTTTTGGGCGCGGGCTTGGATGGGCGGGCCGGGCGCGCGCATCGGCCGTCGGAGGTGGTCGCAGCGGCCGTGCCGGACTGGAGGGGGCGGAGTCGTGAGGCGGACGGTGGCGGCGCCGGCGCCGGAGGAGGGCGGCGCCAGCGCGGCTCCGCGGGGAACTAAAGGTTAGCGCCTGTTGTCTAGACTTTTGGTTGTTTTATGGTTGATTCGAGCGTCGGGGCCTGCATATTTTACTTTTGTTGGTTGATTTCGCTGGGTCTTTCACATGGAGGTTAGTGATTGCTTCCAGGAATGGAAGCTTGTTATGAGGGCTGAAACGAGGGGGTTACTCGGCTTGTTTGCATCGTTGAATCACTTCTAGAACAGAATCAGGGAGAATTTACGGCAATAGTAATAAAAACGAAGCATCTGTCCATTTATTGTTTGTCCGAGGAACACGAACCGGGAGGAAATGATCATGGGAAGTCCCCAGAACAATTTTTGACCATAAAGACTACAATAAAATATGTACCATATATAACTTGAGAAAATTGGAGGGGATTTGTCCTGTTGTCGGGGTGAAACTCGCGCCGGAGTTTCCCCTATATGTTCTGACGCCAATATAGAAACACAAAACAATTCCTAAAACAGAAAGTAGTAAGAAGGACCATGGTTGCAACTAAATTTGGTCATGCCTTGCGATTCGGCTTCTTCTGTAATCCTTTCTATTGACATGGAAATGCAACCATTGTAGTTTTGGTGGGTAGCTCTGTAAATTGAAATTTGCTTCTTCGCTGATGTTGTTCTGGAGTTGACCTGTGCCTATTGTGCTTCTTGTCTCCTCAGGGTTTACTCATGTGGACAAGCAACAGCGTGTCCATGGACTGTTATCAGATTCCCGGAGTTGCAGTGGATCCACAACTGAAGAAGATTATGTAAGTTGTTTACTTGCTCACTATTGTTCTATCAACAATATTAATAGTTCCATGCAAATTCTAAATTTTCTGCAATCTGGAAACTTTCTTATGCTTGAACTGCTGTGTTTTTTCAAAATTGTCACCTTGCTGAAAAAGGTTTATTGTTACAGCTTTGTTCAGACTTTTGGGAATTAAAGCGTAAGAGGTCCAGTGGCAATTCTACAAGATGTCTTCCCAGTGACGACATGAGAAATGAAACAGAAAGTTACCATTCGCTGCCTTCTGTGATGGCAGAATTGATGGATTTTGATGCAGCAACCGGAGTGCTGATAGCTTCTCAGAAAACCTTCATTTCATGGCCAAAAGAGAATATAATCCCTAGCAATGAACACTTGCTTCATGCGAGTAGTATTGTCTCAGATTATGGGTTGCCCAGTCGGCCTAAATTTTGTCTCCACGGAGACAGTAATAATGTAAAGCATCCTCCGCCGCTGAAGAATTCTAGTGGCATGAGTAGTTTGAGTTATCGATTGTCTAGCAGTACCAAAAGATCTGATTCTATGAAGATGGGTCCAACGAGTGCAAAGTGTTCCCTTTCAGAGAAAATGTCACTGTTACGTCAACCGCGGCATGGTTGCAGTTATGAGAATCAAAACCGCATCAGTGCTTTGAATCGGAGGCATAAGATTGCACATTCTGAAAGAGCAACCAACAAGTTAAGAATAGAAGAGGTTCACAAGCAGTCTGATTCTTCAACAGGGAATCATTGGCAGACTTTGTTGGATAATGCATTAGTTCGACAGAATCAATTGTACTCTTCGCAACCACCCAATGATGAATCATCTGATCAATTATGGAGCCCTACAAACAGTGAATCTGATAAGGTGGTATGTTTTTCCTCCAGTGGCAGCATTGATGATTTTCAAGTATCGCTTTCAAGTGACACTAGTGACACAAGTGAAAACTCCAAGTTATCTTCTCTGGATATGGTAGCCAGTGATCAATGGAAGATGGCTTGTAAGAAGGTATATGCTAGAAGCTGTTCTTACTAATAATGACCAAATGCTTCAGGAAAAAAAAAACAATTACTTAGGATCAGTATCTGCTTATCATACTAGTTTGTGGAATCAGAAACATTGACTAGATTTCTATTTATAATTACTTCTTCCTTCATTAGAAATAAATTTTAAGGATTACCAGTTTTTTTTTAAGTTGGCCACGAGCTCTAGCATTCACTAAAGAAGAAGCAACAACAGTCGAGCTACAAGTTCGTACACACACACTCCCCCACGCACACACACACACTCACCCACGCACTGCACTCAACTCACGCGCGCCCGCGCCGAACGAAGCTCGAACACGGGCAGGTTGGCCAAGCGATGCTCGTGCCAACCATCTGAGCCGAGGCTCGGTCGCAAGATTACCAGTTATCACTGGTTTTTAGCTTTGCTTTCCCTCAAATCTGAATATCTGATAGCTAAGTTGACCTCCTTATTTGTTATACTTCAGGTACACTGTCCTCTTGCTGCACGTGTAGGTTCTATGTCTGCAACTAACCGCAAAGAGATAGAACAACCAAGCCCTGTATCTGTCCTTGAACCTCCACATGAAGATTTCTCCAATGCTGAAAACATCAAGTTAGATACAATAGATCCTCATGGTCAGCAACCTTACCCTTATATTTCAACCATATTTGTGTTGTAGTTAATTAGTTGTTATACTTTCTTAATGTAGATCCCCAGCTGAGACTCAATCTTGTCGAATTTCCATCTGTGGAAACTGTCGCTGAGGTAGTAGGCATTGATGGAATTAGTGATTACTTATGCTCTGAGATGGAGGCTAGTCAAAATGATGAAACCATACAGCTAGTTGAAGATATCCTTGAAGAATTTGGAGATGAAGAGGAAAGAGACTTTTCTTACTTGCTGGATATACTAATTGTTTCTGGTATTCATGGCATCGAGGAGGATCAACTGTACAAGGTGTGCCAGTCTCTCGATTGTCCTGCAGGTTATGACGTGTTTGAGAAGCTTGAAAAGAAATACATGAAAGTTGCTCACTGGTCGAGGTCAGACAGGAAGCTTGTTTTTGATATGGTAAACTCCATATTGTCAGAAATTCTTGCCCCATGTTTGGACATGCACCCTTGGGTAAATACTGCTAGGAATATTGCACCAATGTGGGGCTCAGAGGGTCTCTTGGAGAAACTTTTGCAGATGTTGGCTCAGAGACGGGAAGAACTTGCACTAAGTAAGCCTAAGCATGAGAAGAAAGCATTTGATCAGAAGTGGCCGGATTTAGCAGACTACATCGACAGGGCAGGAAGGGATGTTGAGAAGATTATAAAAGACGATCTTTTGGAGGAGCTGCTTCTGGAGTTGGTGTCCAGTTAGGTGAAGAACTGCTATCAGGTTTTCCACGACCCGAGTAGGTTCTAAATCGTTGTAGGTCCCTTGTTATTCTGGTCAGGTTTTTGTAGTTAGTTGTATTGTTTCATTGGTCCTTAAGGTCAAAGTTGTTTTTGTTAAAGCAGTGGTTGACGAGTTTTTTTTTGTTGAGTCGCCGTGCTTATTGTGGTGTAGGGCAACTGGGCAAGATGTATGATTATGCTAGATAAGGTGAGGTATATAGTTAAAATTCTTTCTTAGCACGAAAAAGAAGCGGGTTATGTAAGAAATGGAGTTGTTTCCTTTTGTTGGATTTTGTCAGCTGTGAGGCATGTCAAGTCTGTATAAATCGGGGCAATTGTAGTCATGTGAACATTTATATTTTTTTGGTAGGAAAAAAATATATGAAGATTGTCGATATCTATCATAGCTTCTGTTTGAAAAAGAAATGAAGACTGTCCCGGTGAATCTTGAGCAAAACTGGGCAGCGCATGAAGTAGCGCTGCTAAGCCAGGAGAACTACTCATAGTGCTGTTTGGCTATCTCAATCCTAGTTGTATCTTACAACTCGTCAATGAGGATTGTAAGAACTATTGTGTTTAATTAATAATATCCCTCTTTCACTCGCAAAAAAGCTTTTTTTCCCCTCTTCGGTTGGTGTTGAGTCTCCTGCAGTTCAGTCTTGTTGGTGCTCTGCTCCTTTCGTCTCTCCCGAGTCCTGAGTCGAAACCCGTCTGTAAATATCATGCTTTAAATGGTAGCTTGGCCCCGCAGCAAAATTGGCGATTCATTCGCCACGTCGCCTCAATTCCTCCCAACGACCCTCATCTACGCCCTCAGATGCACCCAAAAATTATAGAATTGCCACAAAGGAGTTGACCTTTCCGTTCCGTTTTCCCGAAACGATCATCCTTTGTTGATGAAATATGCCAACGGCCGAGATCTACACGTACCACAGAATCATTTTTCACTTCTGAAAAATGCCACTGGCTGCTAAGTGGCAAGGCCTGGAGGTTAAAAGATCAACACCTGCCATATAATAGTTTTAGCTGAGATACTATCGTACTGTTGAGATAGAGTCCGAGTCATAGTTGTTTAAATATAATTTGACTCTATCTTTATGTGTACGAATCTAAATCTATCTCTTATTGTCTTTTATTGTAAATATGACACCCCCTTACTTTATAATTTAAGGCTCAGTTTGGAATAGTTTTTTATTATGTAAATTTTAAATTCTCTGAGAATCGGGTGAGCAGTAGCTTCATTTTGTGTACAAATCTGCTATTGTGGGAGAAGCATCTTGGACAATCTAGAATTTGGATTTTTGGATAATCAGAAGATGTCACCCACCCGATTCTTAGAGAATCTAGAATCTGCATGTACTTTCTATTTGTGCTTACTGCTCTTTGGTGTATCGTGGTTGATCAAAGATAGACGACATCGTTTTACACCACATGCTATATTCTCGAAGTAATAGATAGTGTCATGGTTGCAATTACAGGGCAGAGTTGGTGGCATTCTATTTAGCTGTTGGGATGTCATCACCCAGCTAACCATCTCGTGCTCTCCCCAAATCCCACGAGTTGCAAGATTGCAACTACCCTGCCGTGAATATACGTAAACTACCCTCCCTACAATCCGATCCAGGCATTCAGCCGCCTTCTCTGTGCTGCGCATCCATGGCCGTGTCGGGGCTGGAAGTTGACGGCGTCGTTTTCCCGCCGGTGGCCCGCCCGCCGGGCTCCGGCCGCACGCACTTCCTCGCCGGCGCAGGTTCGTTACGTTCCGTGCTAGTTTAGATTCTTGAGGAGATCGTGTTCGTTACGTTCCATGTGACAATTCGATCCTCTGTTCGACGCGTAGGTGTGCGTGGAATGGAGATCGGAGGCAACTTCATCAAGTTCACGGCCATCGGCGTGTACATGGAGGACGCGGCCGTGCCGGCGCTGGCCAAGAAATGGGCCGGGAAGACCGCCGATGAGCTCGCCGCCGATAACGCCTTCTTCCACGACGTCGTCACAGGTAACAATACATGCGCCATTCTTGCGCAATGCCCGGTTGTTGGTTGCCTCGTACTAACTCTGTTGCTTGTACGTGCTGACGATCGATCGCACGATAGGAGAGTTCGAGAAGTTCACAAGGGTGACGATGATCCTGCCGCTCACCGGCGAACAGTACTCGGGGAACGTGACCGAGAACTGCGTCGCGTACTGGAAAGCCACCGGCGTGTACACGGAGGCCGAGGCCGTCGCCTCGGACAAGTTCAAGGAAGCCTTCGGGCCCCACAACTTCCCTCCGGGCGCGTCCATCCTCTTCACCCACTCGCCCACCGGCGTCCTCACCGTGAGTTTCTACACGAATCTGGTGTTTCCTTCCGTGTGATTTATTAATGACGATGCATGGTGTTGTTGACACTCTGCTGGTTGGATGTTGTCTTCAGGTTGCGTTCTCCAAAGACTCCTCGGTGCCGGAGGCGGGCAGCGCGGCGATAGAGAACAGGGCGCTCTGCGAGGCCGTGCTGATGTCCATCATCGGCGAGCACGGCGTCTCGCCGGCTGCGAAGCTGAGCCTGGCAGCGAGGGTCGCGGAGCTCCTGAAGGGACACACCCCCGGCGACGTGCAGCCGGCGGAGCGCGTGCCGGTGTCAGTATGAACGAACCGCGAGAACGCAAGGGGCATCTACTGCCGAACGCCTGTGTCGTTGTTGGTGTCTGTGGTGACTGGTGAGGCGTCGTGTTCTGATTTCCGCTGTTCATCTCCCTGCATGTCAACCATGGGTGACTTAATAAAAAAAACCGCGGCTGTTCCATCCATCTTGAGTTACGTACGGCGAAACTATCGATATCTTTTAACATGTAGATTAAACATATAAAATAAAATTGCTTTTATAAAATTGTAGTTTTATTATGTTTTATAAATCTCTCACAATAAAAATTAGTGATCAAAGTTGCGTATCTTTAGATATACGTATGGTTAGAATTCTAAAACTTCATTTCCCAATATCGTTTTAAATGTTTAGATCGGATGCATGAAAATCATAGGCATAGATTCATCCGGCGGCGGAGCTCTCGGTATGGCAAGATATGACAAGGTATTGCGAATAGATACATCATACATCCACCTGTCCATGGTACCATGCTGGGCTTTATGGTAATAGATCAAGCGACGCATCTCGATTACCAGTGGCGGTCCTGAGATTTCAGGGGCCCGGAACGAGATTTAAAATAGGGGCCCTTCTAATTAATAATAACAATAATAATACGGAATTGCTACAATTCGGACGTCTGAATTTTTCGGACGCACTACAACATTTTTTTTCTACGTATGTAACATTTTTTGCCAATGCGTGCAACATTTTTCTTCGACAAACAATGAATTGTGGCACAGTAAACGGATGTTGCAAGCGTTGAAAAATATGTTACACGCGTCGGAAAAAAATGTTTTAAGTGTTGAAAAAAATATTGTAAGAGGCGTCCGATGAAATGAACAGTATCGGATATCCGAGCGCTAGTTCTTCCCATATATATAAGTGTTACCAATAAACACCGGGTGTATCCAAAAAATTATTTATATCAAACAACAGTAAAGCAAAAAGACATATTACTGATATTATAGTATATATCGTTACATATATAATATACTAATACTATACGTGTACAGGGGTGAGGTCCCATGATTTGAGAGGCCCGGAACGACGGCCCCTCTCGCCCCCCTCCAGGGCCGGCACTGTCGATTACCTCTTGGGCGAGCGTCGAAAATTTGTCCCAGTCGATGAAAGCCAGGCGACCCTGCGAACCCAGCGAATTTTGCTGCCGCGCCCAATGTTTTTGTCAGGTGGCAGTGGCACCAGCACAACGGTGACTGCTGGCCACCGTTCCTCGGTTGATGACTCCGATCTGTTTGCTGAAAGGAATCGTGCTTTGGAATCCGTACGGTGAACTGGATGCCAATACGTTTCATTGAAGAACTTTCGTAATGCTATAGTTTTATTAGCTTATTTATTCTCTAATATACAACGTTCTAAAAACTTTTGGTCAAAATTACGTCTCGGACGCTATAAAAAAAACCAATAATTCGCTTAAAAAATAACACGACTAATTGATACTGCTACTAGGAAACTACTGCGATTTTTTCTAGCACGAATCACGTGTTCAGAGAAGATCGCAGTGGACGCTACCCGTCTCAAGTCTCAATGGCTTTCTCGATTTGATGGTCCGCTACATTCGCTTCTTCATAGACAAAACAAAACATAAAAGTCGTAGAAGTTACTGCTGAGCTCTGGGGTTTCCAAAAGGATAGGCAAAACTTCAGCTCGTTGATGATGCCTAGCACTCCACGTATTCACCAAGTTATTAGAATCTGTCTCAACTATCACTCTTGCAAGACCCGAGTCGGTTGCAAATTGAACACCACGGCATACCCAAGCTTCTGCCGTCAGTGCATTAGAACCATGAGGGTACAATATGGTTATTGCTGCCATGAACAATCCCTTGTCATTTCTCATTACCCGTGAAACTATGGCGTTTTTAGCACCTTTACACACTCCCCCTCTCTATTTTCTTGGCTTTTTCTTGAATAAAATTGCAAATCTAGTCAATTTCTTGACCGTGAAAGCACCGACAGTTAACATATATTACCTACCATTTTCCTTGCTGTAGCATGTTATTGCCACATCAGCTCCACTTTTTGTCAAGCCCGTGGTACCCGCCCAGGAGAAAGGGGAGCTACTGTACCGTTGGCTCGTTGTGATAGGGGAAAACGGTAGATGATATGTGTCGCCCATCGATGTTTCTATGGTCAAAAAAAGACTAGAATTATAATTTTATTCGAAAAAGAACAAAAAAAATGTATAAGGTGGTCAACAGTACAAAGCTTCATTACCAATACCCACACCCGCTGCACCATGCAAACCATCCAAGTAAAAAGCACCATTAGGCGAACAAGATTACAATGGGGGACACTGTCTAGTTAATTGAAAAAAAGTCTATAGACCGAAGGATCTTAGAAGCCTCGAGGTAAAGGATCACAATACATTCGGTCGGGTGCGTCGCATCCATTGGTTATGGTACGCCTAGAAGGACCAAAGCAAACCTTGGGTAGGAATGCAGCTTTCGTGTGATGAATCGGTTCATAGGTTATTCAATGCGAGTGCCAACCTAGCACTGAAAAATGGTGAAACAGCAAAGTTCTGGGAATCCAACTGGTTTCGGAGTGTCTCTCCATGTGAGCTAGCACCCTCCTGCTTCCAGCTGGCCCGCAAGACAAGACGTTCGGTCAGGAAGGAGCTCACCAGTAGGGGATGACTTCGTTCGCTACGTAGAGTTACAACCATGGCACAGCTAGACGACTTCGTTCGCTTATGGAACGCGATTCAGTAGGTGCAGCTATGGTACGGTGTACATGACAACGTCATTTGGAAATGAACGTCCAGTGGCGATTACTTAGCAAAACTGGTGTACAGGATCCAATTTACAAGTTCAATTCCAGATCACAACTACAACATGATATGGAAGGCTAGCGCGGACAGGAGATGCAAGTTCTTGCATGGCTCTTTGCCCAGAAAAGGATCCATACAGCCAACAAGCTTGTAGTTGGGGAGTGGCCACATAGCGCAACCTGTGTTTTATATGGATCCGACTCTAAATCGTCACGTCACTTGATTATATTATGCCCTTTTGCGAGGCGGGTGTGGATGAAGGTCATCCAACATATGGCAGTAATTCACATGTCTCCGAACTCTATCTCGATATAGCTAGGTGTCACTGTTTGGTAGAGTAAGGTCCGCTCCTCTGCGGCAAAGGAGCGTAAGAAGGAGGTGGTGGACATCATCATGTTCACTATGTGAAACTTATAGAAAGAACAAAATAATAGGATTTTCACGGATACTTATCGTAAGATTCAGGTGGTCGCCAATACCATCATTCAAGACATGCAGAATGGAAAACGTGCGTTTGAGATTACGTGATTTCCAATGGGTTGCGCTTCTCCTGAGGCTAAGGATGTAAGTTACCTTCAGTTAGGTCAAAGAGTCTATTCCTATGTTTAGTCGTGGCATGTTGTTTTAGTTCATAATGTCTTCTATTTCTATTTGTATAACTACATCCGTAAAATTGCATCTCCTCCTTGATGCGTTGGAACTTGGAAGAGCTTCTGCCTCCTATTTAAAAAAAGCACCATCAACATTAGTGGCCGCCATCTTCTTTGCCCTTGTCTGCATCAGGTCGTGTGCAGTATCTCATGCCCATTTCACCCCGTATCTATTTATTTACAAACTTCTACAAACTACAGTCTACAATTGGATAGTAGTCTGCACTCTACAGGTGTACGTGCGCGAGAACTACGAAGGATACGAAGCGAGCAACACGGGATCGAATGCTTGCCGTGCATGTGGTGTCCAATTCGGGTTCGGTAACTCAAGGACAAAACGAACGGCCCATCGCATACATGCTTACTAATAGAGGTGGTGCTCTGATTGCTAACCTATTAATGAGGTGTTTAGATCAGAGTATTTCGTTGTAATGTTTTAGGTTTTAATTTAAATTTAAACTAAAAATTAAAATCTTCTAATAAATTACCACTCACATAAGTAGAGCCTAAGAAACACTATATTTGTAAAAAAAAATGTGAGGATCAGTGCCTGTAAAGAATTCCAAGTCCGATGAACTAGCCAGTGTTGATTGCTTGGCTGTATTGGTTCAGATCGTTTAGTTCTGTCAGTGGCATTTAGCTAGGTCTGCTTGGCTTTTCTTCTTGGAAGAGTTAAGACTAGGGGCCTGTTTGGTTCCCAGCCTAAGCGAGCCATACCTCAAGTTAGGCATGCCATACGTGGTTAGGCAGTTGTTTGCTTCTTTACCCAGCTGAGGCTCGCCACAAACCTTAGGCGCGGCGCGGAACTCTTGCCAGCAAAATTTTTCGCCAAATGTTGGGCGGTCAAACGAAGCGCCAAGACTTGCCTCAAGCGCCACAAAGTCTGGGACCGAGGTCATTTCATTGAGTGTCGACTTGGATCTAGGGTTCCCACCGAATCGAGAGGAGATCGGGAGGAGGCGGCGCAAGGGCGGCGGCGTGGGCAGTGGCTCACGAAGGCGGCGCCAGCGCAGAGGCGACAGATCGAAGCCCCTAACGCTACAATCCCACCTCCTCCGTCAATCTTTGGTGCTATCGGTTTTTCTCTTGGGGATCGAGCGGAGAGGTTTTGAACAGTAATCAAATTTGGGGTGAGGCTTCCATCTTCGAATGTTGATCTTCGGTAGAGCACGCTTGTCCTCATACAATGCAATGCGAGGCCATCTCAAGTCTCCCTTGTCATCCGTATTTTTGTATACTTGAGAAGTCTTTTCGTTCCAAGTAGTAACTTCATGCAGTTGTACTGAAGAGCAGGAAGAACAAGAGAAGTGTAGTAGGGGAGGAAGGTCGTAGTATTACTTGGTGCTTGTGCATGACTTCTTGCACCGACGCTTTTTCTGCATCGAGCCATTTGGTACACGGAGCTACAGAGAGTGAGGGTAATACTCCTGAGATGCAGTTAAGGAGTTGAAGGAGGCTGAGAAAGTGTGTACTTGGTTCTGATTTGTGATTTGGTACTGTGCTGATCGTGTTGGTGAGCGAATGTGTTTCAGCTTAGTGCCAGGAACACATGGCGTGGTCGTTTCGGTTCGGATTGGACTTAGGAAGATCTGTTCTTGTGCAGAGTATATTTCGTGCAGAATCCGATTTAGGAAGGGGGTGTATTTGTACAGGTTATGAATTGTTCGATGCGTGCACAAATGGCTGTTTTTAGTACTTATTTTGAGATTGCCCAATTCAATTGGTGAGAGGTAGATAAAATGATGGTTGTTTTCTTTATCCTTGCGGTATCTGTATTAAGCTGCTGCGTTTGAAAAGAGGAGCACAGGGAGGGGGATTATTTCCTGGCATTTGGAAAAATTTGGACAGTTTGTTCTTGTTATTTCTTCTATTCCTTTTTTGTGTTTCACAGTGTTGGATAGATTAATGGCATTGGCGATGGAGACCTTGCTGGCATGGCTATCCTTGCTGCGTGGCCTGGTACTCCTGTGGGTGCTTGTTCAGGGAAATATGAGAAATGATGTTAGATGAACTTGCACAGGTCTTTTAGATGAACTTGCAGATATCTTTTAGAATGAGGCTTAACTCTGGTGGGTGCTTGCCGTATGTATATATTTTCTTTCCCATTTATTTCATCTGAGTCAGATTTTAGATGAACTTGCACGGGTCTTTTAGAATGAGGCTTACTGTGTGTTAGCTTGCAATGGGTGAGCGCTTCAACATGCCATAAATATATATAATATCTGGTTTGCATTAAGCAGTTACAAATATTTGCATCCCCAGGACATTGATTCCTCTGTATATGATGTAGGGAATTCTCGAATAGGTCTTCCCCCCAGTGGATTTGCAACAAATCCTTGAAGAAAGCATCGGTGAGGAACCCTAATCTAATGATCTTTCCATACTAAAGTTTGCAATGGTGTGCATGGCATGGCTCTGATATGATTGTACAATTTTTTATGTGTATATAGATGGGTGCAAAGAAACAATACATTCAGTACTATAATAGCTATTGTGATTACTTGCGGATGAGAAGGGCTATTATCAACATTGCAATTTGCGTTGCTCTATCTTGGTATAAACTTCAGTTAATTAGATCTGAGAAGAGACGTGTCACCTATGGTCCTATGTTGCCGAGAGACGTGTTGAGAGAAACACGTTTGAACCGTTTGTACAATGGCACTGAAGCTCACTGCCTTAGCGAGTTGCGCATGCGGAAATTTGTTGTCCATAGGTTGTGCTCTCATCTAAGAAATCGTGGCCTCCTACTGGACACACTGAATGTCAGTATTGAAGAACAAGTTGCCATGTTCATGCATGTTGTTGGTCATAGATGGACTAATAGAACAAGCGGTTTTGAGTTTAACCGCCTGGGGAGACAAATCCATAGGTACTTCCATCTTTGTCTTAGATGCTCTATGTATTATGTCGCGTGACATCATTGTCTTGAGAACCACGGAGACACATTCGAAGATAACAACTAGTCCATGCAGATTTCACCCATACTTCGAGGTAACATGACACCATAATATGCTAATGGCAATATATCCTTATGTTAATCTAAAAGAGAACTAACCGCATGTCATGTCTTTTTTTCTTAGAAATGCATAGGAGCTTTGGATGGTACGCACATTCCAGCAATGGTTCCTATACATATGCAGGATAGGTTTAGGGGTAGGAAACTCTATCCTACACAAAATGTGCTAGCTACTGTCGACTTTGACCTAAGGTTTACATTTGTCTTAACTGGATGGGAAGGATCAGCCCATGATTCCTATGTGCTCCAAGATGCACTATCCCGACCAACTGGCCTAAAAATCCCTGAAGGTACTATTACTACCTATCGGACACATTAAAATAAGGTTTTCGTACAGTCGAGAGCTAATTGTCATTCCCTAATCATGTAGGCCACTACTACCTAGCTGATGCTGGTTATGCAACAAGGTCTTGTATATTACCCCCATATCGTGGTGTTCGGTACCATCTGAAAGAGTTCAAAGGAGCTCGAGAGCCTGAGAACCCTAAAGAATTGTTCAACCACCGTCATTCTTCCCTTAGAACTACTATTGAAAGGGCGTTTGGTACACTTAAGAATAGGTTTAAGATCTCAACATCTCAGCCCTTTTTCCCTTTGAAAACCCAAGTGAAGATAGTGATGGCTTGTTGTACAGTGCACAACTTCATCATTGATGACGGCCCTGATGAATATGTGTACGATGACCTCACTTGGTACCAAAATCTGCCAAGAAGCAAACGTACCCATGTGGACTTGCAAAAAGACAACCAAATATGGGCTGTCAAAAGGGACGAGCTAGCACAAAAAATGTGGGATGACAAATTAGCTGAATTATGAGTTGTACGGGTTATGCCGATGAATTTTATGTGTTGTATTTGAAGTTCGTGGTCACTGAACCTACCATTCATTTGTGAGACGATTCTTATATGTTGTGTGTTCCATATATGTATGCCATCGAATTTATTCCCATATTATTGAGTGCTGAAATTTATTTTCCTGTGTTATACATCTATGCCATTAGTCCAGCAATTCTTTCCATTTGTTATGGTCAGATATGGGTAAAGGAAAGGAGAAGGTTGATACTGACGATCCGTCTAGGGAAAGGACCATTTCATGGGATGATGGCCAAACCAAGTTTATGCTTGATTGGTTCATTGAGTTTTCGAAGGACCAATATGCTGGCTTCAAGATTAAAAAGCAACATCACTTGGCGTGTGCTACTGCATTGAATGAGAAATTCGGTATGGGGGTCACTAGTGCGCAGGTTAATCGTCATTTTAGGCACTATAAGGAGAATTGGAAATATGTTGCTATTGCTTTAAGCAAGAGTGGCAATGCATTTGACCCAACTAGATGCTTCGTGACAATATCTGAATCGGAGAAGGCTACATTGACGGTATGTTACATATTTCACCATATTGTTGCATTATGGTAACATCTTAAAGCCAAGTACTCCTATATTGATTTACAGGATAGGGCTAGGCGTCTCCTGTGCAAACCCATTAAGTTTTTCCATGAGATGTAGGAGTTGTTCATGGGCACCAATGCCGATGGATCTTTAGCTATGGATGCGTCGTCTTGCATGCTTCCAAACCCTGAGTCTGATGAGGATATGCACGGATACGATGATATGTCCTCACATGCTGAATTTGTGGATTGTGCAGCTGATGACTCAGACACTTTGCCATCTCCAGTGGGTGCTGCAACTAGCAATTCACCAGTCTTGAGAATACCTCACAGTCTCTGAATTCCTCACCACTTCCTGGCGTGAAGCGAAAGAGGCTCGGCAAGTCACCGGCTAAGAGGCCACCTAAGCCAAAGAGCCGCATGTCCAAGACAGCCGACGATATTAGCGAAACTTTGAAGGCTCTGCAGGAATCCCTGGTAAGAACAGCACCTCCACCACCCCCACAGATTACTGACCCACATGCTCCATTGTGGGAGAGTATTGAAGCCATGACAATAGCAACCGAGGACAAGCTTATGGTAGGTATGCACCTCTCACGCAATGAGAATAAAGGATTGCGAGGTTTCTTATGTAGTGCAAGTGACAAGACCTTAGACACCTGGGTGTACAAATTCTTGACTGATGATGGTAAGATGTAAGACATGCTATGTCATGACCTTTTGGGTGTGGATGGTCTATGTGCGATGGAGGTAGGTGACTATGCTGAACTGACCTTTTGGGTGCATATGGTCTATGTGCGATGGAGGTAGGTGACTATACTGAACCGACCTTTTGGGTGCATATGTTCTATGTTATGGCCTTTTTGGGTGCATATGGCCTATGTGTAATGGTTGATGTAAGGACTTGTAATGGACCTTTGTGTAATGGACTTGTGCTATGTGTAATTTGTTAGGACTAATATGACCTAATTTTAATATGTGCTTGTATTTTGGGTAATCTGTTGCTTCAATGTTGGGAAAGTGACTGTAATGGAAGTTAGAGCCCACTTATGCCCTTACTTGAGGATATGAACATGTCCGAACTAGAAGTGCCATACTGCTGGCAATATGTTGGAAATGTATCCGAATATCAGAGCCATGCACACCATTACAAGATAATTAGATTAGGGTTCCTGACCGATGATTTCTTCCCTTTTGCAGGTGGGTCCCAGGCTTTGAATTCTGTCGAGCTCACCACCAATCTCTTGTGACAGAGGTTTGTGCAATTCCTCTTATTAATGTCAAAACATTATATTTTCCATTTGTATTTATTTTCTTTGTTATTCTCTTTGATAGTTGATTGGTGCTTGCAGTTTGTCTAAGGCTTTAATAGTTATTGTGAGGTGAGTGCAGTCTGTGGTTGGTACATAGGCCATATGAAAAGAACTCCATCTGTTCAACTTTACACTGTTCTAATGCTTTTTTCATCTGTACATTGCGTTGTCACATTGTCTGCTTTGTCAGAACGCTGTCCAAGCCGTCTGGAGGAACACCTAGAGAAATAAAAATGCTCACAATTTATGAAGGCAATGTCTGCCAACATTTACCACTTAAGGATAGGGCTAAGCTTTTCTGTTACAACTTAAACAAGTTGGAAGGTATTTATTTTCTTCACTTAAACAACTTAAAGAAGTCATCTCTCACTGTTTTGTATGTTGTGCAGTACAAACATTTTTACACTCCTAGGAAGTCACATTTGCATGCTGGTATATGTAGTAGCTGAATACGAGTTCATTACTATTTTTTTGGGTTGTTTGCAGACAGTTTGCAGCTCCACTACCCTCACTTTCATCTCATACTGTCATTTGTTCTAGCCGTATTGTTTGAAGTCAGCTAATACCTCACAACTTTCCCTCATTTGCTGTCTGCAGTGATTTTGAGATTTATATAAGGAAGCTTCAGGTAAACTGCTAGCATTTTTTTATTAGGCTGTGTCTTATCGTTGTATTTACTTGCATATAGATGGATAAAGATTCAAAGAAAATCAGTCAAGTGCATGCGTGGACAATTAATCGCATACAGGAGATCGCAAGTGATATGAAGAACATAGTGAACGAACATTTTTCTCCTTGCTCATGTGAAAGCGCGAATGAACTGAACCGAGTCTTACTTGAGATCGAAGACACTGCTCGCCGCCTTGATGACCTTGTCATACAATCTGAAGACTTGGTGGGAACAGACGGTGTCAATCCACATGAAGAAGGAGAAGACACTTCGTCCAGCATATACGCGCAGTTGCGCCCATACGACTACGAGACCGATGATTCGGGTAAACATGATGATCATCAATTTAGAGAGGTTGAAAGTATCGAGTCTAGTGGCTAGTGGTATCCGTGTTATGCTTATGTAGTTTTAAGCTCTGGTTGAGCACTACTTATGATGTATGCACTAATTTGGGGAACCTTTTGTGGTACTAAACTACGTGAACCTTTTGTGTGTACTGTTAATTATTTTCAGACACTATCTAAATGACCAGGTATCATTTTGCTGGATCTTTTCAGCAATTCGTGTTGGTACTACTTGTGCTAATTACTGATCAACAACAGCTCGTGCATTTCTCTCACAGTTTATGTTAAACTACTAATTTTTCCATATTTTTTGATCTATGCAAGGTGCAGGACTGCCAGTGGATTGGATGGTATGAAGAATTTGACCATCATTTTCATAGCTTGTTGCACCCATCTTATTTATATACAACTTTTGCTTTTCTGTACAGCCATGGTGCTTAGTTTTGTACAAACTTACGACAATTATCTCATTGTCTACTGTTTTTTTGTTCAATATTTGTGAACTGCAGTTAAGGATCCCATGCAAACCTGTGCAGTTAACAACAGGTCAGTCATAGTATGATTTCTCTGGATTTTACATGATGCTGCCATTCTCTGAAATGACTGATATATATCAAGTAAATGTATGACAATCTTGTATGTAGTTGTACACTTCAATTGTTTCAGTATAGATAATGCTATTATGTGAGCTTTAGGATCTTTGCAACTGTATCTGACCAAAATATCCTCGTTGTTCATTTAATTTTGGCGAAACAAAATTTGTTTTCCATATATGTGAATGGGTTGGGTGGTCACAACATGTTGTGCACCTTGTTACTCCGAACCTGCAGCAGGAGCTAACTAATAAAAGTGACAGCCATAAGTCCTTGGTTGCAAAGAGAAGTCCTGACGACACTGATATACTTCACACTGAGATCATCATAAAAGAGGTTTGTTTGAAGGATTTTTTATAACCTGTTATGCGATCCTGATGTTGGCACTATGCATCTCATCTAAGCTTTTGTCTAAACCTATATTTTTTAATCTGCTTTACTATATTTTTTAAAGAGGTCACCCGGCCTCCTTGTTTCCTTATCTTGGTAAGTCTCTACCATTTATATTTCTTTCATGAAATTCACATAGATATATTCCATCTTCTCACTTACATTTTTTTCTATTGGATATAATAGCTTTAAGGGCAGTAGCTACAGTGGTCACGATGGAAGATGATAGGAGACTCTTCCGTAAAGCTGCTCTTCGAAAACGCAGAAAAGAAGTGACTGAACATATGGATTTCATGAAGCGACTGGAAAAGTACATAATGCTTTGGACATACATCCGGTGATTTCAGTCTTGCATGTTGTATGGATAATTATTTCATTCTTTTCTCAGGACAATGATGAGCTCGTTTTCGATGCTGAGAACTCAACAACACTCAAGGGGGTGCAGAATCCATTTGTGGTGGGTGAGAGGGTCCTGATCATGGTACGCGTAACACATTGCTTTGCCAGAAAAAAATAGGGAGTACCAAGGGCAGTGCCCTCATTGTTCAATGTTTGTAGGGAAACAAGAGGACACCTGATAAATTTGTTGGGGAGGAGGCAGTGATCACATCACAATGCTTGAATGGCTGGTGAGTCGGTTTGATTCACTTCTGTCCCTACATCTTCTAGCTTTGTACTCCCTATGCCCTCTCATATATGTCACAGGCTTTGGTGGAAGCAGATGAGCACAACCGTAGGTGAAGGATTGTGCCGTATGCTGGGAACCAGCACCAAGCAAACCATGCAGGTGGTACGGCTGTTGATGGTGATCGCATGGTTAGAATAGATGCCATGTAATCAGTGTTGGAGCATGTAAACAAGTATTTCCGTTGTAAAATCTTATTGCGGATATTTATTGTAAATTTTCTTATGGGCTGAACTATCTTTTATTAGGAGAAAGCTTAATCCTTTTTGTACAATTGCGGTTCATAAATATGTAAGTACTTCCATGGTGTTGCATGACTATACATTGTTGGAAATATTAGGCTTCTAAGGATAGTCTCTTCCAGGATAGAAACCATTGTCCTAGAGATAGAAAGATTCTGTAAATAGAAACCAATATCCTCCACAATCATAACATTCCATACATGTAAACAATACAGCCGATTCTGGCTTGATAACAGAGCTACGCGGCCTCGGACAGAGGTGAGAACGCTTCTGCATGTTTTAACATGGTACCAGAGCCTTTCTCCTCATAGATTCATCTACTAGCAACCATGAGCACATCTTCTTCTTTAGCTCCGGCCGGTGTCTCGCCATTTGGGGTTCCGGTGACAGAGAAGCTAGGCAAGAACAACTACCTGCTATGGAAGACTCAGATTCTTCCTGCCATCAGGGGGGCCATGATGTTCGGCTACCTCGACGGGACCACCGTCCCTCCTGCAAAAGAGATCGACGCTAAAGATGGCGACGAGATCATCAGAGTGCAGAACCCTGCGTACGCCCAATGGATTGCTGCGGACCAACAGGTACTTGGATACCTGATGTCGTCTCTCTCCCGTGACGTCCTAACATAGGTGGTGTCGGTCACCACGGCGGCGCAACTCTGGAAAGCTCTCGAGGAGATGTTCTCCTCCAAGACGCGTGCGCGGGCAATCAATACTCGCATCGCGCTCTCTACAACGAAGAAAGGTAACATGACTGTGAATGAATATATCACCAAAATGAAAGCCTTAGGTGATGAAGTTGCTGCTGCCGGCAAGCCTCTTGATGATGAGGACATGGTGTCCTACATTCTTGCCGGTCTTGATGCTGATTTTGAGCCGGTGGTATCAGCGCTGGCGGCTAGGGTGGAGCCAGTCACTGTGGCTGAGCTTTACTCCCAACTGCTGGGTTTTGAAGGAAGATCGGATCTTCGGCAAGGAGCGTATCAAACTTCAGTGAACACTGCCTCGTTTGGACGAGGTGGGAATCAGCGCGGCCGTGGTCGCGGACGTGGTCCTCCTGGTCACAATTCCAGTCATGGCCGTGGTGGAGGACGCGGCCAATCTGGAGGCCGTGGAGGGGAGCGTCCGATCTGCCAACTCTGTGGCAAGATGGGGCACACTGTTAGTATCTGTTGGCACCGCTATGATCCTGACTTTACTCCACAGGAGAAGGTTGCATCTGTTTGCTACCGATCCTCACGGATTGACACCAATTGGTATGTTGATACCGGTGCAACGGATCATGTCACAAGTGAATTAGATAAGCTGAGCATCCGGGAGAAGTACAATGGTGGAGATCAGATTCATACGGCCAATGGAACAGGTATGAGCATTAGTTATACTGGTCATACAAAAATTCGTACCCCTGATCGTCCTCTTTATCTAAATAATGTCTTATATACTCCTGATGCCAAGAAAAATTTGATATCTGTATCTCGCCTTGCCGCTGACAATCATGCTTTCTTTGAAATTCATCCGCAATTCTTTTTGATCAAGGATCAGGTCACGAGGAAAGTTCTGCTTCAAGGCAAGCGTAGAGGTGGTCTATACCCTCTACCTTCATCATCATCGCCTCAATCACAGAAGCAAGTCTTCAGTGCTATCAAACCTACTTTGTCTAGGTGGCATGAAAGGCTAGGTCATCCAGCTAGTACCATTGTTAGACAAGTTGTCTCCAGAAATAAACTTGTGTTTTTAGAAGAGTCCAATAAAGAGTCAGTATGTGATGCCTGTCAACAGGCCAAGAGCCATCAGCTCCCCTATTCTAAGTCTTCAAGTATTTCTGCTGCTCCTTTAGAACTTGTGTTTTCAAATGTTTGGGGTCCTGCCCCCGATTCAGTAGGCAGAAAGAAGTATTATGTCAGCTTTATTGATGATTTTAGTAAGTATACTTGGATATATTTGATTAAGCATAAATCTGAGGTTATACAAAAGTTTCAAGAATTCCAAGCTCTTGTTGAAAGACTCCTAAACAGAAAAATTGTTGCCATGCAGTCTGATTGGGGAGGGGAGTATGAGAAACTAAACTCCTGTTTCTCAAAATTAGGTATCACTCATCGTGTCTCTTGTCCTCATGCTCATCAACAAAATGGATCCGCTGAACGAAAACATCGCCACATTGTTGAAGTTGGTTTATCCCTTCTAGCTCATGCTTCCATTCCTTTAAAATTTTGGGATGAGGCGTTTGTCACAGCCACATATCTTATTAATCGTACACCCAGCAAGCTTCTTCAGTATTCCACACCTTTGGAAAGGTTACTTGGTCAAAAACCATATTATTCTCTCCTCCGTGTATTTGGGTGTGCATGTTGGCCGAATCTTTGACCATACAATTCCCGTAAACTTGAATTTCGATCCCAACAATGTGTTTTCCTTGGCTATAGTCTTTTACATAAAGGTTTTAAATGCCTTCATGTGTCCACGGGGCGCATATACATATCTCGTGACGTTGTCTTTGATGAAAATATTTTTCCCTTCACCAAACTTCACTCCAATGCTGGTGCTCTCCTTCGCTCCGAAATTCTTCTTTATCCGCATCTTCTTCCCAGCACTGATCAAGGGGGTACAGTGTCATGTGATCAGTTAACTAATGCGCATACTAATGATACTAATGTTCCTACTAATGTTCCTAATGAAGTTGTGACAGATTTGAATTCTGGAGCTTCTGGAGTTGGCACGACACATGAAATCGTGAATCAAACCACCGAAGGCACAAGTCCCACCGAAGGCACAAGTCACGACGGTGATTCTCTGGACGCATCGACAGCAGCGGCAGGAGAGGTGTCGCTCCAGCCGAATGAAGACAATCCCACCGCTGCTACATGGCACGAAGAGACGATCAATCTGGAAGCTGTGCCGCCTGCTGTGACGGGTGGTCCAGCCGAATCTCAGGTGGAAACTGTGCCGTCTGCTGTGGTAAATCGACCGCACACAAGATCACGAAGTGGGATTAGCAAACCAAAATTTATCTGAGATGGACGGATCAGTCTGAGCTACTTCACAATTACAGGTGAGCCACAAACTGTTGATGAAGCTTTAGCAGATAATAAGTGGAAACAGGCCATGGACTGTGAGTTTGATGCATTAGTTAAAAATAAAACTTGGCATCTTGTACCGGCTGAACAGGGTAGAAACATAATTGACTGCAAATGGGTATTCAAAGTTAAAAGAAAATCAGATGGATCTCTTGACAGGTATAAGGCACGCTTAGTTGCCAAGGGTTTTAAACAAAGGTATGGAATAGACTATGAGGACACTTTTAGTCCTGTAGTTAAAGCTACAACCATACGAATTGTTTTGTCTGTTGCAGTAAGCAGGGGATGGTGCCTACGACAGTTAGATGTTCAGAACGCGTTTCTTCATGGTGTTCTTGAGGAGGAGGTCTATATGAGGCAGCCACCAGGCTTTGAGGATCAATTGCGGCCACATCATATATGTAAGTTGGATAAAGCTCTCTATGGTCTTAAACAGGCTCCGAGAGCTTGGTTTGCTAGATTATGCCAGAAACTGCAGCAACTTGGCTTTAGTGCCTCAAAGGCAGATACCTCTTTGTTCTTTTACAACAAGGGTTCAGTTACAATATTTTTGCTAGTATATGTTGATGATATTATTGTGACTAGCTCATCACAAGATGCTGTTACTGGATTACTCAAAGATCTTGCAAATGATTTTGCATTGAAAGATCTTGGTGACTTGCATTACTTCTTGGGAATTGAAGTATCTAAAATGAAAGATGGCATATTACTGTCGCAAAACAAATATGTTTCGGATTTGCTAAAAAGGGTGAATATGGTGCATTGCAAACCAACTGTCACACCATTGTGTACATCTGAAAAGCTTTCCCTCCAGGAGGGTGAGTCTCTTGGATCTGAGGATTCCACAAGATATAGAAGTATAGTTGGGGCACTTCAGTATTTAACTCTCACTAGACCCGATATATCATTTTCTGTGAACAAGGTATGTCAGTTTCTTCATTCACCAACCACTGTTCATTGGACAGCTGTGAAGAGAATTCTCAGATATCTTAAGTATACACTTGGTCTGGATTAAAGATTAAGAAAAAACTCTACACTTGTTAGTGCTTTTCTTTGATCTTGATTAGGCGAGGAAGTGTTGATGACAAGCGCTCCACCGTGGTTTTGCAATTTTCTTAGGTCGTAATTTGGTCTCTTGGAGTGCGTAAACAAGCAACGGTATCAAGATCTAGTACTGAAGCAGAATACAAGGCACTAGCAAATGCAACAGCAGAAGTGATTTGGATACAAACTTTGTTACAAGAATTAAAAGTCTCAAGTCCATCGACAGCACAATTATGGTGTGATAATATAGGAGCAACCTACTTGTCTGCAAATCCAGTATTTCATGCTCGAACGAAGCATATTGAAGTTGATTATCACTTTGTCCGTGAAAAGAGTGGCACAGAAGTTATTAAAGGTTCAGTTCATCTCAACCAATGACCAAGTTGCTGATGGTTTTACGAAGGCCTTATGTGCTAGAAAGTTAGATATGTTTAGATACAATCTTCAATTATGTAAGTTATGATTGAGGGGGGATGTTGGAAATATTAGGCTTCTAAGGATAGTCTCTTCCAGGATAGAAACCATTGTCCTAGAGATAGAAAGATTCTGTAAATAGAAACCAATATCCTCCACAATCATAACATTCCATACATGTAAACAATACAGCCGATTCTGGCTTGATAACAGAGCTACGCGGCCTCGGACAGAGGTGAGAATGCTTCTGCATGTTTTAACATACATAACTAGAAACGGATCCACATATGCTGACTATATGTTGGATATTGTCAATGCATCAATTGCAAATCAATGTTAGGTTCTTTCCACATTCATCTGTGACCTCTTATTGTAACTGGATGAAGTGGACATATAACCAATTTTCCTTACTGTTTTATCAATACAACAACTGCATATTTACAGCCTGAATGCAAATTTCCGTCACCAATATCATAGGTTGAAGCTGTGATCAAGGAGCTGAACTTATGGTTATTCTCAACCAATGGCATTAAACCAGGTTCACATAAAAAAGGTTGAATGGATCAGAACAAATCTGATTCTAGTTGAGAAATACTTATGTTTTATACTCCTTCAAATTGTGTGGCATCCATCCAAACGCCTGCCACAATTTCTTAGCCATGCCTAAGCTAACTCATGGCCACAATCCAAACGTGTGCCACAAAATTCTTAGACGTGCCAACCTTAGACGTGGTAGAGAACCAAACAGCAGCTAACCTCAGTTAACTTAACCGTGCCACACCTGTGGCAATCTACTAACCTTAGGCATAACTCGCTTAGACAGGAAGGAACCAACAGACCCTAGGTCCAGATTTCTGAACACCGGAAACGTGCGAGTCGTGCGAGTGCGACTCTCCAACAAAGCCGTTGGCGCACGATCAAATCGGCTGGCCAAGACAGGGTAAAGTGAGTCAGTGAGTGACCACCAAGCTCGCTATTGGGGGCAAACATGGTAGTCAGGGTACGCACTGCGCCCGTACGGCCAGTGTGCAAACGACGAGGCTCGTCACGTGACGTGCACCTCTTTGCAGGGCCCCGCTCCCTGCTGCCGTCTACTGACACACGCAACGGCTCGTTTAACCTGGCGAGCCGCGAGTGGCTCGCCGCCTGGCCTTGCGTCCCTCGTGCGCGCGCGCGCGTGGTTTGACTTGCCGGCCTGTGCCCGAGCCGTTTAGCCGTAGTTCGATCGTCCGCGACGCCACTAATTTTCTCTAGATGATCACTTTTCTGTACTCTCTCGCTTTTTTTTTTAAAAAAATAACTCTCATGCAAATGAAATTATAAAGTTAGCTCCATCCTCATCACGAAAGGCAGTGCTCTCCTACATCTCTACTATAAAAACGCCTCCTGCACTCCCTCTTCGCATCACCTTGGTTGTCTCCGCTCCCGTGCATGTTAGCCGCGAAATCGTGCTCACGTGCTGCAGGAGCTTCGACTCCTTCCACGCCCCCGGGGTGCTGTCACGTTCAATGCCGCCTCCTGCATTACCCTCCGTGCACTCCGGGCTCCTATGTTCCCTGCCACGTTTTCTATGGTAGGAGATAGGGTTAGATTTGTATTTTTTTAAAAGAGGGATATTTTGCCAAAAATAAAAGAACGGAAAGAGACTAGAAAAATGATCAATTCAATTTTCTCGTGAAATTATGCCGGTTTGATTGAAGAAGTCAAGAGAAATATATGACCAATGCTGAAAGGAACCCGATAAAGTGATCTCGTCCACCGTCTCCCGGCTTTCCCCGATGGAATATGTGACGCCGACTTGCCAACTTTTGCAACCACTATTGGATCCAACTCCTGAGCATGATAGTCGACTCCCTAGGCTCCTCGGCGACGAGCCACAGAGATGCAGTGTAACTCTGTCATCGCAAACGTCATGAAAACGGAGCTTTTCCAATTAAACTTTTGTCCAGTACCGTTAAGTAATTAGGTTTGATTAGACTTACAAAATTTACAAACTCGACCAGTTACAACAAGGGTTAAAGCGGAGAGGTGGGAAGAAGTTGGAGGAAGAATCGGATTCTGCTTCAGTACGTGCAGCCGATCCATTGCGAAAGGCAGCGGCTGGGCAAATCTGCTTTCTTGCCTTGACGCCTTTAAACAGCATTTCCCGGCTTCGCATACTAATACTACATTTCCTCACTTCAGGTAATGTTTCGAGCTTGAACCTACATCTAACGAAAGAACTTGCTTCTCTCACCTTACAAACTACCAGAGAGAGAGAGAGAGAGTACATGACTGTGTACACAGCTCTGATCGATAGACAGTGCTTGCTCTCAAACCATAACATGTCACACGCTATATTAACTGAAGGAACTCGTACATCACCTGCATTTTTCTCTCTAAGTGACACGCCGATCTATTTTCCATTTGAATTCTGCGTCAGCAAAACCTCTGAAAAGTCGCATCTGTGGACCCTTTCACCATCAACAAACGCGAGAGGCCGATGCAAGGACATGGGCATGGAGTGGGCTACCTTGCTTCTGCCATCAGTCAAGATGCTGGTCCTTGATATGATATCCACGGGGGACATCTGATACAGGAGGAGCTTTCGTTCAAACTTTATTTGTTCTTTTAGACATCCGAACATTCCCTTGGATTATTCAGAGTTGTATTATTTTAGCAACATTAGCTCTTGTTACCACTTCCTTTGTCCGGAAAAAGAAATGGAATCCTTCTACACTTTTAAACTGTTCATGAAAGAACAAGGAGGATATATCTAGAAGACCAGAGGATCTGTTACCCTAGCTAGAAGTTAAAACAAAGACGTAACTGAAAAATAAGTTTGACGAAACAATTGACCTGAACCAGTTTGACAGTTTGTCATCAGTGTTGTCATCTGATGGGAATTATACTTGCTCGTAGTCTATTAAGCCCATTATTAAATCCCAATAATTCACTATTGCTTGTTACATCAAGCTCAGCTACTATATTCATTTCTTGATAGGGCTTTCTGTGGTGGAAATACAGAGGGCTGGTGCGGAGAGAAGTATAAGCCCAAGCAAGTGAACCATACGGCAACGTGGCTGAAAGCCTGAAACACGTCAGGACTTTCACGGTAACTTGGCAGCTAAGATAAAGTTAAAAATGTATTGTATCGCTCAAGTTAACTTATGTCACAGCTCTCTTTCTGGATAAAAAAACTGTGGAGATCATCTCTTGCGCCGCCTAACTTTGCACCATCAATCTACAAAAGAACAGAAAGCAGTTCCTTTTTCCCAAAATTCTAAGTTAGTTGCAGATTTCCCCTAAAATCCTTGTTTGTTACTATATAACGTCCATTGATTTCTTTTAGGAAAGGAAACACGGTAGCATTTTTTGAGCAGAGCTACTAAAATGTAATGCTAGCAATGTGGTGCCCTCCTATATAAGTATTCCCTTACTCCATTGTCAGTAGCAGCTGAGCTAGTCACTAGTATACACCACACACCATGGCTCCTTTGCTCTTCAAGGACATGAAAAGCCTTTCGTGCTCATCTCCGGCGTCCACCGCGATATGTCCGAGCCTAGAGCGGCAGCCGATGGTCCGGCAGGTCCGGTCACACAAGGCCATCGCTAGCCCTCTCTGCCAGGTTCCCACTGAACCTAGAACTCACCGTAAAGACTGCAAGAAAGGGCAGCACAAGGCTGTTGCGAATGGTGAGCTCGTTAGCCCGGCAGGCTCGTGCAGGTACCTGCTGAGCGGCCGTGCCGCTACCGAGGAGATCCAGAAGTTGGAGGCTGCACCGTCCGTTGATGTCAAGAGGGAGGAGCCAGCTGCTGATGTGAAGAACACACAGACGCAGGAGCAGGTGAGGAAGCTTTGCACTTACTTGTGAATCAGCACTGATTACTATGTTTTATTTGTATTTTGAAGTTTTGCTTCCACTCCTTGATAACAAAAAGAAAGTAAGTTGTCAGAAAAAAAAAGAGAAAAGAATGGAGATGGTGTAATCATAAGCAATCATATTCTTGTGAGACTTGCCCCCATTTTATATCTGTAACTTCCAGCTAAAGATACGCAAAAACCATGATGACAACTGATGAGTATATGTATCTTTTGTGGAAAGGATTTATTTATGCTACCTTCTGGATTACAAAGAGATATGTGTTTATATTAAATAGATGGATGATTGCAACTTTTTTTTTTGGGCCTAGTATCAGAGATTCAGAGCATGACAGCTTAAGCTTTGCTCCCGGCCGTGCTTCCAGTACTGCGTATTTGTCTCGTTTTGTTCAAAATTTGCAAAAGGCAACAACATATGCTTGCTTTGAACTAAGCTCCGGTTTTGGGTATTGTTTCAGGTAGTTGTACTAAAGGTCTCTCTGCATTGCAAAGCATGCGAAGGTAAAGTGAAGAAGCACCTCTCCAAGATGGCAGGTGGGCCTTGCACAAACCATAGGCAGCTAAAATATATTCAAGATCTGAAACTTCTTACAGAATTCAGGAGAAGATAACACCTCTGTGGTACTGATAACCACATCACTGCATGCACTTTTGAATATGGACAGGCGTGACATCGTTCAGCATAGACTTCGCGGCGAAGAAGGTGACGGTGATCGGCGACGTGACGCCACTCGGCGTCCTCAACAGCGTGTCCAAGGTGAAGAACGCCCAGTTCTGGGCGCCGTCGCAGCTGGCCATCGCTGCCTGAACCGAAACCAACCAAAGCTTTAGCTAAGCCGTCTCTTAGGATGCGTTCCTCATGACTGGTAGCCGGTTGGTAGCGCGAGCTGGAGCAGTGTGCACCACCGCATGTGGGTCACTGACGGCCAGTCTCCTAGATCAGCAAGCATGCATGTCCTGACTCCTCATGGGGGCAGAGGCAGACGAAGCTTTGGTTCTTCTTCCTGTGATCTTTTGTTTCTTGTGGTTGGCACCATGCGAGTGCGAGGTACATGCCGTCTCTGTGCTTCTTTCTTTTTCTAGTCTGAGTGTCTGTGACTCAGCTGTTCTTTTCATCTTACTGTAATATAAGTAAGCAATGCATGTACTGCATTATTATTGTTGCGCACTTGTGTCCTTATGGTTGTGGGTAGGCTCATCTCATGTATCCGTGCATGGCATCAAGCAGAGATATACATGAAGAAGAAACAGCGTTGGGAACTAAATGGTTTGGTTTCAACTTGCACGGCGAACTGACATTGGAGCGAAGAGAGTTTTTGTTATCATCCTGAGCTACCAGGAGGTACCGGTATACCTCTTGTTAGCTTCACTCTTTAAACTACGGGTGTCTCTTGATGCTAGTTCAATATATACTAGCAATAATAGCGCGCTACGCTGCGCCGTTTTGTAGAGTCGATAAGATCTATCGGCGAATCCATGGGCTGCTATAAACCTTCGATTAAATCTATATTTTTTTTAGAAAACGAAAAATTTGATTGAATTTTCGATCTCCGTATTTTTTAAATAAAATAGGTCGGTAGAACCCGTTGGCGTATCCATGGGATGCTATAAACCTTTGACGAATCCGCGTTTTTTTAGAAAACGACGGCTAAGACCCGTCGGCAAATCGATAAGTTGCTATAAACCTTTGACGAATCTGTGTTTTTTGGTGGCGAAAATTTTTTCGGGACAAACGTGTTTTTGTGGCTAAAACATTTTTTCGGAAAAACGAGGTCAGTAGGACCGTTAAGCGAATCCATAAGTCGCTATAAACCTTTGACGAATCCGCTTTTTAAAAAAGCGACGGCTAAGACCGTCGACAAATCGATAAGTTGCTATAAACCTTCGAATCTGTGTTTTACTGGCGAAAACTTTTTTTCGAAAAACGTGTTTTTTGGTGGCGAAAATATTTTTCCAGGAAAAACGGATCAGCAAATCGATAAGTTGCTATAAACCATCGATGAATATGTGTTTTTTTGGCGAAAACATTTTTTCGGAAAAAACGAGTTTTTTTGGTAGCGAAAACATTTTTTTCCGGGAAAAACGGATCTGTAAATCGATAAGTTGCTATAAACCTTCGACGAATCTGTGTTTTTTTTGTGGCGAAAATATTTTTTCCGGGAAAAACATGTTTTTTTGGTAGCGAAACATTTTTTTGGAAAACGAGACGAATCCGTGTTTTTTGTGGCGAAAATATTTTTTCCGGAAAACGGAGAAAGGACCTAGGCGAAGAAACATGGGCTGTTTGTTAATTTTTGGACACTTAGCTATCCCGAAAAAATTAGAAAAGGGCTTACTCGCGATTTGAATTTACAGGAGGCCTTTTCCGCAAAATACCGCGCCAGGGACCTAAACGCGAAGGAAAAAAAAACTATCTTCCCCTCACAAAAAATCGCGAAGGACCTATCTGTAATTTGAAAGAACCTATCTGTAATTTCCAAGAAATGAAAGGACTTTTTGCAAAATGGCCCTCCTGGTCTCACGCGGATTTCTCCCGCTATAATGGGTGCAACCATTTGGTATTCTCCAAAGATGAAAAAAAAAAAACTCTGGAGCAAAGCTTTGAGATAGTATGAGCTAGCTAACACAAACCTTAATGCCCTGTTCGAAATGTGGGAAAAATTTCTTGTTCCTACGAAAAATGAACTTCTTGTGAAACTCCTTCATTCCAAAAATAAAGGACCGAAATAGCGATGAGAGGGGGTGAATGATCCGAACTAAAATTTTCCCTCTTCAAAGGAAACATAGCCAAGACTCCTCTTAAAAGTTAAAACACTAATGCACAGAAGAGCAAAATCTTGGTCTTAGACTTGCTCGTAGGGTTTTGATGATCAAAGTGATCTTGGATAACCTCTTACTTGTCACAGTAAGTAAGAACATAAGAACATCAAACACGATCTACAAACAAAGAGCAAAACGATCGAATTCTTACAAAATTGCCTAGATGATGAGGATATGATCTGAAGAAGATTCATCCATCAATTATACATTTTCTGCACAAGAAGTACAAGGTAAGTAGAAGGAGGGGAGTCAAATTCTACTTGCAAGAATGTAAATTGCAAGAAATTAAATTGCGGAATTTAAAAGTAAGTAGAAGGAGGGGAAGCAAATCCAACTTGTGAGAATGTAAATAGCAAGAAATTAACGCATAATATAAATGCAAAATTAAATTCAGAAAAATAAGGAGGTAAAAGTTTATTTCTTTGAAGGAATGTTTATAAAACCTCACAATAAAGTGGGTAAAACTCAAAGTACCACATAAAACCTTCAAAAGGGGAGAGCTACCCCTCCCCTTATCTATACTAATATATAAATTTGCGGTTGGTGGCGGTCCATCCGTTCTTCCTAGCTCCCTTGAGCCGCCATATCTCTAATAATGGCGGTCATTAAAGCTAATTATTCTTTTCGATTCTGAAATACCATATCTCTAAATATGGTGATTATTATAGCAAAATCCACGATTATTCTTTGGTAATTAATAAATGGCTAATCATTCCTTTTGTACTCTATATATAGTGTACAGTTTTCACATAATCAATTAAGAAAATTTATTCAAGATCTTCCATGTCGTGTCATTGCGGCTAATGAACTCGACAAGCCGATCAATAAGTGACGGACGACATACATGGCCGTGAGGCGAGGAGGCCGGTGTCGATCAAGTAGTAAGCTATGACGAAGGACAACGAGCGCGACGCCCACCGGTGTCGTGACCCAGCAGCAAGCGATTGGACATGAACAAAGCATACGACGTTTGGCGTGGTTGCGAGATACGGTGGGGCGTCGTCGACGGTGAGAGAGTCATTGGCATACCCTTGGAGATAAAAGGTTGATTCAATTTGAACATCGCGAGAGAAAAAACGGCCGCGGCGCGCGGCGTGGCGACGTCTCGGCGGTGTTCTCGTTCACCTTCATGGGCTTTAGCATCATGGTCGGTGAAGTCGATGATGGCTAGGTACGCCGAGGCGTGGAGACGCAGTAGTCCGGTAAAAGCGAGAGGTTATCTGGGAAGAGCGAAGAAACCGTGGCGTAGAATGACCACCGCCAAGCGGAGAAAAGTGTGGCGCCGAGGGCGATGGCGATCCTGAAGACGCGGAGGTGTAAAGGCTGGATGGCGACGGCGGTGGCCCCTTTCTTCAAGGCGACTGATCATGCGGCCATAGCATGCACGATGAAGTGAGCGACGAGGAAGGCGGATTCCACAACGTACTGCGGGCATAGCGAGAGAAAGAGGAATGCGAGCTGGTAATATAAATTGCAAAAATGATAAAAATGATTGATTGATTTTTGAGATTGGTAAAATATATTGCTACGTATAATATATTTGGTTTTAATTCATACCAGACAAGAAACCACAAAAACTTTTGTAATCAGGAGAAATAGATGTTTGATCTTGTAGCATAATTTTCTTTTATTGCTTGACCTTTATGTTTCGTTACCAATTTTATTTTTCGTAGCAACGCACGGGCATTGATCTAGTATATATATTACTCTTGAGTCATCCTCTACCTTTGGATGAGTTCAATTTAGCCCCCAAGTAACCTCACCAAGGGTTGAGATTGAGTCATCCTCCGCCCTTAGATGAGTTCTACTTAGCTCTCAAGAAACATCATCAAGAGTTAAGATTAATTCAAGCCAACTTGGCACTACTCTATCCTCTAAACTAAAATCCATCGGTTCTCCTTGATCCAAGCAGTTCTAAGCTAGTATCTCAGCCATTCTCTTATCTTCTAGGCATGCAGCAACTCCATCTCCAGTCATCCTCCTCCGCCGCACCAAAACCTAGCACCGTTATTCTGCAACCATAAAAAATAAGGAAACTCATCACATAGCAATGTTTAAAATGATATACAATAATTATCCAATTGCTAAAAATAAATCATGTTCCTAACTTAAATACAGTTAAATACTCATCACCAATATGGTTAGATCTCCACATTGTCTTTCAAAAAAACCCTAAAGTATTTTTTGTACTGCAGATAAATCCTATGAGACCTCTTCACTTTTGGATCATTTTTAGGCTCCGTTTCTCGGGGCCTGGACAAATCCAAGCCCATTAGAAGAACCGATTTTTTTTATCCCAATTACCAACCTATTATATTTCACATGGTTCTACCTGGTATGTTCATATATATTAATCAGAGGCGCAAGTCCTACACATTGCAGACCCTTGGCAACCTATTTTCTGTTCCCGTGATTGTTAGCGATCATGTCAACATTGTAAGATTCCGAGTCTATGGCGTAGAAGATAAAGAGGTTTAGTACGTTCATAATGACTTAAGGTAACAAGTTATTTGTCTAGATTCTTCGTCGTATAAGTTAGGTACCTATGAGGGGTAGTACAAACTAGATCTAACTATATTATTTTTATCAAAGATCTAACCATTAATTTTTTGAAGCATATTTTTATTACTCTATTATCATAGAAAGTATAAATAAATACTGACTAATCTTTTGCATTGGATTGAAAAAACAAGCGAACAGTATTGAATTCTAGTCCAGAAGAAGATTGAACTGAATAGATGAAAGAACTCCTATCTTCCCTAACTTTCAGTGCTCTTCCCCTCTGGTTCTTCCCCAGTATCCCTGATCCTCCTGTTACCCCTGTCCAATCTCTTCTAATAGGCTCTGCCTTTGAGCTTCCAAATGCGCTGCATTTCAAAAGGTTGCATATCAATGACAAAGTCCAGAGTTTCTACTGGTAATCTTACGTCTAATATTTTTTTTCGAAGGGTACAGTTTCAAATCTTTACAAGTACAATCTCAGAACAATGAGCACTTGTCGCATGTGCCATCTGCAAATTTAGTGGCTGTTTGGTTTGCTACCCTCGAAAGCCATACCAACTACCGGCAACCCAATGAAAATCGATTGATATTTGGTTTGTTGCCAAATTTTAGTAATACCTAATGAAGCAGCGGTATGTGACATGTGTCATATACCGTACTTCCATACCGTGACAAGGCGCTCGCAGTGGCCTAGCACGGCAGGGTGGGTCCACTGGCTTGTCGAGCTCCTCTTGCTCAGTATCACATTCATCATTTACACTTCCTTAACTAATCACTTACCTAATTAAACACTTATGGCAGCCTGGCGAGAAATGGGTGCTCTGCAAGGATCTACAGAGCTAACAGTCAACGGCACCTCATTTGCCATGACACTGGCGAGCACGGCTGGTGACATATGTTGCTAGTCGCTGCTTTTGTAGTCGGGGACAAGTTAGTCTTGCAAGTTTATTTGCACGATCAGATTTGCAAAAATAAAAAAAATAGAACTCATCGTTTGGAGCTGTGGCTCTTAGTCCTGGACTTTTGGTTGTCGAATGATAGTATGTTCATGCAATTATGCGGACTTCCAGTCCTAGTGATTCCTATTTGCCTTCCTTTTTTTCGGGCATTGTAGGTTTTGGTCTGTATGATCCGTGCTTCGCAGCTTAGTTGATGTAGGTGCGAACCTACCTAAGCCAAGACAAATATGGTCATTTGATGTTTTCTGGTGGCATCTTGTAATGTTGTTAAACAAGAGGATCTTATCATTACTGCTTTTCCCCCTCAAAACATTTCACTAGGTGCTCTAATTCTACAGGATTTAGGATGCCTCGAGCTGGGGATGTCGAGATGCCTCCAAGAAATGCCATGATCGTAGTATCCCATTGCACCCAAGGTTTTTGACGTCCAAGCTAAGCCTACAAAGCATGGCTGCATGCATGGGGATGTCTCTGCTTCGACAAGAGGCTGCGGTGAGAAGGGAGCCCCCCTATCTTCATGTGCAGCCACATCAAGAAATGGCAATTCTAAAGATAGCAAACTTGCATTGGTTAGCCCCTGGTTTTGCTCCCAGGCTTCAACCCCTGTATGTATGTATATCCGTCCATGGCATTAGCAGAAGCTGCTACTAGCCACATGGAATTAGCACACATCTCTTCCAAATCGTACGTCCATTGTTAGCGCATCTTCTCAAAAGTTTGCTCCGCATTGCTCACCAATTTCATTCCGGGTATAACCTACTACCATTCTCTCTTGTACATTCTTCCACATGTTAAGGTATTTCGCATGACGAAATCATGGTGCCATCCTCGTCCTCCTGCTGGTACAGTTAGGCACCAAAGAGAAGCAGGCATGGGAGGTGGAAAGGACAAAGGTGATTCCTCGGACGCTGACAAAGGGCTCCATGGAGCTTACTACCCTGGTGGCTACCCTGCTCCACCAGGATACCCTGGTTACCCTGCTCCACCAGGTGCATATCCTCCAATGCAAGGATATTCTGCTCCACCGGGGCAATATCCACCCCTCGGTGGGTATCCTCAACCAGGCGGGTATCCGCCATCGCACGGCGGATACCCACCAACAGGATATCCACAGCAGCCTGTCTACCCACCGGCTGGTTATCCCGGTCATGGCCCACCGATGCCGGTACCTCCTCATGGTATGTCTTACATTTCTCCTATCCATTGGTATAGTCACAATTATTTGGTAAGGAAGCGTGCAAGCTTTATTTATTCAGGTCACGGGGCTATGTATGGAGGAGGCCATGGTGGAGGCGGCTCTGGCTTCGGCGCCATGATCGCCGGTGGCGCCGCCGCAGCAGCTGCAGCGCTTGGAGCTCACAAAGTGTCCCACGGCGGCGCCTACGGGATGTACGGGCACCACGGCAAGTTCAAGCATGGCAAGTTCAAGCACGGCAAGTATGGCAAGCACATGAAGATATTTGGTAAGCACAAGAAGATGTTCGGTCGCAAATGGAAGTGAACAGAAGAAAACTGAAGTTACCGCAGCAAGGTTCGTGTTTGCTACTTCGAATACGGGAAGGCTACAGATTCCGTTTTTCTTCCGTTATCTATTGCGAGTACAATAAATAGTACTTTGATCAATCGCTCATAAGGAGCAGATTCGTTCAACAATAGACAGAGAATACAAACCTACACTTTTTTTCATGTATAGAATAGAAAAGCTATTTTAACATGAGTTTTGCATGCCTGCAATGTTATGTAGTACAATCTCTTCCATGATTTGTGTAACTTCTTCGTGCCGTGCGCAAAATACCAACAAGAAACAGCACTTCTAATAAGTGGCATTAACTCTGCCAAGCAGTGGAAAATGAGGATATAGCAGCCCTTATGTAAAAAGTTAATGTACGAGGTTAATCCTAAGAACGCCCAAAACTTTAACAGAAGATAAAATTTAACGAGTCAAGCAAAGCCAAGTTTCCCCTTCCACAGAACAAGTTTCAGCATCCTCTTAGCTATGCTTTACCTTCTGATGGCATAGCAAGAAAATAAGAACATGAATTCAATCATCATCTTTCTTTGGCTTCCGGTATGATTCCTCAATATGCTTTGCCACAAAGACATACGTATTGAATAGCTTCTTGACATTCGGGACGTTGTAGTTTTGAGCCACATAGACACCGCAGCCCATTCCCACCATGAACGTGAAGCTGCTCCTGATTAGCCCCATAGTAACAGAACCTGAAGACAGCATCAAGGAAATGGTTCAGTAAATCGAAACAGAAGATAGATGAAGAAAATCGTGCAGACAGCTATAATTCATTAGGATCATGAACTGTTAGAACTCAATTAAGTGGTGGTTGTTATGCTACATAAATCTTCCATATTGCTGTTCAACCATGAGTAAGTATTCTTGCATTGACAGTTTTATCCCAACCAAGGACACGGGAAAAGAATGAGAAACAAAATTGCAATATATTCTAGCCTAAGAACTAGCTATTGAATCAAATACTGCATAAACCACCAATACTTAGTTATATTTCCAAACCAACTGGGAAGAGGTCCAAATAAAACTCAAAGCAATTCAGAGTTAGCACAGAGGACATAAAACCATATGAAGGAGCTCTATTTGAGTATTTGCTAACGTTGCAGAGCAGGCCTTCATTTAATTATACTTCAAAATTCAAATAGAAGCGTATTAGCATACATCATATAATCCCCAGTAGACATTCCTCATAAAGGATGGACTACTATCCCATTCCTTTAACCAATGTCAAGAAAGTTGGAATCTTCAACTAAAGGCTCGTCCATTGCGAATCCCTTTTAAGGAAATAAATCAACCCATTTACGAAGTGAGAATATGTAAGCCCTGTTTGCAATCAAAAGTTCCAGCAGTGCTTAGCCAATTCTAAACTTGGACGTACAGTAAAACTGTGTGAGCTAAACAGTAGCGAGCTATGCATATTTTTCCTTCATGTCAACTCAGATGCCATGGTTTCAGGACTCAAAACAGAACGTTATGATTTATGGCAATCAGAAGCTGAGCATAAGAGTACAAACTTTTTTCTGGTTCAAAGCATCACAACACAGCAAGAGCACCCAAGGCTCAAATTGACTGACGATTTTCCCATGCTAATTATTACCATGCACTCTAATGCTTTTACTTACAGGCTTCTCACATTTCAATACAATGCCTTAAGATGCCATACTTATAGAATGGACTACATCAGGTAATTCCATTTTGCTAGTGTAGAATTAAGTATTACAAAACATCCTTGACAGACCACTCCTGAGATATATAACAAAGACACGTATAGTACTGAAGCCAATGCAATCTACAGTGGATCGGCATAACATCTGTACTGCAACCATCAAGCAGTATAACACTGTTGCTTGCTAAATTCTAATGACTACTAAATAATTGGTGCATAAGCACCTTGTTGTACTATAATTCTCCAGATTTACTGGCGGCACTCTCCAAAGAATATATATCTAAGAAACAAGAATCGCTGTGATCCAGAGACTGAGATACATGTGATCCAGCTAGCTGTTAAGACCCTGCCACTCACTACTACTAGGTAGCATCGTGCGATCGTGACTCGTGAGTCCTCGACGCACCGATTGGTCCACGACCACGGAATCGCATTAACCAAGGTGGTTGCGATATGCTTCGTTGCGTTACGCAGAGATCTAGATGGGATCGGGCCAAGAGAGCAGGTTTGCGACGAAGAGGACGAGGGGGAGACGTGCTTACCAGGAGGTGGCGGAGGAGGGAAGGAGTGCAAGGATACAAGCAGCACGAGCACGCGCGGGCAGCAGTTGTTGGTTTCGAGGGCGTCGGCGTGGGGCGCAGGCGGCGCCGGCTGAGGGGAGGGGATTAGTACAGCCCTTGCGCCGCCGGGCGATGCGTGTGCCCGAGTCGACTCGGGCTCATGTGATGTGGGATCGCGCGTGCTTGCGGTTACCGGGGGAACTTAGTGATTGCTTGCCAAACATAATAATTTTGGATAACATCAGTGCAAGAATCCGTTGTAGTCTAGCTGGTTAGGATACTCGGCTCTCACCCGAGAGACCCGGGTTCGAGTCCCGGCAACGGAAATTTGTGCTTTTGCTACCCCTACTATTTTCTTATATATTTTTTTTATTCCCCGGAGAATGGCATACCTTGCTTTTCAAGTTAGAATGGATGAAAAATATATGTATATATTTGAAAGAAAGACCATTATCGTCAGTGGTTGCCTCACCATCGTAATAAAAAATCCACTGGATGGAGACAACCAAGCAGTAGATTTACAGGATCAGAAAACTTAGGCACATGCAATCCAAGAGGATACATTTCTCAGGATACAGTTCTGAGTTTCCAGTGAGATACGGCTTCAGCTAGCTATGCTTTGCAAGGATGCCCTCCACCACGCCGCGAACTATCGGGTGATAAGACTCGCGGGCCTCCGAGAAGATCCTATGGGCCAGCATCCTTTCCTCGCCGGAGCACCGGGCCAGCGAGCTGTAGAGCATACGGAGGTACCTCCTCATTCCCACTTGCTTCAAGCATTTCTCAACCTCGTTGAAATAGCACCTGCAGCCGGTGGGGATTGCCAGCTGGAGAAATGCGACTTTGACCCCGTAGTCACGGCTTTCTGATAGCTTGTACCGCTCATCAAGAGCAGTAACCTGTATGCAGATAACACATGGCCACGGGAGCGGTTAACTTTTAAGTCATAAGTTTTGCCAATGTGTTCCAAAACCAAAGTCTGGTCCATAATATGCTAATCCCTCTGTTCAGAAACATAAGCCGTATTTTGACTTGGCACAAAGTTTAAAGTTGCGATGAAATTAGGAAAATTATGAAAGAAAATGATTTAGATACCTCACTTAATTGTCTTGGAAGATGAGAGACAATACATTGTATGGATGGTAATGAATAAAGGAATATGGTTGAGAGAGAATAAATAAGGCTATAGTAGGAAAAGTTTCATTAAATCTACATTCAAGCTATATATTTCTAAATAAGAATCATTCAAACTATAAACCTTATATTTCTGAAAGGAGCGAGTATGTAATAAACTAATAACACAAATACAAACTCCTATTTGTACTGACTACCACAAATGATAAGCTATATACTCCGAAAGATATTTCTAAATAAGATCATTCAAACTATAAGCCTTATATTTCTGAAAAGGAGAGAGTATGTAATAAACTAATAACACAAATACAAACTTCTATTTGTACTGACTACCACAAATGATAAGCTATATACTCCGAAAGATAGTAGGGAACTACCAAGCCTGAACAGCTGAAGATTTCCTTACTTTCTAGATCTTATTAGTGGCAGAAGCATATATTTTCTTACTTTCTAGATCTTATTAGTGGCCAGCATTCACTGGTAGTCTGGTAGTGATTGCAAGCCACAAATGACAACAGTTTTGACTCATCTATAAGGTATCCTTACTTTCTATGTTATCATGTGAACGTTGAAATTAGGTATCGGGTTACATGAAAATGAAGTGTCCTAGTTGCAGAGGGGGCAACTTCACTGCCTTGTCATGGTTAAACACTAACGACTCACTAAAGCACATAATTCTGCCATGCAATATCCAAACAGGTTCGTTGAACCCACTGCTCCACCATCAAAAAGTGAGAGCATGATGCCATTTTTCATGTTAATCCCCCATCATGTTAATCCCCACAGATTCTATAAGAGAGCTAAGTGCCCATCACGTTCAGAATCAATTATTATATATGCTGAGTAAGAGGTCTATAAAGTCCCCTCCGCTTAACTGATATTCGAGCTGGGACTGATTGACCATGTCAATAAATCTATTCTAGCCAATCCATTAAGCAGAATCTGGTTCTAATATCATTCCTGAGTGAACCAAACAAAATATATGCTTCTGCCACTCATTTCAGTGTAATTTAAAGCCAATTCAGTTCCATTTCCCTTGGTAAACAAAAAGACTCTAGGTTGATTTACTCTGGACAACCTTTCTCAACAGGCATGAATATTCTATTTATCTGGCATTGCATAATTTGACAGCAGACAGGTTATCCTTGATCTCAAGAGTGGTATGACCTATTCTTTCTAACTGATCATGTCAACATATTATGAACTTACTGATGTGATAAAATTCCTCAACATTGATCTAAAATGCATTTACTGACTGACTGATCAACTAAACATGGATGATATGTCGGAACATATTTCACTTAATTCTACTGGAATCTGGCCCATTGCTATAATGCTACATAAGTTACCTGCTGATATAAAGACAATTATTACAGCAGCATACAACTGGAACAGAAATTTTTATGAACGCATGGAAGCAGAAATGCATGCATTTGGACTGAATGGAACACATGCAACATTATGCGATGCTTGAAATTTCGTGATACGGCTGAAATATCAAATGTGTCACCCTTCATACTATAAAGTCACTAGAGGCTGCATTAAAACATCACAAGCAGCAGAGCGAGTTTCATGTATAACATTAATAGTTCTTTTCATGACAGGTGAACCAATGTCACTTTCTTGGTAACCAATCTAGAAATGTCCACATCGAAATATATTGGTGAGCTGAAAAGACATAGTGCATGGAAACAAAGATGAAAACTATTTGAGAATGGGCGTAGTAACAAAAGAGAATATCAACAACAATTCGTACCTGTGAGGCTTCAACATCTGTGGGTAAATTTTCCAAGTAAAGCTCCCATGCTTGTCCATTCCAGTCTGCCACCTCCTCTTCACTTGGAAGTTTTCCAGACTTAAACTCTGCAGCTAAGGAGCAAATCTTTTTATAAATAGCTGAATCTGGTTCCATGGCATCTGGAGGGATACCAGTTCCCTCGACCCACAGGTGAAGGTCAATTTGGTTTTCTATCCCAGGTACATTGGCTTTCAGGAATTCAAGAAATGTTTCTGTATCTATGGATTGGAACTTGAAGGTGGCAATATACTTCTTCAGGAATTCATCAAATGCAGGTCGGCCAATCTAACACAACCAACAAGGAGTTTGCAGTACATAATTCACAATTAGTCATAAAAATGTCACTGACTTCAACCAAAGAATGTTGCAAAACAGTGTAAACCAAAAAATTGCAATGTTACACTCACCTGACGCTCAATGCGCCAAAGGAACTGGAAGCCTTTCTCATAGGGCACTACTGAGTGCACATCATCTGGGTCAATCCCTGCCATCTTCGGCTTCAGCTTGGTAAACTCCATGTTATCCTTAAACCTCTCCATCATTGTGTTCAACCCCCTCCATCCAATGCCCATGTTTAATGCTGCCCGCTCCTCCCCTTGCACCACCTCAACAATCCTCCTCTCAGCATATGTTGTGAATCCCTGTATGCAGAAACAATAATATGAATTTACAGCATGAGAGTTTTAGTTGCACGTGTGAGCCTAATTTGCAACAGTTAGGACGAAAAAAAATGTCATTCTATAATTGCAACTCAGTTAATCCAACGTTCCAACTAAATGTACTTGCTTAAGGCTTTCACCCTTAAGGATTTGTACAACAAATTCTTAACAGTGCAAAGTATACCCCATGCAGATGCACAGGTTAAAGGCTAGAGGCTACAGATTTTGCCCCCAATCATTTGTTCTGCTCCCTTAATAACATTGGCACATGAATGCAAAGTACGTAAAAGCACTTTCAAAGTCATCCGCTTCATGAATCACCTAACGTGCAAAGCACATCTAGATGATAACTACAGCAACAAGAACAAGGGTTCACCTCATTTAGCCAGAAATCCTCATTGGTCTTGTTAGTGATCAGATTGCCGGTCCAGCTGTGTGCGAGCTCATGCGCCACCACCCGCGCCCCTGCAGCATCCCCCTTGATCATCGTCGTCGCGAGGAACACCATCCTAGGGTTCTCCATGCCTGCGCAGGGGAAACTCAGCGGCAGCACCAGCAGATCAAACCTCTCCCACTCATAGGGCCCAAACAGCGCCTCCCCGACCTTGACCATCTCCTCCACCTCGGCGAACTCCCTCGCCGCCTCGTCCAGAACCTTGTCCCCTCCCTCAGCGTACACCCGCGTCCTCGGGCCAAGGTCCCTGAACCCGATTCCGCCGGCTGCGAACGCGAAGAGGCACGGCGGCACGGGCTGCTCCATCTCGAACTCCTCGACGATGCGGCCGGGCGCGCACCATAGCGCGTCGTCGCAGGCGCCCCGGTGGTCGGAGGGTAGAGGGTCCCGACGGGAGACGTGGCGCGCGGCGGCGACCGCCGAGAGCTGGGTGGGGATGTTAAGGAGGAGGGAGAAGGTAATGCGCGCGGCGGGGGTGTCGTGGCAGGGGAAGATGGAGCGGGCGTGGATGGGATGGCACTGGGAGTAGACAAAGGGGACTGACGACGCCGTCTGCGGCGGCGCCAGCCACTGCAGCGCGGAGGCGGCGGGGGAGGTGGAGAAGGTGAGGCGGAAGGAGGAGGTGTCGGGGGGCAGAGTGAGGGTGAGGGCGGAGCCGAGGACGGGGTCAGCGTCAACGCCGCGGGAGAAGGGGATGGGCGCGGGCGGGTCGGAGACGGTGGAGGCGGAGTGGACGGTGAGGGCGCGGGTGTCGAGGAGGAGGTCCCCGGTGTGCGGCGCAGAGAGGGTGAGAAGCGCGGAGGCGTGGATGGTGGAGGCGACGAAGTCGAGGTAGAAGGCGAGGGCAGCGTGCGCCGTCACCGGGTTACCGCCGTCGGTGTAGGAGTGGGGATCCACCGGCGCCATGGTTGCTTCGGCCGAGGAGATGGGAATGGGAATGGGGTGGGGTTCGGTCGAGTCAGTCGAGGGGTTTGGCCATTTGGTTGGGGTCTGGTGAGTGGTGACTCTGGTCCAGCCCAGGAAAGCTTGGCTTGGAAGGTTCCTGTGGTGTGATCGACTGATCTCGGTGATCAGTGACCACAGAGAGCTAGGGGGTGAAAACGTCCGATATTTATCGGATAGAATCGGAACAGATACGTATATAGATCTAAATTTTTTGATACGGATTTGATAGCTTACTATTCATTAGATACGGATTCAGATAATCGGAATATTAATGGGTCGGATATCCGGATATTCATGTAGGCTAGGCCAAGACTACTCTTTTCACCCAAAAAAGTTTCTCAATTTCAAAATTATTTTCTAATTTAATTAATCCATAAAGCAAGTTTTAATTATTAAAATTAGCAAACAACTTCAAAAATTACAATTTTTTTTTAAAAGTTTTGGAAACAATCTAAGATTTAACAAATTATTTTCAAGATTTTATCGGATTTTAAATTTTCTCAAAATTCAAATACTCCTATTCTTAATAGGAAAATATTTTAAATAAGTAGCTAAAATGCATAAAACTCACAAATACATAATTTATTATTTTAAACATAATTCAACAAAGAATATAAATCTTGGGTCATTACATGTAAGTGTTATATACTTTTCTAGGAGACATGATATCTAAGTATTATCAAATTTTTAGTGTATTATGTGTTTGCTTTTATTTGTATCTCTGAGTAAGGATTAACTTTATTTTGTGTTTTGATCTATGTGTATGATGAACCAATCGTATATGTATAATAAACTAAGTCTTATATAATTTTGCTTGCGATAAGGTATCTAACTATTGTCTAAGTGAATGAAAATTCTTATATTTGTCCAATTTTCAACACAATATTTTGATCAAATCAACTAGTTATTTGCTTTCGTTGATTTTTTATATATAATCTAAGAGGTTATCATGTTTCGATAAATATTCAAAACCGTATCCGATTCGATTCCTATTCGATCCGTATCTGTATTCGACAATGCGTATTCATATTCGTATCCAAACTATCCGCATCCGAGAAAATATATGAAAACAAATATGGTAGAACTATTATATGTCCATATCCGATCCATTTTCACCCCTAATCACAACTACTAACGGATGCAATGCAATGTCCTCTTTTCAGAAAATAATAAGGAGAAGAATCTCAGTTAATTTTTTAGACATAGGATTTGCATCGGATGGCTACTATTTTTTAATCCACCCCTCATCTCTATAAAATAAAAAACACAAATAAAAGAATTTTTAATGTAGAAAAAATAAAGTAAATCTAGGTGAACCCCTACAAAAATACAAAAGCAAAATAAATTTCTAATCTAGACAAAAATAAAGTAAACCTAGATGAACCCTACAAATACAAAAATAAATAAAACTAAAAATAGCAGTGGAATGATACTAAAATTGCATATTACTTAGCACTGGAATTTTAGAATAGTTTTATGAGATTGGGAGATAAAAAAATTGGCAACTGAGAATTAGCAAATCCATAAAAAAATAATAATAAACAAAGGTTTAAAATCAAATTGCATGTACCTTGACATTTATGCACTTTACTCTATTGTAGTGTATCTGATTTTCAGTAGATGGTGCTATGTTTTGAGTTCTCAAGGTCTCGTTTTTTTTCAAGAGTGCGTAGGTTTTGTAGGATCCTGAACCTTTGTTTAAGAAGATAGTGGTACTATAGGGGATTTTGAGGGCATATGATATCCCCCTCAATCCCAGGGGAAATCTTCCCACTTAGGAAGAAAATCCTTATTGCCATTTGGAAACGATAGGGATAAAAATCTCGGCCATGCAAAAAATTAAAAAAAATGTAAAATTCATAAACAATGTCACAATTAAGCAAATCACATAGTGTATGTAACAACAAAAAATTTCTTGTATCAACAAATAGCTTCACTAGCAAGTTACCTCTGCTCAACCGCATGAACAAACTACAAGAACTTATGCTGCCATCATAGTGAATCAGTGGCATTGATCCATTACGAGTCAACAATTTACAACCATCACACTGTACTAACTTGTAATAATAATTAAAAAAATAAGCTAGACAGGCATAATTAAGCAAAAAACTCTTCCAAATCTCTAGTTTAAATCTAGAACAAGTTAGATACAAACAGGATTAAAGCAATGAGTTTTGGGGCTCCAAGCCTCCAATTCTCCATGCCACATTAATAAAAGCTACCTCTGGGCCTTTCATATGGTTGTTGACCAGTTTCATCACTTCGGTGCTCTTGGACAAATGGCCTACTATCCTGGCAGTAGCTGAAAGATTACGCGATGTAGCTTACCGTCAGTAGAAACCTCAGTTTCAGAATGAAATAATTACACTGCACTTTTGATACCATGTTAAGAAATCAGAGCAAAAGAGAGAGTAAGCCACATATGTTTAGTGATTCACCATTGTACCTACTCTTGATATGCTAAACTATGCTAGTTATGAAAATTCTTGTTCTTCTGACTTCTCCTAAGCAAGCAATGAGGAATGCAATAGGTCATTTCAGCTCAAGTCATATGATTCATGAGCAACAACACTTGCCAGCATGCTAGGATATTGTTAACTGCATATTCTGTACCAGTTGGGATAAACAAACAACCTACACATTATTTTTCCCCCTACAATTAGGACCAGAGCTAGTTGGACCTAGGTTAAGTTTAAGCTCCTAATTCACATAAGCTCAAACCAATTCAAAAATAGGAGTTTATTTCGCAACTCACTGAGGAGTTTCAAGAGACGAAGATAAGCACAATTGTTTATAACAGGAAGACCACTCAAATCAATTCTCAGAAATAGTGTGGCACTAATTCTACCGATTATCTATAGCCTAGATAGAGGCAAGGGTAATGAGATAGGCAATGATTGTTCATTATTACTGATGATTTCGCCTAGGTGCATGGAGATGGAGTTGAGCTAGGCCTTGTTCTCGTAGAGGCGGTTGACTGCCTTCCTCGACCGCACCACCTCCTTGGTCAGCGCCTTAAGGAATCAATCGATGGAGGAATCACACACAAAACCCCAAAAATATGATTAATCTATCAATCAATTGATGCGTGTGACAAACAGAAGAGAGGATACATGTATACCTTGGCTGATCCGATGTCATTGCGCTCAGCGGCCTCCCAAATGGCCTTCTCCACCTTCTCCTCCCTCTACACATCTGCAGTCCCAGACCCCAACAAATGAAACAAGCAAGTGACAACATCCTAATCAGTTCATCATCATCTAGACCTGACAAGTATTGAATCGAAAAGTAGGGGAACCTTGGATCTGGCGCTTGATGTTGCGGCACTCATTGTGGAGGCAGAGGCGGCTCGGCTTCAAGAGGCTCTTCACCGCCTCCATCTCTTGTCTCGGTTCCTTCCTCTTTCACCGCTCGTGCCTGTGCAAAATCTCATGAACAAGAACCCCCTCTGCTTCCTCAAAACAATCTAAGAGCACCGGATCTGTGAGGAAGCAAACGATGAAACCAAGAACCAGGAAGACAAGGGGTTAGGAGGAAGAAGAAGTCGAGGAAATCAGGGAGATGCGGCACCAAAGTGGCAGCAGATGTTATCAGAATGGTAGGAGGAGTCACAAGTGGGCGGCGATGGAGAGGGCGACTTGCGTGCAGGCGACGATGGAGAGAGGTGACGGTGTCGCGACATGCGTTGGGGAAAAAATTCACAGGAGATGCCCCGGGATATCACGCGAATTGGGCCAAGAAACCTGACCGGCGGGCTACCAAATGGACCAAGAAATTTTCCCTAATAAATTTTCTACGTGGGCACTCAATCCTGGGAACGAGCCGGGATCCCGGCTGGGAACAGTGTTCCCAAATAAGCCCTAATGCAAGGAATTTTGCTTCAAGTTGTCCCATGAATAATCTTTCAAAAAAGAGACCATGAATAATCCCAAACTTTACCAACGAGCACCTTTAATATTTTCTTCGACCAGGTTAATCTACATGACTCTAGGGATTGGGTAGAAGCCTTGGTGGATTCAGTGGAGTGGATATATACAAGTGACATGATGCAGTGGGCTACAAATTTAGCTTTCTTTCAAGTTCAAACTATCCAATCAGTACAGTAGGAGACTAATGGGCTATTTGGCAGGCTGTACTTTAGCTTTGGGGCAAAAGCCCCCCAACAGCATGGCTACAAAGTAGCTGGAAAGTTAAGCCACAACAAAAGTACCCTTAAAAAGGGAAGCTGCTGGAGAGGAGCTTTTCAGCTGTGGTTTCACTCGGCCGCCTTCCACCTCACTCGTTTCAGCTGTGGTTGCAAAGGGTAATGTTACAAATCACTAAGTAGCATCACTGACGAGGACTGGCGTCCCTTGACCAGGTTGGCCATGTCAATCGGACCCCGAAGCTCGGGAGGCCCCGCCACGACACAGGTGCATATTGAGGCGCCGACCTAGGCGCTGTGGACCTAAGCTCGACCCGCCGACCTCGAGCTCGGCGAGATCCCGTTCGGAGCCTTGGTCCGCCCTGAGATTTCGGATCTGGCATTTGACCTCGAGCTACGAGAGAGCGGGTCGTGGGGATGACACAGAGTCGTGTAGCAAGTCAAGTCCGGCCGCCAACCCTCAATGTGCATGGAGGCCCCTTCCCGGGGATATCTCCCGACCGTTGCGGGCAAAGGGAGTATAAAGACCAAGGACGCGCAGGCTACGAGGAGACACGAAGACAACACAAGATACACAGCAGCTTGAGTTAGGAATCACCATTTTTACCGTCTTGAGTTGTAAACACCCCCCCTGTACACCGATATAACAAGAGTCACCGCCGCAAGGCGACTGGAGTAGAGCTATTACCTTCACAGGGGCTCGAACCAGTATAAACCCTTGTCTAGTGCTCGTTGTCGTCTTGCTCCGACCATCGTCACGCTTACCCTCTTCCTCCGTTAGAGCGAAACTCTGCTCGGGTCCCGTAACATACTGACCCCTACCTCATTTCTTGCGGTTGGCGATCCCGATCGTCGACAGCTGGCGCCCACCGTGGGGCCCGATTGTTTTGCTCTTTCGCAGGAACGACACCAGGATCCTAGGAGCATGGCGCATTTCACCGACGGATTTTCCTGCACGACTCGACCAGATCCTGTTTTCGCCACGCCGCCGAGCAAAGATGTTCGATGGCGACGGCCAAGACGCCGCAGAGATGCGGATGACCATGAACCGCAGACTCAAGACGCTCACGGATGGTGCAAAGTTGCCATCAACTGCCATAACCGCTCTCCGGCGGGAGGCCCAGAGAAGGCCAAGACTTCTCCGAGCCGCCCGAGCTTCCACCCACAAGGAGCGCTCGCTTATCGCCGGGTCATGGCGCGACTCGATAGGGCAAGGTCGAGCTTTTGGTCGCCCCGCCGAAGAACTCGATCGGCCGCGATCGAGGTCGAACCTCCGCAAAGACCGGCCAAGACCGGACCCGCCCCGTAAAAGTAATGATAACACGCCGCGCTGCCGCGTCGGGACGCCTCGACAGGCTACCGAGCAACGGGCTCGGGATGAGGCTTTGACGCAGACGACACAGCGCCCATAGGCACCGCACCAGTGGACAGTCCGAGCAAAGCCACACCGAAGTCGACCGCGGCAGTTCGCGGACCTCTCCCGGACGTTCGCCAGCGCCGTAGGGTCGGGACCGCTGCAGCACCAACCAGCGATTCCGTGTTCGCACCATGGTCGCCCCCACCGAAGGTCGCCGCCGAGCGACCTCGACCAATCCAAAGAAGAAATGATCTTGTCGGCGATGACCGCGACGCGGCGTGCCTGTTCCGACCTATGGTCGCATGGCGACTCCAACGGCCTTAAATCGTGCGTGCGGTGGCCGTGGCTCGGTTCAAGCCGCGCCGATCGAAGCGCTTTGCGGGACCAAGAACCCCGACGAGTTCTGCCCATCTACTCGACCGCTATCTGGCGGCCGGGGACGAGCTTCGCGATGGCAACTACCTCCCGGCCGGCTTTGGGCGGGCCGCGAGGACCTGGCTTTTTAACCAAAAGCCCGGCTCCTTCAGGTCGTGGCGCCAAATCCAGAGCGCCCTTCGCTCCAACTTTCAGAGTTGTTACGAGCGGCCGGGCAGGGAGAAGGACCTGGATCGCGTCATCCAGGGCAAGAATGAGCCGCTACGCGATTTTGTGCGGCGATTCATCCGCACGAGGAACCTGATCCCGAGCATCTCCGACGAGGCCGTTATCAAGGCCTTCAAGTTCGGGGTCCGTGATCGACGCCTCACTGAGGACCTGGAGATCACACCGAGGCTCAGCGTTAACAAGCTTTTCCGCATGGCGGAACGGTACGCGGACGCGGACGACGCCGTCCGCTGGAAACGCGACTACGACCAAGGTAAGCTTGGTCTAAACCAAGCAGAAGCCGGCCCGTCCAGCTCCAGGGGCGCCGACCACGACACCTCCTCCAAGAAGCGGAAGCGCGATCGCAGAGGCGGCGGAGGTCTACCGCGGGTGATTGTTTCAGCGGATGGCCAGAGCGAGGTCCTCGAGGTCCGAGGTCAAGCTCGGGAGGACTCTAAGCCTCGCCAGGTCGACCTCGACCTCACGGTCGAAGAACCGGCCCTAGCAGAGGGCTAACGACTGGTCCCGGCGACGATGCTCGGCCGCAGGGGCCGAGGGCGCCATGATATGACGGCCAAGTTCGCCTTATTCCACAGGCGGACGGCCACGACCGCGGCTGAAGGGCATGGCGTATAAGCCGGACGCTTTCTATGATGGGCGGTGAGATGCCCGTGCTCGGCGATGACGACCACCGGCCGGGTGAATGCGCGCGAGCATGACGACCTCGATTTGGAGTTCCAAAGAAGGCGGCCGGATCGACGTTATCTTCGGTGGCTCGTCGGCCTACCAGACCAGGCGCGAGGTCAAGGCTGCCGCACAGACCATCTACCAGGTCACCGCTGGGAAGCCCATCGAGCAGCCCTGCAAGTGGGCTGGGGCCACCATCACCTTCTCTCCGGAGGACGCTCTCCCAGGTATGGCCCGAGACTTGAAGACCGCCTTGGTCGTGACCCGACCATCGCAACACCGCAGATCGGCGGCGTCATGGTCGACGGCGGCAGCTCTCTTAACTTAACTGCAGCAGGCGTTGGACCGGATGCAGATTCCCCGGTCAAAGGTCAAGAACGTCGCCATTCCCTTCTTCGGGATAGTGCCCGGGAGCTCGACCGTTCCCCTGGGGCAGGTGGTCTTGCCCGTCACCTTCGACGGCTCGGACAACTTCCGCACCGAAGCTGGTCACCTTCGAGGTGGTCGAGGCGACCTCCGCATAACGCCATCCTCGGCGGCCCGCCTTGGTCAAGTTCATGGCCGCCAACCACTATGGCCACCGATGCATGAAGTCGCTCGCCCCAACGGCATCATTCTGCGGCGAGGCGACTTGCAGCGCGCGATGGATGCGAGACCAAGGCCCTGGCTCTTGCGGGCATGTTGCCCCAGCGAGGCCCGGAGGCGACCACGAAGAACGCCCGCCAGAAGGCGGCGATCCAGCCTAGCGGAGCAACAAAGGACGTGCCACTCGACGAGAGCGACCCGACCAGGTGTGTCCACGTCTCCGCCGAGCTGAGTCCCAAATAGGAACTCGAGCTCGTCACCTTCCTTCGCGCCAACAAGGGTATATTCGCTTGGGAGCCCACGGATATGCCCGGTGTCCCGAGGGAGGTGATCGAGCACAAGCTGCAGGTGGGGTCCGGCTCTCGACCTGTGCGCCAGAAGCTGCGTCGCTTCTCCCCGGAGAAGGTCGCGGTCATCAAAGAGAACCTTGACAAACTCCTGAAGGCCGGATTCATCCGTGAGATTAACTACTCCGAGTGGCTGGCCAACCCGGTCATCGTGCAGAAGAAGGGAGGAAAGTGGAGAATGTGCGTCGACCATACGGGGTTGAACTCGGCTTGTCCGAAGGACAACTTCCCGCTTCCGCGCATCGACCAGATCGTCGACTCCACCGCGAATGCCAAGATGCTGAGTTTCTTGGATGCTTACTCGGGATACCACCAGATCAAGCTGGCGGTCGACGACGAGAGCAAGACTTCCTTCATCACGCCGTTTGGCACCTATTGCTATACGACCATGTCATTCGGTCTGCGCAATGCGGGGGCTACATTTCAGCGGCTGATGACCAAGACTTTCGAGCCCCAGATCGGGCGGAACCTTGAGGTCTACGTGGATGACATCATCGTCAAGAGCCCCGCCGAGGGCGACCACGTTCACGACCTCGGGGAGACCTTCGCCAACCTGAACAGGCACAAGATCAAGCTCAATCCCGAGAAGTGCGTGTTCGGCGTGGCGTCGGGGAAGGTGCTTGGCTACATGATCGGGGGCTCAGGGGTCGGCCCAAATCCAGAAAAGATCAAGGCAATCGAGAGGATGGCACCCCCGGCCTCGATCAAGCAAGTACAGAGCCTCATCGCGCGCATGGCGCCCTCGGCAGTTTATCTCGAGGCTCGACGAGCGAGGCTCCCATTCTTCAAACCTGCGCAAGCACTGGGGGCTTTGAGTGGACTCAGAGGCGCAGCGGTCCTTCGACGACCTGAAGGCGTACCTGTCGCCCCACCCCTCTTTACAACGCCACAACCTGGTGAGAAGTCATTGTTCTATCTCATGCAAGGCCACCCCCATGCCGTTAGTGTTGTCCGGTGGTGGAGCGGGGTCTCAAAGAAGACCCCATTTATTATGTCGCCGAGGTCTTGCACGGCCCAAAGGAGCGCTACCCGCAGGTACAGAAGCTGTTATATGCTCTCCTCATGGCTTTGCGTAAGCTCTGGTACTATTTTCAGGAGCACTCCGTGATCGTCCCGAGCAACTTCCGCCGGGGACATCCCGAGAACCCGGCGGCGCGGACGAATCGCCAAGTGGGCCATGGAACCGGGCGGCGTTCGACGCCCGTGTCGCGGGCACGATGACCATAAAATCACAAGTGCTCGCCGACCGTGGTCGAAAGGACGCCGCAGCCTCGCTTCCCGAAGCTTCAAGACGAAGAGGAGAAGCCCTGGGTCATGTTCTTCGACGGCCGAGGTCCTTCAAGCGCCGGCCTGGGATCCTCATCCTTACCCGCCCGGCGCTGATTCGGCTCCTCTCGGCGGTCGGGTGGCGAGTCGCCGGAGAGGTAATTGTGAATGGCCTCGGCCGGGAAGGATTCCCTCGACTACTGACCATCGGGGCCTCTGGTCGGAGATCGCCAGGCCGATAAGCGTTCAAGATGACGCTCGGGTGGTATAAGCGTCGTCGGAGGAGCGAGCTTGGAGAGGAAATCGCTACCTGAGTTGTCCCTCCTGGGGATGTGCTTGAGCTCCAAGTTCGGAACCATTTTCCATCTTGCGCACCTCGGCAGGTACTTTGCCATCGAATCTCCCGAGCATTGGTAGTCCTTGTTGAACCGGTTGATGACGAGCCGAGTCGCCCTTCACGACCGGTGGCGCGACACCCAAAGCCTTGCAAGCTCGTGAAGTCGGCCAGAGGGCTTGTACTCGCCACATTGTTGGTCATTGGGAAGCAAAACGAATGACGATACCTCAACTTCGTGCCTTGCAAGTGAGGATAAGTATCCAAATTTCGAAGCGCTTGAAGGACCTCGAGCCGTCAAGAACATGACCGTGGTTTTTTCTTCCTCGATCTGGGGCTCGGTAGCGAGTGTCTGACGTCTGCTTTCGACCACAAAGTCGGCGAGTACTTGCGACTTTTATGGTCGTTCAGCGCCACGACACGGACGCCGAACGCCCGCGAGTTCCATGGCCCACTTGGCGATTCGTCCGCCACCTTCCCGGTTCCTCGGGATGTCTCCGAGCGGAAGTCGCCGACGACCACTAATGTGCCCGGAAGTAGTGCCGAAGCTTGGCGAGGCCATGAGAAGAGCATATAAAGCTTTTGTACTGCGGTAGCGCCCTTCGGCCGCAGGACCTCGCCGACATAATAAATGGGGTCTTCTTTGAGACCCGTTCGCCACCATGGCGGCACTAACAGCCTTGAGGGGTGGCTGCGAGAGTACAAAGAGAACTTCTCACCAGTGCGGTGCGTAAGGAGGAGGGTGGGGGACGTAGCAGTAGCCAGATTGTCGAAGGATCATTTGGGCCTCGGAGTCCACTCAAGTCCAAGGCTTGCAAGGTCTGAAGAATGGGAGCTCAAGCCGCCGAGCCTCGAGATGAATCTGCTGAGGCGGCCATGCGGCATGAGGCTTTGCACCGCTGATCGAGGCCTGAGGTGCCATCTTCTCGATCGCCTCGATCTTCTCGGGTTTGGACCAACCCCGAGCCCCGATCATGTAGCCGAAAGACCTTCCGGACGCCGCGCGAACACGCACTTCGGGTTGAGCTTGATCTTGTGCTGCTCAGTTGGCGAAGGTCTCCTCGAGGTCGCGAACATGGTCGCCCTCGGAGGGGCTTTTGACGATGATGTCGCCCACGAGACTTCAAGGTTTCACCGACCGTGGCTCGAAAGTCTTGGTCATTAGTCGCTGAAAGGTGGCCGTGCATTGCGCAGACGAACGACATGGTCGATAGCAATAGGTGCCAAACGGTGTGATGAAGGAAGTCTTGCTCGCCCCGATCGCCAGCCTTGATCTGGTGGTACCCCGTAAGCATCCAAGAAGCTCAAAGATCTTGGCATTCGCGATGGAGTCGACGATCCGTCGATATGTGAGCGGGAAGTTGTCCTTCGCAAGCCGAGTTCAACCCCGTATGATCGACGCAGACATTCTCCACTTCCTCCCTTCTTCTTACGACGATGATCGGGTTTGCACCATTCGAGATAATTGATCTCATCGAATGAAGCCGCCTTCAAGAGCTTGTCAAGGTTCTCCTTGATGACCGCGACCTTCTCCGGAGAACGACGCAGCTTCGGGCGCATGTGTCGGGAACCAGGTCCCACTGCAACTTGTGCTCGATCACCTTCCTTGGGGCGCCAGTATGTCCGCTGCTCCAAGCAAATATGCCCTTGTTGGCGCTGAAGGAAGGTGACGAGCTCGAGTTCCTATTTGAACTCAACTCGTACGAGACGTGGGACGCACTGGCCGTCATTTCATCAAGCGGCTTCGACCTTCGTTGTTGTTGGCTGGATCGCCGTCCGGCGGGCGTTCTTGGTCGGCGCCCGCTACACGCTAAGAAGACGCCAATGAGGGCCAAGGTTTTGGTCTCGCAGACCATGCGCCGCTTGTGTCGCCGCGACGGTGATGACGCCTGGGCCCGGCACTTCATGCATCGATGGCCATAGTGGTTGGTCGCCATGAACTTGACAGGCGGCCGCCCGAGGATGGCGTTAAGGGAGGTCGCCTCGACCACCTCAAAGGTGATCAACTCGGTGCGGAAGTTGTCGAGTCAGCCGAAGGTGACGGGTAAACGACACGCCCCTAAGGGGGTGGTCGAGCTCCGGGACTATCCCAAAGAATGGTATGGTGATGCTCTTGACCTTCGACGGGAATCTGATTCGGTCGAGCGCCCACCGCAACAAGTTAAGAGAGCTGCCATTGTCGACCATGACACGACCTAATCGTGGTGTTGCTTATGGTCGGGTCACGACCAAAGCGCTCTTCGTGTCTCAGGCCATACCGGAGGCGCGTCTTCCGAGAGAAGGTGATGGTGGCCTGCACTTCACTTGCGGTCGCTCGAGGGCTTCCCGCGGCGACTGGTAGATGGTCACTGCAATGCCTTTAACTCGCTGACCGTCCGTAAGTCGACGAGCCATCGAAGATGACGTCGTCCGGCGCTCGCCTTCTTGGAACTCCAAATCGAGGTCGTGTGCTCGCCTCCAGATTCACCGTGATTCGGCCGGTCGTCATCCTTCCGGAGCACGGGCATCTCACCGCCCATCGTAGAAGGCGCCCAGCTGATTCGCCAAGCCTGCAGTATCGGCAGGTCGTGGGCCGCCTATGGAATAGGCGATTTTGACTTCGTCATATCCCGCGCGATTTCGGTCTCCGCGCCGAAACATCGGCCTGTCCGAGAATCGGCGTTGGGTCTGCTTGGCTGGGCTGGTTCTTCGCTGGGAGGTCGACCTTGGCGAGGCTTAGAGTCCTCCCGAGCTCGGCCTCCGGACCTCGAGGACCTCACTGGCCATCCGCCCGAGACTATCACCATGGCCTCCGCGGTCGCTTTCGCTTCTTGGAGGTGGTGCCTTGGTCGGCGCCTCGAGTTGGATGGGCCGCCTCTGTTTGGTTCGCACTCAAGCTACCTTGGTCGTAGTCGCGTTTCAACGGACGGCATCGTCTGCCGTCTGCTGCATGCGCTCCGCCATGCGGAAGAGCTTGTTTACGCCGAGCCTCGACGTGATCTCCGTGTCGGTGAGAGACGCCGATCGCGGACCCCGAACTTGAAGGCTTTGATAACGGCCTCGCCGAAATGCTCGATCGTTCCTTGTGCGATGAATCGCCGCACAAAGTCGCGTAGTGGCTCGCTTTTTCGATGACGCGATCGTGTCTTTCTCGCCCGCCGCTCATAACAACTCGGAAGTTAGAGCGAAGAGCGCTCGATTCGGCGCCACGACAAGGGGAGCGTGCCGATTGAAAAGCCGGTCCTAGCGGCCCGCCCAAGACGGTCCGGAGGTAGTTAGCCATTACGAAGCTCATCCCCTCCGGCCGCTAGGATAGCGGTCGAATAGATGGACAGAACTCGTCGTGGGTTTTTGGTCCCGTCGGCGCTTCGATCAGCGAGCTGGCTTGAAGCTGCGCCGCCATCCGACGCGACGAAGGCCGCTTGAGTATGCCATGCAACCGTAGGCGGAGACAGCGCCGTTGGTCATGGTCACGCGCGACGAGATCTCGGCACGCCAGACTTCGAGTCGAGGCTCCCCGCGCCCAGACCTTCGGTGGGAACGACCATGGTGCCGAGCGCGGAGTCACTCGTTGGTAACGCAGCGGTCTCGACCCTCCGGCTACTGGGCCGAACGTCCCGGAGTGATCCAGATCCGCCGCGAGTTGAACGCTCGGCCCAAGCTCGTCTGGTTGGCGGTGTCTGTGGACGCGGCGGAGTCTGCGTCGAGCCTCGTCCGAGCCTCTTGCTCGGGGCTAACTCCGCAGGAGAAGTCCGACGCGGTGGCGGCGTGGCGTGTTATCGCGCCCTCCGGGAACGGGTCCCAGAGTGCCGACTTGAGCTGCGGAGGTTCGACCTCTGCCGCAGCCGATCGAGCTCTTCGCCGGGCTCCGCCGAAGAGTTCGACCTTGCCTCTATCGGGTCGGCCATGACCCGGCGATAATGAGGCGCTCCCCGGTGGGGAGGAGTCTGGCTGCCCGTAAGACGTGCCGGCTTTCTCTGGGGCTCTCCGCCGGGCGGTTATGGCTTGTTGATAGCAACCGCACCATCCGGTGAAGCGTCTTCGTGGGTCTGCGGATCACGGTCATCCGCGACCTCCTCGGCGCTGGCCGTCCGCCACCGTGACGGCCGCCGTCTTTGCGGCGAGTGGCGGTTAAGGCGAACAGGACACCGAGCCTGAGTCCGTGCGAGAAAAATCCATCGATGAAAGGCGCCATGCTCCCGAGATCCTGGTGTCATTCCTGCGAAAGAGCAAAACAATCGGGCCCCACGGTGGCGCCATTGCCACGACGATCGGGATCGCCGGCCGCAAGAAGTGAGGTAGGGGTAGAATGTTAAGGACGAGCAGCGGCGTTCACTCTAACGGAGGAAGCTAGCGGACGTGAGGATGGTCTGAGTGGCGACAACGAACACGAGACACAAGTTTTATAATCTGGTTCGAGCCCCTCGAAGGTAATGACTCTACTCCGGTGCCTTGCGGCGGTGACTTTCTTGTTATGTGGGTGTACGTAGCGGTGTTTACAACTCAAGATAGTAATGAAGATCCCTAGCTCGAGCCGCTGTGTGTTGCTGTTGTCCTTGAGCTCATGCATCCTTGGTCTTTATACCCCTTCTCGCACGCGAATCTGGCGGGAGAAACGCGGATCGTGGCTCTCAATGCGACCGAAGACAGTTCAGAATCGCTCCGGCTTGTTACGCCTCCGAGTCGCCCCCACGACCCGCTCTTCCAAGAATCGCAAGTCAATCGCTAGATCCGAGATCTCAAGCGGACCAGGATCAAACGAGACCCGCTTCGAGCTCGAGGTCGTGGCGAGGTCGAGCTTCAAGGACCGAGCTTGGGCATACCTGCCGAGGTCGAGCGCCCCAAGGCACACCAGTGTCGTGGTCGGGCCTACCGAAGTTGGGGAACCGTTCGACCGCCACGCCACGGCCAAGGAGTACCCAGCCCTCGTCATGTATCAACAAAGAATCGATCAATACAAAGAGACTTTCAAGTTAAACTACAAACTCCCCCTAAGTGTGTGCATCCATGTAATATATGGATTGGGAAACATGATGCACATTTGTGGTTAATATAATGGGGACATTCATACTTTAACTTGACTCCAAAGTATGCAACTAATATTAAGATGAATATGCAAACATACCTTGGGTTTTCCATTTTTCAATGCGATGAGACTAATCAAAGATATTCTAAATAAACAAGTTAGTCTCGATATAAGATTGTCATTAATAACAATATCGCATTAGGGGATAAACTCAATATTGGATTTGTCATTAACACAAGATTAGATTTGTCATTAACACCAAAACCATAACTAATGAAGGTTGAACTTACAGTTATGTTGGAGGCTTATACTGTTAGTGCATAATTTTGAGATGGATATATATGTTTATTACATGAGGTGTGTCGGGGATTGGACATTCGCCGAGGGCGACCATCGTAGCTCGACGGTCTTCGAGCATGCCCTTGCTCGGGACGCGTCCCCAGGCAGTCCGACCTCCGGGCCACTCCGACCTTCGTCGAGCTCCTCCCTCGAGCAGTCCTGCTCAAAGCCCGCGGCCGAGCGACGTGGCCCGCTGAAGATACCTCGAAGTTCGTCCAAAAGCCGGGCATGGTCTACGAAGAAGACGTGGCATTAACTACTGTGATGCGCTGGGTTGCGCGCCATAATCCATGCCCATGCATCCCCGTCGCGTGGTGCCGTGCGGTGGTGCGGCAACTGCTTCATCACGACGTCTAGAAACGATGGCGCCCCTGTAATAAATGTTTTGTCGCCTGTAATCCCCTATAAATACCCTCGCACACGAAGGATTGGGGGTTGGATTCAGCTAGGTCCAGTTAGTTCGGTTCATCCACTTCGATTCAACCTCACGCTTTCGTGGCTTGCTACGCCAACACGGAGAGTCGCTCTTAGAGCTGCCAGTGGTCCCCGAAAACAAGTCGGTTGTAATCCACTCTCACATATTAGTGCAATCACTGGACGTAGGGTTATTATCTCCCCTGCGAGAGGCCCGAACCAGACAAAAAACGACCCCTTGTGCCTTGTGATTATCTTGGTCACCTTGTTCAGTAGTTCGACAGGGCCTTAGACGCTATACCCCTCGCGGAAAAGGGGCCTTAGGTTGATCCCTCATTCAACAAGTAAGCTCAGCGGTGGACCGGTTCCCGAATCGTTGGCCATGGGCGCCGTCGTGAGGATCGGCCGAGTCCTTTCGCAAGGAATCCCTGAGGATGCCAAACTCACAAGACAATCAAGACCTCTGCGTCTTCGACGACGTGGAGGACGACGATGAATACTACGCCAGCGATGGCGTGGGTGGTGCGGCTGATCCAAAAGGCCACACCGAAACCAGGAGTCTTTCCCCGGTGGCCGCGGCGCGAGAGCCTTTCCTCCGCTCACAGCCGAATGCCCTCGTTCGCGAGGAAGAATCTGGCGACCTCCGTAACGATTGAGACGCTCCCGACCGTCTCGAGTTCAGCCAGGGGACCGCGGCATTTGACACCACTTCGGCGTCTCCCACGCGGTCCTGGTGTTCCCGCAGCGTCAACATGGCGGGAAGGGAGGGCAACCAAGAAGAGCGGCAGTCTCCAGCCGTTTCTCCTTGTCACCAGTACGATGCCGGCGAGGATCACCCGGAGCTGTCCCCGGGCAGGAACCCGGCGATCATCCATCGCCAACCTAGCGAGGGCGAGCCGGGTGGAGACCGAGCCGCGAAGATCGGCGAATACCACTCCCCAGAGCACTTGCGCGACCGCCTTCCAAGGTCGCCCCCCGTCGCCCCCCAGAGAGCCTTCGCGCCATGGCGACGGTCATGCGCGGCCTTCAGAACTTCTCCAACCAAGCGGACTTGGCGGCAATGGGAGCGCTCGTGGCCAAAAACACCGAAAAGCACTCTTGACATAGGGCTCCTGGGGCCACCGGTGGGCAAGGGCCGGGCGTTCCGGGGCCAGTAAGCATCACTCCCCGGCTAGTGCCTCCCGAAGCCCTGCTCGGGCCATGGCTTCTTGTCGGTACGCGAGGGCGCCGGGGCGGTTTCGGGCAGACCTCGCGGGCTCGCGGGCATGCCTCGTCCGCCCACGAGCAATCCGAGTGTTCTGCCTCGAACCTACCGTTGTCGCGTCAGCAGGGGGGCATATTTTCTCGCCTCACCCCATGCGCAAAGGACCGTCTGGGCCCTAAACGTTGTGATCGCCATGACCGGAGGGGTCGCCATGATGGCCTGGCCTTCGGATGCCGAGCCTTTTCGGTGTCCCTCCGCGATGTCTTGTGGCCGAGCAAGTTCAAGCCCGGCCACATCGAGCGTTTCATGGGACACAGAACCCCGACGAGTTCCTCTCAATCTACTCCACTGCCATCTCAGCGGCCGGCGGGGATGAGGGGGTTATGGCCAACTACCTCCCCACAGTCCTTGATGGCTCCGCCAGGACATGGCTCTTCAATCAGAAGGAGGGATCAATCCGCTCGTGGAGGCAGCTCTCTGAAGCCCTCCGAGCAAATTTCCAATTTGCTGCTACTGGCCAAGACCGCAACGGCGCGACCTCGGCGGCCGATCCAAACGGACAAAGAAACTTTGCGGGAATTCGTCCAAAGATTCATCAAGGTAAGGAACTCCATCCCGAACATCTCGGACGAGGCGGTTGTCCGGGCCTTCAAGTTCGGGGTCCGTGACGTCCGCCTCACACAAGATCTGGAGATCCACCCTGACCTGTCGGCCAACGAGCTGTTCCGCATGGCCGACCACTACGCGAATGCCGACGAAGCCATGCAATGGAAGAAGATGATCGACGAAGGCAAGCTGCCACCCCAGTCGGGCTTGGAAGGCCCCTCGAGCAAGAAGCGCTCGGGCTCCGTCGAGAAGAAGATCAAGAAGAAGAAGAGGAGCGCGGCGCCGCACCTGATGGCGCCGTTGATCGCCCGGCCGGTTCGTCTCCTCGCCTTTCGGAAGACGATGGCGGGTCGACCCACGACGGAGGCACGATGACCAGGATGGCAACGACCAAGTCCGCGGCAACCAAGATCGCGACGCCAAAGTCGCGGCGCCAGGCCAGCCGGAGAAAGGTGTGCCTCGGGCGACACGCTGCCGCTCCATCGGTGATCGGCCACGACCACCATAGCTGTCGGACTGAGGCATACACGAAGGGAGCAGCGTGAGGCTACGCTGGCGAAAACAAAAATTTTCTCGCATTCAACCGGGATACATGCGAGTAGTGGATCATGGATCATTACCCTTGGAGCGCGTTAGCGGCGGAAGAAGAGTGGGTGATCGTCCACGTACTCAAAGTACGATAGTAGATCTGCGGAGTTGATCGTCTCCTCCTCGCGATCGCGCCGCTGTAGCGTAGAGAGGAGTAAGCGTTCTCGCCAATCAGCGCCGAGGCAGATGCAACGACACCTCTACGGTATCCACACGTCCAGGGCTGGAACACCGTGCGCCGGTGTGCTAGCACCGCACGCGCGACGGCTAGGGTTTTGGCAGGGGAAGGGAGTCGATGGCTAGGGTTTCGTGGTGGAAAAACTCTTTTTCGCAGCGCCACCCTACGCCCCTTTATATAGAGCGCACGCTAATGGGCCTTCTATGATAGAAGCCCATTAGGAACCTCATCCCCGCAGATCCATATCCGTGAAACCCACTAATGGATCCTAATCCATTTTGGCATGTTCCAACTCGTTAAGTGTGCGACCCGTTAAGTTCATGCGCAAACGGCCATAGCCCTGGAAATCTCTTTTTCAGACCATCAGACAACAGTGGTTCCTAGCAGGATATGTTGTCCCCGAATGCACAAAGTGATCGTATTGGCTGAACCTTGATATACTCATATACCGATCCTTTTGCCACGCGATACCAGTCAAGCTCAAGGCAAGATGCGTGCCATCCTTGTGGTAGCTCGACCCATTCACTCGTCAATTTAATGGATATAATTCGTGATTAACACTTTAATCACTTTGGTATGGCCATGCACTTTTCCTTATCCATCCATACCGAGGGGCCCAGAGATATCTCTCCCATTATCAAGGAGGGGCAAATTCCATCTTGATCTCTTATATCTCACGTCATGTTTCATGGCATACCCGTAAGCTACCTTTATAACTCCCCTGCTACGGAGAAGCATTTGATAGACTCAAAGTATACAATTACACATGCTGAGAATCAATAAGAATCTCAGGTCAAAGGATCGTATAGATATACCACTCGAGACTACACCCTGATGGCACTTCTAAGATAACAATCTCATCAGTGTCTCGGAGCGGGTCTATCCAACCCCATGTTCTCTAACATGTGCCCACATTATTGATTTGATATCTCCATATCTATGGTATGTGAAACATTACCATCAATCAATACATGTCTTTGGTCGATCACTATTGTCCCACATAATGATATGTGACCAGGGATCGTTTAGAATAATATCATATAACCAATGTGTTTCACAATTAAGTCATACTCAATGAACAAAGGAGTGACATTTATTCATGGAACTGATAAGTACATGAACATAGACGTATGATACAATCATCTCACATGATCGCCTCTAGGGCATATCACTAACAATACCATCTAGAGAAATTTTACAACGGCGAAGGCCCCATGCCCACGCTGCCAGAAAAGGGAGACGGCGGCAAGGGCAAGGGCCCCGCCCACGATGACGATGACAATGACATGAGTTACCAAGTACCCCGCAACCACATAGCCGTAATATTCGGGGGCTCCTCGGCCTACAAATCCCGCAGGGATCTGAAGGAGGCGGCACGGGAGGTCGGCCATATCGCCCAGGGCAAGTCGCCCGTACAATAGCTCAAGTGGTCCGAGCTGCCCCTCACTTTCTCCAAGGACGATTGTCCCCTTAGAATGACCAAACCCCAGAAGCTCTCGTTGGTTGTGAGCCCGACCATCAACAATGCCAAGGTCGGCTAGGTTCTCATCGACGGCGGGAGCTCCTTAGATCTCATATCCGCCACGGTCTTGGACGAGATGCAAGTCCCTCGTTCCAAGATCAAGAGCATAGCCGTCCCGTTCTTCGGGATCGTCCCCGGCACCTCGATCAAGCCTCTTGGCCAGATCGTTCTGCCCGTGACGTTTGGGGGCCTCACGAACTTCCAAACCGAGCTAATCAACTTCGAGGTCGTTGACTTCAAGTCGGCCTACAATGCCATCCTGGGCAGGCCATCCCTCTCCAAGTTCATGGTCGCCACGCATCATGCCTATCAATGCCTGAAGGTCCCCGGACCGAAGGGCGCTATCACTGTCAAAGGCGACCATAGGGCGGCCTTGAACTGTGACGAGAATCGCTTCGATATATTGGGCGGTTGTCTCAACGCGGCCCCAACCAAGGCGGCGCACTTCGGCCTAAAGTTACCCTCGGCCGGGAGGAGAAACCAAGGCGGTCCCTCGAATGAGGCCGACCGCCCAAGGTCTTCCATCCGAGATCTTCCTAGATCCCAAATAGGAACTCGAGCTCGTCACTTTCCTCCGGAGGGAGCAGACGTGTTAGCCTTAGGAACCGTTCGACATGCAGGGGTCCCAAGGGAAGTGATTAGTCTGAGCTAGCTATTGACTGATAAAAGACACATGCGTTAGAAGCTCAGCGATTTTCCCTGAGAAAGCGAGCGATCATCCGGGAGGAACTCGACAAACTCCTCAAAGCCGCCGTCGGGAGGTCGAGCATTCGGAGGGTGGCAAACCCGGTCATTGTCAAGAAGAAGGCGGCAAGTGGCGCGTGTGCGTCGACCACCGCCTAAACGCGCGTCGCCTGGCGGACAACTTTCGGCGCCGCGCGCATTGACCAGCCCGGTCGGCGAAGCAGCGAGTCTCGTGATGAGCTTCCTGGACGCCTACTCGAGCTATCACCAGATTAGCTTGTCCCCCGGAGACGAAGAGAAGACTTCCTTCATTACTCCATTCGGCACGTTCTGCTACACGACCATGTCTTTCGGTCTGCGGAATGCCGAGGCAACCTTCCAACGCTTGATGCAGAAAACTTTCCAGGACCAAATAGGCCGAAACCTGGAAGTATATGTAGATGATATTGTAGTTAAGAGTAAGCCCGCCTCGAGTCATGTATCTGACCTCGAGGAGACCTTTTGTAATCTCAGTAGACATCGAATAAAGTTTAATCCCGAGAAATGTGTCTTTGGGGTTAAAGCGGGCAAAGTACTCGGGTACCTCATCGGGCCGCAAGGCATCGGTGCCAACCCGGAGAAAATCGAGGCCATCGAAAGGATGCGACCCTTGAGCTCCATAAAGGAGATCCAGACCCTGACCGGACGCATGGCGGCCCTAAGCCGCTTCATTTCCCGATCGGGCGAGCGCGGTTTGCCCTTCTTTAAGGCGCTCCGCAGGCACGAGGGCTTCGTCTACGGACGAAGAGGTCGACCGCTCCTTCGAGAGCCAAGCGGTACTGTCAGCTCTCCGATCTTAGTCACGCCAAGGTCGGGTGAACCCTCTCTTTGTACTCATGGCGACCCCTATCAGCAGCGCGGTCTTTGGCGATCGGCGAGAAGGGGTGCAGCGACCAATCTACTACGTCAGTGAAGTCTTTCACGGACCAAAGGAGCGGTACCCTGAGGTCCAGAAGCTTCTGTACTCGCTGCTCGTGGCTTCCAGGAAGCTGCGCCACTATTTTCAAGCTCACAAGGTCGTCATCCCGACCAACTTTCTACTTAGGGAGATTCTAAGAAATCAAGACGCCAGCGGCCGAATAGCAAAGTGAGCCATGGAACTCGTAGAGTTCGACATCCAATTCTCTGCCTGCACGGCGATCAAGTCCCAGATCTTGGCGGACTTCGTGGCGGAATGGACGAACCCCTTGACCCGCCACTAAGTCTCACGAAGTCTGGGGCGGCTACCTGACCATGTGCCGACGGCTCCCGAAGCTTCCGAATGCTCGGGTCAGTGTCATGCTTGTGTCCCCTCAAGGGACCAGCTCAGACGTCATTCAACTGCACTTCACCGCAACCAACAACGCGGCGGAGTATGAAGGCCTCTTGGCCGGGCTCCGAGCGTGCAAGGCGCTCGGGGTCCAGCGACATAAGTGAAAGGCGATTCACAGTTGGTCGTCAACCAAGTCAACAAGGAGTATCAGTGTTCCGATAACTCAATGGTGCTTTACTTGGTTGAGGTGAGGAAGAGGAGCGGTACTTCAGAAATTTTGAAGTACTCTACATCCCCAGGAAGGATAATTCCCTAGCCGACCATCTTTCCAAGGTCAGTTCCTCGCAGATGCCCGCCCCCCCAGGGGCGCTCGTTGAACATCTGCACAAGCCCTCCATTCCCTCTGTAGAGGAGGCAACCCCCCAGATGCCCGCCTTGCCCGGGGCGCCAGTTGAGCATCTGTGCAAGCCCTCCGTTCCTCTCAGAGGAGGCCCAAAGAGCGTCGTGAACGTCTCCTTCCTCGAAGCAAAACCTGCATGGATAGCGCCATTCATCGATACCTTGCCCACGAGACCGCTTCGAGGAAGCGGTAAGCGTTCCCGTCTTACAAGGCGGTCCTCGGCTTACAAACTAGTCGAGAGCGCCTTATACCGCAAAGGGGCACTTGGAGTCCTCTCCAAGTGTATATCTCGGGAAGAGGGCGATTTCTTTCTCAGGGACATCCATGAGGGAATGTGCGGCACTCACTCGTCCTTCCGGACGCTCGTGAGCAAAGCATTTCGCCTGGGATATTATTGGCCGACAGCTTTAGACGACGCTCGGGTACTTGTGGCGACTTGCCGGGCGTGCCAGTTTCACGCCCGAAAGCCCCACCAGCCAGCGTACGCGCTGCAGACCATCCCGCTCTCATGGCCATTCTCGACCTGGGGGGCTGACATTCTCGGGCCTTTCCCCCGTGCTCGAAAGAGTTGCAAGTACTTGCTCGTCGCCATCGACACTTTCTCTAAGTGGATCGAGGCCGAGCCTGTATCAACCATTTCGGCTCAAGCAGCCAAGAGATTTTTCCGCAGCAACGTGGTGACGCGCTTTGGGGTCCCCAATCGCCTCATCACGGATCGCGGCACCAGTTCACTAGCGGCTGTTCGGGCCTCTGCGAAGACATCGAAACTAAGATGTCTGCCTCTCGTAGCTCATCCATGAGCAACGCGGAGCGGCCGAACGAGCAAATGGCCAAATCCTTCAAGGGATCAAGAAGAGGTCTTCAACGACCTCACCCGGAGACGGCGGATCGTGGGTGGGCGAGCTTCCGTTTCGTTCTGCAGTGCATGCGCACCACGGCGAGAGCGAGCTATGGGCGAGACGTCCTTCCAGCTCGTCTATGGTGCCGAGGCCGTCCTACCCGCCGAAATCGTGCTCGGGTCTCCAAGAGTCCACATGGCCGATAGCATCCACCAAGGACGTGAGCGCCGCCTTGACCTCGACCTCGCCGAAGAGGTGCACGAAAGGGCGTTGCTCCGATCCGCCGTCTACCAGCAAGCTCTTCGCAGGCACGCGGCCAAGTCAATTCGGCCCCGAGCCCTGCAGGTGGGGGATCTCGTCCTACGGCGCATTCAGGATATGTCAAAGGCTAACAAGCTCTCCCCCAAGTGGGAAGGTCCTTTCACGGTCGTCTCGATGGCACGCCCGGGGGCTGTCCGCTTGGCAAGGGAGGATGGCCGCGTGCTCGCGAGCTCGTGGAATATCGACCAGCTGCGCAAGTTCTATGTCTAAACTTATGACCTATTTTGCACCTTATATATATTTGCGTTTTTCCTCTCTTTTTAGGAAAGTGGCACTTTCGCCGCACTCACGCACGCAATGTCTGTTTCCCCCAAGATGCTGTAAAAATATATATAAGGTCACTGCCTTTGGTAAGCCGGTCCAATCTCGCACAAGGGCACACTTTGTTCTTTTTCCGCGATCTTGGTGACGAGACAAGTGCGTCGGGCGCAATTAGTCACTGCAAATTCCTTCTACTCTAAGTTCAGGCTGGCGCGCGCACGATCGCACAAGGAGCCACGACCAACACCCCGACACTAAAGCTCGCCACCTGGGGCTCTAGTCTCAACAAACCGACCTTGGTTCGCAGTATCTCTTCGCTGCGTGATACAAGTCGCATACAGACAACCCCTTGGTCGGTCCGGAGATTTACTCTGGCGCGCGTGTGTTTGGTCGTCGCGCACCCTGTCGGGCAACCGTGCGTCTTTCCTCGCATACGACCATACTCGCAACTCAGGGGTATGCGTCCTAAGCGTTAAGGAGGTCTAGGCCTTGGACGGGGGGGGACGCGCTCTTTCCCAACTCTCCTGCGAACGAGCCCGTGCTCGCAACTTAGGTGCACGACCTTCATTCGCAGCAGGGGCTTGGGGGGAGCAAGTTGCCACGCTAACATCATTTCAAAAATCGCGACCAAGTGCTTCATTCTGTCTTGCCAGTGTAACATTGCTTCTTTCTTAAAGACATGTTACCTTTGTGAGGATGTTCTTCGCGCATTTCGGGCTTGTGTCGCCCACGTTTCGTTCTAACCTGCGATCGACCTACTTTTCGCTGTTTGCCTCGTGGTCATTATTTACAGGGAAAAGCCAAGCAAGAACAAAAGAAGCATTGCAACAGGCGCAACCCTTAACCAAAAGAAAGGTACATGCTCCGACAGCATAGTCGAAAGTCAACCAGAAACATCGAAAGAAGAAAAAGAGCGCCCTAAGCGCCGCGGTGAAGCTTCTGCCGCAGATCGTCAATCTTGGCCTCGAGGTCGAGCACCTTCCGCCGAGCTTCGCGACCCTCGCGGGCCTCCCCGTGGAGTTGCTCTAGCTCCTCGTTACCTTGGGCGACAAGTTTGGCGGCCGCTCACGCTGCCCGCTCTAGGTCCGCCACCTTTGATTCAAGCTCAAGAGCCTTCGACCGACTCGCGGCAAGATCCTTCCCCGCTTGGCAGGAGTTCAGCCTCTGCTGCTCGAGCTTCTCCTCGAGCGCAAGGACCTTCTCTTTGGCCCCGGTGGCGTCATCCTCGGCCTGACGGGAGCGCAGCTTTTCTTGCTCAAGCTCTTGCTCGAGGCCAAGACTCTTCTCCTTATATGTCTGGATGTCCGCCTCCGCCAGGCGGCACCTATGCACGAGTAGGGTGTCCCGGGCTTTGAGGTCGCCTTCGCGCTGCTCGAGCTTGGCTATCCGTGCCTCGTGTTCCTCGAGCAATCCGGCTACGTCCTCGGGGACGGTCATCGCCGCGTCAAACTCCTCCAGGGTCTTCTGAAGAAGCTATAGACGGGATAAACTCAGGCGCCGCCCTTAAAACTCAAAAAGACGAAACTACTACGACGATAGAAAGAAGCATCCTCACCAAACCGAAGCCCGTGCTGACAACTTCCCGGAAGCGCTCGACGACCTCACGCCCCCGAAGATCTTCGAGCTTCCTAGGGGGTTGGGGGCTTCCCCCGATTCCTTCCAGGAAGGCGGGTTGATTGAAGATGCTGAATCATCCCCCCGGGCACGAAGTCCGCCCTGAGGCGCCACGCTCCCCTCCTGAGTAATCAGTTTGCTCAGGGTTTTCTCGCTGCTCACCGATGCATGCTGTTCGCTCGGTGGCAGCATAGGATCACCCCGAGCATACGGCCCGCTCTGGGCGGTTGTTGTCTCACCCCAAGCATGTTGTTCACTCGGGGGCTTCGCGCCTTCACCCCGGGCAGGCAATGTGCCCGGGGATTACAAGCCTTCCTGGGCAGTCCTTCCGCCCAAGGCTCTGAGACTAACCCCCTCCTCTCCTTGTGCACCCCCCGTGCTGGGGAGGGCGAGAAGCTCGTCCCGGGGATGCATTTCCTCCGGGGCGGTGGGATCCACCCGCCTCGCCGCGTCGGCAACGAGTGTTCTTGCCGCCATATACGCCATTGCGATGTCGGCGGCGCGGGCGATCTCCCTCTCTACGACACGATCGAGGAGCTCGTCAATCATTTTGTGGAAGTTCGGAGAAGACCTACGAGCTATGTCGCCCACGTCAGCTGAGTGGGGCTAGCTCGGGTAAAGAATGCACGAAACTAAGGCAAACAAGGCTCAAGACTCACCTTCGGCCAGGCCTTCGTCGCCACCTCCGGACGGGTTCGCCGCCGCCGCGACCACCATTTCGGCTTTCTTCTCCGCGGCATGGGTAATCCTCGCCAGCCGGGGACTTACCTCCTCCATGTCGACTTCCACCAGCGCCCTCTCCGAGCTTCCGCTCTCCGTCGCGAGGGGCTGCGCAACCTAGTCGACGATCGCAAGGGCCCGGGTTTTCTTAGCTCGCTCGACCTCGGCCCTTAAGTCGACAAGCTCTCTCTTCAGTGCCTCCCGCTCGGCCTGCACCATCCCTTCGATCAGTCTTCCCTCCGCCTCGATCTGTTCCACTTAAACCCTCAGACTATAGTTCTTCAGCCAGAGCCTCAGGCGGCTTACCTCCTCCTTCCGATTGGCGTACTCCTTGTGGGGTGCCGGCGGATCCTTGGACGCAGCCGCCTGCCTCTTCGACGACGGGTGGTCGCCGGAGGTGGGGCGCTCCTCTTACCCCTCGTGCCCTTGGCCCGGGGGGCTGGGATAAGCACTCCCTTGCCGCTCGCCAGGGGCTGAAGCTCGGCCACCACCAAGTCCAGGGCGGTCTTCTCCTGCAACAATGCACAAAGGAAACATCAGAAGGGCTCAGGATGCTTTCCCCCGAGCATGAACTACGAAGCAACTTACCACGTCGCTCCGCTCGAGCACGTTTTTCGGGATTTACCGTTTGCGCTCGAGCTCTTTGCCCTTGGGGGTGCCGAACATCTTTCCTACCCTCTTCTCCAGCCAGTCGAAGCCCGGCGCTGTCGTCAGGCAGCAAGTAAGGTCAGCACGAACCCAAGCGGCGGAGGCAGAGCAAAGAGTCTTCAAGGTTGTGAAGCTTACCAGAGGTGCCTTCGCGGGTGATGTCGTCCCACCCGGTGATCTCGTAGAAGGGGTGCTCCCTCTTCCTTAGGGGGGACACCCTATTCCTGAGGAAGTCGCGGACGATGTCCCGACCAGTCAGCCCCATGTTCGTGAGCTCACTGATCAGCATCAGGATCCGCTCCTCCCCGGGCGCGATGGGTAGGCGCGGCATCTCGGCGTTGGGTGCCGCCGCCTCAATATAACGCAGGCGGCTCCCTTCCGCCTTCCGCAGGTAGAACCAGGAATCAGCCCAGCCCGCGACCGAGTCCTTGAGGCTGAAGAAGGGGTACTAAATGCAGGCGTTGGGGCCTCGGTAATCTGATACCGGTCGCGAGCCTTGCGGTCGGAACAAAGAGTAGAAATGGAAGAAAAGGCTGGCCGTGGGAACGACGCCCACGAAGGCCTCGCAAAGGTGGGTGAAAATGGTCAGGATCAAGATGGAGTTGGGGTTCAGATGTGTAATCTCGCACTCGCAATACACGAGTACGGATTCCACGAACTCACTCTCGGACATTCGAAGCCCGTTGATGGTGTATAGCTCGCACGAGACTATCTCGTCGTCGTGCGGCGCCGGAGCCGATTCGCCTTCAAGAATTCGCCAGGAGTACGGATCAAGGTAGCCGAAATCCTGGAGCACCCGAAGCCTCTCTGCGGTGGTCTTGCTCGCGCCAAACTTCGCCATGAGGAGAGTTGGAGGAGGGGGGGCGCTGGCGCAAGACGAAGAAGTTTGGGAGCAGGGATGCCTTTCTGGGTTTAGAGGGCGAATTACAGGAGAAGAAAAGCCTGCAAAAATTGTTCCCGCCTGGCATTTATAGGCGGGGGAGCCGAAGCGGGCCGGCAAGGCGGTGCGTGGCAGTTCGGTTTTTAAAACTGTCCTATAAAGGCGCGGTTTCCAAAAACTGTTAGAGTCGTACCCGCAAAGCTTCACTGAGAAGGAACCGCGACTTCCTGCCCTCGCTTTCTAGGTGTTGCCTGGGTTGGTCCTTGGACAAATGCGCCCGTCCCCGAGCAAAGGTTGCTCGAATGCTGCGCCAGTTTTTCGCCACAAGTTGTCCATCCCCGAGCAAAGTTGCTCGGATGCTGCGACAGTCTTTCACCGCGGGATTCCCGTCTTCGAGCGGGAATCCTCGGGAGTCTCGGTAGGTCTTCACCGTAAGGCTCCGATCCTTTGGTAGGCGTATGGAGGCTTAAGGCGGAGTCCTCAGCGAGGCACCTCCCCCCTTTAGCCTCGGGGGCTAGCTGTCGGGGATTGGACATTTGCCGAGGGCGACCATCGTAGCTCGGCGGTCTCCGAGCATGCCCTTGCTCGGGACTAGGGGTGGAAAAAAAACTCGAAACTCGCGAGTTAAACGAGTACTCGAAAACTCGACTCGACTCGGCTCGAACTCGTTTCTTAACGAGTCGAGTCGAAGCTGGTTTTGAACTTCGTTAAAAAGCGAGTTAAGCGAGCGAGCTAACGAGTTATCGGCGAGCTAACGAGTTAATCGAGCTACATGGAAAAAAACCCTAAATCCCCTAAATGACTAAATCCTAAATCCCTAACGAGTTAATCGGCGAGCTAATGAGTTAATCGAGCTACATGAATCAAATATGTATGCTCTCTTGCTCACATTACTAACGAGCTTAACAAGTCGAGTTCGAGCCAACTCAAGTTTATAACGAGTCGAGTCGAGTTGAACTTCTAGCTCGTTAAGATAACGAGTCGAGTTTGGTGACTCGTTACCTTCTAGGAGTCTCTGGGAGTCGAGTCGAGTCATTTCGATATCCACCCCTACTCGGGGCGCATCCCGAGGCGATCAGACCTCCGCCACTCCGACCTTCGTCGAGCTCCTCCCTCGGCGATCTGTTCAAAGCCCCCACGAGCGGCGGCGTGGCCCGAAGATACCTCGAGTTCGTCCAAAAGCACAGCACGGTCTCTACGAAGAAGGCGTGGCATTAACTCTGTGATGCTTTGTGGTGCAGCTACCGCAATCGCCCACTGTACCCGCGTCGCGTGGTGCCCGGTGAGTGCGCGATATGACTCTCGACGTCTAGAATAGTGGCACGCCCCTTGTAATAAATGTTTTGTCGCCTGTAATCCCCTATAAATACCCTCGCAAGCGAAGGATTGGGGGTTGGATTCAGCTAGGTCCAGTTAGTTCGGTTCATCCACTTCGATTCAACCTCACGCTTTCGTGGCTTGCTACGGCCAACCTGGAGAGCCGCTCTTAGAGCTACCCAGGGTCCCCCAAGCAAGCTGGTTGTAATCCACTCTCACATATTAGTGCAATCACTGGATGTAGGGTTATTATCTCCCCTGCGAGAGGCCCGAACTAGACAAAAAACGACTCCTTGTGCCTTGTGATTGTCTTGGTCACCTTGTTCAGTAGTTCGGCAGGGCCTTAGACGCTATACCCCTCGCGGAAAAGGGGCCTTAGGTTGATCCCTCATTCAACAAGTAAGCTCGGCGGGGGACCGATTCCTGAATCATCGACAAGGTGTGATTTCAGGAGTGGCCTCAACCTCACACCACTTCAATCTTTGTAGATAAAGGGCAAGTACATCATATAATGATGATAAAATGATATGAATAAAATAGTTGAATTGATAATTGACCTTTTGTTGACCTATATGAATATTATCAATTGTTGCCATTGTTTATGCTCATCATATGTGTTGATTATGTTAATGATAAAGAGAATAAGTCGTGGTATAATTTATATCAATTGCATATTTGCATTAATGATGGACTAGGTGACCTGTGTGGGCCTCTATATCCCACTTGTGGTGGGCATGAAAGTCCTACCGCTGTAGGCCCCTTCACGGGATGGAAGGGAATGAGGGTGCGACACTGACGGATATACACTCAGCTATACCGGTATAAGATATGAGATGTGCATAGTGTTGGTGACATGCCCTTGAGACAATCATAGAGATGATTGTATCACGCCTTATATTTATGGAATAATATAATTGTTTGTCATTTGAATAAATATCGATTGGATTAATTAACAAGTAAGTGACTTGTTCGTGCAACTTTTCCATATATCGATGTTATTCAAGTTATCTCTGATCGGTTATTATAATATAGGACGATTATTCTTCATAAATCAGCACATGTACTAATTGATGACCATGTTTCACGAGTCATAGAGATATGGAGATATCTAATCAATAATGTGAACACATGTTAGAGAACATGCATTGGATAGACCCATATGATATACTACGAGAATTGTTATATATATTCTTATGTGTCATCAGTTAGTCTCATGCATAGTGTATGTATGATTTTTAGACCTGAGATTGTCATTGGTTTCGTAGATGTGCAATGGTTTACTTAGGAGTTGCCAAACGCTACTCTTTAACCAGGTAGTTATAAAGAAAGCTTTCGGGTTTACCATGAAACATGCTGAGGTACATGAATGATCAAAATGGAATTTTCTTCTCCTATATAACGGAGAGATATCTCTGAGCCCCTCAAGGTAGATAGATTAAGAAAGTGCATAGCCATACCGAATGTGATTAAGAGTTAATCCAGATAAATTGTTCCACTCGTAGGATGACACCACTTTCGCCTTGAGCTCGATCTGATATCGTGAAGCAAAAGGAACATGACATTATCACACTATATTAGTTCATCTGATGTTTTATGGATATTTGGGAATCGATATGTATTGCTAGGTACCGCTATCGATTATCGATCGAAAAGGTGTTTCTGAGTCGTGTCCAAATATGCATGAACCTACAGGGTCACACACTTAAGGGGTTGAAATATAGTGGTATAGTTGGATCCGTCACTAATGGGCCAAGTGGGTTTTGTCCTTCAGTTGGGTCCTAATGTAGGGTTCCGCCGTGAGGGAGAGGCAGCTATTTAAAGGGGTTAGCGGTTGCAAAAGACTATCAGAGAGGGTGCAGGCACCAAAACCCTAGCTGTCACCACTTGAGCCTTCCCTTGCACTCTGGTGCTAGCACACCGACGCATGGCGTTTTTTGCCCCGAACGTGAGGACACCGGTAGAGGTGTTGTTGCTACTGTGACACTGATCGAGACGATCGACCACTGCGTGAGGAGGATCGACCACCGCAACGAGGAAGATCGACCACTGCAACTGGACGTGCACTTCGTTGATTCGGGCTGCATCAATTACCTTCCGCTGCGTTGCACATCTAGCAGTAACGATCCATGATCATTTACTTGCGAGACTTTCTGGTTTACAAGGTAGAAATTTTTATTGTGTACTAGTGTAGCTTACCCATATCCCTTCACATAGAATATAAAGCATAATGCATTGCATGAATAAAAGGAAAGAAGTGATTTGAATAGATGAGCTTTCTTTTATTTGTGGATAACATGACATGATAAATTCTACTCAATGGTTATTTTAATGTGTTGTTATTGTTATATGATGTATTTTACTGAGCTTTGGACTATCGCTTGTTTGTTTAATGTTTTAGGTGTTTTGAGGCTGGCACACTAGGAAAGGAGTAGCACAGACACATCATACATCACTACTTTACCTTCATGATACTATTTAGCATTTTGAACTTGCATAGTTAATGAATAATAAATAGACTCAGCCATAAAATAATTTAGTGGATGCAAACTTGTAATGATTTAATTTATTTGGTTAAGATATGTTTGTGGCTTGTTATTATATTTTATGTATGTGTTTCGTTTGGCAGTCTCGACAAAGTTAAGTACAAGGTAAGAATATTTTTCACACACATGTGTTCACTACCTTGAAAAAGGTAATCAGTGGCGGTTCGAAACTGCCATCAGTGATGGTTTTTGAACCGCCACATATTTAGTGCCACTGATAATCCAGGATTATCAGTGACGGTTCTAGAACCGCCACAGATAACATTATTTGTGACGGTTTTTGGCTAGAACCGTCACTAATACCCATGATATCAGTGACGGTTTGAGCCAAAAACCGCCACTGATACTAGTACTATCGGTGACGGTTTTTGGCTAGAACCGTCGCGATGTCATGGATATCGATGGCGGTTCTAGCAAAAAACCGTCACCGATAGTACTAGTATCGATGACGGTTTTGGCTAGAACCAAATCCTTGATTGTCGACACAGAAAATAAAAAGCGGCATTTGTGGCTAGCCTCAGGCGATGCTAGCCATGCCCTCTGTTATTGGAAATGCGGAAGATGAATTACCAAATATATATCTGACCACAACACCACTTGGCATAAATACCAACTAAACCAAACATGAATCAACATACAAGATGCGATTATAAGGGTAAACAAAAAGTTAAGTGGTGAAATTTAGTATATGCATGGTAAGACAAATTACTTTGTTGAGCCCATTCACGTATCCTAACATCTTCATTTGTTAATTACATATATAGTACTACAACGAGGTCATAAGCGGAAACAATTGTATGTAGAATTTTACAAGGAATTTCATATATCGGGCATCTTAGTGGAGATGATTGATGATTATAATAGCAAAAGCACCAGCTGACTTGGCAACCTTAGCTTATGTAGTGAATTTGCGTTTCCCCTTTGCACTAACAAAACATCTCCAACAACCTAGATAAAGGAGTAATCAATCACTATGTAGGAATGTAGGAAAAATCGAAAAAATCGCAAATAGCTACACCATGATTTCGAAAGAATAACCTTTTCTTTGGGGCGGGTACAACAATCAAAAGGTTCGATAACAATAGACTTGTTAGGTTGACATGCTTTTCCTTTGACAACAATCAAAAGGTTACGATAACAATAGACTTGTTCGGTTTGACTCACCGAACGAAGCAAGAGCACTGCATGAGGCCAATCACCTTTGGAATTTCCCGTTAGTCTATTTCCTTGAAGTGACCTATGAAACATTCAATGCAAAGATTAAGCATAAAAACTAGAACTAAGCATCTATATGCATGAGAAGATAAGTCAAGCGAATCGACCGTGAATGAAACAGTATGTTGCAAGGATATGGATAAAGTCGACATAGAAGATATGTGCGAAATCGGGAAGACTTACAAGTGTGGCTACTTGAAGGAAACCTATGTTGTAAGGTATTTCACGAGAGATTTGGTTATCTGAAATGTCCTGCGTTCCACATAAGAAGCTCGCATCATAGTATTCTTAACTTATGAGCATCACAAGTATCAATAGAATCTTAGTAAGCAACATACAAAATCTCAAAGCTAGTGCAGTTCCTATGCTCTCTGGAATGGATCTGTCAGTTGTTTCCTCTTACATCACTTCAGATCTTGGAAGAAAAAAATGTCAATAAGATCAAGTGTGTGATATGAGCGGCATCTTGAGGAGCGAAGACTTACAAGTACCAAAGAAAATATATTATGGTAGCTTATATCACCATCCGAGTTATATATGCACATTGAGGTTAAAAATTAAAAGAAAATCCTATGAAAGGGACTCACCTCAACAGATGAGTTTTATTCTTATAATCTACATTGATGAACCCATCGATACCTTTCTTCCCTAGGTGCTCATGGAACCTTCAATACAATGAAAAGGTTGTAGAACTATCAAGCACTAACCATTTCAAGTGTTGAACAAGAAAATCAAAATCATTCACATAACTATCGAGAATGAGACAAAGCGAAAAAAGGTCAATAGTCTTACCTACATATATATCCTCATCGATATTGATGATGCGAGAGGCTTTACTAATTCCACCCTCGTTATATGAAAAATTGTATCAAAAACATCTGGATGACCATAATGCATCCTCACTCTGCAAAAAGTTATACGTGTTGACGAGTTGACAATCTGTGATACTCATGTTCCTTCTCAAAAGCGTCAAAGTCTCTCATCACATAAAACCAAGTAATTTTTTCACTTGGTTAGTTTATCAAACTATTACATACACATGAAATAACTTCATATGAAAAAATAACCATGTAAGGCAAACACATGAAATATTTAGAAGTGCCACTCGCATGTGTGTACATGTGTTCCTCAAGAAGACAAACATACATGCTACAGAGAGCGAACCACTGACAAGAGAAGTGGCATTGAGGAAAGAAGGGGCTCCCATTTCAAAGGTACAAAGAGTTATTTACACTTTGTAATGAAATAGAATTGAAGTAACAAAAGCCTAAACTAGTTTTCTAAACTAGAAGCCTATGGGTCTTCGGAGCTTGGAGACACGTGATGTGAGACATGAGTATGGAGGAGTGGATCGTTGTTGTCTTCGTCATAAAACTCGCCTTTTTTGTTGAGTATTTCCTTCATGATGAAGTAGGCGAGTGCCCTGAACGGCTTGGATTTTGAGCAAGCGATCCTACCAGAGATGACTTGAGGCGCAGAGGTATGAAAAAAGTAATTAAGAGAGCATATAGAAATCGAGTGGCGCGAATCGATGTGTCATGTCAGCATGACTGACCTCCACGTCATTGTCTTTTATTGTGCAACTTAAGATTTCCCGCATGTACTGGCACACGAAGTACCCACATAGATTTGTTCCTTGCTTCTGCTTGTGACACTGCGAAAATTGAATGAACTAAGATGTCGTCGAAGGAGCTATTTACTATGAAATACGATATAAGAATATTCCTTGCGTGCGTACCGGAAATTTAGTACAGATTGTAAGGGTTTTCTAGTATGGGCCGTGTCTCGTGCTCTTCTGACAATATCTTTTGAACGCCTCGTTGATTAAACGTGTCATCACTTCATAGTCTGCTTTAGGTTTATCCAGTGGATCCATGATCAGCATCTTGCTCTTATGCGGATGAATTACTATGAGAATCGATGGAATCTGGATGCCATAGCCATTAGTCGTTACGTCGAGTAAATAACTAAACCAACGAGTAATTTAACTCGCTAGTGAGGAACTTACTTAAAATTGTATGGTACAAGTATAAACTCCTTGTCTTGTAGTTTAAGCAAAGCTTTATATACGCACTCCTCGACCTCCTTTGGTACTCTCACGATTTCGTCTTGGCAAACCGCTCCCGGTCGAGGAATCCCATCGCCCCTTGGTTCTTCGTAGTTCTTGAATCTCGTATCTATATAACGAAATAGTTAGACATGACATTTATCGGTATTACGTGAATGTAGACCAAGATTGATATATTAGACACTTACATTGTCCAGCATCTCAAAAAACATATGTCGAGGGCGTCATGATAAAACAAGTTGTGCATGTTATCGAATTCTATTAAGAAGTAGCCATAGCCCTCGTGGTGAAAATGTTCCTCACGGAACACTGCAGTGATCACCTTTGGGAGTACGTCTTGGTTGGATCGCTCCATGTACCATGCATGTAGTCGCTGCATCATGGGTGTTAGACTGTTTAACTTCGAATCGGTGACTAAGGGCTTCCCAACCTCAAATTTCAATTTTGGTTGATTTTCTTGTTCATCAGACTTTGCCTTGCCCTTACTTTTTTCTCGAACGACATCATACTCGATCTGGCTTCCCCGATCTAGCCGTCACTACTGTCTAATGTGCCATTTTTTGGGATCAGGGGTTGTAGGTTTGTCCTTTGAAGTACCAGGTGTTACAGGTTTCTGCGTTGAAGTACTAACAATGGCCATCTTTATGGGGTCCTCAATGGATTTCTTTGGTACCTCATCTTGCTTCTTCATCGTTTCACTCTATCGTGTTTGGTGACGGATGCGGATTGCACCGCAGAAAGGCCGGCCTTTGCATGGTCCAAGACGATATCGAGAGGTCGCTTTGGATGGTCCAAGACGATGTCACGCTTGCGCCTTTGGATGAATGAGTGGGCGGCACTTCCTAGAGTTGTTATCTCATCATTGGCGGGTTTTTCTAGCCCGATATCAAGAAGCGTGGTAATCTTCAGGTCCACGGACCTTTGCATAACTGGCGGTATCGGGGCATTGTGCAAGACACCCCTTTTTGGCACGGATAAGCTACCTGGCAAAGATGTAGAAAGATGTTCATCACGCACGCGTTGAGTCGACAGTGTGGGGTCCTGTATGTTGTCCACAAGATAATGGTTTAGGTCGCTTGTCCGGGCGTGGACCATAGCTCGCTGGGGACGACACAGAGGGCCGGAGAGAGCATTTTCGACTGCGTCTGCTCAAGGCTTCTTGTACTTGTCGTTGAACTTGTTCGTGAATGGTGGGTTGTAATTCTCGCAGAACCCTTTCCTTCATACTTTCCATTTCTCGCCACCGCTGCTCTTCTTTAGCTCTTTTCCGACTCTATAAGAGTCTTCGTGCTCGAGAATCCCATCTTCCATGGAACCTTGACCCGACGCCTCGTGTTCGATCGGGTGCTCTTTGTTTCGAGGGGCGATAGCTCGTCTTTCTCCCTGTTTGGGTGGAAGGATCCTTGGGTGGATCGGGCGAAACCGATGAACTCTTTGCGCCATTGCTTCGTCTTATTTGCTCTTGAATGATAAACTCCTAGTAGACAAGAGATTCGCCCTCGCTAGCACGTAGTGCTTCACTCGTTTAGTAGTCCGACCAAGGATTTGTGCGATCTGTTGGATCACTTGTAATTCCCGCTGTCCCATTGAGCAATTTTAGTGTACCCACTCGTGCCAAGTCCGTGGGGTGAGTATTCCTTCTTGCGATGCTAATGTGGTCCTCACTAGACTTCCTTCTTCGCTTCAGATTGCTTCATTGCCACGAACTCATCCCAAAGATGGTTTGTAATCTTGGGTAGTCTCCGGCGGTGACCGTTTTGCTTCACATAATTTCGTTCAGCCTCGCCTTGAAGTTTCTCCACGCCGCATCCATGGTCATCAATGCATCGCGATGCACGAGTTCTTCGACTCCTTGGGAATGCGAAGGTTCCTTTGAGCTCATTCACAGATCCGCTTTGGTGGCAGGGCACTTTATGCCAATCCGAATAGGTGATTGGCACTTTCTCCATCGATGTACCCGCATGTTGACTCGTATTTTTCTTTGCCTTTTTGATGTGCAGGGGACCTAGTATCTGAGACCTCCGTGATGGTGTACCGGCCTTGAGCTTCTTAGTCTTCCCTCGTCCTCGGCGTGTTGCAGAAGTGGAGGCCTCGGGAGCAATGGTCGAGGCCTCGGGAACAGCTGATGGAGGCCCGAGAACAGCGGTGGAGGCCGAGGAACAATGGTGGAGGCCTCGACAACCGGTGGTTGGGTGGAGGGTAAGGTACCTGGTCGGGCTCTCCTCCATTATAGGCTCGGTTTGAGCTCCATTAGAACTACTCAATAGAAAGGAGATATTTGAGAGAGGAAAGAAAATATGTACTAACCGATAGAATAACTAAGTGTATCATATTGAATTAGCACCTTGAGGAAAATATGTACTAACTAAGGAGTAAGATAGAAGATGTACTAGCGAGGACTATATTAGATCCTTAAAGTGCTGTCTATGGCTCATTTCGAGTCCATGTACTAACCGATGTACTAACAATGGCATGATCGGAAGAAATTTATGATTTTTGCTTACCTTTCTTGGGAATTTTTTAAATAATATTATTTTATTTTAAATCTAGTGGTGTTATTAAGAGTGGATGTTCTTCCTCTCCAACTTTTGCAATGAAAAATTTCATGTTCTATGAAGATGAGAACTACTTCAAGAATTTCTTATTTCACGAGGATTGCAGGTAAGAAGTACTCTCAGACTTGGGGTATGGATGAAGATAAGAATCTTCACCTCAATCACAAATCACCTTAAAATGCACAATAAGACTCGATGAATTAGGACAAAAGGCATAAGATAGAAGATGTACTAAGCGAGGACTATATTAGATCCTTAAAGTGCTTAGAGTTATTTGGTTTTACAAGACTAAGTGAATTGTTCTGCGAATGATATCAACTATCTCCACTATACACAACTACTAGCATATATATACATATATAGACACAAGATCAAGCACATACATAAGATATATATATATATATATATATATATATATATATATATATATATATATATATATATATATATATATATATACACACACACACAAGATCAAAACACATTTCTTAATTAGCAGAGGTAACATCCAAATTGAATATTATTGTCTTCATTCAAGAAGGAAACACATTTAGCTAAATACATTGATTCCAACCATCAAAATAGCACAAGATATCATCTTGACTTATAATAGCGAGTGTATCATATTGAATTAGCACACAAGCAGAGATATCAACAATGGCATGATCATTAACAAATCAAGTAGCATCTAGCTCAAGTTGTTTTAATTTTAAAGTGTTCTCAGATGTCGGGTTGCCTAAAGGCCCTCCTCGCCACGGGAGCGAGCAATAGGCGATTTGTGACAACCTTACCTTTATTGCAATTTTACTACTTGACAGTTTAAAGCAAATCAATTGTATATTTTGTATGCACAGGACAAAAAAAATCAATACCAAGATATATTAACAGAGCAAAGTTGCTGGAACAGCCGCAAGGAGATGATAAACAACAGTAAGCACAAGGTGTCTAAACTAGCATATACAGAAAGATGACAATTGAACTAATCAATCAGGCGGCGTATTTGGTGCAAACTGTCTTTCTGGTGCAAACCTGAAAACTAACGATCTAGGCCTTTAGATCTTTCCTGGACGGTTCAGATGCACAGAGGTGGGAGGCCTGGAATCCACTTATGCGAATTTGCGCTTAACCCCCCGTCTAATCCCGTCCCTAATCGGCAGTCCACGCTAATCCCTCCGTCAGGCTCATCTAATCCTTCCTCCCTCACGCGCCGCACCTGGCCCGTCGCTCTGCCTCCTTCCTCCCTCACGCGCATTCATCCCTCACTCGCCGCACCTGGCCCGTGCCTCTCCCTCACGCTGCAGCCCCTCCCTGCCTCCCCTCACGCCAAAGGCCTCCCTTCACGCCGCCGCCGCCAAGCCGGGCTCCCTCCGCCGCCGCACCGCCAAGCCCTCACTGGCCGCCGCCTCGCCTCCCGCCCGCCTCCGACGCCTCCACGCCAAAGCCGAGCTCCCTTCGACGCCGCCGCCAAGCCGGGCTCCCTCCGCCGCCGCCGCCAAGCCTATGTATTTTTGGATTGCCCCTAATTCCTGTAATAGTTTCCTAGGATATAATCAGGTATTGGATTATATTCTTATGACACAAAACTTTCAATATTCTCAGGCTTGTTGTATTGATAACATTCCTGGCAATTCTCTCTATCCTCTCCCGTACTGGTGTGCCTTGGTTTCTTAAGCTGATGATAAGTCTTTCATCTCAGGTGAGTATAATTGAGGGAAAACAGTGCATGAATGATTTCTTTGAGATATTAATTTGAATATGCTGTAGAAAATCCCATTGTCAAAACACTAATGTTCTGATTGCTGCATTTCATACAGACAAATGAACTGTACCAGTTAGCAGCGGTTGCATTCTGCTTGTTATTTGCTTGGGTGAGTTTTTGACTGCTTGCGCGTTATTGTCTAGTGCAATATTGTGCAGTAATGTACAAAAAGATAAAACTTTATTTTAAATACTGCAGGGAGGAGTTTACATGTACTAAAACCCGGCTTAAAGTTGTGCTCTAAATGAGTCCAGAAAAGGAGGGCTGAAAATGATTGGTTGCAATGCCATTGTATTCATTCGTCAAAAGTGTGTACGCCGATATTCATTGAAGCTGACATTTTCTTTACTTCATTTTGATGCAGGCAAAGCAGTGAGATTAAGATGTTGGTAAGGTCAGGGCCATGGATGAAGAATGTCTCTGCAGAATCAGTAGCAAGCACTGAGGCCAATTTTGCTTGTGCAAGTATATTGTAGACATAGAAACTAATTCTCAAGCTGATCAGTCTGCTCGGTTGGAATCTGAACTGGAGAAATGTAACAAACAACCTGGCATAGACAACATTAAAAGCTCAAGACATTTGCCATCCATACATGTCCTGAAGCAAATGAAGGTGCAGTGCCATATAATCTGTCAACAACGAAGAAAATTATTTTGCGAGCTGTAATTTTTTTTTGGTCAGTTCAGCTAGGTGAATAGCTAGGTGAATGATGTGGTGAATAGCTAGCCATTTTGTAGTGGGTATTACAGCAATATAAAGTGTTCATTGGTTGTGGCAGCTGTAACAAGTACATTGGTTACACCGTAAATTCAATAATATATTATCCTGTGTTTTTCATTCAGGTGTCGGCATGTGCTGTGTCGTTCTTTGTTTAAAGGGAACCTAAAGGAACATTTTGCACTACGGTGTTGTGGAATGTGCGATATGTCTATGTTCATGATTTTCATTGATTGTAATGTAATTTTACACCACCAGCTTGCTTACAGCTTGAGATGTAGTAAAAGTGAAAGCGAAAATGAAAAACTACAGCCTCCTGAAGCTTGAAGGAAGTAAATCTGAAGACCAAACTGTCTTGAAGCCTGAAGGAAGTATCCATACATGTCTCAAGCTGAAGCCTGAAGCTTGAAGGAAGTAAATCTGTTCACATGCCCACAAGAAGACAATAGGACTTGACCATCAACCTGTTCATGAAGATTCTCATCACCGGTGACAAGCACATCAATCTGTTGCCCACGATGAAAGACCTGACATGAAGCGTATTCAACAAAATCACTAGAATAAAAACTTATAAACACACACACACACAGCAAAACTGACCAAGTATGAAGAAGGTTCAGAGAAGGTAAAACCTTAGTAATGAAAGGGTAATGCAATTGTCCCTTATGTCAGTAAGAATGAAAAATTCGCAAATATACCTTCAGTAGCCGCCTCGGCACACCGAAAAGTAGGAATAACAGGTTTAAGTTTAATGACCACTACCATTGTCAACAACTATAGCTACATCGGCTTGGGCGTTAAGATTGTAGCTCTATAAATCTTTGTTGCAACAAACGTATGGGAGGCAGTATCATGTGGACTTTTTAGGACAATTCGACTATCATGAAAGCCTAGCTCATTGCATAATTTGCACAAGCGTGCAGCCCTCTCATACTTCTTTTTCTTCTCATATTGTTTTTGTTTCTTTACTTCCTTATCGAAGTGCCCCTTTATTCTCTTGGCTCTACCTTTTGTGTGGATATCGGTCGGTGAAGTATGTCAATCTGATTAGGAAGTCGGGTACCAATGAACCCTCCATCTCTTGATCTGCTTTGTTGGTTACCGGTAGCTCTTGCCTTACTTCATCTAAAAACTCGAATTTATTTTTAACAATTTGCAGTTTCCACCGAATTCCCGGCTTGTTGGAAGATATCTTCCATGTCCTTAAGATCCGAGAAAACATTTTTCGATCTCTACCTCTGAAGATGAATTTCCTTTCTCCTCCAACACGTGTCCCTCTGAATCAAATCGATCTCCTCTTGCAATTTTTGTCCACCTATCCAAGATATAGTGAGCGGGTAACTCATTTACCTTTGCACCTCGTAACACATTTATAATGTGGCTGCAAGGAATTCCATACATTTGAATAACATGCAAGAGCAATTGGCAATCATGGTGCTAGTATCAAACGGACTTCTCTTACCTTGGGACTATCATCGTTATGCATATTATTTTAAATTTCCTTCTTTACTAATGTTGTCAACAACACAATGGTCCCTACAAGTAAGAACTTGATTCGGAATTCTAAGAATTTAGAATGTGTGAAAACCTCACTTGCATGCTTCTCTAACAACCATCCTGCTCTTTAGTAGAGGTGATTTGTGGAGGCTATCATTGTCATGTGTCAGCTTCCATCTCTCTTTGTTCTTCCACTTTTGTGTCGAACCGAACCCAAAACTCAACCAATGCATGCTTATATCCAATGAAATGGTTGAAAAAGAGTTTGTACTCTCGACCTTGAGGTTGTCCTCGGAATCCCTCCCAAGAATATGTCTCTGAAGTAATTTGGTATCCAAGATTCACGAATCGCGTAGCAGTTAGCCAACCATTCATTCTTGCCAAGCTAAAATCAGCAATCAATGATGACCACTCTAACTCAAACTCCTCACATGTTTCGAGGAATATACACATGAGTTCATACGTTTGTAAAATAGAGGATTTTCCCTCACTTGTGGACCTACCTTCTCTGGTAGCTTCTTCAATATGTGCCACATGCATAATCTGTGCTTGCTTTCTGGGAAAACAATGGAAATTGCTGCCTTCATACTGGGATCTTCATCAAGAATGATAAGCCTAGGTGCGTTCCTCCCATTGCTTTAAAAAATGTATTAAACAACCATGTGTAAGAAGCAATTTTTTCATTAGAGATCAATGCAACCCCAAGCAAGTACACACCCACCATGATGATTTACTCCTGTGAATGGTGTGAAGATCATGTTGTATTTATTAGTGTTATATGTAGCATCAAAAGAGACCAAATCTCCAAAATGGACATAGTTCTTTTCGCAAGTAGTGTCGCCCAAAAGGCGTGCACCAACCTACCCTTGTCATCAACAACATAGTCAAAATAAAACGCTAGATTGCAAGAATTCTTTCTAGCAAGATTATCAACAAAAAGTTGTGCATCTGAACATGTTATACTACTTCTCAAGCTAGCATGGTAATTTTGCAAGTCTCTCTTTGTGCATCCCACACTCTGAAAACCACCATCACTAACACGAAGATATCTATATGCCAAGGAGGTGCCAATGCTAGCTTTATGGCAATCAAACAATGTTGTCTTAGCCTTCTCACTTACTTCTCTATTTGACCGTATAAAATGTTTCTTGAACGGCGTGACAAGGGCGTGTGCATGCACAGGTTGGAACTTAAATATTGTGTACCTATTTTCCTTAGTGAGTTTGATAGCAATCATGGCCTCACATCCACACCTAGTGAGTTTTTGATTACGTTTTCTCTTACTTTTAGAATCCAACTTCTCTTCACCCTTTTCATGACGAAAACCTTCCCTTGAGCAATAAAACCTTTTCCATAACACCACATCATTCACCTTTTACATTTGTCCAACACGAACCGAAATCCAGCTAAATGGGCATAATCTTTGTAAAAGCGCCTCAACGGACTTCACATCAGGAAACTCCATCCCGACAGCTGGCACCATCTCAACAGGCAATTCCGGTGTGCATGTCATCCCCTACAATAGAATAGGTTCATTTTCATCACATAATTCTTACAATCATTTTTGTAAAACTGAATATAGATTGTAGATGCCCTTACACAGAGTGGAGGTGCGCATTTTTTCGGTGTACTAAACCCATCGTCACAGCATGAGGGTGCCTTAGAAACATCATTGTTGGCCACCAATGTTGAAGGCGTTTGCACCAATATAGGAGGATCATTGCACATTGTCACTGAAAATTAATAAAATGCTAATTAAACTTGAACAATCAATCTATACAAATTAATCTAAGACACGGAAGACAACCATGTTAAAATCAGTGCATGTATGTGAATGAGATTGATATATAAAGAAATAAATCAACTAGTAGTTACTATCTGTAGAAGCATCAATCACAGAGAAGTTGCAAATTACCAATCAAGACAGCGCTCCCTCTTCTCTCTATTTCCTCTGTTTCGCACTGTAGCAAAATCCTATTTCGCATTGAAGCACCGAATCCTGTAGCAACGCTTCTGGCGTTCCTTTCTTTTTTCTTCTGCGCCCACGAAGCCTGCACTTCCTCTTCTTCTTTGGTCGCGGTACTGTTGCTCCGGTTCTGTAGCTTCGTGAAGGACAAAAGCGCCGAAGTCCTCGTGTTCTCCTTTTCTTCCCGCCTCTGCTGTGATCCCTCTTTTCCTTTCTTCTCGCGCCACATTACTGGTTGTCTTTTTCTGGCGTCGGCGTCGGCGTCGGATGGGCTGCACGGCGGCGACGGATGGCTCGGGCGCGATCGAGAGGAGGCAGAGGGACGGAGGGCTCGCGCGTGAGGACGCCTGAAATTAGGGTTTGCATGTGATCGTGTGAGGACGCTTGGAAATTAGGCAGTGGGGGGATTAGACGGGGGGTTAAGCGCAAATTCGCATAAGTGGATTCCAGGCCTCCCACCTCTGTGCATCTGAACTGTCCAGGAAAGATCTAAAGGCCTAGATCGTTAGTTTTCAGGTTTGCACCAGAAAGATAGTTTGCACCAAATACGCCGCCAATCAATCAAGCTGTAATAAACTGTCAAGTTTTGTTGTCACAAATAGTCTATTTCAGTCCCTAAATCATCATTGAACAGTAAGCCCCACAAGCAAGGTCCCCAAGCCAAAAGAACTGACTGGACCCTTTGCATTCACAGAAATGTGGCCAATATCAAGTAACCAAGTTCATCATAGAGCACACCAATCTCAAACCCAAAGGCAACAAGGCAGCAAACTGATTAACATTCTATTGATTATTCCAATTAACAGCATGAAAAACATTACATAACTCAATGCTAGCATCATGATACTTTGAAGGACACAAATATAAAGCTAAGTTCATTCATTGTAAGTGAAGCCATTCATTCATTCACAAGATGGACAAAAATAGCAGCGAGAGTATAATGCATTCATGGAAATAGTTAGCGAAGTGCCATCGAAAATTAAGAGCTTCATGTGAATTTAAAGTTTGTACTATTGCAAAATAGTGAAGGACTTACTCATATTAAAAGACTAAAGCATGATCTAAGAATAGGGTTGCATGATCTAAGAATAGGGTTACATGCATTAAGCACACGAGCAAAGGATGGCAAGAATGAAAACTGCCGCTAAATATCTCTAGCTCATTCCTGTTTAAACACATGTCAGAACATGTGTACCCCTAATACTTGCTATCATCACTCACACTTATCCACAAATTCATACTAGCATCACCATGAGCCGAAAATACCTCTGATAGTTGAACTAATACCATTAACCGGCAAGACATCTTTTGCACTAAGAATTCAGCCATTTCAATACATTTAAGACACTCACAACACATCAAGAATCACTCAGGGAGCCATACACATTTTTGATCGCAAGAAGATAAATCATGATTACAACATATTGACTAATTGACATGCAGTTGTTATTTATAAACTGAAATTTCACAATCATATATGTGTATGCTTATCAATTTCAGCCCCAAAAACCCTGAACCATTTAATCACAGAAGATATCTAGCACAAATATACACATATCAATCACAAACAAAGACATATTACCAAATTCCAATGATAATCAAGCACACGGATAACAAAATAATAATAATACATAGATCCATATATACATTTCTCCATATTCGTTGGGAATTCAGCAATCAATCACGCACATACACTTAACATTAATCAATCAACATACTTTGATCCATCACTAATTAAACCATTGATTCTTTAACAAATTCTTCCACAACTACACAATGATGCAACGTGAAGAGAAGGGCTGACCTGGGTAGGGTTGAAGGGGGCGGCGTGCGGGAGGGCGTTGAAGGGGCGGCGCCAAGACGGGATGGCGCTGGAGGGCGGCTTGGTGAGGGCACCGGATGGCGCCGTGGGGAAGGCGCGACGGCCGGGCGCTTGGAGGGCGGCGCCGGTGGGGAGGGCACGGAGTGCGGTGGGTAAAAGCGTGGGACGGCGGCCGCTTGAGTGGGCGGCGCAGACGGACGACCGGCCCTCGAGCTAGTCGCGGAGCTAGGGCACAGGAGGCGAGGGAAATTTTGAAGTCGCGTAGCGGATGCGCGGGTTATATGTAGATGGTGTATCGTGGCGGTTAAGAACAATAATCGCCACAGATAAACATTATCTGTGGCGATTAATAAAATAACCGTCACAAATAATAATTATCTGTGACGGTTATTTTATTAACCGCCACAGATAATGTTTATCTGTGACGTTATTGTTCTTAACCGCCACGTATCTGCACTTTCACCAGATCTGAGACTTTCACCAGATACGTGCATTGGCATTCTTTGTTCTTTTGAGAATATATTATCTCGCTTATCCCGTGATAAGTTGTAGCCTCGCTTAAACATAGAGACTATGTCAATCTTTTCCTTGAATTTCACATGGTATTTTGAAGGCTCAGAATGCTTGTCTCAGTATTCCATTAGCCTCTCGCTATGTATGTCGGCTTGGCTCCCATGGTTGGAGTAAAATTATGAGATTTAGATGTCCATTCTTGCATACAAGCTTCACTTTTGTGCAATGATCAAGCAGAGTTTTGGTTATGTTTTTTGTTTTCTTTTTAAATGGAAATGATGAACCTAATTTGGGAACTTTCATGTACATTAGCGAATATATAGTATGGAATGCATATCACTCAAGTAACATGTCTGCATGTTCTTGCTGCATGGTTTGCACTTGCATGACCAATGTGTATAGAATCTACTACAAATAAGATCCACTCCGAACTCTTTTTTGCACCTCAATAGCTACTCAATCGCTATTTAGGATGACTATTATTACAATTCTTGTTCTGAGGCATACTATACTTTGACGGTGCATTGCAGTAATGTGTGTATATATGTTTGTCTACAAACAAAGTTGGAAGTACAAAATGGGAGGGGCCTGGTTTAACCCAAAACGTACTAATTATATTAAATCCACAGAAATGTACATTTCTTACATCACATTTCCATTACTCCATATAAATGGCGACATGTTGCCATTACTCCTAGCTAATTATTTTCTTTCACAATTTGGCCTTCGTTGTGATCATCACGATGATAGGTAACTTCTTCAGTGGTTTCTTCCTCGGGCTCGATCTTCGTCGCTGAAAAAGAGGCAACTCATCAAAGCGGTTGTACTCTTCCTCATCCACGACATTCTCAACTCCAACTATCCTTCTTTTTCCTTGCGAACTACATGGCGCTTCTTATCTGCCGGGTTGATTATGTAGAATACTTGTGCTACTTGATTCGCAAGTACGAATGATTAAATCTCAGATCCGACATGTTCGATGTCCACGAGAGTAAAGCCGTGCTTGTCCACCTTGACACCATTCGAGTCGTACCCAATGACATCGAAACTTGGGATCTTGAAAATGCAGAGTCCGGCTCCCAAATCTCCTCTATGAACCCGTAGTAGATGCTCTTCAGTCTTTTTGTGTTGTCGAGGCGTCTATCTGCATACCACTTGTTTTGGTAAGTGCTCTTGCTATCCTGTGCTCTCGTGTAAAATGTATATCCATTGATGTCATATCCTTGCCATGTCGTGATTGTACCAAGGCCCTTTTGCCAACCACTCAATGTAACACTCGTTTCTTCACCGCACATGTGCTCCACTGAACCAATGGTGAACAAACGATTGTGCTATTTTGTTATCCAAAGCTCGACTTTCCTCGGTTTTCCCTCCTTAGCTTACCCTTGTGTATGTCCATATACAGCACACCTCAACCGATCTGTTGTAATCTTGTGAAATGGGCTTGTTCGAACAAAATATTATCGTAAGAATTTGTAGATTTCTTTCCTATTACACATTTCCCACCTAGCCTACCCTCATGGCGAGATACTGAGCACTCCTACCGGTTCGACCTCCTCCATGTAATCGACCACGTAACTCAATAACCTCCTCGGTTGCATAACCTTCTACAATGGAGCCTTCCTACGAGATCGACACGTACATATTTCTTGAACACCCATATACCTTTCAAATGGGTACATCCGATGCAGAATACGGGTCAGAATATTTATCTCATTGACAAGGTGAACAATGAGATGAACCATGATATCAAAAATGATGGGGAAAATACATCTCCACCGCACGAGTCTTTACCACATCACTGAAGTTCATAAAGTCCAACGGATCGATGACCTTCTGTGAAATCGTGTTGAAGAAGGAACACAACCTCGTGATTGCCTCTCGGACCTTGTCAGGCAAAATACCTCTAATTGCAACAGGGAGCATTTGTGTCATCATCACATGACAATCATGAGACTTCATGCCAGTTAACTTCAAATCTTTCATCGATACCAGTTTCTTGATGTTTGCAGAGTAACCGGACGGAACTTTCACACCATGCAGGCACTTGCAGAGTTCTGTTTTCTCTTTCTTACTCAAAGTGTAGCAAGCTGGGGGAAGGTAAAGCCGGCCTTTCCCAGTGTCTTGAGGATGTAGCTCGGCTCGATCTTCATGTCTTCCAGATCCCTTCGTGCCTTCATCCATCCTTTGTTTTGCTAGGAATATTCAAGAAAAGACCAACCACGTGTCACATACATTCTTCTCTACATGCATGACGTCGATGCAAAGGTCGAACTTCCAAGTCCTTCCAAAGAGGGTAAGTCCCAAAAGATGGATCTCTTCTTCCACGTGGTTTTCAAGATGGGATGCGATGTATTACCAACTCCCTTTCCGAGTACAACATTAAGATCCCTAACCATATCATACACCTCTTCCCCATGAAGACGCCTTGGAGCTAAACCGTCCTCCTTTGTCCCGTCAATTGTTTCTTCATATTGCGGTACGGATGATTCTGCGAAGGAACCTCCGTGACGCATGTACACTTTTCCTCGAGTTGTTGAGCCACACACTAGCGGTTTCATCCATGCACTAGGGGCATGCTTTCGCTCCTTTATAGTACGGTAGGACAGGTTACCAAGCGCAGAAAATCATTGATGGTGCGAACAACAATGCGCGTAGAGTGAAGTACTCTCGCTTGTACTCGCCCCATACCGTACACCTTCGCTCCACAATATCACAAGATCTTCCACCAATGGTTGTAGGTATACATCAATATCGTTGCCAGTTGTCTCGGCCCTTGGATAAGCAGGACATCATAATGTACTTTCGCTTCATACACAAACGTGGTGGAAGGTTGTATATACACGAGTCACGGGCCAAGTGCTATGAATGTCGCTCATGTTACCGAAAGGATTCATTCCATCCGTACTCAAGCCAAACCTTACATTCCTCGGTTCATTTCGAAGTTCTCCTCAAGAGTCTATCGATGGTTCTCCTTCGGGCGTAATCACCGGGGTCTCGATTTTCCATCCCTCTTACGGTCTTTTCGAGTGCCATCGCATCAATTTGGCGTGCTTTTTGTTTCCAAATAAACGCTTCAAACGAGGTATTACCGCAAATACCACACCACTTTTGCGGGAGCTCCTTTCTTCACCTCGATAACTTCGCTGTCATCGCCCTTACGCTTGTATCGCGACGCTTTGCACACCGGACATACATGAATGTCTACATAGTCTTTGCGATAGAGTATACAGTCGTTTGGACAAGCATGTATTCTTTCTACTTCCAATCCCAAGGACATACAACCTTCTTAGCTAGATACGTGGTTTTAGGCAACACGCTTCCTTCAGCAAGATGTCCGCTAAGAGATGTAATAACGCCGTGAAATTCTTGTCGGACCAACCATTGGCGCCTTCAATTTCGAGAGCGAGAGCACCGTGTGCAACTTTGTGTATTCCTCCTTACAACCCGGAACAAAGGTTTCTCCGAATCCTCCATCAAACCCGTGAATTGATTAAACTCTCTCGACTAGTGTAGTTCTCTTCGCATCGCGCAACATTTGAGCAGATTAATGTCGCCATCGACGACCAACCTATCCTCATCGGATCCATAATCGATGTCACCGCCACATTGCGGCTCCGCTGCCGTCGGCGTTATCACGCTCAAGTATGATCTCCTCTTCACCGTGCCTTGTCCAACTTGTATAGCCAGTACAAAACCCTCCGGATCAAGTGCAAATGGATATGGTTTTGTTCAAAACATCTTCTCATTCTTGCAATCAATGCATGGACAAGTATGTACTCCGTCTTCTTTTGCAAGTCGTTCTCTCCTACGCCCTTAGAAAAACAGATACACCGTCGATATATTCTTGGTCGCAACGGTTAGAACGTACATCCATCTCCGGTCCATCTACAGTTCATTAATTTAAGCAATTTATTAATATCCAAAAATCTTAATTAAATAAATTGTTATTCGAATATTCAACAATATGCACTAACGGGACAACATTAATACTAAGTAAATGTTGCAAACTTAATTAATTAATTTTAATATATACTCATACGTAACCAAAAAATTATATATATCCTCCGGAAGATCAACATAAAAAATTCCTCATCTCCAAATTTCATGATCACCCAACTACCATATTAACTAAAATTTATTTATCATTCACATCCAACAATCTTAATTACATAAATTGCGTTTATATGCTTCATAAAAATTCACTAACAATACGCACTAATGGAGCAAGATGTATATGCACGCGCTAACGAAAAAAATCATGGTAACTAAGAAAAAAATATTAACTACGTAATTTTTATACATATCCTTCGGAAGAGCAACGTAATAAATTCCTCATCTCAAAATGCAAGTCAATTAACTTCATGATCACCCATCTATCATATTAACTATAATTTATTTATCATTAATATCCAATAATCGTAAATACATATATTTGACATATGCTTGACAAAAAATTCATCATCTAAATAAGGTAGAGAACTTAATCTAATACAGCAAGGTAATAAATTCATCATCTACAAATTGCTAGCTAAATAAAAAATAAACTAAATGTAGACCTTGCACCTAAACCTTAATTAAGCTAGGAATAAACCTTTTAATGGCAATTTTACACTACAAATGAAGAGAGGAGACATATTTTACACACCTTGGAACAATTCTAGGAAGTGGAAGCACAAGATCTTGGCCAAACAAAATCTAAAATCAAAAAGCTGAGTTTTGTTCTCGGGAGGAAGATGACCAAATGCACAGGCAACAGGATATTTATAGAAAGCATTATTAGTGGCGGTTCTAAAACCAACCCGCCACGAAAATGTATTATCTGTGACGGTTCCATCTACCAACCGCCACAAATAGTATCGATGGCGGTTTTATTTAAAACCGCCACAGACAATATTATCTGTGGCGGTTTTTGATGAAACCGCCACAAATGGTCCTCCCGCCATTTTCCATATAGAACCGCCACTTATACATGTATTTGTGACGGTTCCAAAAAAACCGCCACAAATAGGGCGTCACCTATGTGCTGTTTTGTAGTAGTGGTTCTTGGGTGCGTAGATTCAAATGTAGTATTGCTAGCATTGTTGTTATAGTTGTTGTTGTTATGTTCATTGTTATTCCTTATCATCCATACAATGTAGTTGTTGTTTAGTGCCTAGGAATGTAAGCATGATGCTTGCTGAAATTGTTGTTGAGAATAATCAAAATATAGTGAAAAGTCATGGTGCAGTGACATTCAGAACACTCGGAGTATCGGGATGTTACACATTAACCATGAGCTCTAATCCATCAACAAAAAGCAATGTGAGAAAAAATTGCACCGGAGAGACCAAGGAGAGATACCTGGTCGTCGCCGCCGGCGGATCGCCTTCAGCTCATGCGAAGAGATTGACAGGTGGGTGGAGATGCGGAGCAAACGGCAATCAATACCTTGTTTAAGAGTAAATTTTACAAAACTACGGATTTTTTATACAAATTATCATAAAACTACATATTTTAGCTTCTATTTTACAAAACTACGGATTTTGAAAGAACTAGTTTCACAAAACTACATGTTTCTTGTACAAACTATCAAAAAACTACACACTTTAGTTTCTATTTGACAAAACTACAAATTTTAGGAGAACTTGTATCGCAAAACTGTAGATTTTAGAAAAACTTATTTCATAAAACTACAAGTTTTTATAATTGATCGTTTATTGTAGCAGATCTGATAATATGGACCCACATAGTGGTCTCACACACCCTTATTCCCTGTTTTACTCATGCGTGACGCTGTCATATGAGCCCAGACTTTCACCCATTACAAGAAATGATTAATTCTAAAATATATTGTTTTGTAATATAAGTTCTTTTCAAATCTATAGTTTTGTGAAATAGAAGTTAAAATTTGTAGTTTTCTGATAATTTATTAAAAAAACTTATAGTTTTGTAAAATAAATTTTCTAAAACCAGTAGTTTCGTAAAATAAAAACTAAAATCTATAATTTTCTGATAGTTTATATTAAAAACACGCAGTTTTGTAAAATTTACTCCACATCTAAATACAGCGCCTTCTTTCTTCTGCAGTTTATTCATGGGCTAGTTGTCCAGCCCAACGTAAATCGGCCAGGCTCAACTTCTGTTTATCTAATTTAGAGCTTGACGCGACAAAGTTGTAGGTTTAATCAATTAAGCCCAGCTAACTTTTCTTTCCTTTTTCTTTAAGAAAGGTGGAAACCTAATTTCTTAGTATTAAATTAGAAATAATGTATATTTCAAAATCGAATTCTGACTGACTTAGAGCCAAATTTGAGGTCTTATGTTATCTTAGTTGCTGCCATATGTGCGCCCATGAATAAACTTTTATGTTCTGATTTGCTAGACCTGGCTGCGAACCCGTGACTCTGTTGCAATTTCCAACCCTATCAAACAACGCCCAAAAGCCCAAACCATGACCAACAAAATGCTCTGCGCCCTTGCTCTCGAGTACAGAACAATTACAGGCTCCGTATCCGCAATATAATAAATCTCTGTTTTTGCATAGCACTAGCTATGTGTTCGTGCATTGCAACGAAAACTTAATCTATGATAAAAAATTTATTTGCAAAAAAGCAGTAACAGTGGCAAAGGTGGGTAATTAAAGAGCAGTGGCAAAGGTGGGTAATTTTGATGAAGAAGCGCAGGCAAAGGTGGGTAATTAAAGAGCAGTGGCAAAAGTGGGTAATTTTGATGAAGTAACGCGGACAAAGGTGGGCAATTAAAGAGCAGTGGCAAAGGTGAGTAATTTTGATGAAATAACGTGGGAAGAAACTCTCACTTTATATAGTAGAGATTATCGCATAGTATAAGTTATTATGGAGACCAAAATCGCAATACTTTACTATATACCTCTACTTTAGTGCTAAAAACAGTGAGTAATTGTAGTGCACCATTTAATATATGTATGTATGGTCGGGTAACATTAAGTATTTTAAAATATAATACTTCATTGATCTATATGTACATAGACTTTGGACTTACATCGCAGAGTATTATCTGATGGTAAGGCCACGCGAACAAGTACGAACTCACGAGACAAATTCTTCCGAGAGAATTCATGAGGTAACCGAACCTGTCATTCAGTTAAAACCGGAGACTAAATTGACCGTCTGATTCCTCCGATCAGTTTTGCAGCACTTTTCTTTTGTAATCTTAAATTGGTCAATTTAGTTGAAGTGGTGTGGCCACATCTCGTCTTCTGAACAAGAGAAAAAGATGAACCACAGGAACCAACCATGCACTGCCTATCTGTTCATCCAATCGCAGGGATCTCACGCCACTTCGCTTTCTATAAAGCCCTGCATACGTCGAGCTCAATTTGATGTGATTCTAACACCTCACCGAACGCCTCTTTCACCTTTCATATTTCAACTCCGACCATACCAACAGTAGCGCTAGTATTAGTGCCCCGTATGAAATCCGTGTGTTCCAAACAGCTCCTCATTGCCTTCGCTGTATGTTGTTTGTAGAACTATGAAACGATGGCATATGCAGATGCAGCACAGCAGCAGTGCTAGTAGGCAACAGAGAGAGAAACAACGGTAGAGACAGTGAGATGGATATACGTACCATTGCTACGTACTACGTGCTATCTAGCTCAAGATGCTCTGTTATACAATGGCTACTGGCTAGGCTTGCGTAGATATGTGTCCCGGGTGAAGCCCGAGATGGATGTACGTACCATTGCTACGCGCGTACAACGTACTACGTACTATCTAGCTCAAGATGCTCTGTTATAGAATGGCTACTGGCTAGGCTTGCGTAGATATGTGGCCCGGGTGAAGGCCACGCTTTTCTAGCCTCATAAATTTTGTTTTTTACAAATTTAATCGCTTTGTATTTGAATCTACAAAACTAACTCCCTTAGCAAGCTCGTAAGACGTAACAGACGACACAAGTCACCCATCAAGGCATTAGAGCTCGCAAGAACGGAGATTAGTAAGTACATTTGATTAAGTAGCAATTTAATTAAGTGACTAATTAAGTAGTATGATTAAATTAGTGATTAATTAGTAGATTTGATTCCTGCCGAGGAAAAGGAACTTAGCAATGATCTTGGCACAGCAAGCAACCTGTTGAGTTCACCGAGCCGAGGTGACTCATAGGGTTAAATTTGTAAATGAGTTAAAAAGAGAGCTATATTTGAAAAAAAAAATTAAGGGGCTAACAAGCAAAAAAAAAAAAAAAAAATCGTCCGGGTGGTACTTGAAGTATGCATGTGCTCTGTCTCGCACTTGACGTACAGTACACAGGACGAGTCGCAAAAACTAGTAGCTTGTAGCACACTGCCGAACTTTTTTTTTTTAAATAAACCGGAAGCGCTCTGCCATATATTAAAAAGAGAGAGAGTTAGTACAGCGCTAAACAGCACAGAGTAAAATTGCACGGGGATAAAAAGAGGGAAAACCAAAAGAAAATATGCAAACACGCTCTGGCAATAGAAATCCCCTCAACTTGACCCTAGGGAGAAGAAAAGGAAATTTAAAAAAGCGAGGAAAGTCTTCTTTCTGGGGAGTCGATTAAAACAAAATAATCAGCGTCTTGCACTTCTGCACCTGCATCGGGTCCCGCACATCAGACTAAGAACTGACCGAGTTGAAACGCCATCTTATGGGAGCCAACATCCTTAACAATGCGAGAGAAGACCACAGGGGTAGTTTGGTACAAATTATTAAAAATTCTCGTATTTCTTTCCTTCCATGTATTCCATAAAGTATATATAAGCATCCTGTCGCCCTGTTTACGAGAGGTAGTAACCATTTTTTATGGGATAAGATACTACCAATGAGTGACCGAAAGCCTTGTATGGGAGATTTGAGGGTTTACTTAGAGATGGGAGAAAACCTTTGCTCAAATCTGACTGGCGAAAGGGCAAAGGAGAAATAAATGCACCGTCGATTCAGGTTCTGACTCACAAAGAAGACAAAACAGCGAATGCGGCCAACTCCTTACCGTTAACCTGTCCGGTATGAACAACCTGTCCGGAATAAATAATCATACAAAAAATCTACATTTATTTTCCTTGCTACCCTTTCATATTCCCCTGTAGCCGGTGTCACTGCCGAACTCAATCGCTGCTGGCTACGGCGCTAGGCAGTACTCGTTAAGGACCTGCAAGAGAGACACATCAAGCACGTTTGATGTTTGCATGTCCTTTCGGAATGAATAAGGTGGCGCCCCGGCAATAACCTCGAAATGGACTGGAATAGACAGGTCAAAATCACTGCATCATCAGCTAGCATTATGTCATGGGCAAAAAAAAAAAAAAAACAAATTACACCAGAGGGTGCAAACTTTGAAGTCATTGGAGGTAACCACAGAAGAAAAGAAATAGTAGTAGAGATAGATAGTGAAAGCGAGGGAGCTCGATGTGGCGTATAATTGCAAGTTTAGTTTATGCGGCAGGCCAACCGATGCAAGACAAAACATAATTTTTCCAAAAGCCAAAAAGTTCCATGATCAGTAACTTTCTTATGTTCAGGCCTCCAGGGACCCGCAGAGAAAGGCTGTGAAAAATGCTGAACTGTCTGGCTTCACAAAAGAGACGATCACAGGTAAGCCGTTGATGTCAAGCAAGCGAAAGCTTGTTTACCCCCAACAGGCCACAGCACATGGTGGTCCAATAATACCCCAACATATGAAGTCCCTTGTGAGAATTGTTAAATTTGCAAGATGCCAAAGCAGAGAGAGGGAGAGGAGAGGCATTGTTGGGCCAAAGCAACAAGGCAGCATCCACTACTGGTAAGCATTTGACTGGCATCCAGCCTGATCCGCCGTTCCCATGCAAGTGTGAGCAGTAGCTGCCCATTGGGGGCAAAGAAACAAACGAAGAAAGTTCAACATACGAACAAGGTAAACTAGTAAGTGTCCAATCCAATAAAGAAGCGGCAGCAGTAAAAAAATGGTCAAATGGGCAGTGATTGAACTGATCTGAAGAGCGCTCTTGGACTGCAGTTGGAATAGCAATATGAGCCCCATCCAGACAGAGCTGGGAATAAAGGCAAAATAGCCATGGCCCATCCATCAATTTATCCATGGCTTCCCCGTCTCTCTCTCCCTCGCAGAGTTGCGGTCACGGCTCCCGAAACAGGCATGGAGATGACATGGCTCCCCGTCTCTCTCTCTCTCTCTCTCTCAGAGTTGCAGTCACGGCTCCCGAAACAGGCATGGAGAGCTAGCCAAGGGGAAGGAGAGAAAGAGAGCACACAGGAATCACCAAAACGTTTTGGGAGGATTGCATTGGCGGGTTTGGCACCGCGTTGCGTTTTGCTCGCTCGCTGCCGCTCGCCTCGGGCTCGGGACTGGGGAGCCATACAACCATACAAGGTCACTAGCGGCAGGCAGCGGCAGGGCCAACCACTGGCATCGGGCGAAAGGCAAACGGGGCAGGGACAAGAGAGGGCGAAAGCGACGTCGGGGCAACGTGCAGTTTATACTAGAGCAGACCACGACGTTGTGCTGCTCTAGTTTGAACTTGGAAGCAAGCATGAAGCTAAGACCATCCACAGTGCACCGTGCTAGCTCCTCCTTCCATGCTAGCACCGGTGCCAGGCTGCCAGCCCACTGTGACGAGCCAGACCGAGCTGTACCGTGAAAAAAAATATTTCTAGCACCGGTACATGCTACTTTGGCAAAAAGAATGACATGTCCACTTGTAAGTAAAATAAAAAAGAAGTCGTATTTTATTAGTTACGTAAAGTTTTAGTTTTGAGTCTAAAATTCTGATCTATTCATATAACCTTGGACCAGATTGAGCCTCTAAACAAGGTATTAAAGTAAAAATAAATCTAGTACCAGTACCACGTGATAACAAAATAACCAATCTGACGCTCCCCACAGGCCCACACTGTGACAGTCACCCATAGGTCCGTCCAGACGAGTCGAGCCAAGTACCCCAAGTACTGAAGCGATGCAGATGCTACTAGCGTGCAGTGCTATTAGACTAGTATTATCCTACCTCCACAAGGCTAGTCTACCCTAAGCTTTCACATCACTGTGCGGACTTAACTCTAACAGTGCTGCGTTATACGGCCCCATCAATCAGAATTGCTCCCAAAATGGTGGATGGACATGGGTGCCAACGAACAATCACTGACAGGCTATGCTAGCTAGCCTCTCACCCGGGCCAACCTGCCAATTACCCAGACAGACCACCAGGTTAGTTTTATTACGGAATTGGGTCGATTGTATTGTACGTACAGGGCTGCTACCTTGTGATAATATGATAATAGTTCATTCATTCATGCATGAATTTGCCATTCAAAGTTGAATCAGGGCTAGAGAGTCTCGTAGCAAACCATGGTGTAATTCAGATCATGACAGGACAGGAGAGATAAACCATACTTGGCATGCCTCTCTTATTAATTAATTAACAACGGTTACCCACGAGTCGCGAACGCCCATGCACGATCGGCAGCCGTGCCGTCCCTAGTATAACTGGAACAAGTTGTCAGGCGGTCGGGGGGAAGTATAACTGATGGTCTGGAAACGGCGGCGGGCGGAAGGGCGGCGGGACGGCCGCATTCGCGCCGGCGGCGGTAGAGAATCCTGATGATGCTGCAGCATGGAGCAATGGCAGGTGAGAGGAGCCCTGCATTTGCCATCCCCAGGTGGGAAATGACTGGGGACCCAGCTCAGACCGTCGCTCCATTGGCCTTTCCTGCAGTTGCAACAGAACAAGCATGAGTTTTTTTTTTTTTTTTTGGTTACTCCAACAAAAGTACAAAACCATAGATGCACAATAGAATTTTTCAACACACATATCTAATGATTAGGGTGAAGAACCATCGATTATTCATTAAAGAAAACTCAATTAGGCTGGCTTGGTGTAAATGTAAGGTTTCCTCAACAATCTGGGATTCAAGCGTGCAGCATCGTAAAAGAGGACAATCAAATCATGCGCCATTAGGAGGCAGCCAATAATAAGCACGGCAAGATTGGTCGCTCAGAGCTCAGCCGTGCAACCTTTTATGTGTGAATCTAGAACATCTTCAGGGCTAAAGCTGCATCATGTGATCGGGGATACTGAGATGCATCCAAAGTTATGTTACGGAAGTGTGAAACTGAAAGACTGCAGAACTTCAAAAAATGCAAGCTGACAGAACCACCTGATTCAAATACTATCTTTCAATTTCAGTTCACATGAGAAACAGTGTCTACAAGTAGTAAGTTCACATGGTGAAGCCACAGATGAACACCTGTCCTTGAGATGCCAAGAGAAAGGATGCTTTAAGAAAAAAATCAGCTCGGTAAAAATTGGAAATATAAGAGCTTGATGTGCCCCGAAAAACAAGCATTGTTGGTTTCTCCATAGTACCAAACCAAAACAACTCTCCTGTAAAACTAGTTCTGTTTCATAAAGAAATCGGGAAACTCCCTTTGTTAAAAAAAATTAAAACAATAAATATAAGGCAAGGGCAATGATAAACTGTTTTGCCAGTTTCAATCTAACTTCTCCAAAATTCAAATGTTTACACAGGGCATATTCAGTTAACTATCCTAGATCCAGTAACAATTTCAATTGACTGGTCGAGTAGCAAGTACCTGTAGGTTCGGGAAGAAGCCAGGACAAGCAGATGAGTACAAACTTTGATGCTGAGATGGTAGGGCTGTGCTTTGGTGATGCACAGGCCACTGGGAAGACGAGATCATTGGCTACAGCAGTGTCAAAAGGTGCAAATATCGTAAGTTTAATATAGGTCATAGTTGGCGTTTTTTAAAAAAAAAAAATAGGACCCGGATCATTAATATCTCAACCGACACTGAATTGGAGTGGAACTGCTATCACATGTTTCCTCGCAACTTTATTTTTTTTTTAAAAAAAATACTATCAAATGTTAAGGGTTGCAAGCATGGATAGAAGAAAACCTAGTTGCTTCCATCCTCGGATTGTGTTTTTCTGGGTAATACGTGTAGAGAATAGGAGTAGAATTGAGCATTTAACTACCGATTCAATGTGGCAGTTTGTTTACCTGAGAGACCATTGTACTTGAAGATTCAGGGGAATCACAATTTAACAGGAGGCCAGCTACGATCTTTTCCCTTTTGGAGTCGTGCACATTAGGTTGTGAAATCCGCAAATCCAAATCAAGAACATCACCATCAACATTTGCTAAGAAAATAGTGATAACTATAAGGTACAGTTGGGTATGTTTTGGCCAATAAGAAAATTCGATGGGTGAGAGACTGAGTGTAGTACCCTCATTTTCGGTGTCGGGTAAAGCGTCTCCATTGTAGGAGCTAGGCTCAAAGTTAGTAACAGCTTCCCTCCCATTGAAGCGAATGGCTGCCCTGTCATATGCTCTACCAAATTCAACAAGACATAAAAGTGAGCGGAAATTAAGGAAGTTTATGAACCAACGTGTCATTTCGAAACGAGAAGAGCAAATTTCTGCCAATGAGGTACCTTGCAGCTTCAACTTCGCTGTCAAACAGTCCAAGATATATGTACCTGCATGTAAACATCAGCTGTGATCAATTCTCAACAGAGGGACGCTTAGGCTCCGACAATTCCTGTCATTAACCAAAATATGTAAACTCCCTGTCTTCAAAAAAAAAAAAAATGTAAACTCTAATCGTTGCTCCAAATTGATCAGTACAATATTGTTAGGTGCGGAGCGTGGAGAAGTAGAGCTTTCATAAATATCAACATTGTCAACAAGCTAGTTTCGTCCCCTACAATTGCCTAAAAGTGCCTAGCATTGACATCTGTTTTGTGACCCCAATCCAAGTGACAACGAACAAGTTGAACTTCACGTCGATATATTTTGCTCGTATACCCCCGAAAAGCGATGCGCTCTGACTAAGCTGAAGCCCGCGAAAGCTCAAGATTGTGCAAACGCCGAGTACTAGTATTATGCCAGTTTCCAGTGCCTGCTTACTTCTTGCCGAGCAGTTGGCCCATCCGCGCCTCCCACCGGCCGCACTTGTGCAGCGTCACGCCGCGGTACTTGGAGCTCCCCCTCGCGAACCCCGTGCTCTGGCGGCGGAGTATGTGCACGAACTCCTCCTTGGTCCAGTTCCTCATCTAGTAAAAAAAACAAACAAAAAAACAAGCACACCAATCCATCCATCATAAACCAACATGTAAACCCGTATGACCGACGCATCAGTTTGATCCAAGCCGCTACCTGCTTCAAATCCTCGTCGTAGTCGCTCAAATTGAAGTTGATGTCGGCTTCGAGCCCCCGGAACTTGATCGCGGCACGATCGTAAGCCCTGCACGACGCGAAGAAAACTAGGCCATTTCAGTACAACTGCGATCGAGCCGCAGCTAATACGAACTCAAAGCAACACCCTAACCTTGCAGCCGCGTGCGCGGTGTCGAAACCACCTGAACGAAACGGCATTAGCCCAGGGTAAATAATCCAATTAAAGGCACGGAAAGTAATTAAGGTCGTCAAGGCAGAATCTATCGAACTCGGTTGCTCACCTAGGTAGACTTGCTTCCCGCAATCCCTGCCGGAATTAGATGGCAACAGCAAGTGATTAATGGTGTAAGCAAGGCAGATAACGGATTAGGAGTAGTGGAAGCTAATCACGAGGTAGGCGAGACCAGAGGCTCACCAGATGTGCGACTCCCACCGGCCGGTCCTCCGGTAGAAGGTGACGCCCCTGTACTGCGAGCTCCGCGACCTCGGCCCGCGCCGGGACTTCTTCGCGACCACAGCCCTCTGCCCCACGCCGAGATCCTCGGCGCGGCGCGGCTGCCACACCGGGGTCGGCACCGGCGCCGGCTCCACCCCCAACGCAGCCGGCAGGGGGAGTAGCTGCCGCGTAACGATCCCCGAGGCGACCGGCGCCAGCTCGCCGGAGCAGTCTTCGTCGTCGGGGCTCCCGAGCAGGCCGAACCGGAAGCCGGCACCTCCGACGTCCCCGGAGTTGAGGACTGACGAGCTCGACGTGCCGGAGTCCGCCGGCGACTCCACATTGAGATCCAGAACCATCTCTGATCCGGGGCACGCCGAAGCCAAACGATGCCTCACGCTCACCACCAACACCTCCTCTGTGCTCAACTCACCCCTCCTCCGCTATGAGCTCGACTGCTCGGCCGACGCGTCTCTATGGCATCGGAGAGCGATGGCGGCGGGAAGCAGTAGCGAGGTGGGAGGTGTACAAGTAGTAGGAAGTCCTGGCGGTGGTGGCCATGGGGGAGGGGGTCCGGGATGACGACGACGATAGGGTAGGGGTGCAGTGGGAGAAAAGGAAAGAGAGATGGGACGTAGAGGAGGCCAAGGGTATCAAAGGTAAACTATTTTTGTGCCGGGGAGCTTCGCTACGGCCACACGCATCGCCGGGAGCAATGCCCCTGCGCAGGTGGGGACGGCGGTGGTTGACGCGTCGCGCGATGGATCGCCGGAGAGAGATGACGGATAAGGCTCAGTTTTCGACGGTTTTTAGCTGTCTTAAAAATAGCGTAGAGAATTTTCTATAATTTTTCATTTAGTTAAGCGTGAAAGATTAAATATAAACTGTTTATCTTCTTGCAGAGATAGTAAAAATATCATTCGAAGATATACCGAGAGTTTTACATGATAAGACTATAGTTAAAATAATTCATTATATCTGCTTTCTTTCGTATCATAGAATAACAAAAAAACAAACAATTCATTTAGTCATATATCCGGTTCTTTTGATGATAAGTGTTATAATACTATATTTTTTAGGTACACTTTAATTAGCAAAATTCACAAATCATACAGGTAAAAAGATCACATGCGAAGGTTCGAAGCATTTTGAAAGTTTTCATTACTTAAAATACAAAAGTACAATGCAAAGTTGATCTTCATCTAAAAAAGGTATAGTGAAAATAATTCGAGCTCATCTATCTATGTTAGATTTATTAAAAGAGCGGATAGTACAACTTTTTTGTTAGATTTGATTGTCACTCCAAACACCGACACATAACACAAAAGGCATGAGGTAGTTAGTTATGCCATGCCGTTTGGCCGACCATAGATGGTGTGCACCAGACAATTTCTTTTCCTGCACAGCCACGAGCAATAATGGCATGAACCACAACTTCTGATGTTATTTAAACAAACAAAGTAAGCCCCGTACTCCTCGGGGCGCATTATGCATTACTAAAGTGCATCCCCAAATCAATCTCAAATTAACCCGGGAGGCACCGTATACTCCGTACTTAGACACGCCAGTACCAGCGCTAGTGGCCAGCTAGCTATGGCACGCACCGTGCTGCTCCCGATTAAGCTGGGAAGCCAACGCTTTTGCGGGTCCCTAGCACTGTTTTTTTTAATAGCCTAGTACAAATTAAATTGTAAAAATAACTCTTTTCTTACCTTAAAAGTGACATATCACCTATGTATCCGTGTATTACAGCAGTGCTCAAGCACAATGATGTGGTAGGGTAATTCACCAAGACTACTATCACAGTAGAACCTACTCCAGCGTCCGAGCACCTCAGTTTCTCGATAGAAACTTGCCGTGTTATATGAGCATGGCAAGTATTATAAGTGTTTCTGTGATAAAAAAAATAGGCTGCATTTATAATTATGCAGTACGAGAGACAGATTTTTCTGAAAGAAGATGGTAGGCATTAAAAAGCGTTGAACTCTCGAGCTGGAAATTGAGACGGGCGCGCGACACGGGAGAAACGTCAAACCGTGCCGTGGAGGTGGAGGTGTGCGTATGCTCGTGGAGTCCTCGCGCGGCGCTGGAGGAGTATCTCCTCTGATGTTTGACCCGGGCCGCTTGTCCTACACGTAGACCACCCAAAAACACGCGGGGCCTGGGACGCGCGCACGGCGTTGGTTGGTAAGATCGGATCCAGATACTTCAACCCCAACGCCTCCTATAACGGATCTGAAGTTCTGAACGAACCAGTCCAAATATCTATCTATCTATCTAATCTGTCTATCGGCTACGTACACGTGATTTTTTTTATTTAATATTTATTTTAATTCTTTTTTTTAAAACTAATCGGCTGCGGGAAAAAATTATGAAAATACCCTCCCTTCGCCTGAAGCAGGCGATCGCTCAATCATCGAGTGATCGGTTTTCGTGTAACTGATGCGATAGCAATGACCCAACCAGCGAAGGCCACGGTGTCGGCGATTCGCCGGGCATGGGGCGATCGGTGCCTTTTAAACCACCAAATCGCGAAAGCATGTGCTCATTTTCTTTGCCGTACGAAGCGAATCGAAGCGAAGCGAAGGCCATGGAGAAGAATAGGAGAGGAAGGAGAGGAAAAAAGAGAGAGGGAAGAAAAAAGAGGGGAAGAAAAAAGAGGGAAAAAATATCCGTCGTTTTTTGAAGGTAAGTCCGATAAATTTATATGTATTTTTTTTTGAAATTTTAGTATTTTGTAATATTTAGAAATATAGAAATGTAGTAATTTAGAAATTTAATGTAGTATGATGGGGTAGTAGAAATATTAGGCAATGTTTAGAGATTTAATGTAGTATTTAGAAATAGTAGGATTGTAGTATTTAGAAATATTGGGAATCAATTTTAGAAATGTAATGTACGATTTATGATTGTCTAGTATTTAGAAATTTAATTTATATGTAGTATTTATTTTTTAATTTATGTGGTGGTTTTTTAGGTAATATCTAGAAATTAATGTAGTATTAAGTGTTTAGAAATATTAGGATTGTGTGGTATTTAGAAAAATTGAGATTCCATGTAATAGAAATATTAGATAATATTTAGAAATGTAATGAGTAGAAATTTAATATTATTAATTTAAAATGGTAGGTTAGCCGGATGTTACGCAGGCAATGTTTCGAAAATTGCGACGTAGAAATTATAGGAAGTACGATATATCATGTATATATACAATTTTTAAGATTAGGACAAATGAATAATATATAGTACCAATTCCGTATGAAAAAATGGGTAGTCGAATTACTTATTTATAGTCGGATTTCTTAGTATGATGACCATTCGTTTTGTACATAGTATTTTAGAGTATATTTGAAAACAAGGTAGGCTAGGAACATATCGTCAGGCACCGTGCTACGCTAGAAATTAGTAGAGTAAAAAAATTTGAAAATGCCAGGCACCGTTAGAAATCAGTAGAGTAAACAAATTTGACAATATAATGTAATATTTATATAGTAATGCATGACGCGGTTACATGAAGAAATGTTGATTTTTTCGGTCCCATTTCAGGGCGATATTTACCATCGGGCAGTGTGCCTCCTGACATTTTCACAGCATGCTATTTTTTCATCGTGCTTCGTGTTTGCTCTCCGACTGCCTATATAAGAAGGGACGATGTGTTCTAAGAAGCACGGCAGTCGGCAGTAGAGGAACAACCAAGGTGAAAAGGCATTGACGCTGCAGTTGTGTGGAGTAACCCCTCACCACCACTATAAAAGCAGTAGAGGGTAGACATCCAACACGACCAAACATAATGTCGTTTCTGGTCGCCTCTTGAGAAGCGAAGTCATCCCGCCGAATATCCGGATGCGATGGCGTCGACGCGAAGTTCTACGGAGTTGCCCGACCCAAATGCGATTGCAACCTCTGGCGAAGATGATGCAATCTACCCATGGAGAGATAGCACGCGCTCACTCTTTGTTGTGGCGCATCACGAGGTAAACATCTTGGTGTCCACACAATCTGAGGTAACACTACCATCTCATGCATCGTTCTTTCTTTTCTCGGACAAGGACCGGTGTTGCTTCTTCCAATGGATCGACGGTAGGAACGACGTGACTCACTTAATTTCTCTACAACTGCCACGACACCTACCCCGCTTTGCCCGAGAACTTCACCCGGTGGGAGAGACCGCCAGGATATGTCCCTTTTCTAGATCGACCAGAGCTTAGGGCCGGTGGGCAAGGAGCCAACCAATCGGTGAGTTTCATGCGACATACTCATGTAAAACTCGCAAAGTAGTAGTTCTAAACCAGTTCATCGCACACAGGAGTTCAAAAGGAAACTTGTGAATTTGCTCAAGTCAAAGGAGAAACCTCCTCTAGGGCCACCCGAAAGCCCCGACGTTTGCGAACATGGCCTGCAGGCAGTGGTTGATACCTGCCATGATGATCTAGCGGACCGGAGATTCTACCGGTGCCCCTTGGCCGAGGATGAATGGTGCTGGTACTTCAACTGGGTGGACCCGGAGACGTACCACCCACATCTCATGCTTCCTGCATGGGATAACTGGGGGGAGCAACCCTCTCCGTGGTGCCACTACCGCCTGAAAAGTCGGACCGAGTACACGCCACGGTGTTATTCAACGACCAAAGCGGGCATCTTGCATTGATCATGGGCACACTTCCGGTTGTCTAAGGATAAGCCCAACACACACCTCCCGCACCATATAGTGGAGTGCGAGCGAAACAGCAGGCGGCGTCTCCGCATGCCTCCGCCAATGACCAACACACCGGAGGTGCAAGAGGGTTCCTCCTCTCAAGAAGAAGGGATAAGGGAAGCGGTAGGCCAAGATCCGCAAAGACGCAACAAATCCTTGACGCGTTCATGCAGACCAACCGGGAACCGGGTGGTATTAACATAGGGGACGCAGGAATCGGGATGACATGCCCATATGGGAGGCGAAATCCACATAAAAAGACCAAAAATTATGTCTTATACACCCGAGACGTCGGCATAGGCCACCCATTCGGCGACAATTTGGGAGAAGCTGCGGATCCCCATGGAGTTTTTTCATAGTAGGGATCGAAGCGGTGTCGAGGACAAATCGCAAATTAAACACGGTCGGGTAATATCACGAAAATGTGGGACATCATTACATTTGTACCAGATAAATTTGAACGATCATTTGTTCCACCATGCGAACATTGCTTTACGTTAGTTAGTTAAATCAAGCAATTTCGTCACCGTTGTAATGCCCTTCTAATATAATCTAATCTCTGCTTATTTTATCATCTGAACTTTCAGTGTATGTGCCCTTAAAATTTTCTAACGTGGTTTGTTTCATTTTTCATTCGGTTCAAACTTGTCGACCAGCGTTTTATCAGGACAGTTGTATTGTTTGAATTTTAAAAAATTCCTCACATCTTAAAATCATTTGAAATTTTTATGGTAATATCACTGATTTATCACGAACCTCCATAAAAAATTTCAAAATTTTTCGACGTCGTAACTTCTGTGGTTTCATGGCTGCGAATGCCTTTTCCGATTTTCGTAACTTCCTACCAAGGCAACGTCTGGCTATCTCGCCCATACGTAAGTGGTAGCCCGCGTTACGTAGGTCGCCCTTGATTTTTTCCGTATTTTTTGGGCCGTATCCGGCTTGTCCCGCGGCCCTACGAAAACCCCTAAGTGGCCACGATTTCTGTGGTTTCATGGCCGCGAGTGGCTTTTTCGATTTTCGCAATTTCCTTCCGGGGCAACGTCTGGTTATCTCGCCCACACGTAAGTAGTAGCACACGTTGCGTGGGTCGCTCTTGATTTTTCTCGTATTTTTGGATCTGCATCCGGCCGTCATCATGCGTCAAAACCCTTAAGTGGCCACGATTTAGCCAGATTTCATGGCGCGAGTGCCTTTTCGGTTTCGCAACCGGACCGGGCAACGTCCGCCATCTCGCCAGTATGTCGGTGGTAGCCCGCGTTATGTGGGTCGCCTGTGATTTTTCTCGTATTTTTTCGGCCGTATTCGCGGATCATAAAACCTCACGAAAATCCTAAGTGGGATCGTATCACTAACAAAGGAAAATAATTTTTCCGGTGTGCGAAACAAGAAGAAGTTTTTTATTTCGTAATTGTTCCCGGTTCAATGCAACAATTATTGTACAAACAATTTATCAGAAAAATTGAAAAAAAAAATTGCTACAGTACCCGATCGCCGAGGTCAGGCACGGTATTTTTTAATTTTTCACGCCATAAGTTACATCTGGGATTGCGCCGTTAGTCAGAGCACTGATCGCCCGAGTAGGGGGCGATCGCCTCGTACTGGGGCGACGGGCGGGTAGAACTGCAATTTTTTCCCGCGACCGATTAGTTTTGAAAAAAAAATAAAATAAATATTAAATAAAAAATTCCGTACACGTAGAGCTTGCGTTGCGCGTTAGAGCTCCTGGACTGGACTCGATAGGTCCGGACTGTTCCTCACGGGCCCCCACGCGTATGGGCGAAATTATTCGAGACCCATGCAAGCACAGCCACAGGCGTACCTGTCCAGGCACTGTGCCGTGCACAACCCGTTCGTTCGTTCGTGCCATCGGGTGGGAAAACGTTGTTTCGTTTCCAGAAATATGCCCTATAGGCCGAGCGAGCGAAACGCCTGTGCAGCGACAGGAAAAGCACGTACGTTCGCGGACGCGCGAAGAGAAACACTCGCTCGCGATACCTGTACAGGCGCGTCACGTACCGACCGTGGAGTGGAGCCGCAGCTGCTGGCGCGCGCCAAGGGGGAGAGGGCGACGGCGACAGCCGCATAAATGAGTTGCACCGGTACACAGTACGTTCACCGATCGAAAGGATGGGCGAGCGAATTGAAAGCGTAGCACTAGCTAGCTGCCCCGGTCCGTCCGTTCGATCGCGGGGATGGGAATATCGAGCGACGCACAAGCTGAGAGAAGACCCATTTTTTAGAGGGGGGGAAAAACCGATTAGTAGGCGGTTTTTGAAGCAGGCCGCAACACGTGTTTGATTGTTAACCCATGGTCAAAACTCAAGAGGCAATAGGCAGGCCGGGAGAGAGACCGTGTTCCCTCGGCTTTCAACTCTAGGCCTAAGTGCCAAACAGGAGGAACAAGTAATGGGCCGTTGACCGAAGAGGAATACACATTTCTGGAGTTCTCTTGCAAAATGTGTTTGAAATAGAGGGAGCCCAAAAGCCCAGCCCAGCCAATTACTCGAATCCATCAGCACCGTCCGTCAGATAAATCAACCGCGAGCACGAATTGTAACGCACGCAGCCCTGCGCCGCATCCTCATGTTTAGGGGTGGCAATGGGGACCCGTTCCTCGATCCCCGGTAGGGAATTCCTCTATTAGGAGATGGGTATAGGAAGAAATCGCCCCCCGCGGGGATGAAAATGGGGAAATTATTCCCCCGTCGGGGATGGCGGGGACGGGGACGGGGAGTTTTTTTCCCGCGGGGACCAGGTTGGGGATCCAAATTTAATTTAGTCCAATTTAGTTATTAGATTACAAACATATTCTCTAGCCCATCATATTCACGTTTTCATAAACGGGACAACATAATCTTCAATGAATACATGCATTCTTTTTTTCCTTACTGTTGATACGATTTTAGAGTTAAAATGTCTATAAGAGCTATTCTCTTGTGTAAAATTTTCGCGGGGATGGGTCCCCGACGGGGCCCCGATAACCGAACGGGGATGGGGACGGAGGGATTTTCTCCCTCGAGACGGGAAACGGGGACGGGGACGGGAAAAATTTTGGATCGCGGGGACGGAGACGGGGAGGCACTCCCCGACGGGGAATGGCCCCGTTGCCACCCCTACTCATGTTCTCGATAAGCCCTTCACCCACTGATCTCCAACAAACAATTTGTTACTTTTTCGATGCATTTTTTGTAGCTGGAGCTGATTAAGTGACATGTTTTATTCAAATCGCACGTCTGATCTGTGGTTTAAAGTGTACTTTGCAAATTATGTAGTTAGCTTAGAGCGTGTATGATAGTTTGTCTTCTCAAATTGTCTCTAAGGATTCTAACTCATCTAGAGACAACATCTTGAGTAATTCATCTCTAAAATTATTCCTTTCCATCATATTTTTCTTCTCACACTACATCACTTTTTGCGTTGGTTTGTATGATCAGGTTGTCTCTTACATAAGAGATGATGAGGACATCACTTCCATGGATACAGCCACATCTACACATCAATTTGAACCCGCTGTTATTATACAAAGACCGATTACTCGAGCTCGCGCACGACAGCTTAATCATCAGGTGAATGCGTTCCTAAACCTCCCCATTAGTGATAATATGAATGGGATACTATTTAATACTTGTGATGATTTGATTGTACTTAAGAACCATGGAGAAGAACCCTCGTGGACCAAAATTGGGTCAAAGATCAAGTTCAAGTCGGACTGGGAAGAGAAGTTCAATTTAGAGTCCAGTTCGACCTCACCAACAGTGTTGACTTTAAAAGACCATAACTTTTGATTCTGAAGGTTTCTAGAGAACCATGAGTATACGTTGGAAAGATCTCACATTCTTTTTCCACATCTTCTCTTCTTCACATAGGATTTTACTGACAATGTATAGCTAAGAGACAGCTTAAATGATACTATTAAAAATGCACTTAGAAAGAAATCATCCCTCACTGGTCGTGTTCGAACCTTCCCATCAAAAGAAAAAAAAATAGAGAAAAAGTTCGAACCCTTGATGGCCTTTATGTTTTACCTCGTTAGTGCGATTCTGTGCTGAGGTGTGAACTGTAGTTAAGACCTGTTTGGAAGAGCTCCAGATCGCAGCTCCAACTCAGATCTAAAACTTATAGGTTAAAATAAAGTGAATTAAATTTATATTTTTAGCCTAAAATATAAACAAAATGATCTACCTAAACACTCTTAATGTACCTATAGCTCTAGCTCCATAAATTTCTGAAGTTAGAAATACCCTACTCCACCAACTCCACAGATTTTGGTGGAGCTGAAGCTGTCCCAAACACCCCCTAAATAGATGGAGCAACTCTGTAGTCAGAAGTGCTCTTTGGTTGGCTTGAGCAAATTATCGACCTCTAATTCCACACATTTATATTAACTATTTTACCATTAGAAATCATTATAGCACAGGTTTATAAGTCTGTCAATCTTATGTACGTATTGGATTGTGCTCTATTGACTAAAGAAGCAGACACCTCTCCCGTGTCTAATTGCGCCTATCAGTTTTTTTATACCTTAGCTATACAGTGCATGGTGGATTCATGCATTAGAGTAGTGTATTAATGTCATATATTTCATCTATATCTTGGATTACTTTTGAGTTCTCTTGTCAACTTCTTATAAGACATTGTTTGCAATTTAGTTTAGCAACTGGACTTTGAAGTGACATCCTCATTTCAACTAATATAATGGTATTAGTGTGGCTCTGAAGCTCTTTGGGATTTAAAATATATGACAGACGGTTGGCCTGTTGACAGTTTTATTTGTTGCTTTGTTTCAAATATGGTTTGGTTTATCATGAGTTTTCAACGTTTACCCTTCCTATTGAGTTGCATGCACCAGTCAGTTCACCCAAAAATTTAAGCTGATGAGGAAAGGTGGGCAATTCACCTATACTTCAACACTTCCCCTCACGTGTAGGCTCCCTCAGGCCTAGGACGTGGAATAGAAGTAGGCTGCAATTATTTTTTAAAATTGCGTCAACCGGGTCTTGAACTTGAGACCTCTTGGCTCTGATACCATATTGAGTTGCATGCACCAGCAATTCACCTAAAAGCTTAAACTGATGAGGAAAGATAGACAATTCACTTATACTTCAATACTTCCCATTGATGAAATAATATTTTTTTTGTCTTAGGGCCTTTGCGGTCCAACCGTCCAATTTAAGCTTTAGTTTGTCGGCCAAATAAAGCCTAAGTGGGAATTCAAAAGTGGAAGTCTTAGCTGATTTACGTAGTTTAGCAATGATAATTCATGGGATTTTAAATGGTTTTTTAAATAAGTTTCCTGAAGCTAAAGTTTTACTTACATTTGTTGAAGTGCTAGAAATTGACATATAAAAAAACTTTTAAGTTAGAGCAAACAGGTAGTATACTAGTATGGTTGGTAGGGACCTGTTTATGTGTTCTCTTTTGAAAATTATGTTTTTATCAACTTTTATGCTCAAGGCCTGCCCTGACATGCTTTTCCTTTGTACATCAACCTTTATGAGAAGGTTGTATCAATTTTCTTGCGTTCATTTCCTGCGTTTGTCCAGTTGACTGGAGTAATCTGTCAACATTGCTGTACTTCTTTACTCTAAAAAATGAAAGTAATTTCATTCATCTACTGTACTTCTGTGGTTCTATTTCTACCTTAATATTTCTCTGGAAACGTTTCAGTGGGAACTTGATATGCTTCATTTGGTGTTCACATGTATTTCTTGAATGCTAATGCTTGTAATGCTATTGCAGTAAGATAGGTGGTACGGGAGCTGAGCGCAATCTCAAAACCCACAGAAGGAACCAGAAGTGAGCTGACAAAGCTTACAAGAAGTCATGATGGGAACGGGTGGAAGAGACCCTTTGCTGGTTCTTGTCACGCAAAGGGGATTGTCGTTGAGAAGGTGCAATGAATAATGAATGCTCAGTTCTTCTGAAGAATACTTAAATGCCTGGCATGCACTATTTCAATTGCAGTAGCATTGAAGCTAAGCAGCCAAACTCTGCTATCCGGAAGTGTGCCCGTGTCCAGCTGGTGAAGAATGGAAGAGGATTGCTGCCTTTGTGCCAAATGACGGTTGCTTGAACTACTCGAGAAAACGTAGGTGTTATGTTTGCCTTGCATTACAGCGTTGTTGGCGATCATGTTGCCCCTCTGTGAATGTGCAAGACGAGTGTTGTATTGTCGGATGGGAAATAGGAAGCGGCAACAGAACAGAAGAAGCAGAGCTCCTTTCGGATGTAGTTGGCGCTGAGTTGTGTAGTGTCGTGTGTGAGGAGTATTCCGTTGGCTGAGTTGTATTTTGGAGTTTGGGGTCCACTTGTAAGGGGAAGCGTTGGGGGAGTATATATACTGAACTGGTGATCGGTTTGACGTGAGAAAGAAGAAAGCCAAAAGCAATTCCCCCATCTTCTTCTTTCTCCCCATTCTTGCCTTCTTCTCCCTCCTCTTCTTGGCATGATTGTATCACTTGGTATCAGAGCAGGATTCACGCGCTGGCGCCACGGAAGAAGCAGATGTAGTGGAAAGTGAAGATGGCGGCTGCTATGACGACGGTGGAGAGATCAATTCGAAGGTATTAACACATTGCTGAAACAAATTTTGAATGATGTGTATGGGGTAAAATCGGAGGTAGGAGAGGTCCGTTCGGTGGTTGAAGCAGTTAAAGGAAGGCTAGAGGTTTTGGAAGCACAACCCACGGTGGGAATGCTGGCGGTGAACCAAGGTACCACCTCAGCTACACCATCAAATCATCCAATGGCACCGGTAGCAATTCCTCCATTGGGAAGGGAGCTTGCTGCGACAAATGGTGCGGGAGGTCTGGAGCCGCCAAGGGTGCAAACCAGAAGTATTCTAGGGTGTCCCCCGACCAAAGGAAGAGTGGAATGGGCACTGGTGGTGCAGACCGGTGATGTGAGGAATGGTTATGGGCAGAATGGCAATACCATTGGGCAATCTCGGCAACCAATTCCAAAGCTGGAATTTCCAAGGTTTGATGGTGAGAACCCTAGGTTGTGGAGAGACAATTGTGAGACCTATTTTGAGATGTTAGGAGTCCATCCAGGATTGTATACCTGTTTGGCTTCTCTACATTTCACGGGGAATGCCACACTCTCGCTGCAGCATGCTGAAGCGAAAGGGAAGTTTGAGGACTGGGATGCCCTATGTGATGCGGTGGACAAGTGGTTTGGCAAGAATTTGTATAGGCATCAAATGAATCAGTTGATTAACCTTCAACAGACTAGCACTGTCGCTGATTATGCTAAGAGATTTGAGAGGTTGCAGCAGCATTATATACTATTGTATAACCCTGCTCAGGATGATACCTTTTTTGTCACTCATTTTTTTGGGAGGATTACGGAAAGACATATGGGCAGCCATCATCCTTCATAATCCTGCAGATGTGGATACGGTGGTCTCCTTAGCACTGATACAAGAGGAGGAGATTGATAATCTCAGGAAGAGACCTTATCATAAGGGAGATAACAAGGAAATCAGTAAGGGAGGAAGTAAATATTCAGAGAAGTTCAGACCCATGAGCAGGTTTGAAGATAACAAAAGAATGGAAGAACAGAGGAAGCCCATGAATAGCCATTGGAATGAGAAGTTGGAAGCGCTAAAAGCTCACCGAAAAACGCATGGGTTGTATTTCACCTGTGGGGAGAAGTGGGAAAAAGGCCACAAATGTCCTGATCAGGTGCCAATACACGTAATTGAAGAGCTGCTGGAGGTATTTCAAGTGCAGTCAGTTTCTGAGAAGGATGATGAGGAGGTTGAAAATCAAGATGAGGAAGAGCTTTTGTCGGTAACAGAACGATCAGGATTAGGAAAGATCAAGAGGAAAACCTTGCGATTGTAGGGCTTAATAGGCAAACAGGAGGTACTGATTTTGGTTGCTTCAGGGAGTACATATTCCTTCCTAAATGACAAATTGTTGCCGAAATTGCAATGTGAGACCACAAGCATTGAACCGATAAAGTTAACTATTGCCGATGGAAGAACCATAATGTGCGACAAAGTAGTACCCTCATTGGCTTGGTGGATCCAAGGACATTTCTTCCAGCAAGACATCAGGGTTTTATCCTTGGGATGTTACGATATGATCTTAGGCACAGACTAGCTAGAAGAACATAGTCTGATGTGGGTACATTAGGGAAACAAATGTATGAACTTCACACATAAAGGTCGCATGATCAGACTTCAAGGTATCAGGGACAATCAAGAGCGAGGTAAAGGCATAAAGGCCAAGGAACTGAAAGGATTTCTGAGAAGAGGAGCTGCGTCACATGTGGTGCAAGTTTACCAGTGTTCAGTGGAAGATCAGGAATCAAAAGAAGGGAGGGCAGGAGATCAAATTCCAAAGGCAGTATCAGATGTGGTGAAGAAATTTGAACGATTGTTCAAAGAACCAAGGCAACTACCTCCCAGGAGAGATTATGATCATCAGATTCCACTTGTGACAGGGGCTACACCGGTGAACATCAGGGCATATCGGTATTCGCCGCAACAAAAGGATGAAATTGAACGACAAGTGGAAGAAATGTTGTCTAAAGGGATGATTCAACAAAGTGTGAGTCCATTTGCTTCACCAGTACTCTTAGTAAAGAAGGATGGATCATGGCGCTTTTGTGTGGACTTCCGAAGATTAAACGCCATTACAGTGAAAAACAAACATCCTTTACCGGTGATCGATGAATTACTAGATGAACTCTCAGGGGCTTGTTGGTTTACAAAGTTGGACTTGCGCTCCAGATATCACCAAATCAGAGTGGCTAAAAACGAGGAGTACAAAACTGTATTCCGAACTCATCATGGGCATTATGAATTCCGAGTGATGCCTTTTGGTCTCACGAACGCGCCAGCCACATTTTAGGGCATTATGAATCAGATATTTGGACCCCTCCTGCGGCGTTGTGTGTTAGTATTTGTGGATGACATTTTGGTTTATAACGGTACACTAGAAGATCATATCAAACACCTTCGTGCAGTATTTGTAATCTTGGAGAAGCACCAATTCTTTGTTAAACGGGAGAAATGCTCTTTTGGTCAGCAGAGACTAGAGTATCTCGGGCATATTATAACACCAACTGGAGTGGCCACCGATCAAACCAAAGTCCAGGCTGTCTTGGATTGGCCAGTACCCAAGAATCTGAAGGAGCTCAAGGGATTCCTTGGTTTAACCGATTACTATAGGAAATTTATTCATAACTACGATGTAATTTGCAAACCCCTGACAACACTATTGAAGAAAGGAGTTCAGTTTTGTTGGACACCGGTAGAAGCAGCGGCATTTCGAGCTTTACAGCAGGCCTTAGTGAAAGCTCCCACTTTGGCCTTACCAGATTTCTTCAAGCCATTTGTGCTGGAAACCGACGCATGCAATACTGGAATTGGCGTTGTGTTAATGCAGGATGGTCACCCATTCGCTTTTTTGAGCAAGTCTTTGAGTATCAACAATTAGATGCTCTCTACTTATGAAAAGGAGTGTTTGGCAATCTTGTTGGCTATTTCCAAATGGCGGCCCTACTTACAGCATAAAGAATTTGTTATTAGAACTGACCAAAAGGCGCTGATGCATCTTACAGATCAGAGGTTAACCACTTGAATTCAACATAAGGCATTCATTAAATTGTTGGGATTATAGTTTCAAATTCAATACAAAAAGGGTATTAACAATGCAGCAGCTGACGCTCTCTCCAGAAGACCTAGCACTGCAGAAATTTAGGCAATATCAGCAACTGTTCCGGCTTGGTTGGAAAATCTGATAGTAGGATACTAGAATGATGAAGAAACCAAGCAATTACTGACTGAGCTCAGTATTACGGGATCAGATGCAAAGGGTTTCACCCTTCAAGATAGAGCATTCCGATTCAAGGGAAGGATTTGGATGGAAAATAATTCCCTGGCGCAATAGCACATTCTGCAATCATTGCATAACAGTGGAATTGGGGGTCACTTGGGTATTCAGGCTACATATCTTCGAATTAGAGCCTTATTTGCTTGGCCTAAGTTAAAAACTTTTGTGGAACAATTCATGAAGACCTATGAGGTATGTCAGCAGGCAAAGATAGAACATGTGAAATTACCTGGTCTACTTCAACCCTTACCGGTTCCCACACAAGCTTGGATGGTCATTAGCATGGACTTTATTGAAGGTATGCCTTTATCTCACAAATACACGACAATCTTTGTGGTCATTGATAAATTTTTAAAATATGCCCATTTTGTGCCGCTAGCTCATCCCTTTACAGCAGTACAGATAGCCTAGATTTTTTTTAATCAAGTGTATAAATTGCATGGATTACCCCAAGTGATAATTTCAGACCGGGATAAGGTGTTCACAAGCACATTTTGGTAGGAATTATTTCGCTTGTCTGACACTAAGTTGAATATGAGCTCAGCTTACCACCCCCAAACCGACGGGCAAACCGAGTGTCTTAATCGGTGTTTGGAAACATACTTGAGATGCTTTGTTCATGCATGCCCAAAGAAATGGTCTGACTGGCTTTCCCTAGCCGAATTTTGGTATAATACCTCATATCAAACAGCAATTGGGAAGACTCCTTTTGAAGTTCTGTATGGTCATCCACCTCGGCATTTTGGGATTTCAAATTTGAATGTGATAGCCACAACTGATGTTCAGGAATGGTTACAGCACAGAGAGAAAATGAATCAATTGCTGAAATATCATTTGGAGCGAGCATTAGTGCGAGTAAAGGCTCAGGCCGATAAAGGCAAATCAGAAAGAGTCTTTCAGGTTGGGGACGAAGTGTATCTCAAATTGCAGCCATATGTTTAGACAACCATGACAACATGCAATAATCACAAGTTATGTTTTCACTTTTATGGCCCATACCATATACTGGAGAAGATCAGCGCGGTGGCATACAAGTTGGACTTACCCAAGGTAAGCAAGATTCACCCGGTGGTTCATGTGTCGCAACTCAAACATCATCTGTCCCCAGCAACTCCAGTCACTAATGAAGAGTCTATCAACTGTATCCAAGCGGAAGCAACTCATGTGCCAATAGAAATATTGGCCAGCAGGCTGATCAAACAAGGTGACCATGTCATACCGTCCATTCGGGTGAAGTGGTCTGGTCTACCTACATCCTTAGCGACATGGGAGAATACTGATGCCATCAAGTTGTAGTTTCCATCGGCACCGGCTTGGGGTCAAGCCGTGTTTCGAGGGGGAGGGGATATTGTATTGCTGGACGGGAAACAAGAAGCGACAACAAAACAGAAGAAGCAGAGCTCCTTTTAGATGTAGTCGGTGCTGAGTTTTGTAGTGTCGTGTGTGAGGAGTATTCCGTTGGCTGAGTTGTATTTTGGAGTTTGGGGTCCACTTGTAAGGGGAAGTGTTGGGGGAGTATATATACTGAACTGGTGATCGGTTTTGACATGAGAAAGAAGAAAGCCAAAAGCAATTCCCCCATCATCTTCTTTCTCCCCTTTCTTGCCTTCTTCTCCCTCCTCTTCCTGGCATGATTGTATCAACAAGGTAGTCGCTCAGAAGAAAAATAGAGATGGTGGTTAGTGTTATTGTGTTTTCTTACGTCATAATAGATGATCAATGCGACATCTTAAATACTACCAGAATAAGACTACAAAACTAAGAGAAGTACTGTAGACACAATGGTTAGAGCACTCTAGCCTTTTCGTGTCCCTTCCTTGCATGCGTCATTGGGATGAGGTGCTCATCACTGGGTTTGGTCAAAAGGGACACGCCGTGGGAGATATTCCCGGAGTCTAGGTTCAAGGTAGGGACGGTTTGTTGCGTGTCCCACTTCACCCCTTCAAGGAAAAAAGGAGAAGCCCAGATCTTAAAACAAGCTCCCTTTACTGCAAGCAGTAGGGCACAGGGTTTGAAAAAGTTGATGAAAATCGGTCAAAAATCCGTATCGGTCTGGCTCGAGATTTGGAAACAGTTGGTAAACTGTTCAATTCAAATTTAAATTCAAAAAATTTGGAGAAAATATCCAAAATTTCCCTAAAATTAATATTAATAGATTTTTGATATCTGGCATGAATTTTTTTTGAAAACCCAAATTTGGGAGACGTTTTTGAGCAAAATCGAATATATAATAGAAAAAGGAAAAATGGGGCAAAGTAGTCAACAAATTCTAATTATTCTGTAAAAAATTTAGATAATGATCAAACCTGCGGATTCTTGTAAAATTATGACAGTGCAATTGTCTTGTATATGCTCTTCTATTTTTGATTTTCTAGGAGCAATAAATGAAATCTAATATTTCTGGAAATGTTACTGCATGATCCTTAGAAACGTTTTATGATACCATTAAAATTTCAGAACATGATTAAGCTTGTAAATTTTATAAAAAATTGACAATGTCTTTGTTCCTTTTCATTAATTTTTTTCTAGAAACACTGAATGAATTCAAAACTTTCTGCAATTTCTCTGAGATGTTTTATATATTAATTAGGATTTATTTAGTTTTTATATTTTTTTCAATTTTCCCTGAGTGTGCCGATTTTTGATATAAACCAATCAAAAATCGAATAAAATGGTCAAAAATTTTACACAAAACTGGTTAAAAATCAAAAATAGAAAACTAGTCCTTGAGTGTGCCGATCTAGGTAGAAAATCGAACAAAACCAGTCGGAAATCGGTTAGTTTTTGTTCTTTTCGCCACTTTTTTTTTCGTCGAATTCAAAAGATCGACTCTGCAATTCGTTCAGTTTCTACCATTTTTTGATCATTTTTGGACAAAAACTGGTATCGCCGGAGTGGTGATTTTCCAACTTGTTTTGGTAATGTAAAGGGCGGCGGCTATAAAGAGTCCTTTTAGCTAGCTACTTCGTAACGTTTTGGGCCCGTGGTCCACGGGGGTGTTGAGATGAGCTTATAGGCTGCCTGTTTAAGTTTTGTTGAGGAAGCATCTGGTATTAAACTCTACTGTAGAACTGCTAATGGGTTTATTATATCGTTGCGATATCAATGGTCGTCTGACTGTATCGTACGAGTATGTATGGTTCTGAATCTCTTTGGTTGCAACTTACATACATTTTCGTAACCTTCACTTTGTGCTGTAGTTACAGAATCAGCATGGTAGTACTATGAGTATGAACTGTTGGAATTAATTTCAGAATTAATTTAATGAAAGAAGTCAAAAGTTGTTGAATTGAGTGTGTGGAACTTGTTCCGTATTGATTGGTTAGATGATAGAAAATCAATTTATAAGGGAGCTCTTGTGGAAACTCTAGTATGAATTGGTGGCAAACAGGGGCGGACCTGGCGTTGTTAGGCCGGGATCCGGTGACCCCGGCGCCTTCGTGTTAGTCTCTTATACCCTTCGCTAAATACAGTTGATGACCTCGGCGGCAGATTAATCTGGACACTAGCTCTAATGCTCATCCAGTCTGACCAGTCATCCGAAAGTAAGCTGCATGTCGGCGATGACCCCGACAACTAATTTTCCTGGATCCGCCCCTGGTGGCAAAGAAAGACTATGTTAGGCTATGTACATGTATGCATGCGTATATCGTGTATTTCACATGTTTATCGTGTGACGCCGCGATTGAGACGTGATAAGTGTACTTAAACTTTTGCCACGTGTACCGATTATGCCACATCACTTTACACCTTAACTGCCGATGTGGCGCTACAGTCTTAGCGAGTTACACGTTCCGGTGTTTTTAGGCCATTCTCTCACACGCAAGATTCTAGGGAGTGGTTCTTGGGTTCGTGACAGTTCGATATGAGTTATCGTGAGACGGTTTGGTTAGACTTGCCTTCATAAGGGAGACGTTCCTATGTAAAGGCACACGACGAAAAGATCAATCTCGTCTTCCTCTAATGATTGCTGTCACCTGAGTCATTCTGTCTTTTTATCTATCGTGCAATGGGCATGAAAGAGAGTAGTGTCTTTGTCCGACACCAGCATTTGACGACCTGCATAGGAGATCGACGATCAGGTTTCTGAAAAACGCCACACTGTGCGATTGCTCATTTTTATCTTTGATTGTCGCGTCGTTTCTACACAATTTCCTTTTCTTCATCAAACCCGCTATAAGTGTTTCGAACTGGCTAATTGTTGGTCCAAGCAATCTTTCTATTGTGATTAAATCTAACGAGAACACATGCTGCTATGATAATATTGTTTACATCTATATATCAAATAGGTTATCTAGCATGTGTAGACATACACTCCTTACTAGTATGTTATGTATTCATTGAATCTTTGCTATCTGCTAGTAATCTTATTGTAGACATAATATTTATCATCGTATTTTAATTGCGTAACCGTTGAATTAAATTAACGTTGGCCATGTTAATTTTCCAACATCAATCACCGGTAATCTCGTGTCAGCGAATTGGCCGATCGAATAAGGCGGCATTCATCTCGACCGTTGACGGCGAGATCTAATGGTAGAAAATGCGTGCAGTGGTCCGCGTCAAGTCGCCACTTCGAGTTGCGGCCTGCGGGAGCCATCAGAGCAGTTCGGAAAGCGCGATCTGAGATGGTACGGCCCAGGATTAGGTTAAGCATAACCGGGACCATCTCTATCTGTGCCAGGTCAGCAGCCTAGCTGGGCCCACCTCCATGGGCCGTAGCTCTCCGACCACCCCTCTATACATCCACCTTTCCACCCCTACCCACGTCCAGGTGGTCCCTCAGCCAGCCTCAGGCCTCTGGTCCACCACGTCAGCCTCCCCTACCACGCACCCACGGGCCACGGGGTCGCGAGTCGCGACCAAACAAATCCTTTTACCTCGGCCGGGTGTAATAAACGGAATCCAGTTCTCGCGTTCGACTCGACGACACTTCGCACGGCCGCAGCTGCTGCCTTCTCCCCTCCTCCGCTATCCGTGCAGCCTCTGAGCCCCCCCGCAGCCGGCGGTGCACCTCGCCGGAAGGACGTGCCGGCCATTCCGTCCGATGGAGATGGCCCCAGCCCCCGTCTCCTCCAACCCGCGCACCGTGGAGGGCATCTTCAAGGACTTCTCCGCCAGGCGCTCCGCCCTCGTCCGCGCAATCACCTCCGGTAAGTAACCACCCCCTCCCCTCGCCTCGCTTCGCCTCTCGTCGTGCCGCACTGACCCTCTTGTAGATCTAACGCTACGCTTGCGTCTCGTGCTGCCGTGCAGATGTGGACGAGTTCTACGGCTTGTGCGACCCAGGTGAGTGGGATCGATCCGCGGCGAGCTGTTCCTGGGTGCGTAGAACGGTGGATCCGGGTAGGAATTGACTGGATCAGGAATTGTTTTTTCTGGGTGCAGATAAGGAGAATTTGTGCCTGTACGGCCTCGCCAACGGGAGCTGGGAGGTGGCGCTGCCGGCAGAGGAGGTACCGCCAGAGCTTCCTGAGCCGGCGCTGGGCATCAACTTCGCGCGCGACGGCATGAACCGCCGCGACTGGCTCTCCCTCGTCGCCGTCCACTCCGACTCGTGGCTCATATCCGTCGCCTTCTTCTTCAGCGCACGACTCAACGCAAACGAACGGTACTATTAGTCTAATACTGTTCGGCCGCTGCGTATACATTCTGAATTCGACTGCTTGGTTGGGGCCTCTGTTGATCGAGAAAAAAAACAGTCAGTTTTTGTTTGTTTAGATTTTAAGGTGTCCTTTTCTCTTTTCTTCCTGAAAGAGAGTTTAGGGTAGTTCAGATTTGGCCTTTTTTGGTGGAGTAGTTTGCTTGATTGTTAGGTGACTGGGGATGCGCGTGACCTTGTTTATGGTCTATTATTTGTTTCACTTGTTGCATGTGTGTGCATGTGCACATGTTTCTTGCGCTCTTCTTTTTGTTTCCTTTGTTTGCTTTGAGTGAATCAGGGGCCATGCTTTGTGAATATGTTTGCTTTATTGGCATGCCTGCTTTTGCTTGTGTCGATCCTTTAAGTTTGATGATGATATAATTCGCAGGGTTAATTGTAGATATTGTGAAGAGCTGTTAGGTCCATCGGCTCGTTATGAAAGGAAACCGTTCCTTTTTCACTTTATTTCAGAAAATCATGTAAACAAGTGGATGATATTGTGCTTCTATGTAGTTCCATCCTTGTACATTTTCCACTGCCTTTAAGAATTTTAATGCTTATCCCATTTTCATTTCTGTTGTGAAGAACTACGCCACAGTTTGGTCTAATGAGTTGCAAAGCTTAGCTATCTGGAACTAAAAATTAAAATGGCGCCTACAAGTCAGAAGGTATTGATTGCAGGGTCATTCATCTCTGAAATTTTCTGACATGTTAATTGCAGTAATTTATTTTGGTAGATGCCCTCGTCTTGGTTCAAGAAGTTGTACATTTATTGGTTGATAGTGTAGAATGCCGCCCAAAAAACATATTGTAGTTCCTAAACTACCCTCTGATCAAATGCTGCAAGTAGGTCACTGCAGCATTATTCTAGGGCTTTTGCGTAGCATCCTGAATGACAAAATTATTCCTGGATTTTTAGCGTCCTTGAATTGATGATTTTGATCATGATTTTCATAGCATCTGTTACCAGAAGCTTTACAGAAAAGGTGGAGTTTAGCACAAGGTGTACATTCCAATTTGAAATACTTCAATCTACATTCTCATGCATTTGCCCTGAAGTTGATTTTTTCGACCAAGGTGAACAAAAACATAGCTAAAGGAATCCTTGATGCTTGCAGTTGTTGGAGAGCGCTACAATGGTACTTCTTTAGTACTTGCTTGTTCACTCTATTGCTGTACATCTCTCTGGAAATAATGTTAGCCAATTGTAAAGGCAAGAAACTATATGCAGAATCTAGTAAGCTCAAATTTAAATTTTCTGCTTGGGATGTTCTTACTAATTTTGTGTGACCGTAATAATCAACTGGGATGTTGAAAATACAAAAATAAGGGGGGATTCAGCAACATGTTGTGTTTAAATTTCCATTTACTACGTTGGCATTTAGCTCTCCTTAGTGTCCAACTATACGTTTATCTCTTCTGACATTTTCTTGTGCAGTGTATTAATTCATTTCTCTTCTCTTGATACACTGAATGGCAACTAAGTAAATTGACATTTCGTGCAGGGAGTTGGTCTAGCTAGGGGTGAAAACGGTCGGAAACGGTCGGAAAACACTAAAACCATTTTTGTTTTTATTTTTTTTCTCGGAAATGATATCGGAATCGATAACTACGGAAACGAAAACGGCATCGGTAATTCGAAAATATCGGAAACGAAAATTCGATACAAAATATATATCGGTAACGATCGGAATCTGAAAAAGAGACCGGTAACGTCGTAAGGACATGTACCACCAATTGACTTCAAAAAATTCACACAAATAGTACATCCACATAGAAATTAGTAATTAATAAATATTCACAAATTTACGATGAACACACATCAAATTTTAGACTTGAATGACTACATTAGAGTTTTGTTTTTATGATATTTAAAAATATCTATGATTGGTTAAATCATGAAAATGGGTGAAGATTGTAGCCCTCGTGATAAGCTTCGCATAGAGTCCAAAATCACCTAAATCGGAGTTCGGAGTAAAAAGTTATGGGCGTTTTAGTGACCGAAGGAGTGTGATTTGTGGGCTGGAATAATTCCGGTAATTACCGACGGAATTTACCGATTTTTTCCGGATACCGAAGGAAACGGTCGGAACCGATCAAAACCGTTACCGTTATCGTTTCCGACAAAAATTACCGATTCCGATTCCGATTCCGAAAATTACCGATACCGACACGTCCGGTTGAAAAATTTCGAAAATGGTTTTCGGAATTTCGGGAATTACCGATACCGTTTTCATAGCTTAGTACGTGAAATCCTTTTGGCCTAATGCCCATTGTTGTATATCTTGTCCCAGCATGCTGGCAAAGCCATAATTCTAGAATCTTACAAAAACAAATTTCATTGACATTTATTTGTTGCGTGCACCTTTTGGTTCTTTCTATTACACTTTTTTCGTCTCACAAGAACTACAGTGAGAATTTGCTGCCTAAGCAGTTCACTCTATGCCATATGCAACTTCGGCTTTAAGCAGTTCTCTACGGATCACTTTTTAATAACTTGTTTCCCATTTTTCATTGCGTATAGCTCGTTCTTGTCAACACTGGGGCATAAAATTTCTCATTATCCCTTCTATTGAGGAAAAAACATTTGGACTGCAATGTTCTTTATTATGCCATTTTATTGTGTTCAGACTATTACTTTGACTAGGTATATTTTTCGTATGAATATCCGTTTATTCTTCTCAAGTTTGTGCGAAAGCTTTAGCTGTTACTGATCACACAGGAGAAACTGGTTTGATGCACTTGCTGATTCTTCTGTTGAGTTCTTCTCTTTTTAAGAAAGTGTTCTGTCATTTAGTTTTTAGTTCTTACGGTGTGTGGTTTCAAGGTGGTGCGAAAGCTTTAGCTGCAGCCTGTTGCTGATCCAATGATTTTGCTCTTCTTGTCTCAGGAAGCGCTTATTCAACATGATCAACGATTTGCCGACTGTCTATGAAACTTTGGTTGATAGGAAGCACGGCAGAGATCGAGCTGGCATCGATAGCAGCGGCAAATCCAGACACTCATCAAAGGTTCCTGCGTTGATCCCCTCAATAGTTTCTTTTGTTTAAAATTTAGAAGCTACAATTCCAGGTATTTGTCATCAAACTTAATGTAAAGTGAGTTCCAACTGTCATATACAGCGAACAAATGAGGGCCAGGCAAAGAACTCCAGGGCAGTTGCCGAAGAGTATGACGAGGACGACGAGGAACATAACGAAACATTTTGCGGAACTTGTGGCGGTCGCTACAGTGCAAACGAGTTCTGGATCGGATGCGACATCTGCGAGAGGTGGTTCCATGGCAAATGTGTGAGGATAACCCCGGCTAAAGCAGAACACATAAAGCACTACAAGTGCCCTGACTGCAGCGCCAAGAAATTCAGACAGTAGGTTATGGCATGCACCCGTCGCCGGCTCACCTGATCAAAACGATACTCTGTCCTTCGGTCCAATGTCTCAGCTTAGCAGATGTGAATTAGTCTAGACTGCTCTCGTGTGGTTGATGAGGTAGACGACTGATACATACTCGACTGATACACACTCGTAGCTTGTTTCTATAAATGTTTCTTTCACCGTCATCGATGTGCATGTTCCTTGAACTATGGACATTGTCGGTTTAGCATGTACCGATGGTTGATTTATACTGATTTGTGCCTTGGTAAGTGATATGCTTGTATCTTTGCAAGTAATATCGTTAATTTTTCGTTCGTCTCCTGGTAAGTTAGATACTGTCACTGCCGTCGGCGTTGGCACTGATGGAGTGATGGGGAACTTCGTTCGGCGACGGTCCGGTGGAGCCGGACTAGAAATCGGACGTAGGCAGGCAAAGCGTGGAGCCGGACCGTAGCAGGTGGGAAAACTTTAAACGTGAGGAGACCGGCGCCCGTCCGCGCGGCGGAGGCGGATAGGCTCTGCGGTGCAAAGGGCAGGGAGAGGTTGGCGATTTTTTTTTGGGCTCTTTGAGCCCCCTTATAAATATTTTTTTCTCAAATATAGCATCTTTTCGAAATCATTTGCACATTTTAACCCCTCGAGTCACCTCTTGCATTCGGATAGCTCAGCAGATCGCTGTCACATCAAAATTCATGCTAAGCTCCCCCTCTTAGCATGAATCAAAACTACTAATTAATCACTATTAGAATCGTACTTCTTAATTAATCATTTAGTTAAATCACTAATTAATCAAATTTCTTATTTAGATCCTGTTTGTTAGAGCTCCAGATCCCAGCTCCACCTCAAATTTGAAGCTTGTAGACTAAAATAAAGTGAATTAAGTTTATATTTTTAGTCTAAAATATAAACAAAGCGATATAGCTAAACACTCTTAATGTACTCACAGCTCTAGCTCCATAAATTTTTGAAGTTAGGAATATCCTACTCTATTAACTCCATAGATTTTAGCAGAGTTGGAGTTGTGCCAAACACCCCCTTAATCTCTTTAACCACTGTTCGCATGTCCTTCTGAGCCATTGGGGGTTTGGTAGGTAGGTCAGATATTACTACCAAACAAGAGAAGCTCAACAATTTGCTATGGAGAATCCTATCGAGCAAGTTGCTCGGCCAAACTCTTCTGACATGATAGGCGACTCGTGAGCTCAACAAAGAAACTACTTTTGCATATTCGAATGAAATAAGATTAAATTTGTCAAATTCTAATTTTATGCTTTGAAAAGCGATGGCTTCGAGCTAGGCCAGGAGAGCCGGGGCCACGCGCGTTTGGGATGTGCGGCCGGGGTGGCGCGTGAAACAAGCTCGTTCGCGTGTTGGGGTCTGGCCGTCCGGGGCCGCCCAAACGGAACACGACACGAACGGCCGTTGTGGGTGTGGCGCGAGGGCGATGCCGGGCAGAACCGCGAAACTAGCCGCGTCGCTCACGGGGCACGCGAGATGCTCGGCTCGGCCTGCGGGGTGGAGACTGATGGGTTGCCGCCGCTGCTCAGCGCGCGCGAGAAGCTTTGGCCCCGGGTGATGCGGCGGTTGGCAAGCGCGGCGGGAAAACGACGCTCCTCGGCATGCGAGACGCTTTGGAAATTGGCTGCGCCGCCGACGCACGGTGGTGGCGCATGGGCTGCGTAAGGCGAAGGTGGAGAGCTCGGCCCCGAGAAGCTTGGCTGCTGGCAGATTCAAGAGAGCTGGGTCGGGGCGGCTTCCTGGGATGGAGCCGGTTTGATATCTGCAAAACGGTGGAATTCAAATATAAATTTAAAAAATTAGGAAAATTTATCAAAAAGTGTTAAAAATTTTGAATTTTTTTGTGTGAGGTCCTGAGGCAATGCTAATGATGCTGTATCAGACGATTATCAAATCTTTATATTTTTAAAAATTCTAAAAGTGTTACTGTTCTTTAATATATTGTTCTATTTTTGATTTTTTTGGGGCAATAATATTTCTTAAAATTTTTGTGCAAGGTCCAGAGAAAATTTTAATAATGTTTTAAAATTTTTAGATGATGATCAGATTTGTGTATTTTTTAAAAAAAAATTCTAACAATGCTACTGTCTTTGCATATGTTTTTCTATTTTTTATTTTCTAGGGGTACTAAATGAAGTCTAATATTTCTAAAAGTTTTAATACATGATCCTTGGGAACTCTTTATGGCACCATTAAAATTTGAGCATGTGATCAAGTTTGTAAATTTTTATAAAAATCTGACAGTCTCTGTTCCTTTTCATTAATTGTTGTTTTTATTTTCCAATAGCACTAAATGAATTCAAAAATTGTTTAAATTTATTTGAGATGTTTTGTAGATTATTTAGGTTTTTTGCAATTTTTTATAATTTTTTTGAGTTTTTTTCAATTCTCCTTCGGTGCACTGAAAATAAAAAGCTACTCGAAAATTGGTTTTTGAATTCACACTTCTTTGGTTTCTACCGATTTTCAAAAATTTTGAATTTTTTTGAATTCACACTTCTTCGGTTTCTAGCATTTTTTAATCGGTTTGCCGATTTTCAAAAATAAAAAATCGTTTGGCGATATGGATATTGTGAACCCTGGATACAGTCATGTAGCGCTAGCCTCCCATTAGTATTGCAATGAATTACCCAGTCCACGCCAATTTCACATACTTCCTCCGTTCTTTTTCAAGTAATATTTTTGACCTCGGAAACCTTCTTTTCCAAGTAACAATTTTGACTTTTTGTGGTTTCCGAGATACGAATCTGACCGTTACCTTTTTAACTTTATTTTAGTACATACTTATAATTTATAATATTATGAAAGTATTTTTAATGAAATAAATCTAATTATATAATTTTTATGTGACAGTTTTAAACATATAGTGATCAAACTTTAAAATTTTTTAAGGCATCGATAATAAGACAAAACTTAAAAATAGTACCACTTAGGCCTAGTTTAAAATAATTTATGATTATACATATTCTAGATTCTCCAAGAATCAGTTGGATGACAGCTTCTGATTATCCAAGAATCCAGATTCTAGATTCTACAAGAAGCTTATTGAGAATCTTCTTCCATAATCAAAAGCAAATTTATACACAAAATCAGAAGTTACCATCCATCCGATTATTAGAGAATCTAGAAGCTGTACGATCAAAAGTTGTCTCAAACTGACCCCAGTACCCTGCGATCTCAAACTGGAGCGTCCACAAGGACCACAACCAAGCTGTCTGTACTTCCCATTAGGGCCTAGGATAGGACAGTGGTCTAGTGGATGATCAACCAGCAGTTATTACACAATCATACTAGTAGGGTCCAAGTAGACACTAGGCACAGCACATCTCTCAAGGAGGATGGTCATGATTCATGAACCTGCGGGAGGGACCAGATCCTATCATCAGGAGATGTACCCTCTGCTCTTGAGGTTTTCCACGGAGTCCTTGATGATCTTCTCCATGGGACTGAACTGCAAACCCAGCGCAATCAGCTTCTTCGACGGCGCCTCCGCTCTCACCAGACCTGGCTGCGTATCCCTGGGGAATCTGCAGACAAAGCAGGAACAGGTGTAGGATTAGCACCGTGAGAAATCGCTCACAAATTGACCGTCCTAACAATCCATATGGCAGTCGCTTCATTCATATCATCATGTATAAATGTGCAGTTTGACTGGTCGCGTACTTTGGCACTTTGTAGTCGGGATAGAGCTGGGCAATTTTGGATGCGAAATCACTCCAGTGTGCAATGGACTCCACGCAGAGGTGCCTCCCAGATGCTGATGGGTTCTCGTACAGAAGAATATGGGCCAACGCGACGTCTTCCACATGGACTGGCCCCATGTAAAAATCGGCATACTCCTCTGTGCAACCTGCGTGTGCGCAAAGGCGTGTTTAGGTTAGGTGTTTCCTCTCACAGCAACCACATACACTCAACCAACCAAGAAAAGCCTTCTGAATAGTGCATGCATGTAATTCTCATTGCCACAGTGTCAAATGCCAATGCATGATCATTTTTTTCACCAATGAGTATCAATTCCAGAACTGAAAGAGGCATTTGTTTATGTAAAGCTAAAGCCGAAAAGATTCCAGAGATGAGAAAACAAACATGCAGTTTTACTCTCTAATACTTCACTGCTGAATATCCAGTACAGCACAACTAGCTCCATTTCACCCAATACACCTACAGTAATAGTGATCAGTTGTCTAGCACGATCCATCCATAGATATCATCAGAGGGTAAAAAATGCTTAGTTTCTGCAGGTAAATTAATCACAAAAAGGAAAAGTTGCTACAGCATTCCTCTTCCACTCATTAGTCACTATTTGGAAACAATATTGATTGCCCTAGAAAGACCAAGACATGATTAAAGGGCAGCACTCAATTTTTTTACAGTCTAAGCTTCGCATCAATTACATGGTCGAACTATGCATAAGCGTACCTTCAAGTAGGCGAACAAGCATGGCCATGCTAGCATTGATGGTTGGTGGAATTATCGGGCCCATGACAGTCCCTGGGTTAACCACAACCACATCCAGCCCATTCTCCTCTGCAAATTTCCATGCTGCCTTCTCTGCCAATGTTTTTGAAGCAGGGTACCAAACCTATGCAGAGGCAAATAGAACCAGGACTGTGAAATCGATATCAAATGGAAGCTGTCTGGAAGTTGCATCTTTGAAATTCTGCAACCTTTTCCACACTACCCTTCGGTGCATCTTTGTTCCTATTGGACCAGCAGAATCAAATGCGGAAAAACTAGATCATTCTGTCATCTGCACAATTGAACTAAGTTGCCACCAACATGTAGAAAACTATATGAGATCTCACATTTTCATCTCATCAAACAACCCTGCAATAACCAACCACACCGCAGACAACCTTTTTCTGTCTAGTTAGACTGCAATTTTTTCCTCAAGCTGGTCATGTCATCATATGCACAACAGAACTAGATTTTACTAACTTGTACTTATAACAATTTGTTGTAAAATTCTATCCAGAAGGTAACGCACATTATCGAGAAATTTTTACTGTTCTGGCCTGGTTTGTGTTATATTTTCCGTAAATAGCCTTTTAGCACAAGAAATTGCAGAAATAGCCCCATAACAGTAACCTCCAGTGAACCGGTTCCGTGGGAATTTTTTTAATTTTTTTTTGCGAATCCAATGGACTGGATCCGCAGGAATTTTTATATATATTTTTACACCTTCAGCGGATCCAGTCCGCTGGTTTTGATTTTTTTTTTACGACGGACCAATTTGTTTGATTTTTTTACTCGCGTGCACAGTAACATCCAGTGGTTTCTGTTTTTTTTTTTTTCCGGTTTGATTAATTTTCTGACGCTTCTTCTCTCTAAAAAATTTAGGCACATTGATTTCCTTAGAAAGAAGTAAAAAATTTCTTGTACTAAAAAATTTAGGCACATCGATTTCGCTGCAGGTCACTGTTACAGGGCTATTTCTGCAATTTCTTGTACTAAACAGCTATTTACGGAAAATATAACGCAAACCAGGCCAGAACGGTAAAAAAAAAAAAAATTCCATCATCGAACGATAATTGAGAAGCAGTTCTGCCAAGAACACAGGTTGCACACTGTCCTGAATGGCCAAATCCCAAGCAAACGAAAGAAATTAATATGGAGATGCTAAAGCAAGATTGCCCAAGACCCTCACCCCATTCTTCTTGCAGTACTCGATGTCGGTCCAGCAGCGCTCGTCGCGGACCTCGCCGGCCGGCCACCCCGGGCTGGGCACGATGGCGGAGATGGACGAGGTGACCACCACCCGCCGCACGCCCCCGGCGTCCTTGGCCGCCCGCAGCACGTTCAGCGTCCCGTCCACCGCCGGCACCATCAGCTGCCTCTGCAACCAGAAAACGAGCGCTCGGCCGGGAGGGTGAGCCAAGAGGAAGGACGGGACAATGGCGGGTGGGGCGGCCACATGAAGCACAAAATACCTGGGGGTCGAGGACGCGGTCGACGATGCAGGGGGAGGCGAGGTGGAACACACCGGAGCAGCCCCGCGCGGCGGCAAGGAGGGCTGCGCCGTCAAGGAGGTCGCCCGGGAAGACGCGGAGGCGGCCCTCAGCGGCGCCGGCGGCGAGCGCGAGGAGGTGGTCCGTCTCGGCCTTGTCATCTGCACGCACAACGCGAACAAAACGAAGACGCCTCCCTCAGTCCCTCCGCACTGATTATTCCTGGCATCACACTGTTGCAGAAAGGAATGGCGCGCGGTAGTACTGACCGGGGTTGAGGACGGCGGCGCGGACGGAGTAGCCACGGTCGAGGAGGCGGCGGACGAGCCACGACCCGATGAAGCCGCTGGCGCCGGTGACCAGTACCGTCTCCCCCTTCCCTTCCCCTCCTCCTCCGCTCGCCATCTCTCTCCGGTGCTCCTTTCTTGGCCTGGGGTGTGAACCGTGATAGCTCTCGGGGTCGGGGCGCGTGGCGTGACTCGCGAGTGGCGGTACAGTGCCACAGTGGTGGCCTCCAAAACTGGATTTTTATCGATGCGGTTGGTACAGGTTCCAAATCTCGGGTCCACTGAAAGACAAAATTTTAGTTTCGATCCACATTTTAAATCTAGGTGAGATAAAAAAAATTAAAAATGGGAATTTGCTATAGCGAGTGTGGTAAATTTCTAAGAGATTTCGGTCGAGATTCTCGGTTTTTGACCGGATTTCGTACTAATTTTTTTGTGACAAATTGTAGTGTATTTTATGAGGGATATATGTGAAAATTTTGTTAAAAAAATACATATACAAATTATATAATTTTAACTCTAAACCCTAATATGGATTTGGTCTTAAATGATGTAATTCAGCCTAAACTCTAAACTCTAACTTAGATTTCTGCCTTAAATTGTATTTCGGCCTAAACTCTAATTTGGATTTTGGCTTTAAATAAAGTATTTCATCCTAAACCCTAACTTAAGAATTTTATTTGTAAATACTTATTATTTTGCATTTAAACAGATGGAAAATGTAGATAAGTGCTTACATTATTATTTTTTCATATTTTCCCTATTCTTTTAGCCTCAAGAGAATGTTTCAAGGGATTCAAAATCATTAAAATTTCAGTGATTTTGAACGAAATTTCGGTTTAGGGTTCTTAAAAATACCAGATTTGAAATTTGATTTTTTTAAATTTCAATCAAAATTTTGAAATCTCACCGAAATTTCTGATTTCAGCCACCCTAACATGTGATCTGAAAAACGAAATCTGCAGCCTTATTGGTACCCGCTTCGAACCAGACAAGATTAGCTACCTTTTCTTTTGAGGCAAACATGACCTGACCATTAGCTCTGGATTATATATTCTGAGTGACAGTACAACAACCCTGAGAATATTACTTCCACCGGTCACACGTAGCTTTCATTTTGAACATCAATGTCATATCTAAAACACTGTTTTAATCATTAACTTCTATTATAATATATTTATAAAATCCAACAAAATTATAATATTATTAAAGTACAAGATAAATCTATACATATGATTTTCATATATCCAATTTAAATATTTTAAAAAATATTGACAGTCAAAGTTTCAAAAATTAAATATTTAAAAAGACATCTACAATCAAAATTTCAAAAATTTAACTACATCTATTTTTAAAACGATGACTATTTGTAACTGAATGAAGTACATGACAGCCATCTTTCTTGATTTTCCCAGCACCTGTTTTACAGGAGTAATTGGAGATAGATTAACGATTTCTGAGTACCCAACACTGGCCTTTAATACAGATGGAACAGTACAATTCAACCCTATTATCATCACCGTGGAAGCTGCGCGTGATTTGCTCTCAATAGGAACAGGCATTTGAGTACTAGAGTGAGTTCAAATTAGAACAGAAATTACATGATCACCGTTCATCTTTTCTCCGAAAGAACATCAGTGATAGCGCGATATATGTTGGACTTGATCATCCTTAGGTACAAAAACACCGTAGGTTAGTCCACAAGTTAATCTCGTTCCTCGGTCCTGCTTGCATGCAGTAGCAGCACAAGGCGAAAGGTTGTAGATACTCCATTTGCCAGTCAAGTCTACAACTCCGTCTTCACATTTTGTGCTTTAACACTGTATCCTTTCGGCGACAACAGTTCTAGGAAAAACTTCGACAGCTTGGAACTGAAAGAGGAAGGCTCATCATCTCTTGCCACCGGTTTTATCTTGCATAGCATATCGAAGTCATGTTTCAGGTGGGGTTCGACAATCTTTTCCTGAGTGCACAGACAACATTAACAATAAGTTCATAATACAGTAGTAACTACCAAGGAAAACACCATTTATTTATTGAATGTTATATTTGAATATTACAAGCTGTGATATTTACCTTGAACTCCTCGAATGGACAAACATCCTTGTTGCCACAGCCCTGCATTCATAGCCCACCAAGGCAACACAGTGAATTAAGGGATTTACCAACATCAAACAAGCTTATAAAGAAGCTGCAATTATTAGGGCTCTACCAGTATGCTATACTAGTTATACGCTTAATTTTTCACACACTTCTACAAATGAGATGAAAATACATCAAGGGAACTAGGGGAGTGTATAGTCTAGAAATAAACCACCAGCCTAAAATGATACTCCCTCCATTCCAAAATATAAGGCACGCACGTATTTCAAGATTCAAACTTTGAAATCTTTGACCAATGATTTGTTTAACTATATAAAAATTTTGTGATATAAAAGTGATACCATTGAATTCATATTTAAAAGTACTTTGTAATGATAGTGATTTTATTTGTATGAATGATATTGGATAAGAGAAATCAAAGGTCAAAGTATAATTTAGGAGACCGTGCCAAGTCAAACCACGCCTTATATTTTGGAATGGAGGGAATATACCGATTAGTTTTCTTCAAACTGTTTTTACTGATATGTATCCGTCATTATGTTGGTCTATTTTGATTCTTAATATTAATTACTAGATAAAATTGACAACTACATTTGTTGGATTAAATCCTGAAGTTCACTAAGGCTCATTGGATGGCGAAAGATATTAAAGATGTATTCTCCTCTAACCATTTACACTGTTTCACCACATGAATTGAGCAAGTACCAAAGCCAAACCTTCAACAGAGGGTTCAGATTTGGGACTCGAGAGACTGCCCTAGAGGGCTGAGAACTCACAAGAAACTTCAAAAAAAAAATACATAACAATAGTAAATGAGAACTTTTAAGTGATGAGAAAGGCAAGGTTCAAACAATTACTCCCTCTGTTCCTGAATAGGTGACATTTTAGGATTTTGCACTTCAACCAAAGTACGTGTAGAAATGACCAAACCACCCCCATTCACTAGCTCATTTTGCTCTTGGATGATGTGTGTTACTCTAATCCATGATAATAAATAACATTGGGAATAATGAATAGTAGGGATATGCAAAGAAAAAAACATTTAAAAGTTGTCTCAAAATTGTAGAATGACTTATATTTAGGAACAAAATATGAAAGCTAGAATGACATGTATTCAGGAACAGGAGGAGTATAAAGTAGAGACTGCTATAATAAATCTAACAATTTAGGCTAGCAAAATTCCAGTAGCTGAGTAGAGCAAGAAGGATAAAGTATGCTAAAAATAGAAAGTTATAATCTTACTGGCATTGAAACTGGGACTTCGTTGTGTAGAACTTGCACAGAGTATGAGTTATTCCGATCACCAGAAATTTTGCCTCGGCATTGGTATAAAACCAACATGTTGTTAGCTGCGAAAGGTGCTACAACACTGCCCTTCCAATTTCTCCTCTGCGGTGGCATAGGAGGTAGGTCCAATGGTTCCTCCTTCTGTATCTTCTCAAAATCTAGGTACAAAAAATTTAAGCTATGTCAAATCAGCAATTGGTCATATGATATATTTGTTCATGGAGAAAGATTATGTACCAATGAAGAAGAAGAATACAAGATTATGTACCAATGGAGAAGAAGAATACAAACCTGATCCTTCAAGAAAAAGACCAAGAAGACATGTGAAGGGCACAACAGTTTCTGCATGTGCAAATCGGAGCCTTGCCTTCTCATACGTACCATCAGGACGATTTTCTACAGATGCAGGAGTTAAAATGCCGATTTAGAGTTTACACTCAACTGTATTTGTAATATTTCTCGTTATTGATTACTACATGAGGCACTGATTGAGAGCATTGTACGTTCTAGCTATACACCCAGTAAGTTGCTATATGAGATTCATCATGCAATGAACATCTGGTAATCCCCAAGTCATAGAGGCAAAACAAAAGCAGAAAGGGTAACAGGGCAGGAAGCAAGTATTCTAACAACCAACTAATTTTGCTTGGGAAATATTGCTACCTTCTTTAGCTGTGATTGCTTCTTCCATTGACTGGACAACATCCTTGAGCAATGGCAGTCCCATCCGATAGTTTATTGACTCACCATAGCCTTTTAGCACAAAACCCTCCAAATCATCTGTCCATTCTAGAAAATAGACCTGAACAGATAAATATGTTAGGAATTAATAAAGCCTATGAAGGCACACCAGTGTTTTGAAAACTTACAGATATATAAAACTTTGTTCATACCGATCAGGTATCAAGTATGGTTATGAGGAGTAGCTCTAGAAGCAATCTTAGCAAATAAAATTAACAGAATGTACAATACTTAACACAAATGTAGCAAGCACGAGATGAGGAGAACAGACTACCAAACTTGAAAGAACATGAACCAACGATACCTGTCAGAAACTTGCAATAATATCCTAAAACACTTTTTTTATGCTGCATAATGAATTTCCAGATGGCATACAACATTGATTCCAACAGTGTTTGACTCTAAACAAGCCAGACAACTGCAAATACTTAGTCTGATTGAGAAATGGACCTATTGTAATAATCTGACCACTGAATTATGACAAACTTATCCAACATCACTGTCTACTAACTCCGGATGTGATATTTTCTGAATAGCTTGAGCTGATTAAAGTATTATGAAATTACTAAAAGGGGAACAGCATGTCTCCTGAATAAATTTGTATACAGATCCTAAACTTTCCAAAAAGATTAGCAGTGCATATGCTCTATGCTGTCAATGCTGTCTTAATGAATGCAAACAGGATATATTATTTTTCATGCTTATCCAACTTCATTTTCTACTAACTGGGGATGTAATATTTTCTGAATAGCTTTAGCTGATTGAGGTGTGATCAAATTACTAAAAGGGGAACCACATGTCGCCTGAATAAATTTGCATACAGATCCTAAACTTCCCCCCCCAAAAAAAAAAAACTGTAGTGTGTATGCTGTCTTACTTAATGCAAAGATGATATATTATTTTCCATACTGGCATTGGGCCAGCGGCATCAGAAAAGCCTAAGGCCTTAAACTTATGCAGCAGTCTGCCCATCAAGCAAAAAGAAAAATCTCTATAGGTCTTTACACATTTGACACATTACCTTGCTAAATGATATCAAGAAGCAACAGTTGGGAGTCAGGCACACAACATTTTTATACAGAATACAGACTAGTTTGACATAGAGGTATAATTGTAGAATTGCTTGAGAAAAGCTGAAATCCGGAAGTAACCTACCTCAGCTTCATTGAAAAGTTCACATGCTTGATTGGTTATATTCAGTAAAGATGCTTCCTGCACAGAGAACCATCAACTACTCAACTCACTAAATGTCCAAAATTATATTTTATTGAACTAGCCTTCCGGCAAGTTGTTACCTGCTTGCAAAGGAACCAGAGTGAAGAAACATCCTGTGTTGTAAAATTGAGGTGATAACGGTTGACTAGTGCAGATGTGACATGTTCTAAAATTGGTTCCTTTTGCTTCTCAACATCAGGCTCCTTTCTTTTCCTGTAGTCCTGAACATTTTATTGTAGTTATAATTCTTCAGCCAAAATAACAAGTCAATAGCGAGGCCACAGTTGTACAAACAAAGGAAAGATATATTGTATAGTGTACAGTGTACCACCAAACTACCAAATACCAATAGCAGTTTACTAGCACTGAGTGAAATCAGTGAATAGAGAACGTAATCACATACCTGAAAAAAAAATAACGCAGATATGCCTAGTACCAATAGTAACAAAAGAGAGGAAACTATGAACATGACTTTTCTTAGATAAATAAGGAACAGAATCAACTGGATCCAACTTGTTAAGTACCAAACGTCCCAACAGGTGCAAGCAGAAGAGTAAGTGCAGCAAGCATGAAATAATCTGTGCAAAAAATCATAAAGTAACATTTGGGCTTGGCCATTTTTAGTAACTTGTGCAACACAGTAGCACCAATTGTATCACATCTGACAGTTTCTTTCTTTTCCTTAGATGAATTTTACAAGGTCCGTTCAAAATAGGGCAATTCTGATATCCATTCACTCTCTTACAAATACAAAAGATGAGCACCCAAAGAGAAAGGAATAAAAATGTAAAGTCACATAAGCACGTTATCTTCTTATAAAGATGTTTATTTATTTCTCAGAAATGTTAGTGCTACTATAAATAGTACCTTGTACGTTTCACAGCTATCAAAGAATCGCAGACAAATATCACTTGCACGACTCTCACTCAGAACAGAAAAGGCTCGGTTTTTTGCTGGTCCAAGCTTTCCTTTTCCAGAAAGTAGTCCCAAACCAAATGCTACTGCACTAGCTGATGCTCGAGGAACCTGCATTTCAAACATATATCAACAGTTAATGCCACTGCACCACAGTAAAATTCAGCAACATTTAGTATCCTTCAGACGCTTAAAATCTTCCAACAAAGTCAACTGACTATTGTTGGCAGAGAATGCAACATGTGAAATCATCAATGCAGATCCACCTGTTTTTATTTTGTGCAATCAGATTGGCCTTAATGTAGACCAAGCATATTAGCAAAGTTTATTTATCTCTTCAAACACATGCAGTAATACGGAGGAAGGAAAAGGAACAGAACTGATGCAACAGCAATAACCCTTCAATGTAGGCATTTTGGCTCGATCGACAAAAATGTAGGCTGAAAGTGTCAAAACTCAAAACTATGGCATGTTGTTGGAGAATACTTGAAAAGTGCTGATTGTACATCATACAGATCCAAAGGTTGCAGTCATGCCTGGAAAAGATAATATTGCCCCTCACTTGTACTCATAGACTAGCTAATATCATAAGGGGCATTTTGGTCATTCGTACAAGCCAAGAGCCTATAAATACCCCATCTCCTTCTCATTTGTAACTAGAGCTCTCTTGAGCAATATAAAGGAAAGCTTAAAATGGCGAGCCCTCGGAGCCCTGCTCTCCGGAGACTACCCCTGCAGGCTCGCCAACCTGTATAAACCCTCATGTCATTTCTGCCCTCATGAACAAGGGCCCTTTAAATGGCCAATGCCCACCCTCTCACCCAAGTTCAGTTTTCACACTATGACACATGTGAACTCCAGAAAACTGGGGAACAGCTGGAATTTAAGACTTTTCTACAAGGAGAGATGCCACAGACGATGAAAGCACCCTAAATTTTTAGTCTAGTGATACAAACGCTTCAAGTTACTTAGCATTTAGATGAGATTGTACTATATGCATAATAGAAAAAGGCAAAGTTTTAACTGCAGGTAGAGACTTCTAAAATTACTTCTTTTCCTCTTGCAACTTGTTTCAAGTTCTAAAGCATATAATAGAAGCAAACAAGATAGGAGCCATTGAAGGAAAAAAGCCATAATTCAAGTGGATTTTCATTATACTAGAACTGCATATCTACGCATCTGATGATGAACAGAACACAACCATGTTTTCTTAGTCTACTGACATCAACATATTAAATAAATGCAACAAGCTATGTCGAGCTGACCTGAGTTGCTCTTATTGAATACACGTCAGGGTGATATTCCTCGTCAAATAGATCTTGAAACCTCTCTTTCACTCTGGTAGCAAAATTGTACAACTCCTCCTCACCTTCGCTAATCAGCTCACCACCTTTCACCCTACCCTTCCAATGTGACTCCCACCCCTTTATCCAGGACGGAATTTTCTTCAGAGAATCACTCACAGGCCCTTGTTTTGCCTCATTCATAAGAGCCTCCAACCGAAGCGCCAGTCTATCCAACTCTTTGATTCTCTTTTTGGTAGGGGAACGAGTCCCATGTCTTGCCTGGAGAACAAAATTAGCTAATGAACTTAGTTTTTTCCCACACCAGTAGCCGAACATGCTGCAGCATATTGTTCAATCTGAGCTTATTTTTTAACTTGAACTCATTTCTGCACTATGCGCAAAACATATCAAACTCAGAGAAGAGCTTAGCACCGCATTACCAATATTACCAACACCATGGCTAGTAGCTACAAAACGTAGGGAAGGAAGTTTACCACGAGATTGAGGTGGATCACGCGGCACTCATCTGAGATAGACGGCACGGAGATCACACTACTGGACCCCCTGGCCACATCGTACCTGCAAAATCATCAAGGGATTAAACCCTCCCGTTTCTACAAGCCCTAGCTCCGGTCTCCCAAACAACACGACGCAAACACCTAGCATCCCAAACTAACTCAAATGCCATCCCAACACCACGAACCCACCAGCGAGCAAGTTCGGATCGGCGACTGGAGAGACTCGAGTGTTGAGAGAGAAGCGGCACCTGGTGACGGTGGAGAGGTGGCGGCGGACGTCGAACGAGCCGGGCTCGGCCGCCGTCGGGAGGGGAGCGGCCGCAAGGAGCGTGGCGACGAGGAGGAGGAGGAGAGGCGTGCGCGGAGCCATGGCGAGCCGATTTGCTCTCTTCTCTTTTGAAATCGTTTTTTTTTCCTGGTTCGGTGGGGGCTGGGGAGAAGGTTGGTTCGAGTTTTGATGTCTTTGACGCCGACCGAGCCGAGCCGGCTGTGCCAAGCATCCCGGCCATCTGGACGGTCGATCGTGCGGGGGGCCATCGCGCTGGACGGCTTGGATTGCGCGGATCTCGGTGTGCTGGCTTTTAAATTTGGCGGTGTGTCGCAGGGTTGCCACGTGCTACATACTACTTTGCAATTTTGCATCACATTTTTTGTTGCTATAGATTTCTAACTAGGCTGAGTTGCGTGTGATGCCGCGCGTATCATTTTTTTGAAGAAAAAATTTCTTTTTTGATTTTATTTTTAAATCGAAATAATGAGATCAAAAATTTTAGCGTAACACGCCACATGCCGCTTTTTTAAGAGAAAAAATTTCTTTTCTTTTCGCGATTTATTTTAAAATCGTCGAAATAATGAGTCGGAAAAATAGAGATAGAATTGTGGAAATATCTCATTATTTGGAAAATATTGGAGACCGAATTGGAAAACCGCGGTGGAGAAAAAGTCTAGAGGGAAAAGGTTGAAAAATTATTAGAGATGGCAACATTCTTTCGTCTTGCTTTTTTGTGGAATTTCGTGAAGGTATTTTTCGCGAAAAATAACGGTGAAAGGACACTTTTTCATGATTTATAGAAATATTTTTAAATTGTCGAAATAATTAAACGGGGAAAAAATAGAGAGCTAGAGTTGTAAAAATATCTCTTTGGAATTATTTGGAAAATATTAGAGACCGAGCTAGAAAACCGCGGGGAAAAAGTCTAGAGGAAAAGCGGTGAAAAACTATTAGAGATGACAACATTCTTTTGTCGAGTCTAACACTCTGCGTCACGAGAAAATATCTCTTTCATTTAATTATTTGGAAAATATTGAGACCGAGGTGGAAAACCGCGTAGGGAAAAAGTCTAGAGGAAAAAGGTTAAAAATTATTAGAGATAACAACATTCTTTTGTCAAGTCTAACACTCTACGCGCTCACCGAGTAATAATGTATGTTTAAAAAATATCGAGATCGAGATAGAAAATCGAGATGGGAAAAAGAGTCTGCATACATATTTCTAGTGATGAAAACATTTTTTTTAGGAAAATGGAGAAAGGACCTAGACGGAAGGAGCAAGGGTCTATTTGTTACGTTTTTGGACCCGTCCGCTATCCTGAAAAATTAGAAAAGGGCTTGCTCGTGATTTGAATCTAACGGGAGCCTTTTTCCGTAAAACAGCGCACGAGAGATCCAAACGCGATTTAGAAAAATTATCTTCCTCTCATAAAAAATCGCGAATGACCTATTAAGTAATCTATAGGGATCTATCCGTAATTTGAAAGAAGCGGAGGGTTTTTTGTGAATGTGCCTAGGAGGACACGTGGACATACTCTCTTTCCCGCAAGAAGAACCACTAGCTCGCTCGGCGTCGCCGCCACCCACTTCCATTTCACGCCTTGTTCGCGCCAACCTCCTCGCCTCCACCAACGGAAGCATGCACTTTGCGCTCGTCGGTCTTATCGCTACTCCGTCTCTCTCCTCTTCTTACCTGGTGACCTGGTGGTTGATCTGGTGGTCAGATCACAATGGATTGGTGCCGATTGCCGGCGAGCGCCATCCCGACAGTAATTTTGGGTTCCAGCAGCTTGCGTCTTCTTGTTGCATGCAGGCTCCAGATTTCTGTTTGCCTCATCCTCAGTCGGCTACCGGAGTGCGAGGCTCTTTGGGAGGCAATTCCAAAGGTATGATCTATTTTTCTCCGTGATATCTTCTTCAGTTTCATAGGCGTTCTTATTTGCCTGGTGATTTAGCTTTCGTTTGTGCGATTCTGATTTTAATTTGGGATTCTAGGGTTTGTGGATTTGTTCCCATGTCTTGCGATTGAGCTATTCCGTAGTTAGATCTTCATGCAGAGTAATGTCTCCAGCTTATATCAATGTTTTACAGCATGATCGGGTCTTACAGCAGACAAAAGGATGATGATGGTCAAAAGTAATAGAGTCTGCTTAGTGCATAAATAGGAATGAGTATCTAGGAAGGAATTATCTCATAAGGGGCGATATTGCCATCAAGATCTACTGATGCTGCCCTCCTGCCTCCCTCGCTCCCCTTCTTCCCCACCTGCTTCGAAGATAGAGTGGCCAAATTTTTGGAGTTTGATGAGGATTATTTTCTCCACCGATTTAGTTACGTGTTACTTTTACTTCTGCATTTTTGCGTCATAGTTCGTGCCTTCGTGGAGTACTTGAACTTTTGTGGCCTGCACCAGGGATATGCTTCATCTAATCGAAATACAATCTAAGCTAGATACTAAAAGCTCACCAGCTTATTATTATGTGTTTCATTTACTGTAGCCAACTAATTACATGTTAGTGGTAGAGTTACTCAAGTCATTATTTCTCTTGCCTTATTGTCACAGATTAAACACAGGCTTTGGTGATGAAAGGCTGAGCTTCAGATAAACAGATTAAATTGGTCTGTACTTACTATGGTAAACTCAAATTTCCACCTGAACCCTTTTAAACCTCCAAGTACCAAAACGGAACATCTCGTGTCAAGAATGTTAATTGTTTTAGCAAGGGTTGTGTTTTGATGATATTCGTTTTTATTGGGATGTAAGGGAAACTTGAATTAGAAGATTTTACAGATCTAGAATGGATGATCGCTTAAAGCTTTGGTTTCTATCTAAGTTCATATTTGCTTTGTACTTATCTTGTTTTGATGACAACCCCCAACGGCATTTGCCCTTACAAAAGAATATGCCTATCAATGAGTGGTTGTAGGTGGGATGTAATTGGATATTTAGCTTTGTGTTTCTACTTAAGTTCACTTTTATAGTTGCTCATCATGATTCAATTATGTTGTTACAAAAGAATATGCCTATCAATGAGTGGTTGTAGGTGCCATCTTGAATCAGATCTTAATTATTTATGTGTTCAATCGATCGGTTTGAAATATGTTCTCATCATCATCCGTTTGTGTTTTTTATGCTCATCCGAATCTTGGAATCCAATGTGGTCAGTGAGCTAGGTATGTGCACAAACTAGCTCAAGATATGAGTATGATGTGATTTCTCTTATTGATGCTCTTGGGAATTTTTTTCGTTGAGCTTTCTTTCAGTCTTCGAATATCTAATCGATCCATGCATTTTCAGCTCCTAGGTCCGAACATGGGCTTTACACGTTAGATGTTTTGCACGCTTTAGAGTGTTTTGCATTTCATTGTTTTACAGTTTAGAGTGTGTAATTACTGGTGTTCAAATCAATGCTCCTTTGGAAATATTCTTCTTCTTCTATATGTCTATTTTTCTCATGTTTCTGCCTTCATCGAAGAGTACTAAAAAGGTTTTGAGATGATAGCACGTAGAAAAGTGTGTGCAGATCGGTCTTCCAGAAATCATTCTATTGGTTGCATTTTCTCAGGTACTAACACCATTCTACGATTTCCTGTACAACCAGAGCAATTTTTAAATAAGGTAATGTGTTGGTCGTGTTTGTATTCTAGACAGTATTTGCCTTGAGTGTTGCATTTGGAAAACCCGCCTTTGCTATCTGGCATGGCGGCATGGCGATAGCTATACCTAAATATTCTAATTGAATTTTTGCGCTCCTAGTATGGAGTACGGAGCATATTCTTGGTATCATGTAAGGTCGCGCATATACAGAAATGTCGCTGCTAATCTGTTGTGTTGATTAGTGTATGTTTCTCTTCATATGCTAATGGTGCAGTAATTTAATGCTTTCTATCCTGATACAAGTTGTATAAATTTTAAAACATACGAAGAGGTAAACAATCACTATTTCCATTTTTTTTTTTTTGACAATGGAAACATCTCCGACCTCTGCCAAAGCACACAGCACTATTTCCATTTATTTATGATTTAATATTTATTTAACTTTTAAAAAGAAAGCATGAAAGCACCACTCTATGCGATAGGTTCTGTGTACAACCTGAAGTAGACATCACACATACGTGTAACATCTTTTGTCAGCCATAATGAACGAAAGAGTCTTCAATCACAAAACCAAACCGATCCACGAGCTTCGCATAAACCTGCAATGTCATATTACTTAGTTAAGGTGAAACAGGGTTTAACTAAGGACCCGAATGCAAAAAGGACAGACGACCCAATGAGGACTAAGGACTGATGTCAAAGGCTACTCACCTAAACGAGGACTCAAACGAAAAGAGCAAAATAGAGCAAACTAGCTAACATTCATGGTCCATCCATAAAAATCCCGACCGAAATTGAGCCTCCTAAACAAAAGCTAAAACTCCGACCCATCTACAGAGATCTCAACCGGAGATTGAGCCTTCCAAATAAAGCCTAAGACTGGGATCCAAGAGGGACGAGGGACCCAAATTTACTTTGAAAAATTGGGGAATTCTAGCCATTGGATGGCTGCGCGGTGACGCCTTGTAATTGTATATTCACGTGTATGATTCATAAATCACAGAACTAAAATGAATTGCAGGAGTTTACATTAACCTACAACTTGCTCAAGGATGAAACAGCTTAACTAAGAACTGGAAAGCAATATGACCAGACGGCGAAGACAAACGAAAATAATGCAGACAAATTTTTCCTCGCGGTGAACAGAGAAGAAGCCATAGAACTCAAGGGACCAAGTTTAGTTTTAGAGAATTAACAGGGGCACGCGAACATGTACCCCCTCTAACACAGATTATGACGTCCACTCTCCTACTTGGGGACATAGTAAGCCAACGCACCCATTGAGTGCAATGTGAGCCACTAACCAAGCCACGAGTCTTCTTGATCGCTCGTCGATCTCGTCCAGATAAGTATGGATGAACTATGAATAACTAATCCTACGCAAAATTGTCATACCAATATCGGATATGGCGATCCTTTGGATTGGTGAAACTCACTATTTAAAAAAAAAAATTGATCTTTCTCCGATACTTCCAAGCCAAAAACATAAAACCAAACCCAATCCAAATCATGTCTCATAGCCCTAAAATCTCTCTCGCCCCTCATTCCACCTAGCCTCCACTAAGCCTTCAAGCCGCCATTGCCACCACCACCCATCTACCCAACCCAACAGTTGTTGCCTTCTCCCTATGTAGTCTCACGGTTGTTGCCTTCTCCCTATACAGTCTCACCGCCATCTGTCACCTCACCTTCCTTCTTCTACCCAGCATACTAATCATTGTCTCTTTCCTTCACTGACTACCCAACCTACTAATCTCCGCCACCTTCCTGAGTACCTAGCCTACTAATCATCACCGCCTTCCTTCTCCACAATCGTCGCTTCTTACAATTTTTATTTTTTAAACATATGTATATTCATCGTATCACTGCATTTTTGTTTTAAAAAATTACGCTATCTTGCATTATCGAACCACAGGAATCTAGGATGTGTTTGGTTTGAGGAATAGTCCCATCTAGGATCACTTGGTCCTTCATGACATCATTCTATCTAAGATGAGACTGATCTGTTGAGTTTGTTTGGTTTGAGGAATAGAATAGTCTTTGGTTTGACTTTGTTTGGTTTAAGAAATAGAATAGCATTGTTCTTTTTTGGTTGGAGAAATAGAGTGCTCTGTGACAATTTTTTATTTTTACGATTGTTACACATTATTTGTTTGAAGTATACACACTGGCATTCAAAAGTAAAGACACGATTACATGGCGTAACCAGGTTGATCAAATTAGTGCACCCAATTTGCACCGATGAAATTGAAGTTGTTCTGTGCGTACGAGCGCGTTCGTAATCAAAACATGGATCATGACAACTAGAAAAGAAAATATCCATACAAGAGTAGATAGACTGAATAAAGATGACCATCAACAGATTGAAGTAAGTCGCGAAGAGGAAATCACGAGCCAGACCAAGATTCAATTTGGAAGAATTGGCAGGGGCCGCGCGGACGCGTACCCCATCTAACACAAATTATGACGTCCACTCTCCCACTTGGGGAGATGGTAAGCTAGCGCACCCACAAAGTGCAATGTGGGCCACTAACCTAGACCACGGGCCTCCTTGTTCGCCCGTCGATCCCGTCCAGGTAAGTATGGAGCAACGGTGCCCCTTGCTCTGCTCTTATAGCGAGACTTCACGAGCAATCAACGTTGGCTGTCGATGTGGTACTAAGCTGAATGTGTTCATTCTCCTCTATGCCGCTCGAGGCTTTAGGCGCTGCCGAAATAGAGAGGGGTAAATGGGCTTTGAGTGCAAGCACAGCTCGTCTTGGGCCCTTGGTGAAGAGCAAGAACATGGTCGGTAGTGGATCAATTATTATGCTAATAAATAGTAGTTAAATACTACCTTCGCTTGGTAAGTTCCTTTCCCTGAGACCATTTTTAACTCACGCAGGCAAGCTTGAACACGGTTTTCCTTTACTATCCTCCAGCTAGCAATATCAATAACGAGCCTTCTATACAGTTTTTTTATAATTATTCTACAGACACTGAACTTTTTCCTTATCTTCTCTTGTTCAGGCAATAAGCTTTCGCGACAGGCAAACATGATCGAACGCACAAGTGAGTACATAAATTGCAACTTTGGTGTCATTATCCATTATATGTACAGATGACTGCACCACTACACTTGCGAGTCATCCAGAATCGGAACACTGAAATGCAGATATGCAGTCAAGGGAAGTAACTGATGGATCATCAGGGTGGCACATCGAGAATTTGCAGAAAAATTTAACTTCAAACTATCGACTTGTACATTCCAGGATTGATTAACTAAAAGACATGAAGAACAGGATCTCCATGCAATAATTCCTCTAACAGCATTAATTTGGAGCATCCTGCAACTATCCGTTTACATTGACAAAGCCCAAGATAGCACGCACCACGCAAGCTCAAAGCTATACTGTTATCTTTGCACATTGGTGTGCTGGCCCTCATACTGCGCATAGTGAACAGGCGGTGCCATGTAATAAGGATTGCCATCAAGGCGTGTATGAGCCTGTGAAGAAGATACACACATCAATAATATAGACCAGTCACTAGGAACATCATTAAGTAATTTAAAGCCCGGAAGAGAAATCAAATTCAAAGTAGACTCAATAATTTTGTGAGGGGAGCTATAAGATCTTCCTTCTCCAAAAATTAATCCCCAACAGGTTAGGACCTATGTTTCAGTACTAAGTGGTTCATATACTTTTGTCAAAAAAAAAAGGTGGTTCCTATACTAATCAACCAATAGCATAGACCACCACACACAACAACTAATATGTAAATACCTAATGCCATTGATTGGGAAGGTCTAAAAGAGTGGGACCTATAAATAGATAGAACACACTGTCATTGTTGCTTGTTAACCAATAGCATAGCATAGACCTAATGTCATTAATCAACCAATAGCATAGACCTAATGTCATTGTTGCTTGTTAACCATGTTATTCTACTCCAGTTCATACAGACAAAAGCAAAACTTCAGAAATACTACACAACACAGCTAATCATTAAGGCCTGGCTTAGGAAGCTCATTCCCAACAGGGATCCCTGTGGATGGGCCGGGATTTTAGGCCTTATAGACACCAGTGAATACACAAAGAAGTGGAGAAAACATTTTTCAGAAGATAAACAGATCCCAGGGTTAAGAATGAGTCAAACGTATTATAGAAAAAAACAGCCAACAAGAGGGTAGGCAATAAATCACTTCAAACAAAGTAACGGCTATTCAAGTATACAAAAGAGATATCAATCCTTGAATTGTAGATAATTAGTGGTTCAATACTCATTAGTCATTAGACTATAAACTTTTACATGCATAACAATCTAGGAAAAAAGAAAATGCAATTAATGCCAAAAGCAAATAAGAGAACAATGATAAAGCAAGTTAACAAACCTGATTAGTGCTATAAGCATCAGAATAAGAAGTTGCAGCATATGCTGCCTCGGAATTGGCATACGTTGCAGCATATGTTGCCTGAGAATTGCCGTATGTTGCAGCATACCCTGAAATAGGATAGAAAAGGACTAGATCAAACAATGCCACAAGGAAATCAAATGTATTGACGTGAAAAGTATCCTGCCTAAGGGCTTGTTTGGCCTAGCTTCCGCCTCAGCTACTCCGGGCTACAAGCTGAAGCTGGGTCAAATGGCTGGCTTCTCCACCCAGCTTCTTAAGAAGCTGAAAGCCATCTACCGAAAGAAGCTAGAATCTGTGGGGAGTCGCTTTCTTCTCAACCTCTCCTCCACCCCACCCAATATTTCTTACCAAACAGCCTCTATGAGATGCTAGCTATTTTGGCTTCTCTACCACCACCAACAAGCCTTTTGTTGTAAACAGGTTGGGGTAGGCTAAGAAAGAAACCCAATTAAAAATTCTATGGGGAGGGCCTCTACCCCTCCCACTTGAGGCCCCTCCTAAGGATTTTGCCACATCGTAATACATAACTCAAAGCAAAGCAACAACTCCCCCGTTCCCCGGTCCATATCTTCTTCCTCTAGTTGCCTCCAAGACAAGCTTAATCAGCTCCAATTCTTCCACGGCTCCATTTCAAAAGAGAAATTTCTGTCACCAGAAAGGTGGCAGGGCAGGACATGGCAACGGCAGACCAGCAATGAACTAGCGACACACGGTAATCGCACAACAAGTAAAACACATGTTGCGGCAAGGGTGGAAAGGAAGTCAGAGCTTCGATAGCAAGAGGCCACTGGAGGCATAGGTCTCAGTACCGATTGAATTTGACCACTCCAATGGACTTTCCTGTAGGGACTTTACTACCATGGACCCATTCATCTTTCCCCACCTTCTGATGGAGAACATGGATTTCTCAATTGCTGTAGATATCATCACCTGGAATGTGTGGAGGAGCACTACCCAGTTAATGCTTTGCATTAAAAACTGAGAAGGCCATTGGAAACATAGTCAGTTAGTGAAAATCTGATTCTCCAAGAAGTTGTTGAAAATTTGATGTGATGGTCTCGATGTGCTGGCCACCATGGACTCTATGTGCTGGTCGTGCAATGAGGGTGTGGTGGTGGTGATGGTACTATGGTAGACCACAACAGCGCCGTGAAGGCCACCCGAAGGATTGGAGTTTTAGATGCGTCTCATGGAGGCAGAGAACAAGAGGGAGAGGATAAGGATTGGGGCAGGTGGGGTTGTTGCTTTGCTTTGAGATATGTGTTATGATGTGGCAAAATCCTAAGAACGGGCCTTCGGTGGGAGGGGTAGAGGCCCTCCCCATATAATATTTTCCCCCTCTACCATAAGCCCTGAAGGGCTTTCTTAGAAAAGCTCAGGTCAAACAGATCCTATGCTAGTAAGCTCAAGATGCCTCCGTTGGTATCATTGTGGCTTTTCTAAAGGACTTATCATTTTTCTACTATTGAATATAACAATTAGTTGAAAGCATTTTTTTAAGATATAACATGAAAATGTTACTAGAATAGAATTGGTAAAGATTCCCATAACTAACTAGATATAAGCAAATGGTTGAGTCTAACAGTCTGCAAATGCAGGTACGCTAAGCCTCTCCACCCTGACTTCTTTAACTTTCATTTAACGAAGTCACTTTCGCATTTTTTGTTGAGTTCAGCCATTATGACCCAAAAAAATTGGTCCATCCAATGGTGGATTTGGTTGGGCAAATTTTGAGGCCAAAAAATTAAATAAAAACACTGGAATTGAAAATAATATTATTGCAGTACTTCTAAAGCTGTCAGTTTATACAGAAACGGAAAAGGATAATATATTCATCGGAGATCAGTAGGATACCAGGGTTAGCTACAGCAGCTGCTGTGTTGACAGCAGTGGCCCGCTTTTCAGCATTTACAAGTTCCCCTCGAAGCTTCTCAATTTCACCTGCCACAGAAATCATATTTTTCTCCATTGCTTTACTTTGTTCAAGGTTATCAGCATGCGCCTTCTTTTCAAATTCAACCGCAGCCCTATCAATACCATAAAAAAGACCATTAAAGAAAGACAGTGCAATGTGCATACACTCTCATGGAACATGGCAACAGCCATTAGCTTAATATCAACATTGCAGAAAATCTTGCTGGCCAATAAGCCTCATAAATGGGCGAAAAGGCTACATCGTTGGTATTATGGCTTAAGTGCTTAACACACATCCTAATTGCCATGAGAACCTTAGCTAGCTGTTATTATACCAAAACAATTCAATGTCAGCTGGCAGTGCTTGAAAGTGATACATAATTCCTAACATTTTCATCTTTCATGTGCAGTACATTTGCAGCTTACTGATGACGAGAGTAATATAATGATATAAGTCTCGCTAATAAACACTGCACGAATGAGTTTTTACTGCCATTATGGTAGTAAAATCTATGTATACCGATAGTAATATTTATGTATACGGAAAGAAAAACCTGACTGACTAGTAAAAATGTATTCTGTAATGTGTTTTCTAGTTTGTACATGAATATGTGTATTCTTTGATTTGGGCATAACTTTTTAATGACAGCTTTGATACATGAACGGTTTTCACTAATAGCATACTGACGACGAGAGCAACATAATGATACAAGTCTCGCTAATAAACGCTGCACAAATGAGTTTTTACTGCCATTTTACCGAATGTATCATAAGATTTTACTACCGCACAGGCTACTAAACCTCTGGTATGGTAGTAAAATGAATGTATACCGATAGTAATATCTATGTATATGGATAGTAAAATTTGTTTTATGCCGAGACTTATATCAATGTGTTGCTCTCGTCGTCGGTAAGCTACTGGTGAAAACGATTTGTGAATCAAATACATCAATAAAAAGTTATGGATAAATTAAAGAAAAAACATATTCATATACAAACTACGAAGCACATTTATTAGTTAGCACACGTTTTCATTCACATTGGCTAGTTCAGCGATACGGGGTTATGGCTAGTGCATAGAATAGGCAGAGCTGCGTGCAAGTGCAGATTAGCACTACCTTGTGTGTGTGTATTTCAAAAATTTTCGCATGCAAATACAACAACAATAACAAAGCCTTTTAGTCCCAAGCAAGTTGGGGTAGGCTAGAGTTGAAACCCAAATCCACTAATAAAGGGAGAAAGAGAGAGATGAGGAAGTAAAACAAAGCCTAAAACTATACCAAAACGAGGCATAAAGACTAATCAAGGTTCAGGCACGTGGATAGCTGTTTTCCACGCACTTCTATCCAAAGCCAACTCTTTCCATATATTCCATCCTTTTAAATCCCTTTTGATTGCTTCCTCCCAAGTCAAGTTTGGCCGGCCCCTACCTCTCTTCACATTATTGTCGCATCTTAACCGGTGTTGTACAAGCTTTTCTTCAATTGGAGCTACCCCTAGCCGATCACGTATCTCGTTGTTTCGAACTCGGTCCATTCTTGTATGACCACAATCCAACGCAAAGATATCGCATCTCTGCGACACTTAATTTTTGAACATGCCGCCTTTTAGTAGGCCAACATTCGCACTATACAACATCGCAGTCTAATAGCCGCCCTATAGAACTTGCCTTTTAGCTTCGTGGTACCCTCTTGTCACAGAGAACGCCAGATGCTTGACGCCATTTCATCCATCCCGCTTTAATTCTATGACTAACATCTTCATCAATATCCCCATCTCTCTGTAAAATCGATCCCAAGTATCGAAAGGTATCCTTCTTGGGCACTACGACCTTCCAAACTCACATCTCCTCCTCATGTCTAGTAGTACCAAGTCACATCTCATATACTCGGTTTTAGTCCTGCTAAGTCTAAAACCTTTCGACTCTAGGGTCTGTCGCCACAACTCTAGTTTCCTATTTACTCCCGCCCGGCTTTCATCCACTAGAACTACATCATCAGCAAAAAGCATACACCACGGGATATCTCCTTGAATATCCCTCGTGACCTCATCCATCACCAAGGCGAAGAGATAAGGGCTCAGAGCTGACGCTTGATGTAGTCCTATTTTAATCGGGAAGTCATCTGTGTCACCATCAATTGTTTGAACACTAGTCACAACATTGTTGTACATATCCTTGATGAGGGTAACATACTTTGTTGGGACTTTATACTTTTCCAAAGCCCACCACATAACATTCCTTGGTATCTTATCATAAGCCTTCTCCAAGTCGATGAAAACCATGTGTAGATCCTTCTTCTGCTCCCTATACTGCTCCATAACTTGTCTTATTAAGAACATTGCTTCAATGGTCGACCTTCCGGGCATGAACCCAAATTGGTTCATGGTGATACGCATCATTCTTCTCAAACGATGCTCTATAACTCTCTCCCATAGTTTCATAGTGTGGCTCATCATCTTAATCCCCCTATAATTAGTACAACATTGAATATCTCCCTTGTTCTTGAAGATTGGTACTAATATACTTCTCCTCCACTCTTCGGGCATCTTGTTCGACCGAAAAATATGGTTGAACAGCTTGGTTAGCCAAACTATAGCTATATCCCTGAGTCATTTCCACACCTCGATTGGGATACCATCAGGGCCCATCGCCTTGCCCCCTTTCATCCTTTTTAAAGCTTCTCTAATCTTAGTTTCTTGGATCCTAAGTACAAAGCGTCTATTGGTGTCATCAAAGGAGTCGTCCAACTAAATAGTCGTGTTCTCATTCTCACCATTGAACAAATTGTCAAAGTACTCACGCCATCTATGTTTGATGTCCTCCTCCTTCACCAAGAGTTGATCCCTCTCATCCTTAATGCATTTAACTTGATTGAAGTCTCTCGTCTTCCTCTTGCGAATCCTAGCCATCTTATAGACGTCCTTCTCTCCTTCTTTTGTACTTAGCCGTTGGTAAAGATCCTCGTAGGCTCGGCCCTTTGCCTCACTCACGGCTCGCTTCGCGGTCTTTTTTGCCACCTTGTACCTCTCTATATTGTCCGCACTCCTGTCATGGTACACGCGCTTATAGCATTCTTTCTTCTCCTTAATAACCTTCTGAACATCCTCATTCCACCACCAAGTATCTTTAGGTACACCTCCGCTCTCTTTGGTCACTCCAAGCACCTCCGAAGCCACCTTCCTAATGCAAGTTGTCATCTTCACCCACATGCTGACAATAACCCAGTAATTGCATGCAAATACGTAGGGGAAATACCCATTTTGGATCATGGTGCCCAAGTAATTGTACTAGTGTAGAATAGCCTATTTTATGCCCGGGCCAATTAACCCAGTCGACCGAGTCATGCATCCCACTAATTAGCACAACTAACTGTCTCGGTTGACTAAGCCCATCACTACGTGGCCAAACAAACTAGTAAATGCATATATAGTTTGTACATGAATCTTTTTTCTTTATTTTAGTCACAACTTTTTGTTAACAGCTTCAATTCACAAACGGTTTTCACCAATAGCTTACTGGCGACGATAGCAACATAATGATATAAGTCTCACCAATAAATGTTGCATGAATATGATTTTATTGCCAAATGAACATCAATTTACTATCTGTATATATAAATTTTACTACTACACAGACTGAACAGACTACTGAACCTTTTGGCATGATAGTAAAATCTATATATACGAATAGTAAATTGAAGTGCATTTGGTAGTAACTTTGGAGCAAATCTGTCACATGGCTATAATACACCACGGTGAGGTTCGGCGGTAAAATCTAAAGAAGTAACCAGTAATTTGTAGCATATTCGACAGCTGACGATAGATAGCTACACATGCAGCACAATTGATCAATCTGCCGACACATTGAGTTGATCTATGGGAATTGACGCTAGGCTCCAGCTGCTGAGCGTGCGTAAGCGCCAACATGCTTTGCTAGTAGCTGGGGATGTATGGATGGATGTCGCGACTAAGACTGATGGGTTTTCAGTTTGCACATTACAGGATTCAAGCGCAACCTAACACGCATCATGCATCCATATATGATGTCATCACCATTAGCTACTGACTAGTGACCACCGGCCAATTGCAAGCTAGGCCATGCGTCCATCTTCAAAAGTTCAATGCTACCTTAATTTCTTGCTTTTGAATTATTTTATTTTGACCGGTGCGGCAGTCCTGTGAACCAAAACTAATATATTTTGACCAGCACCTACCGTACGAATAAGATTTTACTGCCAAATGAACACAAAATTGCTTAATATGTTGTAAAATTTTACTACTGCATAAATTGCATAAACTACACAAGCAAACCAACTAGTAAATGTGTTTCCTTGTTTGTATAAGAATATTTTTTTCTTTGTTTTAGCCATAACTTTTTTGGAGCTCCGATTCATGGCCGGGTTTCACCGGTAGCTTATATCATTTTGTTCCTCTCGTCGCCAATACGCTACTGGTGAAAACTATTCGTGGATCGGAGCTACCAATAAAAAGTTATGGCTAAAACAAAGAAAAAAAGATTCATGTATAAACAAAGAAACACATTTACTAGTTAGTTGACCATGCTACTGATTGCCTTAGTCAACACATGAAGCAGGTGTACATGGATGGTTTGGACACGCTTCTCTGGTGTTACGGTCAACGTGTAGAATAGCCAGCTCTACGCGCACGCAGAGAATAGCGCTGCTGTATGTGTGTGTATAGGAAGCCTTTTCCGTACGCTTGGGAGTACATACTCCCACTTCCAATATACTACTTAAATGAATGTATTATACTTCTTTATCACTTTCGTTATACTTAAATACTAAATCTAAGGTACTCCAATGCGACATGGTTAAAAATTTTTCATCAAGGCCTTTATTTTTGCTATATATCTTTTTTCATATGTAAAATGAGTACATACACAAATTATGCTATGAATAGTGGACTTTGATGAAATTTTTCATGGAACTCACTTTGGAGTATCTTATAATCATTATTAGAGTATGCTCAAAAGGATAAAGAGGTATAAATTTTCTGTTTAAGCGGTATATGCGAGGTGGGAGCACGTAGTACGTACTCCTAAGAATATGGAACCATTTTACTACACACACATGACTATAGATACATATATACATGCATATATCTACATGTATATACAGACATACATACACATACATATATAATATGTATATGTATGTGTATGTATGTGTGTGTTATATGTCTATATATCTATGTATGTATGTATGCACGTGCGCGCGCGTGTGCATGGGTAAGTGTAGTGCGCGTGCGGCCCACAACGTGATGTACAACACTTAGCAGATGGGTAGACTCTACAAAACTAAATAACCCATATGCTTCTAACTCTTAACAATGAGCAGCCCCTACCAAATGAAGAAGCAGAAGAGGGTAACCCTCCATTATAAAATTGAAGTAACCTACATAACCAACAATGCACTGCAAAAACGAAGGATAGAAAGAAAGAAAAGAATGAGGAAAGAAAGGATGAAACAAGATCATTTAGCCAAAAAAATGCTTTGTGAAAATAACTAATATTTCCCATTAGTAGAAATGGATTGATAATCTCCAGCAAAACAAGGAAAAAAACATCTTCATCAATTCACCTGGGAAGCTCCGCAACTGTATCTTTGTATCCAAAATGCCTCAACTATGGCTTACAACAGCAATTGCTCAAGCAAAGCTAGTAAATTGTTACACACGTAAAGTCGTAAATTCTGAAATGTGATCATGACATATGCTGCGAGGCTTCAACTCATGCAAACATGCAATCAGAATATCAAAAGGTTCTAGAAAAACCACCTCAATCAATATAGTACGAGTATCTAAACAGGCTAACGCATCATCAATCTGCTCTAACCAAACCCTAAGTATTTGACATGCTAACAATGCAAAAGCTTCCTTGGATAAAGCAGCTTGTTTGACTAGCAAAGAATATATATTCTTCTTTTCTACAAAGCAATGTGTAGCAGTTCAACGGAACTAGGGCTGCTTCGCGTGCGCGCATCAACTCTCCGAAGCAGTTTTCCTACGGAATGCGCATTTCTTACTATGGTATGCATGTGATTGAACGCCCTTGTACATTCACAAAATTCACACACGAATCGTCCAAACAGGCATTTAATACTAAACAAGTAATATGAAAACTGGGTAATGACAGGAACCAACAGTAATACCTGCCCTTCTGGATCTCCCGGTGCATGGTTTCAATCTGCGCACGGACACCATCGGCCCTACCTGACTCGGCCTGCGCGCGTGCTAGCTGCTCACGGAGGACCTGGAGTCGGTTCATGAGTTCGGTGCGCGCGGCAGCGAGCACCCTCACGTCGGCGTGGACCTGCTCAACCTCCGCGCGCGCGCCGACGACGCTCCGCGCCTCGGCCTCGATGCGCGCGGCCTGTTCCGCGACGGCGTGCACCTCAGCCTCGCGCTCAGCGCGGCCCTTGGTGGCGGCGATGGAGACCGCCCGGAGCTCGTGCTGTGCGGTGATGAGCTGCTGCTGGAGCGCAACGTGGGTGGCGGCGAACCGCTGGTTGTCGACGAGTAGCTCCTGGATGTCGCGGTCGCGGGCGGCAAGGCGGTCCTCGAGGGCCGCGACGGCGGGGTGGGGCACGACCGCCCCGCGCGGGTGGTGGTGAAGGAGGACGGGCGGCGGGGGCTCGTCGAGGGCGGCGGCAGTTCGCGGGTGGTGGTGAAGGAGCACGGGCGGCGGGGGCTCGTCGCGGGCAGCGGCAGTTCGCGGCTGCGGCTGCTGCGGCGCGCGGCCGAGGAGCGGCGGGGCGGAGTCGTGCAGTTTGATGACGTGGGGGCCGCGGCGGGCTGCCATGGGTGGCGTCGGCGGCGATTGGCGTCGCAGCGTGGGGTTTGGGTCGGATCGATTGGCCGTTCCGTTCGCCTGGACGAGGGCAAGCCGAAGGGGAACGACGGGAAGACGAGAAGGGTGGAACCGTACACACGAGCCTTTCTCTTGGGCCTTGAAAGCCGATGTGATAAGCTTCCTTCGTGCGGCCTATCCACAATCTGTCGGCCCATTTCTGAAGTTTGCTTGTGTCGATCCAAGTTGCTTGTTGTGATAGTTTATTAGTCGAGCGTGATTTATGGTTGCGCCTTGCGCGTCGTTCCGAAGTATCGGTGGGTTTGAATTTGTTGGGAGATGTACGTCAGGTTGGTCTACCCAAATTGCATCTCCGTTCACTTTTTTTATGAGGCTTAATTTTTTAGTGTTATTGTTCATAAATATAAGACATATACGCTAAGTCATCTTAACTGGCTCTTAGCCTATACACATCAATTTTGATCTATGTGAAAAAGTGAGAAAAGAGGAGAGAGAAGAAAGCTGTCTTTTATTTAGTAGCTAGTTTTACACGAGAGTATGGGTAAATTATTTATGTATAAGAAAGACAAGATAATTATCGTACAATATTTAGAAACAACTTTTAGACACAGTTGTTATACAAGCTAAATTTTAACTTACTATTAGCTAGCAATGGGTTTTGCTATTGTACTTGTCCTAAGACCTATATGTAGATTTAATAAGGCTTTTCCTTCTATACTCTTATTTATTCTCTCTCAACCATATGTATTTATTCGTTACCACCCACATAAAGTATATATATTTCATCTTCCAAAATAATTATGTAGTGGTATCTAAGACATTTTCCCTCATACATTTTTCAATTTCAACGCAATCTTAATCTTTATGTAAAGTCAAAATATGCCTTATAAGAATGAATGGAAGGAGTATACCCCTTGCCCAAATTTATAAGTCATTGATAGAGTGCTAGTTCGTTTGGAACATAAACATATTTTTAATAAAATAATCAAATTATGCCACGAGTTTATAAAAATTGCTCTCTTGAGTTGTCTCGGGGAGGAAGAAATAGGTAATAGCCCAGCGAGGGAGGAGCAAGTGTGGGTGGATGAAAGAGAGAGAACGGATGACCACAACCAAGTTGTATTTATATATTACTAAAGATATTTTCACTTAGTATATAGACTAAAGCGATATTAAATATGACTAAAATATCCCTAATCATTATTTCTAAGCACTATATTTAACATATGCATGTGAGTATTGAGTAAAATTCACAAAATTACAGATTTCTTGTACAAATTATTAGAAAACTACGAATTTTAACTTCTATTTCATAAAACTATAGGTTTTAGATGAATTTGTTTCATAAAACTACATGTTTCTTGTACAGATTATAAAAAAAACAGATTTTAGCTTCTATTTCATAAAACTATAGATTTTAGGAGAACTTGTATCATAAAATTATATGTTTTTTAATAACTTATTTCATAAAACTATAAGTTTTAGAATTGGCCATTTCTTTCATTGGGTCTGATAGTTTAGACCCACATGGCGGTCTTATACGCCCCTCATTTCCCGTTTGACTCACTCGTGAGGCTATTATGTGGGTCCAGACTGTTAGATTCGTTACAAGAAACGATTAATTCTAAAACCTGTAGTTTTGTGATACAAGTTCTTTTAAAATTTGTAGTTTTATGAAATAGAAACTATATAAAACCTGTAGTTTTTTTTATAGTTTGTATAATAAACCTATAATTAAGGAGATGGCTAAAATGATCTTGTTGTCCTTCAATTATTTAGACCAGGAAAAGATACATCATTTATTCATGAGAGTGATAGCATGGCTACACCCTTTATACGGGAAGGGATTGGCGAGAGACCGGGGGCCACGTGCCCCTAAGCCTATTTTGCAAAAAAATTCTCCGTTTCTTCGAAATTACGGATAGGTCCTTTCGGATTACAAATAGATCCTTCGCGATTTTTTGTGAGATAAAGATATTTTTTTTCTTTGCGTTTGGGTCCCTGGCGTGGTATTTTACGGAAAAACCTCTTGTTAAGTTCAAATCGCGAACAAGCCCTTTTCTATTTTTTCAGGATAGCGAATAGGTCCAAAAAATTAACAAATGATCCTCGCTTACGTTCGTGTCCTTTCTCCGTCTTTCCCAGAAAAAATGTTTTCGTCACCAGAAAAACCCGAAAAAAATGTTTTCATCACCCAAAAAACCCGGAAAAAATGTTTTCGTCACAAAAAAAAACAGATTCGTCGAAGGTTTATAGCAATTTATGGATTTGCCAATGTGTCATAATCAAGGTTTTTTTAAAAAATGTAGATTCGTCTCAAGATTTATAGCGACCTATAGATTCACGAACGTCCTAACGACCCATTTTTTAACAAACAAAAAAACAAAAACGAAAAAATCGATAAATCGAAAGTTTATAGCGGTTCATGGATTCGCCTAAGGGTCCGAAAGCGACCTTTTAGAAAAGGAAATATATAAAAAAAACGGCCACACTTTTCTTTTAAAAAAACAAAAAAACACAGATTCAACCGCAATTTTCTAAATAAAATACGTATCGACAAAAAAAATACGGATTCGTCGAAGGTTTATAACAACTTGTGTATTTGCCAACGGGTCATAACCGTGGATTTTTTTTAAAAAAATAGATTCGTCCAAAGATTTATAGCGATCCGTAGATTCGCCGGCGAATCCTAACGACCCATTTTTTTTAGCAAACACAAAAAACAAAAAACAAGGATTCAACTGCAATTTTCTAAATAAAACACGTATCGACAAAAAACACGGATTTCATCGAAGGTTTATAACAACTTATAGATTTGCTAACGGGGCATAATCGCGAGTTTTTTTTAAAAAAACGTAGATTCGTCCAGAGATTTATAGCGATCCATAGATTCGCCGTGGGTCCTAACGACCCATTTTTTAACAAACACAAAAACAAAAAAGATCAAATATCCGAAATGCGTAAAAACGAAATCGAAAATTCGACAAATTTTATCGAACGACGAGTTGTAATCATGCGGTTTCTAAAAAAACGTAGGTTCCTTGAAGGTTTGTAGCTAACGACCTATTTTTTTAAACAGATATGAAAACCGAAAATACGATCTTCATGGATTTGCCGACGGGTCCTATCGACTCTACAGAACGGCGCAGCGTAGCGCGCTATTATTGCTAGTTTATCTAACAAGAGCAGAGGAGGAAAAGAAGGTAGATAAGTGAGTCAAAATTATAGAATGACTCATCATATAAAACTCTATATTATCGGGGATGTACGGTGCGCTGCTGCTCATGACGTCACGTCGCTCTTTTTTTTTTTGTAAATTCTACAGTAAATTCTTCATAGACTCAAATAATTATTGCACGTCTTGCTTCACAAAGCCTGCTTGGCTCTGTTGGCAAAAGCTCTCCCACCACTTTGTGAGGTCTCCAGATCAAATTCTGGGAGACGCAAAATTGTAGCTTCACGAACTACTGTAGCCTCCACAGTATTTTTTCTTGTGAATATTTTAATAAAAGTTGAGAATACTGAAAACAATCTATATTTTGACATAAGAGTGTACTACGTGTCCCGTTGCTTAGGGTAAAGGTCTCTCCCAACTGTCCGGTCTCGTTGAGGCCGCAACATACGGGCCGTGCCATCGCTAACGCACCGAAACGTACAAAACCGGCAACAACGACCGGACGTGTTTCCGTCCTCCACGTTGCCAGGAACAAAGAAGCGGCAGCTAGCAATCATTTTTCAGAGCATTCCTCTCGAGAGATACTCCCTCCCTCCACTCTTTTTTAAAAAGGTATTTGTGATTTTATATAAGAATTAAGTTTATGATAAAATTAAAAAAAGTATAAGAAAAATTAATTTAGATGTCCTTACTTAATTATCTTAGAAGATAAAAATATACTTTATGTGAAAGATAATAAATAAATGCATTGTCTGAGAAAGTTGAGTAAAATTCACAAAATTACAGGTTTTTTACAAACTAGTAGAAAGCTACATATTTTAATTTCTATTTCATAAAACTATAGGTTTTAGATGAATTTGTTTCATAAAACTACGAGTTTCTTGTACAAACTATAAAAATCTGATTTTAACTTCTATTTCATAAAACTATACATTTTAGGAGAACTTGTATCGCAAAACTACATGTTTTAGAATAACTTATTTTACAAAACTACAGGTTTTAGAATTGGCTATTTCTTTCATTAGGTCTGATAGTGTGGGCCCACGTGGCGGTCTTATACGCCCCCTATTTCCCGTTTCACTCACTCGTGAGGTTGTTATGTGAGCCTGCATCGTTGGATTCAAGTATAAGAAACGATTAATTCTAAAACATGTAGTTTTGTGATACAAGTTCTTTTAAAATTTGTAGTTTTATGAAATAGAAACTATATAAAATCTGTAGTTTTTTTGATAGTTTGTGTAAGAAACCTATAATTAAGGAGATGGCTAAAATGATCTTGTTGTCCTTCAATTATTTAGCACAGGAAAAGATACATCATTTATTCTTGAGAGTGATAGCATTTATCTAACAAGAGCAGAGGAGGAAAAGAAGGTAGATAAGTGAGTCAAAATTATAGAATGACTCGTCATATGAAACTCTATATTATCGGGGGATGTACGGTGTGCTGCTGCTCATGCCACCACGTCGCTCTTTTTCTCTGTAGATTCTACAGTAAATTCTCCATAGACTCAAATAATTGTTGCATGTCTTTCTTCACAAAGCCTGCTTGGCTCTGCTAGCAAAAGCTCTCTCATCACTGTGTGAGGTCTCCATATCAAATCCTGGAAGACGCAAAATTGCAGCTTCACGAAATACTGTAGCCTCCACAGTATTTTTTTCTTGTGAACCGGAGGAGATAATAAGCTTCGTTGATTTGATTGAGCTATTAAATCATGTTGTAAATTTTTGAAGATTTTTAGGAAGGTTCCACAAAGCATGCCTAATTATTTTAATAAAAGTTGAGAATACTAAAAACAATCTATATTTTGACATAAGAGTGTACTACGTGTCCCGTTGCTTAGGGTAAAGGTCTCTCCCAACTGTCCGGTCTCGTTGAAGCGACCGGCCTTCAGGCCGCAACATACGGGCCGTGCCACCGCTAACGCACCGAAACGTACAAAACCGGCAACAACGACCGGACGTGTTTCCGTCCTCCACGTTGCCAGGAACAAAAGAAGCGGCAGCTAGCAATCATTTTCAGAGCATTCCTCTCGAGAGATACTCCCTCCCTCCACTCTTTTTAAAAAGGTATTTGTGATTTTATATAAGAATTAAGTTTATGATAAAATTAAAAAATATAAGAGAAAATAATTTAGATGTCCTTACTTAATTATCTTAGAAGATAAAAAATATACTTTATGTGAAAGATAATAAATAAATGCATTGTCTGAGAAAGATAGTAGGTCAGCTTCGCTCTCACTGATTCCCACTATCTCCTAACCTAACCGGCTGCCGAATTTAGGTCGCCATGCCCATGCATGGTTCAAAACTTCAAATAGAATTAGGTTTGTGGCTTGTTTGTACAGAAAAAGGAAGGTACGAAACGTGGGTTGTATTTCCACATTTGAGAACGTGCATCCAAGAAATGTAAGTTTATGTATCCAATCTGGGGCATTGGACGTACTTCCTGATCTAAGGGCCTGTTTGGTACGACTCCAGTTCCATCAGATCCGTGGATCTAGTGAAACTGGGTTTTCCTAGCTCCACAGATCCGTGAAGCTGGAGCTATGAGTACATTAAGAATGTTTAGATGGATCATCTTGTTTATATTTTAGACCAAAAATATAAACTTAATTTACTTTATTTTAGCCTACAAGTTTAAGATCTCAGGAGAAGCTGGGATCTGGAGCTCTACCAAACAGGCCCTAAGTGTTCGGTGCAGATTCCTATACGCAGCAACGCCTTGAAATTAACGTCGCTCAACTCGAATCAGGAGTGCTTCATTAATCGCTCAACTCGAATTAGTAGCAGTTCTTCATTAATCTCCGGTCATCATCTCGCGAGGAGGGTTTCAAAAACCAAATTTAAAAAACTAGTTTGAAATTCGCGGCAGAGAGAGATAAATTTAGGGTGTGTTTGGCAGGGATTTAACTTATCTAGATTCATGAATCTGATGAAGTTGAAAATTCTAGTTTCATCAGATTCGTGAAATTGAAGCTATGAATACATTAAGAGTGTTTATATAGATTATCTTGTTTACATTTTAAATCTAAAATATAAACTTAATTCACTTTATTTTTTTAATTTATAAATTTCAGATTTTAAACTATTTTGGATTTTAAATAAACTTTAAACTATAAGTTTTGGATTTGATTAAATTCTCAGCCAAATATGCCCTTACAAATTTGCAACTGTAAGAGCTATACCTGGAAAAAAAACACGAGACGAGGAAGCCACTCCCCTTACTACTCCACTAGTCGGTCACCACATCATTGAAGTCCGACTCCGCCAAAGTGGAAGGGTCCAAGGCAAGAGGAAAGCAAGCTCCTCTCCCCTCAGCTTCTCTCCTCAAGCTCAAGAACAACACCTTCTCTTCTCCCAGATCCCACACCGCCACAACCCACGAACCCTCACCAGATCAGATCGCCCCTCCACCTCCTGCCGATCTCCCATCACTCCGGTTGCTGCCATGCAATCGGCAATCTAGGTAGCATCAGCCCCGGCCAGATGAAAACGATGAAGCCGCAGCACAGCATGTCTGGGCATGGCAGGAGGAGCCCCTTCCTGACCTCCTACGCGCTCATGCTCGCCTTCATCACCTTCGTCTCCGTCCTCTACTTCAAGGACTTCTCCTCCACCCTGCACCAGCCCTTCCTCCACCGCCCCCCGCCCCACCGCCGCCAGATCAACCGGCCTCACCCTCACCGCCCCCACCCCCGCCCCCACGGCAGCAGCAACGTAAGCATCCTACGCTAGCCCCAGATCAGTATAAATAGGATTATATGAATCGTGCTGATAACTTGGGTTTTGGATTGGAGAAGGTCGAGGACCTCGCGGCGGTGTCCGGTGGGCTGCCGCCGTTCGCGGTGGGGCGCGCGCCGGCGGGGTGCGACATCGGGCGAGGCGAGTGGGTGTACGACGAGGCGGCACGGCCGTTCTACGCGGAAGAGGAGTGCCCGTACATCCAGCCGCAGCTGACGTGCCAGGCGCACGGCCGCCCCGACAAAGCGTACCAGCACTGGCGGTGGCAGCCGCGCGGCTGCTCGCTCCCCAGGTAAGCTTGAACACATCGGCTTGCATCTCTCTCTCTGTGTGTGAGTGAACAATAGCGATACTGATTTGGATCTTCGCGTTTGCTGAGGGGGAAAAACAAAAGGAACTTAGTTTGAGAAAAAAAAGCCAATATATTTATCAAAGTTATGATGCCGAATAGATGAAACAGATCGAGCAATCGACCACACGTCTCCCTCCAGTCGTCCAGTACTAATTCTTCATTCATGTAGTATGATTTTTTTTCCCGTCAAACCGGAGACGTGTGACGTGTCACTTCGGCGGTATGGGCCGGCGTGATTTTGAGGGTAACATGTGAAATTGTCTGCGCGCGCTTTGGTCCGAGCGGCCGGACGCGAGCGCGTGGCGCACGACGGAGGGAGGCGAACGCGAATCCCAGTGGCCAGTGGGGGGTAGCCGGATTGGTAGATCGGCCTAACTGAGAGTCCGGCCGTGAGCGGTGATGAATTGAGCCACACGACTGGACCATCTTGTACGTCGCGCATGGGTGGGTGGAGTGCGGCGGCGAGGACTCGGGTCCGTGCGCCGACGACTTTACGTGCCTGAGTCTGGACGGCAACCAGGTGTCCGGTAGTAGTATTGATGGGGCAGTTAGGGGTGGCCTTCTTTAGAGCATCTCCAACAGTTCCTAATATTTAGACTCTCAATATTTTTAGATTGGGACCTTTCTAAAAAATTTTAGGTCTACAAAATATCTTGTTCTTCAACAGTTCCTATATTTTCTCCTAAAACACCTTTGAATTGGTCCGTGGGCCATCTGGCGCCAAATAATGTTGATTGGGAGCGGAGAGTGCACAAAATGAGGAGTCGAGGTCTTTTTTGGGCGTGCAAAATTTGAGGAGCTAGAAAGAGCTGTTGAGTATTTTTTTTGCAATCAAGCCCAAAATCGTGTTTTAGGAATGGATTTTAGTAATCGTTGGAGATGCTCTTACTAACCCCCCCCGACTTTTAGGGGCGAGCGAGCTGCTACTAGCACACTAGCATTGTTCTCCGTAGATATTGCTACCTCCGTTTTTTTTGGTCTCTTTGATGGTCGACACGATCTTTAGGGGTGAAAATAAGGCCATGTTCCTGGGCTAATTGTTAGCTCGCTAAAAATTAGTCTTAGTCTATCCAAACAGGAAGACTAATAGGTGGGCTAATTTTTAGCCAACCCCTCAGCTAACAATTAGTCCATTAGCTGGTAGGTGGGAGCTAATTTAGGCTAATAGTAGGTAACACGCTGGGAAAAGTCTGAAATACCCTCGCGCGAAAAGATGTGAATCACCAGCTGTCATGAGGGGCAAACATGACTTTTCTAAAAAATTAGCCCAACCATTAGCCATGTATCCAAACAACCCTAGGCTAATTTCTGCTCATTTGCTTAGCGATCCGAGCCTGAGCCATCTGGCAAGTTGCTCGTTAGTCTCGACTAAAACTAAAACCCATCCATGACAGCAGTAACAAGCCCAGCCCAACAACAACTCTTCGGCCCTCTACTAATAGCAAAGCCTAAGAACCACATTTAGGCTTGAACCCTAGCCCCTTAGTGCAAAACTAGCTTCCTCTTCAGCCTTGACATCGACATTCAACTGTGCAAAGTGCAGAACCCTCACCGACATTCTTAAAGAGCTTAACGAGCCAGCTCGAGCCCTTTGGCCGAGCTGAACCCCATTTTTTTTGCTCATTTGCTTAACAAGCCGTGCCATGCTACTTAACGAGTTCGACCGAGCTGAGCCGCTTGTTATCCACCCCTAACGGTCTTCAATACACCACTTTAACCATTATTTCTCCTAATTAAATGTTAATGAAAATATTAAAAATATAATAGTATGAAAGTAGGGATGAAAACAGATCAGATAGTTTCCGACCGATCCGGACAATTTTCGAATATGGATTCTGTCGGATCGGATATTTGTTGAATAGTATTAGATCGGATATGGATACAGATTTTTTTTGTCGGATACGGATTCGGTAGCTAACTATCTGTCGAATACGGATACGGATTCAGATAATCCGGATATTGATGGGCTGAATATCTGGATAAGCATGTGGGCTAGGCCAAGTCTACTCTTTTGGCCCAAAAAGGTTTCTGAATTTCAAAACCGTTTTCTAATTTAATTAATCCACAAATCAAGTTTCAATTATTAAAATTGGCAAACTAGCTCTAAAAATTATGAATTTTTTGGAAAAGTTCCTGACACAATTTGTCATTTTAAAAAATATTTTCAAGATTTTATCATATTAAATTATCTCAAAAATTCAAAAACTGTTGTCCTTAATAGAAAAATATTTTAAATAAGTAGCTAAAAATGCATAAAAAAATCATAAATACATAATTTATTATTTTAAACATAGTTCAACAAAGAATACAAATCTTGGGTCATTACATGTTCTTCATGAATGTTTGCATCAAATATACTAGTTTCATTTTTTTTGTTATTTTGTGTGTACAATCTAAGGGATTATCATGGTTTGATAAATATCCGTGACCATATCCGTTTAGATCTGTATTCGCTCTGTATCTATATTCGATATTATTCGTATTCGTATACAGACTATCTATATCCGTATCTGAAAAAAAATATGAACACAAATATGGTATAGCTATATCTGTATCCAATCCATTTTCATTCCTATATGAAAGTATTTTATATGACAAATTAGTAGTATCATTTTCACGTGGTAGATCTAAATACTTTTGTTCATATAAATGGTCAAAGATTTAAAAGGTTGATTGCATATATTCTAAAATGATGTCTAAAAAAGAATTGAGGGAGTAGTAGTAGAACGGAATAGTTTCGTTGCACGAACAGGCGGAACATCTAAAAAAGAACGAAGGGAACAGTAGTAGAATGGAACAGTCTCATTGAACGGAACAGCAGAACAACATCTAAAAAGAGCGAGGAGGTAGTAGTAAAACGGAACTGTCTTGTTGAACAGAACGGGCGGCCGATCGATATTGCAGGTCAATGAGCTATGGCCACGGCTGTTCATCAGACTTCAGAGTCGCAAAATCTATGAAGAAACTCACATGGGGCTTTAGCAAGTGAGAATGGGATGGTGATCCTTCGAGCAATCGGGTGGTGTTGTGGTCGTGGAAGCGATCTACACATGGAACAGTCTCCCACGGTAAATCCTCCGCTAAGCAGTGCTTCAATGCTTTCCCTCAATAAAAATTGTACAAATCTTGAAGCAAACGAAGAGGTAAATAACCACTATCTACCCTTCATTCATACTTTAATATTTATGTAATTGTTTAAAAGAAAAGTATGGAAGCACTTCTTAAGAAGTTATCTGATGTGAGCGAGGGCCACGTCCATAATGCATCATGTCACATGAGGGCTCCAGTTGTTTCTTCTCTGGCGTGTGTGAGAGCGTGCGTTTGGTTCTTGTGCTTCCGAAACAAACAAAGGTGCAGGTGATCACGTGGGAGCACGGAGTTTGAGGAAGGAAAAGGGGAGGAGGGCCGGCCAGCCAGCCATGGCAACCGGGATTGGAACACATCCGTACAGCATTGTGTGTGTATGTGTTGCCATGGACCCTCCATCTCTCTGTGTGGGTTGGGTTCCTTCATTATACTTCCCTTTCCATGGATCTGTTCTGTATACATTCAACGGTAGTTCTAATGAGGGGGTTGTTGTCCTGTTTGCTATCGAACCTCATTCTCAGCTTGATTCTTATATGGTTGGACAAATGTGTGTCGAAAATTCGTACAATATTGGCGTGATCAGGTTTCAAAAATCGACGAATATTGCTAAAAAATTGAGATTTTCAACCGAATCGAGACGGTTCGACATTAGAAACCGGTCGGTAAACCGGTCCAATTCAAAAAATTTGGAAAAATTTATGTGACGTAAACCGGTCGAAAAGCGCTAAAAAAATTGGTCGCAAAAAAATTCAATTGGTTGGTCTTTTTTATTTTTATTTTTCAAAAAATTTGATTTCGAAACTCTTCTGCTTTTGACCGATTTTCGACTCGATATTGCCGATTTTTGAGCGGTTTTTCAATATCGATATTTTAACCCTGGGCGTGATACGGGTCACGGTACATGGAAGTGGACGAGTGGGACTGGTATGGGATTTAAGGAACCTGTCTGTCTGAGCTTATGAAACTTTTTGCACGATTTTGTTTGCTGGCAGTGGCATTCCCTTCGACTTTTAGACTCAGAGAGAGGTCACTTTGCTAAAGCAATGTGGCATTGAACTTGCTAGTCAGTGCTCAGTAATATTGGACCAGTAAATATTTATGGATGGATTTCAGATATTCTTAAATCTGAACTTGGTAGTATTGCATGGCAATGTTACATATGAGTGATGCAAGTCAACTACAATATTTATGTTAATTTGCTAATCAGTTGTGAATTTGTTATTGCGGCCATTTATCTTTATGCTATCTATCCCATTCTCACACCAAATAACGCCATACATTGCAGCTTTAATGCAACTCTAATGCTGGAGATGCTGCGCGGCAAGCGCATGCTGTTTGTTGGGGATTCTCTGAACCGTGGGCAATACGTATCATTGATCTGCCTCCTCCATCGGGTCATCCCTGAGAGCTCAAAGTCCATGGAAACTTTCGATTCACTCACAGTTTTCACAGCAAAGGTACTCCTTGTTCTGATTTTTTGATATGGCAAATGAAAGCTTGCAAAAATACAACACATAACTCAATTAGCAGTGCAGTTAACCTTTCTCTTAGTCACTGAACCTATTGTGATTTGTGAACACCAAAGATAGCTACAGCTGTCAACAAAGAAAGTAATAAACTCCAAGTTTAGAAATGTTGACATCTTAATATATTTTTTATCTTAAAATGGTGTTTCTTTTCTAGTCTTATCCATCCATACTGAATATGCTTAATGTTGCATTTTCCAGAACTATAATGCCACCATTGAGTTCTACTGGGCTCCTTTCCTGGCTGAATCAAATTCTGATGATGCCGTTGTGCACCGTATTGCGGATAGAATAGTAAGGGGGACGGCCATTGAAAAGCACGCCAAGTTTTGGAAGGGAGCCAACATTTTGGTATTCAACACCTACCTTTGGTGGATGACTGGACAAAAGATGAAAATTCTGTAAGTATCTTCCATTATAAAAAATTGCTACTTGAAACTAGCTTAAAATTTGGAAGGGCATATATATATGTGTGTGTGTGTGTGCGGGCGGGCGGGCGGATATTGCTTGTTCTTTTACATTTGTGAATTACTTTGGCTGTAAATATATAAACATTGAGAGGGCATGGAGAAAATTTTAACAAGAATTGGTCCTATTTTGTTGAACATACACCCGGATGCACTTGTTTGCATCCAAAGGTGCTTGAATACACCACGCACTGGGAGTTCGTGGAATGAACAATCGTGACAAGCAATATTCGTCTCACCTATAGTCTTTTGAGTTTTAAAACTGCAAGACCTCTTAAGGTTTATACCACAAGATTACTTGAACTGAAGGTTGACATAAGAATGTTCTGAACACTTGTTGCTTCCAGGCAAGGTTCTTTTGAAGATAAGAGAAAGGACATTATACAAATGGAAACAGAAGAAGCCTATGGGATGGTACTGAATGCTGTTGTGAAATGGGTGGAGAATAACATGAACCCCAGAAATTCAAGGGCGTTCTTTGTCACTATGTCACCCACTCATACCAGGTAAGCTGTCATATACACAAGCAGAAAGCAACATCTTTATATTCAGAATTCAGTTAAATTGCACATTCATATGATCTTACCTGATCGGCTCATCCTATGCTAAATTGCACATGGCTGATCGATATGTCAAAGTTTTGAGTCGTGTTTCAAATTTTCTCCTTAGGAGCAAAGATTGGGGTGATGATTCTGATGGAAATTGCTACAACCAAACCACTCCGATCAAAGATTTGTCTTACTGGGGACCAGGCACTAGCAAGGGCTTGATGCACGTCATAGGAGAAGTGTTCAGCACATCTAAAGTCCCTGTTTCGATAGTCAACATCACCCAGCTCTCCGAGTACCGCAAAGATGCGCACACTCAGATATACAAGAAGCAATGGAACCCGCTAACCCCTGAGCAGATCGCCAACCCTAAGAGCTATGCGGATTGCACGCATTGGTGCCTTCCAGGACTCCAGGACACCTGGAACGAGCTGCTCTACTCAAAGCTCTTCTTTCCTTGATCGAAGGAAAAATTCTGATTCGGAGATTGACCTGCTGATCATCCCTTTGACTGAACAGAAGTCGCTGAATATCACGTCCAAGTTGGGAATATAATATATCATCTGGGAACGCACTGATCTGCTGGAGAAGAGCTAATCTAACATCATACAGATCCAAACATTCTGAAGGACACACTACACACGCACGGTGCACGAGATGGAAATGGTGTGCTCGTTTATTGAAAGGTCGCTCATATTGTACTACTACTTTCCTGTCAAAGAATCAGAGCGGCATGCTGTCTATATATTATTCTTTTACTGAACATGAATGCCAAATTGCTCGAGGTCTGGCCTTCTGAATTTTGAGTACATTTCTCGCATCGAAGTTAATTACACGACTTTTGATATTGATGCAAGTAACTAGCTATGCTAACATTCTCAGACAACTTCGTTCTCTGATGGTACGCTTAGGAACGAGAGAGTGCAGACAGCATGATTCTGATCGGACGGTTGAGTCTACGCCGATGTACTTTTTCTTTGTGGAAAAAAATATACGCTGGTATCATAGACAGCATGATTCTGATCGGACGTTTGAGTCTACGCCGATGTACTATTTTTTGTGGGAAAAAATATACGCTGATATCGTACTTGATGTGTGGCTAAGAGTTGGAGGTTTGGCCTGCCCGAATGGAAATATACAAAAGTGAGTTTTTTCAGCGAGCTGACTGTGAAATGTTGCTGGATCGTGTCCTTGCAGCTGGTCGGTATATGGTGCAGAGACCAGGCCGATCATATGTGCAACGCATTTACACGCCCGCAAAAGGCAGTATTTTTTTTTAGATTTTTTTAAACCAAATGAGAGCTCAAGAGTGGTAGACAAACAGAGAGACAGAGAGGGTAGAACGAGTAGGTGACTTTTGACTTTGTTGCAGTATGTACTTTCTTCGGTCATAAATAATTATTATTTTAGATCATAAATAGTTATTGTTTTACATAATGACATAGTATTTAAAACACATAGTTGATCACTAATTTATGTTATAATATATTTATAAAATTCAATAAAAATATAATATTATGATAGTGCTTTTGAGACAGATTTACCTATATGATTTTCATATATCTAATCTAAATATTTTAAAAGATATTGACAGTCAAAGTTTTAAATGTTTAACCACATCTATCTTTAAAATGATAACTATTTATGACTTGGGGGAGTGACTAGCTACGGTAGGTCTGCGGTCTCCCTAATCACCTGTGGAAGATTTTAACTGTTCTCTCGCTAATTAGGACATCTCCTGTAGCCGTTTAGCTTAGGACACTACCCGGCACCAACCTTCTGTCCTGCAAGATATATTATCAACAAGAATTATTCTCCTATATCCTGAACAAAATGGTTGCTCATCTGCAGCCTGCACTGGACACGGTGACACAGCAAGACATAATTTTATGAACGAAATCCTCAAGAAAGACACCGCGATATTGGCTGCTGTTCTGCGCCTGCACGACTTGCACGCACTCATGGTCACTCAGGTAGCCATGCTAGTGGCGTTTGATTCGAAATGGTATCATTCGAACCACTCGCCGACCGTTCCAGCATGCACGGCACGCAGCTTTTGCGCCACCAACCTGCTCGATCTCCATGGCGTGCCTGCTGCTGCAGCGTGCTGTGCGTGTTCCCCTAGTGCGCCAAGTCCATGCAAGTCGATCGATCGATCGATGGCCTCTCCTGGACCTTCACAGCCATGCAATCAGCAGTGCAGTACTACCCACTAACCTACAGCTACAAGCTTTCAAATCATTAACGAATTACCATTCCATTATTTGCCTTAAAACACACCAATGGGTCTCACCAAGTAGCTAGCTTAGCCTTTATCTACTAGTGTCTGATTGATTGCAGCAGAAGCATAGGCGCCCTTTTTTATTTGGTGTGCGTCTACTCTCGTTGCGTCCAATCCAAACCACCGATTTGATGCCGCCAAGAAAAAGGAAAAGAAGGTGGTTGGCGGTGCTGGTATATGCTTGTTAATTCTTCAAAGTGGATTAGTAGTGGTACATGAGACAGCTGCTAGTCAGTCATCTGGTCGTAGAAATTAGTCACCTTAATTAAGATGTTGCCTCTGCATTCACCAAAGAATCATTTCGCTGGTTTGAACTTTATACGATCTGACAGTCTTTCTTAATGGGAAGATCAGAAGAATCGAATAATTGACTCTGTGTGTGGAGAGCGGCGGTTTGGTTATCGAAATCTCTAGAGTACAGGCGCTACAGTTAACGAGAGTTGTACAGGGCATCGTTCCTTACGGATGCACCCAGCGGCAAGGGCTTTGCCGTGGATTATACCGGCAATATATTGTGGTAATAAAATTTAAATATAACTATCGATTTGTTAAAGTGATATTTCTATTGCTCTATTATCGAAAAAGTATACATAAATACTATTGAATAAAAAAGAATGATTAATTCACACCGAATTTAGTATATGCAAAAGAGTTCTAAATTAATCAAGGAATCAAAAGCCAGGATCGATCGAGCCCGGTAGGAAGGGGCCACGTCTGTGCTGGCCTTCAGCACCTGCCGCTGCTGACCGCCAAGGTGTCAATGTGCGTACAGAAAAACGCGCAATGAATGCAGCCTCCGTGCGTTCCTACCGCTTTAGGTCACGGGTGGATATCCGCAAAACAACAGCATTCTCCTGTATACGAACCCTAGAGTTTTTAGGACGAGTACGCACGTTGAGATTGGAGTGGTGAGCAGGTCGGTGAGGTGGCCGGGCCGGGGGGGAGGGGGACTTGATCGATTACGTGGAACCCGTCCGGGCGATCGACCAGGGTGGTTGTGCTAGCTGCACCGGGCGCTGTCCCCGTCCGTCGCACGTACGAGCGGCAAGTGGCCGGCCGGCCGGCCGGGCGCGCATGTGTCAACTCGGTTGTCAAATGGGGAATTACGTTTTTAACGCTCAGCACTCACGCGGCCGAGCCAGTCCGGCCGTACGTGTTGTTAATTAATGCTTTGACATCAGACTCGAGGGGCGGTGAAGTACCATTACGTCCATCACTGCTCATTCGTTAACGTTGCTAATTCTGCACGTGTCGACGGAGCCGGAGCAGGAAATTAGGCCCTGTTTAGAAGCAATGTAATTTTTATAGTTTCTGGATAATATCATAGTTTTTAAGAATATTATAGTATTTTATACCATAAGGTATTTAGTTACCATGCCACAAACTCTGTATTAAAAACTATAGTTTGGTAAATACTGTGGTATTTTTAGAGTATTCAAAACTCCACTCCAACACAAAATTTTTATGGTTTAAACTAGCTTCTTGTCTATTTCCATTCAAATATCATGGTTTGTGATGTTGTATCCAAACAATCGGTAGTTCCAAAGAATACTATGGTTTCAAAGGAGTTTAATAAAATCATAGTATTTATGATAAAACAATTACAAACTGCTCCCTCCGTTCCGATTTAGAAGGCGCTTAATTTTTTTCGCGGCGTTTCGTTTCATAGGGCGCAGTTTCTTTTTCCATGCGTTCTTTCCCGAGTTACCCTCCATGTAGCATGCAGCAATTCATTTTCCTTGCATTACAAAAAGCAAATGGCCCACTAATTGATATCCATGTCCATTTACTATCCATATCCATGAGGGCAGTACTGAAAAGAATTAAGTGTTTTGGTATCCGTGAAAAAAATTAAACGTCTTCTAAATAGGAACGGAGGGAGTATAATATATTAAAATTATAGTTTTAAAAATTTATACTTCCAAATAGCACCTTAGAAGGGAACTAGCCGGTAGGCGTACGCGTCCTCGATAAGACCGGTATGTGCGCCGCGACGAACCGGGCGACGGATCGAAACGCGTGGTGCTCGACGAGTCGTGCGCGTGCCTGTGCCGCCGGAGTACGGGCCTGAAGGACGGACGCGCGCGCGCAACGCAGGCGAGCGTGCAATGCAATAGCTTCCTCGCGCCGCGCGCGGCGGCCGATCGGCGCTAAGCTCTTGTTTCCTTGTTCCATTTCACGGTCAAGACGAAACTCCCGTTTGCCCAGTATCCCAGTGATCAGAAGCTGTTCAGAGCAAAACATGTCGCGGTTGAGTGGTTCGTCAGCACCGTCTGCAAAACAGTGAGTGACGAATTCATTCGAACAACTTAGTGACTGTTTAAGCTAGTATTAGCAAACATTAAATAAAGGTCTAGTCCATTCTCAATAGGTAAAGATCCTATTTTTCTCAACTTGATGTATGCAATGATTAATTTCTCTTACTAACTTAACAAATGGACTATATAAAACAGGTAAAGCTTCCCATTATTCAATGGTTGATAGGCTGTTACGATTGGTTATAACTCTTTCGGTGTCAACAGCAACCACAGAGCGAGTATTTTCAGTTATAAAACTTGTCAAGACCCGCATTCGAAATAAAATAGGAGATGATTTTCTTCAACATTGCATGATAGTTTATATTGAAAAAAGAACTAGCGGTGAAAATTAGTTCGAGATAAACTTATTGACTTGTATGATCTTCTAGGTAGTCGTAGAACTAAATTTAAGTTAATAGAGATGTAAGTTTCTTAATCTAAAAATATGTCATATTTTTCTTATGTGGACATGTGGTTATGCTATTTTTAAATTTAAATGCATTGATATTGCTATGATATTTTTATGGTTTAGAGTGCTGTAACTAGGTTAAAAAACTGTTTTTAGTTTGTTAGATCAAAACAAATTTGTAGTTAACAATTGTGACTTTTTATTATCTTGTTTAGCAAACCCAATTCGCAGAATCGTAACTTTTGGGGTCAACCGAGCGGGGGTAGCAACATAACGAAGTACGGTGGCGTCTGCGTGGGGAGTGATGTGGAGGCGGCGAGGTAGGGTGGCGGAGGTCGAGAAGGCAGAACGACCGAGGTGGAAGGTGGTCAAGCGAAGCACAATTTGAAAAGCTCCTCTCCAAAGATTGCAGATTTGAAGTCTTACTTTGTGGCTTAACTTCACAAATTGTTTTGCAGTCATGCTATTTAAGAGAGTTTTTTTGTCTAAAGTTGAAGTAAAGTCTCCAAACAGCCTCTTTATTCTGTCGGACGGACTGCAGGAATTCAGAATAGAAAATTAGGTTCAACAATTGATAAAAGTTTTTTCGTTTCCTTTAATTATTTTCTGCTATGGTTGTGGACCAAACTAAAGCGGTGAAATCAAGAACACGTTTTTCCTTTTTTTTTTTCAGCCGGTCTCAGTAGGGTCGCTAGCTGCTTGCTTGTTTCAGAAACCTCACCAAACGGCAAACGCTCCTGCTCATTAGACACCTGCTCCGTACCTTTCAAATCCTCCCCACTTTAACCTTTGCTTACAAGCCAAACACAGGAAACTCTCGATCGATTTGTTGGTGCAAGGAATTGCTTTATGACGCTGCTTTCAGTACACCATTCGCCATTGTGCAAAAGTTCTCTACAGACACCATTTTGCATGCTCGGTACATCGCTTTATCATTCTCCGTAATGAATATTATCCGATAGAATTTAGGTACACCGAATGGTCGCGGTATGAACTGTGAAGTAAACGAGCGAACGACTCTCACCTACAAGGTTCCTTTTAACAGAAGAAATATGCCGTCTTGCCTCCAACAGCAACCAGATAATTGGGCAATACTACTCTTCAGTAGTCAGTAACTCTCACTGCTAGGAGTTCTACACGTTTCATAAAGGACTAAAGAAGCAAACGTGAAGGATGGAATATGCGAATATAGAGGTTGAATAGGAGCCAAATAAAATTTAGCTAAACAATTTTTTTTTCTAAATAATCGAACTAAAACCTCACTAGGTCAAAGAAGTACGGAAAAATAAATTTTCTGGAAAATTCACCTCTAGAACGGTAGTAACGTAGGTAAACAGCAGTATATTGCCAGAATGAACAGTTGATTAGCATAGATGTGCTGCAACATTGGTAGTACCGATGGACAGTAAAAATTGTCATATAAACAGTAAAATCAATACGACTTCGAAATAAAAATTGATGTGTCTTTTGATTGGCAGATCGAAAATCCGCGAAACTTTATATGCAACTGATCGAAAACCATGAAACTTTGTATGCAACTGATCGAAAACCCGCGAAACTTTATATATACCTTACTATGGATGTCAAAACCTATTTCAACCTTCAACTGCAAGGATTGACGTCAAAATTCTGACATTTTTCAAATTTACCAAAGATTGCAACAAAAACAAATCAAATAGAAAATCTTCGTACTGAGTTTGCTCATGGAGTTTTGATGATTAAGATGATCTTAGATGACTTTCCACATTTCCCAACAAGATCTACCTTAAATCTTTCATTCTCAAGTTAAGAACCGGTTTCTTGAGAAATTGTTTGATGATCATGTGAGAAGTTGTCTAGATGATTTGGATATAATCCACAGGGGATTCATCTATCAATCATTCATTCTTGATAACACAAAATCAAGATAAGAAGAAATCACCAAGAAAGATACAAACTTAAGAAGAGGGATGATCAAAACAACAGGTAACACTTATGCGCAAATTTTGATTTCATTTCAGAGCATGATGAATGTTTACAAAGCCTCTCACCTGAGGGTAAAATTCCCAAAGAACATATACATAAGAAAACTAAAATATTGTGGAAACGCTAATCTATTCTCAAGTTCAGCCAATGGGCTTAAGGCCTTTCCACCCTCTACATCTCCTTATACAGTAGAGGCAACTCTAACCCAGAACTTGGATACACATGTGGATAACATCCGCATTTGCATGAGCTAACCCATTAACCTAACACCATATTAGGTTTTACACTTGCACAAGCATGCTTCTTGTCGGTGTTTCGTAAAACCGGCAAGTGAATTTGTAAGTCTAGGGGCCGCGCGCTTCCCGTTCCTCGAATGGTTAGACTACAGGGGTCCAAAGTTTATACTGGTTTGGGCTGAATGTCCCTACGTCCAGCTCGAGTGATGGCGTTGTATTCTTGGGATGCGGTGATCAGCGATTCTGATTTCTCAAAGGGTCCGACAGTAGGCCCTTTGATGTTTAGAATGGACTTTCTACAGTTGAGTGACTTGGAATGGCTCCCCTCCATCCCTCCTCATGAGACCCTGCCCCCTTTATATATGTCTAGGGGGAGCAGGTTACACGGGCGCTCTTAAGGAGAGATGAAAAAACAAAAAGGGGTATGTATGACCGGGAGTTGAGCCCTATGCTTAGGTGCAGAGCTGTTGGTCTTGAAGTCCGGTCTTGGGCTCGGCCCGTGTCGTTGATAATCCTTGCCATACCGGGTAGTAGACACATGGGGTTAGTCTTTGGCGTCCTGTTTTTTGGGAAACGCGCGTCGGCGGTGTCTGTGTGCTTGTCGTGCCGACGTCGCAGATGGTCGGCTTCGAGATTGCCTCGGGAGGGCGCGCGTCTCCCTACTGTGCATGACCGGGCGATAGGACAGCTTGCTTGACTTTGTCAATCCCTCAGGCCGTCTCGGGACGGTGCCACCTGCCCCTAGTGAGACTGGCGAGTCTGGCGAGACAGGTGTGTAGCCTAGGATCCGCCGGTGGCGAGGCGAAGGTCCTAGGTCGGAGTCGATCGGGGACCCCGCCGTAGGGACCTATTGGGGTTTCCGGCCAGATCCCTTGGTCGGAGCATGCGGGCGCGTCCGACCATAGCTGTGATCGGATCCGACCAAGCCATAGGTCGGAGCCTGATGGTGGCTCCGACCTGCGATGTGGTCGGAGCCTGTGGGCCGGACCGAAACCGATGGTCCTCCGCCTCTTGAAGGAAACCCCCGTTCTGGGCTGGGCCTGAGTAGGCCCATCTGATATCTTTGTTTGTAACGACAATTTCATAGATGAAGCCTTGCCGTGGGGCACCCCTGGCGTAAGTATTCGTCACTTCTCAAAGCGGCCTACATGTTGAGTCAAATCTGCTCTACTAGCCTGAATTTGTGTCCAACTTGAATTTGGCATGACCTAAACCACTTGGGCCACCGCCGTGTTTTTTTAAACCGCCTCAATCGTCGGTGTCGGCGTACTTTGCGCCGGGGTACCCTCTCCGCCACAGTCAGGAGGGGCCACGAAGTGCCGGCGTCTGGCGAAAGCGGTGGCGATCAGTTCCCGACACCAGCGCATCGGGCGTGTGATAGCTCGACGAAAGGTGGGCAACCAGCCCTAACGCCGGACGGCGGGCAGCGTGGTCGGCCGACGAGTCGAAGGTACTCGGGTCTGGCTGTCGGTCGCATGGAGGCGACGTCGAAGGAGTAGGGAGCTTACCAAAGTCTTCTTCCCCGACACACTATGTCGAACCATTGAATGCGCGTGGCTCTTGCCTCCAACACGATAGCTTACTACTCTTCAGTACAGTAACTCGTTGCATGCTAGTGCTAGGAGTTCAACACGTTTCATAGAGGACTAAAGAAGCAAACGTGAAGGACGGAATATGCGAACAGAGAGGTTGAATTGAAGCCAAATAAAATTTAGCTAAACAAATTTTTACTTCTAAATAATCAAACTAAAACCTCACTAGGTCAAAGAAGTACGAAAAAATAAATTTTCTGAAAAATTCACCTTTGGAACAGTACTACCATAGGTAAACGGGCAGTATTGCTGGAATGAACAGTTGATTGGCATAGGCGTGCTACAGTACTGGTAGTACCTATGGATGGACCTTACTATGGTTGTCAAAACCTATTCCAACCTTCAATGCAAGGATTGACGTCAAAGTTCGACATTTTTCAAATTTCATCAAGATTGCAACAAAAACGAATCAAATAGGCCGGGGATGAGGCTATGGGGTGATGATCAAGATAATAAATGAAGTGCAATCAACAAGATGTCATCTTTCCACTTGCTAAGAGCTAGCCGAGACCTATATATGGGAGTTTCTAGATGCATGGGAGGAGGGGATTGAAGGGCATTGGAAAAGCATAGAGAGAGCTCGGGAGGACTCGAAAAAAGAAAGAAGAAAAAACGAAGAGAGGAGAACTAGAGAGAGAGGATCAAGCAAACAACCGTAATCCACTCAAAGTATATTTTGATTTCATTTCAGAGCACGATGAATGTTTACAAAGCCTCTCACCTGAGGGTAAAACTCCCAAAGAACACACACATAAGAAAACTAAAATATTATGAAAACGCTAATCTACTCTCAAGTTCACTCAATGGGCTTAAGGCCTCTCCACCCCTATATCTCCTTATACAGTAGAGGAAACTCTAACCCAAAACTTGGATATACATGTGGATAACATCCACATTTGCACGAGCTAACCCGTTAACCTAACACCATATTGGGTTTTACACTTGCACAAGCATACGTCTCAAAGCGGTCTACATGTTGAACCAAATCCGCTCCACTAGCCCGAATTTGTGTCCAACTCGAATTTGGCATGACCTAAACCACTTAGGCGACCGTCGTATTTTTTTAAACCGCCTCGATCATCGGTAATAGGAAAATTATCAATTTGCCACATGACCAACCCTTTCATTTTACCCGAAGCATCGCCTATACTTTGTCATCCACCACATAATCACAATGACTTTTCAATGGGCTCAAGTCACTTGGTACACCACATATCTTTGACCGCTTCATCATAGCAGTTTCGGCTTTCTTAATAGTTTTGGTGGTCAACTCCTCCCTGAGTTTAGTCCCGATCCATGCCGTTGCCTACTATATCTATTACCAATGCTTCACGCTCTGGCTTCTTGTCTTCCTAGCTTGCAACCACTTCTCGACCTCAATCATCTTCCGGCATCTCTTGACCGTTCTGAACCTCAGCTCTTCTAGCATGTTCCCAGTCTCATCCGCCTCACTATGACTTAACTCTGAAGTTCTACAACCAACACAAATAAGCAAACCATCATATAGCACTGCTTACAATGATATGCAATTAACATCACATCATCCAAACAAACACTCCCAATTCACTGGAAAGTTGGTATTACCGCCACCCAGGTCGGTAGTGCAAAGACCAGACTACCACCCTATGACCTTCCTCCCAAGACTACTATCAATCGTAATACCGCTATGCTAAAAATCCAGAGAATCGCCTACGTAAAAAGATTCACATGCCCAAGAGCCAAGAAGGCCAAGACTATCGGACCGCTCGACTGGCATCACTGCTCCTTCGCCTAATCTTCAAAGTGCTATAAATTCAAAATTAAATTTAAATCAAACTCAAATTTAAACACTATATTCTCAAATCAAATCAATAACTTATTACAATATATATAGACCGCCGCATGGTATTTCAAAACGTTTGTGCTGCATATGCGTGCGCCGTACCAGAAGAACAGAACTAGAATTCCAAAACTTGATTGCAACATGACGCGCAAACAAGAGAGGCACAATTAACGCAGTAGTAGTCCCTAGCTAGTCCTCTGCACCATGCAATCCACCAGAATTTTGTCTAACCAAAATTCCAACCAGGGAATTAAGCTGCTCCTCCTCGCCTAACCCGGTACCCAAAGGAAGCCTTGCCTTGCAAAAGAAAACACGCATCGCCCGTACGGTACCAGTAGCACACTCTGCAGCAATGCCCTGTTAAACAAACCACCAGGCAATTTGTTATCTGTCGAGCGAAAAAACCTCTCTTTTTTTTGCAAGGGAAAAGTTGCAGATTCGTACGACAGAAGCTATCCAATGTCGTCCTGCCTACGATGGGGTTGTTAGAGAGCTAGCTAGAGTTGGAACCCTGTCTCTGTCTGCACTGCGTTATACTACCCCGGAGCAAGAGTCCAATTCGGTCAGTCATGGCTAGGAGCTAGTGCTAGCTCGCAGCCAGATCCCAATGCGCCACTTCGCATCCTCCTAGACTTCACCGAACCAAACTGATCCAGCGAGACAGCTGCTCGTGGTCTAGCTAGCCATGAAGCTCCTCGCCGTCTTCGCTCTCGTCTCCGCCGCGGCGCCGTTCATCCGCGTCGCCGGCCAGGTACGACGCATACGCAACACGAAAGATTCAGAAACTTGAAGATGCACAGGCCTGATCTTGCTCGCTTTGTGTTGGGTCATTACTGTCCGTCCTTGTGAATGCAATGCAGGGTGGCGGCAAGGCTGCCTCCGAGTCCGAGCTGCTGCCGTTCGCGGTGGGGAGCGCGCTGGAGGGGTGCGACATTGGGCAGGGGGAGTGGGTGTACGACGAGGCGGCACAGCCGTGGTACCAGGAGGAGGAGTGCCCGTACATCCAGCCGCAGCTGACGTGCCAGGCGCATGGCCGCCCCGACAAGGCGTACCAGCACTGGCGCTGGCAGCCGCGCGGCTGCTCACTCCCCAGGTACGCCAGCCCGCCGGCCGCCGGCCGCCGTTCATGTCTGTCTAGATTAAGCTTTCTCCACGAACAGGAACAATGCGATGAGCTAGCTGCGCGCGTTGGTAGAAAGCTAGAATTCTATGTGCTGCCTTTCCCCGTAGGCCGTAACTGCAAGAAGCCGCAAGGAAAGAATTGAAGTTACTGAATCCTGCTTTTACAAAGGTTAAAAAAGAAAGTGAATATTAGAAATTAAATATAGTTATTGATTTATTAAGTATAAATAAATTTGGATCTGAGTGTACCGTAAGTGTAAATAAATTTGGATCTGAGTGTACCGTAAAAAACTCTAGAATAGGGAATGTACATCTAGACTGCTGTGCTAATTTCTGACTTCTAGGACGCCAATAATGCATCAAAGGACAGCACTACAAAGGAGAGTTGGTGAAGGCATGTTCTGAGGGAGAAGTAACCCGTACTACTGTAGTATACAGTAGTACTAGCAGTAGATAATAATTACCGAGAACTCTTTTACAGTGGATTAAAATCAATATAAGTCGCCTATTCTTTTAAATCTAATGGTTAAAATCAATTTAAATCTAGTTATACTACCACCTGTAGTATTGATAGTAAAATTCAAAGAGGAGTAAAAGGGTAAAAAATTTCGTCATACTATTTGTTCTTTACGGTAACACACATCTTGTCATCTTGATGAATGACGGATGAATGGTTAAGAGACCTCTGAAGATAGCCCGTTATTCGATGAATCCAAAACTGTAAACGAATTAGGAAAAATCTAAAATACTCCTGATGAATGGATAAAAAAGTCTAAAATATCCTTAAGAAATAGATGGTTAGATTTAATTTCTACTACCACTACTTACTACCAATATTATTCACCGTAAAATTTCTCATAACGAAGAGCTCTTTTACAGTGGATTAAAATCAATATAAGCTGTCTACCTTCCGTTCCCTTGTAACTATTTTTTTCCCGATCTATTCTATTCGCGTATGCGCTTGTAAAGTTTCTCCACGGTGAAAAGCCCGACAGGCCAAACCTATCTTCTGCCATTTCTGGGAAATGCGGCAAGTGACCGAAGCTACTGACCTTGGCTAATCACAGGAGCCGCGTATGTCCTATCGTGGCAGGCTTCCTTCCACACTATTCAGTCGCTACAACGAGGTGCTGTACGCTAGGTCGGTTCTCGAGCCCTCCTCCCGTGCTCCAACACCTGCTTTGACGGTCCCTTACCTTGTCGTGGCGCTGGTCACCCTTCATGCTCCCTAGACGTGACAGGTGACAATTGTTGGCTGCACGTCTTTTGCGATAAAAGACGGACTAAATTTATAAATACAAATGTAAGAAAGATTGATTTAGAAAAAAAAAGTACATATACCAGATAAGTGTTCGATTCAGCAATAATATAGGTTGGTGAACTTCATAGACGTAGTAGTAGTATTGAATGGCAAGAGAGCAACTCGGTTCTATTGTCGCACTAGTAGTATCAGTTCAATTATACAACGACTGAGATTGGGTAGATTAGGCAGATGGACCCATGTTTGTCCACTAACTCTTTCTTGTGATGCAGAAATAGAATTGTTTATCTGGCTGTCCTGGCCGGCTAGCACTAGCAAGGGTGCTGGCAAAACAGTGAGTACTCATTGCAGATTTGCAGAACTAATTTTTGGGGGAAGATTCAGACATTCAGTGATGATTCACTCTTCCAAAAAATTTGGTTTAAAAATGGGATGTTTTGGTGTAGGAAATGGACAATAGGATAGTACAAAGTCCATGGCCCATGGTCCTATGTGGCAGGGTTTGATTGGATGTGGGGGATCAGCCATCGTGTAGTGCACTCTGGTTGTTGCATTTGGGCGTGGGGTGAAATAAAGGTGCAGGTGCCATGTGAGAGCACCGACAAAGAAGATTTTTTTTGCTTTTTTAGTACATGCCAATATTTTTTCAAATATAATCGCTCTTTAAAATTATTTACAAATTTGATCTCTAAGAATCACCTCCCTTGTTCAGAGAGCTTAGTAGGTCACCTGCCGCGACAAGATTTTTGCTGAGCTCCCTTTCCTTGACAATAATCAATTCCACTAATTAATCACTAACTTAATCACATTTTTTAATTAATCACTTAATTAAATCGCTAATTAATCAAATTCACTAATTAATCTCCGTCCTTCCACGGCAACCAAGCATGGAAGTTGTCCTTTCACAACGACTATGGGTAGAAGCTGTCTGTGAATTCCTTCCATGCAAGCGAAGCGCGGGAATTTGCCTGATGATTTCTTTTGCGCCAGCTAAGCATGAAACCTGTCTGTCGAGCTCTCTCGGTGTGGTAGTGACTTGTGTCATCTGTAGCGCCTTTCAAGCTCACAAAGAGAGCTAATTTCACAAAAATGAATAGAATAAAGTTAAATTTGTCAAAAACGAATTTTAAGGGCTAGAAAAGCCACTGCTTTGACAAAAGGCCGTGCTGAATGGGCAAATATTCCTTCGTTGAGATCACATGAAAACTACTGCGGTAATTTTAGCTTACAGGGTATGGTTTTGGAACTCTGGATTTCGTAACAAATGGTGCAAATTTTAGGCTTTTCTAGGAATCTAGTTCAAGCAGGAATTAAACCATTTTATGTGATATTTTCGCATTCCGAACGGACCTTCTATAAACAGTGAACTAGGACTATGCAGTTCCATTTCGAGTTTACTGTAAGTTCGATATGCTAAATGCAAATTTTGGATGCATGCCGAAAAAATATGCATTTGGTTGGCTCGAACCTAAACTCAGGAGATATGTGCACGCCAAAAAGAGAGGTGTAGACAGGAGATCATACCTCTCTCGATTCCACGGAGTGCCTGTTGACGCTGCATCACAGATTCAGAACAGCGTTTTGTAATTTGCAGATTTGTTCACGTGTCTGTCCCAATTCAGGTAGGACTGCAGACAGCATCGTTCTCAACATTTTTTTTTCCTGTTTGTTGCAGGTTCAACGCAACTCTGATTCTGGAGATGCTGCGCGGCAAGCGCATGCTGTTCGTCGGCGATTCTCTGAACCGCGGGCAGTACGTCTCCTTGCTCTGCCTCCTCCACCGCGCCATCCCCGAGGGCTCCAAATCGTTCGAAACCGTCGACTCCCTCTCCATTTTCAGAGCAAAGGTACTGCTTGCTGCTTGTGGGAATGGCACCTGAGGGAGTCGTTGCCTGCTGATCTTGCCTGATTGGTAAAGTAAAGTGTCGTTGCTTACTGTTCTTGGTTGTGCGTATGGTCCTAGGACTACGACGCCACCATAGAGTTCTACTGGGCTCCCCTCCTGGCCGAGTCCAACTCCGACGATGCCGTCGTGCACCGCATCAATGACCGGATCATCCGAGGCGCGCCCATGGACAAGCACTCGAGGTTCTGGAAGGGCGCCGACATCCTGGTGTTCAACTCCTACCTCTGGTGGATGACCGGCGAGAAGATCCAGATCCTGTAAGCAACTCCAAATTAATTTGCACGACGTGATCAACACATGCAATCTTGCTAACCACTGCATAACTTTGATGATTGATCTGAAAGTTCTGAACCAAATGTATGTATGTATGTACGGTTCCTACAGGAGAGGCTCTGACGACGACATGAGCAAGGACATCGTGGAGATGGAAGCAGAGGAGGCCTACAGGCTGGTTCTGTACCAGTTGGTCAGGTGGCTGGAGAACAACGTGGATCCCAAGAGCTCGAGGGTGTTCTTCGTCACAGCGTCGCCGACCCATACTAAGTGAGCCATGATTCATCTCGCATGGTGATATACTGTGATCTGCAACATCTGAAACTTACACGCGCTGCATTGTGCTGTCAACTACCAGTAGCAAGGAGTGGGGCGAGGAGACGGAGGGCAACTGCTACAACCAGACGGCGCCGATCACGGACGCGTCGTACTGGGGGAGCACGAGCAGGGCGATGCTGCGCATCACCGGCGAGGTGCTCGGCTCGTCCCGGGTGCCCGTCGGGGTGGTGAACATCACGCAGCTGTCAGAGTACCGCAAGGACGCGCACACGCAGATATACAAGAAGCAGTGGACGCAGCCGACGCCGGAGCAGGTCGCCAACCCCAAGAGCTACGCCGACTGCACCCACTGGTGCCTCCCCGGCGTGCCCGACGCCTGGAACGAGCTGCTCTACTGGAAGCTCTTCTTCCCCACCAACGACCAGGTCCTCTGATACACTGCCGCCGCCGTCGATGATCTAACGTCGTAAGTGTCGGAAGGGAGAAGGGAAATCTTTTTGGTAATGTAACGTGGTTCTTCTCTTGTTGAGTGAATGGAATGAATACAGACACTCGTCCTTGAATGTGCAAATTGTTACATGGTCATCAAGAAAAATTGTAAAACAAAAAGTATTATTTCGTACAATTTTAAGTACCAATATAATGATGTCTTTTTTTTATGTTTGGAAATTGGAGTGCAGCTATTTTGCAGGAATTTCGCGGTTCAATTCCCGCTTGGGGCCCCTTTGTATTGGAGGGAAAACAAAGGAATTTTGGAGGAATCCATTCTTATGGAAAGAAAAAAAAAACCTACGCAAGCATTTGGTTCGAAGGAAAAGCTATGAAAATTCCTTTCAACTTCCTATGGAATTATGTGCTTTCTTGGGGATTTGGGAGGAAAACAAACATCCACTCAAACCTCTTGGAAAATTTTCTTTTGAGTCTATAAAAATTTTTCAAATCACCAAAATCCCTGTGTTTCTAATTCCTATAGAATTTAACATGGCATGACATCCATTTTCCCCTATTTTTGTGTTTCTGCATTCCAAAGACACCCTAAATCCAAATTCCAGTACATAAATACTAGGGAACATAGCTTTCCTATGGTACTTTGAATTAGTGTGTGGCCTCTCGTTAATTCATTGTTGCTAGGACTAAGCATGCACATGCTAAGTGTATCGTGTATGTCTTCTCCAAGATGATAAGAACGGCACACCTCGAAGGTGCCGCGGCTGGTGTGGCGGTTGCTGGCGAATGTGCCATAAGAACTTCATCAACTACCGTGACCTCTCCGTCGCCGATGACCTCACCGCCGTGCTCCTCCTCGCGTACACCGACTCCGCATGGGTACTCTCGAAGGTGCTCCTTGATCGCAATTCATCCATCGATCAGTCAATCCATCTATCAATCATCTCCTTCTGGCTTGCATTACTTGATTGACGCAGAGGAGGCGGCGCCAGTGTGGCGGCTCAAGGAGGTCTGCAATTGCCACGGCGGGGAGTGAGAGGCGCTAGTGCTTGCGAGGTGTTCGACGATATGCTCATGTCATTAGCTAGTAAATCTAGTCAATTGTCTTATAGTTTGGCCAGCATATGCATATGTTTCACTTCACTAGTTTGATCTTGACATTCAGTGAGACAATGTATGTGGAATAAGTTTGAGTTTGATCTTGACATTCACGGAGATAATGTATGCGGAATAAGTAGAAGAAACTTAACTTAGGCTTCTATGGAACATCTTTAATTTCTAGTGTTCTCACCATCTCCATTGCTGCCTTCTTGTTCCAGTTCAACGTTGCCTTCTAATTAGCAAACTAGAAAAACTAACATACGTTGTTTCAGTAGATAAGTTTCATAAGGTTTTATGAAATAAGTTTCATAAGTTACAATAGGTACAAATATCATAACTTTTCACGGATAAGTTTCATGTCTAAGGTTACTGTTTCATCATGTATTGATAATCTGTATGAATATGTTTTAGTATATTTCATGTTTCAGAGCTAAGTTTCACATATAAGTTTCATAGTGTTTCATCCGGATATGTGAAACACGCTTGATTTTTAGAATATTTGACGAATCTCATGAAACTAATAAGAAACTGGTTTTCATTTGTTTTTCCCTGGAACTTGTGAAACTTTGAAGTTAGACTCTTGAAACTCAGTTAAAATTATTTTGAATCTCATTTTAAATCAAGTTTCAGATTTGAAACTTGACAAAACTTGTAATTTCATATTAGAAACTCATTAAAATTTGATGAGACATGCTGAAATATTTATAAAATCTGTTTGAAACTCTTTTAAAACCTAATAACACCTATGAAACGTGAATAGAATACTTTGAAACCTAGTGAGACATGTTATATCGTTGGAAGTAATTCCAACGGTAAGCATACGATACCGTTGTCAAAAGGGCTAGAGAACTACCGATATCGCACTCAGTCCCTTCTCTTCCATGCATCCTGATGTTTTCATAGACAATATATTGCATGCCATGCATGTATGTACCATATGTACATTTGTGTAGTATATATACAAAGTTGCATACCTCAAGAGTTACGATCGAGTGATATAGTTGCATACCTCAGGAGTTACGATCGAGTGATATATGTGGCCATCTTCTTTCTAGTATTTGGATATGCTACCAGATTGATCAGCGCACCGGTCGACTGGCGTCTACTATATTGGACGAGATGAGACGAGACATGCTATACAGTTGGAAGTGATTCTAACGGTATAGCGTACGGAAGCACTACTCATTCCAGTAAGCAGGGTGGGCTAAAGAAATGGGCTTTGTGCGGCCCGACCTAACTTATACTTGAGCCGTCGTTAGGGATGGTAACTGGGAAAATCCCCACGGGGAGCACCTCCTATCCCCAATCTCCAATAAGAAAAACTTACCCATCCCCATCCCCGTCCCCATACACGGGGCTTAATTTCCTCTCGTCCCCGATCCCCGACGGGTTTGCGAGGCCCCGACGGGGACTAATCCCCGAAAATGCTATATAAAAGATCACATGCTACATGAATAAATTGCTAGAGTAATGGTGCATGTGTGATTGAAATATAAGTGAATCACTAAAGTAATTCATATTTAGTATGTTTGTTAATAATGACCTCACATATATATTCTTTTTTTCTTTTGAGAATGATCATTTACTCCCATCTATTAGTAATAACGCGGGGACGGGGAATGGTGGAACGTCCCCGTCCCTGCGATCTTCGACGAGGGCAACATTTTCCCCAATAAGCCTCCCGCGGAGAGATATTTCCCCGTCCCCGTCCCCTAATAGAAGAATTCCCCACGGAGAAACGGGGATCAGAGCCCCATTGCCATCCCTAGCCGTCGTATTAGTTTTTTCTCAAGCCATGCCGGCCATATTGTTTTGCAACTTTGGATTGAACTGCCCAAATTGTACATACTGCGTCCAACTTTGCCTTGTGGTGATGTGCTACGATACCTCTCTACATTCTACCATGAGTTGGCTTAGAATGCAGAATAATCATCCCTTGTTTCTTCAGGCAATGATATGACTGAATCATCGAATCTTCTTTGGTTGCTCTCAAGTCGGCAACCTCAAGAAGAATATGCCAGTCGGGCAGAATACATCTCATCTCAGGCATTTCGACATGCAGCGCCGACTTCATCAGAACTGAAAATCCGGCCAGTAGCACACTGGCTACGATGTTAGCATTTCCTTCGGATGCAAGCTACATGGAGTATTGTTAGTTGCTTCTTAATTGCGCAAAGTGCGAACTGCAGGTTGAAAAGTTGACCGTCTGCCTAAGACGTTGACATCTCGACATGCATGCTTCAGCGTTGTTTTATCAACAAAGATGTTCGCTGTTGGAGTTTAGATCGATCTTTTGACACGATCAGGTACAGTCTTCTGCTTCACATTTTTCAGTGTCCTGATCTTATTTTCAGTATAGTCGATACAAACGTTGCTGGCCAAATCTCATGTAAAAGGTGTTCCGAATTAACACCTATTTGTTTCTCATGAGGGAGAGAGAATCTGGTTCTTTAGTTGGGTGTTTCACTGCTCTCTGTTCCCAGGTGAAGGCGACTTCAGGAGACAAGAACTGTGCAGGTCGCGTGCAGTGGTGGTTACATGCATCTCCTCAGTAGGTTTTGTGGTCAACATCACTTCTCACGATCGATGTACAACAGTTAAGAAAACAGAAATGATATGAAATACGCTGTGCCTTCTTCCAATCTTTTGTGTTGAGCAATTTTTTTTTTAAAATTTAATCTTGGAAGGGAAGGAAGATATCAGCACATGGATTAGGTTTCATTTGTCCTGTCTGTCAAAGTAGAATTGTATTCACCATATGGTGCTGACCAATAGAAGATCTGGAATGTCATTTCTACAATCTTGTATAACTCTACTTCAGTCTCTGTACTATACGTTAGACAAGGCCTGGTTCAAATCCCATTGGTGACAGATCAGTATAATCAATGGAGTCCATTCATCCATTCTGAAATATGCTGTTCCAAGAACAACCAGACATATACATGTTCAGCGTAGCAAGATGAAAGAATGTAATTGATGTAGTAAGAATGCCGGCCATCAATTAACCACCATAGTAACAGACATAGTGAATTAATCCAACTTTCCTTGTTTTTCAAGTTCAGAACGAATGCTATCATCAGGATTCAGGAGTGGTTCGAACAAATTCATTCATCAGATCGTTAAGGCTTTAAGCAATGCCAAAGGACAGTATAATTATTGAAGGAATTTTATGAAATAGACCGTCAGCCTCTCTTCTGACAGTAATTGCCCACGGACATGACGAGAAAGACCACAGCTTTGGTGTGTGATTGACAACAGGCATATGCACACGATCCTCTAACTGTTCGAACGTGACATTGCATTTTTTTTTAGAATAACAGAAGGGCAACAAATCCCCCGATTTCTATTATCAGAAATTTCTGTCCACTACAAGAAAGCAAAAACTCTTCACTGCACCTTGACTTATTCATATCCAAAGCAAACGCACGGTTCAAAAATAGAAAGTAAATGAATTAAACCTATTACAATGTCATTTATAAACACAAAATAGAGATCGCTTTGTCCTAATACTTCTGCGATCAACTAAACCTATTACAATCTCATTCATAAACACGCAATGACATTGCATATACATATACACTGTAAAACAAACTTAAAGTGGTTCATGAATAGCATTCCCCAGCTATTAATCATATCTAATGTGAGCAGTTTCTGTAGTTAGTACGGCATGTATAGGCATTGTTGCTTTTTGTTGGAATCTCACCAAATGATGTAGGTCGTTGGTCATCTGCTCCACATATACTACTTGCCCAAATTTTTGTGTGCCTTGGCTTAGAAGCCAGTGGGGGAGTTCTGACTTTACAAGTACAATACTGTAGCATCAACAAATAGTCTTCAAAGAGCAAGCTGAAGCCTCTTTCACCTTTTCTTTATCGGTCAGAATCGCTTCCTTGGTTCTCCATCTCCAGTGTGAGTGTATATTGTTGATACATGAATGTAGTACATATGTAAAGCACTTTACTGTAGCAATCAACAAATAGTTTTCAGAGAGCAAGCTGAAGCCTCTTTCACCTGTTCTTTATTGTCAGAATCGCTTCCTTGGTTCTCCATCTCCAGTGTGTATATATGTATATATGTTGATACATGCATGTAGTATATATGTAAGACCATGATTTGGAGCAGAATTAAAGAGGTTTATACGATCCCTAGACGAAGTTTAGGTGCACCAAAGCTAGGTCAAGTGGCAACAACTCTCACCTAAAAGGATCCTTTTACTAGAAGCGATCGATGATAACACCTGCAGTATATTGCACTGAGCTGCACCTACTCTGCCCCTGCACGCAAGCTATTTGATCGTGAATGCATTGCTCGCGAACAACTGGCCGGCAAGGAAAGTACCACCGTACGTAGGCAAATCCTCGGCCGGATCGAAGTACACGCGCGCGACGATAGGTCGAAGGCATTTCGCCATGGCCAGGAGCACTCCGCCGCTGAAGGGCCGGAGTGCTGTCGTCGCCGGCGACCCCGAGGACGCGTGGCAAGTGGAGGAGTCGGCCAAGAAGACGGGCTACGCGCCCCACGGGAGGGTGTGGGGCGTCAGCGTCAGCTTTAGGATCCGTAGCCACTTCAACTCGTTCGTTCTTCTGGTGCTGGTGCTGTTGTTCCTCCTCGGCGTCTCGGTCACGACCAAGAACAACGGCGGCGCCGTCGATCAGCCGCAGCAGGCACCGACCGTGCCACTGCCACCACCCGCAGACGGCGGCAGCGACGGCGGCGCCCGGGGTGAGGACCAATGCGACCTGTCCTCCGGCAGGTGGGTGTACGACGACAGGGCGTACCCTCTGTACAAAGAGAGCGCGTGCAAGTTCATGTCCGACCAGTCGGCGTGTGAGAAGTATGGGAGGACGGACATCAGGTCCCAGCATTGGAGGTGGCAGCCGCACGGGTGCGATCTTCCCAGGTACGTACTACCAGTCTACTAGTACCATACTAGTATAATGCCCGTGCTAACGCTACGGCGATATATTTAGTAATATAATTCAAATAAGCAAAAGGTGTTATATGTTTTGGTAATCAAGTGTAGTAAGATGTGATTATGATAGAAGCACAAAAGAAAGATACAGAGAATTATTATATCGTTGATTACATAAACAAGTGCATAAAGTAACAACGCAATTGTTTATCATTAAAAATAATCTAATCTCTGATACGATTAAGGATTTCCCGTATAACTTCAGGAATGTTGTCTTTCGATTCATTCTCATTGTAGTTCAGTAGGTCCACGAGAAACTTCACCCTCAATAGCTTCTCATCCTATACATGCATTATTATGGACCATCATCAGAAAACATTAATTGTGTTACGGTAAGACAAAGTATAATAAATAAATAAATAAATAAATAAATAATAGTACTCACAATGCAAATTGATGGTAATTTTATACCATCCCAAGAGCGCATGAAGTTGATTACAAAATATCCACTGATGTCCCTGGTATTAACCTAAACTTTTGGAAAGACCTTGCACATCTACGATACTACAATCCTCAGAGAGTAAAGTTTGGTAAAAATGCATTGATTCTAAAGGCAGTTAAAGAGGAACTATAGTTGCAGGTGCTACACATATGGCTTACACTGATGAAATGGTTAATCATATCATGGCAATTCATATGGTACAGAACCAAACCATTATGTTGTGAATCAAAATTTTTTGCTCTGCTTAACAAATCTACTAATAGCAATAGAATTAAGCAGGTCAGAAACAAAACTTTTACCTGCGAAAATCCAGGATTAGGTGGTTTCTGGTTAGTGTACCAGTAGAACTGTCCATCATGGGTGCTGATACTGAGAGCCAACGAAAGGAACATGTAAAGAGATGGTTTCACACTACTGGATACTTTATTGTCTGAACCATCCCTTTCACTGCGGCACTAACCTTGTTCCAAACCTGCATTTCATTAGTATCTTAGTGAGAAACTAACATTTCATACTTTTCATATTTCTTTCGCCATTATAATGTTGACCAAGATTCTTACTTTTTGCCTACATGTGCATGTGCACTCTCTTCATTGTCTTATGAGAAGTTGACAATTACACATGTAAGCTACTTCATAATGGCAAAAATGCTTACCACTCTAGCTTTTAAGTTTTATTAGTTAAAGACTCAATGATATCAAATTTGTATGCATTAGTTCTCTCTAAAAAATTAATATACCTTAATATCTTATTGATCAAAGGAGAACAAAACAAAATAATATTATTCCGCCGAGCCTTTCGGCTCTTTCTTCAGGTAAACATAAATGGGGAAAAGAGGAAAGGCAGACAAGTGGATTGTTGGTTCAGGCTTAAGATCTTCTTTTATTTCTGGCATCACATTGGTTGTGTTCTTTTCACTTGTACCTGGGCCAGACCCTTGTGTGCCCTTGTGCTGGGAATCATTTAGAACCTTAAGCAATCTAATAAAAAATCCTAAGCAATCTAAGAATTTCAGTGAATTTGGTTGAAACATAAGAATTTCAGTGAATTTGGTTAGAACATATGTAAACAAAAGTACAATTTTAAATAGACACAGTGATGTTTACCTTGTTGGGCAAGTAAGAAGGATCACAGACAACTTTTTTGCAATTAGCAGTTTCTCCTTCTGATGTAACACCGCACACTTTTCCCTCTATATCAAATTCAACCTGCAAAAGAGTGTATTTGGAAATTTATTCTCATTCAAGTACATTAATCATTAGCATGAAAGGGATAAGACCTACCTTGCACTATACCTTGCACTCTGGCTTCTTTAACATGTAAGTACCACCATAAACAGCGCTTAGACGTGCAAAAGCCTGAACCATAAGACAGCCATGTAAGCATCAACATGCAGTATATAAGGTGTTAGCTCAAAGATTTGAAAAATTACTGACCTGTGGCAGCTCACCCAACCCATATAATGGATAAATATAAGGTGAGTCTCCTTGAAAGCGCAAGAGACTCAGCATAAAGCTAACAGAAACCAGTGAAGTTTGATTAAGCTCCATCAATCAAGAATACTTAAACAACAGAAATACCACCAAAGAACATAGCATAATGCCCGTGCTAACGCTTACGGCGATATTTAGTAATACAATTCAAATAAGCAAAAGGTGTTATATGTTTTGGTAATCAAGTGTAGTAAGATGTGATTATGATAGAAGCACAAAAGAAAGATACAGAGAGTTATTATATCATTGATTACATAAACAAGTGCATAAAGTAACATCGCAATTGTTTATCATTAAAAATAATCTAATCTCTAAGACGATTAAGGATTTCGCAATTGTTTCGACAACTCTCTGTGACTTTCTAGCAAAACTTCGACAATACTGCGAGGCTTGTTTGGATTGGCAACAAAAACCTATTTTGGCACAGGAAAATGAAGCCAGGAAAATGGTTAAAAGGAATTTGTTCAATGTAAAAACTGCACTACGATCAGATTATTGTGCTCTTGCATCGGTGCATGCTTGTGCAACTGTGTGTGTACGTGCGTTCATGTTGTGTGCCTAAGTGCCTACAGCACATGGACGTGGTCACGTGTGCACATGTATATAACTTAAAGATATTACCTTAAAAACATGGAAGGCACATATTCTGATATTTTTGCTTGAATCCTACAAAACTCCAGGTTAGTAGTCACATGGTTCGACAAAGATATTATGTCTATACACATAAGAAAATTTGACTATTTGTGACGGAAAGAAGAAGTTTTAAACAAACGCAAAGATTTATTTACTCAATGGTTTAACAAAAAAAGCTGCATCAATGCATTTTTCAGAAATGTGGCATCTCAGATGTACTTTTACGTCTGAAAATGAAGACAACCACTGGTACTCTAGATATAAGATCGTAAGAGGTATATGTTTGTATTCAAACAAAAGTTCAAACAAAATAAAGAAAGTAATCATGATGTTGGACATCTATTTTCAGCAAGCCGGTAAGGCTGCAACTGATGTTGTAACTCATCTTAGCAAGAAATAGCACTATTACTGTCTGCTGAATTACCTAACTTTGGTAACAACCAAAAAAAGCTTATGCATGTCCATTTTTATATATATTGGAAAATCCTTCAGCATGCAACAAATCCTGAGGCCAACTAATGGAAGCATGGTTCAACAACACAGGTACCACCACAAAAATGTGGTACCTGTACTTGTGCATAATGGCCTCTGCAACAGAAATTTCAGAGAAAAAAATGTCATATATGAGCACTAAGTACTACAATAACTGAAATAAGCATCTGTTCTATGAAGCAATTTCTTCATGAACATTAATCAAGAAATTAATAAGTAATACCTTCAGTAGGCTAATCATAATATTCAAGAAATGAACTTCCAGAATGAAACGCTTCATTATTTGTGAGTTTGGAGCCTCCAATAGGAATTCTGAAAGGAACTGACACAACAGACAACACTATAAATTTCTTTTTCAACTGAATGAGATGATTAAAAGATCAGTTGGAAATAGTCTAACCTTCACGGACTGTCTCCTTGTTACATAATTAGTTGATGTTAAGAGCCTTGTGTAGAGTTCAAAAACTGGAAAAGATTACGTAGTCAGTGACAAAAGGACGAATGGGATATATCCAGTATGTAGTTTTCAAGGTCTGTGTTTTGCCATCAAATGCTACAATCGGATCCTCATACAACACCTTACAAAGATGGATAAAAAGCTTCAGAATGTGATTTTGTATGTTCAAACACATTACATTAACAAAAACAAGCAGTGACATCATCACTACCTCTATACCGTTCTCCTTGTACCATTCAGCAGTTTGCCTCTGCCCACCAGATACAACACAGGTATGAAAGCCCTGCCACAAGAAAAAGTTCAGGCCCTTGAGGTTGTATGTGCAGCTTTAATATAGACAATGAAACTGTATAGTGCACAAATCTACCACATAAGCTAAAAGAATGCTTATTTACAGACAGCAACATCAGATAAAAGTGTAATGGTGACATAGTGAAGCAGAATCTACTAAAGTCCATACAAAGTATCATGCAGATAACTCATCTTTTGTCCATTGTGTGAAGAATGAGCACGAAATAAGGATTAAGCAATTCTATAATCCCAAATCCACACGCCATCATTATCATCATGATTTAATGCTGCTTCTCATTATTAAGTTGTCCCGGGTACTTACAGGTAGGCGTGCAGGCTTCTTGTCTGGAGGAAAGAGATAGCCTTTTGTCAGGGCTGGTCGCTCATATGGTGGAAATGCCTGAATAACAGCAAGCACACACCATCATAAACCAGCATATAACCTCACAAATCAAACTATTAATACTTGGCAGCACAACAAATTACATGAAAGCAATGGAAAAAAACAACAACGCAATGATATAATGAGCAAACAAGCTTAGACCATTTCTGTAATTAACATAGCAAAGTGAATGCACTGAAAGTCTGAAACAGATCAGCACTACCTCTTTGGAGACGATGCAAAGGCGACCATCAGCCATGCCGTGCTCCACGAATGTCTCGCCAAGATACCCGCCGCATTCCCTCCGCCCACGATCACATACCTGCAGTCCGGTGAATTATAAAGGGGTATAGATGGTGCGAACCTGGAAAAAAAAGGTGAACCCAAATTATCGATGTGACCTACTCCATAAGCTGAATCTGCTAGGACCTTTGTTCTAGAAGATTGTGATAGATATAGAAAGGCTATATATACATATGGGTGGAGAACTAAGTACCTTTGTTCTAACAGACAATGGATTTGAAATAGTGAACTTAAAGAACTGAGGAAGATATTTACGTTCAGCATCACCATCATTATATAGAGCAGTACAGACAAGCCTGGATTCAATCACCACATGAGCAAATCAACAATAAGGATTGCTATCCTGAAAGAAACCAATATGGAAGTAAAATCGGCAGGAAAAGGCACATACGTGTGTGCTCCCCGTTCTTTAACATCATGCTCCACGATGAAATCATATCTACCCACTGATCTAATCGACTCAACAGGGGACTTTGATGTATCCAGAAGAAGTATCCTCTGTCTCTCAGTTTGTATTTCCGCCTAATGTAAGAAATGCTCTAGTCAAAATTGATGGCAGAATAAGAAGGAACAAAGAAATGCTCTAGTCAAAATTGATGCACATCAATACAAACTCTCGCTACACCTAGAGCTGCATAGAACATTGTACAATTGAGAGAGAGAGGCGAACCCGAAAGATTGGGGGAGGACGAGGAGGCTCGGGAGGGCGAGGGCGTCGGCGGGGTCTCAGAGGAGGAAGCGGTCGCGGAAGGTGAAGTCACCGGGGACGGTGGTGGCGGTGGAGTCGGGCGGGTGGAGGAGGCGGTGGAGGAATTCGGCGGCCGCGGAGGGGTCGGGGGAGGTGAGGGCGTCCTCCGGGAGGAAGACGTCGTGGGGGTCGAAGCGGAGGAGCGCGGCAGGGTCGGCCTGGAATGAGGCGACGGGCGACGGGGCGGCAGGGACGGGCCGCCGGGCGCCGGGCGGCAGGGACGGGCACGAATGGGGAACGGAGGAAGGGGGTAAGCGGCGTGATTGGGGGGCGCTTCGGCGCGATCTGTGCGGTGGGGAGGGAACAGTTGCGCGATTTTTAGATTAGATTAGTTAGAAGATTAGAGGATAATAGGTGGATGAACCAAATGATTTGGACCATCAGATTTGATGAAGTGGTCTGAGAAAACATCTTGGCTTGATTTTGAGGAAGGGTTTTTTGGGTGCACATATTAGGGTGGATCTGGGAAAAATCTACTCTCTGGTGGAAAAAGATCGTGTAGATGATATGCGGTACAGTAAAAAGTTTTAAGCGGTGAATTATAAAGGTGTTTAGATACTGTGTGTCGGTGTCGTGCATTAACCCGGAATAATCATGGTTTAAGTGCCCGGATTAACAATTAATTGCTAACATTATTGTTATGACGGTGAACGGTAAAAGGTTCTTAACTTTGAAGTAGTTGTACACAAATGTCGCACGCCTCTGAAACTAGAACTTACTAGTATAAGAATCTGGACACAGTAGAGACAGGATTCTGAGGTTGTTCAACTTCTCATGCATTTAGGTATCTATCTAGAACTATAAGCATACTGTTTCCTAACAACCCAGGTTTAAGGATGAGGCCGGGAAACGTTCCGTGCAGTTCCTATATGGACTGCAACTTAAATAGTTCTTACAGGCGAGAATTATCCGATCGACGCATCGGATGGTCCGGATCGCCTCAGAACCAGATTAACAGTATTTTGCTACAGTATCATAAATAGTGTCTCTACACAGTGAAAAATCTGCATAATATTTTTAGCCGATTTCGATCAGACGGTTCTACGGGACTGCCTAAGTTACAGTCCGTACAGGACTCATAGGAACCGTTTCCAAGGATGAAGTGCTCTTTGGAGTCAAAGACGGGCAGTCCTTGCAAGTTGGACCTAGATTTGGTTGGGTTCAGGGCAACAGGTATGCAGAATTCTTCATAGTACTTGTCGGTGTTTCGTATAACCGGCAAGTAAATTTGTAAGTATAGGGGATCGCGCGCCCTCTCTCCTCGAATGGTTAGGCTAAAGAAGCCTCGAATGAACAATGGATCGGGCTGAGGAGTCTCAGATTTATACTGGTTCGGGCCGAACGTCCCTACTTCCAGTTTGTGGCGGAGGATCTCGTTGATCGGGGTATGGCGGATTACATGCGAGGACTAAGGACAGGCCCTTAGCTCTCGTCCGAACGGCGAAGCTCAGGAGCTTCGATCGGTCGTTCGGGTCGGGAGAGCAAGCGAGGTGGGATATGGAAGAATGAGGGGAATCGCCCCGTTGCCGGGGACCCTGCCTCCCCTTATATAGTCGGAGGGGGCAGGTTACACGAAAGTTTGGAGAAAAGAGGTAGGGGTATGCTATGCCCCGGAGTCTTGGTCTTCGGTCCTGGTGACTGACGGGTTGCTGTTTACCCATGCCGGGTTGGTAGACACAAGGGATGGTGCCTCATTGGAAAGGCGCGCGCCTGCCCTGTACTTGCTTGTCAGATGCTGACGTCGTTCATGCTGTGCCTTGGCGTCGCCTCGGGTTGAAGCGCGCTTCTTCACTGTACCTGGCGGGGCGAGTGGACGGGTGCTTGACTCAGTGGCCCCCTGGCCACCTTGAGGAAGAGCCACCTGTCCCAGCATGGTTGTCGCGTCCATGGGGCAGGTGACCGGCTTGGCGCCGACCGGTGATGTGGCGGGGGTCGTCAAGCTGGAGCTCTTGGGGCTCTGACCCTGGCCTGGTCGGGGCCGGCGGGGGCACCTGACCAGCGACCGAGTCGGAAGCGCCCCTAGGAGGCCTGGTCGGGGTCGAGAGTCCTTCGGGGCTCCTTGGGGCTAAGGCCGGGCCCAAGACGGTTTATTCGGTGATCTAGCCAATCCAATATTCAATGATAATCCCATCTTACTGTGGGAACGGAGACTTGGGTAATACCCTCTCCTGCCTCCGCAGAGCATCGCCGATTGGGTTCGAACCCGGATGGTCGAGACATACGAGCATGTATACTTTGCTGTGGGGTACCCCTGGTATGAGTATTCGTCAGTACTATTGATTGTAGTTCTGCTATAGACTGTAGTTCTGAATCCATGTCTTAAGCATGCATTAATCGTACTCGTAAATGTCACTAGTTCACCTTGCTGTAAGTACGTAGCTAGGCTATAAGCAACTGCATGCATGACTAAGCAGGCTTGTGTCGAACAAATTTTATGACGTAGCTAGGTTCGACGCGGCGAGGCTGCTGGAGAAGCTGCGCGACAAGCGGCTGGCCTTCGTCGGCGACTCGCTGAACCGGAACCAGTGGGTGTCCATGGTCTGCCTCATCGACACCGCCACCCCGGGCGTCCACAAGACCATCAACTCGACCGGATCGCTCATGTCCTTCAAGATCCACGTACGTACATGAACAATGGATCGCAAGTCACACTAACTCTAGTCTTTTTCTGAAGGTCGAGAAAATCGCATTCTAGTTACATGGACGCTGAAATTAAAGCCTGAAATTGTATATGCACAAGCATGCATGATCGATGGAGTATATATTTCAGGAGTACAACGCGTCGGTGGATTTCTACTGGTCGCCGTTGCTGGTGGAGTCGAACTCGGACCACCCGGTGCACCACCGGATCGCCGACCGGATCGTGCGCGTGGCCTCCATCAATAAGCATGCCAGGCACTGGACGAACGCCGATGTGCTCGTCTTCAACTCATACCTCTGGTGGCGAAGGGCCGCCATGAAAGTTCTGTAAGGCGCCACTCCTAGCTAGCTAATTGAGTACGTAGTTGACTTAACGACATATTTTATCGGTTTGACTCTGACCTTTCGTGCTTCCTCATGCGCGCGTGCGTCCAGGTGGGGGTCGTTCGACGCGGCCGAGGAGGACACGTACGGGGTGTATAAGGTGATCGACAGCCTGCGCGCGTACGAGCTGGCGATCAGGACGTGGTCCGACTGGCTCGAGTTCCACGTCGACCGCGAACGCACCCGGCTCTTCTTCATGACCATGTCGCCGACCCACCTTCGCTCCGACGAGTGGGAGCACGGCGGCCCCGGAGGGGAAGGTCAGGAAGCCACCGTCAACCACAAGTGCTACAACGAGACGGAGCCGATCGCGGCGGAGGGATACCGCGGCAACAACACCGACCCGGCGTTCGCGCGCGCGGTGGAGGAGCAGGTGCGGAGGCTGGGCGCGCGCGGCGTGGCGGTGCGGCTGCTCAACGTCACGCAGCTGTCCGACTACCGCAAGGACGCGCACCCGTCGGTGCACCGCCGGCAGTGGGACCTGCTCACGGAGGAGCAGGAGCGCAATCCCGGCAGCTACGCCGACTGCATCCACTGGTGCCTCCCCGGCGTGCCCGACGTCTGGAACCAGCTCCTCTACGCGCACATCGTGTCATGATAAAATTGTATGCACGCGTTAACTACTACAGCTAGCGTACTGCGTACGAGAGACGCTTTTGTCCTAACTAGTTTGAACTTTGAAGCGTAAAATCTAGTCCATCACTTTTTATTCAATGGTGTATGTTCAGTTTAATTTGCAATCCCAATAGGGCTGTACTGTATCTCCGTTCGAGCCAAAGTGGCTCTCTCTTCTTTTCCTTTATTTTCTTTTGGAATTTATGTTTGGCAAAGAAAAGGTCATTTGGCAATTGTAAATCCTACTATATATTCTGTAATTGAGTAATATCAAATGTTCACGGAATCTCACTGGTGGATATGTGGGACATAAGCATTAAGCTAGCAACATAATGCAGCAGCGTGCAACACACACAGCCGTTCCCTAAAAACAATCAAGTAGTATTTTATATTGTATAGTCTTAACTCACTAAAAGCCGTACACTACTAATGGCATAATATTTTTTTTTATCATTTACAGTCTTTATACTGTACAGTCTTAATACTGTACAGTCTTAACTCTAACAGTAATATGGATCCTAAAAATATTACTATATAACCTTAAAGTCCACAGATGGGACTAACCACTGAAATTTTCAGTCCCAAATTACACCGAGCACACACATGGGCCAGGGCGTATCACGGGCACTACATTATCCTTCGATCCGTTGATCCCATCCAAGCGACCACACAAAATATTGTAATTTGACCAAATTCTGTTAAGTCTGACACTCGAAATTCAGAATCAGTTCAAAATTTGCGAGCCAAACTTTCAAATACGGATTTCAGGTTCTACGTCTTTCATTTGAATGCCAGTCGTCCTGCTCAATTGACTGCACGGATCTGAGTAGGTAGGTATTAGTGAAATTTTTAGTGCTCCTAGTAGTCGTATTTTAATTGTTATCCAGGAAGCATCGGTTTTAGGGTCCGAGGAGTTTAGATGTGAAGAAACAACAATAGATTAATGCAGATTAGATTGAAAGGCAATCCACCCATTGCTTGCACTTGACAACTAGTATCTGTAATTTTAAATCTTATACGATAAACTATCTTTAATCTATGCGAGATGTGCACGCTGGAAACATGCAAGGTTGATGGCCCCGGCGCCCTAGGAATCAGTAAACTTGCCGAGTTTGGCTGCTCCATGAAGCATAGTTGGCAACTTGGCATAGCAGAGCTCAAGGCTCAAGTGACAAGGATATATCCAGCCCAACTACTAACTAGACGACCATGCAAATAGCAGAGCTCAAGGCTCCAGTAACAAGGATATCATACCCCCTATTAAAGCTTGCAAACTTCCGGGATGCTCACGCTGTCCACGTCGCCAAACGCTACAGAAAAATGCTCGGCAGTGCGTACGGCGGCATCGCGTTGAGCCACGTCCCCACGTGATTAACCCGGTTGTTTGGCTTAAGTAAATATTCTATTCCCATAAACGCGAAGCGATTCGTGGCGCAGTGGAAAAGCTCTGCGCGCGCGTTGGCCAGGTCGCGGGTTCGAGCCTCGGTTCCGCGCGCGCGCCTGCGGGCGAGTTTTTCCCAGAGCGACACGTGGCAAAGCCGCGCGGTTGGGTCTCGAGGGCGACACGTGGCCAATTTTTTTAAAGAAGATCTGGGTGTTTTTTCAGAAAAGCCCCTGAACGTTACTAAAATTACGTATTAGCCCATTTTTTATATGGAGACCCCCAAGGCTGCTGAAATTATTATTCTTTTGCGTGCAAACCCGCCAAAAATTATAATAGGCTTTTCAAAAATACGTTTTGGTCCATATTTTTTTTCCCGGCCTGCAAGAAATTTTTTAAGAAGATCTGAGAGTTTTTTTCAAAAATACCCTGAACGTTTCTAAAATTACGTATTAGCCCATTTTTTATATAGAGACCCCCGAGGCTACTAAAATTATTATTCTTTTGCGTGTAGGCCCCCCAAAAATTATGATGGCCTTTCCAAAAATACGTTTTGCCCATATTTTTTCGCCGGACTACAAGAAGGCCCCTGAGAATATTTTTTTGCCAAAAAAAACTTAGAAGACTAGAAAACACATGGAATTTCCCAGTTAAACACATGACGGCTGGCGCGGCGTGCGCCGCGCCCATGTGTCTAGTATCATATATCCATGGATGAAACGGGAGGGCCTAGCTAGCCGCTTAGCCAGACGACCATGCAACTACTGTAGCGGAGACGAGGCTCCAGTAACAAGGATGTATCCATGCATGCAAAGGGACGGCCGGCCTAGCTAGAATACCTGCATGCGCTAGCCTCCATTTCTAAATTGTTTAGATGTTCTCGGTTAGGTCCTGAAACTTGATTGATGCTTGATTGTGAAAATTAGGTCTCCCACCATATTAACAGTTTCAATGCATTGCTAGCGTAATTAAGCAAGTTCAGGGACTAAGTTGAAGGGTCTTAATTAGGGTTTTCAATGTAATCCATTTGTTCTTTTTTACTTGACGTCCTGTGTGCGTAATATAATATGAAAACTATATTATTAGATTGTATCATTAAAATACTTTCATAATATTATAGTTTTATTATTATATATCTATTGCTATATATTAAAAGCTCATGATATATCTTTTAGAGTTGCCAATAAAAACGAAAAATAGGCAAGAAATTCTCATAAAAAAGCAAAACATCTAGCTTTTAATCTGGTAAACCCTAACTAAGCTGAACAATAGTAGCCACTAGATGTTATTATTTAAATAAAAACATCTAACCATCTATCTAGTGGACTTGAGTTATAACGGCTTAGATTAAAAAAATAGTCCACATATACCAAGTACAATATATCGACAGGTGTTCACTCAACTATATTGTTATCATCAATGTGATGTATATTAAAAAAATGTACCGAAAGAAAGAGACAAGTATTGCAATAATGAAATCAAGAGTTGATGATATAAATGAAAAAATGTTATGTTATACCACATTTACTTAAAAATAACGAGAAGAATAAAAATAAAAGAAATTAGGGATTGTTTTTAAATTCCATACTAAGTGCAAAATATAAATTTAGTTTTATTCAGAATTAAAATTATAAAAATATGCTATTTTGAGAAAAATAATAATGTAAGGAATCTGATTTGTGTGTGTGCGTATAATGTAATGTAATAAACACTACTACAGAAAACATTTGTACAGGCGGGTGGTAACCCATCTTCTCAGGCGTTTTTGCACCCGCCTGCAACTGAAGGTCTGTGGAAATCGCTAAATTTGCACAGGCGTTTCTAAGGGCCGTCTGTAAAATACATTTGTATAGGCGGGCTGCTTAAGAAACCGCCTGTACAAATAAGCATTCTATGAGCGGGTTCTTAAGCCAACCTTTGTAAAAATATCATTTGTGCGGCGGTTTCTTAAATGACCACTTTGTACAAATGCATTTTTCTTGATCGGGTGGCTTAAGCACCCGCCTGCAGAAATAAGCATTTTCATAGGCGCGGGCTTAAGCCGTCACTTTGTCTGATCTAAATAATCTTTTTTAATAATGTTATGTTAATTATATTATAATATTAATAAATGCATACATTCTATCAATCACATCCTTTATCAAACACAAATCCATACATAACAATGACAAGGTTATATATACCAAGCACATATAAATCATAATTGCATTATGTATATATATACAAGGTTATATACACAAGGTTATATATACTCCTCTGATATTCTCTATATAATATATAAATTACAGCCCTGCTATCTTTCAAAAAAAATATATACATCAGTGTTCACACGGCCCGTCTATCCTCGTCATCTCCCAATTACAAAGTTTAGAATGCTTCGCCACTTCACCTGCCGAGTAAAAGAAACTACCTCTCTCATGGATGACTTCACGACGAATGAATTAGCACATGTCCTTTTGCACATTGCAAAGGTCATCATCAGTGAGTGCCAAAGTGGTCTTTGCAATCTTCACCTGCGATAATAAAGTAGGCAATAAAGAGGTTAAACAATAGTGAAATCGAGAATCAGACAATAAATAATCTTGAATCACCAATTTGTATAGGCTTACGTCACGGGGTTTATACATACCTCCGTTGATCATGAGAAACTTGTAGACGTAGTATCCACAAAGAACACCGCACGGAGGTTGCTTGTGGCACTTCAAATCAAATAATAATGTATGGAATTAGTACAATTTGGTAATACCCTTCCTTATTACTAGTGCAATTATGTTGAAGCATTACAAGTGTCTTCTTACCCATGGGTGGACATAGCAAAGCATCCTATTTGCCCCTTCGCAGGATCATGTTGCCCCCTCTTTTGGTCGTGTAATTCTTGAAAGCCCTACTCGAATGTCAACAATAACAAGTTACTATCATATCATAAAACAAATTATGTAACAATGTATGTTTGTGTATATATATTTCTTACGCATTTAAGATGCGGGTGAATTCATTGTAAGATTCGGTGGGGTTCGGATGAGTCAAGGACCATATATCCGCTTCTGCTTAGTGCAGTATGAAACAAATAAAGTGATCGCTGCAGCGAAAACTTATATATGTAAGTTTCACAGTGATTATGGTGCAAACTAAGCTTTTAGCAACGATTGACGAATGAGAAGATTACTTAAAATTGTAGGGAGCCATTATAACGTCCTTGTCTTGCATCTGGAACATTGCTTTTGATATGTATAGCCCCACATCTACTTGGCGATCTCGGGTCAGGGACTTTCGCTTTTCTTTTATCTCTGCTTCCGTCATCCCTTATTCTTCAACGCCTTTTCATTGAGTCTGACTCTTAAGCTCGGTGGCTAATCCGTGAGGGTCAAGGAACCCGACACATTTTCCCATCTTTTTAGCATCGGTATATTGCATTCTACACAGAAGACAATGGTCAATGCGCCAATTTATATGCTGAATGTTGGGAAACATGACATTTTGGCAAATATCAGACGTTTCAGGCAGCCAATAACTGGCAAGTACCACATCACCAACGCAGGGATTCTTTTCTTCTTGTCCGTGCCTGAAGACCTGTCATCTTCATTATTACCAGTAGTACTATTCTTGTTCTTCTTATTCTTCGTAGTGCTAGGTGAAGAATCATCATCGTCGTGGGAGTCACCATTCTTCTTATACCGGCTCGCCTTGCACACCGGGCATTGATCCAAGTCCGTGTAATCTTTACGGAAGAGGATACAGTGGTTCGGACATGCATGTATCTTTTGCACATCCAATGACATCGGAGTGATAAGCTTCTTCGCGAAATAAGTGCTCGTCGGTAAGGTGGGCAATCCATTAGCCTTCGGAAGTATTTCTGCCAAGAGCCTCAACAGATCGGTGAAACTCTTGTCCGACCATCCATTGCTGGCCTTCAACCATAGAAGCATCAGCACCGTATGCAACACCGTAAACTCTAGAGGACAACCCTTGGATTCCTCATATAACAGATCATTCGCTACTTTGTGTAACGCATCGACATTATCTAAACCTGTCATCTCCTTTAAAACCTGTGGTTCAGCATGGCGCAACATTTCCTCTACATCAGCGATGCGACCATCATCTAGCAAACGAGCATGCACGTGAGCTTCATCTCCCAAACCATCGATGCAGCCTCCGACTTCGATCATCCACGAGATCGGGATCAACATCATCGGTTGTTTGCGATGTACGTTGCTCGCCATGGTTGGACCAACATGTGTAATCCTCTATAAAACCTCTCATGATCGGTGTGTTGTGATTACACTTAAATCTCCCCACCCTACATTGTTCTTCGGTCTTTGCATGGACAAAGTATTTGATTTCCTTCTTAGTCCAAAGGCGTCTTACGAGCGGCTTTAATAAAAGTTTGAGCTCTTTGAGGAATACACCCTTATTTCTTGGGGCATTGTACATCCATGCCCTTTCCATCTTGAACCTGAAACAGAAAATCAGATTGAAATGTCAATTATTTAGATAGAACTTTAACAAGAGAACCCTAAGTTAAATACTATAAAATGATTTTATTAAAATCACGAAAGAATGAAAGGTCCTCTCCCTCTAGATCTAGAGAGGGGGACTGTTCTCTCCCTCTAGAGAGAGGGAGGGATACAAGATCTGTCTACAGATCTAGAAGGTGAGGGCTTCAACGAAAAATTAAATTAGTCCAGAGACACTCAATTCGTTGGTTTTTGGTGATGTGTCTATGACATGTGGGTCCATCTGAGTCTATGACAGTGGACCAGGGTGTCAAAAAGTGAATCACGAATTTTAAAGAGTGTCAGTGGCGCCAATCTCCCGGGCTTCAACCCCTCTCCCATGCACATTCTATCTAACCTACATCTTCCTCTCCACAAGATAACTATTCCAAAGATTTCAAATGTCAGGAATGAGATGCTCTTACCTTAGAGAGTTAACTATTCCAAGGATTTCAAGTTCAAAACCTAGCCTCCCCCTTATTTTCACAATTTTGGGGCCGCCTGGAACTGCCTGCGAGAACGATCTGTTCGGAGCTTTAAAGCGAAGTTTCCACAGGCGGCTCCCTAAGACAACGGCCTGCAGAAAAATAATAACGATCAAGTAAAACAACATTACCGGATGATCCGTCAAAGTCCAAAAGAACCATACCGGAGTATTTTCTGGACGTTGGATTTCTGTGTGTGGCGTTGTTGCAACGTAACGGATGATCCGGTACGTCAATAAAAACTCATACCGGAGTATTTCCTGGACGTTGGATTTCTGTGTTTTGCAGGTATTGTAGAACAAAGGATGATCCGGTACGTACATAAGAACGCATACCGGCATCTCCTTCGTCACAAGATATGCAGACAAGCATTTACAAAATTTGGACAGACAGTTTGTTTAATTAAGAACTACGCCTTTAAAGACTTGAACATCACCACAGGGGGTTCCTTAATTAATTAGGCCGTCAATAAATTAACTAGGGAACATATCTGGTGCAAATAAAGTTTTGGTGCAACCCAACTAACAAAAGTTTCAAAAAATTCTGAAAAAAATCATGGATGTACATCACAGCTTAGTCCATCTACATATAAAATTTCATAATCAAATTCGTCCTGTGCTAGAAGTTACAAAAAAAACAAACTTGACCATGAAATTTTGTTATGATCAAGATGGGGTAAGCTGAGATGTACATCCATGATTTTTTTCAGAATTTTTGAAATATTTGTTAGTTGGGTTGCACCAAAACTTTATTTGCACCAGATATGTTCCCAATTAACTAAGGCTTGCTTAACGCATCACTGTGGAAAGCTGCGATTTCGCATGTGGCCGAAGAAAGCCGGCTGTGTAAAGATCATAATTTCCCAGCGGTTCCTTAAGAGAGCCGCTGGGAAGAGCATAGTTTCCTGAGCGGCATCTAAAGGGCGCTTTGTGAAAAGATCAATATTTTCGCGATCGGTTTCTTCGTGAGCCGCTGTGAAGATACCTTACACAAAGCGGTTCTTAACCCCAAGGACCGCCCTCATCATTTGAGGCGGCTCTCCTTTTAATCCGCCTGTGGAAAGAAATCCTTGGTGTCTAGGAAAATCATTTCTGTAGTAGTGAAAAGTCAATGACATGCATTTTACAGTCGCTAAGAAAATATATAATATGCTAAAAATTCTAAAAAAGAAAATATTACGACTCTTTATTTATGGATCTCCACGGAATTGAGGGATTAAGCTGGTGATATACCGGCAGGTATTCACTCGGCTATACCAGCATAAACAATATGATGTGCAATAAAAGAAGTACCGAAAGAAAGCGACAAGCATTGTAATAATGAAATTAAGAGTTGATGATATAAATAGAAAATGTTATGCTACATTTACTGTGACAATTATTGGGAGACGGAGCAAGTATATTTGCTCATATAATATACAATATTAAAATATCATAAATAGAGTTGCATAATGATCTATTTTCTAAAAATATAAAACCACATATGTATTTTCAATTCATTTAAACATGCTTTGACGATGATACCAACATAGTGTGTGAGCCACCTTACTAGTATAAAATTATAAAAAGGTAATGGCAAAGACGGAGAACATAAAAAGTAAAAAAGAAAAAACATCGAGTGAAAAAGAGTAGCAATTTTGGAGGATAGGAAAAAAATTACTCAATCGCTGCGGTAAGTACCGGTTCATATCGGTCAGTCCTAGCCGATGCGAGGTCTGACCTTGACCTAGCTAGCACGTACTCCCTCCGTTTATTTTTATAAGACGTATTTTGATTTTGCATAAGGATTAAGGTTGTGTTGAAATTGAGAAAGATACGAGAGAAAATAGTAGCGGGCCAAAATTTCTAAAGGAGGGGGTCTAAGAATAAAATGAACCTCTACTAATGATTGATATTCGAAGTTTAATATACAGTAAGTACAATATGTAACACTTGTAACTTGCAAGGATTTAGGGAACGTACTACTGATTATTTCACAAGAGGCGATAGTTGATATTTGTAAGTCCTCATGTTTTGAAAATACTGTAAAATATATGTTCTTTTCATGGGACGACCGGGGGGCAGCCTCACCACGCCCCCCACTGGCTCCGCCCGTGTGAGAAAATAACTTAGATGTCCTCACTTAATTGTCTTAGGGCCTGTTTGGTACAGCTCCAGCTCCACCAGATCCGTGGATCTGGTGGAGCTGGGTTTTCCTAGCTCCACAGATCCGTGAAGCTGGAGCTGTGAGTACATTAAGAATGTTTAGATGGATCATCTTGTTTATATTTTAGGCCAAAAATATAAATTTAATTTACTTTATTTTAGCCTACAAGTTTCAGATCTCAGGAGAAGCTGGGATCTGGAGCTCTACCAAACAGGCTCTTAGAAGATGAAAGATATACTTTGTGTGGGTGGTAATGAATAAATGCATATGGATGAGAGAAAATAAATAGAAGTATAGAAAAAAATATCTCATTAAATCTACGTACAAACTTTATATTTATGAATAAAATTATTTAAAAAATAAGTCTTATAAAAATAAATGTAGAGCATAAATTGCTCAGGTGCAATTCAAGGCCCACATTAGCTGTCGATTGTTCAGGATACACGGAGCTTAAATCCACAGGTACGGTAAGGAAAAGAAACGGCCATGCATGACCGGACGCAGGGAGCTAGCTAGAAAGAAAATCCCAGCAGCCAGATCGCAGCAGCATGCAATCACCATCACATTACGAGCGTAGCTAGCTACTAGCTAGGCTCGCTTTTTCTTCCTGGCCTGGATGGCTAGCTAGCTTGCTGCTGCCGCCGCAGCTGCTGACGAGCGCAGGCGCAGTAGGGGCTACCTGGCCGCCTTTACGCGCGCGGTAGTGGTGGTGGTACCGCACGCCAGGGGGGTGTACTGGCTGTACGTGCCGCTGCTGCGCGAGAAATTACGAGCCCATGCATGTACAGGGCGGGCGCAGAGGCTGCACCGCATGCAGGGTGCTGTCCTGCTCGGATGGATCGCCACAGCTTTCAACTCGGCCACCGGGAGGTCTCAGGACTCAGGACTCAGGAGGCGCCCCTAGCTGGCCGCGCGGTACATATCCCTGCCGCTGCATTCGCTCGCTGCTGCCGCTGTGCGTGTGCGTGCTCTGCTCTGCTCGTCAGCCACTCACTCTCTACCACTCTATATCACTCACTCAGAGAGAGAGCATGGGTGGCGATGGCAATGGCAGCACACGCATTAGTTAGCGGCCTGGCGCACAGTCTCCCAAAGCTCGGACAAAGGGCTCAGGAAACGGCCGGGTACGGTTGGTGCCTGCCGAAGCAGTCAGGGAATTGCCCCCGCGCCCGCTCGGGATACTCTGCGCGCGCGCGCCGCGCCTACACCGTTTCCCTCCCTCCCCCTCCACCTGCATGCAGTGCAATGCAACACGCCATCCTTAGTCTCCATCTACTCCTTCCATGCATACATACACACGCACGCGTGAGTTTAGAGTCGTAATCCAACGATGCTGTTTTTCCAGCGATCTTATCGGTGAGATATAAAACAAAACCAGATTATGATTATATATCATATAGTTTCAGCGCATTACTCAGAGTCAACAACAAGCCAACTCGAACTCTAACGGAGGTATCAATCTTAACACATTTTTGCATTCCTTAAAATCATGTAGTCTCTATGAAAGCTTTTAATGTGTATAGTGAACATTCGTGTGTAGATGTGTGTGTGTATAGTGTGAGTACGTTGGGGTGTGTATGTGATGTACATTTTTTTTTCTTGTAATTAAGAAAACCGAAGGAAAAAACAGTGAGGGGCTGTAGATGGAGATGGAACTGAGATGGTCAACCGAGAAGCCAGGTCAGAGAGAATCCCTCGGGGTCGGTGGGGAGGCGGAACGTAGGCGTGTCAGTGGGCGTGCAAGCTCACGATCGAGAGGCGATCGAGCTAGGGCGTCGCGTTCCATTCAACGGCTAGGCACAAGTTCCCACGTCCACTGACCCAAAAAACTCACCAGTCTCACTCGTATGTAGAGCACTAGTGCATGCGCCAACATCTCACAATCCCTTTTTTTTTAGTACATCAGACCCAGCACTTGTGTTGTAGACCAGGTCAACGATGGATAATAGAAAATAATGTGCTGTCAGATACTCCCACTGTCTAGTTTTATAAAGCATATGTTTTTTTAGCACACAGATGAAGAACATACTACATTAAGAATAACTAAATTATCCATAATTATTATCACTAATTATTGTATTCAATACAAACATTTAGAGAATATAAACTAGACAAGATCATTAAATAATATGCCTTATAAAGCTAGATGGAGAGAGTATTAAAGTGTGGGTTATCTATGTTTGGAATGCATGAGTTTGTTAGAAATCTAGGTAAGAAGACCTAAGAGCAAGTATAATAATAAAACTTACTACTTACTCTATCTCTCATCCATGTTATCTAAAATAAGCTTAATACCAGTTTGTATAATAAATATCTCTAAAGGTTATCTCTAGATATTATGCAATAATTATCTCTTCTCTCTTGTATATAACTAATATATCTTATTTCCTGTGCCATGCTAGCTCTTGTATAAGAGCCGGTTCTTTTTTCTCACTCTGCCATATAGGACAAAGTTGATATGTACATGCTAAGAATAAGCTGAGGTTGCCTTATTGCATATGCCCTAAATGTCATAAGAGGACATATGTGTCGCTCGTTGAAACAATACGACATTGACTGATTTAATCCGCCAAATTAAATCCCAGGTGATCTAATATCACTGCCGGTTGTATAATGAACCGGCAGTGATATCTATTATCACTGCCGGTTTCTCAGCCGGCAGTGATAACCCCGAGTATCACTGTCGACCAATGACTGCCGGCGCCCATAACCGGCAGTAATGGCGTGGACGAACCGGCAGTGATGACCTATTCTGTAGTAGTGATACCACGATGGTAGAAAAACAAACAAAACTCACATGAATATAGAGTGTACATGATACCCTTTCTGAAGCAGCCCTGTACGTAGGGCCAATCTTTTTATGATTGTACTATGATTGCTCGTGAATGCTACATTTGATGAACATTACTTTGGCATATCTATGCATCGATTTAAATGCTTTGTCTCGAAACATTTTTTTTCTTCCAAGATAAATTTCATGACATATAATTATCTAGCCATTTTGAGTTGGGAAAAAATTGTTCTTGTCACTCTTGACGTGCACCATTTTGAGTGGTACGTGATGAAGTTCATCGGAGGCGGAGAAGAAGTGGCCAATCTACGCATTTTGCAAACAAATAAATTCAATTAGTTTGGGGGAGGGGGGAATGATGGTTTCATGCGGAACACATTTTGACACGAGTATAATTTAGAAAATATGATCGAATTATGATATCAAGTTGGTATGCAAGAGCACATCGTTGGGCAAGATTGTGGAGGAGGAGAGTGGCCCGTCCTTATAGCGGAGGTGGTGTCGATAGGGATGGGAGATCGAGAGGGAGTGAAGGAGGTGCTTGAGGTGGGGATGGGTTTTGAGGGAAGGGATGGGTTTTGAGGGAAGTGGTGGTAGAGGTAGGGAGAAGAGTGACGATAAGGTTGGGAGTAGATTGGCGGTCAGTGAGAGAGACGGTGAGAAAGGCAAAGGAGGAAAGAGCTGATAGATGAGATTCAGGTCTTGATGGTGATCATGGCTTTATCAGAAATGTTCACTGTTCTAGCCTCCTAATTTTTTTTAGAAACGGACCCCCTGGCCCACACATTCAGAGCACGAAAATCACTATGGTGTGACATACATGGCGAATTCTACGACAGCAGAACCTGAAAATTCAAAGTGCCACGGAATGAGGACGTGGGAAATTGTCAGCGCACAATCCAGGGGCGGTTATGGATTTATGCAGAATGGGGGAGTGGCATTTCAGGATTTCCAGTGCAGTGACAGTATGGGATTCAGCGGGGCAACGCGAGAACATGACGTAGCGGCATATTTCTTGCACTAGAGTGGCGTGGGAATGCCATTCCCGTGCAGGGGCAGCGCGGAATCAATTCTCGTGCTCTGCTGTAGTGGAAATGCTTCACGTGTCACGCTGTAGTGATTTTTGCACTCCCTGTGTGCAGAATACCCGAGCTAAGGAGGTATTTCTGTAAAAAAAAATTGCTACAGAGGGTAGTACTATAATTTTTTATAAGAGGCTAGGACAATGAAGATTTCACCTTCTCACATCATCGGCAAATTAAATAAACCGAAACGTAGATCATCATATCTGACCAAAGCTATCTCAGTTGTCTAATCGTAAGATTTTCATTGTCACTTCCACAGAGTTTTGTTGAGACAAGGGGGCACAAATTCTCGGGGAAAAAATTAATTAGCACTATATTAGCAATGTTCACGTTAGAATTTTGGATTCGCCTTTTTGTTTCCTTTCATAGCTCTATTGCTATAGGAAGTGAATGATGGAAGAATCATTTGAGCATGAATGTACATGCTTGTCTTATTGGCAAATAAACCGAAAGCAAGATCCATGATATCTGACCAAAGCTATCTCAGCTGTCTGATCATAAGATTTTCACCATCACTTCCTCAGAGTTGTTGAGACAAAGGGACAGAAATTATCATGGAAAAATATTAATTAGCACTATATAAGCTACGTTAACATTAGAAAAATGAAAAAAGCATATCTACAAAAGCCATCCCACGGTGGCAAAGAAACAAATTACAAATGTTTTTTTACCGACTTACGTTTTTTTTGAACTGTTCCCTGCATGTGGGAAGTTTCCTCTTTTTTATGTTAAAAAAGGACACCGAGTCTATTTGACAACAAAATTAAGTTGGAGAACACAGCACTGTTCGATACATATACTTCGATGTTGTAGTATTTCTTTGTGTGGTAGGTAGTATAGCACGTACTCTAGCCGATAATTGCAAAGCGTATCATTACTATATTAAACTTCGCAGGATTCGCGGCCAGGGAGAGGGTCACGTCGCGGCTCACGCGTGGGAGCCGGCTCATATTTTTTTCGCATATAGGTCCCTCTAAAAGTGCGTAATTACGTGTAGGTCATTCCTGCGGTTTTTTACGAAAAGGACTTTCTGGTTCAGAAAAATCGTGCATCTTTCGTGAAAGGACCCTAATTAAATACTAAAAAATACGTAATTACGTGTAGATCCTTCCCACACTTTTTTACGAAAAGGACATTTTGGTTCAGAAAAATCGCAAATCTTTCGTGGAAGGGATCTAAATAAATACCCAAAAAAACGTAATTACGTCTGGATCATTCCAGCTATTTTTCATGAAAAGAATCTTTTGATTTAGCACAATCGTAGATCCTTTCAACCGTTTCACGCGTTTTCTCGACGATTTTAAGAAAAAATGCCGTCGAAAAAAAACGAAATTGTTTCTACGAGAAAAACAACGCACTCGGCGTATCACACCGTGAAAACTGTCTAGTTACATATATATACTCGATCGCATCTTTGTGGTACTCTGGTCACAGGGATTACGTTGGTGGAAATACATGCATGCATGCTAGCTAGCACTGTACCGGTTTTTCTCATTTATGCGTGGCCAATACCCTTGTCTTTAGCACCTGTTATGTTGTTATTGATATGGGAAAATGGTACAACGATGGAGAAAGATGACATGAGGGCGTGGTACCAAGTGATGGATGGCACCAGTGCACCAAACTTTATTAGGGCAGCTAGGGTCCATACAGTTGAAAGGCCATAGCCACCCATGCTTGCAGTGGCAATAGTGCACCTTGCTTCAATTAAAAGCATGGGAGAACACAGATCGATCAGAGAGAACCTGGCTATGCTAGCTCCCCGGCTCCTTCTCCCTCCCCCATACCTAGCTCAAGATATGCGACAGTTGTCCCATTTCACACAGTTCACATACACAGGAACGAGGGAGAGAGAAAGAGATGAGCTCTTAGTATAAATAGGGCAACCCACCTTTGCGGCCATTCCATCCTCCCTTCTTCTACCACTTCACCAGAAAATGTGTGTTCTCTCTCTATAGCCACACATATGCGGTTCACCACCTGATCCCTCCTTCCCTCTCTGTAAGAGCTTCTCTTGCATCCTGCGTCTCATGGCTATTGCTTCTTTTGCTTTAGCTTTCCTTCTTCCAGCACTTCGTATCAAAAAAGAGAGTGTAGTAGTGCGTGTGTGGAAGGAGGAGTTACGAAAAGGTACAAGCAACCCTTGAAGCTCAGGAGGGATAGCGCCTAGGACATTGGAACCTTTGATGGTTCTATCTACTTGTCCGAAGCGCTATCTATCTTGAGCTCCACGGTTTGTTCTTACCATGCGACAATCCGTAGTAGAAAGGGAGAACATCACCATGTATACATTCCCTTCCATGTCCTTCATTTATTGCTACTGCAATGGAATAGAGGTGAGGTAACAGTAGTATTGCGTAGTTTATCTGTCTTACTCTCATGCATGGACGAGTATATATGCTAAGGTAGCTACTTCTGATTTCATTATTATTTTACCATATCCGTGCATATGGTGAGGTGTTCTTGCCTGAAACCATGCGTTTCTTTGGTAATTTATGGGCATGGTCTTAACTTGTACCGTACAAAAACGAGTAAATGCTGACCTAACAAATTCAAGAGCACGTTCCATGATCCTGCAATCCATAAATTAAAGCTAGGTACTTCATACTGGCTAGGAGTTTTTCTTGAAGGGGTTCAGACTAGGAATTAAGCTAGCCAAAACATGCCGGCCCCTACTTCTAACCTTGGGGAATAGATTGAAACAATGGTTATTGAGTTAGAACATATACACTCCTCTCTCTGAGATACACGTACAATTCTTTTGCATATACTCTCTTATTACAAGTTTATTGCGGAGATTAGATTAAAGGTGTAGAAGTATAAACATGTATGCGAGTATATATGTACGTTCACGCTTGCATGACTGTATGTGCTAGCTACTTAATTTGCTGCTTAACTTTGCGTGCATGTTCAGTTCTGCACACTTGTAATGAAGCAGCAGCTAGCTACTGACTAGGTAGTGGTATGCTTGCACTGTGCCATGATCGATCTCCCTCCGCTTTCATTGTTCTCCTCGTGAAAAATCTGATGACTACCTAGCTAGGATATGAATGTTCTGTACTAACTAGCTAGTAGAGAGGAACATTTGCTTCTCCCTTTTGTTTTGGGAATGACTAGCGCTTGGTCTGGACACTTGCTTCCTACGCTTCTTTCCATCCTTTGATGCTATAACCAACAGTTGGATGCGCAATCATCACTATCCACTTCTCTTTCTCTCCTTAATCTCCTTTCTGTAAAATGCCTACCACTGAATAATGAGGCGTGTGGAGGGCGTCGAGTAGACAGTGTAGCAGAACCAGTCAGAGAAGAAGGTTGTGACCATGCCAGCGACAGCGAGTAACTCGAGGCTTGAAGCTTGACTCCCCATGGCGGCACTAGTCGAGGTTGCACCAAGTACAGAGGCCGCGCGGCCGACGTTGTTGGCGGAGCTCGAGTGCCAGTAAGAATGCCATGGCAGAGCTTTGAGTGTTATGGCTTAAGTTATCAGAGCTTGTGGAGTTGATTAAAAAAATGGAGTGTTCACAATAAAACAACTTCATATTACAAGGAAACAAACAAACAAACATCACGATGCAATATCAACACATACCTATTGCAACAATAATATAAAATTTCTCTTACAATAAATTGACATAACTGATGTAAAAAAGAACACTCTTGTTGCAACAAATGAAAATGATAGTTGCAACAAATGAAAATGATAGTTGCAACAAATATCAAACTCTGGTTGCGACAACAATTTTAGAGGTATTCAAGTCTATAACATTTGAGAAAAAATGGCTGCAACAATTCTATTTAATTGTTGCAACAATTGACATGAGCAAAGCTCAAAGAAAATGAGATGTAGCCACACCATCACCTCATCACGACCGCTGGCCACATTGCTAATCCTTGGATGAGAGTGGCGTTGCTAGGCGCCTTTAGTAGCATCGGGGCAAGATGGCTAGACCATGCCAGGTGGCGACGTATCTTGGCTAGCCTTAGCGGTACTTGCCGATTGAGCTGGTGCAAGGTTGACCCAATGCACGTTGAACCACCAACCACATCAACCTCCTCTTCTTGTGGCCGCTGAAGAAGGAAGAGAAAGTGGAGCAGGAGCGGCTGGCTAGTAGCCACGACACTGCTCTTGCCACAACAGTAGCCCATGGACTACTCCTTATCATCAAGTCAGTCTTCGAAGAGCCTTGCTATGTGGCAGAACATGGGAAGAAGCATAAGTCCCTAGCCAAGTACTCCATTTCCTCTTCTATTTCCCGATCCAAAACTCCCCAAATATATGGTCATGCATGTCTAAATTGAGCAGATGCTTGCGTAGAATGAAGGATGATAAATCCAGAAATCACACATGAAAATGTTGATTTTGGTATTTGATTGGTGTATTTGGGGAAGAAAATAGGGTTGGAATGAAGAGCTTTGGCGAGAGACTAGAAGAGAAGTGACAGGGAGAGAGAGACATAGAACATGTGGTCATTTTTATATTCGATGTGAGGATGTAGTGGAGTGGAGCGTCTGATGGGGAAGGAGTCCTTTGGACGTCAAACAGGTAACAATTCCATTTTGTTTTTATAAGTAGTTCTCATTTTTTTTTGAAAACGCAAGAGGGCTGCGCCTGCGATTCAATTAAAAGGATGGTAAGAATGTACAAAATAGACTGTTACAAGGGATCACCTCCACACACCCATCTGAGCTTTAGAACATTCAAGGTTTGCTCCGGCCTCAAATCCAAGCACAGGTAAAAAAACAATCCCGCTTCTGCATTTTTGCTTAGCAATCAGCATCACAACACAAACTTGGCGCCATTCATGTTCCATAATCGCAACTACACCCATTTCTCTGCCGTAACACAACCTTCAAATTACTTCAATACCACCAGTAGAGTTTCTCATCCTGCCAAGGCTTCCCAATGGGAGCATTTTCTCCCAAGCCGCTCGGGCATAAGAACAAGATACCAAGGGCTGAATTCATTGCGTTTATAGCCGCCAACCGCAATATCGGCCGCAATTTTGCCGCCAAGGACTGAATTTTTGAACACTGCCACCTCGTCACGACCACTGGCCACATTGCTAATCCTTGGATGGGAGTGGCATTGCTAGGAGCCTTTAGTAGCATCGGGGCAAGATGGCTAGACCATGCCAGGTGGCAATGTATCTCGGCTAGCCTTAGCGGTACTTGCCAATTGAGCTGGTGCAAGGTTGACCCAATGCACGTTGAACCACCAACCACATCAACCTCCTCATCTTGTGGCCGCTGAAGAAGGAAGAGAAAGTGGAGCAGGAGCGGCTGCCTAGTAACCACGACTGCTCTCGCTACAATAGTAGCCCATGGACTACTCCTTATCATCGAGTCAGTCTCCGAAGAGCCTTGCTATGTGGCAGAGCATGGGGAAGAAGCATAGATCCCTGGCCAAGTACTCCATTTCTTCTATTTCCCAATCCAAAATTCCCCAAATATATGGTCATGCATGTCTAAATTGAGCAGATGCTTGGGTAGAATGAAGGATGATAAATCTAGAAATCATACATGAAAATGTTGATTTTTTTTGAAACCGAAACAGCAGTGGAAGCCACCGCTGGGAAATAGATTAAACGAAAAAGCAGTCAAAAGGAAACAATGAAGCGGCTGATGAGGGACCAGCTGAAAAGGGAAGAAGAAAAGAAAAAAAAGGGAAGAGAGGCCAATCAAGGCAACCGAGAGCCCCACGCTACAAGACCAGCTCTAAGATTTTCAACTAGCATAAAAAACTGTAAACGAATTTCCGCACGAAACCAATCTTTCCAAATGAGAAGGCTCGTAGGAATCGATCTGAAAATCCTGTCATTACGCAGTTTCCAAATGCCCCAAGAAGCAATCATGAAGGCATCCAAGAAAAAAGGATCCCCATTTGCCAAACAAGCATCCGAGATCCTTTGAAAAATGTCAGTTTGAAGATCCCAGGAGATTTGCAGGTCAATCCAGCAAAATCTTGAGAATGAACATTGAAAGAATAGATGATCTCTTGTCTCTTCCAGGCCTTGATTACTGAGAACACAGTTATAATTATTTCCGGGAATAGGACATTTCTTCCTCTTAAGCAGATTCCTGGTGTTAATGCGGTCCTAACATAAAAGCCAAGTAAAGACTTTCAGTTTAGTAGCGCAACTAGCTTTCCAAATCCAAAGAATAGTTCTTGGGATAGCCACGTGCTTGAAAACAAGCTTATAGAACTTGCTGGGAATAAACTCCTTAGAATTCCAAATATAGTGCCATTCATCCAAGCTATCAGTAATGAAAGTCTGGGAATGAATCATATTAACCAGATCATGCGGCTCTTGGAAGGCCTGTTCAGACAAGGGTAAGTGAAAATGAATGGAGACTCCGGGATGGTGCAGAAAGGTTGCGACACTGGAGTTATTCATCTTGACAAAGGAGAACAGGTGAGGATATTTAGATCTCATATGCATGTTATTCCACACATCCTCCCAGAAAAGTGCGGTGTCGCCACGGCCAATGTGACAGTGAGCAACCCCCCTAAATTGATCCATGAGCGATAAGATGTCCTTCCACCAAAAGGAACTTTTTCTTGCTGAATTCTGAGGGAGAAGAGATGAATAATAGGAAGACCAGACTAACTTCACCCAAGGAATGTCTTTTTTTGTTGAAGAGTTTGTGCAAAAACTTGAGAAGGAGAGAATTATTTTGAATCCTCAAGTTGATCACTCCCAGACCCCCTTTGTTTTTGGGCCTGCAGACCTTCTCCCATTTGATCAGAGATTTGCTTTTGCCATTGATCTCATTCTTACCCCATAAGCAAATCCTCCTAGCCTTATCAATCCTGTTGATAACAGCCAGGGGAAGTTTGAGTGAGCACATCGCAAAGGTGGCCATTGAGGAAATTACAGAGTTCACCAGCTGCAGCCTCCCCCCATAAGAGAGCAGGGAGGAAAATGAAGAGACTCTTCTATTGATCATAGAAACCAAGTTCTCAAAGTCTTTAATATTGGGTCTAGAAGAACTCATTGGGATACCCAAATAGGTAAAGGGAAAACTTTAGACTTTACAGCCCAAGAGACCTGCAAGAGGACCGATCTCATCACTTGTCATGTTGATAGGCAGCATGCCAGATTTTGAATAGTTAATTTTGAGGCCAGTGGCAGCAGCAAAGGACTGTAATAAACATTTGAGTTTGAAGAGCTCTTTTTGGCAGCCCTTGACAAAGATGATCGTATCGTCAACATACTGGATGACCGGGAAAGCCGCTTGCTGACCCAAATTGAGAGGTAAAGAAAGAATCCCCTGGCGCTTTGCTGATTTAAGAATGTATTGAAGCAAGTCAACAACAATCGTAAAAAGAAGGGGCGAAATGGGATCTCCCTGCCTAACCCCTCTTTTGCACTTAAAGGTCGTTCCAGGAACCCCATTCAGCAAAATTGAGGTGGAACCAGAACCTAAGATCTCAACCATCCAAGAAAGCCATCTATCAGAGAAGCCCAGAGCTTGAAAGCATGGAAATGATAGTGTTGTGTTCTATGGTGTCAAAAGCTTTAGCAGTCCAGCTTGATAAGCACGATTTTCTTTTTGGAGCACTATGAAAATGTTGATTTTGGTATTTGATTGGTGTATTTGGGGAAGAAAATAGGGTTGGAATGAAGAGCTTTGGCGAGAGACCAGAAGAGAAGTGATAGGGAGAGAGAAATACATAGAACATGTGGTCATTTTTTTATTCGAGGTGAAGATGTAGTGGAGTGAAGCGTCTAACGGGGAAGGAGTCCTCCGAACGTCAAACAGGTAACAGTTCTGTTTTGTTTTTATAACTAGTTCTCATTTTGTTTTTTGTTTTTTTTAAAACACAGGAGGGTTGTGCCTGTGATTCAATTAAAAGGATGGTAAGAATGTATAAAATAGACTGTTACAAGGGATCGCCTCCACACACCCATCTGGGCTAAATTAGAACATTTAAGCTTTGCTCCGACCTCAAATCCAAGCACAGGTAAAAAAACAATCATGTTTCTGCATTTTTGCTTAGCAATCAGCATCACAACACAAACCTGGCGCCATTCATGTTCCATAATTGCAACTACACCCATTTCTCTACCGTAACGCAACCTTCAAATTACTTCAATACCACCAGTAGAGTTTCTCATCCTGCCAAGGCTTCCTAATGGGAGCATTTTCTCCCAAGCCGCTTGGGCATAAGAACAAGATGCCAACCATGCTCATTCAAGTCTCTAAAATCTAAATTCTGAAGTCTGATTGTGTGAAAGCATAGCACCCAGGTTGGGTTATGTGGCTTATCCCCAGCGTGCCAAATTTCCTGCCATGAAATGTGTCCTGTGTTACTAGACAAGCTTAGGATTTGCACTTCGTAAGCATCCATGCTTGCTGGATTAACTTCGGAAGCATTCATACGCTCTCAGCTGTGAAACAACCCCGTGTTTCCCTAGCCCTGTGCTCTCCAGACTCCAGCTGAAGCAGATGGTCGCACTGGATTAACAATGCTGCAATCACTTGAGACGGTGGTAAGGGACTGCAGCACACTGTTGCGGCCGCACTCCTTCCTGTAATCCAGTGTTGTGCTTGCAAGCTCATGCTTTTCTAATATAGAAATTGGTGCGTTCTCAAGAATCCACCCAATAAACTTCACATCGTTCACATGCTGGTTGACATCAAGGTCACCCCATTTATACTTTTGAAATGCCCTTGCATCATGTTGTTCCTCCAATACAAATTTCTCCTATCGTGTTCCTACGAAATCCAGCGATATGATCCCAGAAGTCTCAGACATACCATAACATCTCTTGACTTTGAACCTGCTACCTGGCTATTTACTCTAACTGTTGCTGTAATTGACGCTTCGCTCTACCCGAAGATGCAAGGCCATTGAACAGTTACAGACATCCTAATAGATGCAGTTGAAGACAGACTCAATCGATCGGTAAATGCTGGTATAGATCCTTGTATTCCTTTCCTTCCATAAATTCCAAAATGTGTAGATAAGGATGTCGTCGAAATGTTTACGAGTAGGTTCAGGCACATTTTGCCACATGAGGCACCACCATTCCAAGGCCTGAGCACCTGTCGGCAATGTCGGAGGGTTTAGACCCAAGTGATGAAAGACTTTCCTCCAAGTCTTCTTCGCAAAAGAACAAGCAAACATAATATGCATTGCTGATTCCAGGTCTAAGCTGCAAAGGAGGCAGATGGCACATTGGGGCCAACCCCTAATCGCGAGCCTGTCTGTAGTGAGGATCCTGTTTTGGAGTAGTAGCTAAGCGAAGAATTTGCACTTATTTTCTGCGCTGGCCTTCCAGAGTATGCTATAGCTATTATCGGGCACCAACCCTTGAAACTGAACCTTGTACGTTGACCTTGCGGAGCATTGCCGGCTTGTAGTCCATTTCCAAATTATGTTGTCTGGGACGTCGTGCTACAGATTGAACTGTTGGATGACCTGTCAGAGCATAAAGAACTCATGGAGCTCTGTGGCGTTTGAAATCTCATTTTGTTTTCTTTTACAGCTTTTTTTGGTTGTACTACCTTTGTATTTCTTGTTTCTTTGCCTATCCTAACACTACATTTTAACCATTTTGTACTCTTAAGCTTTCCATTTCCGCAGGCAATTGGGCAATGCATGCATGCTACTGATCCACATAGCCAATTTTTAAAAATCTTTTCTAAGACAACATAGGCGTCTGCTCTCGTAAACAACAGAATCCAGATTTCGCTATGGGAAGCAACCTCCTTGTTTTGTCGGTAGGTAGGTTATGTAACGACCCCCATTTTTACATAAATGCAAAAATGGAAATCTCATGTGCATACAGTGCTAGTCCCATGATCAGTAGCTAGCACGCACATTTACAACAATTGATATCACATCCATACTCTTTATTATAAATAATAAAGGTAGTATACACAATAAGGTCTTACAATTCAGAGTAATGTAGCAGAAAGAATCAAAGTCTTGTAGTGTGCCTATCGAAAGCATCTAGGCCTCAAAATTTCCGATTAGGTTTTGGTAATTGATAACAATAGTGTTTTAAAGTGCTAATGTTCTTTTGTTAAGTATGGTTGAGTACAGGTTGGCTCAAATCAAAATGAACAAGAGAACATCGCCGCAAAGGTAGAAGATCAATGCAACAAGGCAAAATGACCCAGGTATAAAGTATAAGGACCTCTTCCTAGTTTTACCGATCTCGGTGATCGAAAAGAAAAAGATCGTATTAGTAGAATAGGTGTCGTACTATTAAGAGGGGTCATTTCCGTACTATTAAGAGGGGTCATTTGTCACTTATTTGATGTTGAGAAGAGTGTCAAGGCTAAATCATATTATATTCAAACATTACAAGTCAAATCAATTTGAAAATGCATCAAAAAGTCAGTTGTCATTACCTTGTGCGGTACTATTGTAAGTTCAACCTTAATTAGTTATAGTTTTGGTGTTAATGACAAATCTAATCTTGTGTTAATGACAAATCCAATATTAAGTTTATCCCCTAATGCGATATTGTTCTTAATGACAAATCTTATATCGAGACTAACATGTTTGTTTAGAATATCTTTGTTTAGTCTCATCGCATTGAAAAATGAAAAACCCGAGGTATGTATGCATATTCATTATAGTATAAATTACATACTTTGGATTCAAGTTAAAGTATGAATGTCCCCGTTACATTTACCACAAAATGTGCATCATGTTTTCCAAATCCATATATTACATGGATACACATATTTAGGGGGAGTTTGTAGTTTAACTTGAAAGTCTCTTTGTATTGATCAATTCGTTATTGACACATATAAGGATCAAGACAAAGAAACTAAATCCTTGAGTATATGTTTGAATTGCCTAGTTATAAGTATACTCGTGGAAATATAGGATATGCTCCAATACAATCAAATTGAATATGTGCATATTATATCCAAGTCAATCATACTTATGCACATATACATGTGGGGTGTATTCTATAGTTGATGATTTAGAGTAATGATCATTTCCATATAGTTTACATATAATGGATCATTACTTTTCATCAACATGAGTATATAAAAACTTGTGTAGTTAATATATACCCATATCAATTTAAATGATAATTTAAATTGAGTTCATTTGTCTTGTTAATCATTAAAGAACACTTCATCATGTGTTGATGGTGTTTTGTGATTAATTGAGGACAAATGAATAGTTCTTAAGTATAATAAAGCATGAGTTGCATTATTGTACTTAAGACACAATTAAATCATTTCAATTGATTTAGGTTGTGCTCAATTGATCTAAAGGCATCCATTATGTGTTAATGGAGTGCAAGAGATAATTGAGACAACCATGCATCTTGGACTAACTATTTGTATGAGTTGTGATTAAGTTAGGTCTAAAGATTGATGAGATGATGAGAACGGGACAAGGACGGCATCATGAGTTGATGGGCGTCAAGAGTGGATCCCGAAGATAAAGAAGGGTAACGATCCCAGGGGAGTATCAAAGCGATGATCATAAAGACCCCAAAGGGGATTGCTTGCGCGCGGCGGCGAAGGTATAATTAGATAGGCTAAGGACTTTGTAGTCTTTGAGTCTAAGGTTTTATCACCGTGCTATTAAGAGGGGTCGTTCCCTTTGCTTGAGCTTCATCATGTGTTGGTGATCTCATTCTGCGTTCACTCGAGCTCAAACCATTTGAATTTGGTTTTTGCATATGGGTTAACCATTTGGCATGTGTTGCGAATGGGTTAAACTTATGCTTGGCTGCATTTGGTTTTCGCATAATGCTTTGATTTGCATGTGTTGCAAGAAGTGATAAGCTAGTGCGTTGGCTTTTGCGTGAAGTTCACTTTTGCATGTGTTGCATTAGTTGAAGCTTCATGTTTTGGTTTATAAAACAATCCTTCTAAAACTTGTGTGTTTGTATGGAGCTAGAGGCTTGCATGTGTTAAGTAGTAAAGAGCTCATACTTGAGATTTGGTTTTGGTGTTAGTTCGATTTGGTGTTGCATGGAACTAGAAAATTGCATGTGTTGCAATTAGAGAGTTCATGCATCTTGATTGATGTTGCTTGAGCTAGACTTTTGCATGTGTTGCAAAGAGTAGTGCTCAAGCATGAAATATGTTTATTGCGTTATTTGCAAATTCATTGTCTTGAATAAACCGAGGTTTATGAGTCCGAATTCGAGAGCATGTGAGTGGGGCTTGCAACGGTGTTGGCAAGTTGACCGGTCTGTGTTGACCTTCACATGGCTAGGGGATTAATCTCATAAACTCGAGTTTGATTTGCTTATCGTTTTGCAAATAGATCTTGAGTTGGTTGCGAAATGTGTTTTCGTGATTTGGTTTGAATTCTTTGAGTTTGAGCTAAGTTGGTGCAAATGTGTTTTGCACGTGTGTATGATCATGTGTTGATCATCTTTGTGGCTCAAAGAATAAGTTTGGTTTTTGGAAAAATGATTTTCGAGTTAAATCGTGTTTTTTCTGCGGTAAGCACTACATTTGTTGAGGTCTTGATAATACATAAATCTTGATACTACAGGGGTTTTGCCGGTAGCTCTTTTCTGAGCGGTGTTTTTCTTGGTCGGGCAAGGCGGCACTACTGCCGATGTGGGAGCGGTAGTATCAAAAGTCGGTACTACTAGGCCCTTAGAGGGCTGTAATCTTACCAAATGACCGATAGCCGATCGTTGAGACTCTGGCGGTACTACTGCCCTTAGAGGCGGTAGTACATAAAAGGTGATTCGCCCATTTTGCCCCCAAACGGCTAGTTTTCTTGTGGGGGGCTATATATACCCCTTTGGGGGCTTGGCGCAAGTGTTGCTGGCATTGTTGAGGGTGTGGGAGTTGTGTGCATGTGTTGCTCTTCTCCATTTGCCTCTTGAGCTTAAGAGTGAGACTAATTGCATTTGTTGCAATTAGGAAGTGGTTTGGGTACCTCTTGTGCATGTGTTGCACTTGAGGAGGCCTTGTGCATGTGTTGCACTTGGTGATCACCGAGGCGCATTTGTTGTGCCGGTGAGGTTCAAGCGAAGGAGCGGCTTGTTACTCTTGGAGGTTGCCGCCTCCTAGACAGCGTGAGCGTCGTCTTGCTGGAGCTCTCGAGGTATGAGAAGCCCCGAAGTTTGTGAAGGTTCGGGTTGAGCCTCTGTGAGCGTGAAAACCACGACTAGTGGAAAGAGGCGGTGCTCGGCGGGAGCGGTCCAAGTGTGGGCTAGCCTCAACGTGGACTAGGGAGAGCAAGTCTCCGAACACCACGAAAAAACATCGGTTGTCCCTTGTCTCTTTACTTTCAAGTATTTACCTTATGCATATTATTGATTGCTTGAATGTATTAGAATTGCTTAGTATTAATTGATTGTTCAATTTAGCAATTCTAGTGTAGAGACTTATTTTAGATAGTGCACTAGTGAGCCTAGTTGATTTAGGCTTTAAATTGTCAAAACCTATTTATCGCTTCCGCATATATATTTGATTAGGTTTTGACATAGGGGTTGATTAGAGCGAATTATTTAGTGAGTGATCAAATTTTGTAAAACGCCTATTCACCCCCCCTCTAGGCGCATCCTCGACCCTACAACTACCGCTCAGAAGGTGCGGTACTACCGGCCAGAAGGTAGTACCGCAGCTCCTGCGGCTCTTTTTTTTTCCAGTGAGCTGCTCTTTTGGCCGTGGGAGTGGTACTACCGCTAGAGTGTGCGGTACTACCGCTTGAACGGTAGTACCGGAAGCACCTCCGGCTGCTTTTTTCCAAAAGGAGTGTGTTCCTCCTCCAGTCGTGCGGTAGTATCAAGCATATGCATCTTGATAGTACATGCCGAGCGGTAATCTTCGCCCTCCTGCGGTACTACAACAGTGACCAACAGTCCCGACCGCATTAAATGCCTCTCAGCGACCGTTGGGTTTAGAGGCGGTAGTCTGCAAGCCATGGGTGCATACTACTAGGCCTTGAACTCGATTTTCCACCAACTTTGAGCAACGGATAGATTTTGTTGGTGGGGGTTATAAATACCCCCACCTGCATTCTACAGTACTCCTTGGTCCATATTGAATACACTTGAGCTCTAGTTGGCATTGAAAACTCTTTGTGCATCAAATTCACACATTTGAGAGAGTTTGAAGAAGATTGAGTGAGCATTTAGTGCAAAGCCTTTGACACTCAAATTTAAACCTCAAGCAAGCGTCAAGTACTTATTACTCTTGGAGGTTGCCGCCTCCTAGACGGCTTGGAGGCGTGGAGTTTCGGTGATCTTCACAAGAAGCTTGTGTGAAGGCCCGAACCGTTGTGAAGGCAAGGAGCTCGCCTACCTAGAGCGGGGAAGAGCTACCACGAGTGATCGAGGAAGGCTCAAGCAAGTGGAGCCGGCTTGAAGAAGTTCAAGCCACCTCAACGTGGAGTAGGGGAGACCGGCAAGTCTCCGAGACCATGGGATAAAAATCCACGTGTTCATCATTTGTGGTTTGCATTGTTTTTACTCTTGTATTATTTCTAGCAAATTGTTCGTCTTGGTACTATACTTGTTTAGCTATCAAAATATTCGAGTAGAGTTATTATTTGGTAATCACTAGAGTTGCTAGATATCAAAATTGCCAAAATTGCTAATCTTGCGTAGAAATCTTTAAACTTGATTTTTAGTGTAGAAAAATTAAAAACCTCCTATTCACCCCCTCTAGTCGGTATCCTTGATCCTACACCCATCCAATCCCTCAGGCAACTGACAAGGCATAATCCCTAGAAAAACTCGTTAACATTCCCAATTCCTGTGTCAATTATGTTTCATCGAGCCAATCTGATTCTTCACCTAAAAATAACGAATAAGCAAGGGTGAGTACTTGCGTACTCAGCAAGACTTTTGCAAAACCTACAATATATGCAGGCCATTTCAAAAGAAAGGCTTCTACGGTTAATTTGCATAAAGCCAATTTAATCTGTAAAACAAGTAGTAATTACAAAACGAAATTTATAAAAGCAAGTTGACTGATATGAAAGTAATAAACAAGTAAAGTATAAGTGATAATTCACAATCCTCTATGACGTGAGCATCGAGTCGTCCATTGCCAACACATGGTTCAAATCTGAGACAAATACTTTCCAACAAATGTATCCAATCCATTTTGAAAATATCAAAACTGCTAACTATGTGATGACTTTACCAAGTGCCCATAACCGCGGGCGCGGCTAATCGATTAGTTTTACACTCTGCAGAGGTGTACAGCTTTACCCACAAGAAATGATCAACCTCTTTTGCCAGGCCAGTAACACACTTCCTTTGGTGTGTCGGCAAGGAGATCATAGCATAACCGTTACATTACTTAACCCTAACTTTGCACCAGCCTGGTGAACCCATACTATGGCAGTAGAAGATATTTGTACTAGTACGACAAGTGATGATACATCAAATTGTCCCACTTCTCCCTATGGCGGCAGAAGATATTTGTGCTAGTACGACAAACAGTGGTGTACCAAGTTGTCCCACTTCTCCCTACAGGGTAGAAGATATTTGTACATAGTACGACAAACAGTGGTACACCAGAGTGTCCCACTTCTCTCCCATAGTATGGCGTACACCATTCTCCGGCCTACCAATGTGAAAAGCTAGTTTTAAGGAACTTAATAGGTTAAGGCTATCCCATACCAGCACTTGTGGTTGTATGTATTTCTTGGCCTGAAAACAACCCATAGTTCGGTCCTTAATTTGACATAGGCAACAATCTCCCCCTAAACTACGTGCAAGTCCATGCACCTTTGGCTATTGCCAATAATTGCCCGCATCAAAAGCATAGTTTTGTTTTTATTATTAGTCAAAATACCAATAACCATCATCATGTCTCAATATTTCTAAGTTTCATCTGATCAATGTTTTCAATTGATTTATCCCAAGTCTAAAGCATGGCTAAGCATAATTATTAACCATCGCATATACCTAAATTGACATCATATATTGTCTAACCTTAATTCTAGGGTTGTCAAGGTTCATATGTCAATACTAAGGAAATTTCATAAGACAGTAGGTATATCTACTAATACCCACAAAGTAGCAACATTTAATGAAAATAGCATATGCAATGAAAACATTTAATAAAACATTTATAAAACTGGGATCAACATGATCAAAGGGGGTGCTTGCCTTGCTTAATAGCTGTTTATGACGAAGTCAGAATTGAAGATGACGGAGGCGATGATGGAATCAACTACGTCGGGTTCTACACGTCGATCAACAGAAATATTGCAAATAATAAACTTCAATAAGGGCAAAAGAAAATAGATAGCAAGAACAAATAAAACTCTTCACAAGAAACAGGGATTGCTCTTTATGAATTTATTAATTTTATTTTACGAATTCAAGATGCAAAAATTGTTTTAAGATTAAATAGATATGATCATTTCAAGCTTAAGATGAATTCTTACTTTTAAATTAGGATTTAGATTCAAAGCAATATTTAATTAATATTCTAGTTATAAAAAGCTAATATATTGATTTAGGCTACTAGCCTTATTTACATGATATTTAAGAAGGTTCTGGTGATACAAACTTTATAATTATTGATTTCTCATTTGCAACTTAAGTCTGATTATTCATTTTATGGATTATTGAAATGTTAATGCTTAAGGTTATTAAGCTAACATGATTAATATGCAAAGCATGTCGAACCAAGATTCTTTCTTCGGATTATGGTAGTATGAACTGTGTAGTGTGTTTTTAAGCTAGTTTTATAAGTTTGAGCATTTAGACAGGTTATTTTATTTGCAGTTGAAATAGTCTAAATGATCACAATGCTAATGCTAAATCGGTCATATGTCATTTTAAGGTGGCGGCTACATTCAATATGATTTCTTATTCGTTTTTCTGGCATTAGTTGGGAATAACTCTGGGAGTGTTTTAAAGATAATTTTACCATATTTTGCATTTATCCGAGATGTTATTCATATGAATGATCATTAAGACTTATCATGAACTTATTACAAATTGGTACGATTATAAAGTATTTTTGTATAATCAGGGACTTTATGATTTTACTAATATTTACGAATGGATTCTACCATTATTTGATCTCATGGACTCAAGTTAATAATTACTCTAACTTCTATGCATTTGAAAGACAATATATTTCCAAATCTAATTCAATTCAGATTCAATCCTAAATGTTTTTGCATATCTAAGTTTATTACTGATTTTTGGAACTTATACAACTGGTTTTTCATGATTTACATTCTATTTGTGAAAGATATTCATATTTGAATACTTAATACATTGAAAGCAATCTATTTTAGAAAATGATTCAAATTAAGTTAGAATCTAAATATTTTTACACCTATGAGTTTCTTATGGGTTCAGGATCATGTATAAATTATTTCATTATTTTGGAATTCATGGTGCACAAACTTTATAAAGAGACCATATTAAAGTTCATTTGAATTTCAATTTCAATTAAATCAAAACAAGTATGAGAATTAAATATTTTTGCATATTCAGGTTTCTAATTTCATAAGTATTATAACAAAATTTACTTTATTTAATTTGAAGTTTATTTACAGAAATTTTATTTATAGCATATTTTGAATCCTTTTCTTTAAATTTAAATTTAAATTATAAACAGAGTTGAACTTTAAAATATTTTTGCATACTCTGAATCTACATGATTTTAGATGAATTTAGGAATTTATTTCACTTTATTTTGACTGTTAGTTCAAAAGTTATAAACAATTGAATAGTTTCGGGTTTGAAATATACTAGAAAATGGAAAACCGCCCAAAAAGGAAAATACGCTTTGTCACCAAAACTACGCTTTCCGTTTCGGTTGGGCTGGACTGAGTAGCTGACAGATGGGCCCCAGATGGCAGCAACTGGCACACTGGGCCCGCCTGGCAGAGGAATGGGCGACGCCAGCGGCTGGCAAGCGGGTCCCGACGGCAGTGACTGAGAGCAGAGGAGTGCACGGCCGAGCTCGCCGCCGGCGAGAGGAAGCCGGAGAGGCTGAATTGGTAGCGCCGTGAGCTTGAGGGAGTCAAGAGGGACCTGGGGAAGGCTTCAGCGGCGGGGGAAACAGGCCATGGACAGCTACCACCGGCGACGAGTGGCTGGCCATGGAGGCGTTCGCCGCGACGGAGATGAGGACGAAATCAAGTAAAATTGGTGGGTGCTTGAGCATCAGTGAGCTTCTTGGAGCTTGTTTTTGAGTTTTGTTCGAAGGAATTGTGTGCGGAAATGAGCTCCCACCGTGCGCATCCATGGCGGAAAGGAGGTGCTCGGTTGCGCAACTCGTCGGGGAAGGTTAGCTCGAATTGATGGTGGGTTTAGGTACTAGGTGTTATGTGTAATCTTTAGGCTAAATGATTCGGGCTATGGTTCACCTTAGAGGCTTAATTGGCTTTCTCCCCAAATTCAGGTTTTCGCCGGACATGGAGAAGATGGTGAGCGTTGAAGCAGTTTTTCTGATTCTGGGTGGGAGAGAGGATTGTGAGGTGCTAGCAGAAGCTTAAGGGCACTTAAATAGGTGATGAGGTCGGCTAATACAGTATGTGAACCAAGTTCAAGTTGAGGCTGTCTTGGCGGCGAGATTACTCGGGATTTTTTGGGCAGAGCGGGCCTCGACAGTCGAGGTGGCTTCGTGGTAGGGTTCTGGAAGGGGTTTCAGCAAGTTGGCTCGCAACTAGCTGCCGAATTCGTGTCGTATCAGAGTTCGGCTGAGGCGGGGGAGTCGGCCGAAGCTTCGCAGGGGAAATTCAAAGCATGGTAGAGGCGCAAACACCGAGATGATGCCGTGGCAGAGGGCTGGCAGAGGTATGGTAGGTCGGTGGTGTCTCGGGCGAAGAGCTGCGGCGGGGAAGAGATAAGGCAACAAGGCGGTGCTGGCTCTGCCGATCTTCTCTGCGTGCGCAGGAGAACACGGAGAGGGGAGGAAGAAGGGCTGGATTGGATGCTTGACACTTGGTAGATCCTGCGGTCAAGATTGGAGTGACTCAAAAGGAGCACTGACGTCAGCTTAAATCTTCTCATTGAAGCTACCAAACCGACTCATGATTTTATGAAACTTTTTTCAGATGTTGGTCAGGTGAAGATAAGGGTTCAGTAAAAATTCCAGATAAATAATCTCAGCAGAGATTTTACTAAAATTCTGACAATGTATAATGCACAGAATTTCTAATTCTGTTTTTGATTTATTAAAGTGCCTCAATGAATCTTTTTATTTTTTAAACTTTTTTTAATATGTATTTGAGCTAATAATGCTTATTTAAAATTTTCAGAATTTTATCTTCATTATTTAAATTATAAAAATTCTGACATTGCTATTTACAGCTTTATTGGTTTTCTGTTTTTGAATTATTTGGAGGCTTATCCAACCTGGTAAATTCTTGATATTTTTACCAGAGGTAAATTATGTATCAAGGGTTCTTTGGTAATTTTCCCAGATCGATATAAATTTTTAATATTTTTCATTAATTTGGATGATACACTGTTTCTAGTCAAAGTTTGTCTTTTCCATTATTACTAATATTTTTACCATGCAGTAAAATGAAAGTTACCAGGTAAAAATTTTACCTGAGAGTTAAAATTTTTAATATAAATTTTTCAAGATTTTACCTTTACCTTTTTATCTTTTTACTACTTTAACATTTCAAAGCTCAAGAAAATGCAAGAGGATTCAGAAAAATGGAAATTCAAACCAAGTTCATATTTCAAACTCATTTTGATATTTCATTTGTTTTGATAATAATGAGTTTAAGTTTTGAATTACTTCTTTTCATTAAGATCATAATGGAAGAAATGAGGAAAGGTTATTGTTTAAAATCAAAATCTTGATTTCAATTAAACTTTTAATTCATTCCCATTTTTAAATATAAAATCTTCATTTTTTTCTTTATTTTTGAATTTAGAGGGCTGTTACAGGTTAATTACCCAAATCTGAACTTTGAGTTTTGCCGGTAGGTGTTTTACCGACTTTCGGCAGCCGGTCAACAAGACACTTTGTTAAGAAGGCAAGCGCTAGGAAATAAAAAACCGCAAAAGAAGAATGACGGCTCAAAGGTTCAATCCTAGAGCTTCAATTAAAGCTCGGATGGTTCCATCGCAGTCAGTCCAACCTAAGCCAATAGCTAAAATTGAGGAGTCATCTATGATGAATCACCCCGACAATTCAGTAATCTTCTATGCAAGGCAGAGTGGACCAACATAGAAGGATTCACCTCTTGTCACCAGAGTCACACGCTTCAACTGTCAGGAAGTTGGGCACTTCGCCAAAAATTGCCCCAAGAAGCAGCAAAATGCAAGGACAAAGATGAACAGCTCTTGAGCCTCCAACAATGCATCAAAGAGGCCATAGAACTATGGCAAAAGGCGTTTAAACAACATCACAGCTCAGGCCAAACAAGATATGCAGCAAGGTACGCCCGAGAATTAAGTTGAAGGATCTATAAACCAACCTTCTTGCTAGCCTTTTCAAATCTCGGAGATGAGATTCCTTTTAAGGGGGATAGTTTGTAACACCCTAAAAATTTATAAATTATTAATTAATCATTTATTTCTGAATTTTTGCAGTTTTACTTGAATTTTCAGCATTTTATAAATATTTTTTGCTATTTTTAGATTTAGTAAAAGAATTTCTGCAAAACATTTAAAAGTGTAAAAATCATAAAATAATTTTATTGGGTTCCAAATATTCCAAAGTATTTTAGATGGGCTAATTATTAGCCCTGTGCTAATTTTAGATGGGCTAATTATTAGCTGGCTAACAATTAGCTCTAGTCATTAGCCAGCTAACAATTAGTTTTAGCCCATCCAAACATGGCCTTAGTCTAAGTGACTGAGAGATACGAAAGTTTCCAACAACTGATATTTTGCAAACCCGTTTGTTTTGTGGTTTCTTTATCTGAGTAGTTATACATGGCGCAACGTTCTTATTTGCTGTATCTGCTCAAATCAACTCAGCATGTATAACTTTCCTATGTTAATGTGGTATTAACGTGGTCATTACAATATTTTTTTAGCAATAGGAGATATGGTGGAATTCCTTTTTCAAATAATATAGTTTTAAAATAATTTTACAGAAATAATACATCAAGAAAAATTACAAAAATACACCTCTATCGCCAATTGAAATGGTGATATGGTATGGCCTTCATCATCTGTTGTGCTAATGAGTGTGTCGGCGTTTCGTGAACCGGCAAGTAAATTTGTAAGTCTTAGGGGCATGCGCCTCAGCTCCACTGAATGGTTAGACCCAAAAAGAAAAGGAGGGTCCAAGATTTATCTTGGTTAATTTGAATGTCCCTACTCCAGTTCTGAGGTGGTCGGACTTTATTGCTCGGCGAACTTCTGTAGTACTGTCGTGGGGTGAGCTCGGGCCGGCGCCTTCTTGCGAGGGGTTGTCCGCGGCTACTAGTCTGAATCGAGGATCACGGTGCACAGTGTTTTTACGTCGTGCCCCCTCCGAAGGGCCAAGCCTCCCTTATATAGCCCAGGGAGGCCGGTTACAGGAGTCTACACAGGAGTGTATAAAGGAAAAAAAAATGGATGGGGCTTAGGAGCCTAGGAGTGCAGTCTCGCCTCGGTGTCGAGCTTCTCGACTGTCTCCGACGGGTAGTTACGTCTTCGTCGGGTTGGTGGTGGCGTGGAATGGCGGCTCGGTCCGTTCCTCAGAAGCGGCGCACCGCCCTCTGCAGCGGTGTCAGTCTTGGCGTTAGGGGTGTCGAGCCGAATTGCTTTGGGAAAGCGCGGCGCCCGTCTTAACTTAGTCGTGATTGAGCCGTTCGCGTCGGCGTGGTTGGTACCCGACGGAGGTCGGTTTTGTGACTTCCGTCCGCCCATTGATGAAGATGGTTGGCGCTTTGTTCGAGGCTCTGGCTGTCCGTCCGTTAATCGGGCACCTTTAGTCGATATTGCCGTTGCTTGTGGGCGCTGTCTGTAGTGTCTGGTCTGATTGCTTTAAAGGTGGGGTTGGTCGGGAACCGAATGCCTTCGTGGGCTTGGTCGGCCGACCTTCAGTTGCCTTAGTCTTGTTAAGGCGCTTGACCCGTCGTGTTAGTCGGAGTTGTCCTTTGGGGTCGAGCTGGTCGGAGGCCGTGGGCCTCAAACCAGACCTCGTTCGAGCCAGGCGTGTTGTCGCCCATATGCTTCTCGTGGGCGTTGGAGGTACCCATGTCATAGGTATCCGTCAATAGCCCCGAGCCTGGCGGGTCGGGGCCGTGGGGGTTTCTGTCCGACGGATCTTGGCCAAGGTCGCCCGCTCGTGTCATTGGAGTCTTCGGTGTGTCGAAGTGACCGAGCCGTATCCGTCGGTTTTGCCGGTCTTGTAAGATCCGTGGATGGAACCGAGCCCCGGCGGTCGGAGAGCTGGTCGGGGGTTTACCTCGTGCGTAGAGGCGACTCTGGTCAGTGAGCGGGCTTCGTGTTCTCGACCGTAATGGCCCAAGTACCAGCCAGCGCTTTAGTCGGACGGAGGTGACCTCTTCTTGATGTCCGATTCGACGGGACGTTCGTCAATCGCCGGTGCGCGTCTGGCGCATCCGGTGGATGGAACCCGAGCCCCGGCGGTCGGAGGCTGGTCGGGGGTTTATCGTGAATCGTCCACTTGTGTCGTAATCGATGTATCGGCAAGGTTGGCACTCTGCTGGAATTAGATAAGCGCCCGCCCGCGCTTTGGTCGGCGGCGGTGGCGTTTCCACTTAATCGCCCGTCCGCGGGCGTGGGACTGGAGGTGAGCTAAGCGCGTTTGCGTGACGTTGGTTCAACGCGTGCTCGTGCGAAGCTAATAGCGGGTTTGTTCGAGTGGGCCTGGTGGCTTCGAAAGAGAACCATTCCGGCGGGCGTTATCCGTCGTGGAGTCCGACCCTCTGAGGCGACCCATGAGAACCTTTCTTTGCTCGATCCGTGCTCGGACCCGTGTCGTCCGCCGACCCGACACGGTGGGTATCACCCATCGACGGGCTCCGCGGGTGAGCGTGAAGTATGGTCTCGAACACGATTAAAGGTGACTGGGCCGTCCGCCGACCCAACTAGAGGCCCACCGGGGGCTCACCTTATCCTCGTCCCTCGCTCGATTTTTCGCTCGGGGCGGCGTGCGCATCCACTTGGTGGCTGGGCGTTCGGGGCCCATGGCACTTGGTCGAGCCCCGGGCTTAAGTGAACGACCCCTTTCGTGGCCTTCGGGGCCATGGTGGTCTCGGCTTGTTCTTCTTCCGCCGGGAGGCGGCCCTTCAAGTTCGGGGACGAGGCTCGAGGAGCCGTACGCCATTCTGGCCAGTGCGGGGCCTTCTCGCCTGGCCGCCGCCCTGTCAGGAATTGACGTAGGGGTGATCGAGAACCGAGGCGACGTACCGTTGAATCGCCGCGACGGTCGAGGGGGCGAAACGCACGCTGCTTCTCTTCGCGAGGCCACTTGCTTGGTTGACGCGTGCCCGGCCGGGGGCCGCTGCGCTCCTCATAAGCCCAAAAAAGGGGGGACCACTGGGCGGGCTCGCTTGTGTCGTGCCATTCTTCACTGCGAAAAAAAGAAAAAAGACGCGAGCGACTGTGAGGGAAGCCAAAAAAGCCCTAGGAGAGGGACTCACCGCCGCCGCCCCTTGTCCGCTCGCCGGTCCCGCTCTTTGAGAGATGACGTGGCCGGAGTGCTCCATTCTCGGACTTCGTGTGCTCGGCTTTGTCGAAAAGCGGTTTCTTCCCAGCGGCGTGTCTCGGTGGAGGGTGCGTCGGGGGCCGTGGCTCCGGAACCCGGCAGCGAGATTGTTGTTCTGCGCCCTTCTTCGAAGCGGGTTGGCCTTCCTCTTCACTCCTTTGTCGCGGGCTCCTTCACTTCTATAAGGTGGAGACCCATCATCTGAATCCCCACGGCGTGCTACACATTGCGATCTTCATCACGCTGTGTGAGGCCTTTTTGGGGATCGAACCCCACTGGGCCCTCTGGAGGTACTTCTTCCACACTTGACGTGAAGGAAGTCGGCGGCGGGTGCTTTCTTTGGCGCCGATCGGTGGCGCCGCCATCGGCCGGTCCAACCGGTCGTCGGAGTACGTTGAAATGAAGCTGCCTTCGTCGAACCGAGGATGGCACGGCGAATGGTTCTACATTCGGAATGTAGGGGACAGCGCCCCTGCCTTTACCGGGAGGCGACCTGTGGCGATACCCGAGTGGAATCGGCCGGCGGACGCGAAGGAGAAGAGGAAGATGGAAGTGATCCTCGAGCGGCTCGCGGGCCTGAAGAGGCGAGGCCTGACGGGCGACGTAGTCGCCCGCACGTTTATGGCGAGGCGCGTACAACCCCTGATGGACAGGGCTCACCCGATGTTCGAGTATGAGGGGGCATCTGACCCCATGAGGATGGAGCGTTCGGACCTCCCCTCGTCGGAGGTAGACGCTCGGGTGAGGGCCGTCTTGGTCGTGAAGGCCACCGTGGCGGCGGGTGGTGCTCCCGAGCCCTTCTCGGCGGAAAATCGCCCAAATTTGGTACTTGAGCGGCTCACCTACCCTCCTGGCGCCTCGTCGTAGCTCCTCGTGCTCGCTGGCGAGTTATTACTCCCTTTCAGGGCTTACTTGGAGCGTCTTCCCGGGCATGGCTGCCGGGGGAGAAAGAGATGAGGGGAGGCCCATAAAAGACCGAACTCTGAGTCGCTCGGAGAGCGCAGGGAGAACCGGAGGAAGGAGAAAAGGAAGGCGCGCCTGGAGGCGTCCGCGCGTGGTGAGGAGGTGTCTGAATCGACCATGGTCTCCACGGTCGGCGCGGGATCGTCTTCTAGCGATGGCAGGGAGCCCAGCGACCCATACGAGGAGTATGACTTGAGTGTCGTCGGCGGCGACTTCTTGGGGCCGGCGGGGCCTCTGTCGCGGTGCCCAGCGAAACGCCCCAATGAGGCGCCCGGAAGGAGGAGGAGACGAGCCGTCTTCACCAGAGAGGCCGGCGAAGAGAGCGCGGTTGTTCGGCACTCGTTCGTCGCGGTTAGCTTCGCCTTGTTTGCTCCGTTCGTCACTCTGCTTGTGCCGCTCCTGATCGGCTTTTAACTCCAGGGACTTTACGGGGGAAGGCTTGACGGAGGTGGCGGAATTGCCATCGGAACCGACGCCGCCACTCCTGCTGGCAGAAGTCGGGGAGGCGCCGTCCGGGTCGGAGCGAGCGGCGGAGGCGGTGGTGTCGATCGTGCCTGCGGCGGCCGACGTAACGGCGGTTCGCCCATGATCGTGTCGGTCGACCGCGCGGTCGGCGCGCCTGAGTCCGGAAGACCAATGCGCTCGTCGCCGGATCGGGGCCGATGTTGGCGGAGCGAGCCTCGCGCCGCCGGTGGTCGAAATGTCCCGATCTGGCGGCTGAAGCCGTCATCGCCATATCACCAGTGGCGGTCGAGAAAAATACTGCGTGGCGGCAGCGGCGATGATGACCGACGCGCCGCCGCCATTGTGCGAAGGTGCCGCCGTCGGCGGGCTGCCGGGGCGACCACAGGGGACCCTCGCGATCGCCTCCGTCCATCCTAATCTGGCGGCCGGCGACCGCTGGCGGGGCGTCGTTATACTGGACGATAAGCGGAGCTTCGAGGATTAGGAATCCTGCGGAGGGCTCCTGCGAGCGGGGCGAGGATGGAGGAGATTGAGGCGAGCTCGGTCGGCTCCTCGAATCCTCCGTTGAAATATTGGGCCGCCGTCATTGGAAGGGTTGACCGAGCGGCGTGGTAAGTTGTGCTTAAAATCTTCCCGCCCCATCGAATTTTGCCGGGCCCAGCAGTGACACGTGCCAATTGGTCGCAGCGTCTGCGGGAGTGCTCGGAGGGCAAATCCGAAGTTCTCCGTCGCCTACGGCCGCAGGGGCGGCGCGGAGGACCATAACCAATTGGGCTCCGAGCCGCAAGAGGCTCGGGAAGCTGCTTGCCTTGAGCGGCCGGTCGGCGAGGAGGCCGCCGGACGATGAACAGATGGCCAATGTCTTGCAGAGGAGCGTCGTCGGGCGATCCTTGCGCGAGGGTGGCGAGGCGAGTCCTTCGCGAGGCCAACAATGCTAAGGGCATTGCTCTCGGCGGGGCGGCGAAGAAGCTCGAGGAAGATGCCTGGCAAAGCTTCGCCGCCATGACCGAATCGTCGGCGGTGGATTACGCCTTCAAGTCGGTTAGGAAGGTGCTACCTCCGCGCGCTTTAACCTTTGCCTCACCCTTGAGTTGCGAAGAGATTGGCGAGATTGCGGGGCTTGATGGCGGTGGAGGCGTGACATGGCGATCGCGGCGGCGGCACAACTCGATCGGCCATGAAAGAGACGGAGGACGACCGGGACGAGCTGGTCGACGAGTTGGCAACCCTGGGGAAGGTCGGCCGGGACGTTTGTATCCGATTGCTCTGGGGTGCGCGGGGCACCAGTTTACTTGCGACTGAGTTGGCCCGCGTGCCCAAGCCGGAGCACGTCGAGAAGTCGTTGAGGACGAGCGCCGCCTACTGGGGGCCACCTCTGCGCTTGTTAACGCCATGTCCTTCTACAATGGTATTAACCTGGACAACGTTAGCAGCGGGATCGCCAGGAACCGGACCGACGAGGAGGTCGATAAACCGGCGCTCAAGCCGAGCCCCATGCTCGGCGATTGCCGATCGGATATCATTGTATGGCGTCCTCCACGGGGACTACGAGTAATGACAGGCATTATAATTTTTGCAAAAATGTAAAGAACCTTGATACGTAATGGATCGGGGTCCGTTTTTGTGTTTAACCGAATCGGGGTTTTGCCTTTGTGTTTGTGTATGACCTTGAGCCGTTCCTTCGCCCTTGGAGGCCGTAGCCCCGGGGACTGCTAGGGTCCTTTCGGGCGTAGGCGTATTCGATTTTCAAGGGGGTGCGAAGGAGGCGCTAATGAACCCCGGGATCGGAAAGCGTCCATTCATGTTTTGCGCAGGGGAGAGTGGCTCCGACCGACCTGCGGCTCGCGCCGCGCGGGTAGCCCTTACCGCAAAGCGCTACTTCGAAACCGTGGCCGCTGGGGCGTGGGTCGTAGTGCTTGGGTCGGACGGACTACCCGCTGGGGAGACGAGACGGTCGGTCGGGCCGTCGGCCCGTGTGAATATGAATGACGCTAAAAAACACATTCGTTCACGCTTTAAGCGAGGGAGGGGCGTTCCCGACTGGCTTGTGGCTCCGCCGGGCGGGTAGCCCTACAGCGCGAAACGCCACTTCGAAACCGTAGCCGCTGGGGCGTAGGCCGCGGCGTTCGGGTCGGACAGGTTACCCGCTGGGAGAGCCGCGCGGTCAGTCGGATCGCCGACCCGGATAAATGTGAATGACATCGCTCTCGTTTCGGCACGTCGCGGGCGACCATTCCATGGTCGGCGCGCATTCTTGGTCATTGAAATAATCGTAAGAAGTCGAGAATCAAGAGACTTATCTGCGGTCGATCGTGAAGCGACTTTTTGGCGGTGGCGCTAGTTCGAGGTTGTTCGCATAAGCGGCGCGCGTGGAGATCGGCGGCATCGGGTGGCGCGAAGCGGCGTCCTTTTTGATGCGTGTAAACTATGTAATTAATGCGAGTGGGATTTTAATGCCCGTCTCGTCGGATTGCCGGACGGGGCGTGTCGAGGGAGTATCACGGACCGCCTAATGTGGTGGTGGTTTTAGGCGCCGAAACCGCCCTTATAAAAGCAGGGCGGGTAGTGGTAACTCATATTCGTCCGGACATCGCACCGTTCGCCTTCTTCTTCTTCAAGCGCCTCGTCGGCGGGTTTCTAGCAAAATTGCATGGCGGCGGCGGCGACGATAGGAGATCGGAAAGCGGGTGGCGGAGGTGGCCCCGGAGGTTCACCCCCTAAGAAGCCTCGGACGGAGGGGGGCACCTCCGGCGCGGCGGCGAGGGGCGGGCTCGACTTGCCCTCGCCGAGATTCTTCATCTGGAGCCCTCGCCGAGGGTAGGTCTCTTTCTAGTTGTTTTGGGGAGGTGCTAGGTCGCCAAGCTAGCGTGTATCCATTGTTTCGATTCTTCATAGGTCCGATGAGCAGAAGAAGGGGCGGAGAGGCTCCCGACGCAACAGCGTTGGCGCTCCCCGGCGGATGGTCGTCTCCTGGAGTTGAGGGAGCGGGCGGCCAACATGGTCGACGCGTTAGCGCGGTCTCACGCCGGCCTGGTCTCCCAGATGGCGTCCTCACGCCGCCACAGGCGAGGCGGCGGCAGCTGTGTGCAGTGCAGCCGAAGATGAGGCGGCGGCCCAGCGATCGCGCCGAGGCCGCTGAGGCGGAGGTGGCCCGGGTGCGTGAAGACCTCAACTCCACGCGCGAGGTCCTCCTCTCCATGCTCCGCCCTGCGTATGAGAGCATGGGCGGGAACTGAGACCGCTCGAGTGCGGCTAAGCCGGCAGTGCAGCCCACCGTGGCGCGATCGCTTCGGCCTCACCCGAGCGGCCGAGGCCCTGGAGGATCTGCCCGGGGCCCTCCGGGAACGCTCTGCCCGTGAGGGGCGGAGGGTCGCCGCCGACGGCGAATGCGTCTTTGGCGTCTTTGCACCGGCCGGTCTGCAGCTCCTTGAGCCACGGCCACCGTCTCCGGGATCCGGGCGATCCGCATAGCGCGGGCGAGTCGGAGGCGCGGAGTCTGTGGCGGGCGGCTGCACTGGAGGCCTCGGAGGAGAGGAGACCGGCGGCTGGAGCTCGGGGGCGATGAGGGCGATGCCTTCTTCGGACCCAGACCCTTAGGGGCAGACGTCGCTTCGCCCCTGAACTTCGTCGTCTGGCGAGGCATCTCCGACACCGGCGCCACCCTCCGATCCTTCGCTCAAAACTTCGTTGTTTTGCGGTTTTGTCTGTTCACCGTTTCGAATGGCTTGTTACGGACATTACGTACCTTTTGGGAACTGTAATATTTACGCTTTGGGGCTCTTTCCTCGGTGGCGCCGCTTGTTATTGATTCTTTGGCCTTGAGAATCGTTAGGTCGCATATTAGAATGCCGTCGCTCGCAAAAACTTATTGTGAAAATCTTTGGTCTGTCGTCGCGTGTAGGCCGCCCGGGCGTAGTCTGCTTCATCCTTCGGTCCACTACTTTAGCGGTCATAGCCAGGAAAAATTGTTGAGGGTTTCTGGGACGTAAGCCGTGGCGCCCGAGTAGGAGCGGTCCCTTCGGGAAGGAGGCTTGACTTGCTCGGGCGCAACGCCATCAGACCGCGTAGACTATTAGCCCCCCATGCGGGTTCGCGCCGCTCGGGCTCAGCAGGTTAATAGGAACGCGGAGATGGAGATCTAGCTCTTTTAGGGAAAAAATTGCCTGAGTTTTTCTATGTTCCAAGCGTTTGGAACAACGTTGCCATCGGCGTCTTTAGTCGGTAAGTCTTGGGTCGATTACCTCCACTACGGTGAAGGGCCTTCCACGGGCGAGCTTATGCGCCAGCGTTGGGTGAACTTGGCGCAGACCAAGTCGCCTCGTTGAAGGCTCGCCATGGACTGGCGACTCTGGTAGCACCGCAACGCTTGTTGGTATTTGGCCGACCGGAGGAGAGCAGCGTCGCGCGCCTCGTCGAGCCGATCGATGGCGTCTTGTTGCGAGTCAAGCCCCCCGAGTCTGGTCGAAGGCTTGCAGCCTTGGGGCGCCGTACTCTAGGTCGATCTCAGTATGCTTCGGCGCGAATACCGAAAAAACGGCGTGAACCCGGTCGGCCAAGATCGGAGTAGTCCTTAGGCTCCAAAGGACGGAGGGTAGCTCAGCGGCCCATCGTCCCGCTGACTTCTTCAGTCGGTTGAAGATTCGCGGCTTGAGCCCCTGCAGGATCAAGCCGTTTGCTCTTTCGGCCTGGCCATTGGTCTGCGGGTGGGCGACAGACGCCCAGTCGACGCGAATGTTGAAGTCGTCGCAGAATTCCAGGAATTCTTTCCCCGTAAACTGGGTGCCATTGTCGGTGATGATGGAGTTCGGGACTCCGAATCGGTAGACAATGGCGCGGAAGAAGTCGGCCGCTTGCGCGGACGTGATTGTGGCGACTGGCTTCGCCTCTATCCACTTGGTGAACTTGTCCACCGCGACGAAAAGGTGCGTGAAGCCCCCGGGCGCCTTTTTGAAAGGTCCAAGTAGGTCGAGCCCCCAGACTGCGAATGGCCACGTGATGGGGATCGTCTGGAGGCAATTTGGAAGGTGTGTTCGCCGGGCAAAAAATTGGCACCCTTCGCAGGTGCGGACAATTTGCTCGGCGTCGGCCACTGCGGTCGGCCAATAGAAACCTTGGCGGAAGGCCTTACCTACGAGGGACCGCGGTGCTGCGTGATGGCCGCACACTCCACCGTGGATGTCGGCGACAACTCCTTCCTGGTCGGCCAAGATGCACCGGAGGACCGGAGGACTCCTCTTGTAAAGGTCTTCGCCGACCAGGGAAAAGATTTCGCTCGCCGAGGCGGCGCCGACCTCGGTCGGGTGCAGGGAGGGCCCGTCCGTCAGCGATCGGCGTAGGGCTTCCTCGATCCGATTCGGCCGTGAGCACGTCTGTCTTAGGTCGAGCGCGCGTCCGTCGATTAGTGGCGGCCGGGCGGTCTCGCCGCTGCTCGGCTACGAATCGATCGGATGGGCGGTTGGTGAAGATCGTGGGTAAAGATCCGGTCGAACAGGTCCTTGCGGAAGCGAGGTTGGCGAGGTGTCGGCCTCACCGTTGTTGCGTCGGTAGGCGTGGTGGAGCTCGAACCCCTTGAACTTCTCTTCAAGCTTGCGCGCTTCATGGCGATATCGCCATGCGAGATCTCGGGGCTCCGAGGCCTTCATGACCTGATCGACTACCGGCTTGAGTCACCGTATCGTAAAGCCGGCGGACACCGAGGTCGGCGGCGTCCGGAGACCGTTGGCGAGCCTCGTACTCGGCGGCGTTGTTAAATAGCGTCGAAGCGGTCGGACGGCGTATGCGGCTTGTTGCCGAAGCGGAGAAATGATGAGCGATCGGCGCCGCTCCATTCCTCGTGTAAGATCCATCGAAGTACATCGTCCAGTACTCGGGGTCCTCGAGTGCCGGGGGCGCCTGAGCTTCGGTCCACTCGGCGACAAAGTCGGCAAGAGCCTGCGACTTGATCGCCATCTTGGGGACGAAAGAGATGTCGTGGCCGTCGAGCTCGGCGCCCAGCAGCTATCCTTCGGCGTCGCGGTTGCGGACAATCTCGCCAAGCGGCGCGGAAGTCACAACGGAGACAAGGTGCTGGCCGAAATAGTGGACCAGTTTCCTTTTCGCGATTAGCACTGCGTAGAGCAGCTTCTGCACTTGCGGGTAGCAAGTTTTGGACTCCGAGAGCACTTCGCTGATGAAGTAGACCGGCCGCTGCACCTTGAGGGCGCGACCTTCCTCCGCCCGCTTCGGACGAGTGCATGGCGGCGACTGGGCGTAGCGGCGTAGAGGAGCAAGGGCTCGCACGGAGTGGGCGCGGTCAAGACCGGAGGTGATGTCAGGAAGGCCTTCAGTCGGTCCAGGGCTTCCTGAGCTTCTTGGGTCCAAACGAAGCGGTCGGACTTCCGAAGCAGCTTATAGAGCGGCATTCCGCGCTCGCCGAGGCGAGACACGAAACGGCTCAGGGCCGCGAGGCACCCGGCTAGCCTTTGGACGCCCTTCAGGTCGGCGACCGGGCCCATTTTCATGATTGCGAAATCTTCACGGGTTGGCCGATTCAGCGCCGGATATAATGTGGCGAAAGCTTTCCCTTGGGGACCCCGAATACACACTTTTCGGGGTTGAGCTTTATGCGAAACCGTCGGAGGTTCGCAAAAGTTTCTTCGAGGTCGGCGATGAGGTCGTCGACCTTCCCGGTTTTGACGACGATGTCGTCCACGTAGACCTCGATGTTGCGGCCGATTTGGTCGTCGAAACAGGTGTACATGCACCGCTGGTACGTAGCACCTGCGTTCTTCAGGCCGAAGGGCATCGTTACGTAACAGAACGAGCCAAACGGAGTGATGAAAGAAGTCGCGAGCTAGTCGGATTCTTTCATCGGGATTTGGTGGTAGCCCGAGTAGGCGTCCAGGAAGGAAAGCGATTCACACTCGGCGGTGGAATCGATGACCTGGTCGATGCGGGGCAGGGGAAAATGATCTTTGGGACATGCCTTGTTCATGCTCGTGTAATCAACACACATTCTCCATTGCCCGGATTTCTTCTTTACAAGGACAGGGTTGGCGAGCCACTCGGGGTGGCGCACCTCTTTTATGAATCCTGCCTCCGGAAGCTTAGCTACTTCTTCCCTATGAGCTGCGCTTTTCTTCGTCGAAGCAGCATAGCATAGCTGGGCGGCCGACCTCGGCCGGTCGGATATTGAGGTGTGCTCGGCGACCTCCTTGGGATGCTGGCATATCCGAGGTCTTCCATGCAAAGACATCTCGGTTTGCCTGGAGGAAGTCGACGAGCGCGCTTTCCTATTTGGCGGGGAAGGCGGACCCTATCCGCACGGCCTTGGCGGGGTCTTCGGGATCGACCGCGACCCTCTTCGTGTCCTCGGCGGACTCGAAGGATCCGGACCCGACTTGCTGGAGGTAGGACCGACCGGAGGCTTCCGCCGATAGATGTCGAGCTCGGCGGGACGCGATGACCGCCGAGGCCAACTTCGCAATGCCGGCTCATGATTGAAGGCTAAGTGAAAAGATGAGGCCATGGTTATGATGCCCGTGGCCTGGAATCTTCGACAGTAAGTATAGTTGGGGATTGCCATGAATTTAGCGTAGCATGGCCTCCCTAAGATGGCATGGTAGGACCCCTTGAACTCCACAACCTCGAAAGTAAGGTTCTCGGTCGGAAATTCTTGGGCCCCCAAAGGTGGCGGGCGGTCGACTGCAGGAGGGTAAGCCCGCTGACCAGGGGATGACACCATGGAAGGCGCCTTGGCAGTCGCAGGTCGGCGGGAATCCCGGGGCTTCAAGCGTCTCAACATACATGATGTTGAGGCCGCCACAAATCCATGAGCACCTTCGTGAGGCGCTTTGACCCCACGATGGGGTCAACGACGAGTGGGTACCTTCCTTGGTGCGGGATGTGGTCGGGATGATCCGCCCGATCGAAGGTGATCGGGGACTCCGACCACCGGAGGTACTTCGGGACCGCAAGGGTCACCGTGTGCACCTCGCGGTAGGCGAGCTTCGCCGCTTGCTTCGGCGTAGCTCTCCGGGCCGCCGAAGATCATGAGGCATCCGTCGGGTTCCGGGAACCCGCCGTCTGCCTTCCCCTCCTCGGCCTCCGGCGTTGGGTCACGCTTCTTCCCTTTACCCCGCGGTTGCGGGGTTCCGAGAAGCGCCTCGGAGACCCGCGATCCGATATTTGTGTTGACGGGATACCGTGATGCGACACCGGGCCGTCCATCAATTTCTCGAAGTGGTCGAGCGCTGTCGCTTTCTTTGCTTGTCGGGCGGGCGTGGCGCGACCATGTGCCCCTCGGGGGCCTGCTTCCCCTTCCGTCGTCGCTTGTCGGAACGGTCGGAAGGAGCGGTCGGCTCGGAGCCGGACTCTCGTTTGGCCTTTCCTTTGTCGAAAATGGCCCCCGGCCTCCTCGGCTGGGCGTGGTTGGTGCAACATCGGCGGCTCCTTGGTGGTTACGGGTTTGATGCAACCCGGTTTGTGGACGAGCTTCGGCACGTGGTGCCATAGATGAAACGCCCTCGACGTCGGCGTCGGCGATGTCGAGAGCTCATTACCTTGTTGGGAAAGCGCGGATATAGTCCCGGGCGTTTCCCGGCCGCTGCGACTCTTTAGGTCCGAGGAGTTCCCGGGCGCTTGTAGGTGCCTCGAAGTTTCGACGAAGACGTTCTTCAAGTCGGCCCGATTCTTAATAGTTCCGCGGCAGATACTCGAGCGAGCTCGGGCGAGTCCGCCGGATAAAGGGGAAGTCTTGAATGATGAAAAAGATCATCTAGGTAGCCCCGGCTCGGCAGCGGCCGTAATCTTGAGCCAAACAGGGGTTCGTTGCCCGTGTATTTAGCTATATTATGAGTGCCGGAAGCGGGCGGGAAATCCGCGCGACAGATCTCCCGCGAAAATGCTTGGGGTCCCGGGCCCTCCGGAATCTCGAACTCGATCGACGCCGACCATTGTCCGCCACTGCGGCGAGCTCCGGCCCGGCCGGCCTTTCAGCGCAAGATCGAGGGTGTCGCGGTAGTCATGGCGCTGCCGAGACGACGGGCGCCGGAATATAGGAGACACAGGGCCGCTCAAGCTGCGGTGCGGTTCGGCCGCCACGGTGTGCACGGCTCGGCGGCTGAGTGGGACCTCGAATCGCAAGGCGAGGCCGGTACATGTTGTACGGCGGCGTGCTCTACCAGCTCCCGGAGGTGCTGGTAGGTAGCCCTGGCCTCAGGTTCGCTTGGCTCGGGGATGCCGCGGAGCAAACATTATGGCCATGACAAAATTTTGGTGAGGAGCGGGAAGCACGGGCAACGCCGGCTCCCGACATTCTTTGGTATACTCTCATGTGTAGCGTGCACCGCCTTGTGTCGGCGGGGGCACGAGTTGGCTCGGCCTTGGTTGATCGACCCTCGCCTTGCCAAGCCTGGCCGCTCGTAACTCCAGCTCCCGCTACTGGAGGGGCTCGTCATGGCGGATCCGGGGAGACTCGACCGCCGAATCGCCCGCCCGGCGCCGGGCGCCGGTGGAGGGCCTCTCGGCTCGGGGAAGTGGCGGCCGACTGCTGGGCCATGTCGGCCACGTCGCATTCGCGGGGGTAGGGTTCCTCGGGGCTCGCTCCACGTCAGAGTCGAATCGCCGTTGGAGGTACTCTCAATATTTCGTGGAAGGAGGCGGCGTGTAGCCGCCATCGCCATAAACGCGATCGTCTTGAGGGGACGATGGCGTCGCCTCCACGGAATCGCGCACCGCGCGGCGGCGGCGCCTTGTAGCGGCGTCGTCGTCGGGCCGCGCGAGGTCCTCGAGTCGAAGGTTGTCGAGGGCGCGGGCGACGGGATCCAGGCGCCCTTCGAGGGCCTGGCTGGAGGGAGCGGCGGGAGCGAGCTCGAGCTCTCCGCCGTGGTGGCAGCGAAGTTGAAAGAACAAAAGCAGACTCGGCTCCGGCACGAGGGCGCGCCGTCGATGGAGAAAGCCATCGGGGAGACCAAAGCGGAGTCCGGAGCGATGATGACGCTGAGGCCCCTACCGGGCGGCTATCGGCGTTCATGAACAAGCAAGTAAATTTGTAAGTCTTAGGGGCCGCGCGCCTCCGCTCCCTGAATGGTTAGACCCAAAAAGAGAAAAGGAGGGGTCCAAGATTTATACTGGTTCGGGCTGAATGTCCCTACTCCAGTTCCTGAGGTGGTCGGACTTTATTGCTCCCGTGAACTGTAGTGCTAATCGTCGTGGTGAGCTCGGGCAGGCGCCTTCTTGAGGGGTTGTCCGAGCGGCTACTAGTCTGAATCGAGGATCACGGTGCACGGTGTTTTTATGTCGTGCCCCCTCAGGCCAAGCCTCCTTATATAGCCTGGGAGGCCGGTTACTGAGTCTACGAGAGTGTATAAAGGAAAAAAAAAATGGATGGGGCTTAGGAGCCTAGGAGTCAGTCTCGCCTCGGTGTCGAGCTTCTCGACACATCTCGACGGGTAGTTGCACGTCTTCGTCGGGTTGGTGGTGGCGTGGAATGGCGGCTCGGTCCGTTCCTCCGGAAGCGGCGCTTTGCCCTCTGCGGTGTCAGTCTTGGCGTTGGGGTGTCGAGCCGGGAATTGCTTTGGGAAGGCGCGGCGCGCCCGTCTTAACTTGGTCGTGATTGAGCCGTTCGTCGGCGTGGTTGGTACCGACACGAGGTCGGTTTACGTGACTTGCCGTCCGCCCTTGATGAAGATGGTTGGCGCTTTGTTCGAGGCTCTGGCCGTCCGTCCGTTGGTCGGGCACCTTTAGTCGATATTGCCGTTGCTTGTGGGCGCTTTGTCTGTAGTGTCTGGTCGATTTGCTTTCGGTGGGTTGGTCGGGAACCGAATGCCTTCGTGGGCTTGGTCGGTCGGCCTTCCAGCTGCCTTGAGTACTGTTCGGGGGCGCTTGACCCGTCGTGTTGGTCGGAGTTGTCCTTTGGGGTCGAGCTGGTCGGAGGCCGTGGGCCTCCGACCAGGACCTCTCGTTCGAGGCCCAGGCGTGTTGTCGGCCCATATGCTTCTCGTGGGCCGTTGGAGGTACCCATGTCATAGGTATCCGTCAGAGTGTGATGCCCCCACTTTGCCTGATCAAACCCAAACCAGTGGAAATATCATAGAACAGAGTGCGCCAGGATCAGGCTAAGAAAAATAACACTTGTGCGGATAGAAACCTCCACCGAATAGTACTCGGGGATTATTCTTAATGTACATATAGTACAGTCTTAGTTCGGCTATGATGATTTCTACACTGCCCGCCTAATAATACAGTATTATTTTAAGAGCCTCCCTTCTGATGGTGTTTTATTCCGCCAGGTCTTGGTCGTCTGCTCTCTCATAATCATAGCCCTCCACAGCATCATCCACATCATCATAATAATTTATATCATTGAGAAAATCACCATCTATTTCATCTGTGTTGGTGGACTCGACAGGCTTTGAAAACCAACAACGAAACCAAGGATGAGCACTCCGGTACTCAGTAAGCCGTGAAAAATTTATGCATGAGTATATATATTTACTTTTTCAGGCACCCAGCCATGACACCAAAGTAATACTTTACCAAAAGTACCCATTCACTTATTTGTTAGAAAAAAATCTAGTTTTAACTTTTAAATCTACTGATGTCAGCGTACTTTACGCTGGGGTACCCTCTCCGATGCACAAAAGCGGCCCGCATGGCATTTTGGGCGGCGGTGGCGAACGCATACCGCTCGCGGCGCCCAACCACGTGGCGGCTTTGGCGGCGGGTGGCGAAAGCACGCCCGCCGCCAAGTCTTAAACCACGTGGCGTTGAAGCGGCGGTGGCGAGGCATACTGCCGCCAGCCCGGCCCAAGTGGCGGCTGGCGGCGGTGGCGAAGCACGCCCGCCGGCAGTCTTAAACCCGTGGCGTCCGGCGAGCGGTGGCGAGGACGCCTTTCGCGGCGCCCACCACGTGGCGGTTCGGCAGCGGTGGCGAAAGCACGCCCGCCGGCAAAGTCGCCCGCGTGGCGTCCGGCGAGCAGTGGCGAGACGCCCTACTCGCGGCGCCCACCCCGCGTGGCGGCTTTGGCGGTGGGTGGGTGAGCACGCCCGCCGGCCAGTGTGCGGCCACGTGGCGTCCGGCAGCGGTGGCGAGACGCCCGCTGCGCTGGCGCCCGGCCCGCGTTGCGGCTTTGGCGGCGGGTGAACGAGCACACCCGCCATCCGGTGCTCGTCCATGTGGCGGCGGGCGAAAGCGGCGGCGGAACGCATACTGCTCACCCCGCCGCAAGGCAAAAAGGTGGAGCGGGGTGGCTTCGCCTCGAAGTCTCCTTCACCTATCGTACTCTGCTAGAGGCAGGCCTGCCATGTCAGGTCCCTTGACTGCGAGGAATTCTGCTACAAGCCCATTCCTCTAGCGCCTCTCACCTACCCGTCGCAAAGGGGTCACATCCGGCGGGACGGGGCGGCCATGCATCGGCATTTAATGAGGCCGAGGAGAGCAGGACAAGACGGAAGGAGTAATAAATGTATGAAGATCAGCATGATGACCCCCTTGTACCTACCCACGTTAGCCTGGCCTATATAAGGGCCCTCTAGTGCATGGAGAAGGGGGGTCGGAGGATCAAGAGTTCAGCTGTAGAACAAAAGGAAGAACTTGTAACATGAAAGCTCTGTACTAGCTCCAAACACTCTATAAAAGATCTAGCAGGACGTAAGGCTATTACCCTGGTTGAGGGGGTCTGAACCTGGGTAAAAATTTTTGTGTCATCTTAGTTCATAGGCTCCGGAATCCTTCGTGTGGGAGTCTTTAGGGTTTTCACTCGCTAGGGTTTGCCAGCCGCGAAGACGCCCTCCTACTGAACCAAACCCGGTCTGTAGACTCGGGCCTGTCAGGTGGAATACGCCGACAACTGACTACAAAACAACATGGGGTTTTTCATCCTGTGTTAGAGGAAACCCACACGACGCACTTCCAAACTCGGAAGCTGGGAGTGATATCACATTTAACTCTAATCAAAGATGTACTACTTTGCCTATAGCATCACTTGGCTTATTGTTCAACTAGTGCACTTCCTTAGGCACACTAATAAGCCAACAAAACAGAACATTTGGCTAACCGTACTCTAACCTCTGCCATACCAACTTGCCTCACCAAAGGCACATGAATCGAGACTCCTCCCTCGACATCTCGCCCTAGGGTGACTGCCCTCCAACAGGCACAATCACCTTTCTCACCTTGGGAGGGACAGCTACTCATTGGTTACTTAGTTCAGCCTGTCCCATACCAGGTCTATGGTCAGCACGATTTGCACCGCTTTTGAAGTAAGCATCAATTTGATTTCGATCTTAAATGATATCCTATACAGAGGAGTCCTGACTTTCACAACAACCCAACCAGAGTTGTTCTTACCTTGAACTCATCTATCCACCAAATATCTCCACAACCCCACCAGGGCCATGGTTTTGGTACTAGATCTAACTGATCCAAATAATGCGATGTAATGTCTTTTAGAAATTAACCTTTTGGGATGAATGCAAGAGTTTCAAACAACCCAAGCCATAAAATCAGTTCACAAGACATGGTCGAAGGACGACTTGCCTGGATATGAGTTCACAGAGCTGTCCATAGCAGGAAGTGGCTCTAGCTGCCCTCCACTGTTATTGTGGGGATTTCCTAATAAGAGTATCAAAATTTTAATATTTAAGAATTCTCGGATTGGGTTTAATTTATAACTTTTTCTAATGGGGCGATTGCGTAACAATTTTGCTAATGCCTTCAATTGAAATTTGGAATGTTTTACATGTTCATCTATATATGATTATTGGAAGTTAGATTATTAATTAATTTAGAGAAAAGAAGAGAAAAACAAGAAATAAATTTTTGGATCTAAATTCCATTGTTCTTCTTGATCTATAATCTTGTTCTAGTAAATTTGTTTAGGTAGAACATATATTAATTTATTCTAAAATTTTTATTTAAACATTCATCATTTTTTATCTATTTATTTATTTATCTAACAATTTATTACCTTTTATTTTATAAACATATTTTATTTTCCAGGCCAACCCGACCCAATATTTCTTCTAGCCCGAAAGCCTGACCTTTCCTCACCCACACCCCGCCACCGGCCCACCGCCTCACTCTCCTCTCTCTCTCTTTTCTTCTGCCCGATCCCCTTCCTCTCTCTCGTTTCCCTTCTGTCGGTGTTTCGTAAACCGGCAAGTAAATTTGTAAGTTAAGGGGCTGCGTGTTCCTGCTCCTTGAATGGTTAGACTCAGGAAGCCCAAGATGTATACTGGTTCGGGCCGAATGTCCCTACGTCCAGTTTGTGGTGGTGGTTACTGTATTGCTCGAGTGCGATGGGATTACAGTGTTACAAGTGTGGGCTAAGGGCTGGCCTTGAGCGCCTCGTCCGAGTAGGATGAGTGAGAGCTGTGTGCTCGTGAGAGTTCGGATGCTTGGATGCTTAGGCTGTGTGTGTTCGAGTTTGATCAGATTGGATCGGCCCGAATCGAATGCCCTTCCCTGAGGGTCCTGCCTCCCTTTATATAGGCGGAGGGGGCAGGTTACACGGGAGTTTGGAGAAAAAAGGTAGGGGTACATTACGCCCGGAAGTCCCGGTCTTCGGTCCTGGTGACTGACAGGTTCCTACTCATCCCACGCCTGGGTTGGTAGACACAGCGAGCGTCGTTCCATCGAGAAGGGCGACCGCCTCTCTGGCGCTGTCGAGATCTTGGCGCCGTTCTGTACTGCGCTCTGGTGTCGCCTCGGGAGGGAGCGCGTCTCTCCACTGTGCATGACGGGGTGAAGGGACTGGCGCTTGACTTTCGCGGCCTCTTGGCCACCTTGGGAAGGAGCCACCTACTCCAGCATGGCCGTCGTGTCCACGGGGCAGGCGACCAGCTTGAGGTCGACCGGCGAGGTGGCGGAGGTCGCTGGATCGGAGCACGTTGGGGCTCCGACCTGAGGCCAGGTCGGAGGCTGCGGGGGCGCCCGACCTGAGGCCAAGTCGGAGCGTTCCCTGGTGGGCTTGATCGGAGTCGAGGGTCCTTCGTGACCCAACGAGGCTTTGGCGATCTTTGGGCCTATCACGCCCATTTGGGGTTCCGACTTCTTTGGGGTACCCTGGTATGAGTATTCGTCACCTTCCCTCGCTCATACTCTTGCGCACCGCCCCCCTTCTGCGCCGCGCGCTGCCACCTACTTCTCCCCCACTCCCTCTCTCTCACACGCTCCACCGCCGCCCCCTAGTGCCATCGCCACCGCCTCCTAATGCCGCGCCCACCTCGGCATCCCTATCAACTCGTGTGCCGCCTCTCCCCCACATGCCTGCCTTTTCTCCACTCCGCCGCCATTGATCCCTCTCCACCGCCTACCATGCCAACCTCGGCTCACGGCCCCTCCTGCGTCGGATCTGACTAACCCGCGTCAGATCTAGGGGCTCCCAAACTCCACCCTCGCCCAGAGCGACCGGACCTTGCAGTCCCGCCCTAGCCGACCACCTCTCCGCTTCTCCCTCCTACCCTGGCACCGACGATCCAACCGCCGTCTATTCTTCACTTGAGCACCGCCAAGAGCTAAGTGGATCCGTCCCCTCTTCTTATTCCTCTCGTGATTCTAACTCTTAACAATTGTAGTTGATTGGTACTAAAATTGCATATTACTTAGCAATTGGCACTGCAATTTTAGACTTAATTTTGTGTAATTTTATGTGACCGAGAGATACGAAAATTTCAAACAACTGATATTTAGCAAACCCATTTGTTTTGTGGTTTCTTTATCCGAGTAGTTGTACATGGCATAACGTTTCTTGTTTGCTTTATTTGCTCAAATCAACTCAGCATGTATAACTTTCCTATGTTTGTGGAATTAACGTGGTCATTACAATCTTTTTTTAGCAATAGGAGATATGGTGGAATTCTTTTTCTGAATAATGTATTTTTAAAATAATTTTACAGAAATAATACATCAAGAAAAATTACAAAAGTACACCACTATCACTAATTGAAATGGTGATATGGTGTGGCCTTCATCATCTGTTGTGCTAATGAGAGTACTCGTGTAGAAATAGCTATAACTTTTGTTTTAGCTTGACAGATATTCTTGTAGGCTTGTTAGCACTCATACACCAGTTTTCGCTTTTAGGGTTTATACTGTGGAGATGTCACAATAGTTAAACGATAATGGCCACTTGAGTGTTGTTGAAAGAGGGGTTATTTTAGCTATCCATTTGGTGAACTAATTTTTAGAGATTACTGGTTCTGCATTTCGACATACTTATTTTGTAATTGTTTTTTTAGAGACTTATTTTGTAATTGTTACTCCTCAGTGTGTTTGGGGGTTCTAGTTAAATGTAAGTATGGAACTTCTTGGCGGTCTACAGATTGTGTTTCAGTCCTCATTCTCCAAATATTATCGTCTCTAGTGCCCGCAATGGTAGTATGGTTCCTATTGCTGAGGTATTACTACATTTATATTGACATATTGTTTGAATTATAAACATTATGTGATTGTATTGAGTTGTATGCATCAGCCAGTTCACCAAAAAGCTTAAACTTATGAGAAAAGATGAGCAATTCACTTATAATTCAACACCCTCCTCACGTATATGCTCCCTCAGAGTTAGGACGTGGAATAGAAGTGAGCCGTAATTATTATTTTTTAATTACAACACAATAGATTGTATTGATGCATGCGAATAAGTGTTCGATTCTATGTTGCACGGGGGTATATGTTATGACCCACAGAATCAAACAATACTAGCATGTGCTAGAATTTGTCGAGTGGCGTCGTGTGTCGTCTGGATCAGTGCGAGCAAATTGCGACGGCATGCGTTTTTCTGGTCGGCGCGGCCGCGCGGCGCAGTGCTGGTACGTGCAATCTCGAAACGGATATATATATAGGTATATGAAATACTCCTTTGTTACTTTGGGTACACTCATACACTAATTATAAGATACTCTAATATGAGCCACATGAAAAAAATTACAAGGGGGTCTATGATTTTTAATGTATTTTGAAAATACCTTCATATACGAATATAAAAAGGAGTATGTTCAAAAAATGTGCATACCATCTAGATGATCGTATATACTTATATACTATGCATACATACCCTCCGTCGTACGAGATACCCCATATATTGTGAGATACGGCATAGGAAATAATTACTTCCGAGAGTAGAAAAGACGCTTCGTATACATACACACACTACTAACGCCAGAGAGAATCAGCGCAACCTCAGACAGTCCATGTCGGTTTTTTTCTTCAAAAAGTACCCTCATCGTTTTTTTTTGAAAAAAAATATCCTTGTCTTGGAAAAATTTACAAAGAATTGTTGGCCGACACTTTTGCAAATATTATACGCGACGGCGAGATCAGAAGGTAAAAATGGCGATGCGGATGCCGGCTTGGACGCGTCACACAACGATGCATAGGCTGAGTTTATTTAGGCTGGAACTTGAGCTTATTTGGCTGGAGCTGGAAGAAACTGCTGGAGCTGGATGAGAATGGCAATTTTTCGTAAATAATAGTTAAGTTGTAATAGTACCAGGGAAGTGGGATTTTTAGAAGCTACAGCCACACCGAGAAGCATCATTTTCCTTGCTTCTCTCGTATAGTGCAAATTGGGCTAAAAGCTTCTTCTCTCCGTCTGGCTGGAAAAATACTGTTTATTTTGGCTTGTAGCTTATAGAGGTATATAAGCCAAATAAGCACAAGCTCAAGCCTAAACAAATTGAGCCTTAGAGTGTGTTTGGTTAGTAGAATAAAATTAAATAAGATAAGATGATCTTGTGTCATTTAGTTTTATTGTTTTTAGTGAATGAAATGATTCAATATTTATAGAGAATATTTCTCAAATTTATATCACACCGTCCATATTGAAATAGTTACATTTAAACAACCAAATATATAGATAATTTTTTTTAAACTATCACTTGATAGTTGATACAAGTAATCTTATATACCACGTCGGTTTCGCCGCCTTTCTCGTTTACCAAGTCACCTCACTTGACCTCATCATCATTCGTGTCCACCCGAGGAATACAGCACAGATAATCCAATCCCCGATGTCGTCCACCGCAGCCGGCGGCGTCCGGCAAGACCCGTCGGCGCCGGCCAGCGAAGAGCCGGCCGGCGGCGGCGTGCCGGTGTCGAGGTCGATCGTGGAGCGGTGGAAGATGGACAGCGCGACGGCACGGGCGCGGCTGCTGCTGCGGGCGCTCGCATGGCTCTTCTCCCTCCTCGCCCTCGTCGTCATGGCGTCCGACGCCCACGGCGGCGCCCAAGACTTCAGCCACTACCCGGAATACAAGTTGTCAACCCAACCAACTCCGATCACAATTTGCCTATCGCCATCGTTTCAGCTTACGATCCTTTCTTGTCCGTGCAGCTACTGCCTGGGCATATCGATCATCGCGTGGCTGTACACCATGGCGCAGGTTCTGCGCGACGTCCACAGGCTCGGCTACGGGCGGGACCTCATCGCGGCAAGGAAGGCAGCGGCCATCGCTGACTTCGCCGGAGACCAGGTAGGTGAACCCGTGCATGTGGCCATGTTCATACGCAATCGCATGGAATTCGCAACGCTCCAACCTCACAACTTCACCACCACGTCGCACGGCCAACTTACTTCGATCCAACTGTCCAACCACCGGTATATTTGTCTCATTCTGCAGACGTTGTAGGTCGTCGCTTACTTCCTGATATCGGCCCTGTCCGCGGCGGCGCCGGTGACGGGCTACATGCGTCAAGCCGCCGATAACCTGTTCAACGACTCGGCTGCGGCAGCCATTAGCATGACCTTCTTCGCCTTCTTGGCCATCGGCATCTCTGCTCTTATCTCCGGGTACAACCTTTCCATAGAAGGTCTTGTATAGCAAATAAGATTCTTCTCTATGTGACATTACAGCATTGGGGAGATCGCCAACATTATTTCCTGTCCATTGCTTTCTTAGGAAAAGCACGTGTATTGGATTCATCGAAGGAACTATCATATTGATGCAAGTCACCATTTACATGGCACGTGGTATCATAGTGAGGGGATAATCACAGCAGACTTAACTCATTTTGCACTGCAATGATGCCTGCCTCGGTAGATAAAACTACTTTAATTCAAACAACAGTTTAATAATTTACATAGACCTGAAGAACATGGTCTCCTCGGATCATGACTACCATCAACAGCCTTTGCTGCCGGGAGAGGCAAGTATACGTACAAAAGAATGCAGAAGAACAAAAATGTATCGGTATATACTATACACAGGACTAACAATGCTATCCAAAAGATGAGATGGTTGCGCAGCCTGTCCAGATTTTCTTGATGATTTGGCACCTTTCTGCCATGAAAAACACCGAGAGCGAAAAGTGGGTGTTTATGTGTCGCTCCAATTATCCCCATCTTCGTCATCGCTACCCACTGCCTGCTACATAAGATAAACACATATAACAGATAAGTAATCGCTAGATATTAACATCAAGTAGGAAGTTAACTGTATAGGGACAACCTGGCGTATGGCATTTACTTTCTCTATTATTGCAGCAACTTTCAAGTTTCTAGTAGAGGCTCTAGCAGGGGGTCTCATGGCTGTCGGCTTAGCAGAGCCCACTGGTTTCAGGTTGAAGGTCTGATGAGAGCAAACAACAAAACAAGTTGAGAGAGTGAGAGAGAGAGAGAGAGAGACAGAGAGAGTTTTATTCGCCAACCTTGTTCCTTATCTGCTCTAGCAACAAGTTTCTCTCATTGGGCTTTGGCTTATCAGCAGGGGCCGCAAGTTCTGAAACCTTCCGCATCTGCAAAAAATATAAATGACGTTAGGGTAAACACAGGAAACATAAGTACAGCACACAAGAGAAGGCGGTCAACTACCGTGCTTCTATCATGAGCAGCAACAGCATCAACCAGTGGATTCCTTGGGATGTTTTTTATTGAAATTGGCTTCCTGATTAAGCGATGATCTGTGACCTCTGGTTCAAATCGGCTCTCTCCCACTGATATGCCATAATTAGGATGAAGCATCTGAGGTCCAACAGTCCATCCCATCACCGGTGGCTGCTCACCATGCACATAGCTACCCTCATCAATGCCGCTAACATAATTACTTTTATCATCAGGCCACATCACCGCCGAGCTTGGCTGATGTATATCTTCTCTCTCCAACTTATGATCACCATGTGGATAATCTTGATATACTATTGATTCTGCACTAGGCGATGGGCCTTCAGACCAATCCTCCTTGGAGTTGTCCACATTTTGTTCCTGTAAATTTTGACTCTCCAGGCTATTTCCTTCTTCCAACATTGAGCCTGGTGCAGTATGACATGGTGTCTCTGAAGGTGCTCCAGTTATGATAGACTGATCTTTCAGATTCTTATGCTCGAATGATGCGTTTGAACTATGCTCTTTATTGTCTGAAGTGTCTGAGAACGATTCACCATGCTGAGGTTGCTGGTGACGACCATTTTCAGAAACATGCCCTGTTGTTGAAGAGCTCAGCGTGTACAAGTTCACGCCACCTGTGGCACTGTCATTATCCACCGTTTTGTCATCCTCTGATGCAGCAGGATACGTATGACTGGGATGTTCACTACTGTCTGAAGTATCTGAAGACAAGATGTACCGCTGAGGACCCTGCTGGCTGATTCCATGTTCATATGTAGGAAATGGAAGCAAAGGGTTCGATTCGTGGAAAACTGTTCCATCTGTGACCCCAGTGTCACTCAGATGTTCCTCAGCCTCTGTTTCTGATGAAGGCATATGCCCCAGATGCTTAATGTTCTCACACGCGTCTGAAAATGATCGATCATGTTCAGTCCTTGTTATAACATCAGTTACTGCTGTAGATAATTTTCCAAATTCTACCCTTTGATCATTATTGTCTACCATAGAATTCTGATACCTCTCTTTAATATCCTGGGAGGAAACTGGTGCCATTAATTCTGCCATTCCGTTAAGTGAACCTAGCCTATTATCAATCTCTGTGCATAATGCAGACGAAACGGAATTTGTTCTCCTTACAGGCTCAGGCATATGGCCTTTTGTACTCAGAAGTCCTAGGCGAGGCCTTCCAAGCCTCCACTGAAGAGGAGGGAGAGGGGGTGGTTTCTGAGGATCTTCATAACAAACATTTGTAAATGGTTTAGTGGGTGGTAAAACAGGAGAATAAAGGTATTTTTCCTCAGTACTATGCATGACAGAAGTAGAAGTCATTGTTGATGTCTCAGCAAGTACACCTGAATTTGAAGAACACAGTGCAATTTGGGAATCAAATTCAGGTGAGCAATGAGATCCATTCTCTGATTCCACTCGGACATTGCATGATGGAGGCCCATCTAGTTCACCAAACTTGTTATCATTCAAGGAACACGGAGCAATTTCAGAATCCAATTCAGGGGATGAACGAGCTTCCTGCTCTAGCTCTACGAGAAGAACATTTATTGATGTAGCGGCATCTGGTTCATCAGTCTTATCATTAACCGAAGAACATGGAGTAATTTTGGAATTATGACCACCTGAGACATTATCTTGTGAATCGAGTTCCGCCAACACAGAACTGCTCGAAGGAGGGCCATCTAATTCATATATTTTCTCACTAGTCAAGGAACATGGAGCAATTTGAGAATCAAGTTCACCTGGGACAAAAACTTCTGGTTTCTTTTCCACTAGAACAGCATTGCTCGGAGGAGGGGCATCCAATTCATCCATCTTCTCGTTAACCAAAGATATAGCAATTTGAGAAACATGTTTGCCTGACATGCGATCTTCTGACTCATGCTCCACTTCAACAGCAGTCCTCAAAGGAGGTGCATCTCCATCGTTTACCATCTCATTAATCGAGGAAGATGGAACAATTTGAGAATCAAGTTCACCAAAGTCACGAACTTCTGATTCCTGGGCTAGAACAGGTTTGCTCAAAGGAAGGACATCCAGTTCATCTATCTCCTCATTAATTGAAGAACATGGAATATCTTCATAATCATTTTCACTTAAGCCACTGGCTTCTACCGTCACTTCCACCGGTACAGAATTATGAGGAACATCCAGTTCATCTAGCTTTTCTCTAATAAAAGCATGTGGAACAAGGCTGGCAAATGCTTCGTGCTCTTCTTTCACTGGAACAACATTGCCTGAAGGAGAGCTGGCAAATGCTTCGTGCTCTTCTTTCACTGGAACAACATTGCCTGAAGGAGAGCTATATATTTCACCAATCTTGCCACTATCCAATAAACAAGAACCACTATGAGAACCAGCCCCAGGCAAGGCATGTGGTTTCTGCTCTAGTTCCAATGAAACAGAAGGGACATCTAGTTCAGGAATTTTCTCATCACTGAAAGACTGATGAGATTTCAAGTCAGAATCCACTCCTGGTGTCTCGTCATCAGGATCCTCTTTGGCAGAAAAGGGCATCTTGCCTGGTATACCTGTGGCAGATGAACATTCAGCAAGTTGAGAATCCGGCTTAGAACGCACACAGGCTTCCTGGTCTAACCCCGCTGGCAGCACAGAGACAGAACTAGGGAACTCTAATTCACTGACCACATAATCGTTTGAAATATCATTAGAATCTGAGGATGGTTTATTATCAAAACCTTCAGTGACAGCTGTAAAATCCATCCCATGGTACTCATAGCAGAAGGATCTGAAATTATCTTCAGTCATAACTTCTGATGGTAATGGTGCTTCATCAGGTGGAGTTGCAGGTTCCCAAAGGGAATCAGCAAGTGGATACAGGTTCTGTTTTGCTCCTGTATTATCATGTTGGATTAAAAGTTCTGGAAGAAAATCCTGCTCTTCTTCAGAAAAACATGGTTGATACCTCATACTAAGAGGCAGATCAGTCTGAGTGTGGCTCACTATGTACCCAGGATCCATGAATGGGTTTGTACCAAAGGAATCTTGAGCAGATGCCTCCCTCACCAAATCTTGGTCAGCACCCGATGGTTGTTCCAACACCGTGTTACTTTTCAGGCTTACTACTGCACCATCCTTGTCCAAATTACACTGACACGGAACTTCCGCACTAAGACTGGTCTCTTCCAGCAATTCCTCTTGACAAACGGATTCTTCTGGAAAATGCAATGATGAAAGATATTGAACATCATCACCGGCACCAAATGTTTCACATGTAGTTTCTGATTCAAATAGCCAGGAAAGATTGTCTGTTTGCAACGTACTTTCCTTAAAGATATGTTCTCTTGATTCATCTAGTGATCCAAGATTTTCATTAGTAGCTTCAACTGTTTCCAAGTCTTTCCTGCAAGGAGAACTGGATTGTAATTGTACATCAAGCCTAGAGTTTTCCTCCCTGGAATTTGTACCCAGAACCTCTGCTTTCTCAGTATATTTGGCACCATCAGTACACCCCTCTTCACAAGGTATCAAGTTATCTTCAAAGCTGCTAGTAGTTGGTTCTTCTGCAACCTCAGCATCAACCAGAACTTCACCACATGACACAATTTTTCCAATTTCAGTCGATTCACAGTGTTCCACATAGGAACTACTGGTGTCAAGTAGAGAGGCAGTACTAGAAGCAAGTGGAGGACCAATCAACAATGGTTTTGTATCATCATTCAAAACACAGGGAGAGGGTACCAATGACTCGCCTACGTGAGCTTCTGTGTCATCTTGAGGAGGTGATACAGATTCAGTGAGTCCTGGAAGCTCTTGAACATTAGAGAAGTCCCTGGGCACAATAGATGCTTGCACAGGATCCTCTTTATGCATGTTGAGCCTAGTTGAACAAGGTCCTTTTCCTAGTGCGACTATTTCTTGATTCTCTGCAACATGCTTATATAGATCGCCGTCTGGTAAAGAGTGCAAATCTTCAATAATTCCATCATCATGTGATTCATACAATGGATTATTCAGCATGCTTGAATGGATTGGTGCAACTCCTGAATCAAGCTCTATAAGAGTAATGTTCCATTACGCCAAACATTTAAGTATATCAAGGTGTTGAAGAAAGAAAAAAATGAACGATTGACTTACCATCAAGATGCCCATGGATATCATCAAGATCCAAACCAGTTGGTGTTGTATTCGCAACAATTTCTTCAGGAACTGCAACATTGTCCAACTCCAAGTCATTCATATGAATAACAGGGCCCATGCCTGGCAGTGATGCAAGTTTGCTAGGTGAAGTGATTGCATCTAGAGATGTGCCTTCTTCAAACTGTTTCTTGAACTGTATTTCTTCTTGATTGAGTATGGTAGGGTGGAGCAACAAATCATCAGGATTCCCAGCCTTGATTTCTTCGTCATCTTGTGAAACATCATTAGGTTTGCCAAATATCATAGAAGGACGATCTAGCACAAAGTTTTTGCCATGCTCCAGTAAGCGACATGCTTTTTCAGTGTAATCATTACTACTGATATCCAAACCTGACATGTCAACACAACTATGTAGGTCAAGGAAAAATAAAGAGAAAACTATATCTGAGCAAAGTTGGATTCATCCTAACATATAAGACGAAGGTTTATCAAAAGATTTGATACTGAAGAGGTAAGAATTACCATCAAAGCCACTATATCTCTGGGGTGACTGTTTACCAGAACTATGGGCAACAGAAGCATGATAATCATCAGAAGAGAGATAAACCGCCTCTGGGTTTTGTTCACAACTGTTGAGATTATCATTAGTTTCAGAGTTACCGTTGTCATTAGAGTGTACACTGGATGATGAGCTGACATCTATTAGGTCAACGTCATTAAAAGCCTCTTCACCGTTGGTCCAATCAACATCACTCAGTAGTCTGCAAGAAAGTGAATCAGAGTTTGGATCTTTTGTGGCTGGCACTGCAGAAGGAGAAGAATCACACATCAAATATGAGTCCACAAAGGTTGGTTCTCCACCATTGCATGAATTGGCCAATCCTGATGATAAGTCTACTGCAGGACAGTTCAATTTATCCTCTTCCATTTTGGCACTGAGGTCCCTTTCAGTTTTCATTTCGTCACTCTTGAAATCTGGACCTTCCTGTAACTTTTCTGAGGTCGAGAAAATGCCATTTTGTTCCACAAGAGATCTCTTACAGACCTCTTCCACTTCAGCAGGTCCATGTGCTGTCAGAAATTGTCCATCGTCTGCCTCCAGGGAAACTGATCCATTAATGGGTGTAGATGCAGTCTCCACAGTATCATATTCATTTATTGGAACAACCTTAGTCAGTTCAAGTTTAGCAGAAGACTGAGCACAAGCACTGAAATTGTCTAACTCTCCAAATGAAGATGCTGTTTCACTTGAGTCAGTTGACCTAAATTTTGCAGGGTAGTGTCTTGCAGAATAGTTGGACAAGATTTTTTGCTGTGATGAAATTACTTCTTGCAGTTGCTCCCTGCAGATTCTGCTAATAGTTTTTTGATCAGAATCCTGTGGACGCCTGGATTTCAACTTTGTTGTCCTTGGTGGAACTTTTCTAGAAGCTCGATCCTTTGAGGTAGTACCGTGAGACCTGTAGGTTTTGCACAAAATAGTATTATATAACCAGATGGCAAATCCAGTCTAAAATCTTTTCTAAATAAATTTCCTTAAGTTTGTTGGTTGCTTTTGGTTAATCTTATGCATATCACCAATCCAATGCCGCTGAACTTACTCAGAGTTGGCAACAAGCAAAGATTCAAGTGTTTCCCCTTTCCTCCAGCGCATAGCCTTTTTCTGAAAGAAAAGACATAAGTTCCTGAATTCAAGGAAATTGTTCTGGTTGACAAATATTAAGGGACCACAAAGATGTAGATATGTTTAAAGAGGACAAATGATATGAAGATCAAGGGATGTACCCAGGGGAAAGAACAGGAAATAATTATACAAGTACATAACATTTTTTTGGGGTGTTCCAGAAAGCAACTAGATCTTGGCAAGTTTTTTTAGGGGAATCATGGCAACAATTGAGAATATATTACTTGCCTTAATTTTACGGGGCTTCTTTTCTATTACACCATCTGTATCTATCATGTTGGAGGCATGTTCCATCTTGAAGAAAGAGGGGTCTGAATATCGTTTTAAGGATGCCCCAGCACCAGCAACATCAAACCTGAAGAACGATACTGGTATGTAATTGACAACAACACATTCATAGTTGGTCCTCATAAAAATAGAAAAATAGAACATCTTCGTACTTATCCAATGTGAATAAATGTGGTGGACCATGGCATTCTTCGTATGAATCCAAAATGAAACGGGGCATATCTCCTTGTGTGAACATATTCTGATTAAGCTGAAGATTTGCATGCCACTCAACACCTACAACAGAATGTAGCAAGAACTTTCAAAGTAAGAACCGTGCCAGAAGAAAATAACAATCAGATCATGCAATTCATTTTCGACTAACCTTCGTCATGTGGGTAATTCGAATGGTCAATCTGGGATATAATTGCCCTCTGAACTGCAGGAAATTCTGCCTCCAGCTGCTGCAATCGAAGCATTAAACCATGCCCTCTAGAAGCAGTGGCCATCACATCTTCATGCAGGTCATGAAAAATTTCTGCTGCAAACCTTTTGCGCAGAGAGGGAAACACAAAATTTCTTTAGTACAAAGGGAAACAGTGACATGTTCACTTTTGCAATACTGCTTTAATACCAATATTAAGAAATGGATGCAAAGCATTAGTAATCAACAACATACACATCTATATTGCACAAAATTCGAACAAAACTGCATCCTACAGAACTTAAAGAAGCAAACTTAACAAGGAAACCTGCTAAAAGCCAGTAGAAGTGTCCGAATGGCAATTCACGTTCATTACTTGCACTGAGAACACGATAGAATAGAAATATTCCAACAAACGACTCTAGTGTTACGAAATACTGACATTCAGTGCTTGACCAAAATTATGTTGAAAACAATGTAACATCTGGAAATTAAGTTGAAAACGCTATAACATGGGGAAATTAAGTTGAAAACACTATGACATGTGAACCATGGGCAATGAGAAGACCAAAAAGGCTGATATTATTAAATTCAGAGCTCCTATGCTAATCAATTCCTTCCACAAATATTGAAGGCTCTCTCATCTTACTCACAAGAATTTCGCAGGTGCTATGCCTTTTCGCACTTCTCTAGACAAAATCCCCAATTTTGATGCAAATTCTTCAGAAATAGAACGAACAAGGTCAAATACAGTTCTCAAACTCCAATAACTAGCTGCAGAAAAAGAAAGGTAGTGTATTCCTAGTTTCTACATCAACTCATTTGCATTGCCTACCAAATTTTGACTTCCAAAAATACAAACTCAATGCACCCAACTCATTTGCATTGCCTACCAAATTTTGACTTCCAAAAATACAAACTCAATGCACCCTCTAATGTCCAAAATCCATTCCTATATTAAAATCAGCTAGCAATTGCAGCATGCAAGAGTAAGCATTCTCCTGGAAGCCGCAAAGCGTGCAATAAAAGGCCAAAAAAAAAACAATTTCCATATTGGCCCGGCTAACTATCCCGAAAGGGAGGGGATGCAAAGTTAACTCGCATCCTCCAATTTAGGAGGAAATTAAAATGCCACTCCCTTAAATCATCATAAAAAAGTTCAAGGACGACACACGTGACCAACTTGGACTAAAAATTCTTCAATACACCCCTCAACGCCCCAAAATTTGCAGCAAAATGTTGCAGATGAAGCGAATTTTCCGACCAATGGATGCCCTAAAATTGAGAAAATGAGCCCAACTATTCGCGCAGAACACCCAGAAACTTCGACTTAAAACGTAACTAAAACCATCAAGTTATCTACACACAAACATCCCAAAAACAGCAAAAACAAAGAGGCGTCAAGTATCACCCTATGTCCCCATCACATCGCAATCGGCCGCCACAGAACACGTCCAAAAATTCCAGAATCACACACGCTGCGTACGCCGCGGCGAGACCACCCACTCAACTCAAACCCTAAGTATCCTCGAATAAAAGCGGAGCCAGCAGTACTCACTCCGCGAGATCCCCGAGCTGGCGGAGCACGCCGACGAGGCCGGCCATGGCGACGCCCTCGAGGAGCGCCTCCGGATCATCCTTCTCCCCCGAGTACAGCTCCGGATCCGACAGCCCGTATTCGTTCCGTATCTGGTACCGTATCATCTCCGCTCACCGCCGGTCCGCCGCCGCTCCCTCCCGGAGCCTTCAGGTTTCCGCCATTGGAGCGTGGCGCCTCCTCCGCCTCCACTAGCCTGGAGAGCACCAGCTCAGAGGGCGCTCGCTTTCGCGGGTAGATTTGCGGGTGGCTTTAGCGCGTGGATGAATAGGCGAATCGAGTGAAGAAGAGGGGTGAGCGTAACGAGATTTATACGGCTACGCGTCAGAGAACACATTCTAATTTTCCTCGGCGCATCCCTAGCCTCGCTGACCTGTGGGCCCTCGCTCTCATGGCCCGAGAGATATTCTTTAATTACTCCCACCCGTGGTCGCCCAAGTTCACTCCCTGCAAGGTGGGGCCTCCTGCAGGTGCACCACGTGGGGCCATACGGTCATTCGACGCACGAGGCACGAGGTGGCGGGTGTTGGGACCAGAGCGCTTCTGTACGTTGTTTAGTACGAAAATTAATATATGGGGTTAATGCGTTAGTTTAGGTTTTGACGGTGGGGGCCAGGGCTGAATCCTGCTGAGCTGGCAGGAGGTGTCGCTAGCTCCTTCTCTGATTACACGTAGTTGCCGCTTTAGATGTTGATACGGCCTACAAACCACTAATTTCTATTATAATATATTTATAAAATCATAATATTATGATAGTATTTTTTTAAGACAAATCTACCTATATAATTTTTATATATTCAATTAAACATTTAAAAAGATACTGATAAATAAAATTTTAAAAGTGTAACTATGTTTTTGACGGGAGGTAGTAGTTATCCGGTCCTGTCCAACCCGTTAGGGCGATCAGACGTAGACGCTCATTCCTCTCTCATCCGATAAGTCGGCAACTAGTAAGTGCGTTTGGTGAGGTCGTCCAACATCTATGAACCAAGAAAGGCGAATCAGAATTCAGATTAACATCGCTAGTACACCATGCTCTAATGACATGTGTACGGTCATTAGCGCAGACAGAGTGCATTGCTATGGACAATACTAGTTGCTCCGCTGGCCTGTGCATTGCTATGGACAAAAGAAAAATTGGGACAGGCAAGGATTTTACCAAAGAGAGGAAATCTTTTTGAAAAATCTTAAAAAGAAATAAACAAAAGGTAGTGATTTTCTTTAAAAAAAGTAAAAATTGGGAAAAAAATTAAAAAGCTATGGCTCTCACAACGTAGTTTCTACAGTGTCAAATGGGCTCGTGGCGAGTGGACGCTCGTGGAGCCGAACATCACCAAGAATCTGTAGTTATGCTATGAGTAACTCCTCAAATGGATTCATCATTTTCACATGGAGAGAGGGGAAAATAAAAAAATAAAAAAAAAACTACATCACAATAAGAAAAACGTAGAAAATATCGTAGCAGATTTTCACTAGAAAACACAAAAAAACACTCCTCAAGGAGATTTGAATCCAAATCTGCCATATAAATAGACTCTAAATATTCTGAAATCCATGGAAGTGGATATGAAAAAATCAACCGTAGTTTCACCTAAAATGAATCAAAAAGAAAAGGTAATTGGATTTCATCATTTTAAGTGATTCAAATCCAAATCCGTTCTATGTAAATAGACTCTAAATATTATAAAATCCGTGGAGGTGAATATGAAAAAATCAACCAAAAGTGTAACCTAAAATGAATAAAAAAGAAAAGGTAATTGGATTTCGTCATCTTAACATAAAGAGAGAGTATGAATAAAAAGAACAAGTAATTGGATTTCATCATTTTAACATAAAAGAGAGTAAAATAAATGAGAGATTGCTGACATTCAAAGTCTATCCTCCGGACCCACTGTCGTGTGCTCTAACCAATTGAGCCACGAAAGCTAGCGTTTTCATTTGCCGTTTTTATAATTTTTGTAGATTTTTTTTTAGATGAAGGAAGATTTTATTAATCTCAAAAACATTACATTAAGATGATGCAAGTTCTTAAAATTTCTCCCGGACTTTGCTTAACAAGAAGCACACAGCCCTTAAACAAAACAAAAAAGAAAAAAAAAGAGAACGCGTAATAATCTGCGACTCTGGATTTCCAACATTTCAGGAGCCACAATCCAAGCACCTCGGATTTCCAACATTCGGCGCCACCACCAAGAACACCGTGGCTATTTGAATCATTGCCCCCAAAATCTTGAACGCGAGCACGGACTCCATACCGTCCATGACCACCAACTTGAAATCTTGGGGACGAAGACCACCACGAGCAAGACAAATTAGACCACCATAGCTGCGACCATTAAATCGATCGCCACCAATGCCATTGTTCCACCGCTATGACTGCTTTTAAATTGATTCTAAAGGATCGTCACCCAATATCCCGCACATCCGGTTGCACATCGTCGAGATTGGACTCAGAACAAGACCAGTATTGCTGCAAGAGGACTGGAATTTACCTTCGGCAAAAGGAGCCGAAAATCTCCGCAACAAATACATCTTCTCCAAATTAGAAGAATTACAGTGTGGAACAGACACGTGGCACAAGAGCAGCCGTCTGGCCTTACCTCTCCAATAATATTGATATAAATAGATACTCACATTTGGCATAAGAGCTAGTTTAGTTTAGTTGTCCAACTCATGCTATTTAAAGAGTAGTACCAAGCTCATGTGAACTGTACGTTTCCAATTAAGTTTTGGCTGGAATAATCAGAGCGCATCCAATCGAAAACGGTACCTAGAGCCCTACAGGGCCTCGAGCTTAACCATCGAGTTGTCGACCTTCATTCCCTGATAAACAAGAAGACTGTTGCTTGGTATTGGTGTGTCGGTCATAGGTATATAGTACAGTCCTTCATGCATTAAAAAGATGATATTGGTTTGGTTTTTTTTCCTCCCGGGGGAATACGGTTGCCTTTCGCTCGAACATGTTGTCGGTGTTTCGGAAACCGGCAAGTAAAATTTGTAGGTTTAGAGGGGCGACGCGCTCCCGCTCCTTGAATGGTTAGACCGAAAGAGAAAGGGGTCAGGATGTATCTTGGTTAATTTAACGTCCTACTCCATCTGTGGGGTGATCGGGTGTTATTACGAGATCGGGCGAATTCGCCGGGTTACAAGCGGGGGCGAGTTCTTGAAGGGGGCTACTTGCGACTATCGCTTGGTCGTGTTGTGCTAGTGTGCTCGGTTCGATCGCGCCTGCTCCGGAGGGCCAAACTCCCCTTTATATAGCCCAGGGGAGCGGATTACACGAGAGCATGCGTGGAAAAAAGAAAGGGGTTCCCTACGCCTAGGAGTCCGCCTTCTGCCTTGGTGTCTGGTCGCCGGATGTGACTTCTGATGGGTTGGTAGAGGCGCAGAGCGGTGGAGCGGCCCGTCCCTCCGGGAAATGGCGCACCTGCTCCCTGTGCTGCTGTCAGGTGCTGACGTAATGGGGCGCCGTCCATCGGAAATCGCCTGGGGAAGGCGCGTGGCTCCCCATTCCGCTTGGTCATGTTGAGCCGCCACGCGTGGCGAGTGACCGTGGCGAGGATCTTTTGGTGATTTGACGTCTGCTGCCGTCGCCGTAGTTTGCGGGGGGCTCGGCCTTCAGTAGGTGCCGAGCTGTCTTCTGAGGTTGCCCTGGCCGGGAATCGGGCGCCCTTAGGGAGGACCGGGCGGTCGGCCCCCCGTTGCTCGAAAAGTCTTTGCTGAAGCCGACCCGTGGCGCCGGTCGGAATGTCCTTCAGCGGCGGCCTGGTCGGGAATTATGGGCCCCCGGGTCGAGGCCTGCTTCCGAGGCCTTGGTGCGGGGGTGGCCCGTACGTGGTACGGAGACGGCCCATGTAGTTTTCCTGGGCCGCTGGGGATACCCGTGCCTTGGATATCCGTCAATAGCCCCCGAGCCCCCGAGCGGGTCGGAGAGCCGGTCGGGGGTTCAATCTTAGTTGATGGGCCTTGGCAGAATCGCCGCCGTTCTGCGTTTTGGGATTGATCGTCGATTTCGCCCGGGTGCGCGTGAGCGCATCCGGTGGATGGAGCCCCCGAGCCCCCGGGTGGATCGGAGATCCGGTCGGGGTTTACTCGTCGTCTGCGGCGCCGCCCGATGGGCTTGGTCTTTTGGTCGAGTCGCCGCACCGCTACCGCGCCGTTGATCGGAGGTGGCCTTCTCGGTTACTGATGCCCGACCAAACGGGTTGGTCGTCAAGGTTCGTGCGCGCGCGATCCGGATGGAGTTTCGAGCGGATCGGAGATCCGGTCGGGGGTTTACCTCGTGCGTGGAGGCGCCCCTTTCGCGTCGTGATGTCGATGTACCTGTAGGGCTTGCGCCAAAAACAGATCAAAGCGTCCGTCCCGTGCTTCTCGTTAAGCGGGGATGGCAGCAACGTTTTCCACGGATACGCCCCATCCGCAGGCGTGGGACCTGGAGGGGGTGAGCTGACGCGCGTTTGCCATGCGTTGGCTTGAACGCCGTGCTCATGTGAGCTGATAGCGGGTTTGTTCGAGTGGGCCCTGGCGGCTTCCCGAAAGGAGAACCGTTTCCGAGCGGACGTTGTCCCGAGGCGGGCGTCCGACCCTCTGGGGGCGACCCATAAAAACCTTTCTTTACTCGCCCCAGACGGACCCGTGTCGTCCGCCGACCAAGCGCACTGGGCGCCACCGCCGACAGGCTCGCGGTGTGTGTGAAGTATGGTCTCAACACGACATGGGTGATCGGGCCGTCCGCCGGCCCAACTAGTGGCCCACTGGGGCTCACTCTTATGCTCGCCCTCGCCGCTTTTCGCCGGGCGTGTGTGCCTCCACTTGGTGGTCGGCGTTGAGCCCGCGATACTTCGGTCGGGCCTTGAGCGGAAGTCGATGAGCTTTCGCGCGGCTCCCGGGGCCGCGATATTCTCGGCGTGTTTTCTTTCTGCCGCAAGGCGGCCCTTCGAATTCGGGAGCGAGGCCCGAGGAGCCGCTCGCCACTCTGCTCGATGCGAACTCCTCTCGCCTGGCTGCTGTCCTGTCAGGAGTTAGCGCAGGAGCGACCAAGAATCGAGGCGACGTACCGTTGAATCGTCACAACGGTCGGGGGAGCGAAGCGCACGCCGTTTCGGTCTGCTTTGTCGTCCGTTGGTGTTGACGCCTGTCCGATCGACAGCCGTTGCGCTCTTTATAAGCCAAGAAGGTAGGGGCCGCCGGGCGGATCCCCTCATCCCGTTTTTCGCTATGCGAAGAGAGGAAAGACGGCGGTTGTGAGGGAAGCAAAAGCAAACCTAGGAGAGGGTTCTCGCCTCAGCCCTTCTTTCGCTCGTCGATCCTGCTTCCTTGGAGATGTCGTGGCCGGAGTGTTCCATCCTCGATGCTCGCGTGCTTGGCTTGTCGAAGAAGCGATTCCTTCCCCCGCGAGACATATCCCGGTGGAGGGTGCCCACGGGGGCCGTGGTTCCGGAGCCGGGCGACGGCGAGATCGTTGTAGCCGCGTCCTTCTTCGAGCGTGGGTTTGGCCTCCATTCATTCGTGCGCGGGCTTCTTCACTTCTACAAGGTGGAGGCGCACCATCTGAATCCGCACGGCGTGCTGCACATCGCGATCTTCATGACGCTGTGCGAGGCCTTTCTGGGGATCGAACCCCATTGGGCTCTGTGGAGGTACTTCTTCCATATGCGGCCGTTGAAGGGGAAAACGGCGGGGGGTGCACTGCCGGCGCTGATCGGAGGCGCCGCCATTCAGCTTCGGTCCAACCGGGCGTCGGAGTACCTCGACATGAAGTCGCCGTCAAATCATGGTGGCACTCGAATGGTTCTACATTCGAATGCGGGACAGCCCCTTTTTCCGGAAGACGACCCGAGGCGATGCTTGAGTGGAACCGTCCGGCAGACGCGAAGGAGAAACGGAAGATGGAAGTGATCTTTGAGCAGCTCGCGGCTTTGAAGAGGCGAGGTCTGACGGGTGATGCAGTCGTCCGCGCGTTTATGGCGAGGCGCGTGCAACCCCTGATGGACCGGCCTCACCCGATGTTCGAGTATGAGGGAGCATCCGACCCCATGAGGATGGAGCGCTCGGATCTCCCTTCGTCGGAGGTGGAAGCTCGGGTGTCGACCGTCTTGGTCGTGAAGGCCACGGTGGCGGTAGGTGACGTTCCCGGGCCCTTCTCGGCGGAAGACCCCCCGAACTTGGTAACTGAGCAGCTCCTTATCCTCTCCCTGCGTCCCTTATCTCGATTCTCATGCCTTGACTCAACTGTGCTCCGTCTTTTTTCGGAGGCTCGTGGAGCAATCTCCGGGCATGGCTACCGGGAGAAAGAGATGAGGCGGAGGCCAAAAAAGACCGAAGTTGCAGGAGTCCTCGAAAAGAGCGAGGAGGGGGAGGAGGAGAAGAAGAAGACGCTGTCTGGCGATGGCCTGTGTGAGGATGTCGAGTCGACCGCTCTTTAATGTCCGCTGGGTCGTCTTCCAGTGAAGGCATGGACCCCTATGACCCATATGAGGGGTACGACTTCGGGTTGTCGTCGAGCGACGACCTGATGGAGGGCGTCGACGCGGAGGTCATCGTCGCGACGCACCAAGTGGGAGCGCTTCCAGCGGAGGTGCCCTCGGAAGGAGGGGGAGATGGCTCTTCCTCGCCAGGGAGGCCGGCGAAAAGGGCGCGTTTGTTCAGCGTCCGCTCGACGCGGTTAGTTTTTAGTTTTTAGGCCGAACGCGCCGATCCTGCTTAAGCTACTTCTCATTGGCCCGTGCCTTCAGGGATTTTGTGGGGGAAAGCCTGACGGAGGTGGCGGGGGGTGGCCGGAACCGCGGCGCTGCCGCTCTCGCTGACAATGGTCGATGCGCCACCCGGGCCGGAGCAGATGGCGGAGGCGGCGGCGTTGGTCGCGCCCGCAGCGGCCGACGCAATGGTAGTTGCGCCAGTGGTTGTGGCGGAGTCGACCGAGGAGCCGGTATGTCATGAAGCTCGGGCGACTGTCAGCGGCTCGCTGTCGGGGCCGAAGGCCGATGATGGCGGAGCGGACCTCGCACCGACAGTTGCCGGGGCGTCGCCGATCCCCAACATCGAAGCCCGCCGCCATTGCACAACGGGGCAGCTAGGAGAAGGGCCGCAGGCGGTGGCGGCGGTCGTTGATTTGCCGCCGGTGGAATCGGAGGTCACATGGCCGAGCGGGTATTTGGGCGGCTATTGAGGACCTCACCGCCACCATCGGCGGCGACTACCGACGAGACGCGCTTCATACTGGATGACAGGGCGGAGCTTGGGGAGTGGGAATCCCTGCAGGAGGGTTCCCGGCGAGCCAAAACCGAGATGGAGCTGATTCGGGCGAGCTTGGGTCAGCTCCTCGAGTCCTCCGGTAGGGCGCTGGACGCCGTCACCGGAGGGGTTGACCCGGCCGGCGTGGTAAGCCGTGCCCAAGACTACCCCATCTTTTTTGAATTTCGTTGGGTCTTGTAATGATGCGCTGGCTGGTTGCAGCGTCTGCGGGAGCGGTCGGAGGGTAAATCCGGCCTTCTCCGTCGTCTGCACGGCCAGAGGACGGCCGCGGAGGAGGGTCGCGACCAGCTGGGCTCCGAAGTTAAGAAGCCCAAGCCGCGCGTAAAGGTCGGCGGCGGAGGAGGCCCGTCGGGCGATGAACGAGATGGCCTACATCTTGGAGGAGGAGCGCCGATCGGGTCGGTCCCTGAGGGAGAGGGTATCCGAACTGGAGTCCCTCCTAGCGGAGGCCGATGGCGCCAAGGTCGCCGCCCAGACGGAAGCAGTGGCGGCGAAAAAGCTCGAGGAAGATGTCTGGCCAAGCTCACCGTCATGACCGCATCGTCGGCCGGTGAGACGCCGTTACTCGCGTTGACTTGGGGGGTGTCGTCATCGAGCGCGCTTCTTAACTTCTTCTTTGGTCTCCAGAGCTGCAGAAGAGATTCAGTGAAGTTGCAGAGGCGCGACGGTTGGCGGTGGAGGAGCGTGACACGGCGGTGGGGGAACGCGACGCGGCGGTTGCGGCGAAGACGGTGGCCCAGCTGGCGCGAGAAGAGTTGGGGGGCGAACGAACCCAACTGCTTGCCGAGTTGGCGTCCTTGGGGAAGGTAGGCCGGGCCGTCTGCCACCGGTTGCTCGGGGACGTGCGGGGTACAAGCTTGCTTGCGCATCAAAGCCGCGCCGCGTCTTGGGATCATGTCGAGAAGTCGATGAAGACGAGCGCCGCCCTGGGAGCCGTTTCCGCGCTTGTTAACACCATGTCCTTCTACAACGGCATCAACCTGGACAATGTTAGCAGCGGGATCGCCAGGAACCGGACTGACGAGGAGATCGAGCGCTTCGCGCTCCAAGCCGAGCCCCATGCCCGAGTGATCGCCGATCGGATACCGCCGCAGAGCGTCCTCCACGGGATTTACGAATAATGTCAGATATTGTTGTTTATTTTAATTTGTAAGGAATTGGGGTTTTGCCTTTATGCTAACGAATCGGGGTTCGTTTTTGTATTCCTTCGCAATCTTTGGACCGCGTTTAGAGACCGTGGCCCTGAGAACCGCTGGGGTTTTTTCAGGCGTAGGAGTGTTTGATTTTTGAAGGAAACACGAAGAAGGTGTTAACGAACCCCGGGATCGAAAAAGTATTCGTTCACGTTTTATGCAGGGGGGAGTGGTTCCGATTGATTTGTGGCCTGCTCCGTACGGGTAGCCCCTACCGCAAAGCGCTACTTCGAAACCGTAGCCGCGGGGGCGTAGGTCGTAGTGCTTGGGTCGGACGGACTACCTGTTGGGGAGGCCACGTGGCCAGTCGGACCGCCGTCCCGTGCGAGTGTGAATATCGCTAGAAGGCAAAAGCATTCGCTCACGCTTTGAGCGGGAGGAGGATGTCCCCGACCGACTTTCGGCTCGCGCCGCTCTAAACCGTAGCCACTGGGGCGTAGGCCGAGGCGCGTAGCCGAGCGGTCAGTCGGATCGCCGACCTGTGTGGATGTGAGGAGTGTTTGATTTTTGAAGGAAACACGAAGAAGGTGTTAACGAACCCCGGGATCGAAAAAGTATTCGTTCACGTTTTATGCAGGGGGAGTGGTTCCGATTGATTTGTGGCCTGCTCCGTATGGGTAGCCCCTACCGCAAAGCGCTACTTCGAAACCGTAGCCGCGGGGGCGTAGGTCGTAGTGCTTGGGTCGGACGGACTACCTGTTGGGGAGGCCACGTGGCCAGTCGGACCGCCGTCCCGTGCGAGCGTGAATATCGCTAGAAGGCAAAAGCATTCGCTCACGCTTTGAGCGGGAGGAGGACGTCCCCGACCGACTTTCGGCTCGCGCCGCTCTAAACCGTAGCCACTGGGGCGTAGGCCGAGGCGCGTAGCCGAGCGGTCAGTCGGATCGCCGACCTGTGTGGATGTGAGTGATACTGCTTGCGAGCCCCCGAGCAATGCGTGACGCCATCCGTGGTCGGTAGCAGACAAGTTTTCGAGATGGTCGGAGAGAGACCAGAGTCGGAGACTTATCTGTCGCGGCGACGTCGACCCGGTTCATTGGGCGCCGTGCGGGTTCCGAGGCTGTCCATATACCTTGCGTGGCGATCGAAGGGTCGCGCCGCTTCAGCACAAAGCGCCGTTCCCCGGCGAGGCTTTGTCGGAAGTTTTGCCCCCGAAGGTGACGGCGATCGATCGCCGAGGGGTAGGCCTGTTGGCCCGGGATGACGCCGTGGAAAGGTGCCTTGCTCGGTCGCAGGGTCGAGCGAGGGACCCCCAGGGCGTCGAGCGTCTCAACGTACATGATGTTGAGGCCGCTGCCGCCGTCCATGAGCACCTTCGTGAGGCGCTTCGTTCCTACGATGGGGTCGACGACGAGAGGATACCTTCCCGGATGCGGGATGTGGTCGGGATGGTCGGCCCGATCAAAGGTGACCGGGGATTCGGACCACCGGAGGTACTTCGGGACCGCGGGGGTCACCGTATGCACCTCGCGGTAGGCGAGCTTTTGGCGCCGCTTGTCGGCGTAGCTCTCCGGCCCTCCGAAGATCATGAGGCATCCGTCGGGCTCCGGGAATCCGCCTACGGCGTCTGCTTTTTCCTCCCCGACTTCCGGTGTCGGGTCGCGCTTCTTCCCTTTACCCCGTGGTTGCGTGGGGTTTCCGGAGAGAAAGCGCTTCAGGACTTCGCAGTCCCGATACTTGTGTTTGACGGGGTACCCGTGGTTCGGACACGGGCTTTCCATCAACTTCTCGAAGTGGTCGGGCGCCTGACGCGCCTGCTGCTTGTCAGGGCGTCCGGCGGCTGCGACCGTGTGGTCCTCGCGGGCCTGCTTCCCTTTCCGTCGACGTTTGTCGGAGGGATCAGAGGGGGCGGCAGGCTCGGATCCGGATTCTCTTTTGGCCTTCCCCTTATCGAAGATGGCCCCCACTGCCTCCTCGCCGGAGGCGTGGTTGGTGGCGATATCGAGCAGCTCCTTGGTAGTCTTGGGTTTGACGCAGCCCAACTTGTGGACCAAGGCCCTGCACGTAGTGCCGTAGATGAATGCTCCCACGACGTCAGCGTCACTGATATCGGGAAGCTCGTTACACTGCTGGGAGAAGCGCCGGATGTAGTCCCGGAGCGTTTCTCCCGATTGCTGCTTGCAGCCTTTGAGGTCCCAAGAGTTCCCGGGGCGCTTGTAAGTGCCCTGGAAATTTTCGACGAAGACATTCTTCAAGTCGGACCAGCTGCCGATGGTTCCGGCGGGCAGGTATGCGAGCCAGGCTCGAGCCGAATCCGCTAGATAGATGGGGAGGTATTGTATGATGAAAAGGTCGTTGGTTGCTCCGCCGGCTCGACAGGCGAGCCGGTAGTCTTCCAATCAAACCGCGGGGTTTGTCGCCCCCGTGTATTTGGTTATGTTGACAGGTGCCTGGAAGCGGGCGGGAAAATCCGCTCGACGAATCTCCCGGGAGAACGCCAAGGGTCCCGGGCCTTCCGGGCTTGGACTGCGGTCGCGGCGCCGACCGCTGTCCGCGACTGCTGAACAGCCCCTGCGCGACCGGTCTTCTCCACAGATCGAGGGTGTCGTGGCGATCGTAGGCCGCCCGAGACGCGGCGCCAGAGCGAAGAGACTGGGCCGCCCACCGGGGAGCGGTTCTTCAGGCATGCGAAGTCTGGCATGATGGTTCGAGTGAGTCCTCGAGTGATTTAGTACTAGAGGCGGCAAGACGGCTGCGGCGGCAGGCTCTACCACTCCCGGAGGTGCTTGGTAAGCAGTCTCCGGCCTCGAGCTCGTCCGGCTCGGGGATGCCACTTGAGAAAGACATTGTACCATGCAAAGTTTTGGCTGGGAAGGGAAGTAGGCGCAAGCAACGGCTCTTCCGCCACTGACTGGCACGCACTGCTTTGCTGCGTGCCTGGCAATGGTGGGGGACGAGCTGGCTTGGCGCCGGCGGATCGGCCCTCGCCTTCCCGAGTCTAGCCGCCCGCAACTCCAGCTCCCGTTGCTGGTGAAGCTCGTCGTGGTGGACCTGGGAAGACCCAAGTTGGTGGTGGTGGCGCCCGCCTCAAGGCCGGGCGCGGTGACGGGCTTGGCTCGGGAGGTGGCGGCCGACCGTTGCCACGTCGACCACGTTGCATTCGTGGGAGTAGGGTTCCTCCGAAGCTCGTTCCGCGTCAGTGCCCGAGTCGCTATCGGAGGGAGCCTCCAATATCTCGTGAATGGAGGCTGGCGCGTAGCCTGCCACTGCCACGAACCGCGAGTCTGCGGGAGGCGGTGGTGCCGCCCGTACGGGTGCGCGCGTGCTCCCGACGGTGGTGGCGCCGTTCGTGAGGGGCGCCGACTTCGAGGGTGGGGACCTCGAGTCGAATGTTGTCGGCGCGGTGGTGGAGTCTGGCGCCCAGTAGGACCGGTCTGGCCGCGCAGGACGAGGTTGAGTTCTCGTGCGCCGACGACGAAGTCGGCGAAACGGGCGGATTCGGTCCCCAGGCGCGAGGGCGTCGTCGTTGGTGAAAGAGGCCATCAAGGAGACTAAACGGGAATCCGGAGATGCCGATGACGCCATGAGGCCCTACCGGGCGCGCTAACTATCGCTTGTTTGAAACCGCAAGTAAAATTTGTAGGTTTAGAGGCGACGCGCTCCGCTCCTTGAATGGTTAGACCGAAGAGAAAGGGGTCAGATGTATATTGGTTCGGTCAACGCCCCTACTCGATCTGTGGGGTGATCGGTTGTTATTACGAGATCGGGCGAATTCGCCGGGTTACAAGCGGGGGCGAGTTCTTGAAGGGGGCTACTTGCGACTATCGCTTGGTCGTGTTGTGCTAGTGTGCTCGGTTCGATCGCCCCTGCTCCGGAGGGCCAAACTCCCCTTTATATAGCCCAGGGGAGCGGATTACACGAGAGCATGCGTGGAAAAAAAGAAAGGGGTTCCCTACGCCTAGGAGTCCATATACGCTTTGGTGTCCTGTCACGGATGTGACTTTTGATGGGTTGGTAGAGGCGCAGAGCGGTGGAGCGCCCGCCCTCCGGAAGCAGCGCACCGCTCCTGTCTTCTGTTAGGTGCTGACGTAATGGGGCGCCGTCCATCGGAAATCGCCTGGGGAAGGTGCGTGGTTCCCCATTCCGCTTGGTCATGTTGAGCCGCTCACGTCAGCGGCGTAGGTGACCGTGGCAGGGACTGCTTTTTGGTGATTTGATGTCCGCCGCCGCCAGTAGTTTATGGGGCTCGGCCTCAGAGGTGCCGAGCTGTCTTCGAGGTTGCCTGGCCGAATCGGCGCCCTTTAGGAGGACCGGCGGCGGCCGCTGTTCGAGTCTTTGCTCGGAAGCCGACCGCGTGGCGTCGGTCGGAATGTCCTTCGCGGCTGGCCTGGTCGGGAATTATGGGCCCCGGCCGAGGCCCGCCCGAGGCCTTGGTGCGGGGTGGCCCGACGTGGTACGGAGACGGCCCATGTAGTTTTCTGTCTTGCATTGGGGATACCCGTGCCTTGGATATCCGTCACATGTCTATTTGCTTTTGAAGTGTTCATTCCGACTCAATCCAAACTAGAAAGACCCACAAGCCATAGATAAGAAAATACGTATGTAATATAACATAATGTATATGTTCTGCAGAAAGAGCAACGTACATATTGTGCCGTGCTATTCACCTTTCCAAATGGCAGTTTCATCAAGGATAAAACCAGATCGGATTCGGACAAGTGATAGATCTGTCGTATTTGTTTTCGTATTTTTTTATACGGATATGGATACTCTGATATAAATACGAATATGAATAATATCAAATACAAATACAATGCGAATATGGATTAAAATAGATACAATCATGGATATCTATCGAAACATTATAACCTCTTAGATTGTACACATAAATTGAACAAAAAAAACTAGTTTATTTGATCCCAACATTCATAAAGAACATATAATTACCCAACATTTGTATTCTCTGTTGAACTATGTTTAAAATAATAAATTATGTATTTATAAGTTTTAAGCATTTTTAGCTACTTATTTAAAATATTGTTTTATTATGAAATATTGTTTTATTATGAACAACCATGTTTGAATTTTTGAGAAAAATTTAAGATATGATAAAATTTTGAAATTAATTTTTAAATGAGAGATTATGTCGGGTAATTTTTTAATTTTTGGAGCTAGTTTGCCCATTTTAATAATTGATACTTTATTTGTGGATTAATTAAATTAAAAAACATTTTTGAAATTCATAAATATTTTTTGGGCAAAAGTGTAGCCTTCGCTCATCCCACATGCATATCTGGATATCGGCTCATTAATATCCAGATTATCCAAATCCGTATCAAATGTTATCTGACAAATATCTAATCTAACATAATCTGTATCCAAAAATTACTTGGATTAGTTGAAAACTATCCGATCCATTTACACCACTAGTTTCATCCATTGGTATATACACATACAAGTAGGATCAGGGTTTGAAATCTTGTTTTCGGTTGACATCTCGGGGTGGGTGAAATCCGAAAATTCGCAAGAAATCTCGAAATTTCACACAAATCCCAGACAAAATACGAAAACCAAAATTCAAAACCGGTTTTTTCAATCGAGATTTTCAAGATTTCACCAATAAATACAAAAATCTCACCAAGATTTTGTTAAAATTGGACCGAGCAAAAAATGGTAAAAAACACATTGTAATTTTTTGTGGATGGTCTTGACACATCATTAATATTCTCATAAAAAATAATACCATGATAAAGTCTAACAAATTTTTAAAATTCTGACAGTAGTATTGTCTTGATAGAAAGTTGATCGATAAATTTGAACCGAATGAAAAATGGAACAGATCATGTTATAAAATTTTGCATTTTTTGGATGATCCTAATGTATCAATCATGTTTTCATAAAATTTTTAGATGATGATCAAACATCAATAATTTTAAAAAAATTATGAAAGTACTACTGTCCTAATAAAAACCTTACCAGCAAAGTTCAACCGAATGAAAAATGGTACAAATAAGTTATAAATTTTGAAAGTATTTTTTGCATATTCTCGATGAATTGTCAATGTTTTATAAAATTTTTAGATAATGATTAAGCTTTAATGATTTTCACAAATTTTGAAAGTGCTACGTCCTGATAAAAGCCTTATGATCAATAAATAGATTTTCTTGAGTGACCAAAAAAGGTTTACAATTTTTAAAAACTTTTACAAAAGGGTTCTAAGTCAATTCTTAAACTCTCATATAAATTTTGGATCGTGATAACACTCGATGAATTTATAAAGTTCTTACAAAGGTATTATACCATTTATGTTCTTTCTATTTTCAATTTTTGAAATATAACAAATGAAGTTCAACGATTTCATAGATTTGATTAAGCAAACAAAAAATTTTAAAATTTTTGAAATTTTGTAGAAGAGTTCTTGGGAATTATTAAGCTCTCATAAAAAATTTGGATCATGATCACACTCCAGCAAATCTATAAAATTCTAGCAAGGTTACTCGTCTCAATTATGTTCATTCTGTTTTTTATTTTTTAAAGATAACAAATGAATTTAAATTATTTTAAAATTTTTCTTTATGATCCTACACAGATAAAGTTTGTATCACAAATTTTTAAGAGCATGATCAAGCTTGTATAATTTTATCAAAATCTGATAGTGTTTCTACTAAAATTATAAAATATCTCAAAAATTCGATTTTTGAACAAATTTTCATGGAAGATAACTTTCTTAAGGGTTATTGGACCAAATCTGGTCAAAAAAATAGAAATAGTCAAATTACCTGAGATTTGGGGAAATCTCGTTGAAATTTCTGAGATTACTATAGCTTTTTTAAAAAAAATTGCCTAGCCAGGATTTTCGATCCCATCCTTGGCCGAAATCCATTATCTCGGATGAGATTTTTCTAAATTTCACCAAATTTTGGAACCTTGGGTAGGATAGTAAAAAAAGTTCGAGGCTTGTGAGCTACCAAACGAGTTGAGCTCAATACTTGTGAGCTTCATCAATCCGAGTTCGAATAGCTCATAAGCCTAATAAAATCATGAATTACTTGTTAAATATTACTACATATTAACTCTTATCGAGCCTACTCGAGGCGAGCTCAAGCTTAAGTATTTTTTACTACTAAAATTAGTGTATATTAAATTGTTGATTGTTATCAAACTTACTTGAGTCGAGCTTGAGTCAGGATCTTGACTTGGACTCCAACTCGTCCTCATCTAGTTCAAATTCGGGTTGAACTTTTATCGAGCTCAAGCTGGATGGTCAGCCCCATGGATTCAAATTTCATTGAATTTTGGCAAAATTTTGCTGAAATTTTGGATTTTGGGCCACCACGAAATTCAAATTTCCAACCAGATAAAAAAATTGAAATTGCTACAGTAATTTCTTTTTTCGACAATTTTGCTGAATTTTTTTTTTTTTGGGGTCGGTTTTTGAACTTTTACGGCCAGATTTGACTGGATTTGGTTCAATAACCCTTAAGAAAATCATCTTCCATGAAAATTTATTGAAAAACTGATTTTTTGAGACATGTTAAAATTTTGGTAGAAATACTTTTAGATTTTTATAAAATTTTAAATTATTTATAATGATTTGAAAATTTTATGTTACTATATTTAATAGTGTAGGATTATACCAAAAATTTTATAAATAATTTAACTTCATTTGTTGTCTTTAAAAATGAAAACAGAATAAACATAATTAGGAGAGTAACCTTGTCAAAATTTTATAAATTTTCTTGAGTGTGATCATGATCTACAATTTTTATGAGAGATTAATAATTGCCTCAGTCCATTCTATGAAATTTTCAAAAAATGTTAACTTTTTTTTTGTCAATCACATATATGTAAACTTCATTTGTTATATTACATTTCAAATATCAAAAGATAAAGAATATAAATGGTACTATGCCTTGTAAGAATTTTATAAATTCACTGGAATGTGATCATGATTCAAAATTTTACGAGATCTTAATAATTTCCTTATCACCCTTCTGTAAAATTTTTAAAAATTTTAAAACTTTTTTGATTGCTAAAGGAAATCTATATATTGATCATGAGGCTTTTATTAGGATGTAGCACTTTCAGAATTTTTAAAAATTATCTAAGCATGAACATAATATAAACATTTTATAGAAACATTAATGTTATATCAAAACCATCCACAAAAAATTTAAAAATTTTCTAACGTGGTTTGGACTATTTTTCAATTTGTTCAAGTTTGCTGGTAAGACTTTTAAAAGGGCAGGAGCACTTTTCGAATTTTCAAAAATTAATGAAGTTTGCTTATCATCTAAAAATTTTATGAGAATATTAGTGATGCATCATAACTATGCACAAAAAATTTCAAAATTTTATAACGTGGTTTGAACTATTTTTCATTCGATTCAAACTTGTCGGTTAGCGGTTTATCTGGACAGTAGCAATATTTAATTTTTAAAAATTCCTCAGACAAGATAATCATCTGAAATTTTTATAGAAGTATTACTGATGTGTCAGGAACCTCCATAAAAATTTTAAAATTTTTGACATCGTTTGTACTATTTTTTGTTCAGTTGAAATTTGCTAAATTTGGGTAATTTCGCCCGAAATTCGGTCCAAAAATTCCAGATTTGAATTTTTTTTTGAATTTTATACGAATTTTATCCAACATAACGAGATTTCACCAAAATTTTAAATTTCGGTAAGAAACCAGATATAAACAGAAAACTATGAGGTCGATTCGTTTACATACCTACGTACAGCGGTACAGGCTACAGGGTCTGAGATGAGTCCGAAATGCAGGTCCAGGTGGGGGCAACCTGGGAACGCTGTCAATTGCTACAGAGAGTTCGTGACCGTTGCTGGGCATCACATGACCAGTGGCGGCCCGACGGCGAGGACAGGCGCCCCGTCGAGACGTCTCGGCCCCAAATAATTACGTGCCAATCCGCCGATCTGGCGATTGGACACTAGCGCTTGTCGACGTCGGCACGGTTAGAGTTAGAGCGACCTTTACCATGCTAACCTCCGACAGGGCAGAGGACCAACCGTCAGTCGTCGATGGTACGCTGCCTCCTGCATCACCTGCTCTGCTTCTCCTCCTCTGCGCCACCATTTTGCGGATTCAGGGGGAGTAAGAAATGGCGGGAAGGCATCGACCCACCCAAGCCCATGCCATAACTATGCCAACTGTCACTAAACCGTGGCAAAGGACGGATTTAACCGTGGGTTAATTAGGGCTGACATTCATCTTTCTATGGGGGTGTTAGCATCTGTATTTAAAAAGATGTAATCGATTTATGAAGCTTAAGTTAAAGTTAGATTTCTAGCCAATATCGATTCAAAAATAGAATTTTATCTTTAGTCGACATAGACTTGACCCATATTTGAACCCGGTATTTATATGTATTAATACCGATTGACTTTTTTTTTGTACCAACAGGATGATACCATGAACACCCTTGCTAGCACCTCTTAACTTTTCATAGAGCATCGTAGATATATATCATAGAGATTGGAGCTAGAACGAGAAAACTAAAGTAACTCATAAATTCGTCGCTGGCCGTAAAGATGCTGAGGGGCAAATTAAAATTAAACCAACAGGAAGCTCTGACCACGTATTCGCATCATCGCATGCATGTACCTGCAGTTGCGTTTTCACCCGTCGCACGTGTGTTGCGACCACGAATGACCCAGAAGCCAATCCAACGTACTCAACCGTATAGTGATCAGTGAAAGCCCTGGACACAAGAAAATCTGGAAACGGCTGCGTAGCGAACCCTCGCGTTGTCTTACCCTGTAGTCTGCAGAAGCAAGCAGTGCTCAGGTTGCCCGATGGCTGCTTTACTACAAGGCACACACCTCTCCTAGCCATAAAATCCATGGAAGACACTGAACTTTTGTTTGACAGAGCTCTAGATTCTAACTCTATTTTAGATCTAAAATTTATAGGCTAAAATAAGGTGAATTAAATTTATATTTTTAGTCTAAAATATAATTAGTCTAAAATATAAACAAGATAACCCACGTAATGAATCTATAGCTCTACCTCCATAAATTTCTGAAGTTAGAAATACTCTGCTTCACGAATTTTATGGATTTAATAGAGCTTAAGTTATACCAAACACTTCTAAGATTCCCATATTTCAAATAGTACTCCAGTCTCCAGGTTATATACGACCGCATTAACGAAACGAACTCGGTTAAAAATAACTTGAGCTGGGCCGCAAATCGCGAGGTGGCCCGGTCCTAACATGCATGTAGAACGGCCACTTTTCCCCTACCGCACATCGATTCCTGCACCGAACTGACAAAAAAAGCGTGTGGTTTGGCTGCAACATTGTCAACTTTCGACGACTGAGCTCAGGTACGAGTTGCCATCATGCTGCACGTTGTCTACCCGTTCGAACCCCTATAGGAACAGCTTGTTTCTTTGGTCCATAAGTATAGTGTACGTGGATCGTGTATGTTCGTCTTGTAAAAGAAAAATATTGTCAAATTTTGGAGTACGTCTACCCATCGAAGGGAACGAATGGGTTTTCCTCTTTTAAGAACTAAGCCAGCCGCTGCTGAGCGAGTAGCTCAGTTGGCTCGCTCGCTCGTTGAGCAGCCTGTCCGTCCGTGTTCGATGTCGCTCGGACACGGTTGCACGTGAGGCGTGGTGCGTGGCACGTGAGTGTGTGTGGAGTACGTGCGCGCATAGACCGCCTGATGATTCTTCTTTTATATTGAATGTCAGAGCCTGGTGATTCTTCTTCGCATAGCCCGGCTGAGCGAGTAGCTGTGGCCAATTTCAAAAAAAAAACTAAGCCAGCCTAAATCGCCATGAAATGACGGATTGCCTGCTACTAATTGCCTTGCGTGTGGACCCACCCGGAACGGACCCTTTTCGTCCCCTTCTCTTTCCTAGGGCATAAACAGGATGCTGGCCGACACCGGAAAATGAGCGGCTAGATAAGCTGAGACTACGCTAATCTTTTCACGCTTTCTCACTGGTCTGTGTGCCAAACCACATGAGACGGCCAAAGAACTATGATTTGATTGGCTCTCTTTTTTTAGTCATTCAGCGGTTCGAGCTTTGATCGCACATGCTTCCACGCAGGATTACCGTTCCGAGCTTAGAAATCGCCCACTGCTGGGTACAGGCAGAAATCAAACGGTTTTGAAGTTTAACTTTTTAGACTTAACGGTTAGAAAAATTCAAAAAACGACAAGTTTTACTGATTTTCACCGATTTTCTTCGAAAAATTAACAAACTAAGTGAAACAATTCAAAATCTGATTTTCGAGCGATTTTCACTAATTTTTAACTGGTTTACGTCACATAAAAATCAAGATTTTCGAGCTATTTTGATTGATATTTAGAACCCTATTTCCACATGTACGTCCTAAGAATTAGGGCCTGTTTGGTAGAGTTCCAGATTACAATTTCACTTGAAATCTGAAACCTGTAGGCTAAAATAAAGTGAATTAAATTTATATTTTTGGTCTAAAATGTAAACAAGATGATCTATCTAAACACTCTTAGGGTGTGTTTGGCAGAGATTCAGCTTCTCCAGATTCGTGAATCCGGTGAAGCTGAAAATTCCAGCTTCATCAGATTCATGAAGCTGAAGCTGTGAGTACATTAAGAGTGTTTAGATAGATCATCTTGTTTACATTTTAGACTAAAAATACAAACCTAATTCATTTTATTTTAGCCTACAAGTTTCTTATTTCAGGTGAAGTTGGAATCTGAAACTCTATCAAACAGACCCTTAATGTACTCACAGCTTCAACTTCACGAATCTGGTGAAGCTAGAATTTTCAGCTTCACCAGATTCACAAATCTGAAGAAATTGAAACCCTGCTAAACACACCCTTAGTAAAAAGGTAAGGTTGATTCTTCTTTCTCAAAGTTCTTTATTTTTTTGAAAAAAAAAACTTGCATTCAGACCTGAGCTAGAAGAATCTAAGATCCGTTACAATATGAAAGCGTTCGTTTAGTCAATTTTGATCACGGAAACCGAGCTGCCGTTGTTAATGATAATATTAGTACTGCTACCTGCCTAATCGAGTGCCAAACTGGTCGATCTTTCGGTGGAAACTACTCCACGCGAGAAGAAAAGACGTTTGTTGCGTTCGCAGCCGGATCCACCATCCATCCATCCCATTCCAATCCAGCCTGCCGCTTGCGTTCGCAGCCGCAACCCAGCGACGTGCGCGCGTGTGGGCGTGGCACCACGTGTGCGCGGCGGGGGAGAGAGATGGAGGCCGTGCCGGCGCTGGCGGTGGTGGACGCGCGGTTCTGCGCGGGCGACGCGGCGGCGCTGGCGGTGACCAAGACGCTCAGCATGTCCGGGAACGACTTCACAGTCACCGACGCCGCCACCGGCGCCGTCGTGCTGCGCGTCGACGGAGTGCTGTTCAGCCTCCGCCGCCGCTGCCTCCTCGTCGATTCCGACCGCCGCCCGGTCCTCACCGTGCAAGAATCGGTGCGTCTAGATCGACATCACTTCCCTCCCTTTCTGATCTTTCCCCTGTATCAATGCGAGCTCTGGACTTAGGAGTTGTTGTAATGCGGCTGCAGGCGTTGTTGATGAACACGAGGTGGAAGGTGTTCCGGGGGCACAGCACGAGCCGGCGGGACCTGCTGTTCACCGTCGTCAAGCCGTCGGTGATCCAGCTGCGGTGGTCGACCAAGGTGAGCGTGTTCCTGGCCAGCAACGACGCCGAGCAGGCCTGCGACTTCAGGATCACCGGCAGCTACCACGACGGCTGCTGCTCCGTCTCCCTCGGCGACTCCGACACCGTCATCGCGAAGGCAAGCAAACCAACCATACTGTCTCAACTGGCTTCATATGTTCTCAGATTGAATTGGTTCGATTGATCACCTCATTACTATGCTGCCTCAGATCGACCGGCGATTCAACGTGGTGAGCGCGCTGCTGGGGAAGAACACGTACTGCGTCGCCGTCAACCCCGGCATCGATTACGCCTTCATCGTCGCGCTTGTTGTCATCCTGGACGAGATGCACTACCAACTATGACAACTAAAATATCCCTGCCTGCATGCCACCGATATATAAACGAGGCGGCTCCTACATCAGTTTTGCTAGCTCCTGGCTTTGATAGACGATGTTACACCACCCATTCTAGCTCTTGTTGTGTTGCGTTCATGGTTTGTCGTCAGTGTATACCATTCACAAATGGTCCAAACACCTTTTGAGTTCATGTGCCATCAGAACTCGATCAGAAGCATCATTTTCAAATGACACTGTAAAACAGAGTATGATCCAATTCAGCATGATCAGAGCACTCTGTATGAAGGCACTTGCAAAACCAGCCATTTTCTGTTGGTCTTCTGCACCAGTTGGGGTACAGTACCTGCCCCGGGTACTTGCTATTGGTTCTTCAAACCTCCCTCGGTTTTGGAGGTTAATTCATTTTGTTAAGTAGTACTTTCTTGACATTCCTGAAAACATAGGAATGGCATCTTGATACAACAATTGAATTATCAGAATTTCTATACATCATTTGCACCTTGCGATTTGCTTGGCGATTCGTGCTTGGGTGCTGCAGGAGGAGATATATGCAAAAGAAAGGAAAAAAAGTTGTGCGAACGATGAATTTTATTCCCGAGTCCCGACAACCTGTCTTAGACTTATCTCCAGCAGCATCCCTTCAGCCTCCAAATCCCTTCGTAGACAGATCCTAAGCATTTCAACGAATTCCCTTTACGGTTCCCTTCAGAAAGGATTCTCTCTTCAATCCCTATACAAAACCCTTCGAGAGTATGCTGCTGGAGATGATAGGAATGAAGGGAATGAATATGAAGAAAGGAATGAAGAAAGAGAAGGGAATAAAGGGAAATTGCTGAAGATAGTTTTAAGCCTACAATATTGAAGCACTACGCAATACCGTATCCAGCCTCGTCAAGAAAGCAAACGAACTGCTCCAGTCTCCACACTTTCATAGGGCTAATAGTCAAAGGATTAACGTAGACGATAAAGAACTTTTTTTTAAAGCGCGATATACTAATTTTGTAAATAATCACGGTTCACAAATATGCAAACCGAGATGTGTGCTCAGGTGGATCATAAGATCGGCATGAAACACCGATGTAGGTTGATCCATTCCATGGACTCGTCATCTGTGCGATCTTTATGTAGTTGGAGCCTTACAAATGGTAGTAGTCAAGTTGGAGAAGAAGAGTTTTATTTCGCCATTAAAATATTATAGACGCGTTCTCCGTTAAAAGATGGCTGGACTGCGACGGTGGCGGTCAGCGTCAGAGTTGTCAAACCGGACGGGGACCTGGTCGTCGTCTATCTGTTTCGTGGACACGCATCCTCTGCCGTACGGCAGAGGGCCGTACTGTCACTGACATGTGGGCCCCACCACCTTCGGGCCCACACGTACAGACGCAGTACGGCACTCTGCCGTGTTTCGTCGTTAACGCGTATATATATATGCACGCTCGCCTTCTCCATCCTTGATTCGTTGGTGTTCCAGTCTGATCAGCACGTGGCAATCTGTGATTAGTCTCAACGCGCGGTAAGCCGGTAACGAGCGGCAAGTAGTCAGCAAAGATATGGCTGAATCGGCGCCGGCGCCGACGGTGGTGGTGGACGCGCGGTTCTGCGCGCCTGACTCGACGGCGTTTGCGGTGACCAAGACGATCAGCGTGACTGGGCGCGACTTCACCGTCACAGACGCCGCCGGCGCGGCCGTCATGCAGGTGGAGGCCGCCGTGTTCAGCTTCCAGAAGCGCTCTCTCCTCCTCGACGCCGCCTCGCGCCGCCCCGTGCTCACCATGCAGGACTCGACGTACCTCATGAGCTCCAGGTGGGAGGTGTTCAGGGGGGACAGCACGAGGAGGAGGAACCTGCTCTTCGTCGCGGTGAAGTCGTCCGCGTTCCAGGTCAGGACCAAGATCTACGTGTTCCTCGCCGGTAACTCCGGCGAGCAGGCGCCCGACTTCGTCATCCGGGGCAGCTACTACGACGGCGCCTGCACCGTCTTCCCCGGCAACTCCGACGCCGGCGTTGCTCAGATCACCCGTCAGAACACCACCGGGGGTGCGCTGCTTGGAAGGCACACGTACACCGCTAGGATCAACCCAGGCATAGACCAAGCATTCATCCTGTCACTCGCTGTGATACTGGACGAGATGCATCACTAGTTACAACTCAGAACTTACAATTGTCGATTTCCGATTTTTTTCCCACAAAAGCACATCAGATGTAAAGCTCAGAAATGGTTGCCCCTAATTGCCCTTTCAATCCACTGCATCGAATAAATGGTCCAGAGTTCGATTTTGGTTTCTGTTGTCAGATGCACGTGCATCCTCTGCCACGGCAGGGGCAGTAACGGCAGGTGATATTTTTCCTCTTTCCATAAGTCGCCATACTGACACACACGACATGACGTGGCGAAACGATAGGGCATGAAAACACACATTCTAGCGATGAACTCCGGTTTTACAATAGCGAGATTGAATTACTTGCTAACCTTTGCTAATAAGGGTACTGAAACACAACAGAAGAGTGTGCCCTCTACTTGTAAGTAGCATAAAAGGAGGCACGGAATGGGAATGGGGCGTACTAATACTGCCTGAATGTGAGGTTCAGACGCCCAGGTCGAAGGCTTGTCTCATCGGTCAACCACTTCGGTGCAGTTTTTGGTTTGATGCTGGAAACCCCATGGAATATGAGCCTTGATCTACCACCAAATATTAGAACATCGCCGGATTCGAGATCAACCTTTGAAGCCTTATCATTATCTCTTACATCACCATACAAGAACTCTGCAGTGTCGCCCAACGAAAAAGAAACGACGGGCAATCCCTTGGCAAGGCTGGATTTTGATTCATCTTTGTCCTGTCAAATAACACAATCATACAACCCAGTTAGTAATAACCAAACAAAATTGCAGCACTATAGCATTTCAATTGAAAGGTGGAGGAATTAAGGACATCATATTAGAAATGTCCAAACACACGAAACTCTAGTAAGGAAAGCACCACAAATAAAGCTGCTTTGACCTTGTCTACCAATATCACTCCAAAAAAAAAATGTTTGTCGAATTAGATTATTACGGATCAGTACATTCAATAGATTGGTATCAGCAAGATGCGAAGTAATGCTACTGACATAAAATATATCATTGGAGAATGTGGTTCTATTGTACCTGATGAAGACCTAGCCTCCCGCTAGTGGTGTAGAAGTTAACAAGGCAGATATCTGGTGACATTGGAGGAAGTTCTTCCACGGCACTGGAAGCTCCCATATTTTGTTTCAAGAATTCATGAGATGCTTGAATGGTATTTTTCACTAACTCCCTGAATTCTTCTGGTATGTTTGGTGGTTGAGCACCATCAAATGAACGTATATCACCATATGAGTGTGAATCTGGATCCCAATTCTTCCCTAAGCACATCATCTGCAGACTTAACTTACCTCCATCTCTGTAGCCAGGGGTATAAAATCCTCCTACACCAACACCAAGTTGCCAGCACAGTTTGATGATTTTAACCTGATATGTGCAATAAAAGAAGTATTAGATATATACTGTGTGTACTAAATATGCATTGGGTGTATTCAAACACATCATATAGAGAATTACAATAATCGAGTCAGTTGAGAAAGTGTATGCTTATGGTATATAGGAATTATGGATAATGCCATGCAAGTTGTGGCAAAGTGAGAAGGTAAGACATTGACAACATAAGACTTCAAAATCATGAGTGTGCACATTTTCAAAAGAAGAAAAGAAAAAGGCGTGGAAACAATTTTTACAAATTTTTTTAAAAAATGTTGATGCTGGGATAAAAATGAAGTAATTGACCTGAGGCAATAAGCAGAGCAACATGTGTTAATATGGACATACCTGATCATTAGGCTTTAAGAATTTTTTCAACAGAACCATCCCAGGTCTCAAATATTGCAATGGAGCTACATCCTTAGAAAGCTCCCTCTCTCGTCTTTTTTCTCTGTTGATCTCAAGTAAAGAACGATTTAACTTGATGGAGCAATTGTTATCACTCATGCATATATCAAATGGGGCAGCTCCTGAATCAGATCCCACAGATCCAGAACTACATGAACTGCTCCTGGTGTCTAGAGATTTCGACAGTTGAAGCGGTGTAGCCGTTTGGAGCGGTGAATCTAGAGATTTCGGTGGTTGAACCAGTGTAACCATTTGGAGCGGTGATTTGTTGCTGCTACCTGAAGGAGAGAATGAACAGGTCCCCTCCATTTGGCGTTCCAAAGACTTTTCATAAACCTAAAAATACAGTTGATATTTATGAGTGCTAGAACATGAGCGCATGAAACAATAAAACAACAAAATATCAGGAAGTCCAGCTAAAATGCGCCTACCATATGAAACATATCATGTACTCAAGTATAGAAATAATCATACATGGCAGTCAAATTTAAACATCACCCGGTATATATGTTCATAGCCTTTTTATTCATATATAAGACTAGATAGAAGTCTAGAAGTAGTAATTGAAACAAGGCAGCAAAATAAATTAGTGAGCAAATACACAATTCTACACTGATTATAGAAGGAAGTGATAAAAAGAGGAAGTTGCAGCCATGCAACATGCTAGCATGCTTCCACTGAAATTCAGCAAACCAAACTTTTTTTCTGTAGAATACATCTTTATCTAGAAATAGAATGACAAAATAATATGGTGCTGTTCCTGAACTACTGATAATATATAATTGGATACGAAACAAATTGGGCTACATTGCCAAGAAGCTCTAGTGCAATAACAAAAACCCCAAGAGCATTTTCGGTCCATCTACCGGACTACAACTCGTAATGTACAAACACAACAGAACATTCAGTCCTCGACCACCTATTCAGATCCTAACTCCAAGTCCGATCAAGAACAACAGAAGGCAAGGTTTGCAAATTTATATTCCCCAGTTTCCGAAGAGACGATTATAAATTCCTCCTTCACGCCAAACCAAGAAGTCGCAACTCACGACTCACCCAGTATCGAACTCTAACCACCGCAACTCACAAGCCACAGCATCGCACAATTCAAAACTCAGCAACTACATTACATTGTCATGGCAGTTCATGGGGGGTAGCGGTGAACACTAACAATTACGAGATCGCATAGCTTGCAACTAGGAACTCAACCCTATTAGAGCCGGCTGCGGCGCAATCCAGAAAGGAAGAAAAACCGGGGTTATTCCTAACAAAAGAGAAGGTTAGGGCATCGCGGCACATACCGATCCGCGAGGGAGACGGGTCTTCCGCCGCGGGGGGAAGGTCTCCCGCGTCCTCTCGTCGTCGCCGCCGGCCATTGACGGAGGCGGAGTCGAGGTACGCGGAAACCGAAGCGGCAGCTAAATCGGCGCTCGGCGATTACGTCTTCTTCTTGGAGTTGCGCCTACGAGGAGTACATTATTTCTTCGAAGTTCGAAGGCGGAGGGCGACGGTCAGGATCCCGACTTTATAACCCGGTTTTGCGTACGAAACCGACTCGGTTAGTTTCTAACCTCTTACACGTGTCGCAGCAAATACGGGAACCCGCTCCCGAGAGACGAGAAGAAGAGTAGAGAAAAAGTGTGGGAAAAATAAAAAATACGCATTTTTATCCGTATATTTTCGTATTACCGTGCGTATATATACACAGAGAAATGCATTATGTACTGGCTGGGCTGGCCAGGCCTTTTGTTGAAGCCCAGGACCAACCAAAGAGAGAATACGTTCCATGCGATTATTCTCCGTACTAAATCCAAGATAAAGCTGAAAAATCACACATCTTCTCCTTAATTTACATGTAACATCCATGATTAACTGCCCATAATAATATTTAGCGGGATCAAAGTAAAGAGTTAAATCGATCTCCCTGTCCGGTAAGTCTGTAGCAAAGTAGCAATGCAGCGGCAGCTCAAAGATAAGAGGTGGAAGGCCGGCGCGGCGACCGGCGGTGGTTCTTCCTGAGTCCGAGCATCCCGAGTAGAGCCCTGACGATGCCTCCCGCCGGGGCCGGCCACGACGACCTCGGCCGGCACCTCCTCCCCTTCAGCTGGAACGACTGGTACGACGGCAGCGGCGAGATGGGCGGCAGCGTAGTAGCATCGGCAGCAGGGCCAGCGGCGAAGCTCACCGGCGTCACCGTGTTGGTAGACGACACCGACGAGACGGCAGCCATGGCGCCGCTCTTAGGCGTGCCGGGCGTGGACTCCCACAGGAACGGCACGGCGCCGGCGCGCAGGCTGTAGTACACCCTGAACGACGCGTTCGCCAGGCTCGACCGCTCCCTCGACGCCGCCTTACCGTCTCTCTTGGTGGATATCGGCCGAAGAGCAAGCTGCATAGACTCCATGATGCTTCTTCGTTCTTGGCTGCAAAACTTGCAATGCTCAGATTCTTCAACTTTGCGGGCTTGTTTGGAACGCAGGAATTTCACGGGATTTCGCAGTTCAGATTTCCTAGCAATGAGGTTGGGCTAGTTGGTTGTTGGTTGGGAACTTGCAATGCTCGAAAAAGTGGCAAACCTAGCTCTACTGCACAGAAGCAGGCTTGGAGCTTTATATAAGCAGTGAGGCTTTGACTTTTAGCTAGGCTGGATTCAGAGTTAAGGTGCTGGCCTTGCCCTGCAGTATTTATATAATTTGTTGCAGGGAACATTGTGAGACAGTGAGTTGGAAGCTTTGATTTGATAATTGATTACAGGCATGATCCATGAATAATGATCAGTTAATGATGCAGTATTATATCGGCTTCAAGGGGAAATGGGAAGGAAATGGAGGGTGGTGTTTGGCCCACTAACTGAAAAAACTTGTCTTGCACAGTACGAACAGCACATGATGATGGGTTAGTTACTTAGTTAAGCCATTCTTCAGAGCTCGACTGGATTTAGCTTCACCCTTTCGGGGTTCTTTATTTAGGCACTGTTTGAGGAGCTTGATTTAATTTGTGACCTAGAGAGCAACGCGTTTAGACGGCAGATCGACGCTGTGGTCGGTTCATTTTGTTTCCTTCCTGGTGCTCTCCGTCCTGACAGTGTCGCCTCACCTAGATGAAAGCAAAATAGTTTTGAATTCATAAACGCTCTCTACCCATACGAGATATGATTAGTATTAGTAAATCTTACTGTTTTTGCATAGCACAAAGAAGGATTATTTGCCTGAAATGATAATTAAACGATGGCTGAAAACAGACAGATGAATTGCCCAACTAACTGAAACAAATCTTACATATAATGGTGTCAGCTGTTGCCTTTCTTTAGTTTCAGTACATGTTAATCACACAACGAGGTCAGTCAATCAACGAAGAGCAGAAATTTGCAGCTCGTCCGTTTGCTGACTGAAGCTTTGTTCTACGCTGATTTTGCCATCCTTGCGATGCCCATCGTCTGCTCCGACGATTCAGGCAATGAAGCCATTGAATTGTCCAAATCACGCTGCTGCATCAGCGTATGTACCCAACCAACATTTGTACCAGTTTCATGACCGGCGACAAAAACGTCTCACCAAGCCGTGACAAAGATCCATCTACTGCATGCATAGGACAAGAAAGATGCCTTTTTTAATGGATTGGCTGCCGTAGTTAGTCCATGTTGCCGCCCGTTAGGTTAACAAACCTTAGTACTTAATGCATACATAATTTCTGCAAGTTCTAATTAACAGGACACCTCCAAGCCTGAACGCAGAGATGCCAGTAAACTTACAGGTGCCGATCTCATATCTTACCTGCACTGTCCGGACAAAGTATACGTATGATCAAGACTATGGGCCTGTTTGGTAGAACTCCAGATTCCAGCTTCACGAAATCAAACTTGTAGCTAAAATAAAGAATTAAGTTTATATTTTGGTCTAAAATGTAAATAAAATGATCTATCTAAAACTCTTAATGTACTCACAACTTCAACTTCATGAATCTGGTGAAGCTAGAATTTTCAGCTTCACTAGATTCACGAATCTGGAGAAGCTGAATCCCTGCCAAACACACCCTATATATCAGTAACAACTCACTTCAAAAAATATTCTTGTCCTGACAAAGTTAAGTTGTGCTGCATAAATAACAATGTACTCTGACTTAATCATATATTTCAGAAATTAAAGGTCATGCCGCCTGCTACCGGCACAGTCGACCGAGTAGTTTATGCGCCTTCGCACGACGGTGACGACGGAGTTGACGATCGAGTGATCGCTAAACCGTGTCAGTGAAGAAGGAATCCTGGTGTTGACGCATGCTCAATTGATGGTTGTGTTTGCTGTGGCCGTTCCGGGAGACACATGTACGATGTGGATGGACCGATGCAAGGTGTTCGATCATGATTTTCTCAGCATCACAGTAATTAAGGTCTAAAAAAGTTACAACAGTCATCGCAGAAACTATCATTCCTTGCATTTTTAGTATTAAAAAATTTTTAAAATTAAATTTATATATAATATAAGTCACCTCTAAATAAATCATAAAACTAGGGTGCTTTAGATAAGTGATCACTTTTCTACTTCCCCTTACCTCTTTTTTGCAAATCTAGCTCCCTACTAAGCAAAATTATAAACCTAGCCCCCTTCCTACAATGGAATGAGCCTCCCGTGCTTACCGTCCGTGGCAGGCTGTAGCTCCCACGCTCGCCGGCTCCTGCACTCCTCGGGTGGGACATGTTGCCCGCTGTGCCTTTCGTGGTGGGGGAGGGGGTATATTTTTTTTAAAAAAAATAAGGTAAAGGGAGGCTACAAAAGTGGTTGCTTCTACTTTCGAAGGTATTAAAATTTTTATAATAAAAATATGAGTTGAGTCCGGAATCAACAAACATGTTAATGCATGTCAAAGAATATAATTGATAACTATACCGTAACATTCTTAACAATAAGTACTTAATTACTAAGAAATATAAATGTTGGATTATTGAAAAAGGATGAGATGATATGTTTTACTAGATTTTCTTGTAGTTCAAACTTATAAGAGATGCATTTGGAACTTCTATTAATGTTAGATTTTAAAATGGACCCAATATTTTGATCCGTGGGCACCTATGTACGATAACAGGGCTATCACTAGCTACAAACTACGACATATTACAGAGCTATTGCTACAGTGGTTGTAGCTAATATAGCGTAACATTTGTTAGAAATAGCACTTATATTCAATATGATGCCAATGGACCAAGATATATAGATATAAAAGTGAGTACAACAGGAAAGCCCATGTAAGATAATACTTATACAAGGAAAACTTATATAAGGAAAACCTATATAAGAAGAGTTTATATCAGATAGTATCTATATCCTTAACACCCCCTCAAATGCAAGGAGTATACAATAGCATTTTATTTAAAAGGGTTAACACTAAAATAATAAAAATCCAAAGTCTTAATCTTAAAGTAGTCATCGTAGCATCCAACTCTTGAAAAACCATGCCGACGAGGGAGCCGAGTCGACATAATGAGCCGGAAATCTAAATCAACGGAATGAGCTAAGCCAATAAAAAGTACTGAGTTGACGTAATGAGCTAGAAATCGGAGTCGATGGAATGAACCAAACCGATAAAAAGAGCCGAGCCGACAAAAGAACCAAGATGCTAAACAAAGACTCTTAATGAAATACTAGCGGTAGAACCAGCAACAATCCAAAGACACACCATCGTACATAAAAAGAATCAAAGAGTCAGAGCTGATCCAAAGAGTCGAAACCAAGAGCCGAAAGCCAGAGAAGCCGAAGCCGAAAAACCAGAGCTTGAGCCAAAAGCCGAATAAAAAGCCAAAGCTGCTTCCGAGCCAGAGCCTAGCCGGATTTAAAACTGGTTGTGGGGTTCATTTCAAGTCCGATCAGAGCTGGCTCTCTCGGGCTAGGGTGACGGCAATCGACGCGGGCGAAGCAAATGGGGGCCAAAGGTAATGGTGGCTAGCACAGAGGACGGTATGAGCCAAAGCTCAGGCGCATTGGGAAATATCCGATGCTGCCCGGTCGCAGCGCTATCACGTAAAGGAAGCCGAGGCGGCGAAGGAAGAAGATGCGGGCAATGAGGCAAAGCGGAGATGGTGTCACTGAGAGGTAGCCAGTGGGTGTCGGCATCAAAGACGGGCAGTGGGCATCGGTGTCGGAGATGGCCTGGAGCGGAGGGTGCGGAGGCTAGAGGCCAAAAAGGCCACGGTCGTGTCGGAGGAAGGCAACACAGCATCACAGGAGGTGGCCGTTAGTGGCGGTAACGGCGGCCGGCGGCCGAAGGCGACCATGGGCAGAAGCCGAGGTGCTAAAGACAAGCGGTGGCGTCATAGTCGGCCGGTGACGAGGCTGGCAAGGACAAGCAACGACAAAGGAGCGTGTCAGTGTAGATGGCTGCCCTCGAAGAGGAGATTTCTTCTCTCGAAGGCAGCGAAAGCGGAAGTACGGGGTGGCGGCTAGGGATGGCACAAGTGCCACAACCGGTAAAACTCGAGAAAATTGTCATTGTGCTACTCTGGACACGTGGCTTCACTCAAATACCATTATTAACGTGGCAATCGTCAAAATACCACTTTCAACGCTGATAACTCGTTTCCATGCTATTTTCTCGTTTTTTGGTGCATTTACCGGATAATAGCATGGGGAAATGACCTCTTTGCCCTTGGGAAGAAACAACCAAAAAATTAAGAGCACCGCCCGTATGTACCAGAACCGGTCGGTGAATCATGCACGCACGTTGAGCTTGGTCACATGAAGTCGTTACAAATTGGAGCACAAAACCTAACGCGCTGAGGATAAACGACCATCTACTTGTACTCTTGGCTAACTACGCTGCGTCGGCTAGGTGCTGAGGAAGCCGACGTTGAGGTCTATCCGCGGCTTCTTCTTGGGCGCCGGCGGAGGCGGCGGCACGTGCGACTCGCAGCGCGGGCACCTGGGGTCGCTCCGGGAGATGAGCACGTAGAGGAAGCACCTCGGGCACGCCGCGGCCACCATCCCGCCGGCGGCGGACGGGGAGTCGCAGCCGTCGCCCTGCTCCACGGCGCCGTCGCCGCGGCGCTTGATGGAGGACGTGGTGACGGACGAGGACGACGGAGAGGCGCTGGCGCCGCTGTGCTGGTGCCCCTGCCCCTGCTTGCCGCGCTCGAACCGCTCCAGCGCCGTCTTGACCTTCTCGATCGTGCACACGCTGTGATACGTCGTGGTGGTGGTCGCGGCGGAGGCCGCCGTGGCCGGTGCTGGTGCCGTCGTCGTCGCCGAGCAAGGTGTGAGGGCGGACGCGCCAGCGCCGACGCCAGGGAACAGGTTGAGGTCTCTGGTGGTTGTCGGGCACGCGAGCTCCTGCAAAAGGCCCGAGTCTAGCACAGTGCACAGTATCGAGGGTAAAGAGGTCATTTCCTCATGCTAGTATTCGGTAAATGCATCAAAAAACGAGAAAATGGTATGGAAACAAGTTGTCAGCGTTGAAAGTGGCATTTTTGCGATTGCCACGTTAATAATAGCATTTGGGTGAAGCCACATGTCCAGAGTAGCACAATGACAATTTTCTCGTAAAACTCTAACCTTAACTTTGCTCTGATACCATGTTAGAAATAGCATTTATATTCAATAAAATACCAATAAATCAGAATATATAAATGTACAAGTGGATACAAAAGGAAAACCTATATAAATCAATACTTATACGAGGAAAATCTATATAAGAAGAGTCTATATAAGATAATATATACTAGAAAATGCGACACGCTACAATGCTATGCCAGAGAAATTTTTTTCTTTTTTCGGTGGCGTTTTATTTTTTAAATCGTCGAAATAATGAGCGAAACGGGGAAAAATAGAGAGATAGAGTTGTAGAAATATCTCTTTCGATGAATCACTTGGAAAATATTGGAGACCGACCTGGAAAAACGCGGCGGGGAAAAAGTCTAGAGGGAAAAGGGTGAAAAATTATTAGAGATGACAACCTTCTTTTGCTAAGTCTAATACTCTACGCGTTTGTTTAAAAAATATTAGACATCGAGATAGGAAATCGAGGTGGGAAAAAAGTCTAGAGATAGAGTCGCACACATAATCCTGGTGACGAAAACATTTTTTCCCGAGAAAAACGGAGAAAGGACCTAGACGTAAAAAGTAAGAACCTGAATGTTACGTTTTTGGACCTGTTCGCTATCCTTAAAAAATAGAAAAGGGCTTGTTCGCGATTTGAATTTAACGGAATGTCCTTTTCGTAAAATAGCGTACGAGGGACCCGAACACGAATTTCGAAGAAAAAATCTTCCTCTCACAAAAAATCACGAAGGACCTATTCGTAATTTACAAAAAAACTGAATCACGGAAAAAAATTTTGAGCCGAGCCGGCCAGCTGGCTCAAGCCGAGCCACCGGCTCGGCTCAAACCGTTGCCGTGGCGTGAAGTTTGCAGGAAATAATAGATGTATAATACCCTTAACAACATTAACCAGTAATTTTACGTTTGAGGTCAAAAAAAAAAAAAAAGCTATAGCTTGACTATAGCTAGTTATTTAGAATACCGAACCGATTTGATGTGCAGTAACACTGACTGAGCGAGACATAACAGCTTCGATTCATCTGATAACTTCACAAAATTGCGATGTCTTAGTTAGTTTTTTTTCCCTCACACTCACCGAGTGCATTCACTTCTAGTTACTTTTAGTTATTTCTAAAATCTTGGTCTTCGAGGAAAGGGTCTGATCATCAATCTGATGCTTCTGTTTTAATATCTCCCCTCTCTTTTGTTTTTTAGTTTGCACTACGGAGAAGATTCCAGAAAAGGGTCCACCTGAAGAGACTGAAATATCTATAAATGCTAAATTTCGTGCTATGCAGCCAAGTTCCTCAATCCTTTCATATGTGGAAGATCATGTACACACAATTACCTCCTCTCCTCATACCCCTCTTCCCCCCTATGGATGTATGTCTGAGTAACATCTTATTGCTGTTTGCAGCTACTAGGTCGTAGGCGTCTGAATGAGATAAAAAATGCTGGCTACAACGTCAAGATTTCTGCTCCTCTGGATGATATCCTCTTTTCAACCAACACTGAACGTGAGCGCATAGAAGAAAGTGTAAGAAAGATACCATAAAATCGGCGTCGGTCATGCCTGGTCATTATATAATTTGAGTTTCTATCTAGCATCTTGTTACTTTGATTCTCAATCCACTTTGAGTTATTGTTGCTCAATAAACTATCAACAGGTGTTCAGAAACAAGTTGGAATTCTTTGCTTCCTTAAAGATCTCATCATCATTCCCTCCTCCTACAATTCCAGAGATAGCATTTGCAGGTAACTTCAGAAAAAGGAACTTATGATAGGTGTTCCATCTCTTGCCATGTTGAAACACTGAAACTTTGAGTTCGACATGTAGTTCATTCACATTATCTTGATACACATTCCATTCCGATCAGCGGTGTCTTAAGACTCTAGATGCTATGTTAGATCATACATTTAGATACACACTGTCTCCATGTCTTGTTGCTTTGATTTTCAATCCACTTGTCTGCTATGTTACATCATCCTGTGTTTATCCTATATTGAATATCTTTTCAGATGGTGAACAATTGTTTTACATAAAAAAGTTATGTTTTATTGGCCTATTTCCATGGCATTACCTCATTGAAACAGTGACGATGAAGTGCACATTGACATTTTGTAGCCTACTAGCCTAGCCTCTACTTTGTTGTCGTTCCAACCATCTTTTGTTCCACTCTCCTCAGATCTTTTACATGGAATTCATGAATGTTTGGTTGTCTGTCATCCCATCAAGCAATGATGAAAGAGAAGTTTCACATCTCGTACACTGTGACAAACTGTAATCTTTTTAGTAGTACAAATTCAAAATTGTTAGCTTTCGTTTTAGTAAATAAATATTTTAATTTCTGAACACTCTTTGACTTGATTAATAGCAAGACTATATAACAAACTTGAGCATTGTTTTGTGTCATATGACATTTAGTAAAGCTCCTTTTGTTTATCCCTTTGTCGTCATGTCAGATCTAGCTGCGTTGAAACATTGGATAGGAAATATTCCATTTTTTGCAGTTATGCAACTTTTGCTGAGATATTTGATGCCAATTTACTTTTGCTCAAAAACAAAGTTTGCTTAGAGATTGAGCATTGCACATGATTTCTGCGTATTCTATTTCTCAACGGTCGTAGTGTGTTTGCAAAGTTATTGCCTAGTGTCATCCAACCCACATGTGAAATCCTTGTTGCTTAAAGTATTTCAAGTCTGTCATAAAACTTGTTTTGTTAGGTTGCTGAAATTCAAGGTATATCAAATGTCAGGAAATCCTCACTACTTAATGCACTTACAAGACAGTGGGGTGTTGTGCGAACATCAGACAAGCCAGGACTTACTCAGGTACGTTGAAACACTTCATTTATTTCTCAGAGTTCAAACAGTCCCTTCATTTGTTTGTGTATTACACTATTACTTTTAAATTACAGACTATAAATTTCTTCTGGCTTGCATCGAAGTTATGCCTTGTTGATTTGCCTGGATATGGTTTTGCTTATGCAAAGGATGAAGTTAAAAGAGTCATGGCAGGAGCTTGTAAGCATCCTGAAATCTAAGGTGTGTTTGGAGATTGATTCTCTAGATTAAGTGAATCTAGTGAAGCTGAAAATTCTAACTTCACTAGATTGTCAGCTGTAAATACATTAAGAGTGTTTAAATAAATCATCTTGTTTATATTTTAGTAAGCATCCAAGTTGAAATCTAAATCATAAGCCTGTAATGAATCACGTCACCTTGCATATTTGGACGAGCTTGGGGTTGCTGTCTCAGTAGCTTATGATAATCTACTATAAAATTCTAAATTTCATCTTGTTTGAGGTGCATCGTTGTCAGCGCAATGAAATTAACTAATTGGAGTATGATTTTATTTTCTCAAAGCATTTGCTTAGGCTTTGGATCACAAATATTTTGATGTTACTTTGATTCTGTAATCGACATATCAAAATACACCACTGTAGATCCAAGACGCCATACTAGATTGTATTGACCAAGACTGATTTGGCTTTCCCTATAGACGTCGCTCGCCATGCTATGAAATATAAGACTCGTTCACTTTTTTGAGTTACGCCTGACAGAATCGCATACACTCTCAAGTCTCAACTGCAGAGCCTGAAGTAGAAAAAGTCTCTGATAAACCCAGCAGTAAGCTCTTATTATCATTAGAATCCGCATATCTTGTGTCATATGTGCACTCCTTGCTCTTTGGTGAAGTACATCATGTTATCGTCTGACATATTGTTGCGTCTTGTTGATCATGGAGAGCTCTTAAGACAGGAGCAGGGTACGCAACCTGAGAGGTGTGCTTGGAAAGTTAGCACGCTTCATCAAACCATAGAGGTTCAAGGGTTGAGCTGAAGAAATTTTCCAGGTACGTTGGGATTGAAGCCTATCTTGTATCATGAGCTAAGATTTGGTTTAGTAAAACCATTTTCCTTTCTGAAAGGATGATGTCATTCAGAGAACACATTCAACAAATACGTCAATATGCATAGAGCTCAGAATATTGTCTATTGAGGCAAGAATACCAACCACCCTCATCTTACATCTTTATCGCATAAGATTAAATCTAATGAAATATATTTTCCTTGTCCCCATTTGGAGACACCCAAAACTTTATATGTTGTGCAGGTTATGGCTCATTTAGTCACGTTCATCTAGATATGCCAGTGTAGCTATGGAAGAATAACATGACAAGCGGAAGCTGGGATGGTAAGCATTCAAGTGTTTCTGAAGAACGCATGCGAATAAATATGCAGAAAGGCAAGAATCAAGCTAGGGAATATTTTAACTTCAAATAACTTCTAATAAGGTGGCAACTCAAGCAAAGCTTTATCTCCCATTCATGTCTAGCATTGAAAGGGAAATAACGCCTTTCCTCAAGAGCAAGCGCAGTACAGCATAGCCAACAGGCCGCAGCTCTAGCATGAACGTCCAACGCAGAAAACGGGCATAATTATGGAGAAAAGCAGCTGACACAAAATCATCGATGGTTGCATAACCACAACAGACTTCGTCAAACCAACTGACAGTTTCCTATTCCATTATGGATAATGCAGTTGTTGTGAAAATAAATAAAGGATCATAAATTGTGCTTAAGGAACTTCAGCACAACTGATTACAGCGAAACGGAATAGTTCAATATCCGACGATAAAAAAACTACAGCAGTATTGCAAAAGCATGTCCAAACTCAGGTGCTCACAGCAGCGGCGGGAGGAGGCACGCAACTCCCAAGCTCAGGTGCGAGCAGCAGCGGGTGCAGGAGGCGCACCACCAGCTGGGCGTGGTGGGCCTTGTCCCGGCCTTGGGCCATCATCCTGCAGGCACATTCAAGAAAAGAACCATTACTGAACAAGGGCTTTGGACAGCACACACATCAAACAAACTCATCAAGCAGGTGATGAGATACTATCAGGCACTAAGCAAGCATATCAAGTTGATCGTGACTTCCAGGATCACAGATATAACTTGCAGAATTGTATTTTCCTTAGTCTTCTAAATATCCCATCCATATCGATCAGCTAAAAACGGAACAGTTTTAACAGACAAAGTGTAGGCAATGGGGCAGACATGCAGATGCAGTCCCCCAAAGTAATGCATTATCAAAAGGAGGTTTATCACTTATTCAAACTACACATCCAACAAAAACACGTGCAGCACATATGCCACAAGCAAGTTTTAACTGGAAAAAGATTATCCATATAAACATGATGGTTTGCAATGATGAGATAAGTGGCCAACACTTGTATGTAGTATCAGTTATCAATTTGAGTATGCGGTACCAAATGTAAAAATATCAGGCATTTCTTTCACAAATGAATGCAATCAGGACGTTATGACTGGTATAGGGATCAGCCATCACACAAGCCTGCAATGCACCAACACATGTTCATTTGCGCTTTCGTTGACGCATCCACTGCAACATATACACAGTGAATGCAACGCCTATAAAAGCGACAGCAACAGGACATAGTGGTTGAATTAATCATGGTGTAATCATTGTCATGGAACTCAAACTTCCAGAAGTTATGGTATGACATCCAGCAAAAACTTTAATTTGCATGTGAAGAAAGGTGTCTTAATGTTATACCCTGCGTCTGAAACGCTGCGGAGGCTCACGGTTCCTCCTGTTCTCCCGGGAACGAACACGGACAATGTGAGCATGGATTGCGCATGAGACACAGTGATGCACCTTTGCGTACAGTTTGGGAAGAACGTAACCTGGACAAAATAGCATAGTAATGAAGTGTCTTCACCATGCAACCAGCAAATGGATCGATAAAAAAAAAGGAATTAGCAAGAGCTAAAGTACCATCATGCACGCAAGCCTCTTGCACATCTCTCACTGCAGCCTGCTCAACAATGTTCCTCACCAAGAAACGCTTGATAGCCTTATCCTACAAAAACATAGGAACTGAAAGTTAGGTATTATCTATAGTATATACAGGAAACACAAAATATTTCAGTGATCAGTCCCAACAATGCATGTCCAATTCAAAATAGTATATGTGCATACATCGTCACTGAAAATCATGTTTTTTCAGTAATACAATTGTCAGTATCCTGTTATCTCTTAAACAAGAATTAGATATCAATCCAATCTACAAATATTTAAGCTACTGATGGGTATCCACATCTACATCTAGATAAACACATCTAAAACATGCACAAAGTATTACCGCAATATAACTTGAGTGAACTTCTACAAAATCCACATCAGACCCAACAATTTCAACAGCGCCACACTGCATTCTACAGCCATATTTCGTACTGAAAGATGCAGATCTCACCATATTTCAGGAATGAAATAACTCCGGTGCCGCCTTATAGAGCTATTCAACATCCCCCAAAACTTCAGATTCTACTCTACCCACCCTTGCAATCAGGACTGTTCACCCCACCTTAACTATCACTATAACCCCAGTGACAAAAGCAATCCAGACGAACTCACTTCAAATCCTTCTTCTCTTACACGGCTTCTGCTACCACCAAAACAACTCGATCTATCCACTAGAAACAATCTTGCGCCTGGGGAAGGGAGGTAGAGAGTATACCTTGGGGCAGCACTTGGCGCAGTTCGAGCAGCGGATGTACTTGACGTGGCCGCGGCCGTGCTTGTTGCGCCCGCCATTCCTCCGCTTGAACGTCTGCACCAACCAGAACCAACGACGACGACGGCACAGAACGGTGAGATAACGACGGCGAGGAGAGGATACGAGAGGAGATCTGAGGCTAGGGTTTCGGGGAGCTTACCATGGTTGGGGGGACGGAGGTCGAAGCCGCGTAGGAGAGGGAGGTCTAGGGTTGCTGCGGCGGCGGCGGCGCGAGGGGAAGGATTAGGGAGGGTGGTGAGGCGATGGGGCGAGGGTTTTGTAGTGCTTGTGATGGGCTCGTTGGGCCAAGATGGGTTTCTGATTTTATGGGCCCCGTGTGTCCCTCCCGGAGCCCATTTGGCCTAGTTCTCCATGTTGGATTTAGCCAGTAGGCCACACAAATAATTTGGCCCACTATTTGGTTTTTAAGAATTTATTTATCTCTCTTAAAGACTCTTTAAGATTATGCAAAGTGAATCTGTTCTGTTGACAGTATACACCTGTTAAATTCTCACATGATATACACACATGAAAATTTATAGGGAGATGGAAAGGTGCTAAAAATCGCATGGAATCTGCACATTACAGGTGGAACTACTTGAGGAGAAAGCTTGCTGTTTAACTGTTTAAGGTGGCGCGACTAAAACCAAAGTACCATTCGCCAAATCATCGTGGTCGACACATCGACAGATCGCACATTCTTTCACTCCACTCGACAAGACGCGATGCCCAACAGCGTCGCCGGTATCAGCCAACACGGACAGCCTCCCTCCCTCTCTACTTCTCTTATCTTCTCTTTTTTTCTCCCGAGTAAAATTGGGCGAGCGGCAGAGGTCAGCAGCAGCAGCAGCAGCATCTAAATGCGTGCCGGACAGACGCTTCCGCGCACAGGTATTAACTGTGGTATGTCTGCTGCCTCGGTGGGGCCTGCTGCGCTCGGAGGAGATGCCGTGCTAACTTCTTCCGACCACAAACGGCGAGGACGGTAGATGATACGAGTCGTCGTCTTCGCTCGTGCAGTTATTAAGGTTATGTTTAAATCCATTAGCACTAACAGTTAACTACTAAAATTAGTTAAAATAGATTCAAACAGCTCAGTTAATAGTTATCTCATTAGCTGGTTCTCCCTTACTAATTTCAGCTAATTGATGGTCAAAATACCAATTTACCCTCGGCCCTCCAATGCAAACAACTAATTAATGCAAACAGCTAATTAATGCATGCACCCACAATCAAATTTCCAACCACCTATTAGCTAGTAGATTCAAACAGTCTCCAACTAATAATTACTCGCTTAACTATTAGAGCTAATGGATCCCAACAGGCCTTGAGATGTTAGTTTTGGAATTACGGTGACAGGGAGCTATTTCCGGAGGAAAAAAATCGCCGGTAGGGCCAGTTATGCTCGGACTTCTACGAGTGCTGAGAGGGTGCAGGACACTAGGACAGTGACGCCCAACCGAACAGCAAGTGTAAACCACAAGCTTATAATACACTGACCGATCGACCTTTTGAGACCTTCTCCTGTTTAATTAGCCTGTCAAATTAAAGCCATCCATGATGCAGTGATAAGAGACGAGCTAGCACAAGGGGAGTGATGGGGATCGAGCAAGCAAAAGGGACACCATATATTCAGTTGCAGGCAGCCTTGTCTGATTCCATAAAGCCACGTCTGCATAGCGCAGCTGTTACTGTGCTGCCGTGTAGTCTCGACTCTCGACACAGAGGAGCTAGCTAATGTATAACGTAGCATCTGGTACGTACGAGTGATTCAAGTGTGCTAGGTGAGGTGATTTTTCCTCTCTTTTCTTTTTGCTTTTGGGCGTCAAGGTTTGTTTGTTTAGTTACTACATTACTATGGAAGAAAAGGAACGCGAGAATCTTCAACAATGAGTATCGTTCCATAGATGCGGTCTTTGTTCGTATCATTCAGGACGTAAATTCCCGAATATGATGGCGTTAGAGATCAGCGGAGAGTAGGTGACTCAAGGCAGGACTCTTTACATGTGTAAAGTCCTGCCTTCAGGAGCAGCTACTCTCGTGTGTAGATGCATTTTTCATTTTTTTGGAATATCTCGCCCGATATATCTGGAGTCTTGTTGATCCTTAAAATTCTTTTCTTTAATGCATGGCAGAGCTCCTGCCTTTTATTTTTTTTTAAAAATGTTACTACGTTACTAGCTAGCTAGGGACATATGCCATAACTCCTAACATGAGTTACATGACATGTACTAGCATCATGCATGTTGTATTCATGTGTGTGGTCGTTGATTAGCTAACACCACCACTACTACGGTGGCAACTGATCCAGCCCCAACTGAGGAAACTGATCCAGCACATGTCAAATTTTTGATTGAAAATGGCAGATGGCGAGTAGAGAATACGTACGTACGGTTGGAAATAATTCGATAACATGGCGTCACGATCGAAGATAAACTGAGGCATTGTTCTACAGATTTCGCTCTAGCGGCGCTAAGGTCTCATCCGATCCTTTAGTTTCGGTGACTCTATATGCTTAAGCAAGTTGCGGCTAAAGGCCTGTTTGTTAGAGCTCCAGATTCTAACTTCACCTAAAATCTGAAACTTATAAGCTAAAATAAAGTGAATTAAGTTTATACTTTTAGTCTAAAATGTAAATAAGATGATCTATCTAAACACTCTTAATGTCTTTCACAATTTCAACTTCATGAATCTAATAAAGTTGCGACTAAATTTCCCGCCGAGAGGCTGGATTTCAACCTTGATTTGGGTGTACTTTAGGTAGAGCAGTACTACTTTTGTAGGCCATTAGGCTTGTTAATAGCGTAGGGGTCTGTGTTCGGTGGTCGTTGTTCAAGTGTTAGGTAAGATAGGATAGACTCTTAATATATAAATAAACTATATAGCAACAGGTATTTAAGTACTCATCAGACTTTCTATCGTATATATCATGCACTTCATCACAATCTGGATCATCCAAATTCTAATTTGCAAAAAAAAAACATATCCAAATCGAGCTTAAAATCGTCGGCCAGGAAGCAAGCAATCTGCTATATGAAATATCGAACGGATGGAATCGGCCCGGGAACGAGAGGCTGCGTGCAACAACCGACAGCATCGCGTGATTTTAGGTGGCGACGACCTTGGTGCATACGGCTCGTCTTCTATGCCTCCGCTAGCGGGCACGTGCTTCGCATCGGTACGTTGAATTCCGCGAGTGCGAACACGGATCGAGGATATATTTCCACGATGATGCGCCGCTTGCTTATTGGCGCTGTACATCTCAACGTCCATTGCACTGTATACACAAGTCCAGGGGTGGAGTCAGCCAGGTCTGAAGTCTTGAGTCTAGACAACTGTAGCCTATAAATCTTAGGATTTACAATGAGCCAGGTCATTGCACATTAACGGATTTTGTTGTCAGGTCTCGAGTCCAAATCTATGTGGCCGAGGCCTGGCTCTACTTCTGTACAAGTCTCACGAGAGATGTACAATCGTGAGCAAGGTTCACAAAACCGACGAAAACACGCCAAAACCAGCGGTTTCGACCTTACCGCTCCGGTTCAAACTCAAAACCATTTCGCAGAACCGTTCTAATTAAAAAAGAAAATTTAAAATTTAAAATTTTGGAAAAAATTATGAGCGGTTTTTCGAAAAACCACGATTTTCGCCAACAACCGTGGTTTTCGTCAAAAACCGCTCAAAACCGCTGAAGAACATTCATATGGCTAGGTCGGTTTTGTCAAAACCGAAGCGTTTTTTGAAAAACCGCGGTTTTCGATTTTTTTCAAAAAAAATTCAATTTTTTTTTTATTTTTAAACCTTTCGGTTTTTGACGGTTTTCGAGCGATTTTTGTGAAAACCGTACCGCGAATTTTGAAAAACGATTTTATAATCCCTAGTTGTGAGCCGTCCGGTCAATGCGAATATGTGTTACTATAACTCATTCATAGTCACGTGATGGTGTGGCATGGGGCCTCGACAGAAATTAGAAATAGGCCATGCCTGGCTCAGGCTAAGAACACCAAGCCTCTGCCTCACTTTATGACCAGACCTCATGTTCAAATTCGACAGGGACGATTGCTAGAGGACCTGTGAAAAAAAACCTAGACCGTACCAGTGCCATAGCCTGGGCGATAGAATCATAGAACTAATTTCAAACCCAAAACAAATTGTCTTCGGCCTACGGATTAGGTATTAGTGTGTTACCCGAGTACAGGCCGTGAGAGCCACGACTAGGATAAAAACGGAGAGGAAACGGTGGTAAATGGTTGTTCCGTTTTTATTTTTATATCTTTTATCGGTAATGAAAATAAAATTGGAAACCTCGAAAATGGATATGAAAATGGAAAGTAAAGAAAACGGATATGGCTAGAGAAGCTGATTTTGGATTCTAGATTCTAGGACGTTATTTGGTGGGTAATTACATGGAACTTTCAGTGGCATTCTCATATATGTATTCCTCAAAATCCACAGAAGCACATATAAAGTGGATTGTAGATTCTAGTGCATATGGGTGTGATGGATTATAGAATCAATTCCTAAAATCAGTCTGTTTGTTTTTTATTCAGCTTTTAGGACCAAAATCTAGAATCTATAGTAAAAACAAACAGGCCCTGGGGCAAGGAAGAGGACTTCGGAGAATGGATTCCGAAAAGAAATTCCATCCTTTTCTTTGCTTTAGAGCATTTGTTGCTAGATGGGATACTAAGGGCCTGTTTGGTACGGCTCCAGCTCCACCAGATCCGTGAATCTGGTGGAGCTGGGTTTTCCTAGCTCCACAGATCCGTGAAGCTGGAGCTGTGAGTACATTAAGAATGTTTAGATGGATCATCTTGTTTATATTTTAGGCCAAAAATATAAACTTAATTTACTTTATTTTAGCCTACAAGTTTTAGATCTCAGGAGAAGCTGGGATCTGGAGCTCTACCAAACAGACCCTAAGATTATAAGATAAGTGATCTAACGGCAACGTATCCTGTGCACACAGGACTTTCCGTGCACACCAACTAACAAAAGTCATGAAAAATTCTAAAAAAATTTGTAGATGTACTTCATAGATTACTCTACCTATGTATGAAGTTTCAAGATCAAATTCATTATATATTGAGATTTAGAAAAAAGAGAAAATTCGACAAGTTTAAACTATTTAAACTTGTCGAATTTTCCCTTTTTTGTAACTCTTGATATATAATAAATTTGAACCTACAATTTTATATATAGGTAGAGTGATCTATGAAGTACAACTACAAATTTTTTCAGAATTTTTTATGACTTTCGTTAGTTGGTGTGCACGATGTGTACACAGAAAGTCTGTGTGCACAGAATACGTTACCTTGGTTAGCATTTGTTGGGGGCAATGGACCAGTGTCTGGTTTGAATATGTTGTGCATCTTTTAAGGATCAACTTGGTGATAAAATTGATAGTGAAAGGTATATATGTGTACCTTAACAAACCCTCATCATACCCCTACTATTATGGCAAAAAATATGTTGTTTCCATCGTTTGAGCGGAAATACACTTCGGCTCAAAAAATATTTTTATGCTTTTGGTCCTTATGTAAATTACGAATAGGTTCTTCGCGATTTTTGTGAGGAGAAGATATTTTTCCTAAAATCGCGTTTGGGTCCTCGACGCCGTTTACTGAAAAAACTCCGTTAAATTCAAATCGCGAACAAGCCCTTTTCTAATTTTTCAGATAGCGACGGGTCCAAAAACGTAATAATCGTGTCCTTACTCCTACGTTTAGGTCCTTCCTCCGTTTTCATGGGAAAAAATGTTTTCGCCACCAAAAATATGTGTGCATCTCTATCTCTAGACTTTTTTTCAAGCTCAATTTCCCATCTCGATCTCTAATATTTTTTAAAACATGTATTATTACTCGGTGAACACGAAGAGTGTTAGACTCAACATCTCTGATATTTTTTAAAACATGTATTATTACTCGGTGAACACGTAGAGTGTTAGACTCGACATCTCTGATATTTTTTAAAACATGTATTATTACTCGATGAACGCGTAGAGTGTTAGACTCGACAAAAGAAGGTTGTCATCTCTAATAGTTTTTCACCCTTTTCCCTCTAGATAGATACCGAAAAAAACGTATTGATGTTTGGATCTTTTGTGAGATAATCCTAAATAGATATCGAAAAAAACGTATTGACGTTTTGATCATTCCAATTGTTTTACACGAAAAGGACCTTTCGATTTAGCGCGTGCAAACTATCCTAGTTCTATCCTATACTAAAGTTGTGTTAACTCTTCGATATTTCTAGTTGAGGGGATGTTGGAGATAACTCAATATCTCTAACTGCCATATCTTTTGGTTTCTATCCAAATAGTTGTTAGTCCAATTCTTCACAACTAGGACTCTTTGGCTATATAAAGCCACCTCCACTTGTAATCTTGAAGTATTATAGTGCATTGTTTCGTGGTTTTTTCCGTAAGGGTTTTTCCATTAAATCTTTGTCTCCAGTTATTTACCGCATCTATCCCTAACAAACGTGGAAAAACCCTTGCGGAAAAAAACCACGAAACAATGCACTATAATGCTTCAAGATTACAGTATGTGGGGTTGGCTTATATAGCCAAAGAGTCCTAGTTGTAGACGATTGGACTAACAACCTATTTGGATAGAACTAAAAGATATGGCGATTAGAGATATTGAGTTATCTCCAACAAACCTCCCTTAACTCAAAATCTATAACAAAATTATTTCGAAAAACCCTAAAAGGTAATTAAGCACTAAGAATAAAAGTGCGTTAAAAGTCCAAAGGACTCTTGAATGAGAAAGATCTGGAGCACCAAGCCAAACACTTGTAGTACTGAAAAATCACCATGGGTATAAAAGATCAAGGCTCTTGTCCAAATGCTTCGATGAAGTGAGATTGAGCAAACCACCAAGAGGTCGAGAGAAAGATCGAAGCAGTCAATCCAACACAGATGTAATGAAGCGGCGAAGAATCTGGTCTTCAATGATTCATAACCCCGTAAAAGTCTGAATCGTGCAACCGACCTTCTCGAATCAAATACTCAATCAACAAACGGATGAGCCAAGACATCACCGTGGTCTTTGGATAAATAGTGAAGAACACATATCATGGACTTTTGGTATGCTCCATGTGGAACATAAAATTCGGCAAATTCCCTACTGAAAATCCATAACATGGTTGTAGCTACTCAAAAAATGCCAAGATGAAGAAAAACTGTTGTGCCATCAATAGAGTATAAATTGCAGTAGACCCCTGGTGTCGAGCAAAGACAACAAAAAGAACGTTGTAGTGTCCACGCAGAAACAACTCCTTCTTGCACTTCAAACCTTCATCTCAAATTGACATTGGAGCAAAACCTTCACTAGAAAAACTCTGAAGAGTATAATGCAACCATCAGGGAGTCATCTAGTTCCAAATTGACGTTGCCAAAATCTCCATAATGGACAACGTTTCCAAACAGTGAATAAACACCAAGACAATGGTGATAGAACACCAAATTCCAATAAACGGTGATGAAACACCAAAATCGGTTGTCCTCAACTGATATTTTTTTCTCCAAAGTCTCCAATGTAGACGATGAAACGTCAAACAAATTGCCGATGATAAATCTCTTATGAATACCGCCAATAATAGGTATGAAAGCCTGAAATTTACGCATGATATCCCGCCAATAATGAGCACAAAATAATAGGTATAGAAAACCTGAACTGTGTATGAATATCCGCCAATAATTGCGTTGCAAAGAGATCCCATATTTTTGGCACTAGAACATCCACGAGATAAAAACAATTTTTTTCTCATGTCCACGTGTGTAAGAATAGCTCTCATATGAATCGAGTTGAAGCCATGAAGCCGAAAAGTTTAATCTTGAAAAATCGAAGCCGAGCAAATTGAATCGCTCGCTTGAACCGAGCCGAATCGATCCGATTTGGTTCCGCCGTCGATCTCTTGACTCTTCCGCGAGTTCTCTACACGGCAAGGCAAGCACATCGGATCGAGAACTTGCATCGTGGTGCATGAGGACTTGAAGCCGGACCAAACAAAAAAACTCAATAGAGCTTTGGATGCCAATAAAGTCCGATTGACCGTGTGAGATCCAGATGAAGTCTTGATGGATAATGTTCGGTCCCCGACTCTAGCAAAACTTCTTCACGGCGATTAGCACGAGCAAGATGGTGGCTTGGTCTCGCTTCTTCACGTCGCGCACGCGGTGAGTCTCTTCATGGGCGCCGGCCGTACGCAAGACGGCGAGGGCGCCGACGTGGAGGAAGCGGACCTAGAGCGGCAGTGGCGCGTGAGACCAGCGCCATTGGAGCCAAAAGCGGGGCGCCGGAGCCGACGGTGGCGTGATGGCCTACGCTGGCGGCGTCGTGGTGGCCGCAGAGAAGGTCTTGATGATTGTGGAAGACGGCGGCGAAGGGCGACCAGCGATGAGATTGAAAAACTCCAAACGCATGCGATGTGCGCCATGCGATGGCCGCATGAGCGCCGCTCCATAGATCTGCCGTGAGATGGTGGCTGCGGCGGTGCCGAGATGATGGCGCGCAGATGGGCGATCGATGCACAAGCCGAAGACGGAGACCTCCCGAGGTCGCGCGCAACGGCACGGCCGGAGTCGGCAGCAGAATCGGCGTCGAATTCGAGGAGTCATCAAGCGGATGATGGCGGCAATGAACGGGCCGATGGTCGCGAGCGACGGGTGGGCTGAAAAGCAGCCGGTGTGTCGAGGGATGAGGAAGCAGCAAGGCCAGGAAGCGCGATGGAGGACGGCACGCGAAGCGGCGATAAGTTAAGGATAGATGCGGTAAACGGCGGAGACAAAAGATTTGCGTGGAAAAACCGCTACGGAAAAAATCGCAGCAATGCACTATAATGCTTCAAGATTACAAATGCACGGGGTGGCTTTATATAGCCAAAAAGTCCTAGTTGTGGAAGAATTGGACTAACAACTATTTGGATAGAAACCAAAAAGATATGGCGCTTAGAGATATTAAGTTATCTCCAACAAACCTCCCCTTAACTCAAAATCTATAACTGCCATATCTTTTGGTTTCTATCCAAATAGTTGTTAGTCCAATTCTTCCACAACTAGGACTCTTTGGCTATATAAAGCCACCCCCTGTACTTGTAATCTTGAAGCATTATAGTGCATTGTTTCCCGTGGTTTTTTCCCGTAAGGGTTTTTCCACGTTAAATCTTTGTCTCCAGTTATTTACCGTGCATCTATCCCTAACAGGGGAAAACATGTAGCAGTCTACTTCTTGAATAAAAACCTTACTCCTTTTGTTCACTGGTTTCTTGTACAGGTCATTTTCACCAAGCAAAACTCGTTCTACAAAGCCAACTGCATTGCAAGAAGGTCCAAAACTCTTTACTTCTTTAGTTAGCATTTGAATTCCGAAACAATTGTGGTTTCATTGATGTTATATTGTTATGTATGGTCACTACTCAGTACTTGTGTAATTTGTTGGTTAGTATTTAGTACTAATGTGGTAACTGTTGTGATCACTCGATCAATGTTTAATTACTAATGTACCGATATATGAACACTTATGTCATATTATGGTTATTAGTTATTTTATTATTGTGAATATGCTTCAGAGATGATATATATATATATATATATATATATATATATATATATATATATATATATATATATATATATATATATATATATATATAGGAAGCCTTTTCCATACTCCAGAGAGTACATACTCCCACCTCGATCTAATATACCACTTAAATGAATACTTTATACTCTTTTATCACTTTTTGACACTGCAACATAACTAAAAAAATTTCATAAAGAAACCTTTATTTTTTTGCTACATACCCTTTTCAATAATAATTCCAAGATAGTCGAATGCGACATGACTAAAAATTTCATCAGAACCTTTTATTTTTTTTGCTACATACCCTTTTCCATATATAAAAAGAAATATGTAAACAAATTATGCTATAAAGGGTGGACTTTAATGAAATTTTTCGTGGAACTCAATTTGGAGTATCTTATAGTCAGTATTAGAGTATACTCAAAAGGATAAAGAGGTACAACAACATCATTTAAACGGTATACTACCTCTCAAAAGAGGCGATGAGTATACCCTCCATACACCGCTATGCAGGAGTATGGAATCATTTTCTATATATATACCTTTAAAAATATACTAATTCAAAGATTTTGGATGAGTTTGGTTCTATACTTATATATATATATATATATATATATATATATATATATAATCAAGACATACCTACAACTAAACTATCATCAAAAAGGAAAACTCTGGTTTGAATTTCAATTCAAACTTATTTGAACTAGTTAGTAAACTGCTTAAACTCAACATCCTAAAAATTTCAAAATATTTCGCATGAATATACATAGAAAAAAATCCTTTTAGATTATGGTGCCCTAGGTAATTATACTACATATATACGATGGCGCTATTCTACTCCTAAGCATAAAATAGTTATTCTGCGCTCTGACCTGAGAAGCACATGCAAACAACACCACACTGAGTTAATGTATTGCAAACAACCCCAATAAATACAATCCTAGTAGTAAATCACGAAATATTTTACTACAGAACAATTGATGAATTTACTAACGAAGTGCATGCAAAGTATATCATACTAATTGAATCTTTCATACGTTGGTTAACCCAACTACTTAATACGTATTGTAGTTTGTATATGAGTCTATTTCTTCTTTATTTTAGCCATATCTTTTTATTGGTAGCTCAGATTTGTAAATGGGTTTCACTAGTAAGAATTTACTTATCTTTGTCAAACCGGCAGTAAAATATTTGAAAAAACCTTAAATAATTACCACATATAGGGGAGATGATCTTCTACAACCTTATAAAATTTGAAGGCCAAACTCAATTGCATTTGAAAGATATGAAATTAACAAAGTACTAAACAGCAGGATATGTTGTCTTTTACTGTAAAAAAATAATATTTTACTGTGAAAAATTCTCAAAAATCACCACACATAGGGAAGGTAAGCTTCTACAACCTTGTAAATTTTGAAGATCAAACTCAATTGCATTTTGAAAGATATAAAAATAATAAAGTGCAAAACAATGAGGATATAATGTCTATTACTATCAAGAAAACTACATTTACTATCTATTACTCTATGTGTTATTATGTACTCTATACAACAACTTTATAATGTAAAATCTATTAAAATTATATCTACAAGTTTTTAAAAAATCTCAAAAATTATCATATATAGGGTGGGTGAGCTCCTACAATGCTACAAAATTTGAAAACCAAAATCAATTACATTTGAAAGATATGAAATTAACAAAATACTAGACAGTGAAAAATCACTAGTCAGCGGAATTTGTCTTTTTTATATCTTTCAGCTGATATTGATTTTGGTCTTTAAATTTTACAGGGTTATATAATATTATCTCCAGTATGTATGATAATTTTTGAGAATTTTTTAAAACCTGTATATATGATTTTCATAAATAAGAATTTACTTATTTTTATCGGACCTGTAGTAAAAAGGTTGAAAAATTCTTAAAAAATTACCGTATGTAGGAAAGATGAGCTTCTACAACTCTATAAAATATGAAGACCAAACTCTATAGTATTTGAAAGATATAAAATTGTCAAAGTGCTAAACAATAGGATATGTTGTCTTTTAGTGTCAAAAAATAATATTTTAGTGTGAAAAATTCTCAAAAAATTACTACACATAGGGGAGGTGAGCTTTTACAACTATGTAAAATTTAAAGACTAAACTTAATTGTATTTAAAAGATATAAAAATAACAAAGTACTAAATAGCAAAATAAAATGTCTATTGCTGTTAAGAAAACTACATTTTACCACTTATCTTTTTCATATTTTTCAGCTAATATTGATTTTGGTCTTCAAATTTGATAGAGTTGTATAATCTTACCTCCGCTATGTATGCTAATTTTTTAAAACATGTACATATAGTCTTCATAAATAATAATTTATTTCTCTTTATCAGATGTGCAGTAAAATGTTTGAAAAATTATAAAAAAGTACCACATTTAGAGGAGATAAGTGTAATGTACCCAATTTTAAGAATCCGATTAGCAGAGCTTGTCATGCTCATGTCTTTCGTAATGACATTGCATCCTCATTTAATTATAATCATACAAGTGTTAGTGCATTTATTTTGCATGATTAGGAGTAACAAAACCTAGCAATCACATTTTCCAAACCGCACACATGCTATCTTACCTTAGTCAATGACATGTGGGCCATGTTTGTAAGAGAGAGGAGTAGGTGCACATACCTACCATATCAATTCTCACTTTACTCACCTCTATCCACCTATCTAGCTAGTCAATGACACATGGGACCTACCATTGCATAGAAAATTGTGGTGCACACCTTTTCCATGTCTTTTCTTACTTCAATCACCCATACCCACCTCTTTACCCACCCTATGACATGTGGGACCTAGCCCCACATGTAAGGCATGAGTGGGCAGCATATATAAGCTTCTCCACATTGGTTTCTTCTCCCCTCGCTCATTTGCTCCACTTCAACCCGTGAAAACAGCAAGAACACTCTCTTCAACCTCTTGCTAATCTCCCCCACAAATCCTCTCCAAACTTGGGTTTTGGTTTGTGCATGCTATACCATCTTGTAGCCAAGGTCAAGAGCTTCACATCCATCCAAATGAATTCTTGAGAAACCAAGTTTTGGGTAAGTGGCAATCGTTTTTCTTGCTACCCATGTTCAAATTTCGCTCTTGTGACTCATTTCTTGTCTTTCCATGGAATCCATCCTTAAACTTTGAATCGGGTTATGCATGTCGAGGGAAGCTTGAGGAGGAGGTCTAGTAGTTCTTCGGGAGCACGAGCAAGTGGCGACATTGTCGTCTCACGCGAAGCAAGGAGGTGACGAACAAGTGAGCCTGGCGTTTGACACTTTTCGCCATTCCTCGCCAAACCAACACCCACCAAGTGCAAAGGCAACCCTATAGTGGTAAGAATCTACCTTAGTCCACCCTTTTTAAGTCCTAGTACCTTGCTATAAAGCGTAGAAGCCAATACACGAATTGTCGTTTTTAAAACAGAGAAGCCTAGCTCGGATAATCCGAGATTTCACTCGGACATTCCGAACATTTTCGGATATTCCGAACAAAGTTCCGGATAGTCCGAATAGGAATTCGACTGAGGGCTGTTTTGGCTAACCGAGGGGGTCTGCTCGGATAGTCCGAGATTTCACCCGGATATTCCGAACACCTTCGGATACTCCGAATGAATTTCCGGATAGTCCGAATAGGAATTAGCTTGAGAACTAAATTGGCTAACCGAGAGGGTCCACTCGGACATTCCGAAGCGAACACTCGGATAGTCCGAACCACTCGGACATTCAGAACATAATTTCGGATAGTCCGAGTATAAATTCAACTTCTTCAGAGAGGTCGGTTCGGACGATCAAAGTGAAACTTCGGATACTCAACATAATTCAATAAAAGCTTTAAGACTTGAACTTTTAACGCAAACACTCAATTAGTACTTGCATATTATGATTAGTATTACACATCATGAGCATGTCATGCATCTTTTACTCATGTGCACTATTTGAATCCTTGTTTGGTGTTTATGGATTTGGATTTTCTCGTTAGGTGTTGACGTTTGGAAGGCACCCCGAGTACGACTCTTACGCCGAAATCAAGAACGAGCGACAAGGCACTACCTTATTCCTTGACCACGATTGCTCCTACTATTTTGACACCTACATTTTGAAATTATTTTATCGAATGCATGCTTACTTCAATTACAATTATGTTTGGGTAGAATTCTTAGCTATCACCATGTTGTGTGTGTTATACCCTTAGCATGTTCACTCCATATTTCCATTGTCGCCCTCACGTGGTTGGTTTATTAGTATATATGGGTTCGTATTTAATTGCTTAGCCATGCTTAGAACAACGTTAGAAAGCGATAGATGGACTTAGTCCATCGATGCAATGATCAAGATTTATTATTGTGATGATGATGTTTTTAAATGTTGTTTAATGAGTAAAGATATTGGTTAAGGACCCTAAGGATCAAATCTGGTGACGTCTTTTGAGTAACTATCGTGCGAACCACCGCCGCTTATGGGACCGGCGTAACCAAGTACTTGTGTATGACTAGGGTATGTAAACCATATGCACTTTCGGTATTCCTTGAGCTTTGTAGAGTGTCAAGGAATGTCTCACGGAATTCCTTGGGCTTAGTGGAGCGCCAAGGAAGGTCCCTGAGTCCCTCGACTTTGTTGAGTTGGGGATATCCAACAAGGTGTACTCCTTGATCCACACACGAGCCAGCGAGCCGCAGCGGGATCGAGGTCACGATCATCCGGATGGTTTAGATACACTACCATGCATACCGGAAAATGGTTTGTCACGTTCGCCTCGGCCGACACATCTAAGGAAATGTGTTAATAGCTTGGCTTACAAGTGTAGCGTGTCGTGTGGGTAAAGTCGTACCTCTGCAGAGTTTAAACTATTCGAATAGCCGCGTCCATGGTTAAGGACGATCTCTTGAATTGTCAGTCACTGGGCGAGTTTTAAGGTTTTGGTAAGAATGGGATGGGAGTGGGAAAATAGACACAAGTATTGAAGTACTTGTGTGTGTGTAATTGAACATGAGCGATGGAACTCATGGTTCGGAGAATGCTTGAAGGCATGATATGAATTAATTGAACATGAGCGGTGGAACTCATGGTTCGGAGAATGCTTGAAGGCATGATATGAATGTGATTATGATGATGTTATATTATGTACTAGACTTTGCAAATGTTTACTAAATGCAAATCTTTCAATCTATACTTGCTTATGATTTATCTCAAATATTGCTTTATGCTAAAATTTCCATTTTGCCTTCCTTTGATGTAGCAACCACATGTAGTTAGAAATCAACATGCAATGTATATTATTGTCTTAGTACACTCTTTGTACTCAATCGGATTGTCCACTTGCTGCGAGTGAGGATGAGGCCTCGCCGGGACTTTAAGGCGATTTCGACAATGCTAACGTTTAGTCGCCGTTCTTGCCCAGCTTGGTTGCTCGAGGGTTTGGGGGCATGCCATGTCGCCCTTTTGTTGTTTATCTTGTGATTTCCATTGCTACTTGATGTAATAACTTTAAATATGTCGTTATGGATAGTAGTCCTCCTTTTGGTATGTAATAACGCTTTATGCTTCCGCTTAATTACGTATGTGTTGTGATGTCAACTTGGATGAGAATGCTCGTGTTGGCGAACTATCCTGGACCAACACGGGTATAATCACGGACGCTTGAGGTTCCCTTGATTCACTTGAGATATGCCACGCGTTGGGTGAATCAGTGGAGTCCCGGGGACGGTTCCCCACAATAAGTTTCTACAACTCTGTAAAATTCGAAGACCAAACTCAATCGCATTTGAAAGATATGAAATTAACAAAGTGTTAAACAACAGGATATGTTGTCTTTTGCTATAAAAAAACATTTTACTGTAAAAAAACATTTTACTGTAAAAAAATACTCAAAAAATTATTGCATGTAAGGGATGTGAGTTTCTACAACTCTATAAAATTTGAATAACAAACTCAATTGAATTTAAAAGATATAAAAATAACAAAATATCAAACAACAAGATAAAATGTCTATTACTGTCAAGAAAACTACATTTTACTATCTATTCCTCTATGTATTACTATTAGGGCTGTAAACGAGCCGAGCTCAAGCGAGCCTAGCCCTCAAGACTCGAGCTTAGTAAGGCTTGAGCCGAACTCGAGCTAGGGTCCGAGTCTCAATTCTGGCTTGAGCTCGACTCGATCCAAGCTCAAGTAGGCTCGAGCTCGGCTCGAGTAAGCTCGGTAAGCTTGATAAGCTCGAGTAAATTCGGTAATTCTGGTAAACTCGGTAAGTTCGATAACAAGCTCAAGATAGCTCAGCTTAAGGAAACTTGGTCCAGGCTCGAGTAGGCTCGCGAGCTATTCGAATTCGGCTCGATTAAGCTCACAAGCTCAAGTTCAGCTTGTTCGGAGATCGAGTAGAGCCCGAACCGAGCCTCTCATGAGCTGAGCTCGAGTAGCTCATGAGCCTCGAGCTTTTTTACAGCCTTAGTTACTATATGTTGTATACAATAGCCTGACAGTGAAAATTTCGTGAAAATCAAATGCATATGTTTTCAAAAATCTCAAAAAATTATCATACGTAGAGGAGATGAGATTCTACGATCCTATAAAATTTTAAGACCAAAATCAATCATATTTAAAAGTTATGGCTAAATAAAAAAGATGATTCATGTACAAGTACTAAGTAGTATTTATTAGTCATTCATGTACAAACATATTTACTAGTGGTTTTGCCACGCAATGGGCTTGATCAACTGGATAATCCGTTGCACTAATTTAAATCCACACGTGGGCTTGGTCGGTTAGTAAAACTAGCTAGCATGTAGAATATGCTATTCTACATGTAGCTGTAGAATAGTATTTGTATATATAACTTGCTACTATTGTCGTATATTTTTTGTGGTTTGATTCACCATATATTACTCTATGTATGCATGCATTATTTATATATCTTTATATATTTCTGACCTAAATCCGTCATATATACAACCTATGTCCGTATTTCGAAAAACCCAAATTTGTATCCGTATTCGATACCAAATCTGAAAAAAATATAGATCATAATACAGGAAGAACAATATCCACCTGTATCCGGCCCGTTTTCACCCCTACTCCATGTTACTTAAACTAGTATAGTGATTATATGTTACTACAATGTAATACACAGAAATTAGTAAAGAAATGATCCTTTGTAAATTGTAATTTGGGTACACTCTATTTTGTAAAAATAACAAAAAAAGGTACTCTATCCAGTCACCAATATTTTTTGTTTTGGATATAAGTGCGGTCAAAATTTTGAAACTTTGTCTTTCAATATCTTTTGAATTATTTAAATTAGATACATGAAAATCATATGAGTAGATTTGTCTTGGAAAGTACTTTCCTAATATGTGATCAAAGTTGTATTTTGAAAACCTTATTGATGTCCAAAACAACAACAACTTGTCACCGGAGGGAGTAGTTGGTAGCTTTTTTTTACATGTACCATGTGCATGACATATCATGATTTGGTTGTGTGCAAGAAATAAGAGATTTTGTCAATTAGTCATGTAAATTAGACTTTCTTTTACCTCAAACCAACTGACTCCCGTTTGTTATCTCAACTAGAATATGGCCCAGCTTTCGCCCAACTTTTACCATGACTAGACATAAAGCCGGTTCTACTTGAGCCGATGAATACGCTTTAAACCTTGTCTAACGACTAGACATAAAGCAGGATTCATCCTCGCACATTTTGTACACGCTGGTTAGAGAGAGAGAGATTAGCTTTAGCATTTTGGATAATGCACGAGACACGTATACAAATCTACATCAATCACAAATTCACACGTAAATCCCTCAGGAATTGTCCAGTTTGGATTCTCTTGGAAAGTTCGTAGCACACAAAACAAAAAAGAATGCCATCATTGTATATGCTTTTTATATCCTTATCCTCGATACATGTTTTCAACATGGGAGCACATATTTGGTTGTCGTTTTGTACAAATCTAACCGTAGGAACCTGTATCTCTCTAGTATAGCTCTGGGAAAACGGTCATGGAGCTCGTTTCTCATGAGCTTGGCTGTGAGTACTTTGTGCATCGTGCTGGCTTGACTCCACACCGCGTGCAGGCAACCAAACAGTCATTTTGCATGCGTGGGTGCATATTCACACGATACAACGAGCAACCAAACGCTGGTTCTCTGCTCCGTGAGTCGACGACCAAGATAGAACCAGCAACCAAACGACTTTATAGATCGTGGGCACTACCGACAGCGCCAATAACAATGTGAAATCCGGGTCTTCCCGCGAAAAAAGAGATCTAGATGTAATTTAAAAAATCTTCGAGGCAAATAGCATAATTTTCACAATGCATGCTATAATTTTTAAAAGATTTCAGGACTCTGGGATAAATTTTATTTTTTGAGAGGCCTTCCTGCAAAGAAAAGAAATTGGACATAATTATGGAAAATTTCTCGAAAAAAGACGTAATTTTTAGGCTTTTTCCCGTAGAAAGGGCATGCATGTAATATTGCGAACTTTCCGGATCTTTTCGCAAAAAATAAAAACCACATTGTCGCTGGTCTTCCAGCAAAGAAAAGAACCTGAACATAATTCTGGAAATTTACCAAAAAGCCATATTTTTTAGGTCTTTTCCACATAAAGGACCTGCATGTACTATTGCGGATTTTCGAGGATCTTATTGCAAAAAATGCCATGCGGCGGCCGAGCACCCGCACCACGCGACCATGCCACACGTCGTGTGGGGAAAAACTCGGCGGGGCGAAGCGCAGGCAGGTGGGGACTCGAACGCGTGTCACGGGCGTCATGTGCGAAGCGCCTCCTGCTGTGTTACGCTGGCGTTTAAGCTTTAGTGATACAATTAATTAGTTAAACCACACAACTGAATTAGCCACATGGTACGATGTGGCTCACGCGCGTGCTAGCCATACACACAGTGCTCTCATGCGGGCGCGACGCAATTGCAGGTGGAGAGGTCACATCGACCCGAAATACATGTGGTCTGAAAAACCTTCAGGCTTTATATACGGTATGATACTTCCGACTGTCATTTTTGTTGTATCATTGTGAAATTTTCTTTAACATAGTTCGGATAACAAGTGTCATAATAGATTTGGCATAATAGTCACACCCAGGTTTCCAAATATTGTAGAATAATGTTTTCTGAAAATTAGGTTGCTACAGTATTTTGGGGTAAATCTGGGCAAAATTTCAGTTTGTTCAACCGATTTGATGTTTTTGGACCAAATTTTGCTCCAATTTTTTAAAGAATTGTAATGTATTTTATGAAAAATACATGTAAAAAGTTTGAAAGAAAAATACATATAAAAATTATGTAAACCTAACCTTAAACCCTAACTTAAATTTTGGTTTGGACCCTAACTTGAATTTCAACCTTAAATAATGTATTTCGGTCTAAAACCTAAACTTAGATTTTGGCCATAAATTGTATTTTGACTTAAATCTTAACTTAAAAATTTTGTGTGTAAATACTTAGTATTTTACATTCAAACAGATAGAAAATATAGATAAATACTTAGATGATTTTTTCTATCCTTAGGAGACCATTTGGTAGAAGTTTGAAAATGACCAAAATTTCAGCCAATTTCACTGAAAATCACCGAAAATTCCGTTTTTCCATTTCAAATCTACCAGATTTCAAATTTATCTTTTGAATTTCGTTCGGATTTGTAGTTAAAAAAATGGAACCTCGGTCACACCAGCAATAAAATTTAGTTCACATTAAGATGATTATACGGCCATTACCAGGGAAACGTATCACGTGGAGAGAGAAACGAATCAGATCTTGTACGGGATGAGGCTTTGAGAGAGATATTTTGGCCATGGCCCATGGGCGCATTCTGTGGTACGAACATAGGGGAGGCATGCCAATACACACCAACTCCCCGCTCCCCGTCTGCCTCGCTTTAGTGGCGGGCGTCTATAAAATGCTGCCCACTGCGGCTGTGCTTACCCGATCGATACCCATCATCCTTCCCCCGCACGACGACGACGACGACCCCCCAGCCGCACGGGGAGCAGCCCCGCCCGGCACCCAATCCATCCGTCTCTAGGGTTAGAGTTTCGCCTCCGGTTCCCGAGGCCACGCGGCGCGGCCGCCCACGGTGCGGTCTCGTGGATTTTTTGGTGTAAATTTCTCCCCTCTTTGGAGCTCAAATTCGCCGGTTTCAGCTCCGTTTCTTGGGCAGAAATCGATCCTTTCTTGACTGGTGTTTTTCCCTTTTTTCTTGGAGCTTTTCCCCATCTCCCCCCCAGATATAAGTCAGAGCTTTCTGAGGGGATTAGTGCTCTGGAGCTCGCTCGAGCCGCGGTTTTGATTTTTGATAATTTTTTTGGTGATTTTCTGTGCGAAAATCGCTGGTTTTTTGTTCAGCGCGCGGCTCAACAAATTAGTGAAGGTGAAATTTTATGCCGCCAAGTGGCTTTGGTGCTCTGATTCTTGGGACACTCGTGCGCACTCTATGAGCGCTAGGCGCACGAATTGGGCTTCCGGTTATTTGGGCTCGCGCGCGGGTTGTTTGTGTTGATGCCTCGGCTGTCCTGCAAGTTCGCCCATCCCGACAGCGTCGTTTCCTCCGCGGCTGCGCGCCGCGTGCGGCCAGACACGATGAGCTGCGGCAGTGACGGGTGTAGGGATGGTGGCAGCGAGGAGTTCAGGTGGCCGCGCCCGAGCAAGGTCGCGGCCGATGATTTGGTGGAGCCGGCTCGGCGCTCGGGTGCAGCGGCACCGGCGTCTTGGATTGACAAGAAGCTGCTTGTTGATCCCACGATGCTGTTCATTGGATCCAAGATTGGGGAGGGAGCTCATGGGAAGGTCTACAAGGGGAAGTAAGTAATCGACTTTTAAGACATAATTGTGCTTAATGTTTCACATGTTTGTGCTCAAAGTCGTCACTACTTGCATCAATTGCGCCAAATTTGCGGTCTCTGTCTCCGCTCTAGTTGTAGCATTAGCAGTTGCGCAATCTAATGGGTTTTATACACTACACCCTTGCAAAGGGTAGAGTTATGCACGTCTCAACAAAATAGGGGATAAAAGTTATGATTTGAACGATCAGTCTCAGGGTGCCTGGATGCTCATGGTGCATCTCAACTCAACTCAGATAAATCGCACAATATGTGACTGAGAGCCACTTTAGGCTTCTGATGTATTTATGAGTTTAATATGCAGGAAACACTACGATATCAGCACCTGGCAATATACCTCCAAGGATCTTAAATATGCTTGATTGATTTAACTATGCTAGTCTGTTGTAGATATTTGCAATTCCTGCTGTGGTCAAGGATTTTGGAGATTTTTCAACCTTGCAACTTGTTCTAGTACTTGCAATTACAAAGAGTTATTCTCAATTTTTGTACGTTTTCAATGCGCACCACTGGTGGATATTAAAAAATCGAACAATCTTCTTTTGGTGCTGGCTATTAGTGTCATCACAGATTGAGCTGACATTCTTGCCCCACGAGGAAACTTTGCCATTTAACTCTTCATGTTGATGTTATATAACTATGTTGTGTATCATAGTGTTTTTTTTGCCTGCATGGATACTTTTGACCGTTTTATCAGTAGTTAATTAGTTTTTTATGTGTGCTTTCGAATAGGTATGGCGATCAAATTGTAGCAATAAAGGTTCTTAACAATGGCAGTACTCCTGAAGAAAAAGCAACACTTGAAGCTCGTTTCATTCGAGAAGTAAATATGATGTGTAGAGTGAAACATGATAATCTTGTGAAGGTACATCCTTGCCTGAATGACATGCTGCTGTGGCTAATCTGATTTTGTATTAATTTCTCTAGTTTAGTTCAGACCTAGCATAGCCATTGCTAACTAAACCATCAATTTTCTTGTGACATTTTCTCACGTTAATTGCACTTCTGTAGTTCATCGGTGCTTGCAAGGAACCATTGATGGTGATTGTCAGTGAGCTGCTACCAGGGATGTCATTGAAGAGCTACTTGAACAGCATTCGGCCCAGCCAACTAGACTTCCATACTTCAATTGGATATGCACTCGATATAGCTCATGCAATGGAATGTCTACATGCCAATGGAATAATACACAGAGACCTGAAACCTGGTATGTATGCTTGGACGTTTTACTTTTGCCTGCATTTGTTTTCCTTTAACATGTGTAGTAAGTTGCATTTCTTTTCTGTAACCAAAACTGCATTTATGGTCGGTTGTAGATTCTATTTAAGATGTCATAACATAGGTACATAATTTTTTTTATGCCAAGGTAAGAACCTGTGTTTTGGAAGAGAACTATATTTGCAGGTTAATCATTCAAAATTTGTTTCGGCAATATGTTTGTACATCTGATTCCTTGTTGTCATTCCCCCCTTTAATTGTTAGCGCTGTTGAATATTCCTGACTCCATATCCATGGTATCAGCTTTACTTTCTGCTGATAGTTTTACTCCCAGATGTTTCATTTTCAGTCTCTTCTTTTGTTTTGCTTGCTTTACCTTCTAGGTTGCTCAGTAGCTGTTGCTTTCTATAACAGCTGTTAAATCATTTTTTTTTGCTTTTCCAATTTCCTAATAAAAAGTTCTTGTGTGCAGATAATTTGTTGCTTACTGCAAATCGTAAGAAGCTGAAGCTTACTGATTTCGGACTTGCAAGAGAAGAAACTGTGACCGAAATGATGACTGCTGAAACTGGGACTTACCGATGGATGGCCCCAGAGGTCGTAAATCACTATTTTCTGCGATAACTAATTAAAATTAATAAATTATGAACTGAAGCCAAAACAAAAAGCTCACCCTTTAATATTTTAGCCAAATTATGATTGAGACTTCAGTCTAAAACTGTACATTGATTTTAGCCCTGTAATAATTTGCTGGCTGTAATTTTGTGTCATGATTTCAGAACCATCTATGCAAACAGAAATCTGGTGCCCTAGACAGATCTGTATGATTACAAAGCCTGACCAATGGTCTTTTTGATGTGATGTTGCAGTTATACAGCACTGTCACGCTTCAACGTGGTGAGAAAAAGCATTACACAAATAAAGTAGACGTGTACAGCTTTGGCATTGTTCTGTGGGAATTGTTGACCAATAGAATGCCATTTGAAGGAATGTCGAATCTACAAGCTGCATATGCTGCTGCTTTTAAGGTAAGTAGGAAGCAATAGCTGTGCGTTTGCTATAAAACTATATGTCCTCCTACAAAGTTCTCTAGCAATTAAGGAATCCTGTGGCTCTTGAAGAGTTACAGCTCTCATGTTTAACTCTGCAACTTATTATTGCCCATACTGGCTACAAATTATTGATGTCTCCTTGACAAAGCTGTTACTACCACTAAACAAATTAGTAGTACTTCTTATGTCTTGAAGTTTAGCTCAAAGACTCGGTTGGCTACCTGAAAAGAGAAGGCAAACAAATTATAAGATGAAATGGACCATGCAACCATGCCATAAAGGCTTTGTTTTGGATATTATGTTTCCATAGAAGCGTTAAGAGTGCATATAAATTTCACTTTTGTCAGTCCTCTATGTCATGATGACAAGTCCATCGTACCTGCTTCAGCACATATGCATGGTTTCAAATCGAGGAAACATGTTGCAGCAACTTTTGGCACTAGTTCTTTTTTTTTTAAAAAAAAAGAAACAGATATTAATAGCACCATTCAACTGGTATACATGACTGTAGCACCTTCTTTAGCTAACTCCACTTTTTCAAGGGATCTTTGAGGATGAACTCTCTTGCTGACAACAATTTTTGACATTGTTGTCAATTGCAATCTACAACTCTGATATATTTTTTCTCGTCTATAATGACAGCAAGTGCGCCCACCTCTCCCTGAGGACACCCCGCAGGAGCTTATGTTCGTCGTGCAATCATGCTGGGTCGAGGATCCTGGCATGCGACCCAGCTTCAGCCAAATCATCCGCATGCTAGATGCTTTCCTCATGACAATACCTCCACCACCTCCTTCAGAATCAGATGAAGACGTGGAATCAGAAGAAACAACGTCGTCGCTGAGCGGTAAGGGCTCCTCTGTCTCCTCGATCGTTTCTCGAGCAACAAGCAAGCTCTCGGTCGTCCGCCATCTCTTCGCCTCAAAGAAGGCAGGCAATGGGAGGACATGATGCATGTCCTGAGACGTTTTCCTTGGTGCTGTAAAGATGTTAGCCTAGGTTATGTGTAATACAAGAGGGATGTTGTCAGTGTAGAATAGCATTTGTATTGATGATACAAAAGAAAGTTGAAATGCAACTTATCCAAGCTATGTATAGCTGGCAGCTGCTTTACCATTACTTGTCCATGTTGCCTTTGAGCGATTTTCCTCTTGTTTGCACTACGATGGTTATCCCTTATCGCCTTTTGCTATGACAACCCAAGGGAATCCAGTGATCCAAACAAACTCGACAGAGATAATTACTAATCACTGACTATGAAAATTTTGATAGAGGTAGAAGTGGAAGAGTGATCTGAATACACTCTTGGTAGATCTTATCCTACTGTCAAGGCAGAAAGGGTAGTAGGCTTTACGCTCTTCTGAGTTCTGAGTTGTTTGTTTTCCATACCCTTGCCAAAACCAAACCTGACACGACTAGAGCTGTCAATGAGTTTGCCATAATGATTTCTAGAGATGAATTATGTAGGTTTACTTATGTCACAGAAAAACGGTTTTGATTATAAACGGGGTGACATAACTGTCACAACACGTCTCGATTTGAGTAAAAATCATAATATACTTATAACTAAACCCTAAAGCCTTGCTTGGAATGCGGGAAATTTCCCCGATTCTTGCCGAAACTGACTTGTTTCGGACAAAATTTCTGCGTTCTAAACGGGCTAAAGTTCTGTTTATAAAGCATGATTAGAAATTCCACAGGAAACTTCATTATAAAATGGGTAATGATACTAGTCCTACGTCCAGAGGGAGTAATTGACGGTCAGGAGCTTGCACATGCGTCACCCCTCTATCCACCAGTCAAAGCTTGCCACCCCTCACACTCGGTGGTGGAAGTAGAAAATTCGGTGGTGGAAGTAGAAAATTTTTAATGGGGTGCACATTTCACACGTAGAACTTTATACTCTTGTACAATGATTTCGTACCATCATAAATCTAATATATATATTTGAATTTTGCTAAAAGTATAATACAAATAGTTCTAAGATCTTAAAAATTTCAAACTACTAAAATCAAAATGAATTCAATCAAAAAATTTAGCCTATTAAAAGAGTGAAATTTTGACAATTCTCAAATTTTTGGGGGTGCCGAGGCATACCCGGCACCCCCTCTAGTTCCGCCCATGCTCACGCTTGCTAAGGCCGTCTACCACGATCGGAGCTCATGCGGTCGTTTCCTTTGTGAGGCTCCATTGTGAGGAGCGACATGAGTTCGATGGATTCGACAAGGCCGAGGCCAGAGGAGGTGGGGCCGGCCGATGGGGAGCAGATGGCCAGTTACGAGACGTTAAAACAAGGCAGTGGCACTAGGTAAACTGTCATCGTCGCCACTTGCATGCCTCCTCATCCTATTAAACTTTGTTGCATATGTTTCTAGAAATTGCTATAGTATTTCTCTCCTAATTATTGCATGAAGTGTTTGATTTTGTTGTAACATCTCTTCTCAAAATTTGCCACAAGATGTATTATGGTTGGCATTTTGATCTGTTGCATGAAGTGTTTTTGTTTGTTACAATTTAGTTTCCCAAATCTTTGTAACAAGAACTATTTGTCATGGTAGGTCACCCCCTTACTTATTTGTTGCGTACGACTAATCTTTTTATTGCAATAGGTTTGGTGGTTTGTTTGGTCGTTTTCTTGTTATGGATTTGTTGTAAACCAAACAGGATTTTCTTTGACGTTTAGACATGTGTTGTTGCATTCCCTGTAAACTGTTGTACCACCCCAGACGGCCGATTCAACCGTCTGGATAAAATTCATGTTAAATTCAGGCGTTCAAAACTGGCTCGTGTAAAATTCGGCTAAATACGACGCAAGGCAACACGAGTATTACCAGCACAACGCAGCGCACCGTTAGTTCCCCCTCTCTTCTCCCCCGCCGTGCTCTCCAAGCTCTGCCCGACAGCCATGGCGTCTCCTCCGGGGGCCCACCGCGCGGCCTCCTCCTCCAGGGGGGCGCCCTCGCCCGCGCCCTTCCTCGCCACGACCCACTTCCCCTCCCGCTCTGCCGGCCTGTTCCTACGGCAGCACCACCTTCCCGGAGACTCCGACGGCGACGCCGCCGTGGAGGAGGTCGACGAGGACGAAGACGGAATGGACGACGACGACGACGACGACGACGAGGCCGAGCTCTTGGACGGAGCAGCCTGCAGCTCCCAGCAGCGATGCGCCTCCTCCCCAGGTGAAGGGTTTGCGCGGTGGCTTCAGCTCATATCGACTCTGCTTTTAGAAATAGAATGATTAGACTTGGCTTGCGCAAATCCAAGATCATTCTAGGTTCATTTGGCTATCTGAGTAACAAAGATCCTGCTCCCCCTCTCTAGTTAGGATTTAAAATTTTTCTAGTATCTGGATGAAGGTGATTACTATTGCTTGCTGATTCACGCACCAGGGATCGGGCGTTCAGTGATGAATGGGGAGAATGGAGTGAGGCAAATCCAAGAGGATCAGCAATGGCAGCACAGCCATATATACAACTGTGGAACTGAGCAATACGGACACGCTTCGTCTAGAGGGGATGAACCTAGTACCATTCCCAGGGAGATGAGGGTGGAGAATGGATACGGGGTTATTGGGAGAAGAGAGGGAGGTCCTGCGTCTAGCTATTGGGACCTACTCAGAGCACACCTCTCTGATCCGTTGACGTGGGTATCTGCAAATTACTCTGTTGTTCTCATTGAAAGTTAGTTTTTGTTTAGTAAGCAATACTTAGCTATTTTGCCTTCTTGATTCACTTTGTAGTTTGTTGTGTGTTTCAGAGTATAAACGTGAGACTATTACATGCTGTCAAGTTTCAATTATCACTTTGTAGGATAATTGTATTTTCCCACCAAATCACGATGATTTATAGTACTTTTGGCCTTATACTTACCCAACATGTTAATGCCTATTCATTCATGCTATGCTACTTTTTTGCCTCTTACCCTTAGATGAGTGTTGGTCATGTATAGCACTTGAATTCATCACACCCAAATATCATGCTTGGTTGCGGTAATAGACATAATAATTAGGGGAAAAGTTTTGGAATTTCCAACACCTCATCATTTATCTTCCTGTGTCTGAATTTGTAGAGGTGTTCTCATGGACGATGCAATGATTCTATCCTGTGGACATTCTTATGGAAGTCGTGGGATGCAGCATATCTACAGAATGGTTTGTCCGAGGACCTTACTGCCTGATAGTTTTTCAAACTTTTTGCTCTAGTTTATTAAAATGTAGCTTACAGTTAACATTTTGTGTATCCTGCTTGTTGCTACTTCTGTTCATTGGTAATGTTTAAGACTTTCTTTCCCCAAGTTTGCTATGTTCATCTTAGTTACTTGAGTGTGGATCCAAAGCATAGTGATTGCTTGTGCAGCCTCAGGTCTGGTTTAAATCCAGTATGAAGCATGACACATGTTCTTGCTTTTCTAGAGTAATACAAAGTGCATTTCTATAACTTACATAGGAATGAAAGCTCCAATAATGCTCTTTTTGAATCATGGATTATGCTGCTCTTTTGGAAGTGAACTGATATCTGGGGTCATAAGAACTAGAGGTATTTTGTAGTAATCCATTTGTTGTCCGCATGAGTTTGACTCTACCTAAACAATCCTGGAACCGATATCTGGATTCTGGGGTCATAAGAACTAGAATTATTTGTTGTCATCATCAGGTAAAATTTAATTTCGAGGTAAAACATTACTGGAACAATTCTGGAACTGATAGACAACGCTACTTAAAGAAGGGTTGTTTGAAATTGCAAGTGCATGTGAAAGTGATATAGAACTGTTTCTGTCCCTGCCATGCAGAAAGCTTGTGGCAAATGTGGTCAGCCGATTACTGAGGACTCCATTCGCCCAAACTTGGGTATGGACTTAAATTGCTCTACTATTAATCACTGAGATTTGTAAGGATTTGCTCTGTTGTGCGACTGAACTTTTTTCTATGGCGAATTTCGATGCTAGGTTGTGTACATATGAATCTTTCATATCCTTAGCTATGTGTGGCACTAACACTTTTGGTACTTGGAGATCTAAGTTCAGGGATATTATGTCACTTCTATAAATTGGTACCCATGGGTTGAATAATTTATTTTGCAAGATTTGGGATCAGACAGTTTATACTGAATTCAAACTGATGCCTAGCTGCCCTCATACCACTTCCTTCTACTGCCAGCACATGCAAGACTTCACATGTACCGTTTAACATCTTCTTCTATTCTGCCTTTGTTAGTTATTATGCACGCTTTTAGTTTTTTTCCCTGTCCATGCGTTGTCTGAAATCTGAACACAGTTTTCAGGACTGATGTAGGCAAGTAGGCAACCACATAGATCCCTGCTTGTCATTCATGTCTACCTGTCAGTCTGCATACACTGCGGAGTCTTCTTTTAGCTATATCTACCTGTCAGTCTGCATGCACTCCCATGCCTTTTTTAGCTATATCAGAGAAATCAATGCATGTCACATATACTGATCCTTTTTTAGCTTCCGTTCTGTCCTGTTAACGTCAGTTTTTTGCATGTTTCAGCTCTTCGCCTTGCAGTTCAGGCATTTAAACGTGAAGAAGATTCAGCAAAAGCATTGAAAAGAAGAAGAGAGCGCATTGAACAGGTATATACTTTTTTCCACCTCTCTATTTAATTAATGTTCAAATTTGACAACTGTAAGTGTTACATGATGTTCTTAAATCTGTTCTCTCTCTAAAATGAGGACAAATGTGGCAATGATGATCCAAATCCAACTGAGATTTCTAGAGGTAAAGGTGTTCAGTTTCCTTTTGCTGTCTTTGACCGAGTCATAATCAAGGTATTTTCTTTTTAGTCAATTCAGCACTCGCTTTCTTTCTCTCTGGCTTTTCCTTTCAATAAGCAAAATGAATTTCCTCAGGGCAACAAGAGGACTCCAGAACGATTTGTGGGACGTGCAGCTGTTGTGACAGCACAGTGCTTAAATGGCTGGTTAGCAACATTGTGTTCTTAATACAATCATCTTTCGAAAATCAAAACTAAATGCAATGCTTATCGGTGGTTGTGTTTAACAGGTATGTAGTGAAGACTTTAGACAATGCAGAGAGTGTGAAGTTGCAATACCGTTCCTTGGCAAAGTTTGCTGATGGCGGCGAGTCCTCTGCTGTGGTCTCAAACAATGCCCAAAATGCAAACTGGCTGTAAGGTACAAAGTAGGTAATTCCCTTGCAATATCTGCAACACCGATTCAAATTCATGTAGAAGCTGCCGAGGATCTCAAGTGGTGCTAAGTGCGAACATCCTAAATTCAGACTAGATTTTCCTGTTTCTTTTCTTTTTGTGGAGGAGATAGTTTAATGCGTGGATCATAAAGAAATGTTTCGGTATGTCAAGTACAAGCCAGTGTTACATCCAACGTCCACTTCCTATCCTCAGCATTATCATCTTAGGAATCTTTTTCCCTGTGAGTCGACAAGTATTGTTTGGTATTACTTGAGCTACCATGAAAATGCCTACCTGCGTACCCCAGCATTTCGATAGCATATGATCTCAATGTCCTTGCAAAACTCTCTACTATTTCAGTACCCTATCATTTTGGGAATTATTTTTTTTAATAATACATTTTTTATTCAAAATTTCAAAAATATACCACGAAAAAAAGAATTTACAGAAATATACACCTGTCGCCAAACTATTTGGCGACAGGAGACCTGTAACCAAATGGTTTGGTTATAGGCCTCCTGTCGCCAAACCAACGGGCGACAGGAGGCTCTGCGCGTTTTACAGTGCGAAGACGTGGCGTTTTTGTCACCGTTGATCGTGCGATATGGCCTCCTGTCGCCCGTTGGTTGGGCGACATTTAAATGTCGCCCAACCAACGGGCGACAGAGGTATATTTCTGTAATTGTTTTTTTCCGTGGTATATTTTTGAAATTTTGAATAAAAAATGTATTATTTAAAAAAAAGGTTCATCATTTTGGTGATTGTACCATAAGCTAAATGAGGAAAGACAACATCAAAAGGGAGACTAGGAAACAACTCCCTTCACTGGTCATTATAAGCACATAAAATATGCGAAATGACTAGTGTTCGGACGTTCGATTCTACGTGTGCAACATTTTTTCCTACGCGTGCAATATTTTCCTTCGACAATAGTAGAAAAGGAGGCATGAAAGGAATGTTGCACACGTGAAAAAAAAAATTGTACACGTTGGAAAAAAAATGTTGCACACGTTGAAACAAAAATATTGCAAGAAGCATCCGACAAAATAAATAGTAATCGAACGTTGACCGCTAATATTCGCATAAAATATGATGAAAACAATCCATAACAGCTTGAACACCTTCCCTTCTTGGGCCAAACAAAATAGTCTAAACTTACAAAAAGTAGCAAAACATGCATGTTATAAACGGAGAGAGGATTTCTGGCCCGGCCGGACATCTGTCCTGTTAATACGTACCTTCCACAGATGCGCCAAGATCCGTGCATCGTTGAAATACAAAGCATGGAACACATGCATATACTGTACATACTCTCTCCGTGCATCGCAGCCTACAAAAGTACAAAGCCCATCCGATGCAATCTCTTTCTCTCCCCTCTCCGGCTCTCTCTCCACCCCATCAGTGAAGGGAGAGGCAGAGGACTGTTCCATCGTTTCCCTCATGTCCCATCGTTGGATTTGGCGCCTCCGTCACCATCGCTAGCGGATTTGCTCCATCTTTACGCCGTCACCGAGCACCGGAGGGGAGCAAGCGATGGCGGTGTCACGCTGGGGACGATCGGATCTGCCAAGCACTGCAGCGAGAGACTGTGAGATCCGCCGTTGTTGTTGTCGTGGCTACATACCAAACAATTAAGAAAAGGTGGAGGGCCTTCGGACCCATCTCCGACAAAGGGGTGCCCTCGAGGTTCCTGTGCGTGAAGAGGTTGGACTAGGTGAACACTGCAATGAGTAAAGTGTGGTTTATTGAAAAAATTTTCCTTTCCCTTTTCAGTACATGACTCTTGGGCTATTTATAGAGACCCATATGCCTAGGGGCGAGCTTACAACAATATCATTACAAAGGCTCTGGGGTCATATGGGCCATGTAGTCTTTTTCTCCTATTTGGGCTAGCCATTGCACGTCACAATACCGCCCTGCCTCAAGCTCTTCTAGGGCGGTAGACCCTTCGATGGTCCCCCTTCGGGTTGCTAGAGGGAGTCGGACGAAGGAGGCCCCCCCTGCCCCCTCACAGGTTGTTGCTGAGGTCTTCGCTATGTCCTCGAGGGCCTTCGTTGCGCTTGCCGAAACCTTTGTTGCTTTCATGTCACCTTGGCCCCTGGACAAGGGGGTGCGTTCTGTCCCTTTGCAAGCCCTTCATTGGTCTGTAGGGGACGGTGGTTGTCCTTACGACAGCGTTCATCACCAGGAAGAAGCATGTAGGTTAGTCGGATCTAGCGACCTCGTGGCCTAGGACGGCTGTACATGATGGTTGCATGGCCGGGGTCAAAGGGATTCGTTGGAATCTTGTCCTCGTCATCTTCATCGGTAGTCGTCTTCATCTCTGGCAGTGGGAACTACCACTAGGCACCGCAGATGCACCCTCACTGTGCATTTCATCATCAACGCCACCTTGCACCTCACCATGTAACTCATCGCCGCACTGCACCACGGCGTGCACTTCGCCGGTGACATGCATCCCCTTGTTCACCACCTTTTCTTCCTTCAGCATCCTGCACCTTGTTGTTGACATGCAAACCTCGTCGTGCACCTTGTTGATGACCTGTAGCTCCCCCCTGCACCTTCTTTTCTTCCTTGCCACTAACTAGCACCTCGTCGTGCACCTTGCTGGCGATCTGCATCTCCTCTGGGCACCTACTTTTCTTCCTTGCCACCGACCATCACCTTGTACCTCGCCGTAGACATGCACAAGACCTGCAGCCAGTGGCAGAATTAAATTTTTAATGGGATTACACACTACACATATGTAACTCACAACATCATAAATCAAACACATAAATTCAAAATTTTGTAAAGATACAATATAAATAGTTCTATGGTCTTGATCTTATAAATCCCAAAGTACAAAAATCAGAATCAATCCAATCAATAAATTTGATATGCTGAAGAGGTGATGTCTCAACGTTTTTCAAACTTTTAAAAATACCGATACATACTCGGCACCCAGCTAGAACCACCCATTCTGCAGCTCATCGCCGGGCACCGGACGTGCATCTGGTACTACACATCGTTGCCAATGCTCTCGCATGTACGTATCAATGTGTATGTGTCTGTATTATGCATTGTGTATTTGGACTAGTATTTGCGTATCTGTACGTACATGGTACATTAGAGGCACAGGAGTGAGTATAATACAAATTGGGATTTGATAAACATCAACCGGATGTTTTTTTGGTTGAAATCACCCAAATCTAGAACCATTGGATCATTGTTGAGATTCGGGAGTATCGATTACATCCGATCCTATGATTTGATCCAACGGCTCGGTGAATTTGGATCCGATCCTATGATTTGATCCAACGGCTCGGTGAATTTGGATGTTGAAGAGTATCGATTACATCCGATCGTATGATTTGATCCAACGGCGGTGAATTTGGATCCGAAATCCAATGGTTCTAGATTTGGGTGATTTCAACCAAAAACATCCGGATATACCTATACACTCCCATACAAATTTATATGGTCTGAGTACACTACAAAACACGTTAACATCAGCATAACGTAATACATGTTGATTCAAAATGGAAGTACAATTGTCAAACTTAATGTCCCATCATCTCCGATAACAAAAAATTTAAATATAGTTCATTATATATAAATAAATTATATATAATGAACTATATTTAAATTTAGAGTGCATGGTATGATTGTTGTATATTAGTGGTAGAATGTGTAAGAGAAAATAATCTATATAATTATGTAAATTTAGGAGATTAATTTTGATTTTAACTAATATTTATTATTTCTAGGAGCCAATTAATTCAATTTAAGTATAACAATATGATAAAAAAAGATCGTGAACAAAGCACACTTAATGCTTAGAAATATAAAGAGAGTTGACACGTGTAGCGTAGCGGAGTTATCGTGACTATAAAATAGCGATCAATATAGTAGTATATGTGTTATCGGAATTTTATTTACTTGTGTAGCGTTTTATGTCTGAAAAAACTACATCAAAGTTATCATAGTGCTATAGTGGACTATTTAACCCACTGCCAATTACAAACGGGAGATTGGCGCCACTGACACTCTTTAAAATTCGTGATTCACTCTATGACACCCTGGTCCACTGTCATAGACTCAGATGGACCCACATGTCATAGACACATCGCTAAATGCCAATGAATTGAGTGTCACTGGACTAATTTTTCCAATTACAAACAACACAACAATTACGCAATGATTGTACACCTCCAAATACAATATACAACACGAATCTTGACGTGGCATGGACGGTGCGAGATAGCAAAAGCAAGCGATGGCGAGCTAAACTTTCAAGAGGGGGCTCTGCATGTCTGCGTGAAAACGTGACTGCGGCGAGGTAAGGCCATCATGGCATGAAAAATAACCTATTATGATGTCGCTACAAATAACCAATCATATATATAGGAAAATGATTCCATACTCACAGGTGATTACTCCCTTCAAGATATACCATTTAAATGATGTTGTTATATCTCTTTATCCTTTTGAGTATACTCTAATACTAATTATAAGATACTCTAAAATGAGTTCCACGAAAAATTTCATTAAAGTCCACTTTTATAGCAATATTTGTTTATATATGCAAATGCTCGATGATTTTTTTCAACCATGTCATTGGAGCAGATTGCATTTCCTGTTGTAACTTGTATTTACTTTTTTCCTCCCAGAAAGAGCAATGAAAGCACACAGCAACGCTAAGGGTGTGTATAATAGTACATGTATACTGTCTATAAGAGTATGCTATATAAAATTTTAGATGATATAGCGGAGAGAGAAAAATACTATGTACTATTTAACAAACAGTCCTTATAGATAGCTTTATACTGTGTATACTATTATATAGACAGTCTATTAATTATATAAAAAATATTACAAACAGCTACATAGACAATCTATTATATAATTTTTTAATACTATCTATAAATAATATAGAAAATATTATATACAGTCACCATCTATACTACCTAGAAACCAAGCACAACTCGCCCCAACAACCGAATACCGAACACTCGCCACGTGACGATCCTATGAGCCGTCCGATCGGTCTCGTTCCAGAAAAATCCGCCTCCGAACTCGCATAAAAGTCTCCCTAGCCTCCAACAACTACCTTCCTTTTGTTCTCTCTCCTCCTCTCGCCTTCAAGCCAAGGGAGGGAGGCGGCAGCGGGGAGCCTAGCTGCTAGGGTTTTGATCTCGACGTCGCGCGAGCCGCCGCCATGGAGAGGGAGCTATTGGAGACTTTCGACGCGGCCAAAAAGGCTGCCGACGCGGCGGCCAAGGAGGACGGCTCGTCGGAGGCCGACCGCTGCCTCGATGCGCTGCGGCGGCTGCGCGCCATCCGCGTCACCACTGACGTCCTCGTCTCCACTCAGGTGAGCTGCCACCCGGATCAGATTTTGTGGCTGCGAAGAAATCTGGATCTGGCCTCTCGTTGTGTCGTTTCCGGCGGATGCGTGCGGTGGCGGCAATCCTGGCGAGGAATTAGGGGCAGGGCTCTCGTTGTGTCTTTTCCGGCGGTTGCGTGCTGCGGCGGCAATCTTGGCGAGGAATTAGTCCGCGAAATGCCCCTTGTTGCATTGATTTTGATTCGGTTGGTTCGTCAAAAATCACTGGATGTCTGGGAGAGATTTTGTTTTCCCCTTTTTAAGGCGACGGATGAATAGATGCAGAAAATTGGGCCTCTTTATTGGGATTAGATCTCGTGGATGTCTATGGCTATTGGGGGTGGAAAGATGATGACTTTTCTCCTTTTATTTTTATAGCTTAGATTGATGGGTTTGTTGAAGTGTGTTCAGTGTAGGGATGTCTGGAAGCGAAGGTAGATGGCTGGGATTTTCGAATTGCTACAATTTTAGCCGATGGATGTGATACTTATATGTTGCAATTGCCATTCTGGGTGGCCGAGATCAGTGAATTCTTTTCTACTTAGTATCAAAACCTGGGCTTTGAAGTGATGCAATGTGAGCTGGTGGATGGGTGTGATTTGTGTTTTGGTAGCTGCTAACCATACTTCGTGGTGGAGCTTGAGCCAAAGTTTAGAGGGGGCCATTAGCAAGTGATAGATGAACTATGCAAGCAAGGGATGGCCATTTGAAGCCTATGCAGCAAATAATAACCCCAAACCTACTATTTTTTTCTAAGGATTACACAAATACCCATGCTTGGGCGGGTCGGTGGGGGTGTGTGTGTTGTTGTTTGGGGGGGTTGTGGGGGACATGGCCCATATTGGCCTCCATGAATCTCCGCCCTTGACCATACTGCTGCAACTAGTTTAATCTTGATAGGAATTCTGCATCAGTGATCTCCCAAGCATCACGTTCTAATTGTGTGATTAACTATCATAGGTTGTTACTGACAAAGATAAAGAGTGTAAAAATCGTGTGTTGATAGTGAGTTCATGTTTAATTTGTGTTGTAGCGTGGGATTCTGATTTGGCAGGAGATGCATGTGATGAATTATTTGTCTTATATGAAATCTACGTTTCACAATTTCAGAAAAGAAGAGTGAAAAATATGAGTTCACTATTGACTGGACTTTTGTTCAAGTGGAAAAGCATGCGGAACATGGACAACTTAGATGTCTAAGATGGAAGAAATCTTTTATAGCTTTAGGGAAAGACATGAATTACAGAAGCTTTACTTCCACATTAGAGGCATAGTCGTCACATTTGATGCACCTTTCCTGAAAAGGCAGCTTCCTATATAGCTATTTGAACCAATCACCACTCTGTTCCTAACTCGCCATTTCACATAATCCCTTTTGACATTGTAGCAGCTTCCCAACTGTTAAGGTGCCACCAAGGTTATTAAGTCATTGTTGAAGCAACGCTTCAGCGGTAAGGCTGCCTGGTGGGGGTGCGCCACGCTGGCGCCTTGCCCGAGCAGCCTATGGCGTCCGCCTCATGACCGTGGCGTTGTTGAGGCGACACTTAGGCGGGGGATGGCATCGGCGTGGTCCAAGGCGTCCGCCATTGGATTGCAGGACTAGGATAAGAAGCCTTGAATTGAAATTGAGAGGGACAAGATTCATGCCTGGGCCACTTGAAGACCGAGGGTGAAACCCTAGCACCCGCGCTGACTCTGCCTCGTCCTCACCAGATCCGGCGGGAGAATAGCTGATCCGCGCGCCGCTCCTTTGATCCGCGCTGCCACTCCTTTGCACCACCGCTCCAGAGCTCTGTCTATGCGCCTCTGCTCCTCTGTGCTAGGTACGGGGGAGGGAGAGGCCAACAGGGGAGGCAATAGGGCTATGGAGGAAGAACAGATGTGGGGAGGCGGGGGCTCGGGGCAGTGGCGTCGTCGTGTCGGGGAAGAAGCGAAGGGGAGGAAGAACTGATGGGGGAGGCAGGGGCTCGGGGCAGTGGCGTTGCCGCGTCGGGGAAGAAGTGAAGAAGAAAGAAGTAGCATAGCACAGCAACAACAGCCACTGTTAGTAGAAGTAGCGCTATTACTGCAGCACAATTACTGTAGCAGGAACACTGTAGACTGTAGTAGTGGATGTAGCAGTGGAAGTAGTCAAGTAGCAATGGCAAGTACTGTGGTAGACTGCAAGTAATAGAAGTACTTAGTACTACTAGTAGTAGTAGAAGAAGTATTTAGGTTAGGATATGTGTATGGCGTCGCCTTGCCGCGTGCCTTAAACGCTTCAGTTGTAAGAAGGTGGTGAGTCGCTGCACCTCGCTTTATCGCTTAATAACATTGGGTGCCACATACTTTGCACAGTGCACACTTCCCAACAGTTTGCTTCTCATTGATCCACACACACTATTCTTTTACAGGATATAGTCTTTATAATTTACTTTTAGTTTTACATCTTTGTGATTTAACTAGGGAAAGTTCTCTATGATGAAAGTTCTTTTGAATGGATTGGGCTATAAGTCCTTTCCCCAAAATATTGACGTAAGCGGTAAGTGCCATGGGGCTAAAGAAGTAACTCTGAGTTTCAGTTTCTGGGACTCCTAAAGAGGCTGCAGTGGCAAATAATTGCATATACCATCACATCTGACATTTCATGCTTGGAACACCCATCAGTTAAGGAACAATGATATTCTGAGCATGAGCCAGAACTTGACAAACACTTTCATTATGAGTAGTGAGACTCCTTTTGAGGTCCTATGCATTTATTGAATATGTTTTGTCGTGGGCATGTGAAACATCTTGTGTGAATTGAATAATTAAGTAAAATCATATTTGCACAGAAATTTTTAAGATTTTGGTATTAAACTTCTGCTTTTTCTCTTAATTGGTTACTGTTTATTTCCTTCTGCTACTTTGCCTGCAGTTCTTTTCATAGGACTTGGGAACTTATAACTTGCACATTATCTTCTGTTTTCTTTGCACAGTGCACACTTCCCAACAGTTTGCTTCTCATTGATCCACACACACTATTCTTTTACAGGATATAGTCTTTATAATTTACTTTTAGTTTTACATCTTTGTGATTTAACTAGGGAAAGTTCTCTATGATGAAAGTTCTTTTGAATGGATTGGGCTATAAGTCCTTTCCCCAAAATATTGACGTAAGCGGTAAGTGCCATGGGGCTAAAGAAGTAACTCTGAGTTTCAGTTTCTAAGACTCCTAAAGAGGCTGCAGTGGCAAATAATTGCATATACCATCACATCTGACATTTCATGCTTGGAACACCCATCAGTTAAGGAACAAAGATATTCTGAGCATGAGCCAGAACTTGACAAACACTTTCATTATGAGTAGTGAGACTCCTTTTGAGGTCCTATGCATTTATTGAATATGTTTTGTCGTGGGCATGTGAAACATCTTGTGTGAATTGAATAATTAAGTAAAATCATATTTGCACAGAAATTTTTAAGATTTTGGTATTAAACTTCTGCTTTTTCTCTTAATTGGTTACTGTTTATTTCCTTCTGCTACTTTGCCTGCAGTTCTTTTCATAGGACTTGGGAACTTAGAACTTGCACATTATCTTCTGTTTTCTTAGGTTGGCAAACGTCTTCGACACCTTACTAAGCACCCTCACTCAGGCATACAGGCGATGGCTACTGACCTTTTTGGGTACTGGAAGAAGGTTGTTCTTGAAGAGGAAGGAAACAAAAATGGCACCTCAGAGAATGAAAGATCAAATAACTCTGCAGCAAGGACTGAGAAGGCTCAGCCCATGAAGGTTGAAAAGAATTCTGCATCAGCAAGTGTGAAGGTTGAGAAAAGAGATGTGGATGTTAGGGTTCAGAAGTCTGAGTGTGTCAAGGTTGAGAAGATTGCCAATAATGATTCTAAAGCTCAACCTGCCAAGGTAGAGAGGGTTTCAAAGGAAGTTAGTAGAACTCCTGATACAAAGAAGACATATTCTGTTCCGAACAGGCCCCCAAAGCTAACATCCCTTGTCAAATGCAACGATGCAACTCGAGATAAAATCCGGGAACTACTTGCTGATGCCTTCTCCAGGGTTTCTGAAGAGACTAGCAAGGACGACAGAGAGGAAGTGAGAAACATCTTAGATGAAGTAGATTCATGTGACCCATTCAGAGTTGCTGTGACAGTGGAGTCTGCACTGTTTGAGAGGCTGGGACGTTCCACTGGGGTTCACAAGGCAAAATACAGATCAATAATGTTCAATCTGAGGGCTGATAACAACACTGACTTCCGGAGAAGGGTTATCCTTGGTCAAGTGAGGCCTGAGAGGCTTGTAGACATATCCCCCGAAGAGATGGCTAGTGATGCAAGGAAGCTCGAGAATAAGCAGATCAAGGAAAAGGCTCTGTTTGATTGTGAGCGTGGAGGAGCACCAAAGGCAACGACCGATCAGTTCAAGTGCGGCAGGTGCGGTCAGCGGAAGACGACTTACTATCAGCTGCAGACTCGGAGTGCTGATGAGCCGATGACAACATTTGTGACATGTGTGAACTGCAACAATCACTGGAAGTTCTGTTGAGTGCCAACTTGCTAAACTGCTGAAATGTTTGCCCTGTTGGCATGTAATTCGAATTTGGTAGGCAGGTTGGTTTCAATTTTTCCATATACTAGTGCCCTGTTTCCTTTTTCCCCCCTCCTCTTTCGAAACCTGATTTATTCGGACTGTACTAGTTGACCGCATAAATACTGTTGACTTAATTACCATAACCTGCTGTACCTCAGTGTTGGATGGCTGTGATTCGTGTAGTGATAATAATGAAGAAAAAAATGATGTTGCTCACATGGAGATGGAGACAGAGTGCAATCATGGTGTGTTAGATCCATCCATGATGATGATGATGATGCGGAGGCCAACTATCTCCATGCACCATGTAACTTACGGGTACTATTATGTTAGTTTGTGCTTGTGCTTTTTCCTCAGAGTCAGAAGAGTTTTTTTTTTCCTTTTCTGGTATTGTTATCCAAAAAGTGGATCTTGCTTGGACAAGGAAATGTAAAAAGTTGTGGCAGAATCAGAATGGCAGTCTGAAGCTTGCTGTTTTTGACAAGGGGATAAAAGCAAAGCCTGGTGTTCTTGAAGCTGTCCTTTTGAAATGGCTTGGGTTTGGGTCTCTTTTGTATACAGGCAAGTGGAAACCTCCTTGGTGTCTAGGTTAGCAGAACTGGCTCCTGACGCTACAACCAAAAGGCCAAGAGCCCGACTGCTCATCAGATGGTGTAAGCTCAGTTTGCGGCAGCATGTAGTACGATGTAGGCATTCATGTTCTTGTGCTTATATACAATGGTGTAAGTACCGGTTCTTCTCTTTGCAAATTGACTTCGATTGCATGAGTGCATGACCAATGTTGCGTCCCGTCCGAATCTTGAAGTAGAGGAACATTCTAGAAACGACGCACGGGCATGTCTGGCATTTTCCATTCAGCTAAGCCCTATGCCACCGATTTAGGTGACTACAATGCGAACCAGCGCATATGCCCAAATCAGTTGCTAAACCGCTAGGCGTACATCTCATCTTGAAGGCTAGCAGCCGGACGCTCAGGCTCAGCTATTCCCATTAGACACAGTTATATTCCTAAATCAAAATCTGGTTTTGAAAGTAGTAAAGAACATTCATAGACAAATCTTCTTGTAGTCTCTTTTAAGCTTATTGTTCCAACCCATTTGACACAGTTATAAACACCTTCCAATTCAAACCAAGGACTATTATACAATTCAATGGAATGACACAGTTCATAATAAAACGCCATTATGGACTGTACATGCGCAATACTAATCCTTTTTCCACTTTGAAGAAACATTAATCCAGCGAAGGGCATCATCCAATTTGCCACTTGCCATGGCATCCATCAACTGCTCAAGCAATAGTACACACTCCTCAAATGCTCCTCTGTAAGGTACTGGAAATCACCCTACACATTCATGGGTTCGCAACTTCCATTAACCTGCCAAACGACATAAGCATCAGCAAAACCAATAGGCATTTAGGAGCAGGATTGTATGCAAATGGCCCCAATGCTCAGTATGCGCATTTAGAAAGTAATAGCTAAACCTGAATACAACTCCCCCTTCAGAACTTTCTCGCATATTCAGTGAAGGCAATAGAAACAGTATTCCCCCTAAATAATCCAAATATAATAAGGGTCAGCAATATTAGCGAGAAAGCACTAAATCAACTATATATATTGATCAATATCTGATTCTAGTACAAACTGCTCGAGCTAATTGAGTACTGCAGCCTACAGGGGGAAAACGTAGCTTTGTTGGGATCGCACTTAACACATTTACATGATCAGAAATACATAATGTTGTTCTACCTCTAAATGATTTGCAAAAAAGACGAAATCATAGAACTTCGCATAGTCCAGAATGGAAAAAATTCAGAACATTAGACAAAATTAGTATCAAAAGAGAATGGGCATATATGCAAGGATCTTCATTGGGCACAAAAACATACTAAAGCAACATGCAGATTCAGATCAGCAGGTTCAGTGACTAAATCATATTGATGGGACTTGATTAACCCTCCCTCCAATTAATTAGGTTTGGTGACCATGAACATCAAGGCTGAAAGGGCAATCAACAAACTATATGCCCACAAAGCTGTGACGACAACGACAGTAACCCTGTCATTACTCCGAAATAATTATACGAATCTCGACATACTAACCAATCAAAACATCGAGCGTACTTGATGTTTTATCAGTTAGTACATCGTGTTCAGAGTGTTACAACAGAACAATAATTAGAGACTGAATGAAAATATATTCAAACCAAGCCACGCGGGGCTATATGTCCATTACATAGACATACTTCTGATCCCTATTCAACAAAAGGTTATAACATAGATACTATTACACCAAAAGACTGACGAAGCCAATACACGGCTACTCATCCCCTCTATTTCTCCTGGTAGAATTTTGCTGCCTCGTCCACCCAACCGCCTGCTTGAGCACCGGATCCAAACTCTAAAAAAGGGGGGATTTAGCCAGAGTGAGTACAAAAGTACTCAGCAAGTATTAATAACAAATGCAAATATGAATTTTCCTCTCAAATCTAGCCATTTTCTTACCTTCCCTCAAAATCCATTGCTACAGAAAATAGGTTTTTGGTTTTCTTTAATGGTTGGATATTTTAAATATGAAAACAACTACTACACCCGTATATGAGGCAAACTTAGCTTCTGTAGCCTCCAATCCAGAAGATAGGCTTGAATTCAAGATTTTAACCTTGTGCAGGTTCGTATCATTTTTAGCCATAGCGATTCCATCCTGTGAGATCCCAGAACGTTTATCACCATTCCAGCATTAGATCTCTAACCCTGATAGCCGATGGGTAGTGATGTCCTCGACTGTTCCCCACTTACCCTCAGTATACCGATTATATTGTGCTACCGCAGCAGCACTGATACTCTCCTAGGCTTTAAATGTAACGCCTGATCAATCACAACTGATTTCCGTGTCCTTCACTGGGACTCCCGACATACCTAGCTTCACACTCCTAGTTAACTACATAACCACTAATGTGGAGATCATAATACCTTGATAGCGACAACCTTTTCCGATCAATTTCACTCACTATGGTTGATACTGGAATACGACTCATCGCCCGAGTGCAATTGGTTGACCTTATATTATAGCCTATGTAGAGGACCCTGGCGGCTATTCTCCTTCTCATCGGCGCTCTCTACCCACCATAAATATTTCTAATACAAATCCACGACTTCATTCGTGGACGCTAAACTCCAACTCAACCATTTTCAAAACCACATCATAAATTCATCATTTCATTCACCACACTTCCATCATTCAACTCCGATTCAACATTTCCATTTGAAAGTAATTTGTAACATCCCAGATTTTCAGTTGTTCTAAAAATTATTTTAAAATTAATTAATTTTAAATTTTGGTTTTTCTTCGGTGTTCTAATTAACCTGGCATCCATATCCTTCCGAAATTGGAGTTCAATTCTTTATCGTCCGCAAAGTCAAAATTCCAAATTCCGGTCCTTATTCGAAATTTCATCCGAGTTCCAAAATGCTCCAAAAATCTCAAAATCCATTGAATTAGGTTCCAAATATTCTATAATAATTTTGGGAATGTTTCCAAGACTTATGGAATCTCTTTGCTATTTTATCTCTCGTGGCCTTTCATCAAATTCTGTATATTCGTCCCGAAATTATCTAAATTCCAAAATTCATTCAAAATTAGCAAAACCAATTTTATTGGGTTCCATTGTATTCTTTAGGATTTTTAGGATCTTTTCCGGTATTTTTAGATCTTGTTATCTATTTTATCGCACGCGCTTTAGAATTGGCACTGCTCATCTTCCCCAAATGTCCAGCCACTGTACAGAGCTTCAACTCCATGTTTAGCTCCAACTTCAAACTCTCATATCTCTCAATATACTGCACCAAATCAAGTGGGAGCTGAAGCATTGCGACGTCGTCGTAATGGAGAATTAATGCCCTACTGTTACCCGTCCTCAATCCAAGCGAAACGGCTGCAATTAAGCGTTAATGACAATTTATTGCTCGGCCATTATCTCGAGCGTCTCTTCACCTCACCGGACGTGTGAATACTTGAAATATGCGTATTGACGTTCTCTATTCCGTGCTCACCTTGCCCAGTTGATTCAGTATCGTTTCCCTTTCCAAAACTCGAGAAAACCCGACGCCCGGAGTTCTCCAAAGACACCGGTGAGCCATCTTTTGCTCCGGTGAGTTTCCGGGTAAACCAACTGCGTCACTTTGTGCCTTTTGCTTCCATGATCACAACCATTCAATCGGATTTGATTTTCGTTGCAGTTTGACCCCGAATTTCGAGTTTGTTCGTCGTCGGCCGTCGCTCCGTTCGTCGTCGATTTCTCCCGTTTGGGTAAGATTCAATTCAATTCCTTGCACCCATAGACTCCCCTTGATGCTAGCTATCCCGTGCTCATCTTAGTTTTGAGAAATCTCGTGTTTTCAGGTGTTTTGGCCGTTGTGTCGTCGGCCCGTTCATGGCGCCGCCTTCGCCTCGTTGCCGCTGCCTCGGCCTCGCCGCCGGCATGCCGTGCTTCGCCTCCACCGCCATCCCGCCGACTTCGCCGGTCCGGCGCCGCCCGACCGAGCCTCGATCGTGTGCCGCATCTCCTGCTTTGGCGTCGCCGCCCTGCTACTACTGGTCATGCGCCACGCCTGGCGCCCTCCGCACGGTTGCCGCCACCTGCGCGCCATTCTGCATTGCCGTGCGAGCCGCCCTTTTCCTCCCCAACCGGCGCTGCTCCCTCTCTACTCATTCCTCTGTAACACAGGCGCACAGGAGAACGAAGCACTGTAGCATCGCGATGCTACAGTGCAATTTCGTGATTTTATTTCTTGTCAAACTTCCTTTGACCCGTTCTCCTCCATCCGAACTCCGAATCGAGTGATTCAAATTGCTAAATTCATCTAAATTCATCCTCTATCTGCCAGTATTTTTATTATAATTTTTAGTTTCTATTTATTTTATTTTATTCATTTCATGCACCGTTTTGCGCGTAGTCGAAGAAGCGGTTGTCGTCGCCGACGAAGGAGAAGACCTTCAGAACAGCGCAGCGCACTTCGTCGATGAAGGCAAATCTCCTTGACGCACGTTGATCCCATTGTTTATAACTGTTTTATAAAATATTTACAACTTGCATGGCTATTTATATAAACTGATGATGTTAAAATGTAGGTTGTTAGTTATACCCATTTCGAAATGACATCCTTACTGTTTGATTATCATGCCTTTGTAACCTTAACTTTTAATCATGAAATCATATATCATGTGATTAACCTTGTTTAGTACGTTAGACTATGCTTAGCATTGGTATTGATCAAAATGCCTATAGTAGGATAAATTCTAAAATGTTGTTGAAACGTGTTTTATCAAAACTGTAGCAAGGTGATTGCTGCTGTGATTGCAAAATAAAAATAAAATAAAAATGATTTAGATTGGGGCGGAATGGTTTGTCGGGCGGGTGCGGATGGAGCACTGGTTCTGGTTTGTGAAAGCCACCCTAATCAATTTAAAGACCTACACTTATGATTGTCCATTCTAAGCATTACCGTGCAACCACATGTCTATAATGGGTACGACCTGGCTGAATAATTTGTAGAAACCTAACTTAGACTTGTCAGTTGGTGGAATGTGGGTGCCGGATGGAGGCAAGTCGTATTTCCCACACGGCGTAAGAGGGGGCTTCTGTACTGGGTGGATGGAACCCTAACAGCGGTGAAACCTCAACTGGTGGGTCGGGTTAGGCGTATACATTGTAAAGGCCTTGTCATGATCTCTCTGCCGGCACACTAAAGGAAGTGTGTTCATAGCGCTTGGCATTAAAGAGATGATCATGTCTTGTGGGTAAAGCTGTACACCTCTGCAGAGAGTAAAACTATTCGAATAACCGTGCCTACGGTCAAAGGCAAAGCGAAGAATGCTTTCATAATGGTAGATTTGGTTTTGATTTTAAAAATAACTGATGTTTTGGGATTCGGGAGTGGATAAAACTCTCGGATGTTTATTTGGCGGATTGAGCTAATCAAGTAGATGGAACCTGTTTTGATCATGACGGATAGAGTCATGAGTTGGTTTACCTTAATCTTCTAAACTGTGCGGATAGAGCCACTATACTAGTGATGGTGGATAGAACCTTCGCTAGAATAATAAATATATTCAATTGTTAAAATATTTATTAAAATGTGCATTGTGAAAACTATTATTAAGTATAGTTTGATGAAACTTGGCTTTATGCAAAAGAACCTTATTAAGCCTTTCCTTGGAAAGCTCTACATGTTGCATTTTCCCAGACTTACGGAGTACGTTTGTACTCACATGCTACACAAAATTTTATCATCAGAGAATTACCAAGATGCAGTCGAAGACAATGAGTTCTACGACGAGGAGTTCGTTGAAGATCGCCAAGATAACTAAGCGCGCGCTCCTAGTTGTCGCCTGTGGTGTCTTTTGGGTTTTCTCTTGTTGTTTTTTGTTTCATTGCTTGTGAACTCGGTCATGTGACCGGAGATGTAATAAATAGCCATGTGGTGGTACCTTATATTTATGCTATTACTTTGTTACGTTCAAGAATGATTCATCATCGTTTGTTGTGTGTACTAGCTACTGATCTGGGACTAGTACAGAAATACACAGGAGATTCCGGATGGTAAATCTGGGGTCTCACATAATTTTTTGATGCAGTGATGATATGATTATTATATGAAAGCATTAAAAATCATTTAATAAAAGATGATCAAAGAATCTTGCCTGGTACAAAAGCGGAAGGATCGTCTTTGCCCGTATACTAGATTTAATTGGCTAGAATGCTTAGGTTAGATCTTGAAAGCATAAGACATTAACTAGGGCAATTAAAGTGAATAAATTATTCTAGCGTCTAACCAATTTTCTGAGCTGCCGTTCAATTTTATCTAGGCACTATTTAATTAATACACGTTTCCAAATTTTTACGCGATCTACAAGTAGGTTAACAAAACCAACACGGTTCGCGACATGAATTATTTTTCTACCCTTTTCCCCTCACTTTTTTCTCTCTTCCCACTTTTTTCTTCTTCTCTTCGTCTTTTCCTTTCTTTTCCTGGCCGATAGCCACTCGGCTACATCACCCTCTCCCCCTTTCTTTTCATCTGGACCGATTTCTCTCTTCTGCGCCTCCTCTCTTCTCTGCTCCGCTCGGCTTCCTCCTCTACTCTACCTGGCTGGCTCCTTCTCCTACCAGGCCGCAACTCGGGCTCGGCGAGCTCCTCTGCGCCTCATCCCCACCCATCTGAACTCCCTGCTGCGGCTTCTTCTCCCTATCCTTTGGTGTGTAGATGGCCTGACCCCACTTGCGCCCTGCTCGACCTGGAGCTGGCCCGGCCCTAGCGTTGCTGGCCTGCACCACTGGGCCGCCGAAGATGCCTCATCGCCTCCCTCTCTGGCCGACGATCGGCCCGGCCCCTCCTTGCTGTGCACAACGCCGGCTTTGGTTCGCACAAAGGGTGCGCACAAGCGCTAGCTTCTCCCTCCCTTCTTCAGCTGAACTTCCTCCTCCCTGGCTACCCCGGTTGCTAAGCTAGGGTTACTACTACCCTACTGCTACCCACATTTTATTTGATGATTTCACTTTGCATATTTCACTAATTAAAGAGGAGGGCGATAAGCCATGGTCTATGATGATCGTTTGGGGAGGGTTGATCTATTTCTGAGAAAGAATAGATACTACACTAATGGCTTCCCAACTACTGAGACTACGGGAAAACGGCCCGATCTATCCCATACACTACCCAATCTTCTAGCTACTGGTGGTGTGCACCTGAGGATCGGTTGGAGCTGGCTAGCTACTGATGAGGTTGAAGTCGGTGAAGAGGAAGTAGTGCCGATCTTCTTGCTTCAAGCTGCTTCCTCCTTGCCCTTCTGACTGCCTCTTCTTCTGGCTTCTGGATGGCCTTTCTCTTCTTCTTGTGGATGATCTTCTCTAAGGGCAGTACAGTCATTTCTCACTCAAAACTCTAATGGTACCCGCAACCGTACCACGTAAGCTATTAAATGCCAAATGATGAACCCGATACTAGCGAGAGGTGCCTGCCTGGGTCTCGAATAGGTCAGGTATCTCGATGAGCGATACCTTTCAATGTGGGATTTACGGCACTCTTTAAACCTTACATTTTATTTATCTTGCCTAGGCATCTTGTTTTTATTTAATTAATCATTTAATTAAACTGATAACCTTCCGAGTTATCACAAAAGCAACCCTAAGCATGAAGAAATTACTAGCCTTAATATAGTGCCTTTTGAGAGCTAACAACTCCATGCATGTAAACCATGTTTGCCATAAAACCGCACATAAAACATAAAGAAATTACTAGCCTTAATATAGTGCCTTTTGAGAGCTAACAACTCCATGCATGTAAACCATGTTTGCCATAAAACCGCACATAGTCATGTAGGGATTGTCACGACGTGGACGGAGAAGCCCCTGACTCTCCTTTTGTTATTTGCTCTAGATACTGATCTAAAGAGTAGTGATTCAGTGCTTTCCCTTCCAATACAAGTTGCATAAATCTTAAAACAAATGAAAGTGTAAGTAATCATAATCTACCTTTCATTTATATTTTAATATCCGTAAAACTGGCAAAAAAAAAAAACTTGGCGCCTCTCTGTTCTAAATCATCAGGAACGCCCTATCGAACTATTCCATCTAGCCTACGTTTGTTCCAAAAGAAGTGATAAATCATTTAACCCATCCATTGACTGCCTCCATGTTCCAACTTCAACTTCCAAGAATATTCACACCATCCGACGTACTGTACCAGAAGATTCCTATCCGATACTCCCACATGAAATTCCCAAGTTACCCCTCACCGTCCCCTCCTTTTAGTCCCCACCTCTGCCAATTCACCCCCTCGTCTTCCCGCTTCCACCGCAACCCCACGCCGCACACCGCCGCATCAACACAGGAAACCCTAACCCTAAACCCTACCCTGAGCTTTCCACTCCCAAGCTCCCATGGCGGGACGCGGAGGCTAAGCGTAGCCGACCCGGTCACACAACCGTATGGATTGAGTGGGTTCGAAGGCATGGGTCCAAACCCTAGCCTGGTGGAGCTGGCGGCGGAAGCGGCTTCGGCGCCGCCGCGGGGACGCGTGGTGCGGATCCTCGTGCGCGACGCCGACGCGACCGACTCTTCGTCGAGCGAGGACGAGGCGCCGCTGCCGCGGAGGGAGAGGGGAAGGGGGGTGGCAGGCATGAAGCGCCGCGTGATGGAGGCCGGGATGGAGGCGTCTGGAGCGAGGCCGGCCGTGCGGTTCCGCGGCGTGCGCCAGCGTCCGTGGGGGCGGTGGTCCGCGGAGATCCGCGACCCGCACCTCCGCCGCCGCCTGTGGCTCGGCACCTTCGACACCGCCGAGGAGGCCGCCGCCGCCTACGACGCTGCTAACATCCGCATCCACGGGTCCAGCGCCGCCACCAACTTCCCCTCCGCTCGCTGCTGGCCGCCACCGGAGCCCAAGCCGATCATCTCACCACCTCCTGTACCAGCTAAGCCGATCGCCTTGTCAGCAGGACCAGTGAAGCCGACCGTCCCTCCACAGGTGGAGGAGGAGGGTGGGAGCTGTGCCGGCCAGGTGAAAGAGGAGAGCATTAGCTGTGAAGTTGAGGCGCACACCATGAAGCCAATGTGGGCGATGATCACCGGCAAGCGCAAGAAGCGATCAGGCTGTGGCACCCGTGTCCGTGCCTTCCATGCCACCACCTTCTGCGTGGAGGAAGTTGGCGGGGCCTGAGTGTCCCATTATCCAATTACTATCATATGTAGCTTTGTTATTCTGTCTAGAATCATTAGAACTTGGTATTGTGTAATTCTGGTTGGTACGAAACTGTTGATGTGAAAACTCTGCGTGCGACATGGTTGGTGATGCTCTAATGCATATATGGTATTATTGCTATAACCAGTAATATTTTGGTACTCTGTGTGATGCTGTATGGCGCACACGGATGTATTGTATTCAAACTAAATCTTTTGATGTGATACGTAGTTGTGGTCTTAGGGTCATTAACAAATGTTTGTTGAAATGTTGCAGAATTAGTTATTAAGATTATCTTTGTGAATTCTACTGCAGAACATCTGCTCATTAGCAGTTTTTTATGTTACAGTGTAGTAACAAAGTTAAATGCTTTGTCAGATTTGCTTTTTTTCAGTTATACTGTTGTATGAAAAAAAGTTGTACTATTGTGGCATAATTGAATGCTTTTCTGTAGTACTTTGCATGTATTAACTTTGTGATGGCCCATGACAGGGTATATTTACTATCCAATCACTTTGTAGAATTCAAATCCTGAGGACATCGATGTTCAGTTAGTACTAGTCTATTTTGTTTCTTGGCTTGATTTATGGCAGCTGCTTGCTTAACAGATACATGTTTGAGCTGCAACATCATTTTGTTTCTGAAGTCCAAGGCATCTTATAGTCACGATTTTAGTTTCATCATCAACATGTGGTCATTTTAGTATTAATTAATAATTAACATGTGCTCTTAAATCTTAAGCTGTTTTAATCTTTGGTTGTGTTAAGCTCAGGTGTTTTTCTGCCTACATCTAGAAAGACACTGCTTTTCCTTTTGTGACATGTTGTGAATGAAATTCTTCTCGTTGTATGGGTGCATATGTGGAACTATGCTCATGTCTTGCTTATCCGTTAGCTGCAGAGCTGGATAGAAGGATGGTTTGATTAGTTGGTCTCTTCCCGAGATAATCTGGCGAGTCTTCAGATTTGCTCTGCTTCCTTTTATTTGAAAGATGTGTATGCAGCTCTGCGCTGGTATATTGGTATTTTCCTTCACCCATGGAAGGTGAAGTCCCTTTGAGGAGCTGTTGCTACGGTACAGAAGTACCTGATTCCGGAAGGGGACCTGGACTGAGCTTACATCTCTACTCAACTCTGCATGTGCCCTGTATCATATGATAGCTTTTGTTCCGAGTTACCCTCCTCTTGGACCCGTAGCTTCCTTGCCCTGGCCTGGAATTTGTTGCTGTTCGTTCCAAGAAATGAACCGAGAAGCAAATTCTCTTGTAAACTCCCCAACAATGTTGTTAAAATTCTGAGCTTCTCATCAGTGTCATTCTCACAAGTGGAGAACATAGGGTGTGCTGTGCTCCTTAGCTGGCCCTGTTATCCTTTCGCCTTTACCAGAACAAACTTCCCAGAATGCATGTACGTTTCTGGCAATCTGAACCTGCGCTGTTTGCACAAGGGGCTGCCAAGCCTGACACAAGCAACTATTGCCATCACCTAAAAGCCTTCAGAGCCCACAGTTTTGATCATGTCCTCTCCTCTTGCAACACCATGGCGTCGGCGTTGCAAACTTGCGATCGTTGTCGCTCTCAGGGCGGTGCTGCTTTGCAGTAAACCTGGAAGCCAGCACTATATTCTCACACCTAAACGAACTCAAAACTTAAAAAAGATGCGCTGAGTTTAGCTGCGCCAGCATTATGGATCATACAGCGAGGATGCGAAACCAGCATGATGCACGAACGCTGTGACACCCATATTGGATTACGACATCGTTAAGTCCGAAGTTTCTGCAACCGAACCAAACACCATGCGGTACAAGCTGACGATCCTTATACCTTTTTTATTTTCGCAGATCCATGGTGTAAAAGGATATAATACAAGGTTAATTAAACATTTAAAGGGGTAAAAAGGAAAGGAAAAGGAAAAAAAAAAGCTCACATACTCAGGCGCCTCTACTTTGTCATGGAGATCAGCTACCGTAGCATCACATACTAGGGTTAACAGTCAATAACAAATAAACCAAATGTTCTAGACCTTACAACGTTTGTCCCAGTAGTGGATGACCCCAGCCATCCAGGACTACCACCATTGTCCCAGTAGTTTTCCCTGTCTGAAGGAGAAAACCCAACCGAAACTGGACTCGTATAGTGAAGGCGCATTGCTTCCTTCACACACGCCATGGCATTCGTTAGGGGCGTAAGGCACCTGGACACTTACCAGTAAGGGTGGGTGTAGCTGCTTCTCTACTGGCCTGTCTTCGCGCGTTTCATACCACCGTTACTGAACGGAGAGACACTCCCAGGATGAGGGCTGTCCTCTCTCAGGGTGGAGTTTAGCATCGCCAGCTCCCTGAGCTGCTGCCTTTTGTAGAAATCCTGCGACTCATCCTGCAGTGGAAACCAATGTGGCTTTGTAAATCGGGCATATGTGGGGTTCATTTTAAATACAGGGAATTTCTGGAGAAGCAATTATATATGTGCAATCATACACAATGTTCAGGATAGAACACATGAAAAATGAGAAACGGACAGAGAGAGAGAGAGAGAGAGATCGGTAAATGATAATCAAAACTCAAGAAAAAGCCATTATCTGCTAGGTGAGGACTAGCATTAGGGAAGCTGGAGGCAATATTTTTGCACAGGATTTTAACATTATTTTTTTTAAAAAAAGAACTTTCATAGCATTAAACCATAACTTGGCTAATTGGCTATTTCCTTCGCTTTCTCTAGAAATCAATCGGAGTCCCACTGAGATGGCTCTAGAGACAAGCATATAGGACCTAGCCTGTACAAAAATTCTCAAGGATCAGGCTATGGACATGCTCCAGTGGGCAGCAGGAAGGGGGTTCACATAATAATCTTGCATAAATAAAATATATATGCATGTGGGTGAATACTAATCAGCAATCACTCACCACTGGTTTTAGCAATTCTTCCATAATTTCCTGTGCTTGCCTCAATCTTGCATCAATGATATTGACTGGGAACTCAGCCTCTATCAAGATATGTAGTGGATCACTGAGATGCTCATAGCCCAGTTTTCCTCGTAGTTTGTCCTCCTTCAAGAAACATGAAAGCAAAGATGTAAAACTTAAGTTCATTGAAAAGTAGAAGAAACACAAGATCAAGAGGCAAAAAGAGAGCAATGGACACTAATGGTATGAGCTAAGTAGGAGTGCAGGACAAAATAAGAGACAAGAGGGGCAATATTTTATGCTAGTGAGACCCAAAAAAAATGTTGACATGTAAACTGGACCAAATAGAATTATAGAACTATACTGCATAGCAGTGTAAAAATAATAGTAATTATGTAGAGAAACTCTTTTCCTTGACAATGAAAGGAGACAACATTCAGGACAAGGCACTGCGTTTGGACATGTGGGAACTTTCATTACCACATTATGAGTTAAAAAAAAAACTAGCGAGTTGAAGGTTCCTGAACAACATATTTGCCCACAAAAGTTAGAACACACAATCCAATGCCATGATCATGAACAGGTCATGGAATAAAAGGCATGGTGATCAGTGGCTTAGCTAGGATCAAAATCCTGTGGGGTTAATCCCTTCAAAATCTCTAAAATATTGTAGATTTCTAAGAAATTATCAATAGAAATATAGGGTTTTTTGCAAAAACCTGTGGGGTCAATGACCCCATAGGTAAAGCCTCCCTCCACCACTGATGCTGATAGATCCCTTGCATAGGAAGACAATTCCAACAGACTTACTAAACTTACTGTGCAACCAACAGGAGTTTAACCCATAAATTTTCAGACTTAAGCATTAAGCAATATTTTAATAATGTAAATGCTAAATAAAAATTAGATTGCTATGTAAAATGCTAAAAAAAATTACATTGCTATGTAAAATGCTAAAGAAAAATTAGATTGCTATAATTACATGTTAGCATAATAATAACTTAATAGCTCAAGAATCAATAGTATTTCAATATAAGTGGATGCAAATCAAACATTGTAAACTTTTGTTACCTTCCCTGGATCTTTGATGGAACCCTTTCCTCTAATAAAAACACGACAGCCAGTGGATGCTTCTACCCGCTTTAGAGAATTACCTCTAGGTCCTAGAATGCGTCCCACAAAATTGAACTGGGGCAAGAGTGAAAATTATATCAACAAAGAGATTAAAAGACTCAATCATTATCTGTGTGAACTTCAAGAGAAACTGCACAAGCTGGAGGAGGCATACATTCGGATAAGAATCAACTGGGACCTCCAAACGTAGAATCTTCTTTACGAAATGAGAGCTAGGGCTAGGTGGCACTCCTTGCCAGTCCATACTGGTTCCTTGAGGAAAACCTAGTCTCTTTTGCATGATTCAAAAAGGCAAACACAAATGCTTTATCGGTATTTTTAACCCCCCCAAAAAACATTTCGAAGCATGTGCACAACATGGATAGTGGTCAATCCTTTCACCCCCAAAAAAGCACACCTTGCATGATATTATCATAGTAGTACACTGCACCTCTAAAATGCCACTATTACTTAAGCATGTATGCGGTTCATTTGTACAGACAATAATAGCTATAACTGCCAGAGTGAAAATGCATCTTATCTGGAGTATGAAAGTCTAGAAGAGTCATCTGTTGTAATGCAAATAAGTTTTGTCGAATGAGTACCTCTTGGTGTAGTCCACTCCAAGGACTGAACCCGTTGCCAGGGAGATTAGACCTGGGGTTTGGTGAAGACATCGGACTAGGACTTCTGTACCGATGCCTGTCAAAATCGCCAAAACCATGGTTGTGGACAATGCTTGACACCCGCATAATTTCTGAGTAGCATAGAAGTCAAAAGGGAATTTAGATCAAAAGAAATGGATAAGTTGTTGATTAGAATCCATTTTAGACATTGTTATTAAGCCTTTAGTCAGGATCAGGACAAGAAATGATCATACAATGGATAAACATTGACAGAAGAAAGGCAGATATGGAAAATCACATGCACATAGAGTTAGACCCAACATAATTTATATATCATTAGAAATAACTCCATAATTGCGTACTATAAACCATTTGTATGAGTATGATATACTTATCCAGTAGGCCTAAGATATACAGCTAGCAGGAGGGTACTTCTTTAGGTCTTTTTACAGGGTGGTCCAAACCAATAACATTGAAGTGTGATGCAGGCATGCAGCTGATGCAAGCTTTGATCCAACATTACCACTTAGGCACTTACAATAGAATAATTATTGAAAATATCATTAAAGAAGATAGTAAATTCTTCCAGGCACAATGTGATGATAAAGAAAATCCTATAAATCATGGTCTAAGAATATGTACTGCCCACAAATAACTTGTCATCTGGCAGAGCAAGGAAACCCGATAAAACAAACAAAATTAAGTTGTATTTCGGATTTAAGTTACATTTTCCAGCACAAGGAAGAGGCTTCATATTCATGGTATGAATCAAAGTATTCCTATATTCAGTTTGCTAACAAAACTTCATAAATAGGTCTGCACAAGTGCTTATATCAGGTACAACTGGTCATGCAGGGCTGCATAATAGGCCGAAACCCTCTTGCTGATGATTTGCATTCATTTTTTTGGTGGCGATTAAGCATATGTTGACATCCACACTAGCCTTTACCACTGACCAGCTGTGCAATGCATGACCTTCATCACTGCTTTTACATACTACTGTTAAGATCAACTCTAAACCAAGTATACAATTTTCACCAAGAGAATGATGACATGAGATGCTAAGATAGCAAAAGGTTCATTTCTGAAAGCATATCCAACAGCAATTCCTCATAATATTTCAGTCCAAGAATATTGCTCTAAATCATCGCCAACATGGATTATTACGGATAGATCGATCAACAGGAAAACCGAATGACAACATTATTGTGCAGAAGCCCAACCAACTAATCCTGTCAATTAGCGTAACATCAAAGCACAAATCTAAAACAAAATATCATCCAAGCAGCACAAGAACCAGAGATCATACAGCTAGGCAGCAGCAACCAATGGCATCTAAAGTGAGCACTCATCCAAGCATTGGTGACATGTAGTTCCTAACCAATGATTGCAAATGAATACATCTCCCATAACCAAAGAAAAATCTCATCAGGCTGCAAGAAACAATAAGGGGGAGATCAAAAGATCTCACCTTGGCTCAGCAGCTTGCTGCATATGGGCAGCACCGGCATGAAAGGCCCCAGTTTCTGGTGTTCGGCGAGCAACTCGGCCAGGTACTGACTGCAAGAAACCAAGAATTGCGCAACAACCACAATACCATCATTCATCAAGCAAACCGAACAAAAAAGAGGATACGATAAATAAGCAATCTTGGCATCAAGAATTGGCCAAAGAAACAGAGATGAAATCCACGCGCCGTTCTACCTATCGGCATCCGGGTTGCTTCTAATCTGAGGGGAGAGGTTCCTCGCAGGGGAGAACCCCTGGCTGTAGAGCCCCGACATGGCGGCGGCCCTGCGGAGAGAGGGCGGCAACCGAGGCCGTGCCCAAGAGGAGTGGCGATAGCAGAGGAAGAAGCGAGAGATAAAAGAGGAGAGGAGATGGTGTGTGCGGTGTGGGGTGGCAGGAAGAGAGGCGGTAAAAAAAGGCTCGCTGCTTTGCGGTGCAGCCTGCAGCGGCAGCAGCCAGCGTAGGGGGAGGAGAGGAGGAGGGATTGGCAGCCACTGCCGCTCTGGAAAGCCTTCGCTTTGCTCTCTCTCTCTCTCGTCCGAGGCTCAGAGCTGCACTGCAACACGCCAACACATCCATTGGAAATTTTGATAAAAACCACAGAGCAATAAAAGGGAAAAAAATATAAAAAAACAAAATGTTTCCGTCTGCGTCCTGAGCCTGATAACACCGTGGTATTGTGGTTTCCATATAAACTATTTTCCTACGAGAGGTCTCTGTGATAGGGTCTTCGTTCTAACGTGTTTATGGCTCGTTGATTGATATTGAAAACGTATACATGTAAGTAAGATGGAAACACAATTCCTTCCCACGTCTGTTCTCGATTTACTCTTAGTTTATGCACAGGAAAAAAACATGTTGTACGTTTTATTGGATTTTGCACATAGTATTAGATATAAAAATTTATATCAAGTATTTCTGTTGCCATATACATGGAACTTCGTTTTTTTATCTATACCCTGGAAGTTCCAATACACAGGTGACCGATGGACAAAAGGTCATTATTATTAGTCGTTGTGGTATGTATACTTTATCGTCGCAAGAAAAAATAATGTCTTTTTTTTATTCATAGCGACACAATTAATTTGTTGCGTGTATATATATCCTATGCTACACCCCTCCTTAGAATAGCTATTATGCACCCTTGCCTCTTCTCATGAGTCAAAACTCAGTAAAACTAAACCCGCCACCACCCACCTCGGTCAACCCCACAACTGACTTCCCCCACTCCCGCGTCTCCATATGCCCACTCTTTCCGCGCGCAAACGGTGCAGTAACGCTTCAATTAATATGCAGTAATTATTACATCGCTAAAATATATTCAATACAGATCACGTTTTGTAAATCTATTTTTTAAAACACACATCACTGCAGATGGATCGAAAATCGGACAATTGGTTTAATTAGAAAATATCGTCCTTTCAAAGTTTGAAATCAACCCACATTTCTCTTTTGACTCCCACTCCACCCTCCCACAGGTCCAATGTGTACTGCAGCTTTTTTTATCTACGTCCACTGCAGTCATTGTCCCGTGTATACTGCAGTTTCATGTCTGCGTACTACAGTTTAGTTATGCATACTACAGTTTGATTATTAGTCCACTGCAAATTTTGATTTATGCCTACTGCGGTTTTGGTTAGTTGTCTATTGCAATTTTTGGTACAATGTTGGTACAATTTTGGCCCATTGTCGAGTACAATTTTGGTTCCTGCATACTGCTGAATGGACTGCTACAACATGGTCAGCATGGCTTCGTAATAGTTTTGTACGATTGGGTTGGTTAGCATAGGTGGGTTTAGGACCTTTAATTCTTAAGGTCGTGAGTTTAAATCCTACTTTGTACAGTATTTATTAATTGTGTTTTCTGGTTTTATTGAGAAGCATGAGAGATCGATCGGGAGAGAGGGGAGGATCATATATCATATGTATATCTTTATTTGTATTTAGGGTGTGACGAATTCGTTTATTACGATGTATATCATATCTATCTAAAAAATAAAACTATATTTATTTGTATGGCCATAATAGGACTTTCCCAAATTTCGCGCTGTTAGCATTCCATATGAATTTCAATCACCTGGAACCTCATCCAGGTTTATATTGTCGAACTTACACATCTCAAACTTTAACTTTTTTCTTAGAAGTGTATTTGTAGAGACAGTAAATAAACTATAGCCGATGCTTCAATAAGACAATGCGATGGTCTATAAGGAGCATATATCCTCGCACATAAGTGGGAATTTGCCAAACGTAAAATATGCAGATTTGTGATTCAATTTATGAACAAAACATTTTCATAATTAGAAAAAATGTGCAGTCCTTCCTGTGCACTGTTGTGACGTATAATTTTCAATATTCTCAGAACCTATATATGGGACAAAATGGCAAGATTTCAAAGCCAATGTTATTTTTCCCTTGTTAGTGCAAGAATTTTCAATGTGGAGGTTTCAAACTTTCAATAGCTAGAAGAAACTATCTTGGCTCAATGTTCTGAAAATGGAGATTATTGGAAAGAGTTGACATCACAGCATGAAACCCATGGTGTTGGGTGACGTACCTGGCAATTTTGGACAAACCAAATCCTCATGTTACTCTTTCCAAACTGTCAATTCTGTCACTAGAGTCAATTCCAATTTCCCATTTTTTTTCTCTGATTTAACTCTCCATCCAATATAGGGAGTTTCTGATAACTCAATTTTGGCTGTCAAGCATTTAGAGGTATGGACCCCAGTGACTAAGACTGTAGCTATTGTTCAAGCAAACGATAAGAACACTTTCCAGATACTATTTTAACCAATGGTGTAGAGGCCCACAAAATGTCTCAGTATTGTGTTTTTTCCCCTCTGCAAAATGTGTCGGTAGCTACTGAGAAAAACATGGTCGTCACTATCGTTACACGAGTAGCGCCTTAGAGCTAGCTACTACTGAGTCATTGTGCGGTGGATACCGTTTTCAAGACAAATGATAACGATAAATGGTACGTGCTCTCTCCAAGTTTATAAGACCTATTTTTAATAGTTCTATCTATAAATATAGGTTATATTTTATATTCTATTACAAATTAATGTGATGTTCTATTTATACGTACCCTTAATAAATATCTAGATTTACTTGATATTATCTATGTACATGCATTAAATATAATGATTAGAGATAATAATTAGGGTTACTCTAGTCATATTCAATCTTATTAGTTTATATAACAAGAGAAAGTACGTCTTATAAATTTAGACGGATAGAGTATCATACTAGATTGATCACTGTGGTAAATACAAAGGCTCCGTTTGGAACCCCAGAAGTTCGTACTTAAAACATTAAGGGTGGGTGAAAATTTTCTTTCCTTTAAGTTCTATACGATATTCTTATATTCCAAACGGGCCATGATAATATTGATAACAGTACAGCACAATGCACCGTTTTGTTTTCCTAATGACTTGTGCCCGGACGTCCGAAATTTTCGGATGCATTGAAACATTTTTTTTCCTACACGTGCAACATTTCTTACCAACGCATGCAACATTTTCCTTCGACAAACAGTAAAAATTGCTATAGTAAACGGATGTTGCAAGCGTTCAAAAAAATGTTGCACACGGAGGAAAAAATGTTACAAGAGGCGTCCGATGGAATGAACAGTAATCGGACGTCCAAGCGCTAGTTTCATCCAAATTTTTTGATACCTTATGCCAGAGCTTGCCTCTGATAAGCCTCGGTATTATTATAGTTTGAAAGAATACTGCAAAATAAAATAATATTTTTATTTGCAAAAATAATGGAAGCTCGCCAGTAATAAGTGGTGGAAGGGGAAAATAAACTTAATTAACATGCATGCATTTCTTTAACAAATTGCTGACGACAGTTTGGCTCTAGAAAAGCATGCACCAAACAATAAATCCTCATCAACCATCTCTCTAAAAGATCTTAGCGATTCTGGGTGTGCACATTCGGGGTAGATACTACTTACCATGTTCCCTGTTCTTTCTAAGTTATCGTCATCTACGGATGAATCAAACTGACGACGCAAAAGGGCGCGTTAATGCTTTCTTTTTCCCCTTGATAAAATGGGAGAAATGTACCGTCCATCATAGTTAATTATGTACATAATTATGGACCACACTAGCCATGGGACGATGTTAATTGCTCCTTTAAGGAAAGAAGTGTTCACTCTCAAGAAAAGAAAAGAAAAGAAAATGAGAAGGTGTTCGATCCGAGAAAAAGAACATTGGAAATCTTCTCCAGGTGGTGCTGTGATCTGTGCTGTGATCTGGTTATCAACTCAGCTCACTGCGGAGGGCGAGAGTGCTCCTCCCTCCGGCCTTTGTTCCATATCGAACTCGTTGTCTCTTACCTAATAATTAAAAATGAGTAAACATACACGTGCGCGTTCAACGTTCAACGGGAATTACTTCTTTAGCGTGTGTAGAAGACACGTACGTATGTATTGTGTAAGTGGTGTGCATCAGTTACGCGTGTCTGCCTTGTATCCCTTAAAAAATCTCTCTCTCTCTCTCTCTATCGTTGGAGTCAGTATGCTTCAACTTTTCAAGGATGTTTTTGCTAGTGGAATGAGGTTGAATAGGATGAGATGATTTTGTACTATTTGGTTCCATTATTTTGGAGGAACGAAATCGTTCAGTATCTATAGGGAATATTCTTCAAATTTGTATCATACCGTGCAGGATATGATGGTTCTATTCAAACAATCAAACACATGAATGAATGACATTTTTTTAAACTATCTCATATACATACCACTTGATACAAGCAACTAAATACACCCCAAGTGAACTTACCTCTCTCTCGTCCCTGTAGCTTTGCTTTGTTTTATGCATTGTCTATGTGCCCGATTTGGTAAACAGGTGAACTTTGGAGTGTCTCTGGTAAGCCAATAAAAGTTAATGAAGTAAGCTGGATGCTCTGATCTGGGCATCAACTTATGTGTTGGCCCTTCTCAGTTATTGCTTTACTCATCTGTCTTCACATGCGTCCTGCAGTCTCATGCATGCTCTGGTTTTGTGCCATAATTCAGGAGAGAGAGAGAGAGAAAGAGAAGGTGAGCTGCGTGCTAACATCGGTATGGAAAATTGGTGTCAAAGACTACATTGGACAGTAAGATATAACAGTTAACTAGTTAAGGTACCAAAAATGGGATAACATGTCAAGAATTACACAATTAAGTTCCAGCAACTGCATTGTCAAAACCAGGCAAAAAATTTATTTGCAGAAACAGTCAGATGCGTTCACCATTCTATACCTCCGTTGGTGCTTACACTCAGCTAATCGCCATATGTACAAGAAAAGGGTGAAATTTCAGAAAATGATATCTAATTCGTGTGCCTTTCAGCTCCTGTGTATGACATGTGGGTTCATCTGAGTCTATAACAGTAGGCTAGGGTGTCAAATACCAAAAAAATGAATTTTAAAGGTGACAAGTTCTGAAATCTCTCCAAGAAAAGATTAACCGATAAGAATAATGCAAAACCACATCTACATGTGAGCACATACACTATCTTAACCGTCAAAAGTGCCAAAGGTTCGTCCAAAGGATATTCGATGATTAGAACATAAGATAGTGGTTCTAATTTTGAAAGATTGTATCAATTTCAAATGGTCGTGAAAATATATGTACCCACGGGTACAGGTACAATTACAAAAACCGTATTCAACCGCGGTAAGAGCATCTCCAATAGTTAAGCCTTAAAATAGAGTCCTATACCTCAAAATAGGGCATAAACTAAAAAAATTAGGACCCAAGATAGCTATTGACTCCAGCAATTAGATCCTAAATCTCCAATCCTTCATTAGGGCCGGAGAGGAGAGTTGCTAAATATAGCAATAGGGCTCTGAGTCCTAAACCTATTTTGATAATTTTTCTCAAAATATAACCTCTGTTGGAGTGCTTTTTTTCCATCAAAGCTCTATAATTATAATTAGCAACCTATTTAAGGCTCCTCTTGGAGATGCTCTAAGAAGGCTTCATGCAAAAATCTTTCAATAGATGGACATGCACTCGTCGTTGACTCGATCTACAAACATGAGTGCAAGCTAGTACGTACAGGGACACAATTAATCGATAGATGAGAAGTGTTTCCATATTTTTCATTTTGACAGTTGCATAAATATTAAAGCATAAATAAATGGTAGATGGTGATTATTTACCTCTTCGTTTACTTCAAAATTTGCATAACTTGTATTGAGATGGATTTTCTTTGAGCATACATACAAGCAGTACAACATATCATCAATCAACAGCAGCGCCACAAGACTGAATAAACAAGGAACCGTCGTATCATATCGCTGCCAGCGGTGGAGCAAACTAAGTACGGATCACTGATGTTTGCCATGCAGTGTACAACACTTCATGTCCAAGTGAACACCGTATGTATGCTAGTATCCATGGTTCTAAACCGACATCTTTCGCACCTGTAGTAAGCTTTTGGCACATGGTAATCAAGTAGACCAAATCAGCAATGATCTAGCCGACAAGGAACAAGGCCAAAGCGCAAATTGCAGCCGGAAAGAGATCCAACGCGGTCTTTAAGTTTAGCAGGTATGGATCGATTGATGGATCAAAAATTGATGGTTCAGATTGTCCGTAGCGCTATTCGGAAAATACTATTGCAATAATAGCATCGTAGCAATGCACTTCAGCTGACGCTGCTCGAAGTTTCAGGCTATCTATTCCTTCGATTCCATTACAAATTGCACAGAAACTCTATTCATTGCGGTCAGTATGCAGCCAAACACACAAGTATGACACGCATGTACTAGCAGAGAGATAATTTGTGGTTGCAATTGCATAGCATCATAGAAGCGAGCATAGGATCCCGTCTTGGTTGGAGACGGGTGTAAATACCATCAGGAGGCAGCGCACGTTGGCGCAGGCAGGTCGCTGCGGCGTTGCAAATTTGCAATGCATACACCACCAGTCCCCCTCTACTGCATGCAAGCTGGCTAGTTGTACATTACTAGCTGGGTTCAGAAATATAAGTTATATTTGAATTTTACATAAAAATTAGAAAAATTTTACAGTAAATAACACAGGTAGTAAGTAGTGGTAGTAGAAATCAAATCTAATCATCCATTTCTCAAGGGTATTTTAGATTTTTTCTATCCATTCATCAAGGGTATGTTAAACTTTTTCTAATTTGTTCATAGTTTTGGATTCACCGAATACCTGGTGATCTTCAAAGACTTTTTATCTATTCATCCGCCATTCATCAGGATTATAGGACGTGTTTTACCATAGAGGACAAATAATATGACGAAATTTTTTACCCTTCTACCCCTCTCTGAATTTGACTAGCAATACTACAGCTGGTAATATAACTAGATCTAAATTGGTTTCAACCAATAAATTCAAAGGAATAGATGGCTTATTTTGATTTTAATCCATTGTAAAAGAGCTCAAGAATTAAGGTTATGATAAAATTGAGAAAGATACGAGAGAAAATAACTTAGATACGTCCACTTCATTGTCTTGAAGATGAGGGACAATACCCCGTATAAGCGGTAATGAATTAATACATATGGTTGAGAGAGCATAAATAAGAGTACAATAAAAAAGTCTTATTAAATCCATATAAAATTTATATTTCTAAACAAGACTATTCAAACTATAGCTGTTATATTTCTAAGCAGTGGAGTATAGGGTTACACTGATGCGCCCATAGTACACGTATGCTGTTGGAATTAATTCAATGGAATAAGTTGGAGGGGTGTTGAGTTGAGGGTATAGGACTTTAATACCATATTGCTTACTTAGGTAGAGTGGAACCAACTTATAAGGAGAGCTCATTTATGGACTCTAATATAAGTTGATAGTAATGCTAGAGGTACACATAGCTAGCTATGTTAAGTTATGTACACGTTGCGTACATCGTGTGACTTGCGACCGAAACATGCTAAGTGCACTTAACCATTTACCACGTGTATTGATTTTGCCTCGTCACCTTACATCTCGACTCGTTTAGTTAGTCCGTTTGCCACCCTGCAATGGAGACCGGCGATCAGGTTTCTAGGAAGCGTCGTACTACGTGATTGTTCGTCTTCATCTTCGATCATCGCATCGCTTCGGAGCACTTTCCTTTCTTGCATTAAGTCCGCCGTAAGTGTTTGGGACCGACTGTTTTTTGTCAAAGGAATCTTTTCTTGTGATTAGTTCTCATGAGAATGCTTCCTGCTAGTAATCTTGTTTTAAACATAACTACTTACTTCATGTTTTTATTACGTATCTATCAAATTAAATTAATATTATGCCATAATATTTTTCCAATGCGTCTCCCATGCACACGTGCGGCCCAGGGCAGGCTGTGCGCATACTGCATGCGTCCTCTACCTACCGCGCTGCCTGCCTCGCCAGTCTCTCGTGCGCATGACAGCGTAATTGCCGCCACTTGGCATCGAATGCGCGCGGCCTCTGCTGTGCTGCATCCTGGGCTGCAGGCTGCATCCTCCTCCATTATAATGCTCCAAGAACAAGATGACAGATATATCTACCCCTGTACCTTCGCTTCGCTGCCGTTTTGTGTCTGTGTCCTCTGCATGCGTTGATGCGGTGCAGTGCAGCAGAGCATCCAATTCTCCTCTGCCTCGATCGACCGATCTATCTCCGATTCGTTCTAACCGGCCGTTGGAAGTAATTGGCCGGCCGGTCGAGGCGATCTGCACACGGTGCGTGCGTCTTCTACAGTGATTACTACGTAGTACGTTCGTTTTTTTTTTTTATTACGGTGATAGAACGGACGATGGCATTTGCTTACGCATAACAAGGTTGGCGCATCCAACATGTGGTGAAATCTTTCTACTTTGAACTGCAGGCCGGCAATGCGAGTCGCCGGCGGCGAAGAGTGAAGACACCTTGATTGCTAGCTTGTGCGTGGCCGTCCCCGCGGCGTGGCGTGCGTGTGCAGCGTGCACTGGTCGGCCGCGTCGGTTGGTGTCGAGTTGCGCGATGCCGCCGGAGAGGCACTGGCAGACCTTCCTTTAACTCGTATTATCAGTCAGACCCGCGAAAAGAGTGGATCCCGATCCCCTCCTGGGTTCGCGGAAGCCGGCGACCTCCTCGATGCCGACCGTCGGAATGCGGCAAAGCTCTCCGGCGAGCGGCGGGGCGTCAGCATCGGAGCAGTTTCGGTGCAGGACCTCAGCGTTGGCGGCGGGCGTAGAGCGCGTGGTGTGCGTGGTTCTTCCAGCGTTTGATCAAGCTGCTTCGTCTCTCCTCCGTTTTGATCGACCGCGTTGGTTTCGATGGCTGCAGGGAGACGGCGGAGGACAGCGCGGCAATGGCGAATTTCCAGGCGACGCATTCATTTTCTCCTCTTCCGCGGCCTCTTCGGCGATTGCTCCTCTCTCTCTATATATCTCTCCTCCGTCGCGTTGGCCATGCTTCTTTGCGGCCTGTTGATTGCTGAGGTTGATCAATCTATGCTTCTCCAGGACCACACCGTCACCGTGCTAAACATCAGAAACCCGGAGTGCGAAGAAGATCGAGGAGATCCTAACCTAAACGACACTCGTACACGGGACGGGATGATGGCCAGACATTGCGCAGAGCTTCGATCGGACACGGGATAGTCTGTACTCTGTACGACTGCACGATATACACCAATTGTGCAGACTGAAACAGCGACAGCAAATACTTATTTTTGAGATGGACAACAAACATTGTAAGAAGAGCATGGCAAAAAAAGCTAAAACAAAATAAGGTGCAAAAGAGAGAAAATTATGTCAGAAGTGGGATTTGAACCCACGCCCTTGTTACACGGCCAGAACTTGAGTTTGGCGCCCAAGAGCTTGTTTGTCTCAGTTTTGGATTCTCTAAAAACTGTTCTAGATTGTGGTTGTAGAAAAGCTGATTTTCCAAAAGCTAGAATCCAAAAACACATATGAAGTAGATTGTAAATTTTAGTGTATACGGATGGACTGGATTATAAGAAACGGATTTTAGAATCAAGCTGTTTGTTTTTTATTTTATTTTTGGAGTCAGAATTCAGAATCAAAAGCTAAAACTAACAGGCCCTTAGGCCACTCGGCCATCCTGACCCTGCTGATTACTGTGCTAGTAAAAGATATTGAATAATGTTGACGCACCGCACCGCACCGATCTAATTTCAACGCATATGAAACCTATATGCTCGAGAATCATACGATGGAATATACCTGACTGCGGTGTAAATTCTCATCAGGTACATCATATTTGAATAGTTTTTAGAAGATTTGCCGTAAATACAGAACTTCCTTAACAGCATTTGCGATACACATGTACAATTAGAAGCTCAGTACCTTGGACTCACAAACAATACAGTATCGTCCTGGGTTAGGCTACCAGACCGTTTTGTCATAGGAATAATATTTGCATTAACATTTTATGCCAGCGTGTAGTGCGCGACAGAATGACAGTGATTAGATTGAAAGGAACCAGATTGCAATGCCATAAACACCTTCCAAAATATAGCACAGCACTTTTGCAATTGCAGGATGAAATTTGACTGTTCAAAATTTCACACATGATCTACACTTTGTTACAAAAGAACATATGAAAAACAGATATTCAAAAGGCAATTTGCGGCAACCCCATCTGGGCAGAACCCACGAATGAAAGCTCCTGCAAGACATGAATTAGAATTGCAGATAAGAAGACATGAATTAGAATTGATTCCTATTCCTGCATATAAAGAGATATAACTGAAACAGTCATGTAGCAAAAATTCCTAGTCCTGCATATAAAGAGACATAAATGAAACAGTCATGTAGCAAAATAAACGTTTGCTTCGCTTTTGCTATCTTCCCACTGCTACAGCAACGTTTTCAAATTAGATATGTATAAATCCAGTGTTGCATGTCAAAATCCTACACAACAATGACCAATTATTCCTTGCAGTTCTAAACAAAGGAAAGCTAAATTATTCAAATAGTCTAAGGTCAGTAGAGTCAAAACATATCTTTAAAATTAAAAAGAAACACATTTTAGTGACTTCAAGGGACTTCAGACATTATATAACGAGGAATTCACTTAACTAGACAAGCTCGATGTAAGCCATAGGTGCATTATCTCCCCGCCTTGGAAATGTTGGGATGATCCTTGTGTAGCCCCCATTCCTTTCCCCATACCTGTCTGCAACCTCAGCAAACAATGCATGGACTATATGTTTCTCATAAATAAATGCCAGAGCCTGCCTCCTCTTGTGAAGAGACCCATCCTTTGCTAGCGTGATCATCTTCTCAACATACTTCCTCATAGCCTTTGCCCTTGCCTTGGTAGTCTTTATCCTTCCATGCTTAAGTAGCTGTGTGGTCAGCCCACGCAGAAGTGCTTTCCGCTGATCTGGAGGTCTGTTAAGTTTAGGAACACGTCTCCCATGTCTCATTGCCACTATCCTTCCGCGGGCATCGATACCAAACAAACGGTGCTCAAAGCTTGAATTCTCTACAGTATGTTTGACAAAGTCAATGAATGAGTTTGCCGCATATTTCATAGGAATTTTCAGACAAATATATCCAAATGTTAGCATTAGTGCAACTTTCTCAAGAAACTTGGCTTGGAAGGCTGAAACTGGCATATTTTGGCATGTTAAAAACCAAGCGAAGCAGATAAGACTGTGATATCTTCAAATGTTTTTGGTGCACAGAACTAGATGTCTTATGCGTTGGCATCTTAAAACTGTCAATCGTAGGTGTGTGGCAAATGCGCGTAAAGAGAAATGTACAAGGTTGCTTAAGAATACTTATCTTCATCTATCTAGATTCTAGAAACGACAATGAACACTAAAATTTTGTTGTTGGATTGTTGTTAGACAACTACAAGCATACATTCGCATCTCAAATTCATCATCGAGCATTCAATTCACATTTTTAAGCATATTAGCATGCATCCTTATGTTAAAATCCAAAATTTCTAGTTGTTCCCTACAAACTGTATCCCCTTCTTAGTTCTCATTGCTGCATCAACTGCTACTAGAACGCTGCAAACCAGCGTGGGTTCATTAAATCGAGAGGGGTAAGACGAATGGTTTACCAGCGCCAAGGGAGAGGAGAGGCGAGACGGGCGCGAGGCCGGAGAAGGAACCGAGGCAGCCGACCGATGCCGCCATGGCCGCCGCCGCGGGCGAGAACGACGACCGGAGCCTGCCCGCCGGGGAGGGGCGGAGCGATGGGAGTGCGGATCGGAGGGATGACATGCGCCAGGTAGGGGCGGAGATCGCCAGCGAGGGGGAGGCGAGGGCCGCCATGGCAAGCGACGGGGAGGGGTCGACGGGAGCGACCGGAGGAGTGGCTTTGGCTGGAGAGGCGGAGAAGTGGCCAACGGCTTTGAACCGGATAATGTTTGGCTCCTGGCTCTTGCTGCCAATTGGGTTTCTCCGCGTTGGGCCGGAGATAATGGGCTTTTCATTGGACTTTGTGAATTGTTATGTCTAATGGGCCCTTCAGAAAAGGCCTCAGATCAGTCCTTGTCAAACCAAGGATTTGTTTTCCATGTTATCATTGTGGGCTTGCTCAGATATGAGTATTCTACTTGTCCAATGTGTCGGTGTCTCTAAGGGCGGAGCCAGGTCTCGGATCACCTGAGCTTGGGTCCGAGGTCTGACAGCAAAAGCCCATGTAAGAGCATATACTCTCATGCCATGTCAGATTGCCAGTCTAGTACAACAATCTTCACTTGAACTTTAGCTCGCAAGGCAAATTAAACTCCTTCGAGCCGAACCTTTTCTTCTATGGCCGGCCGGCCTAACTTGGTGGGTAAGTGAAAGGCATTCTGGTGCTTCCCAGATCTCGCCATGCAATGATGGTCTGGACCCGAGGCTTGAGGCCAGCTGGCTCCGCCCCTGTGTCTCCACATCTTCTCTCAAATGAAAGTGTCCACGTCTTACCTACTGAACTACTAGTATTCTTCTACTGCTAACAATATCAAAATTGTCTCTACAAAGGAACTAATGTCGCGATTTGATTACCAATAATAATAAGTCGCACCACCAGATCCGATCTGATCTGAGGTAGATATTGCTAGATCTGTTGGGTACTATCTTCAGCGACGAAAACAATGGTTGGAGTCACTACATCCATCACGGGACTTAGGATCTATTTGTTTCGGTTTAGACTTTTTGCTTTTGGTTTAAAGCTAGCTTTTTAGCTGAACAAGCTGTTAAGTTGTCTGCTTTTAAGTCAAAACATATTGTTTGGCATCCTTACTTTTTAATAGATTAGATGGTATAGCCTTTTGATCTGGTCTCCTCCTACCGCCTCCCACCATTCCACCCTTAGGTCCCGTCGCCTCCACCCACACCACGTCAGTTTTGATCGCCTCTCGTCGCGCTACGGCTGGATCCATTCAGCTCCACCTGCCCCCACGGTCGGACCCTGTAACCTCCCGCCGCTCTAAGCTCAGGTCCGCCCACCTCAACCCACGCCACACCAGAGCGGTGGAGGAAGAAGGCATGTCGCATAGAGGAAGAGAGAAGAGGAGAAATGAGGAAATGGGATAAAGATTCTTGAGTTTATATATGATTGTATTTGGTGGGTAATTTTGGAGATTTTTAATAGCAAAGGGTTATTTCATCCTAGAAAAGAAAAAAAAACATCTTTCATCTGGTTTTTGGCTTATAATTATATGAATGTTTTAGGGTTTTTTTAAGTCCGGTTTAAAAGTCAGTCGTTTATTTTGATTTTGATTTTTTTATTTTTAAGCTGATAAAAAAGTTGAAACAATAAACCCTTCGATGTAAGGCCTCGTAGCCAGTTGCTACCGCAGGATGCAAGCTCGTCGAAGTCATAACCGATGGATGCAAGTTCGTCGGGTTCGCAGCTGTCTGATGCTTATCAATGGTGGATGTTGGGTCATTTATTGCACTTTGCACGGCACGTCCACCGGAGACCATGGCCGTTGGACCATGTCGCCGTTCACCAAACCATCATTGGATCTGCGAGCTCTTGGTCCATTCCACGCTGCCATCGCTTGATCCATGTCGTCGTCGCCCTGATCTACACACCCGCTACTCAATGCGCCCCTAGCTGTGTGCGTGATGCTTCCTAACGCTGGCCTGATCTGCCGTGCGACCGTTTGATCGAAGGTGGAGAATGGGAGGAAGAGGTAGCCGACTACGAATCGAGAAGGCGGATTGGGGTGCTAGGTAAAGCAAGAGAGATGGGTAGGCATTACGAATTTGGAGAATGGTTGGTTGGGTTTAGCTTCTCTTCGAAGGGACAAATCATGTGGGAAAAAAGAGATTCAATTAAGGTCATTTGTTAAAATCGAATCGATAATCGTTATTCTCAGTTTGAGAACGCACGATATTTGACTATTTGGGGGAGAAAAAAAAAACCGCACAAGAGCATAAATGCTTACTTAAGTATCTGGGGTCCCACACGCCAGTGACGGCATGATGCTCTGCAAACCAATTTTCGAATCCCCAGTCCTCAGTGGTCAGTGGCTCAGCACCTACCCACGTTTGGGTTGGCCTAAGATAGCGACGCCAATGACCATGCACTAGTCCCACCAAACCTTCCTGCACCCATCCCACAAATGCCCCACCACCCGTACCCTGCACCCGGGTCCACTGTCCAGAGACCAGATCACGTCTATGCACCGGGTCCATCCAAACACTGTAGTTGGTGGAATCAGATCTCTTATAAACCCGGCCACACCAGCTCCCTCCCCTCTTACCTGCGCACCCCGACGCCATTAGAGCGTACGCACAGCAGCGAAGGGGAGGAGGAAAATTTATAGAAGGTTCGAGATGAAGGTGATCGAGAAGATCCGGGAGGCGGCGGCAGATGGCCGGACGGTGTTCTCGTTCGAGTACTTCCCTCCCAAGACGGAGGAGGGGGTGGAGAACCTCTTCGAGCGGATGGACCGCATGGTGGCGCATGGCCCGACCTTCTGCGACATCACCTGGGGCGCCGGAGGATCCACCGCCGACCTCACCCTCGAGATCGCCAACCGCATGCAGAACATGGTACATGTGAATCTGTCGCTGCCTCCCGCTCTCTCTCGCGCGCGCGCGAGATCTGACCTGATATGTTTTGGCGCGTGGCGTTGGCGGCTTGGCGCGCCTTCGGCTCGATTTGGTTCGGCGTGGCGTAATGTGTCGGTGGAAATGGCGCGATGTGTTGGATTTGACGTTTTGGATCATGGGTTTAGGTAATTAGGTTTTCTTAGTTTGATTCGGTGAGAACGGAATGTGTTTGAAATGCCCGTTTCGTTGGTGGTTGGCTCTGTTTAGGTCGATTTGGTGCAAATTTAGGCGCAATGCGGGGATTCGTAATCTGTGCAAGGAAATTGTGAATTGTGTTCGGTTTGACGTGATTAGATTTGCTTAATTGCATCAACCGTTGCTCGTTTCATTTGGTTTTGCTAGAGTTTGATGGGATTATCTGGAGATTAAACTGTGATGCTGACTAGTTTAGCTTTCTAACTTGAGTTGAAAATTAAACAGATACGCTTGATATAATACTGATTTAGGATGTACGCTTGATTCTGTGTGGGATAGTATTTATTTTTGGGCGGTTTGGATTAATCTGCTCCTATGTGGTTTAGTTGGTTGGGTGGTGTGTCTGGTGAATGCTGATCATGTTTAAGCGATAATGATGCCTAATTTGACCTCCAATGAGGTGCGCATCGTAGTTTTGTGGAAATGAATTCCAAAGTTGACCATTGCGGCACTTGGTCGATGCTCGTTTAGAGCTTTCAGCTCTGGAATGTTTGGTGAAATGGAGTGATTTTGATGGGTTAAGTCACATTGAGTTCACTCATTCTAATATTTGGCCGAAGTTCTCGGTAAAGGTTTGTGTTTCTGAGCTATAGCTCCGCCGGTCCCATGCAGCGTGTCGAATGTCATGCCAAATTGGAGTGCAATGCAGCAGGCCTGAATATTTGCCTGGGATGTGTTATTTTTATAGGATTGGTTATCCAGGTTTCATGCCATTGTGGTATGACTTCTGATTCATGGATCCATCAGGTATTTGCATTCCCCTCATTGTTGGGTGTTTCTTTATCTGGGGGGCAGGGGGTGAGGTGCAATTATTAAGCGTTTGAAAAATACCACTCGGCTGTAAGCAGTGATTGGTTCTTGTGAAAACAACTAGTCGGTGTCAACGGAGGAAGGCGCTCATTGGATGTTTGCTGATAACTCTTTGTACGAACATTCTATCAATGTGCCAACATATTGCTCAAGATAATGTCAAAAACAAAGTTGAATTCTTAGTTCTTTTGCAATCTCAATGTTTCTTGTGTATTGCTGCCACAAGTATAGTCAGTGCTTATAATTTTTTTGTGTTATTTTGCAGGTGTGTGTGGAAACAATGATGCACCTGACATGCACCAACATGCCAGTTGAGAAGATTGACCATGCTTTGGATACCATCAAGACCAATGGGATTCAAAATGTTTTGGCACTTAGAGGAGACCCTCCACATGGTCAAGATAAATTTGTTCAAGTTGCTGGTGGTTTTGCTTGCGCTCTTGATTTGGTAAATATCTCTTCTTTTGAAAGAGTGCAAAGGCAACGAATTTGTTTAGTACATTGGGAAGTCATGGACATGATGGCAAAGCTTATTGCTGCTGCTGCTGATATTTAGAATGAGTCCTGATAGATACCGTTCTTTATTCAAACTTGGCTTTTTTTTTCTAATTTCAGGTGCAGCACACTAGAGCCAAGTATGGTGATTACTTTGGCATAACTGTTGCTGGTTATCCAGGTTAGCTAGACTTTGCTTGTTTATGTGCTGCATGCTTTCAACCTTAGAAATTGGATTTTTTTTAAAACTTTTTTTTGAAATGTCAGAGGCACACCCTGATGCAATACAAGGTGAGGAAGGGGCTACGCCAGAAGCATACAGCAAAGATCTTGCTTATTTGAAGAGAAAGGTTCCCTTAGCTCTCTTGATGTTGGTTTTTCATTCGAAATGAAGACATCTTGTGTTTTTATTGATCGATGACCCAGACATTTTCTTGCATAAAATCTTCTTTCCTAATGCTGTTAATCCATTGCACACTATATGTTCTTGTTGAGCATAACAGTGCTCTCTCATCTTCTCTCTCTATGTACATTTTCTCTGCAGGTTGATGCTGGTGCCGACCTTATCATCACACAGCTTTTCTATGACACTGATATCTTTCTCAAGTTTGTGAATGACTGCCGTCAGATTGGTATTACTTGTCCCATTGTTCCTGGCATAATGCCAATAAATAACTACAAAGGTTTCTTGCGCATGACTGGATTCTGCAAAACTAAGGTACGCTGCACTGTTGTGGCTCCATCATTGGTAACTGTATGTAGATAACTTCAATGGATATGGAATTATGCATAAACTCAAACATATGCTTTGTAGAATTTGATCTTTTTTCGTATACTGAATTTCAAATTTCAATACGTGGTTTCTCATTGAATGTTCCTTTGAATGTAATAACAGATACCAACTGAGATCACCGCTGCACTGGATCCTATTAAAGACAATGAGGAGGCTGTAAAAGCATATGGAGTCCACCTTGGAACTGAGATGTGCAAGAAAATTTTAGCTAGTGGGATCAAGACTTTGCACCTTTACACACTAAACATGGAGAAGTCTGCTTTAGCAATTTTGATGGTAGTTTACATGCCTTACTTGATTTAATATTTTGTTTCGATGTGTTGCTAACAACTAAATTTTCTCCAGAATCTTGGATTAATCGAGGAGTCAAAAGTTTCAAGGCCACTACCTTGGAGGCCTCCAACAAATGTTTTCCGTGTCAAAGAGGATGTTCGCCCTATATTCTGGTAGTTGTTTTAGATGATATTTTGTCAAGCTACTTGAATGTTAGTGCTATACATACTCATCCAGTCTGGTGAATGGCGACATCTGAGCAGGGCTAACAGACCAAAGAGCTATATCACAAGGACACTAGGTTGGGATCAATACCCACATGGGCGGTGGGGTGATTCCCGAAACCCATCATATGGAGCACTTACTGACTATCAGGTAATTTCAGTACCCTTCTGTTCCAATCTATAATTATGGTGTTCACAACCATTTTTTAGGTATACAATGTGCAACATTTTTGTAATACACTGAAGGGTAGGGTTTGCAAAACCGTAGAAAAGTCGGTTTTCGCAAAAACCGACCGTTTTGAGCCAGTTCGGCAATAAAAACCGCTTGGTAAACCGTGAAGTTCAAATGCAAATTTAAAAAATTTGAAGAAATTTAGCAAAATGTGTTAAAAAATTTTGTGTGAGTTCCTGTGGCAATGTTAATTATGCTATAAAATTTTCAGATGATTATCAGACCTATGTATTTTTTAAAAATTTTGACAGTGATACCGTCAGAATATATATTCTTCAGTTTTTTTATTTTCCAGGGGCACAAAATGAAGTCTAATATTTCTTAAACTTTTTGTGTGATTTTCTAATGTCATTATAATGATGTTGTAATATTTTCAGATGATGATCAGATATGTGTATTTTAAAAAAAAAACTGAAAGTGCTACTATAATTGTATATGATCTTCTTTTTTTTGTTTTATATGGGCACTAAATGAAGTCTAATATTTCTGAAAATTTTAGTACATGATCCTTTGGCACTAGTTATGGTTACATTAAAATTTCAGAATATAATAAATCTTTTATATATTATAAAAATCTGACAGTGTCTTTGTTCATTTCCATTAATTGCTATTTTAGATTTTTTAGAAGCAATAAATGATTTTAAAAATTGTTTAAATTTCTTTGAGGTGTTTCATAGATTAATTGGGATTTTTTTTTTCAATTTTCGTTCGGTGTGCTGAAAATCGAAAACTGTTTGAAAAATTCGTGAAAATCGATAAAAAAAACCGTTTGAAGATAAAAAAAACTGCTCGAAAATCGAAGAAAACCAATTGAAAATCGGTGAAAATCGCTCGGTTTTCTTTTTTCCCGACGTTGTTTGACCAACGAATTCAAAAAAATTTGAATTCAAACTTCTTCGGTTTCTACCGATTATCGAAAATTAAAAACCGTTCTAATTTTGAATTTTCAGTTTTTGAAACCCTGCTGAAGGGTAGTATAAATTATAATCTACATCTTCCAAAAATAAATCAAGTAAAAGTGAACATTTACATATTATTCAAAGATAATGGTTCAGCAAAAAACACTTATGGTCCCCCAACAGTCTGTTTCACCATGGGGTCTGTTTCTTAGTTTTCATACCACCATCGGCCAGTATGCCTCAAGTGCGGGATTGTGCAACGTAAGTCAGTTGTTGGGCATTGGCTATTTTTTGTTCCAGATCACTAGAGTTGCCTTTTGTGATCCCTACTTTTCGTAAAATTCTAGATGTTTGTAATAAAAAATCCATTCTTTTTCACAGTTCACACGACCACGTGGACGTGGTAAGAAGCTCCAAGAGGAATGGGCAGTTCCACTGAAATCTGTGCAAGACATTCATGAGGTCAATGTTGATCTGCATGATATATTATTGCTCTATATGACATAAAAACAATTTCATCGTATTATTGTTTTTGCTAACTCTTCTCTGTCTCACAGCGGTTCATGAACTTCTGTCAAGGAAAACTTACAAGCAGCCCATGGTCTGAGTTAGATGGTCTTCAACCAGAGACAAAGATCATAGATGACCAGCTGGTGAAGATTAACTCGAAAGGCTTCCTTACCATCAACAGCCAACCTGCTGTAAATGCAGAGAGATCTGATTCTCCCAGTGTTGGTACGTTGAATCTAATTTCTACGCTTGGTTTTCTTCTTGTCACTGATAGCTGGGTTTTAAGAATGTGTATGTTCTCATACATAACACACTTTTACGGTGATACTTAAATGGCAGTAGTCCATGTGTCAGTAAGTCTGTGAAATCATGATGCAATAACTATTCTGATGTTTATATTTTTTAAAAAAAATAGAGGTCCTGAAGCTCATGTTATGTGAAAAACTTATGTTACTATTAATTTTTGTGATGCTCTGTGCACAGGCTTGTTGTGTCCAATATACTTCAAACTTAATGTGTATTTGTGTAATGTTTAACTACCTAATTCATTGCAACATCAAATTATTTTGGTTCCAAATCTCTATATAGAAAATAATCCAAGGCTGTGAGGACGCTGAAGTATGCGTGGGCTGATATTGTGCAGTCACCCACCACTCAGCAGTACCCAAGCATACCAGCTGTAGGGTTGTGCCCATCTTAATCATCAGCATACAATCCTGTGCTACCAGTCACAGCCTCACAGGGGACATCTCACCCAAGAAAGTCTAGTTTTAGTAAATCATAGGCCATCTTTTATTCTTGTTTTAGTATATTTTGTGCAATGCCGTATGGTGTGTGCCTTATCAAGAACAACCTGCTTCTTGGTGTCTTGTTCTGCAGGATGGGGTGGCCCAGGAGGCTATGTTTACCAGAAGGCCTATGTTGAATTCTTCTGTGCAAAAGAGAAGCTGGATCAACTAATTGAGAGGAGCAAAGCATTCCCTTCTCTTACATACATTGCTGTGAACAATGAAGGGGAATCACTCTCAAACATTCCCACAAACGCGGTGAATGCTGTCACATGGGGTGTTTTCCCTGGGAAGGAGATTATCCAGCCTACCGTTGTTGATTCGGCCAGCTTTATGGTTTGGAAAGACGAAGCATTTGAAATCTGGTCAAGGGGATGGGCTTGCCTATTCCCTGAGGGTGACTCGTCTAGGGAATTACTAGAGAAGGTACTTTAATATTTTCTTCAGTCTTTTATGCTAGTAACACGTGCAGTGAAACCTTCTGTGCAATAAGTGCTGTGTTTTTAGCTGATTAATCTGCTATTTCCCAGTTTTGCTGAAAGCTTCTAGCTAGATCAGAGACACCTTTCAGCATTTGGATGACATTTGGATTAGTTCACCGCACATGCTATCTGAGCTATCAGTTCCATACGGCATTAAGTGCAATCGAGCATTAGCGTTTGTACTTAAATTTCAGTAATACACCAATGTATTTCTGGAATACACTGAAATCAGCTAAATGTACTCTTGAAACTAATGTGGACGACTTATATATTCTAAATGCATTTCTGATATATTTCTTGGATTTTCACTTTCAGGTTCAGAAGAGCTACTACTTGGTTAGCCTTGTGGACAACAACTACATCGACGGGAACCTCTTCGCTGCGTTCAAGGAGATCTGATGATACCTTTGTCTGCGATCTCTTGCATGCGGCTAAACTCGGACCTTCATTCAGTATTCCTGCTTCCACGACCACGACTACAGGGTTTGATTTCCTCGAAAGCTTGCGCATTTGACCTTGCAGGAGTCCTCTGATTTTTTGTGATTTGTATTGGTGTATCGGAACTATCCAATATAAATAAGAACTAAGCTGTGTGTTTTCCTGTCCCTCCTCCCATGTGCAATCTCTTTCCCTGACTCGCTTATCCTGTTGTAGTTCCAATTTCATCAAGATGATTTGATGTTTGTAATATTGTTTCCGCCAAGGCAAAATGGAGAGAACACAAGAAGCTGAATTCACTGGTTATTTTCCCCCCTGAACTATGCCTCTGCTTCATGGAAATAAGATCAGAGAAGGTCGTACTCAAATCAAGTGAGCTCTGCAGTTCATTTCAGATGAGCAAGTTGTAACATTCGCGTAACTGGGCTTACCGTGCGCGCGCGCGTATGTGTTATCGAGTTGAGAGATTCGGATCACATCGCAGGACCAATTATCATACGAGCACGCGGAAGCAATAGGAATTAGAAGAACAAAATTTGGTCGGTTCTACTGAAGAGAAAGAGCTGCATATATCAACCATATGAGCGAAAGGAAAAACGAAAGAATGTCCCAGCTCCAGCACCGGATTCCATACACTACACCACACCTCGACTCTTCTTAACCCGGTAAGTAACCCGTCCCGTTTCTATGCTGTATTTACATAGGATGCAGGTTGGCCACATCGGCTGCCCCCCGCCGTCTTCTTCAGAAGGGGGCCAAGCCGCCGACGCCGGGCTGGTTCCCCTTGAAACGCGGCGACGCGAAGAGCGACGAGTAGAAGTCCCCTAGCGGCAGCATGTCAAGGCCGCTGTACATGCTCTGTATGTCGTCGTAGCTGAGGTCCACGAACAGGTCGTTCCCGGCGTTCTGCCCCTCCACCTCCTGCTCCTTCTTGGGCACCATCATCGTCATCTGCGCCGCCGGGTCCTGGAACGCGGAGAACGAGCCCAGCTCCGGGAAAGGGTCATTGTCCACGATCTCCGATTCCGGCGTGCGCGTATCGCCCCACGAGTGGGACTGGGACTGCGAGTGCGAGTGGGAGTGCGAGGTGATCATGTCCGACGCCTCTTCCTTGGCCTCTTTCCCCATCTGCATCTTCTCCCACTCGTTCTTCTTGTTGTAAAGCCGGCAAAGCACCCAGTCATCCAACTGCACGCGCCAATTCAGATCAAAATAAGTTTCAACAGATTAATCGAAGCAATGATCTGTTTTGAAGCAAAATTTTGGCTCAGAAGAACTAAGCGAAAGATTCGGATCAGTGGTAGCAGCAGCAGCTTACCCTGAGGGATCCCTTCTTGGCAGCTGCGGCGGCGCGGCCGGTGTCGGCGAGGCGGTACTCGTGCATGATCCAGTCGGTCTTGACCCCGCGGGGGGCCTTGCCGGCGTAGAATACGAGCGCCTTCTTGATCCCCAAGGTACGGCCCCGCGGCGCGACGGGCTTGTCGGCGCCGGTGGCCTTCCAGTAGCCGTTCCCGGCGGCGCGGTTGGGGCGCGACCCGTTGGGGTACTTGCGGTCCCTGGGCGTGAAGAAGTACCACTCCCTGGCCCCGAACAGCGCCCTCTCCGGCAGTTCCCAGGGGTCGAACTTGTAGAGGTCGACCTCTGCGATGATGGGCACCGGCAGGCGCTGCCCCGCCGCCTTCTTGCACAGGTAGTGCTCCACGAGCTCGTCGTCCGTCGGGTGGAACCGGAACCCCGGCGGCAGGTTCAGCTCCGCCTCCGCGTCCCTCTCCCTCCTCCTCACCGCCATCCCCATTATCGATCTCTCCCTCCCTCTCCTCTTGACCCCTGAATTCAAGAAAGTTGCTGCCTTGCTGGTCTCTTGTTTCCCTTCGCTGCTGCTGCACTTCTGGCTGTGTCCTGTGAATTCTACGGATTTTTCGAATGGAGGAGGAATTGCGGGTGGGGGAGGGATAAATAGGGGGAGGTGCGGGTCTGGAAGCTTCGGCGGAAGGGAGTCAGAGCAGGGGAGTTTGTACGGGTCGGCGGCTGCGGGAAAGGGTAGAAACCAAGGGGGGATGGATGGTTTCGGAAGGAATTGGGCACGTGTGGCGGGGGAGGGGGGTGAGGTGGTGGGTTTCGCGGAAGGCGCAGCGCGGCGGGATTGGGTTGGGCTCCGGTGATGGCGTCACGGCCGACTTCAGCTGTATCGCGACGGATGAGCCTGCCTTTTATAAAGCCTTTTTTCTTGCCTTCTGCGGTTGCGGTGCGGCCGGCCGAGGTGGCTCTCCTGTAGCCAGCCGCGGGCAAGCTCCAATCGCCCTGGTTTCAGATAGGCATCCTGTGGATGTACGGGGTGGGTGGATAGTGCAGACGTCCAAAAGTTTCATGAAATTCAGTATACAGTTGCTTTTGCCGTAAGATCATCGTAATTTATTGTTAGTAAATATACATTAGTTTTATTTTATACAGAAAAGCGAGAAAAAAAAGTGAAGAGGATTGGCTCTCATGCAGCAGCCAATATCGTACGTGAAACAACGTACTATCGTCAGCCAAAAACCCATGTTAGGGTAAGTACATGATATAAATGAGAGATAGTTATTATACAAACTTTAATGTTATAGCCGAAAGTGTTTCTTTAGAGACAATCTTTACAATGTGGTTTTATTGTTTACTTTAAATAATACGGATAAGAGATAGAGTAAATATGCATCAGTTTTATTCTATATAGAAAAGTGGGGAAAAAGAGAGAGAAGAGAATTAGCTCTTATACAGCAGCCAATATCGTCCATGGAACAAAGGCGCATTTGGTAGAAGGTTCGATTTCTCTCCGAAATCAAACTTTGCGCTAAAATAAAGTGAATTAAGTTTATATTTTTGTCTAAAATATAAACAAGGTGATCTATCTAAACACTCTTAATGTACTCACAGCTTCAGCTTCATGAATCTGGTGAAGCTAGAATTTTCAACTTTTTCAAATTCACAAATCTGGAGAAACTGAATCCTTACCAAACACACCCAAAGTATGCTAGCTCCGCCTCTTATGCTTAGCAGATGACCACGGCAGAATTGGTTGGCTAAACTTCATACTCACGCCTTTATGGCAAAGCTTTCCCATGTTACACAGACCAATTAAGGACCGGTACAAACTCAAAAGTCGGTTAGTCCGCGCCGTACGGAATCAAGGCCTTCTCCTTCATATCTGGAAAGATGATCACCAAAGAAAGGAGTGTAAAAAAAAATGCCGCAGCTCTATCATATCACTCAATCAATTTAAATTTACAAGGCGTACCTTTTATTGATATCGAGATCAAAGAGGTATTAAAAATGATCAGATTATTCCTAATTATTATCACTAAACACTATACTCGATGCATGTGTACAGAGAACATAAAATAAAGACAGATACTATATAGGAAAAACTTCAAATCAATTTTTTATTAAAATATAAAATTTACTTTATATCTGTGAACATGAGCATTGAAAAAAAAACACATATAAAAAATTTAGGAGGGAGCTGTATCATTGCGTGGGGACCGCAGCCACAGCTCACAACATGCATAGTCGAGAAGATTCCGTTCCGACGCTACGTCAGCAGCGCTTATCCCCTCCCCAATATTCGACGCTTTTTCTACTGCTGCTTTGGCGGGTAGGAAGGAGCGCACACGTGGAGACCAAGCAAACACGCGAATCACGACGAACCGCCAGACAAGCGGACACATGCCGAAAAGAAAAGGTGGCTGCTCCTAGTAGCCAGTAGCCAGCACTCCATCGCAGACCGGCTCGATTCGATGATGGGGAGTGGTCAGATGATTCGCCGGCACGTGGTGCGCGCGCTGCGTCGGGGCGGGTGGGTCGACACGAGTCCGGCTCGGGTGGCCCCGGCCCCCGGGGACGGCCGAGAAAAGCGCGCGCGGCATGCAGCTCGAGGCGCCGCGCCCCGCCCCGCCCCGCGGCCGGACAGGTGCCGCCGCGTGGGGCGAGCACGTGGCCGTGCGATGGTTGCTGTGGCTGGCGCGGAGCGGGCTGAGTGCGGTCGCGCTTTACTTTTTTAAAAACAGACGCCCGCATGTCCTGTCGTCTGCACGGCGAGTGCCTGCCGCGCTGCCACGGCGTTACCTTCGGCGGTTGATGGGACGGGCGGCAGGAAATCTACGAAACAGGCGCGAGGCAAATAATCTGCGGAAAAGGAGGCTCGGCCGGCGGTCGGCATGGCGGTGCTGGTGGTGAAGGCCCGCGTCTGCCTGCTATGGCGGTCGCTTGCGTCCCTTCTTTTCCTTTTTTTTTTATAAAATTACTTACCTTTTAAATAAAATTATAAATGTAGTTTTATTCCTACAGCAGAAGTTTATCTGATCGTGGCAGCCTTCTTTCTGTGCACGCCGATCGAAGCACCTCCTTTATCGTGCTCGATCGCCTCCTACGGCTACGCCAGCTCCTCCCACACTCTGGGTTCCTGCACTCCTTGAGTGTGGCCAAAGATAGATATTATCTGTCGCATTTTCTGCGATAGGAAAGAGAGCTACAAGGGTTAAAAGTCTGTTGTTTATTTAGACCTTTTATCATTTATGACCATACTTTATTAATGTGCGTACAACACATAAAACCTATAATATCGAACGAAACCCATATTTATCTGAACGGTTAAATCTCTAACTAGTTCAATCAAGGTGGTCATTAACTTTTGCTTCGCATTAGTCGCCCTCGACCAGCGAAACAGTTACCACGACTAGTAAACTGGTAGGGTACAGACGGTTTATCCCTGCACATGCCTCCATACGAATAGTTACCTGACAGGCGCATATAACCACCCGAAAGTTATCCTGAAAAAGATATCCTTTCGCAGAAAAAACACCTCTTGGTTATATTGTGTCTCTTTAAAGAACAACTGTGGCATCTACTTTCGATATAAATAGAGAGTCCCTTCACATTATCAAGGGAGGAGCAATCTACCATACATAGAATTTTTGTAAACTTTATACTCTGTTAAGCCGCTTAGTTGATAAAAGCTTAGTTAATAACAAAGCAATTTTCCATATTCGTTTTTCATCATCTTGATTACTAGAGACTCACAAACATATTTTCATAAGCTTAATTAAAAGACCCTAAATCTTAGATATCGATAGACATCATCTGTTGTGTTTTTCGTGAGGAGGAAGAGAGTTGGATCTATAAAGAAAAAGAGATCGAAGAGAGTAATTAATTCGAAGCTTAGGTTAGTGCCGGCGTACCTACCAGGTATTTTTGCGCTGGGAACTGATTTTTCTACGGTTGACTTGAGAGGAACGAGGTGCAGTCCCTCTGTTGTGCGTGCGTGAGAGATCGTTCTCGCGAGGAAGTACTACCTCGTTTGTGCGATTGACGTGCTTATCACTTATCCGTCTAGACTCTAGAGCACTGAGCACAATAATACCCTGGAAAACAAAAACGGCACGTGCCACGTGGAACGGTTCAACAAGCATGTGCATCAAATGGTACGAGGTGCACTGAACCTTCTTTCAGACGTCGGTACACTGAACCTAGCCACAAACAAACAAACCTTTTTTTCCCATGACAGCACGGATTTTATCCATTCGCAGCAGTGTTTATGGTACATGAAGGCAGTCTGAGACCTGAGAAGCCGTACTATACATGCCTCCCGGCGCCAATGTACAAACCTTTTGTGCTAAAGAACGAGGGCCGGGTACCGACAGGGAAATTGAAAAGTTCTATGTGAAATTACGAAGTTCCACTTGGGGCATGAGGTTCTTCATTTTTTATGCTCTTGTGAGTTATGACACAGGCAGTGAATGGCACACACCATCTTGGCTCTGGTCTCGCAGCTTTTCAGGTACGCTTCAAATGCAAAAATTTAGATGACAGCGTGCTATAGCTAGCTCTTGAAACCGTACGGGCGGGAGGACGGCGATTCCGGGATTTTTTCCCACTAAACGGCAACGAATCGCGGCAACTCGACCCAGGCTAGCGTACTACCTCAAAGCCTCAAACACATCGGCGAAAGAACGTGCGGCCCGGGCGGACTGGGCAGTTTGCCGCGCCAACTGCGAGGCGCTCGGCTAGTCGGCTTACGCAGCGTGCTCAGCGAGACGACGACGCTCGCCGCGCAGGTGCTCGCTCGGCATGGGCAGTCCGGGGGGAGGGGATAGGGGTGAAAACGGTCGGAAACGGTCGGAAAACATTAAAATCATTTTTGTTTTCATATTTTTTCTCGGAAACGATATCGGAATCGATAACCACGGAAACGAAAACGGCATCGGTAATTCGAAAATATCGGAAACGAAAATTCGATACAAAATATATATCGGTAACGATCGGAATCAAAAAGAGACCGTAACGTCGAAGGACATGTACCACCAATTGACTTCAAAAATTCACACAAATAGTACATCCACATAGAAATTAGTAATTAATAAATATTCACAAATTTACGATGAACACACATCAAATTTTAGACTTGAATGACTACATTAGAGTTTTGTTTTTATGATATTTAAAAATATCTATGATTGGTTAAATCATGAAAATGGGTGAAGATTGTAGCCCTCGTGATAAGTTTCAGATAGAGTCCAAAATCACCTAAATCGGAGTTCGGAGTAAAAAGTTATGGGCGTTTTAGTGACCGAAAGAGTGTGATTTGTGGGCTGGAATAATTCCGGTAATTACCGACGGAATTTACCGATTTTTTCCGGATATCAAGGAAACGGTCGAACCGATCAAAACCGTTACCGTTATCGTTTCCGACAAAAATTACCGATTCGATTCGATTCGAAAATTACCGATCTGAAACACGTCCGGTTGAAAAATTTCGAAAACGGTTTTCGGAATTTCGGGAATTACCGATACCGTTTTCACCCCTAGGAGGGGACGAGGGGTGCGCACTGCGCCAATTGCGCGTGCGATAGCCTATGGAGATTTTCGAGGATTTCCACACGGCCGTCCATCGTTGCCGTGCTACGCGGCCCACGAGTTCGCGTTGGCCCGCGCCATATGCCATCGACGGATGCGGATCCTCTATCGTAATGGTAGAGTGTCGTTGGCCTACTGTCGTGTGGGTCCTGTTGCAATCGCCATCGACTCTAAGCGCCACAGCTCAGAACATATCACCTCTTCTTGTGTATTGTTTTTTTAAAAAGTAAATTTCATGAAGCTACAGGTTTTTTAATAAATTATCAGAAAACTATGTATTTCAACTTCTATTTTATAAAACTATAGATTTTAGAACAACTTGTTTCACAAAACTACAGATTTTATAAGAACTTATATCACAAAACTATAGGTTTTTAAATTAACTATTTTTTGCAATAGGTCTAATAGTTTGTACCCGCATGACAACCTTACGTGTGAGTAAAATAGGAAATGAGGGCGTATGAGACCACCATGTGGGCTCACACTATAAGACCCGATGCAAGAAATGGTTAATTCTAAAACTTGTAGTTTTGTAAAACAAGTTCTTCTAAAACCTGTAATTTTGTGATACAAATTCTCTTAAAATCTGTATTTTTATGAAATAGAAGCTAATATATGTAGTTTTTTATAGTTTGTACAAGAAACTTATAGTTTTATGAAACAAGTTCTTCTAAAATATGTATTTTTGTGAAATAGAAGCTAAAATCTATAATTTTCTAATAGTTTGTATAAGAAACCTGTAGTTTTGTGAAATTTACTTTTTTTTAAAAAAAAATCTAGCATCCTTCTCTATCGTGAAAAACGTGGCAACGACACTGAAAGTATCTAGACCCCTAATTCATTTTGGTTTTAGTAATTATTGACAATCGTGATTAGAGAACGAACATTTTTCTTAAAATTGATGAAAATAGATTGGTCCTATACGAGGTACGCAATGAAACACGGAAATAAAGCCAAAAAAGATCAACGCATTAAGTTAAATCGTCAAGGTATAAACTTAAGGAATAAGGACCCTTTCATAGCCATTTACCAATCTCGGTGTTTTAGAGTAAGCTCGGATTGCTAGATTAGGTGTCGTACTATTAAGAGGGACTTTTGACAAGTAACTAAAAGTTTAATTTAGTATAAATGGCTCAAATCTATGTTCATACTTTGATCATTTGCATCCCTCAACGATTCTTGAAAAAAAACCGTCTTCACTCTGCAGTGTTCTACCGAGGGATGCCTCAAGATAGCTCTTGGCGGCTTCATAGCGGCGATGACGCGCAGCCCCCGAGGATTCCGCCTCAGGGATTTTCGCCTCTCCCGCCACGTTGACATTGCGAGAGTGTGGAGACCATGAGGGCGACATCATGCAGTCTCCTCGTGATGAGGTCTCGTAATCGGGCTCAAGATGGTCGGGGATATCCAGACCATCATAGAGACTGTTATCTTCCTCATCATCTGTGAGGGTAACTTGCTACGAGCGGAGGAAACGCTCTCGTGCTGCAGCGACCGGGGAAAGACTTCCGGGCTCAGTATGACCTCTTGAATCAGTCACAACAGCCATGCCTTCATCGGCGTAGTACATATCATCGTCGTCTACGTCATTAAAGACGCAAAGATCTTGATTGTCTTGAGAAGTCGGCATCTTCAGGGATTCTCCATGAAAAGGATTCTCTAGTCGGTCCCCACGGACGGCGCCAACTGTCGGTGTTTGGGAAACGGGCCCCTCATTGAGCTTACTTGTTGATTGGGGGATCAACCGGGCCCCTTTTTCGTGAAGGGCTAGCGTCCGAAGAATGCCATGGGAGGAGGTCGAGCTACCAAAAAGGGCAACGAGCAAGGGGGTTTTATACTGGTTCGGACCTCTCAAGATCGAGATAACAGCCCTACGTCCAGTGCTACTTTGCTTATTATCTTGATACCTACAAGGGTCTAGCAGGGTTTAGCTCGCCCTATGCCTAGTTACAAAAGAGTGTTGCTATTACTACGCTTGTATATGCCTTTTTTTTGTGTTGGCTCCTCCTCCACGCGCGCGTGTGTGTTCTTCTTGGCGTGTTCTGAGGAGTTATTTATAGGCGGTTTAAATCGACCGCATCCGAATGTCACGCCCTTATGTGTCCGCGCGTGGCAGCGACTGTCCCTTGATTTTCGCCACACGGCGTCGTGGATGTGATGGGTCCGAGTCGTGGCGTAACGGCTAACGCAGCTGCCGCCACGTCGCATTTACAGTCCGAGCATGACCTGTTGGGTATGCTCGGGTTTCATCCTTGGTCGTGGCCGACCTTTGCCGCCACGTCGCATTTACAGGCGGGAAGCGTTTTTGGCCTCCGAACAGTTGCGCCCCTTCGCCTTCCCCACCTTTATATACTGGCGGAAATAGCGACGAGAGTTTTCTCCGCCCGTACTTTTCTCAAACCTTCCAAAGCTCTTAAATTCTCTAAGTCCCAAACTCTCCAAACCCTAAGCTCTCATAGCGAAGTTCGGCCCGAGCAAGATGAGAAAGGAGAGGATGGAAGTTCTCGAGAGCCTTGGCTACGTCGACGTGGGCACCTAGCGTCTCCCTGAAGGCGAAGTAGCTCCGGCGCCGCGAGACAATGAGATTGTGTCGTGCGAACATGGTTGGCACGGAGCCAGTAGTTGGTCCGTCCGAGAATCCTTCTTTGGGACGACATCAAAGGGGAGCATGGTTGGCCGAAGAAGGGCTGCCGAGGTATAATGGTCTTTATGGTAATTTACCCAATCCCCGACAGATATCATCGAAAAGAATCCCTCGAAAATAAAAAAAGGCCCTTTGAAAGGTAATATGGAAGGTTAAGGATTAATTTTTATTATTACCTGTCTTAGTGTGTGGAGATTTGCGGATTGCTAGTTCTTTTATTTTCTAATTTGGTTGTACTACAAAGAGGGGTTTTGGAATAAATAGTTTGATTCTAGATGGTGTTAAGAAAGGTTAAGTGCATAATTCTTTTAGATCTAATCATTTGCATTTAGATTATGCTTAGTTGAAGTCTATAAAAAAGGTATTTAGATCTTGATCTTAGCTAGACTCAATTTAAGATTCTTAATATGCATGTGGTGAGCCTTGTTTAATTTAGACTCATGCATATCCTTTCATACCCTTGTCCTCTCCATCCTTGTTGAACTCTTTTATGGACAGAGGGCTTGATGAACATGTCCGTGAGGATGTCCAGCAGGACGATTGGTTGATTTCTCCAACAGGAAAGGCAGTGGATATGTCTAGTATGTGTTTTGGCGTAGACATGTCTAGACAACCCTCAGCTAGCCCCCAACCGTCATATTATTGCATTATAAATGCACTAACCATTTGAAAGGTAGGTGGACATGTCCAAATAAAACACTTGCCCATGCATGGATATGTCCAAACAATGCTCTATGAGCAGTTTATAGAAAATAATGGCTAGTTTTGCTTAGTGGGCTATATAAGGATCGCTTGTGCTAACATTTGTTCTCTCTTGGCACTCCTATTGAATACTTTTGAGCCTTATCAAGTCAAGCATTGAGTAGAGCTTTAAGTCCCCATCTTCTTGAGCAAAATTGAGAGCAAGCATATTGCATTCATTCATTTGATCTTTGTAGCACTTGATTTAGTCAAGTGAAGGTTCCAAGGTTGTTTCTCTTAGAGGTTACCACCTCCTAGACGGTTTAGAGGTTCACAATCGGTTATTTCTTCAAGAAGGTTGCGAAGAGGCTTGACATTGGTGTGAAGGTTAGAGCTCACCTATCCAAAGCGGGAAAGAGTTACCTCTAGTAGATTGAGGAAGGCTCAATTGCGCAAAGAGCTGGCTTAATTTGTTCAAGCTCTCTCAACGTGGATTAGGAGACCAGCAAGTCTCTAAGACTACAGAAAAATTCTTTTGTATTCATATTGTGGTTTGCATTCTTGATATTTACCTTGTGCATTTACATTCCTAGAGATTATATTGATTACTTGTTACCCTAAACTTGCAAAACTTGACTAGACATAGGTTATCGGTGCACTTAATGAGACTTAGATTATTTTGGCTTCAAATTGTGCTAAAACGGATTTTACATCTTACTTGCTCAAAAATGGTAATTTAGCCAAAAGAATTTAAAAACCTTTAATTCACCCCTCTCTTGTCGATTATCCTTGATCCCATAGCATAATGGTTGAGCGCTACAACACACGGATGGAGGCGGTAACGCGTACGGACATAGGCATTGCGCTGTTCTCGCGTGCACTGTATGGTGCTGTGTAGCACGCTGTGTATGTTTCTTCCGTGCTAGGTTGAGCTGTGCGCTGTAGACTATGCAACACACTGTACATATTTCTTCCATGCTAGGGTAGCATAGGAGAATGCATTCTGCACTTTCCAGATGCAAAAGCGTGGCCTCCCGTACTTACAATTGTTGTTATAGAGCAAGGTAGATTCCGTGCTCCTCAGGAGTGATTAGGGATAGTACCCTACTGCAGGGAAGAAGCTATTTTTTTTAAAAAAAATGTATTGGAAGATTAGATATGAGAAAAAAAAACGATGTAAGGGCTAGACATTCACAATATTCCACAGCTGACAGCTCCCATGCACGGCACGTCCGCTTCCAGCGGAGGACCAGGCCACGCTTGCCGCAAAATGGTGCAACGGTGGTTCGAGACAACTGAGCTGGGCTTGCTAGGTTGCTCATGGAAGAAAGACAACAAAACTTATAGCCCTAAACTCACACGTCACTGAGACAACGAGTGGTGGTATTTTTTAAAGTGACAACAAATAGAATTGTATAGTATGAATTATCCCAACAAAAAATCGGCTCATTCCATATCCATCTAGCCAAATAGGCATCTGGATGACTCGATTCCTACTAGACTAGATGGCCATATCCTATTCAACTTTATCTAGACAACCAAACGCACACTTAATAACCATGAACGGCTAACAAATCCTTTAAATGGTTTTACTATTTAAAATTTAGATAAATATATTCACATGTTCGTGTACATGAAGAAGCATCTAATTTATCTTCTTTCATGCATAAAGCATTGAACTAACAGGCTATCGCGACAATTGTCTTCAGCGGTAGCATGAAGAAAAAAGATGGCATGATATAAATGTAATTAAAGAATCATAATTGAATGAATGAACTCAAGTAACAATAAAAAGCAAAGCTAGCATTCATCTTATATATGTCATAGCGTTCTATGCCATATGTCAATCCTACAACTTTATCCAAATAAATGGTTTAATAAAATAAACCGAGCTAGGTTTACTTTTCTGCTTAGCTGTTCATGCAAGGCAACCAACATATTCTGACGAATTAACAAGCTCTTAACGATGCGAACACCAAAAAACACAATCGAAACGAAAATAACCCCGGCTTAGTACTGAACGACGAGGACGAGATTAATCATAAAAGGTAGATACGCAATCCAGCACCCCACAAACCATTCACAAACAGCAGCGTTAATACCTGTAGGAACGTAAGGTTAACCAAGCATTAAATCCCCCAGACAGTACAAATATGTTTTAACAGATGAAACAACAGGCAGGCCAAAACTTTCTTTAAGGACCAAGATAAAACTAGTTCAGATTAATCAGGTAGCGTCTAGCGCTTCCCACCACCGCCACCAAGCTTGGGACCCTTCCCAGGTTTGGGCGCATTGCCCTTCCCAGAAGTCTTCTGAGATTTCGTCATCTCGGCCTTCTTTGCTCTCTTCTCATCCTTTGTCTTCTTAATGCGTTCCTTGATCTCACTGTTATAAAATGATTACCATTATAAGTAAATCCTCACAGATACATCAGAGAGAGAGAGAGAGAAAAAAAAGCTAAATGATGCCAGGACTGCCAATATGTATACAGTACATCAATTAAACCGGAAACACACACAAAAAAAAGAACATAGCCCAAAACTATGTGAATGTTATTCAGAGCCTTAGGAGTGTTACAAAAAAGTATGGTTTTGCTTCCAATGCCCCATAAAAGACTCATTGGAATTTTACAATGCAGTAAATCCACAACACACAATGACAGAATTAGAAGCAATATACAAATAATAATTTAACTGTACAGCTACAACAGAAATGCATGTTGGTTCGTACTAGAATCCTTGGTAATAACATATATGAAGCCAAGTCAAAAGCTAACCAGAAAGAAATATTACCGAAGAGCTGCTTCTCTGGCGGCATCACGGACCTCAGGCTTCTCAGCTCTCTTCTTCTGGATGACATCAAGGGAAGCACCGACAATAGACCTGGAGTACGGCTTCTTGGTAGTACGACGCCTCTTCTTGACAGCCTCAGCATGGATATCCTGCAACCATACAAAAAAAAAATTGTGAGCACAAGTTACATACACCTCAATACAGATTGTGGTTGTTCCAAAACAAAGTCAATACAAGCAAGTACTTCAAGCATTGGCAACATCAAAATTTAGCTCTAAAAAGTTGGACAATAAATAAGGTCTCTTGCAGCAGAGAAAAGGGTATGTATGAAAATGTCACATGATTTAAGCAATATCTACCATTTGTACTGTCAAAAAACTCTATATAATGGGTACCAAATGAATCATTCGGTCACTACACCCAGGTTAGATATTTCAATTTTCTGGACTGCTACTAAACATTTGCAAGTGACACCATAAATCATGGAAGATAGTCAAGCAGACCAGTTAATCTTTTACACTCCCCAAAGAGACAGCCTCGATACTCATCAATCATCATTTCACTACGAGGTCATTGCAATTCTTACACTGATTAAAGAGTTAACAGATCGCTCTAATATGGGGCACACTTTCAAGAGAATGAAACATAAGCTAAACTAGCATATATGTGGTTAAAGAGAAAAGGCATATTTGCACATTTGCACATACCTTCTTGTGCTGCTTCCTGTACATGGCTGTCCACGTAAGCTTAGCCGGCTTCAGACGGTTGTGGAAGTAGCGTTTGCACTTGGAGTTGGCGAAAAGAAAGACCTGATTTTTGGAATTTGGAATATGAAGCATAATTTAGTGAAGTTACATTGATTCTCGTTCTAAGACCTAAGCACACAAACTATAGGTATCCAAAGATGATTACTTGAGAATCCGCACGGATGAATCTGATACCCTTTCCAGGGTATATCTTGGCACCACTGAAACGGCAGAGCTCTGTCCTGTATTAACACAATTCCCAGAATAAGTAAGAAATGTTATGCAAACGATGACACCTCTGTACAACAAGAAAGAACAAAAGAAGCATCCAAAGAAGGAGGAAGTTTACAGGAATAGAAACATACTTGAGAACCATCTTCTCTGACTTAACAAACCTTCAAAGCTCCTCCTCCTAGGAATTATATATCAGAATCCATAATAGCAAGAAGTATAGCCTTCTAACTAATAACTAAATAGCTTCGAAGCCAAGAGCTCATAACATGACTAGTTTAACAAAAGGTAACATCTTACAATGAGCAATAAGACAGCACAAGATCAATGACGAGGGCAATAGTTCCTCTCTACAATGCACAGAGCAGAAGACATGGGAAAATACATCAAGGACAACGCCAGCTTGTCTGGACAAGTGATCTACGGGGAACACATAATCTCAAAACGAATATTATAAAGCTTCTCTCAATCAACAATCGAGAGTAACATGCGAGACAAGAGCACCACCGCAATTTAGCAAAAACTAATACTGTATCTAAGGCAATCTAACAACACTCCGCATACCATAGGATCTAACTGCGCTGTGCAACACGGTCATGGAACAGCAAATCATCTCCAAACCATCACAAATCACTCACCCAACGTTGACTCATCGTCCTAGAATAACGAATATAATTAGGTCCGCAAGTCTTTCATACCGCACACGAATCTAAACTTGTGAAGCGACATACATCAAGAAATAGGAACCGCCCATCAGATGCACAAATCTAACGACAAAGCTCGCATAATCCTGCAACAAATCGAGAAACATTTTGGGGGGGAAGGATTGGGGGAGAGAGAGAGATAATCCCGGAACTCACCTTGCAAGCAGCAGAGGCCTTGGCTGCGGAATGGGCCAATGGGGTGTGCGCGAGATGCGGCTCTTCCAGACTTCTACCTACGCCGCCTTCTGAACTAGGGTTTTGAGTGGCAGCACCCGCTGGATATTTCAGCTGGTCCTTGGAAAGGATCGGGGCCGTCCAATCCTCTAGGACTCCGGGGGGATGGTCGGATTGGCATGCCAAGTGGTTGGGCCAGATAAAGCTGGGAACCATTGGGTCTTCCATCGGCCTCATGGGCTCGAAGGTTCTAGGTATCCATTGACTTTGTTTTGGGCCCGTTTGAGAGAATCGTAGCTTTTTTTAAAAGTTGTGTTTTTTACTGAAAAAGTAGCTGTAGTCTTTTATAAAATAGTTTAACGAATAGCTAATTTTTATTAGTAATAAGATGTAAAAATAGGTCTAGTCAACTCTCGGCTTTTGCTAGTTATATGCAGCAAAAGCCACTTATGCCAAAAGCCACTTAAAAGCTGTCATTTCTACACATGCGAATAGGAATGGGCATTTGGTTTATACGGTTTTTCAGTTTGGTTTGTTCGGTTTTTGATATCTGAAAACCAAACGGAAACCGAACTGAGATAGAAACCAAACTGAATTAACCAAACAAATTCAGTTTTTTAGTTAACCAAATTACATGCAACCTAGAATACAAGACAACCAGGTGTGCAGCACATTAGACATCAAAATACATTTACCAATTACTAGTTCTAATGACATCAAAATACATTTACATTTATCTCGGGAGTATTTGATTTTTTTTGTCCATCGGACTTGCCTTAAGATTCCCACCTCTAGTGATGTCTCTGTGGCCGGCGACCAACAGCTAAACTCTAGTTACGAACTCCAGCAAGTTAGGTTTAACGTTTGGTTCATTGGAGCCTTGAAATAGAGGAAGGGAGCAGTAGACTGGTAGTGGGACACGGTTCCGGGATGGGATGAGGTGAGATGTTTTTCATACAACCGAGGGAGAGGATGAGATTGATTAGATTTGAATTCAAGGGCTTAAAATTTAAGTACATTTGAACAAAATATCACTCAAGTTTTGGCTAGACGGTAGACGCCACGTCACCACCGGAGGGCCAGCCAATGCCCCCAGCTCGAGCCCACGCCAGCTTGCGCAGTTGCGCGCTTGGCGGCTTTGGGTTTAACATCTCGCGCACGAGCAATCGCAGGCCTTCGGTGTGTTAACAACTCGGTGGGCTTACAGTCGTGCACGCACAAATCGCAGGGCTCCGGCTTTAAAGCAACCAGGACGCTGCTGACGAGGCGTGCAAAAGTACATAACGACAGCCGCCGACGTCGCTCGACTAAACATTAGCGGTCGGCGGATACGGTGCTGGATGCATGCACGAGCTGCCGACCACATTCGTGCAGCTGCAGGCATGAACGGAACGGTCGACGGCTGCCTAGCTTCTACGTACGTACGTGCTGCAAGCCGGCCTGCATGCAACCAGGACTAAGATTTAAGATCCGCCGGTCCGGCGGCCGGTTGCCGACACACGCAAGTTTCGTGTGAGCTTCCGTTTGGGCCAAGGACCAAGCATCCCTCACCTCAAAAGCATCGAATTTCTACCTTGCCCTTTTTTCGGCGAAGCTTAACTAACAAAGCCGGCAAGTGTAAGCGTGTTGTCTGCACTTGCACGCCAAGGCATTGAACCCAGCTTGTTTGCTACGAAAAACGTCTCCCGGCCATTCATGGCAACCGATGGTACAGCTAGCATGTCGACTTCGAGGCGAAATGAACATCAATGACACTCAGAGCGGCCATGTTGGATCGAAAGACTTGAACACACACCTTATTCAGAAGTAACATATACATAGTTATACTGAGATTCTCCATTTGACATAGATATGCATGGACGTCGACTACATCAAATCAAAACGCAAACGTCCGCACATACTCAACGTTTTCTACGTACCAAATAACAACGAATTCATAGGAGACGACACAAAGTCACGAAACAGATATGAAGTCTGAACGGAAGTAACAGAATCAAACACGGCACTAACTTGCTACGTACGTATACTCTCTAAAATCTAGACCGCGTTCTCCAGCATGGCTCTGAACTCGGCGAAGCTGATCCTGCCGTCGCCGTCGCCGTCGTACGCGGCGATCATCCTCCGGCAGTCCTCCAAACTGGCGCCGTCCTCCATCCCCAGCCTTCGCAGCACATTCCACAGCTCCGCCGCGCACACGAACCCGTCCTCGTCGCGGTCGAACACGTAGAACGCCTCCCTCAGCTCGCCCTCGCCGGCCACCTTGCTCTCCATCAGCTCCTCCACCGCTCCCATCGCCTCGCACCCGCCGCACACCTGCCCGTCCTGCTCCTCCTCATTCTCCTTCCGGCCGACCACCATGCCGAGGCTCGCCACGACGGCCGCGACGTCGTGGCGCGACAGCGCGTCCTCGCCCCTCCGTGCGCATCGCTCGCAATGCCGCCGCCGTGGAGGGGCGACGACGTCGACGACGACAGAGCCGTCGTCGTGCGCGAGTAGGCTGACGACGGCGTGGGAGGCGGAGCAGATGCTCCTGCTCATCAGGATGGCGTTCTTGACCAACGGCTTGAAGACGAGCATGATCAGGATAGATGACACCGACACGATGAGGCCGCTCTGACCGATCGACGGAACCAACTGCCACATGTTTGTGCCGTGCACGCAGATCGATCGATCGATCGATCGGCAATAATCTTTAGGCGCCGTGTCGTGCGCTAGCTTGTGGTGCTCACACGCATCTTATTCGCGCGGTATATATATAGCTTCAGGTGTTGGTGTTGTGGGAGTACTACATATCATACGAGAGGCAAAAGTGGTGGAAGTTCTCGGCAATCCATCCGGAATCGGACAGGTCGACGGCGCGTCTTGTGTTTCGATCGAATCCTTTTCGGGTGACTTACTGATCGATGCTTTCCTACTGGGTTACACGGATGACTCCGTACGTGTTGGGGTACAGCGCAAGCTAGTCGCGTGCTGAAGTTTCTTGGCAACTCCGGCTCGGATAATGCATGCATGCATGGCACGGGGCAATAAAAAGAAGGGGAGAATATAATGGGGAAGAATTATTAATTAATGACGATGCGCAACACAAACGATTCGTCACCTAGCGTACACGGTGCGAAGAGACCGAATTTGTATCCATCGAAAAACAGTAACAAACGTTCGTTCAAAAATAAAAAGTAACAAACAAGAGTAATTCGGATCGATCACCGTATTCGCAGAAGAGTTTAGTTGAGTATATATTGTGTTGCGATTCCGGTAACATGATTATAGAAGAGACGTACGGCTTTCTGTCCGTACGCGTTGATCAGCTAGTTCAGACTTCAGATGTTAAAAGCCTTCACGCGATCCACCGTCGCAACTTGAAGTGGTCGTCAGCTATCGTCGTCGCTCCGTGCTAGTGCAATTCGCTAGAAAATTAACAAAGACGTGGTACGTGGAGTGTACTGTCATTTTTCCAATTACGGCGGCAAGAGTTCACACATTGTAGTCTGTAGACCATAAACAATTATACGGCGGTATATGTGCTCACACATTGTCATTTTTCCAATTACGGCGATAAAAAGTTTATTTGCAAAGAGCACTATGATAAAGATATGTAATTAAAGAGCAGTAGTAAAAGTGGGTAATTAAATAGCACCGGCAAAGAGATAGGTAATTTTAATGAAGTGATGCTAGAAGAAACTTTTGCTTTATATAGTAGAAATATATATTCCGAGGGCGATCGATCCCTTCAAACTTAGGGAAATATTCAGTTGAGAGTAGTTTGTACTCTTCTAAGACTAGATCGAATGGCCGGGTAATTCATTTGTCCTTGCACGGGAAAGATTCGGTTAATTGAGAGTAGTCCTGCACTTGCGCTGATCATTAGTAATTCTCAAGAAAGAAGAAGATTAAGAACACATAATTCTGTTCCCAACGTAATTTCAGCTGTCTTGAACAAAGAGATCAGGAGACTCAAATAACGTTAAGTTGACGTCGCGGCTGGCTAGCGTCAAGACTGGGTAGTCAAGTCTCTAAGTCTCCATGCGTAAACTAGTACACTGACATATGCAGACTCTTGCCCAAATGGATGCCTATGGTCGAGTTAACTTCAACCACAGCCTACTAGTAGTACTTAGGGTGTATTTGGTAGAGTTCTAACTTCATCAGATCTGTAGATCTGGTGGAGCTGGATATTTCTAACTCTATCAAATCCGTAGAGTTAGAGTTGTGAGTATATTAAGAGTGTTTAGATAGATTATCTTGTTTACATTTTAGACTAAAAATATAAACTTAATTTACTTTATTTTAGTCTACAAGTTTCAGATCTCAGATAAAGTTAGGATCTAGAACACTACCAATCAGACCCTTATCTAGTACTAATGTGCATCTTCAAATCCATGCTAGGAAGTGTCCGAGTCCTTTTCGTTATCCACCAGCAGGGAACTCTCCGGAAAGTCTGAGTTAATCAAGAATATAAATCGCTGTTTACTATATATCTAGCTCCAGTTAACTAGCCAATGGGGACCTAATCTGCATATGGACAATATAATCTAGGTATAGCTACTGATAAATGGTGCTAAAAGCACAAAACTGTTTGATTAGGTCTTCTCGGCGTCGTCAGAAGTTTATTTTGCTCACGAGTTTTAGTACAATTTGTCGGTAAAAGGACTCTACCACGTTTTTCGAAAATCTAGACTTTTCGTGAATATATTTGCAGATTTGACCTTTTTACCTACCGTACAGTAGGATCTCCTGTGCTATCTAGCGTGGGAGGAGCGCAGGAGCATGAGCTACCACAGCCGGGTAGCATGAAAGGTGCGTTGCTATGACAAGGTAGCACGGAAGGAGCCCCGGTGACCAAGGTGACATTTGTCACCTTCCGTCACTTTCACGGTTAGAAATAGGACTATGTTTACAATTATATTCGGAAGATCATATTTGAGAGGGTTAAAGAAGGAACGAGTCCGAGACAAACCTAATAAAGTATAGGCAGGATATTGTGATCGGACTTGTGAGTTCGAAGCTCCATTCTCTTTTACAAGCAGACGTGCATAGCTCATCTTGCTCGATCTAATCGTGTATTTTCCGTGTATGTGCGGCGATGACATGTGTTTTGCCCCGTGAAGTGTACGCCCCTTTTCAATGCAAATCTATCTCGGGTATATATTTCTTCTCCTTTCATGTTAGACAACATATCCTATGTACGCAGGATTTTTTGTGTACACACCGTACACACTAACTAATAAAAGTGCTGAAAAATTCTGAAAAAAATTATAGATGTACTTCATAGATGACTCTACCTATGTATAAAATTATAGGTTCAAATTCATTATATACCAAGAGTTACAAAAAAAAAAAAAATTCTAGTTTAAACTTATAAGAATTTTCTTTTCTTTTTTTTAACTCTCGATATATAATGAATTTGATCTTGAAACTTTATACATAGGTAGAGTAATCTATGAAGTATATCTACAATTTTTTTTCAGAATTTTGCATGACCTTTATTTGTTGACGTGCACAATGTGTATACCGAAAACATGTACATACAGGATATAATGCCTCAATGTCAAGGGGGTGTTGCAAGCAAATTTACCGCCCCTCGAGTCGAACAGTGCTGCTGCAAATGGTCTGCATATTCGAATGGCAGGTTTTACTGGCAACCATGCATGGTCGGCATGATAACCCTTATTTCCGTGAATTATACGTCCGCGTATGTCAATCACCCTGTCGAGACGAGATGGCTGACGATGAAGTCCTCGCGCAAGAACGGTCCCTCCCTACGAGATTTCTCGGTAAAAAACCCGCGCGACAAACCGGATGCCCCACGCAAGAATGGATCAACACCCCGTAAACTACTCTACTCATCATCCGTGGTCCTGGTTGACTCGAGGTCTTCCCATGACCATGGCGATTGAACATTCCGTTCCATTAGAAAGTGACCTGACTCTGCAGCGGAAGTTGCAGCTTCGGGACGTGCGTATATGAACCGTGGGAACTGGGGAAGCTTGCACGTCGGTTCAGGCTCGACGCTCTCATTCCAGGGTGTATATTTCCACTGAAAACCGTGGGAAATTGAGAAGGCCACAGCCCACCCGTATCAGCAGCAGCAGGCAAATTAAGGGTTTTTAGTTACCCTGCTACGAGCTCACGTAGAAAAACGAGATTTTCCAAACGACATGGCACTGACAGTTTAATCGGATATATCCCAGGAGTTCAGAACCCTTGGTTACTGGCTTTTGTGGAGTCTGAAACTCATAAAGGGCATCATTTGGAGATAGATACAGAAGGACGGGAAACTAAGACTTACTGAGGGGGTGATTCATCGCTTCCGCAGATAAAGTATCAAATCCGAAACCAAAACCAATCACCTAATGAAAACTTGAAATGGATCTCATCCGAAATGAGATATATGTTATGCATCCTACACTAACTAGACTGCTAGGACGGCTAACTAGACCCATTGGAGAGGAATACTCAATGAGTAAATTGCACTAAATCCACATGGAAATAGCTGAAATTTCAGTTTATCATACACGTACTCTCCTACATGAGAACTATTTCAGTATGCATTCAGTCATGTGTGTTTGACAGCCCTTAATGTAAAACAACAAATTTTAGCTGAGTCCGTGAGCTGCAACTTTCTACTAAATCGGGCATTCCATGATTTACATACACAATGAGAGAGCAATGATACGATGCTGGCCTAAACCCGACAAGAGCATCACGCCTAGCAAGTAAACAACAATCGTTGAAACTTTTCCTAAAAAAAAAGATGCACGCCCTTTCTTGCTCAGACAAGTCCCCTTTTCCTTCCAAATCTCAAACTCGAAACATAAAGAAGAAATCTGCTTCTATTAACTTAAATGTGGCTTGATTTATCCAATCAGGCGTGTGCTAATCCAGTTTCAAACTTCTTCCTCGATCAAAACAGATTTCAGCTACGCTGAGACTCAGCTGCAACAACAAATTATTCTCAATGTTTGAGAAATTCCTGCAGATAACAAAACAAAAAATAACGGGAAGGAAACTGAAGTACACGATACCAGATATATTAATCCTGTATATGTGATTTAGGACAAGAGGATGCAAACACCTGCATCCTTCCATATGCACAGATTGCCGCAGTACCTCCTGAATTCAATGGAGTATGAGGACCACGCAAAGACACCAAGCCTTTTCAGATATGTTCCACAAATGGTTCTTACAACGATAGCATTGTGCCACTTTTACCATTCCCAAACAAATCCTGCAGATGTAACTACCGAGCAGGAGCAACCTTCCTTTGGTCAAACTGCTAACAAAATTGGCAATCCTCCCATCACGTTGAAGTTTTTGAGAGATAGTGGTAAACATGCTAGATGCCAGCTTTTATTTCACATAAGTAGACACAGCAGCATCAAACAGATTACAAGCCACATAAGTTTCAGAAAAGCGAAGAGAATAGCTTGTCTTGCAGAGTCAATTTAAAAGATATTTACAGAAAACCACAATATGAAGACAGCAGCCTCTCAGGATTTTCATTTTAGAACTCCTTCGACGTATTGCAAGCCCAGGCACAACGCTGGCTGCAATATAGATAATGCAAGTACTGAGGAAGAAAACAAGCTTTAACAAAAGAATTGTTCTTGATATCGTTTCCATCAATATGATCAAAGCAATGTACTTACCTTCAGTTTTCAGAAGAGTGTGGAATATTTTCGTCAGATGAGGATGGATTTGAGAATAGTGCACTCAAAGCAGAGAATATAGGACCACCGGGATGGTTGCCCCCATTATGGTTACTACCTTCTACAACACTACTACTTGCAGCAGCATTATCTTCATCATTGTTCACTGGCTCAACACTGCTGGCTGATTCACATGGGTTCTTTGACTCCTCAGTAGGCAACTGAAATCGACAGATTGGGCAAGAACTGTGGAGCTCCAGCCATGGAAAGATGCAATGGGAGTGAAACTTATGTTGACAGGGCATTTCCTTTGCTTCCGTTCCCATTTTAAAATCCTCAAGACAGACTGAACAGCCCAATACTTCCTGGATGTTCACAGTTGGCAACGCTTCTACTGCTTCCTTCTTGGCCGGTGGTGTACCCGAACGATTCAGGTCACTCTCCGCCAAACGCTGCAAAAGAAGATCTAAGCCAGGACCGAGAAAGTAGTCCCCAAGTGAAACACCAGAACTTGAGTTGCTCGAGTCCTCTTGGTTGTCATCAGGTCCAAATGTTCCTTGGAGAATAATGGCCTCATTGTTGGAGTTGATCAGTATTAAGCTTTCTGTCCTCTCCCTCCCTCGATCTCTCTCCCTCTCCCTCTCCCTCTCCCTCCACCTCGCCCTTCTCTCTCTCTCCCTTTCTCTGTCAATGTCCCCATCCCTGTCAATGTCATCCAAGCCCCTTAAGTCATCTCGGAGGGTCTGGAGCAGCCTAACAAGGGATGAGCCCCTCCTCCTTTGCCTCCTAATCAAGTCTTCAAGCTCATGATCTGAATCATCACTGTCATCCTCATCCTCGTCGTCATCAAGGATTTCCCTCCGGAACCTTGATCGCCGTGATGAGCCTCTCATCATCCCAAGCAGCAGCGGGGCCCAAAGCGAGAGGGATCGATCAGACCTCGCGTTTGCCGCTGGTTCAAAGCCCACAGACCCCATTTCTTCCACAAACCCGTCATCACAGTCCGGGCACTTCATCTCTGGCAGTACAGGATCGATCACTTCCTGACAGCTGTGGCACCAGTACCTAACTCCCTGACCTTCTTCCATCTTGTAACTCTGCTGACACTTTTCACTTACCACTTTCCCCTGTATCTTGCAATCCTCACAACGGCTGAAATACTTATAGCACACGATAAATCATCCAGAGAACTACAGAATCAAGAAGATGCCTTCCTTCAGCAGCACAATAAAGCTATCCTTGGCACCCTGAAAAACTTGCCTCATGAGCACCTCCACTTAATTTCCACCACCACAAAAAGATACTAGATCTAACAAAGAAAGGCAAACCAGTTCCTAGTACTGGTAGTGTAATCCATACTGAACTAGCAAGAAAGGCAGGATATTTCTTGAAAACTTTCTACATGAGCATCTGCAAGTAAAGCAGATATGCCTTCATTCAAGAGCAAGAATCGTAGACGAAGCAAAGGGTGCCGGTATCGGTGAAACCTGGGGCCCTGCCCTTGGATCCAAGAAAGCAAAATCAAGCCTATTTACTCAAGAATCAAGACTAATATTCTAATACTAGAGATCTGTATCAACCAAAACAAACCTGAACACGCAAGAACCCAAGATCTACAAAATCTCACGCATACCCTACTGCTTCGCAAAAGGGAAAAGATAACAAGCGATCAAGCGAATCGACGATTCGAGAAGTTAGAGAGGGAGATGGTGGCAACCATTTCTTCGGAACCTTTTCGCTCAGGATTCGGCTCAGGCCATGATTCTGCGCCGGAGGGGCGAGGGCTAGTGCGGCAAGTGGCTTGTCGTCCGAAGGGAAAGGGATAAGTGAGTCGTGAAGAAGGGAAACTACGCGGAAGGTCACGGATTCTGAAGTTGCGTTATTTTACAGCTTCTTCTCTACTTTTAGGGCTTCTTCGGAGTACTACTTACTATTTTACACATTTGACCCTGGGCGGCTATATTAAATGGGGGGATTACGAGGAGGCAAGCTGCCACATCACTGATTTCGTGGAGAAACCGACTAGAAATTTTGAAATTATGTTTAGATCTTTTTACTAGTTTTTTTAAACACCTTCCAAAACACTGAGATTGTATTTTGGTCCCTCTAAAATTCTTAAGTTGCATTCAAGTTCCCCACGGCTCTTTCGCAAAAGGCCTACTCAAAAATTAGGAAAAATATGTTTAGGTCCTTCTGCCACCTATTTTAACAAAAAAAGCTCATGGTTCTGCATATTCGAGTCAAGCTCCTTCTTGATTCCTTTTGCAAAAAGCCCTCATGGTTTAGGATAATTGCATCTAAGTCCGAACCATGCTATTTTGCACAAAAAAAACAAAAACTAGGCTTCCAGAAAATTGCGTCCAGCCTCACTCGAAATTCGTCAGGCATATAGATCTACCTTGTTATTTGTAGGATTGGAGGACCTTGGGGATGCCACTAATCAAATCCATATTGGCCTTCCATCAGAGCTGTCAACGAGCATACCTTGAGCGAGGCTAGGCTCGAGCTCAACATAATATCAAGCCGAGCTTGAGCTAAGTTTGGTTAGATCGTCGAGCTTTGTAATCAGGTTTGAGATCGCCTCGAGTAAGACTCAAGCATAACTTAGCAAAGCTCGGTAGCACAATACGGCATTAAAATCCAGTGTATAAGTTCGCCAAAACCTAAAGATTCACCAACACTCCAATCAAAACAAAAAGATTCAACAACACTAGAAGATTCACATTACCGCACTAATCATCCATGAAAGCTCAAGACCATAAGAGGAGGGGATGGTGATGGGAGTTTGTACATGATGTCTAGATCTGTGCTATGGACTCTGTTGATGTCGAAGGACCATGACAATCCGACAACCTATTGTCAATTGGACAATTGGGACTCAAGGGATGGGTCGTTTGTGAGGAAGTGTCAATGGTGGAGCGTGAGCAGGCGTAGTCGACGGCCTCACTTGGACAGCAGAGGAGATCCTTAGAGGTGATATCGGCGAATGTGAAGGAGATCCAAGAGAGATAGGAGCAAGGGAGGCTAGTGGGCTCACCAAGATGGTGATGGAGATCTAGGAGGACGAGAGAAGTATGGCAGAGGATGACAATTGAATGAGAAATGAGTGCAATGGTCGAAGGAGCAACAATGACGGTGTCGATTGTGAAAGTTGGGGATAGGGAGAGGAATGGACGTGGAGCGTAAGGAGTGTGGTGGGTTGGGGGTTACATTGTATGACCATGGCCTGTGGTTGGTCTTGGGCTTTGGGACAGACCAAGGAAATGTATCGAGGGAAGAACAGGGAGGCATGCATGGGAGGCTGAAAAATTAACGTGTCTTCGATGAATTACTTGATAAACTAGCGAGTTTGGACACATGTCAAGCCAAGCTCGAATCAAGCATGGCTCAGGCCAAGTTCGGGTAGTTTGTGGAGTTTGAGTTTTTTCTTTAAATCCCTACCTTCGATCCACTTGTTGGTACTGGATAGGATTTACCCGACGAACGCTACTCTAGATCTTGAGGGTGTTTCACTAATTGTACACATATGTGTGCGTGTGATGTGCGTAAATGTGCATCCTCTATTGTAATTATAGAAAAAACATCACCGCACGACTTGTTGTGTAGGACTACTATTTTACACATTTGACGCTTAGTTAAAATTATTTGTAGGATTGGAGGACCTCAGGATTCCAATAAATAAATCCCCATTGGACTGCAATCCACTTGTCCAAACCGTCCATTTTGGATCTCTCAAGTCTCAATACCGGTAAAATTTATAGAAAAAATAGAAAATGTGCCGTGTGAGCAATGGACAGATTAGTGCTAACCCATTAGCTTAAATTTAAACTAGATCATAAAACATTCTAATGAAATACTCTAATCCAAACACCCTAATTCTTTTGGTAGTGGAATTCAAGTGGTGAAGCCTTTTAAAAATACTCATGCATTATTCCAAATATTTGATTGATAAGTAGACGGACCTCACCGACTTCGCAGTTTATGTCTTTCTGATAACTCTTTGGGTAACCTTGTGACATCTTGCAAAAGCAACGTAGTCTACTACTCCTGTAGAACAGGCATTTTGATTTCACAAAAAAATTAAGGTTAGTGAAATTGACAAAGGTATAAGAACAAATGATTTAGATCTCCAATTAATTATCTTAAAAGATGAGAGATAATATTTTATGTGGATGATAATGAATACATGCATAAACTAGTCGAGATATATTAAATAGATACATAGTGGAATAAATCTTTATACATGTTTTATACATGTCTTATATTTATATTTCCGAGAGTACCGTGTGTTGGTTCAGACTTCAGAGTACTAGTTTGAAACTATTTTATTGACGATAAGTTAATATAAGTTTGGAATGATTAAAGAAATGTTTGCAGCAGTTGATAGCTTTGAAATACTATATCTCGCAGTCGTTGAAGAAGCTTAGGTCACCATTATTTTATTTTATTTTACTCGACACGTGGGCTCCATGGGCTGCAAGAAACAAAAAATATTCTTTGTATGGGGACACTTCATCGTCCACTAAAATGCGGAGATCATACACATAAAATAAAACGAAGGTTGCTCAAGTGAAATTACGGATTTTGTGGGTAAGCACGTGATTTGTTCTACTACTAGGAGTACAATTTAGCATCGACTTGACCTCTCCTCCATTTTCTTTTTCCATCAGATTTTCAGAAACCTGCCAAAGCCACGTGCCAGGTTTTGACCCACGTGGCACCGTGATTATGCTGACTCCAAAGGATGGCGATGACCTTTTTTTTGTTTTTACAACACGACAGGTCATAGCTTTTTTTTTTTTACAACGTGGCAGGACATACTAACATGCACACCTACACCTACAGTCACACATATGATATAGGTGTTTCTCTAGCGCACATACTTTAAGAGCAGTGTTTTTCTCTCAATATAATCGTTCAAATCTTAAAATAAACAAAAAAATAAATAATCATCGTCTAAATTTTATTTATACTTTAATATTTATACAACTGTAAAAAAAAAAAAGAGAAACACCTAACCATTGTTGAGATCAAAGTTTCCTGAAGCACAAGCATACACTTTCGATCATCAATAAATACACCTATATGTGTACGTAATTTTCCATCCGAAACATTAGACCCGAGGGAAATACGAGGCACCGGCGTTTGAACCAGCTTGCATACGAGAGCGTACGCTCGCTCCACGGATGGCGATGACTTGCTGAGGTACGTAGCTTCTGCTTTGCACTTTGCTTGCTTGAATGAGTTTGACTGACCCGACACAGCTGAGTTATTACAGACGCGTATAAAATAAAACTAGTTCAGTCAAAAAATAAATAAATACGCGGCAGATGATCGACGCTTGTAGAAACTGTTTAAGTTGCAATAATTCTTATAGGGACTATACCAAATCCCTAATGAGTTTGACTGACCCGACACAGCTGAGTTATTACAGACGCGTATAAAATAAAACTAGTTAAGTCAAAAAAAAAAAAAATACGCGGCTGATGGTCGACGCTTGTAGAAACTGTTTAAGTTGCAACAATTCTTATAGGGACTGTACCAAATCCCTCTCCTAAGAACTAACTCATAATGGAGTACACAGGCGAACGAGCTGAAGGCTCGATTGGCTAACGTCGCTGGCCGCACGCTGCCCGCCCGGGTTCGAATCCTAGGATTCGCTCAGGTGCGCATTGAGTGCCGGTGCAGTCGCGTGTGCGTGTGTGCATGGGCGTGTGTAGGTGGGTGGGTGTACGAATGTAGCCGGCTGTTGTTCTCTTTCTATACTGAATACTAGATCTTCTGACCAATTTTTTTTTTTAAAAAAAAATGGAGTACATGTCATACTTCTCAGTGAAGAAAATACCACAAATGCCCAAGGATTAGCACGAGCAACTACGCAAATTTCGTCATATTTGTGTTTTGCATAAAGGTTCAGTGTTGGAGAAGCAAAGCTACTCGGGGGTCATGTGACAGTGCACATGCTCCATCCTAAAGAGGTGGGTCACGGCCGTGTCTTTCAATCTTTGACCAGCTCTTGATCTTTGGCGAGACCCAAAATAGAAATAAAGAAAAGGTAAAAGGAAAAAAAGGAAAGCAAAAATAAAAGAATCACCCAGCCACCGAGGCGATGTGCAATGTAGTCTTTTCCATGCGAACATGTGCTAAGGGTGTGTTTGGCAGGGATTCAGCTTCTCCAGATTCGTGAATCTGGTGAAGCTGAAAATTCTAGCTTCACTAGATTCGTGAAGCTGAAACTGTGAATACATTAAGAGTATTTAGATAGATTATCTTATTTACATTTTAGATCAAAAATATAAACTTAATTCACTTTATTTTAGTCTACAAGTTTCAGATTTCAGGTGAATCTAGAATCTGGAGCTCTACCAAACAAGCCCTAACTCGACAACTCTTGTTGTGAGTGCCTAAAACGAGACTCACCGATCTTACGGAGGTTTTAGAGATACTTGTCCGGTCATAAATATATATCGTCTTGAGATATAGATAGTTACATTTTTTGAACCCTGGTCATCACTATTTTCTAAAATATTTATATTAGATATATGAAAATTAGACGCATAGATTATTTCATAATATTACATTTCTGTTGGTTCTACGAGTATATTATAATAAAAATTAGTAATTAAAACTATGTTTTGAGAAACATATCAACGCTTAAAACGACGTGTATTTTTTTTAGCTAGAGGAATAATTTGAAAAGGAAGGAGGAGCGACGACCACGTAACGTAAGTATAAGATACAGCGCAAAATAACATTTTTGCGGTCCCAATTCGGCAGGTCACCAACATCTACGTCATGTCTAGCCCGAGATTTGTCGAGGCTTGAGTCTTGACTTTCGCTGAGCAACCATCGCAGCCTATTGGTCGAAGCCTTGACCTTTTTTTTCTCACGGGTGGTGGATATTGTAGGTGCATTTAGGAGGTCTTAAGTCACTGTCGGTTTCTGAGAAGCTAGCGAGTTTTTCAAGCAGCTTAATTTTTAAACAGTTTTTTATATAATTTAAAAGCAATATATAAAAGCTAAAAATTAGGTTAGATATGATTTTGCAGCTTGTTGATAAAAAAATTAGCTATTCATTAAACGGTCTTTTATAAAAAGATACAGCTATTTTTTCAGATAAAAAACCAAAAAATAACTTTTAAAAAGAGTTATGACACTCTAACAGGCCCTTATAATTTAAAAGCCATATATATAAAAGTTAAAAACTAGGTTATATATGATTTTGCAGCTTGTAGCTAAAAAAATTTAACTATTCATTAAACGGTCTCTTATAGAAAGATATAGCTATTTTTTCAGATAAAAAACCAAAAAAATAACTTTTAAAAAAAATTATGACGCTCTGTTCCCTTAGTTGTTGCCGCTCCCTATACTGTGAAAATCGGATGACGACTTGACGAGTGTCCTTGTCCTAGGGCTTTTTTCATCTTTTGGCGTCGACCGGGAATCAAGTGTGTCGAGACTTGACACATATAAGGGCATCTCCAATGGTGCCACTTTAGCTAGTTATAAGGGTGTTATCTCAGCATTTTGTTTAGGTGAAAGAGAAAAAATGAGAGGAGAGATATAGACCGGCTACTAATATATAGTCAGGCTATAACTGATTCCAAAGTACTTATTATCTATTACATGTGGGCCAATATTTAATTTTATAGATAATGCTATAGCTAATCTATTGGAGAGGTTGTCTATATGCTATCTATAGATGATATGAACATTTTTTATAGCTAGTACCATTGGAGATGCTCTAATACGTTGGCTGTCGTAATTCAATCGTCCTTCTGAAAAAGTACTTCAATTCGTGAGACAAACAAAGGTTGCTCTAAAATTGGTTAATATTTTTGTTGTAACAGTTGTATTTGACTTTTTACTAGATCAATGCCCGTGCGTTGCTACGAAAAATAAAATTGATAACGAAATATAAATGTTAAGCAATAAAAGAAAATTGTGCTACGAGATGAAACATCTATTTCTCCCGATTACAATAGTTTTTATGGTTTCTTCTTTGGTATGAATTAAAACCAAATATGTTGTACGTAGCAATATATATTACCAATCTCAAAAATCAATCAATCATTTTTATCCCTTTTTGCAATTTATATTACCAGCTCGCATTCCTCTTCCTCTCGCTATGCCCGTAGCACGCGCTCCTCAGCGCCGTTGACCTCGTCTTTCTCGTCGCCTCGCTCGTCCTTGTCATCCACCGCTTTCGCAGGGGCGACATAGGGGCTTCCCCCGAGCACGAGGTGCTGCTGCCGAAGCCACCGCCATTCTGGACCACTGGCCACTACGCGGTCACGCTCGGGGCGTCCGCCGTCTTCGCCACGACGTCCGCTGTCCTCCTCGCACTCGCGTTTTTCCTCCTACCGAGCACGCTATGGCGCGCTGTGGAGTCTGCCTTCCTCGTCACCCACTTTGTCACACACGCCATGGCCGTGTGGTCAGTTGCCTTGAAGAAAGGGGCCACCAAATCAATCAATCATTTTTATCCCTTTTTGCAATTTATATTACCAACTCGCGTTCCTCTTCCTCTCGCTATGCCCGTAATGCGCGCTCCTCAGCGCCGTTGACCTCGTCTTTCTCGTCGCCTCGCTCGTCCTTGTCATCCACCGCTTTTGCAGGGGCGACATGGGGGCTTCCCCCGAGCACGAGGTGCTGCTGCCGAAGCCACCGCCATTCTGGATCACTAGCCACTACGCGGTCACGCTCGGGGCGTCTGCCGTCTTCGCCACGGCGTCCGCTGTCCTCCTCGCACTCGCGTTCTTCCTCCTACCGAGCACGCTATGGCGCGCTGTGGAGTCTGCCTTCCTCGCCACCCACTTTGTCGCACACGCCATGGCCGTGTGGTCAGTTGCCTTGAAGAAAGGGGCCACCGCCGCCACCCAGCTTTTGCACCTCCGCGTCTTCTGGATCGCCACCGTCCTCAGCGCCGCGCTCTTCTCCGCTTGGCGGTGGTCCGCTGCACCAACGGTTCGCTACTCTTCCCAGATGACCCTCTCGGTTTTGCCGGCCTACTCGTCTCCATGCCTCTGGCGTACCTAGCTATTACTGACTTCACCGGCCATGACGCCAGAGCTTATGAAGGTGAACCAAAAAACACCAGCGCCGAGGCGCCCGCCACGTTGTGCGCCACCGTGTCGTTCTTCTCTCTCGCGACGTTCAGCTGGATCAACCCGTTTATCTCCAAGGGGTATATCAATGACTCTCTCACCGCCGACGACGTCCCACCGGTATCGCCGGGCAACCGCGCCGAAGCGTCGTACGCTTTGTTCACGTCCAACTGGCCGGCATTAGGGTCACGGTATCTGGTAGGCGTCGCGCTCGGCCGCCCTTCGCCGGCGCGATTACTCGATCGCGGCGTTTGCCTTCGCGCCTTGCGGCCATGTACGTGATCCGTCACTTATTGATCAGTTCGTCAAGTTTATTCGCCGCAGCGGCATAACATAGAAGATTTTGAATGAATTTCCTTGATTGATTCTGTGAAAACTGTACAACATATATAGAGTACAAAAGGAATGATTGGCAGGCTATTAATTACCAGCAATAATCAGGGATTTTGCTATAATAATCAACCATATTTAGAGAGATATGGCTGCCTCGCAAATCAGAAAAAAAAATTAGCTATAATGATCTACCATTATTCGAGATATGACCGAGGGAGCTAGGAAGAACAGACCGCTGCCACCAACTGTAAATTTATATTAGTAGAGACAACTGCTATAGCCTTTCCTTTTTTTAAGCCATGTTTTTTACTTTTTACGGTATATGACATAAAACCTTGATCATTACTTTTAAAATCTTATATTTTTACATAGTAATAAAATTATAATATTATAAATAATTTTATGTACTAATAAAATTATAATATTATAAAGTACTTTTAATGTAGTTTTTATATAGCCAATACAGATAGTTTTAAATATATTAGTGAGTAGTGCTTCTATATTTTCCTCCCAATACAAGATGCACAAATGTTGAAGCAAGCGAATAGGTAAGAAATCATCATCTACCCTTTATTCATGCTTTAAGATTTGTATAAAAGCACTTTTCTTAGAGTTAAACATACTAATGATTGTAACAACAATTAAGCCTTTTGCCCCAAACATGTTGGGGTAGGCTAGAAAAGAATCCCAATCAGAGTCAATAAAACCCTCAAACTTTCGATCTTGGGTTATAGCTCCGGTACATGGATCGCTAACTTCCGTGCACTCCTATCCAACGCTAAATCTTTGGAAACGTTCTAATTCCACAAGTCTCTTTTAAGTGCTTCTTCCTATATTAGTTTCGGTCGACCTCTGTCCCTTCTTATGTTTTCATAACAACTTAAAATATCACTATCCACCGGTAGGAGATATCAAAACCATCTTAGACTATTTTGGATAAGCTTTTCTTCAATTTGTGCTACTCTAACCCTATCACGTATATCATTATTACGGATTTGATCTTGCTTTGAATGACTACAGATCTACTGTAGCATCCACATGTCAGCTAAACTTTTAAAAAAATTGATAGTACGAACTATAGCGTCACTTAAAAAGAACAAAGGGAGTATCTATACGTTGTCGGTGAGCACCTACTGTTTCTATCAACACTTCCAAAGTGACCACAGCTAATAAACGACGTGCCTACCTACTGGGTTTGAGAGAAGCGAATTGCAGTTCCACAGCTACCCAAATTCACTGAAATCGCATTTCAACAATCCAGGATAGGTTAACATGTCCACAAAGCAGTCTCAATTATTATACTGGACTTCAAATTAACCAAGATAGGGTAAGAGAATATGACAAGTTAGATTACCATGCTGAAGATGACGGGTGCGCTTGAGAAGAAACAGAACTTGCAGTCTCCGTGTACCACTAATTCAGAACCTTGTTCAGATAACAATATGAACAATGATAAAGGTACCGCCAGATCATGACTAAAGCAAAGCCAATTGATCCCAAAGCTGCCTTCATTTTACTTTCAGTATTCAAAGAAACGAGCAATGTACGCACACGTACATCACATGTTGTCTAACCAGGACCCCAAATATTGAGGTGCATTCCAGTAAATAGAAGCCACCATGAACCATCATCGTCAGGCATCGATGCTTTGCACTCCAGGAGCATCAACATTGCAAGCGCTGCAAATGTCCCTGCATTTCTATCTCACATTCCTAAAACAACCGTGCCAGTGGCCTAGTGGGATGCAATTCAATGTACCACTGACCTTAACAAGGCCGGCTCACACACAAAAAGTTCCCTGTAGGAAGGGCTAATCCTGGAACATGCTGCATATCATAACTAACCGTATAACAAGCTATGTGTTAGTTTTGTTCCTCCATAATCTTCTTTCCTGTGTTCTGTTTTCCTGCTTTGCTCTCAAAAGTGTCTCTTTTTAACTAGCCCTACTCCTCATATATATGCGAGTTTGTTTAGGCTGGAGCTTGAGCTTATTTGGCTGGAGCTGGAAGAAGCTGCTGGAGCTGGAAGGAACTGCTGGAGCTGGATGAGGATGGCAATTTTTCGTAAATAATAGTTAAGTTGTAAGGGTACCAGGGAAGTGGGATTTTTAGAAGCTCTAGCCACCTCGAGAAGCATCGTTTTCCTTGCTTCTCTCGCGTAGTGCAAATTGGGTTAGAAGCTTCTTCTCTTTGTATGGCTGGAAAAATACTGTTTGTTTTGGCTTGTGGCTTATAGAGGTGTAGAAACCAAATAAGCCCAAGTTCAAACCTAAACAAACTGAGCCCTAATCTGGTGGACTTGGAGGAGGAGAAGAACACACCTGGATAGTAAGTCTGGCTCTGGTTTGGATTGAGAAAAATTAACACCCCTTTGACAATTTCGAAATGAGAACGTAGGGGAATGGTATTGCTAGATAGGAAGCCTAGATATAAAAAGATGGCGATATATGGCTTGTTAAGATAATACTTATCTGCTTGCATTAGCAAGAAGCAAACCACTCATGGTCCTTCAAGAACCATGCGTGGATTGCCTTCAGTCTTCAAGCTAGGCCAGGTGCAGTACTGTAAGGCTTGTTAGTAGTCACATGCAGGCCATGATCACACCAAAATTCCACAGCACCAGTACACATGCAGCTAGCGATAACCACCAAGTCAGGTTTCCTGTTTCTTGGCAGATACAGCAAGCGAGTGCGATTTGTTACACCATCACCTCTTGGGCGGGCAAGGCGTGAGTGCATGACAATGACAGCTTTAGACTCTGTTGCATGGCTGAAAGCCGAGTGGGAACGCCGGCCCTCTGTGCCTCCTGATTGAGTTCTGAGCTTCTGATGGAACCGGCAATACGGCAAAAAACAAGCGTACTCCTCCATCATTAGTGGCGGAAATTATAGCAGCAAGCACTGGGCGCTGGCGCTGCACGAGCCCACACGGCAACCCAGCACTGTCCTGGAGAAAGGAAATTGACCCCGCGTCCAGCTAGCCATCCATCACCTTCCTTGTCCTCCCCCCAAGAGGTCAAGATCTCTCATTTCTTCGTGATTCCAGCGGCGAGCGAGGATGCCATAAAAGTGTACGGTGTCGGTGCAGAGGGCAGTGCACATGAATACATGATCAGTGGCAGCCAAAGTTGCCTATTATAGCTCGCCGCATCTCGTATTGTAGCACTGCCTCTGCCCAGGGGCAAACCTACATGCACTCGTCGGGGTCGGGCGCTATAATCTTTTAATTGTGTATGAAAAAGTGTTTGTTATAAACAATAACTCACATAATAGGTTTTATGCTATCTATATAGTCGCTTTTCACAAAAGACAAACATGCTTTTCCCTCCTTCTCTCTTCCATATCAAGAAAAATCTTACGCCAAAAACATATGTATTAACCGGACATCACACCATTATACATGCCTAAGTAGCATGTATAGATGGTTTGCAACCACCAGCCACTCTTAAAAGTTCACTGCTCCGGAAATAGCCAATCCCAATAATATTATGGGCATGTTTGGTTTGCTTCAAATAGTTACCAATACTTATCTTACTAAATTTTGGTAACGTTGACTAAATTTGGCAGCTATATGGTTTGCTACCAAATTTTGATAAGATTCTCCTCACCCTTGGTTCTCTTTTTTTTTTTTTGGGACAATCTTTGGCCAAAATATTAACAGTCAATTTGGTGACCAAATTTTAATAAAATTTCGTCAAATAATTTTATTATCAAATCAAACAGACCCTATATCCAGAGAATCTTGAGTGGAATGAAGTGGAACCCAAGAATACGATACGAATGGAGCCCATGAAAGAAAACAAAAGAAGCAAAGGGGGATGGATAATCATACATGCGGACGCATCCTAGGCCTCCCCTGCCCAGCCGTGTCGCTGCCCGATCTAGTATACTACAGTTTGGTATCCAAGGGAGACCGTTTCCGCGACGCCGTGGACTGTCTACCCGACGACACACCGGCCGCTAGCTACTGCAAATCTAGTATTCTGGCCTGATCAATTGTTCAAATCTTGGCTATCTAATGCGTACACCGTACGCGAGTTCGTGTATGTAGCATGATGTTGTTGGCAATCCTTAATTTCGATCGATCAAAACCTACGCTGTTGAATGTCAGAATATGTTGCTCCATCGTACTACTTTATTTTTTTTTTTTAAAAAAAAAAACTCAAACGAGAAGCTCTTATTTAACTCTCCGAAGAATAGATACAATCTTACCAGATAATTGCCAACAGTATGTTTTTGGTGGTTAATGGTTGTAAGATCTATGAAACAAAGTAGTAGTATGTCTTCTATATTATGGGTGGTCAATGGTTGTGCGCTTCCCTGTCATGGCTTGCATTAGAAAGCGAATACCTCATCTGATATAATAGCTCCCTAGAAAATTGCTACTTGTTGGGTCTTAGGCCCTCTTCGTTTCAGCTTAAATACAAAATAAAAACAGATTGTATACGTAACAAGAGGATTCTAAATAAATTTCTTCTCCAATCAAAATCTGATTACACACGTAATCGAATCGTCACCCATTCGATTCAAGCGATTCTCTACTTCAGATTCTATGAGTTCCCACCACGAAGTCGTTAGTGCACAAGCGCTTAGCATTATCCCTAGACCTCCACCACTTCATCCGCCATCCATCGACGACACCGATTATTAATCAACACAAACAATCGTGATTGACGAACGCATCAGATTCTTCAGACATAATATGAGACAGCCTGCAATCCACAACAGAATCAGATCGTCGTTCTATTCCAAGAGGGCCTTAGTGTCTTACAGATTATGGATTCGATCCGTGCAAAATGCTGATTGCTTATATGTAATATGTCCAAAACCTGTGTGGAGCGATGGAGGGTATACCATGATGAGTTACATACTCGATCTCATAGATCCCTACAAAATTATGTGAAAATTGTCTTACGTCCATCTCCAGGCATAGCTTTAGCAACGTCCAGCATTTATCGTGGTCTCGGATGGGCAGGAATGGGAACTTTGTTAAGTAGATGCAACACGCAAGTCGTGATTTATTGCTGTGGTCAAACGATCACCATTTGACGGGGAACGGAACACGGGGCATCCAGAGCTGATTGATTCAACGGGAACTCTCTTTTATTGCTTACTTCAGAAAATAATAAAAGTACAAACAATTCAACTAAAATCGTAACCAAAGCTCAATAACTGTTGAGCTCGGGAAATACATCTTACATACTGAATGGCAAACCGTCCCTAGAGACCCAGCAATTCATCCAAAGGCTCCTACCTGATCCAAATCTTTGGAAAATTTAGGCCTGCAAGGGCGTAAACCAGGCATGGTGAACGATAAAAAAAAAAGGTGTCAAGCTGGAATACATTATCTCAGCAAAGAATATCTCATTATTCGTTGTAGTTGAATGAAACACCTCTTCCAGAAGAGAAGGAAGGTTTGGCAAGAAAACAATTGAATTGATGCTATATGCATACCTTTGCTGGCAATGTTGCTAGACAGCCAATCCAGGCCTTCGTACAATCCTCACCTGTCGTAGCACAAGTGCTCTGGATGTACCTGTCAGCAAGATCAAGAAGTCGCTAAAAGCCTTCCGCTGTACTAATGTACTACCACGTCAAAATACAACTTATATATAATAAGCCAAAGGGTAGAAATACTTTCAAAATAGAATAAAATATTACTACATCTGAATATAATTAGATTGACAACGGTGAATATGACTCTGTGGGAACCTCTTATACCTGCGATTTTCAGCCACAGGTGATCCCGGTAAAATAAATACCTGACCCTGGCGCCCGGCATCCCAAGTGCCCATTGCCCAACCGGCCACAGCCCACGCACCACGACACCAGGCAAGCCCACTAAATGTGGCACGCAACAGCCCAGAAGCCACCAGAAGGCCAAAGGTCTCCCGTGAAAAAATCGATTCGTCTTCGTCCCCATCCGGTGCTCCAACGCAAGCGGCTTCCCCTTCGTCGTTCTCGGTGCAAGGCGACAGCGACGGCCGCAGCGAACAGCGCCCTCGGCCGTGCATCCGCCGATGTTCTTCTCAGTCGTGAGAAGGCCTTTCGATGTTGTCCTCTTGATGTGCTCAACAACTTCAGAATAGCCGCCACCTCGGTTGCGCAAGTGTTGTCATTAATACTTGGGCTCTTGTCATTTTGTTCTCTTTCACGCCTTCGCATCGGAGATTCTCTCTAGAGCATCTTGACCTTGAAGACTTTGGTTCATCAACTTCCACATTCGAGCAAAGCCAATGGAAATAGGTTGTTGATCCTTCCCTTTGTCCATTTCTTTAGTCCGAATAATCTTTGATTGTAAGATTCTTTAATAGCTTCAACATCCGAATAATCTGGCGGCCCAAAGAGCGGCGGCAAGGACTCAAGGATTTTATGTTGAGGTGTAGAGTAATTCATCATAGAGGTTTGTTTCTATTTGGCCGTTCAAGTGGGTGATCAATTGATGAGATAGATGCGCTTGTCGATTGTTTACGTTGTGCAGATGCGATCTCTGCGAGTTTCTCATTTTTACATTTTGCTTTTCCTTTGGTCTATCGGCTCCTCAAACTTGTGCTAGTTCTTCCTATCGCCACTGTATCAGATCGATTGGAGTGGTGTTTTTAGCAATGAAAATTGTGAAGATAGTTCTACTAAATCGATCGACGATGAATTTATGAATGACTGTGTCATTAGCTTCGTAGAGCAAGAATTTCTTGATGCAATTTCAAATGATGATGTGATAGTTCGCTTTCAAAAGATGGATGACCCAGCCGTAGGGTGCAATTATAAGAGGTAACCATTATTGTAAAGAGTTTATTTTAGCACATTATACTATTGCTAATTTGTTTACTTTGATATGCATGCTTGATTTTGGCAATATGTTATTATTATTAATTTTATCTCTATGTTGTGTATAATATTAGATCATTATAAACTATAATTTAGTGTTATGAGTATATATCGACCCCGGCAACAATTTATTCTAGATTCGCCCTGTCTCCGCCTCCGCCTACATACATACACTCTCGCGCGCAATTACTTGGATTCTCGCAAGACCACACACTCTTGATGCAAGTCTTTGTTGTTGTTGCAGTGCTAGTCATTGCTCGTCTTCCTCTGTCTTTGGCATCATTTGCTCATTGCGTCTGCCGCCTCAGCAAGCAAGGTCTCTTACATCTTATCTCCCTCACCCCTTCGACCGGGTCACTATTTGCATCCTTCTCTCCAAGAATCCACTCATCGTAGCAAGCTCATAAGTTCCTACTCATAGTAGTCGCTAATTGATGTAGCCGCTCATAATGTGGTTTCTAGCAGGCGCCGCACAAACATTCCGGGATGTCCCAAGCAGGTACGACGCCTGTGTTCGCGTTTCTCAGTGTCAAAATTCTGACGAAATTCAGGCCCTTTGGGGCCTGATAGATCTGCATTGTTTTCTACTAGTAGTTTCTGAATTGTGGGAACCGTGTTTGTTCAGCCCTAAATCCATCCACACTTCCACAGTGCCCTTGCTCAATTCGTTGATGTTGTCACTCTGATCCAGTGGCGTAGCTAGGATTTTAGTCATGGGTGGTCCAGCTTAACTTTTTTAAACAATATAAGTACAGCATACCAACATTTAAATAAAAAAAATACCAAACACAATATGATCAAATAAAAAGCTTTAACAACCATCTAGCATCTTAAAATAAAAGGTATTAAATCTGTAGCTTACATACCTATAATGATAGTTTAAGAAGAATACACTGCTAGTTCTTTTTGTTAGGCCTACGCTTCCTAATGGCCATGAAAGTGTTGATAATATCATCTTCACTTACTTGTAAGAAAATTTCTCGCTCAACAAAAGTGACAAGACAATCATCCAAAAGACTATCCCCATCTTATTTCTCAATTTATTTTTGACAAAGGTCGTTCTGCAGAAAATACTCTTTCAACACTTCTTTGTTGCCATAGGAGAAGCAATACCAGTTTGAGAAGGAAGTACACCCAATGATAAACCTTATCCCTCTTTGTTTCAACAAGTCTAACTGAGAGGTCAACAAAGTTGTTTAGTCCGTTGAACATATCATTGTTTCTCATGTCATCAATATAGTTACCGAGTTGCAATTCAAGTCTTAGCAAGCAAAGTGCTAATTGTTCCTTATGAGAGACATCACTAGACTCATCAGCTAGAATAGTATAATAATCTTCCCCAATTTCTTGAATGATTTGTTTTCTAGTTTCCATAGCACAACATTGGATAATATCTTTTTGTATGTCTGGGCTAGTCAATGTGCAATTACCGGAGCATTCTTCAAAACATGCTTGTCCACCTCCTCATTATTTCTTTGCAAGCCACTTCAAAAGTTCAATGAAATTCCCTCTATTGCTAGATTCTTCACTTTCATCATGCCCACGGAATGACAATCCTTCTTTGCAAAAGAAACTTCAAGCATCTAATTGAATAAGTCAACTCGATCTTGTAGAGACGACGGTCCTCGTTATCCACCTTCACAATTTTTTCATCAATTGCCCTTACGGGATTCACAAATGAGTTGTATCTTTCTTGAGCTGCATTGTGAGCACTTGTAACACCACCCACATGTAAATCAAGTGAATCATATCTATTCCAATTATTCCAACCACCTTCAACAAATGGAGATTTATTTATTTTTTCCTTTGCAAACAAGTAGCACACAAAGCAAAATCTTGATTCTAGTTTGATACTATATTCAATCCAAGGATATTTATAAAACCAGATAGGACTGAATTGGCGATCCTGTTTCCAATTCTTCTACTTTCAAAATCATGTGCATAAGGTTGGAATGGACCTTTAATAATATATGCTCTTGAATTGCATCTTGGTCATTGATAGGATAACTTGCAATGGGTTGCCTATCCTCGGATCATGTGGAAGCCGACTAATATCATAAACCGCGCGGTGTTGGTGTCACTGATCTCTTTATTTGCAGTGGAGGTGGACAAGATGGCATTGAGTCACATTTTCTTCAATCACTCCCTCTTGATCTGGTGCACCTTCTTGTTCTTCAATTTGCTCCTTTGGCACAACTGCAATGGATGGAGAAGAAGCCTTCTTCTTTGATGCATATTTCTGAAAAAGAGATGTAATATCTCCACTTCTCTTCATGTTTCAACAAATCTACAAGAATTACGCAATATTTAAATTTAGTATGCCATAAACTAAAATACTAATGCTGTAATACGGTAGATGACAGATAGCTACTAGCTAGTAAAATAATTTTAAACTAGAAAACAATTCAGTACACAACGTCTAACTTGTGACTTTATTACTTTTTCCTGCTGTTGTCTATCATAACACGCGGAAATTACATAACAGAAATTAGTCACGGCACAAGACTGCTTCTAGTTGCATGCAACCCCGGCGTCACGTTGCAAGAATGCAAGACAAGAATTTATCTAGTCGCTGTTTTTCTTGCATGCATCTTGCCGTACCGCCAGAAACCAAAAGCACAAGCAACAAAATCGAAGCAACCGTCACCGCCCTCCAGCACTTCTAGTCGCCAACAAATTATCTAGTCGCTTAGAAAGATTTGATTCATGGGTGGGACAACCGGACAAAGCAGTAAGCACAACCTTCGCTAATCCCAGGCCTGGCCAAGCTCTTGCGGTGCGGAGGTTAACGCCAGGCGCCAGCCTTGGCCTTCCACTGCTGACTGCTCCGGAGACTCCGATCGGCGATCGCTCGGGCACTTGCTCGCCTCGCCGTCCGGATGGACCGGAACCAGAACCGCCCTGCCGCAGGAGAATCTGAATCGCCAGCCAAATCAGAAGCTTCGGCATCCCTACAGAAAAAATAAAATACCTAATTCCTAAAGGCTAATGGGCTGGGCCGCAGGGTGGTCTGTGGCCCACCGGGACCACCCTGTAGCTCCGCCCCTGCTCTGATCCATCCATTGATCATCTAGTGTTAATAATCAATACACAGACAGACCACATTGCACTTGCTCAATTCAGTGATATTGTCCACTGATCAGCTAGCGTTAATTTCTTCTTGGACTCAGATGGTGTGGGAGAATTAATCCATAAGACAAACAATGAAACTTTTTTATACCCAACTTTACCCGATGTCATCTTCGGCGTAGGCGCCGCTGTTGTTATCTAGATGTGTCAGATTGGCCTAACCCATTACGGGTAAAGTAAATTCAGCAAAGAACTTGCTAGAGAGAGGGAAAAAACTAGAAACAACTTCATCTTAGATAAACACAGAACAAATTCATAAAATCTAAAATTACTTTTGCAAACCAATATATTCCTCACTCACTCAACGCTGCAGGAGGAAGCCAGAGAAGAGAGGAGCGAGGCCAGCGATGGCAGGGTGAAGTTGTGGTCGCAATCGCGACGGTGCTCCTGACAGCTAGGTTCCCCACCATCTTGCCTGTTTCCATCTAAGAATATGTACAATAGTAGAGATAACTACTGTCTATATACTCCTTAATGTCATCTAAAGATGAAATTAAAGATAGCTTCTACAATATATGTCATCTTAAGATTGTCTCTAATTCTATAATCTTTTAATTGTGTATGAAAAAGTGTTTATTATAAACAATAACTCACATAATAGGTTTTATGCTATCTATATGGTCGCCTCTTCACGAAGATATAGCTATGTTTTCTCCCCTCCTCTCTTCTATATCAGTAAAAATCTTGCGTGGCAAAACATATAAACAACTGGACATCACACCATTGTACATGCCTAAGTGGCATGTATAGATGGTTTGGACTGATCGGTTCACTCTTAAAAGTTCACTGCTCCGGAAATAGCCAATCCCAATAAAATTATAGGCCTGTTTGGTTTGTTTCAAATAGTTACCAATACTTGTCTTACTAAATTTTGGTAACATTGACTAAATTTGGCAACCATTTGGTTTGCTACCAAATTTTGATAAGATTCTCCTCACCCTTGGTTCTCCTTTTTTTTTTGGTCAATCTTTGGCCAAAATATTAGCCGTCAATTTGGTGACCAAATTTTAATAAAATTTAGTTAAATAATTTTATTATCAAATCAAACAGACCCTATATCCGGAGAATCTTGAGTGGAATGAAGTGGAACCCAAGAATACGAATGGAGCCCATGAAAGAAAACAAAAGAAGGAAAGGGGGATGCATATCACCTATATAATAAGCGCTGGGATTGCTGGTGTCACTTTGTAGTTTTTGCAAAAAAGTTCCTCCGCTTCTTCGAATTACAGATAGGTCCCTGTAAATTACGAATAGGTCCTTCGTGATTTTTTGTGAGGGGAAGATTTTTTTTCTAAATCGCGTTTGGGTCCCTCGCGCGCTGTTTTGCAGAAAACACCTCCCGTTATATTCAAATCGCAAGCAAGCCCTTTTCTAATTTTTTAGGATAGCGAACAGGTCCAAAAACGTAACAAACAGGTCCTTGCTCCTTACGTCTAGATCCTTTCTCCGTTTTTGTAGTAAGACAGACTCGAAAAAATTCGAAATTCCGTTTAGGTCGCTACACGCGGTTTATAGCTAAATTAGAAATCGCGTTTAGGTCTTTTCATCGATTTTTTTGCACATGGTTTTCTAAAAAAACGGAAAAAACGGCTTTCTTAGAAAACACAGATTCGTCGAGAGTTTATAGTTGAATTGGAAATCGCGTTTATGCTTTTTTCGTCGCGGCGCGGCAACGCGCGCAAACTCAACCTAGTAATCATAGGTGCAGACGCATCCTAGGCCTCCCCTGCCCAGCCGTGTCGCTCCCGATCTAGTATACTACAGTTTGGTATCCAAGGGAGACCGTTTCCGTGACGCCGTGGACTGTCTACCCGACGACACACCGGCCGCTAGCTACTACACGTAAGAGCATCTCCAATGGTACTAGTTATAAGAAATGTCTATATCATCTATAGATAGCATATAGACAACATCTCCAATGGATTAGCTATAGTATTACCTATAAAATTAAATATTGACCCACATGTAATAGGTAATAAGTGCCTTGGAATCAGTTATAGCCTGGCTATACATTAGTAGCCAGTCTATATCTCTCTCCTTATTTTTTCCCTTTCACCTAAGTAAAATACTGAAATGACACCCTTATAGCTAGCTGAAGTGGCACCATTGGAGATGCCCTAACTAAATTAATCTAGTATTCTGGCCTGATCAATTGTTCAAATCTTGGCTATCTAATGCGTACACCGTACGCGACTTCGTATACGTAGCATGATGTTGTTGGCAATCCTTAATTTCGACCGATCAAAACCTACGTGCTGTTGAATGTCAGAATATGTTCCTCCATCGTACTACTTAAAAAAAAACTCAGACGAGAAGCTCTTATTTAACTCTCCGAAGAATAGATACAATCTTACCAGATAATTGCCAACAGTATGTTTTCGGTGGTTAATGGTTGTACGAAGAAAATTGTTTTTCTTCGTTTATGCAGGCTATCTTCAGAGGAACATATTGGCAGGGCCGGCCTAAAGGGAGGGGCAGCCGGTGCGACCACCAGGGGTCCCTAATTGGGCCCCGGCCCATATAGTTTGTAGGTATTAGCAGGCTAAGCAGCCTATTATTATCTGGTCAAATTAATTAGTTAATACTCCATCCATCCCATATTATAGGGCGTATTAGTTTTGGCCCGAATTTTGCATCTAGTTTGGATATTGCTAGAGAAATTGCATCTAACATGAATGTAGAAACATCATTCCCGATAAAACGCCGAGCTACCCGGAAAAAGCAGTTTGATGAAAGTGATTATAATGAAGAGGTTTTATCAGCTGAGAAGTCATTTGAGGTAAATTACTTTCTTGTTATGGTGGATGTAGCAATTTCTTCATTGAAGAAACGAGTTCAAGATCTTACTACATTTAAGAGTATATTTGGTTTTTTACTTAGCTCAAAAAATTTAAAGTCATTGGATAATATTGAACTAAGAAATTGTTGCACTAAATTTGTAAAAATATTTTCCCATAATAGTTCATGTGATATTGAGTTAGATGATTTTTTTTCTGAATTAAAAGTGCTACAAATGACTTTATCTGCTCACTCACAGTCTGCTATGGAGATTTTTGAGTTTGTTAAGGATTTAGATTGCTATCCAAATGTTTCAATTGCTTATCGAATCTTATTCACCATACCTATGACTGTAGCCTCCGCTGAAAGAAGTTTTTCAAAGCTAAAATTATTAAAAATTACTTGAGGTCATCAATGTCACAAGAAAGGTTAAATGGTTTGGCAATTTTATGCATTGAGAAGGATAATTTGGATGAAATTGATGTTGATACTATTATTGATGACTTTGCATCTAAGAGTGTTAGAAGGAACTTTAACTTGCCCATTTAAATTTGTAGGAGTTGGTGAGATTAGTTTTTGTCGCACTATTATGGTAGTGATGGCAATGTGGCGCGGATGGGTTTGAAGGTGCATCTTGACGGTTAGAACTCAATTTAGTTAAATAGTACATGAATTTGATTATGTTTAAACTATCTTTTAGTTGTGACTTGTTCTCTACCAAGTTTATTACATATAAAAGCATTCGATATTTTATTTACAATAATTATGATAGTCAATAAATGGACCACTTGATTTAGCTTCGCCGGACCCCCAAATCTTTGGAACGGTCCTGCATATTGGATGCGGTTTTGGGCGTTATTGCAAGATGAGGCCAACAGGGAGACCATTCGGTTGGCAAGCAAGGCTTCGGAGGCGGTAGCTTTGGATATTTTTGCCAATCATGGATGGAATCACAATTATAGAATAGGGTTTTAATGTAAAACTTTATTTGCGTTCTCTGTTCCAATAATGTTACACGGTTGATACCATCAACCGTTGTAAAACTCGGTTGTGTGCTTTTGCAGAGACCGGATTTTTATCCTTTATCTAAAAAAAGTAGTAGTACGTCACTTTTATATTTTGGGTGGTCAATGGTTGTGCGCTTCCCTGTCATAGCTTGCATTAGAAAGCTAATACCTCATCTGATATAATAGCTCCCTAGAAAAGTGCTACTTTTTGGGTCTTAAGTGTCTTACAGAATACAGATTATGGATTCGATCCGTGCAAAATGCTGATTGCTTATATGTAATATGTCCAAAACCTGTGTGGAGCGATGGAGGGTATACCATGGTGAGTTACATACTCGATCTCATAGATCCCTACAAAATTATGTGAAAATGGTCTTACGTCCATCTCCAGGCATAGCTTTAGCAACGTCCAGCATTTATCGTGGTCTCGGATGGGCAGGAATGGGAACTTTGCTAAGTAGATGCAACACGCAAGTCGTGATTTGTGTTGCTGTGGTCAAACGATCACTCATTTGACGGGGGAACGGAACACGGGGCATCCAGAGCTGATTAATTCGACGGGAACTCTCTTTAGCTGTTTACTTCAGAAACATAATAAGTCGCAAAGTACAAACAATTCAACTATAAAATCATAACCAAAGCTCAATAACTGTTGAGCTCGGGAAATACATCTTACATACTGGAATGGCAAACCGTCCCTAGAGACCCAGCAATTCATCCAAAGGCTCCTAGCTGATCCAAATCTTTGGAAAATTTAGGCCTGCAAGGGCGTAAACCAGGCATGGTGAACGATTAAAAAAAAAGGTGTCAAGATGGAATACATTATCTCCGCAAAGAATATCTCATTATTCGTTGTAGTTGAATGAAACACCTCTCTTCCAGAAGAGAAGGAAGGTTTGGCAAGAAAACAATTGAATTGATGCTATATGCATACCTTGCTCGCAATGTTGCTAGACAGCCAATCCAGGCCTTCGTACAATCCCTCACCTGTCGTAGCACAAGTGCTCTGGATGTACCTGTCAGCAAGATCAAGAAGTCGCTAAGCCTTCCGCTGTACTAATGTACTATCAAAGCCGTGTACACCTATATATATTACCAAGCCAAAGGGCAGAAATACTTTCAAAATAGAATAAAATATTACTACATCTGAATATAATTAGATTGACAACGGTGAATTATTCAGGTGGTATCTTAAAATATAGAAGAGACAAGCAAGAACTACAAGTCTGTGCATAGCTACCAGTGTCGCTGGCGAAGCGAGTGCAGTCCAAGCTTATCAGTAATCTCAGCGGCATTCATAGCATTTGGAAGATCTTGCTTGTTAGCAAACACAAGCAACACAGCGTCACGTAACTCATCCTGCAATCAGTGCCATGTGTATTGTGAGCACCAAAAATCATGTTCTTATCAATGAGAAAATAAAGCTCAAGACAACTGAGGGACAGACAGATCAATCCTAAGCTGGTAAACAAAACGAATAGAATAAAACTAACCAACAAGTTGTAAACAATTAAAACACACAGCGAATAAACAGTAGTCTAAGACTTCCATTAAACTGCGAGGTCTCATAAATGTTTCCAATTAGACCATCAGGACTGACCTTCCGTTAAAAGTCAAAGCAGTTATATTTTGATTCATCCATAAGTTTCTAGTTATGTTGCCTAGCATAAGAATTTACCTCGTTCAGCATCCTGTGGAGCTCATCCCTGGCTTCAACAACACGGTCCCTATCGTTGCTGTCCACAACAAAAATGAGACCCTGCGTGTTCTGGAAGTAATGCCTCCACAGAGGCCTGATCTGTTTTCAGACAAGAAAAAAATAAGAGACAAGTTTAAACCAAAGATGCCTAGCAAATGGGAAATCTAAAAGAAACAGCACATAAATCTTCCAATGCAGGAAATCAGCAGCAGCGCATAAAAGAAACAGTGTTATAAAAAGAAATTGGCTAAAACATGCATAACGTGCAGTCGTGCAATAATAAAGCTGCAGAACATGTGCTCTTGGTACCTTGTCCTGACCCCCAACATCCCAGACGGTGAAGCTGATATTCTTGTACTCCACAGTTTCAACATTGAATCCTGTATTGGAGTAGAGTCAATAATAAGAAAACGAGAGAAATCATGTCCTAGGTCAAGGCATGTTTAAATTTGTGCACTAGAGTTGCACAACCTACTTCACATGAAAAACGGTCACTTTCAAGTGCAACTGCATATAAAAAAAAAGGTATATAGGTATAGTAGTACCAATTCGCCTAGCCATATCGAGCAAGCAATCAATTTATGATTTGCCATTATTATTCACTTTGTAGTACTCAAGTCAAATTATTGGTCCTTTGCGATAACATGGCTGGCTATTTGCTGGTTAAAGTGGCTTTAAATGTGTTCACTAGCTGCTGCAATAACTGAGTAACTATAAGTGACTTCTTGCTGACACCTAAGGATTTGTTTATATGGTCAAGAAGAAATGCATCAATAGGTAACTTTGAGACTTAACTGCCGTTTGTCAATAAGCCTATGAACAGCAGAAGTGTCCTATGCGTGATCTGACTAGATATTTTTATGAACAAAATGCTATCGACATTCTTCTGGTTATTTTGTCAAATTTGTCATTCAAACTAGCTACAGATGGAATTGCATTGTGAACCATTGGATGTTCTGCTCATACCACAAGTTTTCCCAAAAAAGCAAACCTTAAACGAAACTACGAAAGATACATATATTGACATATACGATGCGATGCGCATGCAGGTTGGTGCTCACCGATGGTGGGGATGGTTGTGACGATCTCGCCGAGCTTGAGCTTGTAGAGGATGGTGGTCTTTCCGGCGGCGTCTAGCCCCACCATCAGGATCCGCATCTCCTTCTTGGCGAAGAGCCGGCTAAACAGCTTGGTGAACGTGAGCCCCATCTCCTCCTCTCCCGCCTCACCTCGCCTGCAACACAAACAAAACCCCCACGCGCAAATGCCATCTCAGTTTCCGCTCTTCCCTTCAGCTGGCTCAGTTGCTAGATCTACACGCGTCGCACCAGATCCGGCTCTCAATCGAACAACCGTGTAATCCCACAACTCAAGGCGCGATCTAAAAGCCAGACACGAGATCCGTCGGTGGATCCAGAAAACGGCGCCAAGGCTCGGTACAGGAATGGACATGGAGCCCTTAGAGATCTACCACTGGAAGCGAACTCGCGTAGATCTCAGGGACAGGGAAGAGAGGAGAGCGCCAACAGAGGCATAGAAACACGGGTGGATCCAGGGAGAGGCGGTGGAGGGGGCGCGAATCACTTACCTGATCGGAGAACTCGATTCGCGGTGAGCTCGCCGGCGCCGGAGCCGTAGAATGCGAGGGAAACGCGGCCGGGAGCGGGGTTTGGAATTGGGCGTTGCTGTGCTGCAGCGTTGGGCTTTTGTGGCGGTGGTGCGCGCTTAGGGGGAGCCAGCCAACTTTGTGTTACGGGCGGCGGTGCGGGTCGCGTCAACTGAAGAACGTTGAATTGAATTTTCTTCGCCAAACTTTTCTTTTCTACACGGACTATAATAATTTTCAGAAAAATTAATCCACACAAATCCTGAGCGATAGAAATTAAACCGTCCGATATCACTTTACACATCCGCTGTATGCAACTCACATAAACCCGCTTTATGGTACCTCCTCTAAAGCCTTTCTCTTCCCCCTTTACTTCCCATCAAGCGCGGCAGTGCCCTTCGTGCAGGCGCATTGTGTGGAATATGGTCGGCATGAGGGCCCTTGACAGCGGTGGGTGTAACCACGACAAGTGACGAGCAAGGTCATGCTGCAAAAGGTGTGGACGTGCAACGAGCGCCCTTAGTGGCACGAGGTGAGAGGCGATGCCACGAACAGCTCAAGAGAGTTCAACTATAGGAGTGCTGGACATGGCAGCGTTCGTCTTGATAGAAGTGTGTACAACTATAGCTATCGGATGGTGTCTAGCAGGAAGGCGAGCATCCGCGCTCGTACCTAGGCAGCGTTGAACCGTAGGTGAGTTTAGTGGCAGGCAAAAATGCCATCAACTATAGCATCACGGCGATCATAGAGTTGCTGTGGCAGTGGTCATGTGGCCACAAGTGGAGCGCTTTAGGATTTTTTTTGTTATTCGTTTGATTTTCTATGAAATTTGTTGAAGTTTCTAAACTTATTGAGACTTTCTTGATGCTTTCGTTGAAATTTTCTTGATAATTTTAGTTGAAGCTTCTTTACACTTTTGGGCTGAGACTTGATAAAACCTGTTTTAACTTTTTAAAACTTGAGTTCAAAATTTTGAAATTTGTTAAAACTTAGTCTTAGAACTTCGTTCAAAATTCTAAATCCTGTAGAAACTTCCAAAAACACACTAAAACATTAAACATTTTCCAATTTTTTCACGAGACTTTGTGAAACTCGATGAAACATCTTTGCCAAACTCCACCACCAATGTATGTTCGGTTCTCACTTTTGGGAAATATAGCTACGAACGTAGACTAGTAAGTGCTCTTCGTTTCTTTCTTTTTTTACTTGACGTCCGAATATTCTAACTTTTGATCTATATCATTAGGCTTATTGTTAAAAGTAATTTTGAAGTATTATAGCTTTGTTAGTATATCATAATGGAAGATATAAAAGGTAATAGTTAAAATTGTACATCAAAGAATTAAAAAATAGAAACCGTCAAATAAAAGTACGGATAGAGCAGCATGTATAAAAAATTGTCGGATTAATCTTAGCATTGATTATTTCAACACGACTTTTCTACGTTCGGATCGTTAGGATAATATTCGTCACCTAGCTTATGTGTCCGCTAGGATCCGAAATTGCTTATGTTTCGTATTCATAAGATCAAGCCATCAGATTTATGGGATACTAGGAAACTTGAATGTCCGAATAATACTTGATTTCTCGAGTGGTTCTGGATAGTCCGAGATTATATTCGGATAGTCCGAGATTATTCGAATATCCAGAAGTTCTATTCGGATATTCAATCCTCCAGAGCACATAGCTCATAAATGATATCTAGGCTATTTGGGGATATTAAATACACCAAATTAAACTAGTTAGCCTAGAATACTTGAAGCAAATAGAGGTCTAGCAGAAAACTCACTAGAAAAGTAGATCGAGGCAATTTCAAAATTCAAAATCAAATACTAAAGTAAGAGTAAGAAGCAAACTTGGAGGCGATGATTTTTGAAGCAAACTTGGAGCGATGATTTTTCACCGAAGTTGAATCCTTGAGGGGATCCTCGTCTCCGATTGAGGCTCGGTCACACTTGAGCAGGGTCTCTTTCAACCCTTTTTCCTCCTGTGTTGCACTTTGCACTCGTGGTCTGGTCACCAAGACACGGGGTCTCTTTCAACCCGCTAAGCCGCCGGTGTTGCACCTTGCACTCGTCGGCTTCACTTCTTTGATTCCTTCCCTTGAGGCGGAATCCGCCTTCACAAACTTTCCACGACCAACCACACAAAGTACCGGTGGCTCGTAGGCGACCTCCTAGCCGTCTAGGAGTCCTCAACCTCCAAGAGTAACAAATGCTCACGAAGAACAAGCTTGGAGATGAAATCAAGTGCTCAAACAACTCAAATCTTACTCAACCTAGCACCTCACTCCTCACACTCTTCCATACCCTTCTCACAAAAGGGATCACTTAGATCTAAGGGCAAGAGGTGTTTTGGGGGCTCAAGAACAAGAGGATAGCTTCTTAAATCAATGGGGTAAGAGCTCCTTCAAAATGGGAGAGGATGGGGCTATAAATAGAGCCCATAAAAAACTAGCCGTTTTCCTCAACGTTCAGGTCAGTTCGGACAGTCCGAGCTCAAGTTCGGATAGTCCGAACGCGTCAAACTCAAAAGACAGAGAATTCACTTCGGATAGTCCGAAAATATGTTCGGATAGTCCGAACATTCAGATACTCCGAGTTCATCTTCGGATAGTCCGAACTGCACCGAAAGCAGCTTGACCAAAAACGAGCATAACTTTTGACTCCGGACTCCGATTTAAGTGATTTTGGACTCTATTGAAAGCTAAGAACAAGGGCTACACAACTAACAAGGTCTCACTACTCAAATCTCAAAGGGTAAATCCAGATTTCACCAAGAATTCAAGAGAGACCTACAATTCTCACTTTCCGGTACCACCAATACCACTCTTTCTCTAAGTTTCATAAGGATGGATCACTTGAGCACTTGACACATCTAAAAATCATTCGACATTGCATCCCTCTTAATAGTACGGCAATCCTTAGACTCAAATTAAATCAAAGAAATCTAAGTCTAGAAATAATCACTTGCCGTCTTCTTTCTTAATGCCGGATGCATGAAGACCTTTACCATATAATTGATGACATCTTCGCCTTGTCCAACTTGACTCGATTCACCTCATGAGACTCTCGTCCCATCAACCTTGACTTGATCATCCTCTCTGACGATCTCCACGCCAAGTCGATCTTAACTTAGTCCTCAACTCTTGGTGACACCGCCGTCTTGTTGACCTCGACTTAACGATCATCCTCCACGATATCTTGGTCATCATACACACACGGGACCTAATTCTTTCCAAACCACTCATGAAAGACATTAGTCACAAAAGCTCAATAGATATGAATAAATTGATATTTGTGAGCAGTTAAGTATCACAAGTGTTTCATATAAAGAGGCACAATATAAATGGAAACACTTGACATAAGAAATGTTCTCTACTAAGTGCATCATGATGAATATGTAATTGATCTATATGCACTAGAGAGATAATTGCCGATATGATGAATCAGTTAAATCATGGCAAGGATCACGGTCTTTACTTAAATGAAGCACATGATAGAATATACATGAATTGTACATGTGCAACTAATACTTGGAATAAGAGTAAATATGTGATCCAACTCTAGATTAAACTTCACTAAGAGAAGTGCATGAGAAGATACACAACTAAGACATGCATGCACTAAGTCAATCTATAGCAATATGAAGTTTAACTCTAGTTAATACATGCATACTAAAAACAAAGCACATAATGAACTCAAATGAATATATATGCACAAATAAATATGACATGAACCAATGTGCATATATATAATCAACATGCCACTTGGAGTTCACTATGCATTTGCACAAAAGGAATGCAATAACAAATATGGAAGAGATACCGAGATTGCATACCTTATCTTTGCTTAGCCATCCCACTTGATTTTCCTCTAAATAAATGAGAGATCGATACTCAACTAGGCAATAACAAGTTAGTCTCATAGCAATATAATCATATTAGAGGTTTGTCATTTGTTAAGCACTAAGTTAAGCATTTACTCAATTACATCGATTGTCGTTATATCGTTTGTCATTAATCACCAAAATAACATAAGTGCCTAGATGCACTTTCAGCATAGTGATCGATGAAACATCTTTGCCAAACTCCACCACCAATGTATGTTCGGTTCTCACTTTTGGGAAATATAGCTACGAACGTAGACTAGTAAGTGCTCTTCGTTTCTTTCTTTTTTTACTTGACATCCGAATATTCTAACTTTTGAGCTATATCATTAGGCTTATTGTTAAAAGTAATTTTGAAGTATTATAGCTTTGTTAGTATATCATAATGGAAGATATAAAAGGTAATAGTTAAAATTGTACATCAAAGAATAAAAATAGAAACCGTCAAATAAAAGTACGGATAGAGCAGCATGTATAAAAATTGTCGGATTAATCTTAGCATTGATTATTTCAACACGACTTTTCTACGTTCGGATCGTTAGATAATATTCGTCACCTAGCTTATGTGTCCGCTAGGATCCGAAATTGCTTATGTTTCGTATTCATAAGATCAAGCCATCAGATTTATGGGATACTAGGTGGAACGGCGCACGATGTCGCGTCCGTATTAAAAACCCAGATTTTTTTGTTTTTGTTGTTGTGTTTAAAAAATGGGTCGTCAGATCCGCATTTAATCTATCTGGTCGATATAAACTTGGACAAATCAACTTTTAAAAAAACCCCACGGTTATGACCCGTTAGCAAATGCACAAGTTGTTATAAACCTTCGACGAATCCGTGTTTTTTTTCGATACGTGTTTTATTTAGAAAATTGCAGTTGAATCTACGTTTTTTTGTTTTTTTTAAAGAAAAGTGCGTTTTTTTTATGTATTTCCTTTTTTAAAAGGCTGCTCGGATCCATGGGTGAATCCATGAACCGCTATAAATCTTCAGGCTAATCTACATTTTTTTAAAAAAAAAACTCGCGGTTATGACCCGTTGGCAAATCTATAAGTTGCCATGAATCTTCGACGAAAACATTTTTTCCCGGGTTTTTGTGTATGGAAACATTTTTTCCGGTTTTTTTCGCTACCGAAAAACATTTTTTTCGGGAAAACTAGAGAAAGGACCTCAACGTGAAGAAGTAAGGACCTCGCTTTGTTATTTTTTGGACTTGGTCGCTATCCTGAAAAATTAGAAAAGGGTTTGTTCGCGATTTGAAACTAACGGGAGGCTTTCCGTAAAAATACCACGTCAGGGACCCAAACGCGAAGGGAAAAAAATATCTTTGTCTCACAGAAAATTACACAAGGATCTATCCGTAATTTCGAAGAAACGGAGGGACTTTTTCGCAAAAATACCAAAGTGACACCTGGATGCCCCGGTTGCTCTTCAATTCTTGCACATATAGATATGTGAATGATGTATATGTTAAACTACATGACTCGTTCGGGTGTTTTTCTTAAAAAATCTGGTTGAAACTGACATTTGGAGCAGTAATGGGGTTGCACTAAAGTACATGTGGTTGAGGTATTCTAAAATTTGAAAGATTAACCTTATTTAAGCTTGACTTCTAAATATATTTTTTTGAAACGGAAGGCAGAAGCTTTGTCATGCACTCATAGAGGGGGGGGACGAAAATGACAACAGTTAGGTACATATACAAAGTTTTTGAGGAATTATAAAAATAGAAAATAAAGATTAGGGGTTGGAAGAAGACAGAAGAAAGAAAGGTGGGGTGGTAGGAAGGTGACAACTTAATACAAGCTAACCAAAGACCAACAAATTCCAGGAGTTCTAAGAGTTAAGCAGACATTGAGTTTGTTGGTGGATAGGTGCAAGACGTATGTAATGCCACTTTTATGTTGGATACGCCTTGCACCACGACACTAGCCAACCGGGTTCGAGAGCGGAAAGATCTATTGAAAATCTCTGTTGTTCCTTTCTCCAAAGGTTCCAAAAGACATACAACACAATGCCATCCACTTCCTTTCTTCTGCTTGTCGGACGCCCGAGTATTCGCCACCATCCGCTTCACGCCGCCAAGAGGTATATGAATTGGGGGAGCAGATGTTCGGTGCTATCCATAGAGCACAAGATGGAGAATGTGGCCATCCCCTAGCTGCCAATTTATCCGCAGTAAGAATCCTATCCTGAATGAACAACCAAGCGAAGAACTTACATCTTCCTTCCGCACTTGCTTTCCAAATGTTTTGGTAGTCGTGGTCCGAGACGGACCCATGGAATTGGATCCTATACGCCGATTTTGCCGAATACTCCTCATTTTGCGTCCATTTCCACACAATTTGGTCATGCAAATCTAACTTCTAAATATGATCCGTTCAAATCCACTAGACTCGAGTGCAGTCAGCCAACCTTACTCCTGGGCAACTTTGGGCCGTATTATGGACAAGTCGATTTAAATTTGTCCTTTTTGATCTAGCTCAGAGTCTCAAACTTAATTCAAGTATAAAATGCCCAGATCTGCTACAGAGAACATGTGGTGGTGTTTGAGTTAAAAAAAAAAGAAAGAACATGTCGTGGTTTTGGGTCGAAAATTTGTAACAACTATATTAAGACAGTGTTTGTTTGGGCTTAAAGCTTAAAAGCCAAAAACCTAAATTATAAACAAGCGAGTAGCTTTTTATCTGGCTTTTTCAAAACCTATAAGCCTCTATATAACTAAAAGTCAAAAGGCATTGGAGAGAGGCTTTTTTGGCTTATTGATAGTTGATTTTAGACTAATAACATTAAAGTTAGATAAAATCACTCACCTCTACCACATACAAAAGCTATTAGCTTTTAAGCTGTTTAAGTAAAAAAAACTAGTTTTAAACTATAAGTTAAAAAGCCGAATCTAAACAAACAGGACCTAATATTAGTACTTAGTTTTTGAAATGCACGTAATTCCGGTCGCATTTTGGAGATTGTCGTAACCCCGAAACTACATGCAATAGAGAGAACTAGACCCTTAATCATATCATACTATATATTATAGTGGGTGGGTTTGCCGGCCATTTAGGCATGCCAGGTGTCTTCCCTTGCGATTAGGCCCTCCAGAAAATTAGAAATTGCGTTTAGATCCTTTCTGCGGTTTTTTAAGTAAAACAGATCGAAAAAAATTTAAAATTACATTTAGGTCCCTCTGCGGTTTACATTTTGGTCCTCCTCGTGGTTTTTAGCGAACGGACCCTAGGAAAAATATATTTCTTCAAGTCCCTCTACGGTTTACGTTTAGCTCCTCTCAGTGATTTTTTGAGAAGCGGAATCAATAACAAAGAGACGTCTCGATAGAAAAAAAAAACAGATTCGTCGAAGGTTTATAGCAACCCACGGATTCGTCGACAGGTCCGAGCGACCTTTAAAAAGCATAAACACATAAAAAAATGCGGCCACACTTTTCTTAAAAAAACAAAGATTCAGCCGCGATTTGCTCAAAAAAACATATCGACAAAAAAAACGCAGATTCGTCGAAAGTTTATAGCAGCCCACGGATTCGGCGACATGTCTGAGTGATCTTTAAAAAAATGGATATACATAAAAAATGCGGCCGCGTTTTTATAAAAACACAGATTCAACCACAATTTCCTAAAAAAAATACAGGTTCATCGAAGGTTTATAGCAACCCATATATTCGCCGATGTGTCCTAGCCGCAGTTTTCTCAAAAAAAAACACAGATTCGTCGAACGTTTATAGCAGCCCATAGATTCGCTGACGGGTCCTCACAACCCAATTTTTAAAAAATTACGAAAACCGAAAATACGACTAGATTTCACAAATTACGTAAAAAAACAGCCACGGTTTTCTAAAAAAAACACAGATTCGTCAAAGATTTATAGTAGCCTATAGGTTCACCGACGGGTCCTAACGCAAAAAATAAAAATACAAACAAGATTACATTTATATCCCTCCGTGATTTCTCCCAAAAACAAAAAATACATATTCACCGACGATTTATAGCGGTCCACAGGTTCGCCGATAGATCTAATGACCCTTTTTTTTTAAAAAAAACAAGAAGATTGGTATTACGTAAAAAAAATACATTTATTTTCTCCCAAAAATAGGAACCGCAGATTCACGGACGGTTTATAACAGTCTACAGATTCGCCGATGGGTCATAGCGACCTATTTTTTAAAAAAGAAACTCAATAAACTAGAATTACACACAAAAAAGAAAATATATTTAGATTCCTCTGCATTTTTTCTAAAAAACACAGATTAACCGATGGCTCTAGCAATCCAAAGATTCGCCGATAGCTTTTAGCAACCCATTTTTAAAACAATTAAGAAAATCGAAATTACGGGAATTATGCAAAAAAAAAGAGAATATGTTTAGATTCCTCTGCGTTTTTCTTTAAAAAAACACAGATTCACCGATGGCTCCTAGCAATCCAAAGATTCACTAACGGCTTTTAGCAGACCATTTTTTTGAAAAAAAGAAAACCGAGGTTACCCCATTTTTTTACAGAAAAATCCGGCGAACAAAATTTCGCACGAAGCAACATCGTGACCGAATTTCACACGACACGTAATACGCACTACGAAATTTTGCTCGACGCGGTGTAGCGCATGGCACTGACTAGTTTGATTTAAAAACTATGCCTTTTCACTTGCAGAGAAGAGCACCGATGCACCTCCCATAATACCTTTGTGATCTTGTCTAACAAGTTACTAAGGTAACAATCTCGAAATGTGGATGAGAAACAGAGTTATATTTATAGCTCACACAATCTATTGGAGTTCGTTTGTAACTCCTTATGTCAAATAGTTTGTAACTCCTTTTCCTGCATTGCATATACATGAACATATGATCCAACTTTGTTTCCGCTACAATACAATAAATTCCATCTGCTTTGGTACGGTCTCCGCTTGCTTGTTCATTGCGAAGAAAACGCTGAATTATCCGGTGTAGATCATGGTGATCATTAGCACCGTCAACGACGACGACGTGGCCGGCCACCAGCCCGCCGGGGTCACTGCCAACGCTCTGCCGCCGGCAGGCCATTACACCGCGGCGTCCTACCACCCCGCGGCCATCTACCTTGGCCTTGCAAGCACATCTCAGAGCTCGCCTCCGCCTTTCCCGCCGACCTCCTTGCCGTTGCACCAGCACCATGCATGGCAACCGCAACCCACCTCCTTCTTCCAAGCCAACCCCGAGCTCCAAAGCAACGACATCGATCTTTCCGCCGTAATACCCCGCTTCTTGCAGGCGAACGCCGACCCGGCGCCCTTTGCGCAACCGGCCGTCCCGCCGCAGCCGCAGATGCAGCCGGCCATGCGGATGCAATATTACAGCCACCAGCCGGCGGCCGCGGCCATGCAAGGAAGTCGGTCCTACTTCGGGCCCTGGCAATCCGCTGCTTCTCCAGTAGTACACGCGGCGCCCCTTGCCTTCGCCGCCGGCACTGGCACCGCCCACCCCACTGTTCCAGATGCGCCGCCTGGAGATCCCGCCAAGCCCGCCCGCCGGCGAAGAGGCCGGCCCCGCGGCAGCACCGCCGCCTCCAAGCTTGCCAACACCGCCGCAACAGCTGCATTCCAGCAGGCGGCTCCTTGCACTCATCCAGCGGCGACGACGCCCCGCCAAGAACGGCCGCTAGAGCAGCCAGCTACTACCCCTGCCATTGCCGACCGGCAAGACGGCAAGAGGGAGGAAGCCGTGGACGCCGGCGGCCGGGCAGAGCAGGAGGAGCTTAAGTATGCGGACACGAGTGCCCCGGGGGTGCGGTTCCAGCCGTCGGACGAGGAGCTCATCGGCTACCTCAAAGCCAAGTACCTCGGGCACACGATGCCTGTCGACATCATCAAGGAATTCGACGTATGCAAAGCGCACCCCAAGACGGTCGAAGGTCAGGCTCATCTTAATTTACTCCACAATGCTCTGTTTGTTACAAAATTTATGTAATCTACAAACTGATGCAACAGCTCCCATGCTGCTAATCAGAGGAAATATGAATTGCGAGTACATCAAATTTGGGGAAAACACAATACTTTTTTTTGTGCAGAAGAGTTTGGAAAGAGTGCGGACCTCACATGGTACGTATTCTCGCCGAGGAGACGGCGGTACGGCGGCGGCAGCCGGCCAGCTCGGTCCGTCGGGGGGGTAGTGGGCTACTGGAAGTCCAACACTAAGGAGACCGACGTACTTGACGCCGACGACAGGGCGATCGGGAAGGTGAACACCCTCACCTTCGAGCTCGGCCGCCAGCCCAAGGGGGTGACGACTCCCTGGAAGATGAAGGAGTACCGCATCCCAGAGAACCAAGAAAAGCGTAGCCCTGATGGCTCATCCATGCTGGTAACATGTTAAACGCAGTTGCTTCGTCAATTGAGTTCCATGCACCAACACATATAGTAGCAAAACTAAGTTTTAGAACTAAGTTGGCATATTTTTAGGTGGTCATTGAAGTAATTCTAGAAGATTTATATACGAAGGCCTCATTTGGAACTTACGATTACTGAAGTAATTCTAGAAGATTTGAACTGTTTCATGTAAATTCCTATGGGGTTACATGTGTTCCAAATGGACCTAATGCTACTTGATGGGTTTAGTGGTCATACTCACACCAGGAGGTAAAGTTCAGACATGAGGTAAAGTGTAGGTTTTGTTCAATGTCCGGGTTGGACCAGTTTCGGGAAAATCCCTGGGCTTGTAAGGATTGAATGAGCCTGAAAATCCCATCTCTTGATTTAATTTCTGAATAAAATAAGATCGATTGCTTTTTGTCAGGTTTTAATTTTTTCCAATGTTAGAGTAGGTTGCTCAACCTTTCAGAACAACTTATAGGTATAGCTGAATTATCAAACTTAAAATCATCAAATCATCTCATATGCATAGCTAATTTTTTAAGAGTGAATTATGTAAAACCCTAGGTTTTGCGGTTGTTGTTGCACAAAACACGGGTATTATGACTTGTGTCACTTAGCTCCAGGTATTATGGTCATAACATTTCACAAAACCCCACTTCATTACAATTACTCTTCCACAATCGTGACCGTATATAACGGCGGTGAGCTATTCTTCCCGCTCGACTCCTTCGGTCGCATGACGGAGGGCCTCGCACGCCACCACTTCCAACAGCTCATCTTCGCCGTGACTATAATACATACGGTTAAGTGACACAGGCCACAATATTTGGGGTTTTGTGCAACAACATCAAAAACCGTGGTTTTATTAAGTTTATTCTTTTTTATGACTTTAGTTCACTTTGTTTCATCTTTATACGCCCTTCTTATCCCACACTTAGTATTTCCAAACGTGGTGACTTGCTCTGACCCAGAAGTTGTTCTTTTATTGCAGCTGGATAAATGGGTGATCTGCAAATTGTTCTGCAAAGAAGAAGATACGGAGGCAATCCCTGCTCAGATGGGAGACCAGTCTGGTGAGGTTGATGAGTATGTCGACGAAACAGATGGCGATGGTGTTGGGAGATGGATCCAACATGGGAGACCAGTGGCTGAATAACTCTGTGCAAGATCTGTGTGTAGAGGACTACCCTCTATCTGATTTTGCTCTTGCGTATGAAGATTATCCGTCAGAGCAGTTGGAAACAGATGAGCAGAAGCTCGGTGGAAGCTGAAGATTTCTTTAGAGATCGTATGTATCGTATTCAACATCTGCATTGATATGCATACGCACCTACATGTCCTCATGTTATACGTTCTTTACTACCCATTTTGTGGTTTATTTGTTTCTACATACACAAAATTCTGTCATTTCAAGCTAGAATTCATTCGATGCAACAATATGCTTTGGAAAAAAAAAAAAAAGGCCCGATGAAAATACAAATTCCTTTTGTTTTAATAAAAACACTGAAATAACCGAATAAACTGTCGTGGCCCATGGGCTTCGATTACCCGGCCCATCACAACAGTTCCAGTTCCAGAACCAAACCCTAAAACCAAGAAACCCGACCTGTTGGCTGTTGCTCGGATCGAATCTTCGGAGCAAGACGAGAAGAGGAAGACGAACGGGAGGAGGTGAAGGCAAGATGAAGGTTCGCGCGTCGGTGAAGCGGCTGTGCGGGTTCTGCAAGGTGGTGAAGCGCCGGGGCATCGTCTTCATCCACTGCACCGCCAACCCTAAGCACAAGCAGCGCCAGGGCTTCTCCACCATCGCCGAGGCCGCCGCCGCCGCCTCATGCCACCCCACGCCTCCACCCCCCACGAGAACATCGGCCTCCACCTCGGCGTTCGCCGCCGCCTCCGCCGAGTAAGATCGCGTCTTCCTCCCTTTTCATCCTCAATAGTGTTATGGAGTAGTTCCTGCGTCTGCAACGCGCGCTAGATTCTGATATTTACAGGACCGACTCACTGACCGAATTAAGATTATAAGCTATAGACAAATGTCGTACTCTGCTATGGATCCTTGATTCTGATTCCGAAAGAGGCATGCTTGTGTGTGTTTATGTTTGATATCCAGGTGCATAAGTTTGAAACCCCTTATTCAGTAACCTGCCATCTGGATCCTGTAGTTGGCTGCCCAAGACCCAAGTGCCCACCAACAAATCATTTGACTATTTTACATTGCGAGAATTACTAGTTTGAGTCTCTCTCTACAAGGCAATACTAGCTGATAAAAATGTGCTTGGCCAATGGTTTGGGCTTTGATGACCTGTGATCCAACGAAATGCAAGTGTCACTCCTGTCCTGAGTACTCTCTATGACTCTATGAGGATCGACTCGATCTTCTTGGCATGTCAAGTCTTTTGATTTTTCAAATGTTGCAATTCCTAGAACATGTTCTAGTGTGAGAGATCTTCTTATGTAGCCACATACTGATTAAGTTATATTTGTTGTACGATTGTATCGTCGGAATGACTTGTACTCGGACGTCCGAAATTTTCGAACGCACTGCAATATTTTTTTCTTCACATGCAACATTTTCCTACGACAAACAGTAAAATTCGCTACAGTAAATGGATGTTGCAAGCGTTCAAAAAAAATGTTTCACGCATTGACAGAAAATGTTGCAAACGTAGAAAAAAAATGTTGCAAGAGGCATCCGATGGGATGAACAGAAATCGGACGTCCGAGCGCTAGTTTCTCCCTTGTATCGTAGGATAGGCATCTAGTTACTACATTTGCATTTTGTGTACCTTGTGTTGTGAACTCACTTACCTGTAGATCATATTGTATAATGTGTGTACTTTGCTAAGTGATTTCAAGTTAACTTATTCTTTGGTGCTAGCATGATCTTGATTATGCACCTGTCCTTAAGTGTCTTTTTCAAACTGCATTGTTTGATCATGATGATCCCTGCATTCATATAATGAAGTACTAAGGAAGGGCAAAAGAGAGTCACACTTGGTTAACATAACAGTTGGGTTCGGCTATAGTCTGGCTTAGCTTAGTTGTGCATTTTTTGGGGTGGGGTGGGGGGGGGGGGGATGCGCTGCTCCTTTTCAGCTATGTTCTGAATTCTTTCGTAATCACTTGTTCGGTAGAATTAACATGTTGCCAAATTTGACATTCGCTGTTCTTATCTTTACTTTGTAGGGCCTCAAAGGTGGCTAAGCAAGAGATGCCTACGAAGTTTAATTGGCCCCTGGGTTTAGCTGCCCTGCTCAAGAGTGCTGATAAATAGTGTATCTGCTGTTATTCTGTCATTTTTTTTTAATCGGATGGTGAATACTAGCTAGTTGGTATTTTGATATCAAGTGAAGTTTCCGGTTGAAGAACAGCTGTAGCAAAAATACCAAGCTATACTACCGTATCTGCACGATTATTACTTGAACTGGTCTTGTGGTGGAATAACGTTGGCATACATTATCGCTGTCTTGAAATATTTGCTTGCTCAGTTTTAACTGTTTCACATTCCAAGAGAGCTGCTATGATTGACTGTTATTCATCTCGCTGAACGGTTCATCTTATCTTGGTGGCTGGCACTGAAATGGCCCAATGTTTATCTACGATGTTGTATCCTGCCTCTCTATGTACCATTGGCCAAGCTTTCTCCGGCTTGTTGGCATTAAGCGGTTTTGATGAAGAAATCAATTGCAGTACTACTGCATTCTGGTAAAACTGTGCTTCGGCAGCATGATAACACGCACTTTCAGTTCCTATGCTTCCGTTGAACCGCTGGGTGGGTGACCCCATACGATAATCCTTGTCCAAGAGCATGATAATTTTTGTGATTTGGTTCGTTAGCCTTTCTTTTGTCTATTAATCCACTGTCATTTATATTTTTGGTTGGCAAATATAAACTGAAAATAGCACATCCCATTCTATTCATTGTTTGTTTCAACAACACTACGAGGAACCAATCTATAGCAACTTGATGTCTGTTCAAGCCGAACTGGGAATTAAGCATTTTTTAAGAACAAAAATAGGCAACTAATTTTGTCAAAAGAGATGATGTAGAACATTACTAGAGCAAATTCGGCATAATTTATATACACAACTAGCCAGCCCATGGAAGTTAAATACATCCCAAGACAAATACACGAGAACTCACTTAACTCACCATTCACTAAAGCACCAAATTCAGAGGAAGTCCGTGAATTCAGGATTGTTCATTGAATTACAAATCATACTCTACCATACTTATCCCACAACGAACGTATCCGTGTATCACCACAACAATAAGATAGAAGTTGACAAGATTGCCTACCCTCCAATCATCATTTGAGAGATCCATAGCAAACTAATAGTGTAGTGCATAGTGCAATCAACACTAGCAAATCATATCAGGTATCAGCAAAATCACATCTACTTGGCATCACCCTTAGCATAAAAAAAATCAGAGATTCTATCAATGATCAGCAAAATTCACGATAATCTTAGTGCATATCACAAAACACATGCTCATCTTTGCTAAAATATTTAAAGGCACTCCATGCCAGTTGATTTTTTGCTTAAGGGGACCCTTCTGTTAGCAATCAACAAGCATTCACATAAAACTGAAAGTGAACGCATAAAGCACACAGTAAGAAGCAGAGTAACAAACAAACAAAATGCAAACACATCAGTCCTAATTCACATGTCATAAACCTGATTCAGGTCGAGTAGCACGAATTCACGACTGAAACATATCAATAATTTGTTCCCTAGATAAAAATTATGCTGTCAACTGCATTAATAGAATAAGCTCAATGACCACAAGTCAGTGGAGCAAATCTACATCTCGTTTTCAAGCGAATATCACGATCCGATGGATCATTGATACCACCAACATACATCCACCTAATTTAGTACCAAATTCAATTGAGCATCAAAACACAGGATAACCCCACTTGATGTTCACCAAGCAGAGCTTTCTCAATGTACATATTATACTATGTCATGTTCATCGATATGCAACTATCACTTAGAGAAAATATTGACGAGCACAAACTACACGATTGATTAAGAAATTATCGATTCTGAATACATGTGCTCGCTCAAGAACCAACTCCGATGAGGCTTATGCGCCGGAGGATGAGGATGAAGGGGTCTTGGAGCCGAGACCGTACTTCTCCTGGAGCCTGGTGATCTCGTCCTCCTTCTTCTTGATGTCCGACTTCTTGGACATCTTGGTGGGCTGGTAGTAGAGCACGATGAGGTAGCGGTTGGCGACGTTGAAGCCGGACAGGTGGTCGACGGCGTTCTTGGCGTCGTAGATGTCCTCGTAGACGACGAAGGCCGTGCCGCGCGTGTCCTTGGCGTTGCCGAGCCGGATCTGCCGGATGGCACCGTACTTGCCGAAGATGTCGTACATCTCCTCGCTCGAGATGTTGAACGGGAGGTTTCGCACGTACAGCACCCGGTTCACCTCCGGTGGCAGCCGCGCGTTGCTCTTCCGCAGGCCCACCGCCGCCATGGCCGCCGAGCTCGCTCGCTCCCTCGCTCCCTCTAGGGTATGGGGCTAGGTGGTGTTTCGATTTGGGGGTGGTTGCTTGCTGCGTCGCCGCCTCTCCCTATCGCGCTCTTTGCCTCATCGGAGAGGTTGCCGACTTGAGGATTAGGCCACCGACATGTGGCCCCAGAGGTTACCGTGGGACCCATATGTCAGTGTAAGGAATCGAGAATCGAGATGGCCAAACGGGCCGTGCTTGGTCATAGCCGGCCGGTACAGCACGGCCCGTTTAGATTTTCCTAATTTGTATAGATTTTTAAAAATCTTTTCTATATTTCTTTTTTTCTAATTATTTTGTGTTTTTTAATTTTTATGTATTTTTTAAAACTTTTTTTGAATTTTTTATTTTTTTAAAAAATTTAGCGTCATACGGACTAGCCTAAAGTCATCGACCCATTCAAACCCGTGTTAGCACGGCACAGTCCAATAGCTACTCGGACCGTTTTTAGGTCATAGCCTCGGCATGTGGACCGGAACAACACAATCCGCTTGCTAGCTGGATCTAAACGGACTGTGTCACGATTTCCGGGCGCCCCCGTTTGGCCACCACCACTTCACGATCTCGGAGCTTTGGGAACGAATCTTAGCTCAAAAAAGCAGGCACCTCACCAAGGATTCAAATCTCGTTTTCGCTCTAAATTGCGTCAGCGGCTGAAGAACGAAATCTCGGCAATATCTCACCATTTGAAAAAATTCTGACTGAATTGCAAAATCAGAATTTGAATTCTGGATTTTGAAAACGAAATCTCGTCGGTTTTTGCCGAGATCTCGGCAAAATTTAATGGCGTAAAATCTAGTCGAAACAAAGTAAAAAAATTTTAAATTTTTTTCTGGAGATTCCTGACACATTGATGATATTTCCATAAAAACTTGAGAAAATTATAAAGCTTGTGGAATTTTTAAAAATTCAAACATTACTACTGTCCTGATAAAACGCTCACTAGCAAATTTGAATCGAATGAAAAATAAAACAAACCATGTTAGAAAATTTTGAAATTTTTGTTCATAGTTTTGATGCATCAGTCATCACTAATGTTCTTATACAATTTTTAGATGATGATCAAGTTTTATGAATTTTTAAAAATTCGAACAATGCTACTGTACTGATAAAAGCTTTATCAGCAAAGTTCAACCAATGAAAAATGGTACAAACCACGTTAGAAAATTTTGAAATTTTTGTGGATGGTCCTAATTTATCATCAATGTTTTGATAAAATTTTTATCTGATGATCAAGCTTCAAGAAGTTTCAAAAATTCTAACGGTGTTACGTCCTTACAAAAGACTAATGATCAATACATAGATTTGCTTTAGCAACAAAAAAATATTTAAAATTTTTAAAATTTTTCATAAGGTTTATAAGGAAATTATTAAGATCTAATAAAAATTTTGAACCATGATCACACTTTAGTAAGTTTATAAAATTCTTAGAAGTACAATGTACCATTTATGTTCTTTCTGTTTTTGATTTTTGAAATATAACAAATGAAGTTCAATACATACATAGATTTGATTTAGCAAACAAAAAAGTTAAATTTTTTGAAAATTTCATAGAATGGTACTGAGTCAATTATTAAGCTGTCATAAAAATTTTGGATCACGATCACACTCGAGAAAATTTATAAAATTCTAACAATATTACTCTCCAATTATGTTCATTCTATTTTTGATTTTTTAAAGATAATAAATGAAGCTCAATTATTTTTAATATTTTTTTGCATGATCCTAAACTTCTTAGAATGGTACCATAAATTTTTAACGTCAGGATAAAGCACTTATAATTTTATAAAAATCTGACACTATTTCTGAAGTTTTTAAAAATGTCTCAAAAATTCAGGTTTTCAACTAATTTTAATAGAAGATGACTTTCTTAAGGGTTATTGATCAATTTCCGATCAAATTCGGGGAGATTAAATTCGGTCATCAAACATCAAATTCCGGTAAAAAAATGACGAGATCTCGCCGAGATTTCCAATATTACTGTAATATTTTAAATTTATATGAATTTTTGTACTCCGACCAGTATTTCAAAAAAACATCCACGTTGGCACCAGCGGCCGCCGAACCTGAAGAACCCGATGGTGTTCTTCGACGTGACCATCGGGTCCATCCCAGCCGGCCGCATCAAGATGGAGCTCTTCGCCGACCTCATCCCCAAGACCGCCAAGAACTTCCTCATGCTGCTATTGTGTTTGTCTTTCATGGATCTCCGATTCGTTTGTTTTCTTGGTTTCAGGCAACTCTGCACTGGCGAGCATAGGTAGGAACTTCCGGCAATTGGTGCTCGTTATGGTTTGTGGGCTTTGTCTGAATCGACGACTCTCGCATGAACCTAAAACGTTTAGCTTCCTTGTATGAGTCTGTTGTAGAGTTGCTTGATTTTGTGCTAGTATATATTGTTGGATTGATCTCGTGTGGGCTCGGTCAAAGACCAGGCCCACGCCACATTCGCGCCCTGATCGGGGCCGCAACAACCTCTTGGTTGCGGCCCCCAGTCACAACCGCGCTATATAAAAGGAGGGACAAGGCCGGCTCGCGAACCTACGTTCGCTGCAGCTCCTTGCGCCCCACATTCCCACAAGACCGATCTAAACCCTAGCGTGGTGTAGTGACGGGAAGGCCACCTCCGACCTCCATCCCAGGACGTGCACGGGAAGGAGAAGAGGATCGCCGCCGCCTGGATCGCCGCTTCCTTCTTCCTCACCGGGCGGACGCCACTGCTTCATCTTCACTCAACGGCAATGGCGTCTTCAACCTCCACGAACCCCGAAGGTATTTACCCAAGCATTTCTCTTCTAGGTGTTGGTACTATGCACTAAAGATCCCTTAGTATATATCAATGGTATCAGAGCACATGTTGGTAGTGCCTAACCCTAACCCTAGATGAAGTATTCCTTCGGGTTTTAATTCGTGCGAAGCAATTAGAAGGAGAGGAAGAGTTTTTACTCTCAGATTTATGAACCCTAGATCGGATTTTTCATCCCCAAATCAAGAAACCCTAGCAATATTCCCCAAAAATCCCGTAGTAAATAAAAAAAAGGAAAAGAGGTTCAGACCGACGGTAGAAGTCCATGCGTGCGGCGCCAAGCGCCTCCAGCGCGCCTCCGTCGGCCGGCTCGTCTTGTAGCCGCCTCGGCTCGCTCGCATGTAATCTAGTCTTGTCGCCTCGGTGCCTCCGCATCGCGGCCCTCGGCTCCAAGCCGCCTCCAGCGCTGCCGCTGCGTCTTGCCGCCATGCCGTCCGTGCCTCGCGCGTCGCGTGCTCCGCGTGTCGCCGTCCGGGCGAAGGCCGCCGCCATCGCCTGGCGCAGCTAGGTCCGAAGTTTTCGGGAGAACGAAGTGCAAATGAATTAGGGTTTTGGGGGAATCCGATTTTTCTGGGTTTACTTTCCGCGCCGATTGAATCTTGGCCGTAGATGGAGATCGGACGGTGCAGCTGCGGCGAGGCTCGGCTGGGCTTCTTACCCAGACGGGTGGCTTAGCGCCCAGCCAGAGCCAGGTGTACTGGCACAGTGACCAAAACTCCGAAGAGGAATTTTGGGCCGATTTTCGGCCATAAACAGTGAACATGCACAGTAAAAATGTTATGATTTAATTTTTGTTGTGAAGAAATAGTTTAAATGCTGAATAAAGTTGTATTTCCGCTGCAAGTTTAAATTTTCTTTTCTCTGATTAAATTGAAACCAACGTGGATATTTAATTGGAGAAAATAGTAAATGAGATGTTTTATAGTATTTCACATATGGTAATTTTATTTTCTGACCAACGTTAAAAATAACTTTGCCATGAACATGTCAAGTATGATAGAAAGTTTGAATAAAGTTTGCTCTATTCTAATACTGCCCAACGGTGTTTTAGAAATAGATCAATCTTTATTAAAGTTGAGAGCATGTTTAATTGACCAACGTTAATTTATTCATGCCAAAGATTATATTTTAGTTTACTGATTAAATTCTTATTTCATTTCTGAAGCTTTTCCAGCTAAGATTGCCAATTCCGTAAGCGTCTTTCAAGGGCTTGAAAAGTTGAACGGCAACAATTACTCCTCATGGAGAGAGAATTTGACTTAGCCATGGCTATGGCTGAGATAGATTATGCCTTGCTTCATCCAAAGCACTGTGGCACCGATTCTAGCAAGATGGCTGGGACTCCGGAAGTCGCAAATAATCTTCATGCGTAATTGTCGATAGTATTGAGAAGGCAAAGTGGGACAACTCAAATAGAAAATGCCTCATGGTGATCAAGGGCACCATTATTGAGTCCATAAGGAGCAATCGGATCTGACAGATGCTACACAAGATCTCGAAGAAGATAGAAAGCAGTTCTTTGGATCCACAAAGGCCTATCTGAGCACATTAATCAAGAAACTTGTCAATGACAAGTATGATGGATCTGAAAGTGCGCAATGGACCGAGCATTAGAGAGCATATTCTCAAGATGTCTAACATGGCTCACTCTCTCCGTCTTTTGATATGCCTTTAAAGAATGATTTCATAGTCCACCTTATCTTGGTTTCATTACCAAAAGAATTTGAGACTTTTGTTGTAAATTACAACATTAGTGAAGAAAAGTGGTCTATTGAAAAGTGCATTGCTATGTGTGTCCAAGAAGAAGAAAGATTAAAGGCACAAAGGGCTGAAGAGCTGAATCTGGTTAAGCATTCTCAGAAGAAAAAGAATTATTTCCAGATTCAGAATAAACCAAATTTCAAAAAAGGTAACTACCAAAAGGGCAATTATCAGCAGAAAAGGTTCACCAATTTTGAGAATGGTGAACACTCGAATGGAGGGCAAAACTCCAATGGACAGTTTTCTAGGCCTCCACCAGAGCACATAGACCCAGATACCTGCAGGCGTTGCCACCAGAAAGGGCACCGCATGAAGGATTGTGTTCTGTTCCTCAAGTGGCTGAACAAAAGAGGTAAAGATCAAGTTACATTTGTAGATGAATTCTTGTATATAGATTCACCAACTAGTACTTGGTGGATAGATTCTGGTGCAACTGTTCGTGTTGCTAATTCTATGCAGGGATTCCGTACGAGGAGGATCCTACAAAGAGGAGAAAAAGGAATTAGAGTGGCGAATGGAGTTGAAGCTGATGTGGAAGCTATTGGAGATCTTCACTTAGAGTTGGATGGCGGCTTCATACTCCATTTGCGTGATGTTTTATTAGTGCCTTCTTTAAGAAGAAATTTGATTTCAGTGTCTTGCTTAGATGATGAGAACATTCAGTGTCATTTTGGGAATGGAAAGTGTGTAATAAAGTTTAATAATAATATAGATGTTGGTCTTGCCATCCGACAAGACAAGCTTTATTTGCTATCCCATTATGATATTGTGAATGACATAAGTACCTCCTCAAGTGCAAAAGTATGCAATGTTACTACAAAGCGAAAGCGAATAGAAAGTGAATCGTCATCGAAATTATGGCATTGTCGTTTAGGCCATATTTCGAGGGGGAGAATTGAACGATTAATCAAAGAAGAAATTCTTCCTCCACTAGATTTTTCAGACACAGATCATTGCATAGATTGTATTAAAGGCAAATATGTTAAACAAATAAAGAAAGGCGCCAAGCGTAGCACAGGAATTCTAGAAATAATCCACACAGACATTTGTGGTCCTTTTCCTGTAAAGACAGTGGATGATTTTGATTCATTCATTACATTCACTGATGATTATTCTCGTTATGGCTACATTTATCCTATCAAAGAAAGATCAGAAGCATTAGAAAAGTTTAAGATCTTTAAAGTCAAGTAGAGAATCAACATGATTTAAAGATTAAAGTAGTAAGATCGGACGTGGAGGGAGTACTACGGTAAACACACCCTTATGGCGAGGTTCTGGACCTTTTGCAAGGTACCATGGGAAAATGGCATAGTAGTGATATTCTATGCGGGCGAACCTCGACAAAATGGAGTAGGTGAAAGGCGTAACAGTACATTAATGGACATGGTGCAAGTATGATAAGTTACTCCACTTTACCGATTAGTCTATGGATGGAGGCATTAAAAACCGCTGCCCATATTCTTAATCGGGTTCCCAGTAAGTCGGTGTCTAAAACACCATATGAGTTATGGACTGGGAGGAAGCCCACTCTAAATTATTTACATGTGTGGGGCTGTCCAGCTGAAGCAAAAGTATTCAACCCAAACATAGAAAAGTTAGATCCAAAGACAGTCAATTGCCATTTCATTGGCTATCCTGAAAGATCAAAGGGTTATCATTTCTACTGTCCAGACAGACACACCAAGTTTGTAGAAACTAAACACGCTGTGTTTATAGAGGATGATATGATCAGGGGGAGCATGGTACCCCGAGAAATTAGCCTTGATGAGAAGCGAGTTTGTGCCCCAACTCCTATGATTCAAGAGCCTTTCTTCTCGATACTGTTGTTCTTTGCATCACCGAGTTCTGACACTGCGGTGTTTCTCCGAGTTCAACGATCGGTGTGCAGAGGTACTGTTGTGGAGCCCGAGGCCCCTTTGTTGCTAGTGAGGAACTGAGCACCCTCTCAGAGAGAGCAAAGTGAACACGCTCAAGAACCACTTAGAAGATCACAGAGAAAGAGATCGGCTATTCGGTGATTATGAAGTTTATGTCGGTGAAGACATAGAGATAGAGGTGATCCCACCTCTTATGAGGAAGTGATGAGAAGTCCCAATTCATCGAAGTGGCTTGTTGCCATGCAAGATGAAATGAGATCCATGAGTACAAACAAAGTCTGGGACTTAGAAGAAATTCCTAAAGGAGCCAAAGCGAAGAGGGTAAATGGGTCTACAAAACCAAACGTGACTCCAAAGGAATGTTGAAAGGTTTAAAGCTAGACTTGTCGTAAAAGGCTTCACTCGAGAGAAGGAATAGATTATCTGAAACCTTCTCACTGTTTCGACAAAGGATTCTTTTAGAATCATTATGGCCTTGGTTGCTCATTATGATTTAGAATTACATCAGATGGATGTTAAGACGGTATTCCTAAATGGGGATTTATATGAGAATGTGTACATGGCTCAACCCAAAGGTTTTGTCATGGAAGGAAAAGAAAATATGGGATGTCGATTAAAGAAGTCAATGACTAGAATATATTTCTTCCATGACAAAACTGAATAGAAATTAGAAAATATGATGAGTGGCTTGGTTATTTTTGGTTGGCAGACTTGCTTGTGTCCAAGAGAATAGAAATTAGGAAATGCTAATTTTACATGTACTACACTTCCATTGGTTGGTTGTAATTGGAGAGAAATTGAGCTTGTATACTTCTAATATTTAGTGCTACATTGGCCACTTGAGTTGTTAAACTTCTTAGCTTGATATAGTGGTAGTTTCTGCTGTTTGGTAGTGATGCGTGTTCCTTGCTTTTGCTATTGTGGTGATACGTTGTTTTCCTTTGAAAGGTGCTTCCATGCTTTTCTTTTTTAAAGTTGCATAAATATTAAAGCATGAATGAAGGGTAGATAATGATTATTTACCCCTTCGCTTGCTTCAACATTTATACTGATTGTATTGAGAGGAAAAAGCATCCTTTCGTAATCGTCATGTATGTACAACATAAAACTTGGAACTGCAATTAGGCGTTATTGCAACAGTAATTCAGTAATATGATGTTACATTAGGCTTATTTTTAACATGGTAATTGCAGGAAATCATCAGGTTTGCCACAGGGATATAAGGGTTGTCAGTTCCATTGAGTGATGAAAGATTTCATGATTCAGGGAGGTGACTTCTTGAAGGTCTGTGCGCCACACTTGTAGCACCAGGCATCAACCATATAACTTGACACAAATTTTAAGCTAAGCTTGGGCTGTGGCATGTATCTATGTATATAATAGACAACAAAACTTGAGCTATTTGACGATTTGAGATGTTACTGCATCTTTCTTTGATTCCCTATGGACTATGGGGAATTAGTTTCGGGTATCAACAGTTTTTCAGTAATATCTCAGTATAAACTAAAGCCCACTGTTGTATGTCCTGTAGGGTGATCGTACTGGGTGCATGTCGATCTACGGCACCAAATTTGATGATGAAAATTTCATTGCAAAGCATAGTGGGCCTGGTCTGCTTTCTATGGTATTCTATCTTTCCACTGAGTTTACAATCGAAAATTATACTATCTTGCCCTTCAGCATTTGCAACAGGTAAGTTTAGGTTAGATCTACATCGAATAGGAACAAAGCATCTCTAGGCAAAGTATTTTTTAAAAGTCATGGTTATTGGTGCCTTACTTGGGTTTGTCCCCAATCTTCTTTCCATGAGCAGTGCTTTATTAATACCCATCCATGGCACCATTTTTTTTACTGTCTGGTTTTATTGGTTACTTAGAACATTTTGCTGGACCAGGCACTTTTTGTTTGTTATTAAGTTGGCATTGCTATATAATGCTCTGTTTCAGTATAATTGACTACAGCCTACAGGTACTTTATTTCCATTTTTCAGCATGTTTGATGTGCATGTGTCGTGCACAAATGCACAGTATACTGAATGTTCATTATTATGTTCAAGTAATTAGCTTCTATCTTCTTGATGTAAATAGCTGTCCCCACTTTTGTTGCAGGCAAACAGTGGAACTAACTCTAATGGATCTCAGTTACTTTATTCTTTTAAATAACTGCTTGAAAATCTTTCTGCATGACTGCAGATTTGTTGCCAACTAGTTTGTTTCAATCTTATTAAGAACTATGGTGCATATGTTCACCAACTAGTCCATGTACATTTCATCCCCACTCTTCATTTCCTAGTTTTTTTTGCTCAAATCCTTCACCGCCCTGTCCTCGCCGTTGAAAATGAGCAAACCGAATTGCCGTCTTCTCTCCAGTAGAGCCCATCCTCGCCGGCCCCTCGCTCCCTCTGTCTCCCCTCCGGCGCCAATTTTCCACCGCGGCACCCATCACCTCCGCCAGGCGCTTCTGCCTCGCTTAGTCACCGCCACCGACCATGCCCGCTTAGTCATTCTCCTCCTCCCAAGGCGTTATCATTGTCGCTCGCTTTCTCCTTCGTCTCAGCTTGCCAATTGCTGCTTCTTCCAAATATATTAAGAAGGAAATAAAGTAGTGGCCCCATTTTTATGGGAAAAAATCGGGCCACAAAGATGTAGTTATTTGCACTTGCTTGTAAATAGAGTAGTAATCTAAAAAGAGCTAATTTAAAATGACTTGATTAGTTAAAGAGAAAATTGCTTATTTGCCACTGAAAGTTGGCCGGTTCTCCAAAATGCCATCGCGAAGATTGTCTTCCCTCCATTGCCATCCGATATCAAATTGCCTTCCCAAAATGCCACCGCCGTCCATTTGGCTGTGAACTGACCGTTAGTTGACACGCGAAAAGACCAAATTGCCCTCCTTTCGAGTGTGCTGCCCTATTTAAATCTATCAAATGTGCTTATAATTTTATGAAAATTTTTGGAGATGATCTTAAGAGAGTACTAACATTTCTGTAAAAATTTGAGAGCATGAGCAACTCTGTGATTTTCTGGAAAAATCGTTTAGTGATTCTGTCTTAATGAAAGAATTGCCTAATTTAAATCTATCAAATGTGCTTAGAATTTTATGAAAATTTTTGGAGATGATCTTAAGAGAGTACTAACATTTACTCTTAGAAAAAACCTCACAACCATAGAACACCTTACAACCAAAACACCACGCACATCAACGACCTCTCGACTAAAAATGAACACACGAGGAGATAAAACAGAAAAACAATACATAACGACTAATAGCATCAAAAGCGCTCAATTGGGGGCCCCGAGAAACCAAAAGCGGCATAAGACTAGTTGAGCAAGGAAATCTTCAACCACGTGGCCCAAGCGAAATTATGGTTTAGCACGCGTCCACGATTGTAGTAGCCACGGCATGGGGTTGTTCTAGCCTTCCCATTGAAAATCGTTGGTTGCGCTCTGTGGGCACCATAGATTCCACCGTACGGTAAATGATAAGCCCATCCAAATCACGTCGTTTGTCTTTGTCGCATTGTGCTCTCAATCTTCAGCCACCATTTGTATAGTGAACCACAGAGTAATTCAGAGTCCTCAATGTTCCAACCTTCCCCATTGAAGGAGGAGATCCCAAACTTGTTAGCATCGATGTTTGGTAGCAATCTTTGCAAAGATGAGTTATAGTTTCAGGTGCCCCGTTGCATAGGCTGCAAATTGCATTACATGGTCATTTCCTAGTTTCTTGTCTCCATTTCCCAATCTCTTTTCAGCTAGAAAATTCTTGATTAAATCCTTGTTTTTCTATCCTGTGCTTGCAGTTCTTTAATTATAACCTGTGCAAAGTGTGAATGGCTGGATATGCCTGCGTTATAAGTGAGTGTGGTGAGGTGTAGCTTGCCTCTTGAAGGCCATGCTTGGCGCTGCTGATTTAAGCATTGCTGCATCGATGAAGCTACTGAAGCATTGGAAGCAGTTTAAGCTCCATAGAGCAATGCTGTATCAATTCATCCTGTACTAAGCATGCCAAATTTGGGATAGGTGCATTTTTAGTTCTTTACCAGTGATATCAGGCATCACTTAGGCCATGTTTGGATCGCCTAGGACTAACTGTTAGTTGGCTAAAAATTAGCTCTACCATTAGCCAGCTAAAAATTAGCCCACCTATTAGTCTTCCTGTTTGGATGGGCTAATTGTTAGCTCACTCTTACTAACTAATGGGCTAATTGTTAGTTCAGAGGTTGGCTAAAAATTAGCCCACCTATTAGTCTTCCTGTTTGGATGGATTAGGACTAATTTTTAGCCAGCTAACAATTAGCCCAAGAATCCAAACATACCCTTAAGCTGAAGAATAATACTCGAAACAGGAAATTTGTGTCCTGTTCGACTCAAACCTTGAGATGTCTGGCGAAAATTCACCTTCTGCGCTGCTGAGCACGTTTGATCTATGTTTTCACCGTTTTCTTCTGTAAACAAGGAGTATTTGCTGACACGCATTGTGGCATACCATGACTCAGGAAGTAAGTACAAACAACTTCTGGCATCCTGCTCTGTCCCGGGAGAGAACAATGAAAAATGGTACAATTGTGATGTTCTGATCTTGCCCACGATATTAGGAATAATTGAGAAGATTATCCAATGATTGAATACAATTGCATAGTGTCGATGTAGTGCAAGTGGGCTGCCACGAACAACCGACCAAACAAATCATCACGTCAAGGAATCCACGGGAGTTAATAAGGGTCTATTTGGTAGAGCTTCAGATCTTAGTTTCACCTGAGATATGAAACTTGTAAGTTAAAATAAAGTGAATTGAGTTTATATTTTTAGTCTAAAATGCAAACAAGATGATCAATCTAAACACTTTTAATCACGACTCCAAGTCTAGTGGAGTTAGGAATCAGAGCTCCACAGATCCACCTTGAGCCCTACCAAACACACCCTAAATCAGAAATTATATTCTAATCACCGAGCTTCAGCGCATCCTTCTAAAGAATTGTACACTCATGTCAAATCTCTGTAGCTACGGTTAAGCAGTGTTTTCTTAGCTAGACTCCAACGTGCATGCATGCCATCACGTCGCGCTCCGGCTTAAAGACTCCAAGAACAAGAAAGCCTTTGATGTTTACCACCTCCTATTGCACGTCTTCCCGCCATCCAGTTTGCCAACATAACCATGCCACGCACGACGCCGTCGAGCCCACTGTCACGCGCAACGCCGCCGCGCTCCCCAACGGGTGGCGGCACCCCGAGCCGCCTCGCCGTCGCGCCGGCGTCCCCGTCCACCCCGCAGTGCGCCATCCCGGGCTCGCCGCACACGGCGGGCGGGGGAGCGGGCGCATCGATCCCGCCGCCGGTCACGCCGCGCACGCCGCGGCCGGAGATCACGCTCCGGCAGCAGCCGTCGCAGGCCCCGCAGAAGCGCGTGCCCGCCGCCGTCCGGAAGCCGTCGCGGGCGCTCCGCGCCATCCGCTCGCTGTTCCGCTCGCTGCCCATCATTGCGCCCGCCGCGTGCCGCCCGGCGTCCGCTCTCCCGCGACGCTACAACAAGCCGCACGACGGCCACGCCGGCGGCGGGGCGCGCGTGACCGGGACGTTCTACGGCCATCGACGCTCGCGCATCACGCTCTCCGTCCAGGAGCGCCCCGGCAGCCTCCCCTCCCTCGTGCTCGAGCTCGGCGTGCCCACGGGGAAGCTCATGCAGGAGATTTCCACCGGCGGGCACGTCCGCATCGCCCTCGAGTGCGAGAAGAAGTCCAAGAAGACGTCGCCGCCGGACGGCAACGTGGGCCTGCTGGAGGAGGCGATGTGGACGGCGTACGTGAACGGGCGGCGCGTGGGGTACGCCGTGAGGCGGGAGGCGACGGACGGCGACCTCGCGGTGATGCAGCTGCTGAGCACAGTGTCCGTGGGGGCCGGCGTGCTTCCGGGGGACGTGCTGGACGAGCCGGCCGGGGCGGAGGCGGACGGCGAGGTGACGTACATGCGCGCGGGGTTCGACAGGGTGGCCGGGAGCAAGGACTCGGAGTCGTTTTACATGGTCAGCCCGGACGGGAACGGCGGCGCCGGCGCCGCCGGGGGGACGGAGCTGAGCATATTCTTTGTTAGGGTGTAGCTTTTGTGTAACATGTTTACTTAGAATTGCTGATTTGGAATAAATTTGTAAGAGAATGACTTTTTTTTCCGATGACACGTACAAACTTTGCACGTAGAACGACTTAATTCTTGTGATAGATTGCATAGGTTTGGGAGGAACAGGTAAAGACGTCGGCATTTATAATGATCGTAGATTTGTGATCCATGCTGAATGTTGCGCGCTTATCACAAATACTTCAGTGAAATGTGACAGTATAACTTTTTTTTTACTGTGGAATGCGTATTTTTTTTAGATAAAAGAAACACCCAGCCTCTTCACTCAAGGAGAAATACGACCAACGTTACAAACTCCCAAAGGATACAACAGAAAGAACAACCAGCTCTACCACGAGCCAAACAGACCTCAAAAGACAAATAACAAGATCCCACCAAATACAATGTTAGGCCCTAGGCCTCAATTCTAAAACACCTTCTCCAACCAAACTTGGCGAACAACTCCCATACAGTAGACTCTAGCAACTTGCAACCCCTCAAAAGCATCCCTTTCTTTTCCTCTTTAGACAGCGGAGATCGGCTTCTGATCCAATACGTTCCCCTAAAGATTACCTGTGTAAATGAGTTAAAAGACCTTCTGTTGAAAATGGAATCATTCCTATATAACCAAATTGACCAACACATGGCAGCTGCCCCTACTAAAATTTGGCACTTAAGCTTGGAGTTAACACCCTTAAGCCAAGAGCCAAACAAAACAGACACATTGCGAGGAGGATTAATTCCATAAGAAATGAAAATGGTGTTCCAAATAGATCTCGCCAAATGGCAATCAAAAAACAAATGCTGAATTGTTTCGTTAGAATTACAAAAACAACATTTAATACATCCCTTCCATTGTCTTTTTGCCAGATTGTCTTTTGTTAGAATTACTCCAGACCTTAAGTACCAAAGAAAAATTTTGATCTTTAAAGGGATTTTTAATTTCCAAATGACACACTTCCTAGGAATAGAGTTATCCTGAATCAAGGCACTATACATGGACTGAACTGAGAACGTACCCTTTTTGTTAAGATCCCACATAAACTTGTCCCTACCTCGAGTTAAAGATATGTTAACAACTCTTGACACTAGTTCAAACCAAGTTGTCAAAACTGATCCTACCAAAGATCTACGGAAAGAGACATTAAGCGGGACTGATTGTAAAACATCAGCTACAGAGACATCTTTCTTCCTAACTATATTATATAGATTAGGATACACTTCCATAAGAGGAATGCGTATAGTGTAGCTAAAATTTGAATTGATATATCAAATGCCAAAATTGTAATATCATTATTTTTAGTCCGGACTATTGCTTTTTTTTGTACTTACATTTTTTTTAATATATACCATCAGTCATTTCAATCATAATGTTAAATGGTGATCGTGGATCTAGCCCCCTTAGCTGCAGAACTTGCTTATCGTGTATGGAAAACATGACAAATTTGTGTATTCAGACATACAGTAAGATCTCTTGTGTGATTGGCTTCTTCTCACAAAATTTCAGTTTTGTTCTTATCTTTGATACTCCATTTTTTTAAAAAAAATGCTAGAGTTCATGTGTCCTGTCTTGCCAACCCCATCAGACCGACCTTTTCCCCTCATTTTTAATTCCCTATGCTTCACACTCTTCACTCATACGCCGCTGTTCTCCGTCGTTATCTGTTCGCCCGTTGGGACTTACTCCCGGCATCTCTCCATCGTTCTCTGATCCATGGCGGCATGGCCATTGCTCGCCAACATCATTTGGCTCGCCGCAACCTCCCGCCCCTTGGTCATGGGCTCATAGCCCTCTCCCTACTCTCTTGCCTCCTTTTTTTCACCTACAATACATCTTCCTCGCTCCACCTGCCCTGCCTCTCCTCTCCGTACACCACCCCCTCTAGCTCCTCCGTCGTCGTCTTGTCCCTGGCCATGTGGGATGGTGTCCACTTTGTCCGCGCTGACAAGTGCGGCTATGAGTACGAGCAGTCCTTCACCTTCCTCTCCCTCCTCCTTGCCTTCCTTGCTCGATCCTGTAAGTCCACCCCTCGGCCTCGCCTCATCTCGTCACTCTTTAGGTGTGTTTGCTTGATCTGATCTGATGTTGGGGTTGTGGTGTTGTTCTATGCAATGCATTTTTTTTTAAATTTTTTCTCAATTTGCAACAATCATTGCATAATGTTGCAAAATTGAAATCAGAATGTTTCATGAGCTATCTCAATTGTTGTGTAGGAGAATGCCTGAGTGTTGTATTTTGTTTTGCAATTCATCGGATTTTTGTTGCACTTCGATGTACACTTTATTGCAATCGAGGATATTTTGTTGCACATATTGATTACAACTGTAGTATGTATTATCTGGCGATGTTGCACCGACGCATTGGTTTCCTAGTCGTCCCCTTTTTTTTAGTTGTCCGATACGGTAGCAGAGCGTTACTTGAAAGTAAGTGGAGACCAAAATCTATTGTCAACAAACACCCTCTTCCATTGCATGACAATAAAGATAATATATGCCTACTTAATTAATAAAATTTAAAGAAAGAACCAAAATTAGAAGCAACTAGAGAGCTACAGAAATAATTAAAAAGATAATATACAACAACTAGATAAAAATATGTATCATAACAAATTTGTATATTAGGGTATAGATTGCATTCTCTTGTATGATTGCCCATAGTCGCCCAGTTACTAATCTCGCACCTATCTCCGAGACTCCTTTATTATTGGATACACTCCAAGGCTACAATTATATGATTTGATCCCATCCGTCCAAACTGTTGGCGAAAATCCTCCATCCGTTCGTCCATCCAAAGGGAATATATACGTGGTAGAGGTAGGTAATTTTTTGTTTAAACAACTTAAAAGCTATCAATTTTTATACGTGGTAGAGGTAGGTAATTTTACTCTAATTTTAGTAATATTAGTCTAAAACAAACCCTCAATAAACAAAAAAAAGTCTGATCTCCAGTGCTTTCTAGTTTTTAGTTATATGGAGTCTTATAGCTTTTTAAAAAGTCTAGATAAAAAGCAAGCAGCTATGCAACTTTTATAGTACAAAAGATGATAGGCCATTTGCCATCATTGTCTACATCAGGGTTTCAAAAACCATTTTTTAAAAAACTGCTCGAAATTCGTAAACCGCAAAAATGGCTCGTAAACCATCAGAAACCGAATGGTTAAGAAATAAAAAAAATAAGAATAAAATAAAAAAACCGTTCATTTTCAACGAAAAACATGGTTTTTCATGAAGAACCGTTCGGTTTTCACCGAAAACCAAACTACCAATTGCATGTTTCTTAAAAACGATTTTCGAGTGGTTTTCAACGTATAAATTTTTTCAAAAGTTTTGAATTTTTTAGTTATACCGGTTTGCCGAGCGGTTTTGGATCTCAAACCACAATGATAAGATCAAAAATCGTGATTTTCATCGGTTTTTGAAATCCTGGTCTACACCAACAAACTGCGCAAGGATGCAAGTGGCATGGGCGCATGGCTGGTGGTCGGTCCACTCTGGTCCACAATTACATTATAATTTTTTACGGGATTTACGATAGCCACTTTTGTGATGCATGTAGGATCAACTTTTTTTTGTGGGTTCGGTGGCAAGCCCGCAGGAGCCTTGTTGACGTGAGCCTTGGTGTACAGGTGTAGCCTTGTTCAAACAAACGTTATAGGCTTATCAAAATATCTTGAACCCCTTCCTGCCAATGCCAGGATTGCTCATGCCAATCAAATACAATAATATCATATCAATCAAACACAACAATTTTGCAACAAAACAATGCAAAAACATTTCATCCTCCCGAAAACACTAGAAGAAACAACATTGAGAGTCGGTTCTCTATATGTTTAGACAGGGGTGGAGCCAGCCGGTTCCGAGGCCTCGGGCCCAAGCCATTGCAGGCCAAAACTCGTAGGCCAGGCCCGTTCATGTCTTCGTCGAGGAGCACATTGCTTGACTTGATGCCCCTTTGGACAACCACTTTCTCCCACCTCTGGTGCAGATAGAGCAAGCCCGAAGCGACCCCTTTGATGAACCTAGCTTGCGGGTTTTATTGCCAGGCCTCGGGCCCAAGCTCGAGTGGTCTGAGGCCTGGCTCCACCCCTGGTCCTAATGGTAATAGCATGCATGTATTTAGTTTGCATGGTGATTGGATATTATGCCTTGAAAGGTGTGCTTTTCAAGTTGTCCAAAAGAGATTGCCAAAGTCTAAAGAGTACAATTATCCAAATTTACAAAGATGCACACAAACTTTCTCGCTGACTTTGATTTTGTGTTGTATATAGGCCATATTTTAATTACAAAAACATACATTTATGTCCGCACTCCACAGTCCACATGTTTGTTTCTAGGTCTTTCCTTTTAAAAAGAAAGGGATTGGTTATAGTCACATTGAATCTTGTTTAGCGATATGCAATTGTAGGACATGTTCCTTGCTTAGCTTGTCTGCTGAGATTCATTTAGCGATTCTGCCAACTTATTTTTGTCAGAGATATTCAAATGCCTCTGCCAATGGTTTGTTCACCATGCTCTGAGATATTTGCTCACTGGGCTTGGCAAACTCCAGTAAGCCTGCACGATCAGCCTCCGGTTTTTGAGCTAAGCCTCAAGCCGGCCCGATGACCAAGGCTCAGCTCCGCTCCTATGTTTAGAGGAACCCATGCATCTCCACCTCCACCTTCACGGACTCGTTGAATTGCAACTTCAGGAAACCTGTTGCTTTACCTTACCACCAACGACCACCACGGCGCTATCCCTGGTTAGCACGTTGTTGCTGGACTTGAGCCACCGGCCGATCTGCATGTCGCCCAACAGCTCCGGGTCGCCAAACGCCGTTGTCGCATTGATCATTGGTTACAGGTCGATCTTGGGCTCCTCCGTGATGTCATCCTTGGACAACATGTCATAGTCGGACACTTGCTACGTTGTCAAGCAAGAAAGGGCTTGTAAGATGTAATTATCGGATAAACACATTTCACATCTGAATTTTTCTAATGTTTAGATTATGGGACTGTTTGTTCCAACTAGAGATTATAGAAAGCAGATTTTAAAAGTTGGATTGTAAAAATTGGATTGTTAAAAGCTGATGACTGTTTGGTAACTCAGATTATAGTGTATTTGGATTGTTGTTTCTGCGTGGCAAAAGTCTGTGGTACCCTCGGCCTATTATTTTGCTGGAAGGTGGAAGGGTATTATGGTCTTTTGTACAAAAAAAAGCTGAGGAAAGCTCCTCCAAGGTGGATTGTGGGATTATAACAATCTGGACTCTAGATTGTTACAATCCAAATTAAAAGCTGTCTGTTTGTTAACCTTCTAGCTTTTAAAAGCTGCTTTCTATAATCCCTAGCTGAAACAAACAGGCCCTATGTCAGTCAATCACCAGCTTCAGAGGCCCATATTGCCGAGGAACAGAGAGCTTGAGGGCCTGTTTGGCAGGGATTCAGCTTCTCTAGATTCTAAGAATCTGGTGAAGTTGAAAATTTTAGTTTCACCAGATTCATGAAGCTGGAGCTGTGAGTACATTAAGAGTGTTTAGATGGATCATCTTGTTTACATTTAAGACTAAAAATATAAACTTAATTCACTTTATTTTAGCCTATAAGTTTCAGATCTCAGGTGAAGCTGGAATCTGGAGCTCTACCAAACAGGCCCTGAGTTTTTCATTTCAGACAGGATTCAGGTTGCCTTTGACCACTGAAGTTTGTGCTTTTTGCACACATGACACAATAATGTTATGATCAAATTTGAATGATAAAAAATGCGTGAGTATCATGAAAGAAAATGCAGCAAAATTCGATCTTAGATTAGCTATATACAAGATTTCAAGTAGAATGGAGACGAAGCGGAACACTGGAGAGTGGAGACGTGCCAGTTGTAGCGAGTAGAGCTAAAGACCTACGAGCTACATGGGCTTCCTGTAAGTATCACAAACTAGACTAGGCTGATTTATGGCAACCCACTTAATATTTTTTACGGACTAAATTTGGTGGGATGACGAAGTGCTGTATCTACTTAGGGTGTGTTTGGTTGATTGTATCAAGTGGTACATGTATAAGATGGTTCAAGAAAAAATGTCATGCATGTGTTTAGTTGCTTGAATGGAATCATCCTGTTCTGCATGGTAGGATACAAATTTAAAGAATATTCTCTATAAATGCTGAACTATTTCATTCATATAAAACAATAGAATCAAATAACACAGGACTATCCCATTCTATTCAATCTCATCCCACCAACTCAAAAACACATCTACATCGTTAGCCCCGAGATATTTCAAGGACATAAACGCAAAAGAAGAAAAAAACCCGAAACAATCGAAGCGGGAGGGCGCCATCCTGAGAGCGGCAGGCGAGGGAGAAGGCAAAGGCGAATTGGAGCGGGTAGTGCTGTGCTCGCGTCGGGTGGGAAGGCAAGGCAAGGCAAGGCAAAGCAAAGCAAAGCGCAGCGCGCAGAGAGAGAGAGAGAGAGAGAGAGAGATGGGAGAAATTACGCATTGCCCAGCACGAGCCCACCCCGCGCTCCCCCTCCTCGTCATCATCCTTCTCTCCCCCGCGTCTTCCCCCTCCCCCTCCTCCTCATCGTCCACCGCGGGCCCAGCCCAAATACCCTCCTCCTTCTCCTCCTCCTCCTCCTCCTCTCATCCCAAACCCTAACCCTATCTCTCCGCCGCCTCGTCCTCCCCCGATTCGCCGCCGCCCTTCGCCGCGCCGGTGGCCGGTTGGCCCCCTCCGAGGTAAAACTTCGCCGCCCTCATCGAGTGTGACCGTTCTAGGGTTGGCGTCCTGTGAGGGGTTTTTACGGCACTTCGAGGGTTTTTGCGTGTGTGGGGTGGGGTGGGGGATTAGCGCGGTTTTGATCCCTCGTCTTGCCGCTTGAAGTTGCTCGTCGCCGTGCTCTTGGCCTACCTGGTGGTTGGAGGCTTATTCGGGCCACGAGTTGCCCTTCTGGCTGTTTCTTTCAGTTTATGCTCTCGCTTGCATGGTTGGAGGCTCATTCGGGCAACGAGTTGCCCTTCTTGCTGTTTCTTGGTTTACATGTCCGGGATTCGACTCTTGATAGCTCAGTTCGTCGGATGTATCAGTTTGCTAGTTGCAACTTGTGTTTATTATCATATCATGGTTGTAATGTCGCATTCTAATGCACGCAGGTGCCACGGTTAGCTAGTACAGAGGTACCTTCTTTGGGAGATAAGCGAGTTCCGCAATGGAGGGGCTTGGGAACCCTCCGCTGAATGCAGTGGAAGTGGTACTGAAGAGGCCTAGGAGTGTTGCGTCAAGGAAGCCAAGACCCAAGGAGCAGCTTGCTTCCGAGTACAAGGACATCTCCTGCGCGCCGCCACGGAGCATTTCCCCGGATGATGACGCTGGTGTTGAGGGTGGTGGGCACCGGAGGAAGGAGCTGTACCTCAACGGCCCTGAAATGAGGGGCTCCGCGCCGCAGAGTGACGTGTTCAAGAGGATAAAGAGAGAGGATAGAGCTGGTGGAGAGTATGATAGCCACAATCGGAGCAGCAAGTCAAAGGATATGAAATGCAGTAGTGAAGGTGTTCCTGCACTGGTCTGTTCAAGAAACTCTGGGTCCCCTGATGGCCAACATTTATCCTCAAGAGACGCCAATGTGCCAGGTGAAAATAGGTTGAGAAAAGTAAAGCTGAAGGTTGGTGGAATTACTCGAACCATACATACGAAAACCATCCAAGAGGCGGATGATGGTGGCACTCCTGGCACTTCGGATGGCTCTCTTCACCGGCATAAGCAAAAGGTTTGTTCTGTGCACTTAATGGAGAAGAAAAAAGAGTGCAAACATAGCGTGCTATCAGATCTTTAACGCTTACATGATTTTTTCAAGTAGAAGCTTGGTAGTTTTTTAGGTAGTCAATGAGATGCTTGGACCCATCATTTAGTACTGTGATGTTTTCTTTGAGCTTATTGAAGTTAATCTAATCCATTTGGCCAACACGGAACTAAGACCAATACAGTTATAACAAGGATAACACTTATGTTAGATATTGGTAAATTGTAGTCTTTGTTGCACTGCAGTATACCTTATATGCTAAAGAATCCATGTGTTTTTGCTTTTGGTTCAACTCTCTTGTTCACTTGGCTACACCCTGTTATGGTTCCTCTTAAGTATCTGATCAACTGAAATGGCAACTACGAGTTGACATGTTTAATTTCTGTCAGTAAGTGGAGATGTTACTTTGGTAGTTTTACAGCTGATCTTGTCATTCCTTTGAACTCTCAGTTGGTCCCTTCTTTGTATTAGGATTCTGTTGGGAAGAAATACCACAGCACATACAAAGATGCCCATGGTAATCGCACTGAAGGAAAACACGGAGATAAGCATGATATTTCGCCATCTTCGGACCATGTTCGCAAGAGCAAAAGGGTTCCTAAGAAGAGAACACTTGATGGTGATTCTGATGATGAGGATGGTGAATTACGTTACCTTGGAAAACATAAAGTGGCTAAAGTTGTGCCAGAACAACCTATAGCTACTGACCACCTTGTAGCTTATGACGATTCTCTTGAGGATGGTCTCAAGAAAAAGAAGCTATTTAAGGTTTCTAAAAGTAAGAGCACTCCATATGAAGTGGATGAAGACTTCATTCTGTCACGATCTAGCAGGGATGGTAGGAAGAAGTTGAAATTGGGGGATGGCAATGATTTTATTGAAGAGGAGGAACCTGGGATGGATGAGTCAAAGAAGAGACTAAAGGAAGCTGATTCACCTTCAGATGTAAAGAATGAAACTCCTGGTCTTACAACAAGGCAGCGAGCCCTTCAAGGCAGGGGTGGCCAATGTGAAAGCGTGATCGAATATCCTGATGGATTACCGCCTGCTCCGTCAAGAAGTATAATTCCTAGCTTATTTTACGAGGCTATTTATTGATACTAATGTGTTGTGCCTCAGACACGATACTAAATGCCATTGTTAATTAATGTTGCAGAGCAAAAGGAGAAGCTTTCAGAAGTGGAGATACAAGCCAAAAAAGCAGAAACGGCTCAGAGGCGTAAGATGCAAGTTGAAAAGGCAGAGAGGGAACAACAGGTTAACCTGCCTCTGTGCTTCTACTTCATAGCTTTTTTTTCTTCTGTTGGACAACCCAGTTTTACAACCTCCTATTTTACAGGCTGAAGCAATGAGGAAAATACTGGGTATTGACACTGAGAAGAAAAAGGAAGAGAGGAAGCTGAAAGAACGGGAAGAGCGGGTACAATCCCTGAAATTTTATGAAAGTCGTATTTTTCTTCGTTCTACAATAAATTCATTTAGCCCATTCCTCTCTTTTCCTCAGGAAAAACAAGCAAGATTCGAGGAATATAAAAGAAACTGCATCCAGTGTGTCATGGGGCCAGAAGGAACTGTCATTACATTCCCTGATAAGATGGGCCTTCCTAGCATATTTAACTCCAAACCTAGCAGGTTACATGCAGCGATATTACCTATTCTTGTACCTTCGGCCATTTCATGTTTATTATTTTGTGTAGCATATGCACATTTTGATTCACTTCGCAGTTATGTGCTTACATTTGACCCCCCTTGCTTGTTTTCATTTCCCCAGCTACCCTCCTCCAAGGGAGAAATGTGCAGGCCCGTTGTGCACAAACCCGTACAAGTACCGTGACTCCAAGACGAAGCTTCCGCTTTGCAGCCTGGAATGCTACAGGGCTGTTCAGGGAAATGCTGAGACGCTAGCATGCTGATTTGACCTTTATGCAATCTGGAGTTCTGGACGTTGAGGTGCTGGAGAATTGTACTTCGACAAACCAGCCTGATTGTTGTTTTTGTGATGGCTTGTTAGTCTAACAGTGAACCGTGTCTGATGCTGGTTTTCCTTCTGTTCCTTGTGTGGATATAGCAGGGCCTCCTACCGTCCTACGGGTTTGATTTAGCTTCTGGTGAAATGTTACTATGAGGCAACTGGTGCGATAGCTATTCTTTCTATAGCAATCGTCAAGACTGCTAGTCGTCGTTTGCACTAGAGTTAGCCATGGTGAAACGAGTTATGTTGTTCGCTATTCAATATCGTTTCTGGTTATTCACTGCCATTCATAACTCGATGTGTGACACGCCCCCATGCAAGTTCTGTTGTTTTGGAACTTGGAAGGCTGGAGGACTGGAGACCTGGAGTGGCAGCGTCGTGGCGACGAGCGAGGTGGAGGAGTTTACCTGTTGACCTGACCTGGGCCATCTCGAATTAGCGAGCTTGAGATGGGACGCGAGACGTGGGACGAGCTGATAACAACAGCAGATGGGCTGGGGTTTTCGCGGGCTTGATTAGATTTGATGCCACACGAAATGCCAGTGCTCTGCTTGTTAAATTTACAAGTAGTAGCACGGGAGATAATTTATTATTACCATATAAGATTATTATGCTAGTTTACAGCATCTTTATTCGATGTGACGCGAGATATACTACTAACAGCACTGTAGATTTTTTATTCAGGGTGTGTTTGGTAGGGCTCTAGCTCCATAGATCTAGTGGAGCTGGGTATTCCTAACTCCACTAGATCCGTGGAGCTGAAGCTGGGAATACATTAAGAGTGTTTAGATGGATCATCTTGTTTATATTTTAGATCAAAAATATAAATTTAATTCACTTTATTTTAGTCTATAAATTTTAGATCTCAGGTAAAATTGAGATCTAAATCTCTATCAAATAGACCCTAAGAACCGGAACCAATATATTTCTTGGTTACTGAAAGGTAACCATGTATACACATATAGTAAGGGGCGGCAAGCTCCTACAGGGAGGGCGAGGACATGCTGAGGATGCAATTCCATTTTTCCTAGTGGGGGGATGAGCACAATCGTCCTACTGTTGAGTTACAAAAGCAAGGGGAACCGAGCACAAAAATTCAGTCCCAAAAAATAAAACAGAAAAGAGGACCCACAAACTACATTGTCAAATCAGACTTTTTTACACTTAAACTAAAGTAGACATTAAGCTAGTATCGAGAAATACCAAAAAATTTGAAGGGCAAAGATGGTAAGAGATACGAAAGTTTAAGTATAATTTGGTGATCCCTTACTGTACCTTTTAAAGATGATAAAAACTCTATTACGGTGGAATATCAATGGATTACGACTTGTCATAGGATCCATAGGACTATCGCAACCAAAAGTCGCCCATGGCTCTCCCACCCGAGCCCTACCATGCTCGTAACGCTTCAGCAGATCATCGTATTCTTCCCATGGGATCGATCCCAAGCAGCCTCCAAATGTACATGCTGCGTGAACAATCAAAGAACAAACGAGAAATATCTTCCTCTTCATTAGTTCATTGCAACCACCTTTTGTTTAGAGACCATCCATACGATCAAAGAGAAGCTTTCAATGCTACAAATCACATGGAATCTGTGGACAAGTCTCATCACAGACTCTATGCATGCGATCCAGAACTCCTACATATCAAGTGGCAAAGGCTGGTCACACGTCACGACGTACGTACGATCACACAGAGAGTACTAGCTTTCATGGTGTCATGTAATACTACTACTCAATCGATCTCCCCGGCCTTCTCTCTCTCTCTCTCCATGGCCAGGAGTCCATGGTCAGCTTTCAATGTGCATAAAACTGTAGGTCGAAAGTGTGGGAGTGACTCTCTTTTACTAGCGCTGTCTTGAAAAAGCTGTGACATTTCAATCGAAAAGAATGGCATCTTTCTTTCAATCCAGCTGCATGCAAGGTCGATCGATCACTCTTCCCACTGTTTGTCTTCTCCTTTTCTTTTCCCTGAAAACCCCAATATAAATCTCCCTGCCTTCTTTTCTGCTCGAACCAGGAACGGTCACCATCCGACAGGCGCGTCGAGCCCGAGGCTTGGTTTCCCTTCGTTTATAACGGAATCCCCCACGGGACAACTGCCTGAAACTGTAGCCCCTCCTTGTCACCTGCCTGCCTCTACAATACATGCAAACCTGTGGCATTTCAATTTTCGACTGCAGTAGTAATAGCAGTGAATTCCAGTGTTAGTTACAGTAGTTTGTGTACGTACGGATGCAGTTTATTCCTACTTTCATCTAGAGAATACTACCACTGCTAGTGCTGGTGCTGAACGATTAATCGAGTGTCATTCATGCGATGTTTTTCCCGGCCCCAAACTGAAGAAAGATAGGATCAGTACTTGTACTTTGATACTAATTTCCCTGATTATATATCCAGAAAAAGTAGCTGTAGATCGCTAGATCATCTTGCTGGAAAGTAACTTTTGGGACATGGTTTTTACCACCGCCAGCAATGATGCTCCTACTCTGCCGGTGTGCCGGCGTCTCTTCTTTTTAGTGAGCATGGTGAGCGCGTCACGCTCTGAGGTCATTCCTAGTGTATGATTTCATTTTACACTTTCTAAAAGTGTCACATCAGTTTTTATCTAGATAACCGTGTATCTTAGATTTCATCTAGATGAAACTCTTTCACCTCCCATGAAACTTTCTCTATCTCTCTTTTCATAATTACCTTGCCATGTCACCAAACATAATGATGTGTCATGTCATTTAATAAAAATGAAACTCGGTTGAAACTCCTACTGAGAATGGCTTGATAAGCCGCACACGATCCGAGGATCGACTTTGTGGTTTTGGACATTCATCCATAACACAAAAAATCCCTTTCTCCCTTGCTCTCTTTTACCATCGTGATCAGGAGCAAGCAGAAGCAGGACTGCAGGAGACATCCAAACATTGCACACTACTGGTAGACTCTCGAGATCTCTCTTCTTTTCACTCATTCCCTGACTCTTATCTTTTGCATGCCCTCCCACTATATCATCTCCGTTCGCGGTCAATCATGGCCTCTCAAGCGCGCATGTCAAAAGCTACCATCCTCATTGTCGCCTCCCCCTTTCATCTCGAGTAAACTACACTGCTGGCTAGTAGTGTCCTTGCTTTATGTTGTGCAGTTTTAATAGTTTTAGTTTTGCCGCCTCGCGTTGATCTGTCAAGATCTTACACTGTGTGTATATCTAGACTAAATTACTAGATTAATTGCGTTATTTTTTTTAGAGGATCCACGAAACCTAGCTAGGAAACTCTTTAGTTTTTGGGATTGTCTATCTGTAAGGTGACTGAACATCTTTTAAACATAAGCCACATTTTTTATCCATTGAATCAGCATCCAATCATATGTCATATCAATCTCTACGAAACCAATGGTCACAAAACTGACTTAGACAGACCTAAGAAAATTTCAAGTGACTTGGAAATAGAAAATCCGCCATTTTATTTTGTGAAATTTGATAATTGTCATTGGGGTATGGTTCTCAATAGGGCTGTTTGGTTGTTTGGTTTCACGTGGTCAGACTCACGGGAGTTAGGGAACCAACGTTTCGTTGCTCGTTGTATCGTGCAAGTCTGCATTCACGCATGCAAGATGGCTGTTTGGTTGCCTGCACGCGGCACAGAGTCAGATCAGCACGATGCACAAAGCACTCACAGCTAAGCTCATGGGAAACGCTCATGATCGTTTCTTCAGAACCAGACTGGAACGGTACAGGCTTCCGTAGCCAGGCTCACGTCCTTCCCGGTCCTCTCGTACTAGGGAAAGGTCCTCTCAATGCTCTAACGCCCACACCGGATATGGACCGACGACAAGCCAATATGCATCACTCTCACTCGTATTGTGGATTCCCATGTGCGCTTTGACCTGCGCATTAGCGATTATTGCGAAAGAAAGCATAAGAGAGAAAGGCTACTTTCCCAAGGAGTGCAAATTAAGTGCAAAACTAAGAGTACGTAGCTCGTCACTTGGAAATTAAGCTAGAGCCCTTTGCCTGTGGCTGGCTAGCCATTGTGGTGTGAAATTAAGGAGAACATAGGCAAAAGGAATGGAAGGGGGCGCAAGGAAGAAAGAAAGAGAGGAAGGCGATCAGTATATAATTAAAGTGGTCAATTGAATGGAGGCTAGGCAGTGATTACCACCATGATTAGAGTGTGAGAGAAGCGCGAATGAGGCGAAGAGTGAAAAGAGAGCAGGCGTACGGGTGAGGTACTGAGGTGGACGTACAGGCTGGGGGCATGGCGGCACGAGCGTCACGTGCGTGGGCGATGGATGATGGGAGTGATGAGCGTGAGGGGCTGAGCGTCAGGAGGAGGAAACCGAATTTTTTTCGTCGGCTAAAAACCGATGAAAAAAGGGATTTCTGAAGAAAGTACCTATTTTTGTTGGTTTACTAACATAAATAGACCGATGAAACTAAATCAATAAAAATATGGCTTATTTTTAGTCGATCGATTTAAAATGGCTAGCCGATGGTCGCTAACCGCGATGTTGCTAACGCCGACTATATTTGCGTTGGTCGGTGGCCGACGAAAGAGTGATAATTTCACCACGGTGGTCTGTAACTATTCGAAAATCTCGCTTCCTATTACTTGGAGTTGCCTCCGTATTTTAGTTGGCCACCTGAAAACCGGTCTCCATTGCCCACTCAAATTCACGTACACCAACATATATTACTCAGAACAATCACAAATGCATCACACAATTTGAAAATCACATTAATATTCAATTCGCAAATGCATCACATTAATATCGCAAATACACCAACATATATAAATATCCAAATCATATCACAAGTTTCATTCAACTACACTACTCCGTCCATCATAAGTCTATCTACAATCCTAACTCTCCGGGGTGTTTGAATTGTGGCCGCTACCTCCAGAGGCGAAGAAGTCATCGACTTGTGCATTAGGACCGTGCGAGCTCGAACCTTGACTGGCCCTGGTGGTGAAGGCGGAAACGGGTGCCACAACGAAGGAGGCTGAGAAACCTGTAGAGGAGTTATGAAATTTCACATTAGTACATAATTGCAAATAATTTTCAAAACCGAATTAACCTAAAACATATGTACCTGCGATGCTTGCCCTGGTGGCGGATACCTGTAGAACGGGGGAGGAGGTTGGGAACCCTGTAGAGGAGTTATGAAATTTCATGTTAGTCTAGAATTGCAAATAATTTTCAAAACCGAATTAACCTAAAACATATGTACTTACAGTGCTTGCCCTGGAGGTGGATACCCGTAGAATGGCGGAGGAGGCTGAAGCGTAGGCAAGCCATGTTAAGGGCCCACAATTGCGTAGAGTTGCTACATATAGTCAAAGTATTAGATCCGCAATATGAAAACTTAATCGGTCTATTGAGATTTCGAGCTTTTACCTGAAGAGCTCCCTAGAAGTACGCCTGCGTTTGCCTTAAGTGCGCCATCTCCGCTTCGTACTTCGCTATCAACTCACGCTGTTGGCGAGCCTACTCCTCGTACTCCGCGAACCTTGCATTATCCCTAGAGGAGTGAGCGCTGCTCTGTGAGGACCCCGACGCTCTTCCTTGGGACAGAGCGACGTCTGAGTCCACAACCCTGTTGAACATGGAGAACCTGCAGCACACATATACGAAACCGAAGGCATTCATAAAAAGAGCAACTATTGATCATATAACGATTTCTGACAAAACTCAAATAAGGGGGATGATCTCACCTTCCATGTATCTTGCCCCCACCACTCTGGTATAGCACCGAGACATCCAACTCCTCGTTCCTCTAGTCGTACTCTAGGCCATGACGCCGAGCCATTTCTTCCCAATATTGCTCCTGCATGCCAACATTACTGAAACAACAGTTTCAAGATACAAATTTCATCAAAGTAGGTCAAAAACTCACAATCCTCTGAGTCGCTAACTGGCTACACAGCTGTCCAGGCAACTCTGGATTGGCGCTCTGGTGTCCACGAACGTAAACATCAAAGTAGCTCAGGGCAACGCCAGTTTCAGCCTTCTATAATCCAAAGTTAGCGACATGCATTCAAAATCGCACTGAACTAAGGCTAGATACTTACCATGCGCCTCACTAAGCGGAGGTGTCCATCCGCGCCATACCGGTGCAACACCGAGTTACCTGGCTCTCTGTTGCCTCGCTTCTTGTTGGACCTAGCAACAAAGTCAGTTGACACCCAATACTTGCACAAGTACCTGAAAGCTTCCTGGCACTTCATCAGCCAGGGGGATGGACACCTGGAGGTACTCGTCCTCGCGCAGGTAGATCTTGGAGGCCTCGAGATTCTTGGTCATCTTCTCCTTTACCCCCTTGTAGTACGAGCACACCTCCTGGATACGTGCATTGGAAATCATGTCCTTCACGACCTTATGGGCCGCCGTGTTCAAGACTTTATTGGCCTTCTCACGATTTGTGGGGACATCCTCATCCTCCAGGCAGTACCTCTCCTGCAAAAGCAATCTTTGAGTTATCGACATATCCCTATAAATGAATGAACTGTAAAGAGGTAAGGAACTCACCTAGAAATCATGCCAGATCGCGTCAGCGGAGGTGCCGCGACACGCCTCAGGAGCCAACCTGTAGTGCTCCCACTTTAGGGCCGCCTACAGCACCCCGTTAATGGTCACCAGAACCGGGTAGTGGTGGCGACAGAGGGCTCCCAAGAGCGTGTTGACCTGTGTATGCTGGTGCCTACCCTCCCACGCTACGTCATCCCATTACCTACAATTCATGAAATCAAACTGGTTAGATTCTCGACAAATTACTTTTTTAAAATGAGAAAGCTAACTTATCAATCCCCATGCAGCTTGATCACCCTCCGTTGGTTAGCTTTAGCTCTAGGGGGGACGTTGTTGGATCCCAGGAACCTAAAAAATGTCAAAAATGAGAATCACAAGTCTATGCACACGAAAATTAACATTGATAACATGAATACCTAAAGCGTTGTGAAGAAGGTGCCCCAGCGTCCTTTGGGCTCTCATCATCACCATCATTACCCCTGGAGGCGTCCTCCGCCAACTCTTCTGCTACCTCCTCCGCCGCTGCTGCTAAGTCCTCCAACTTGTCCAAGGAGTTGGAGGCAAAGGCAGGTACTCTTCGTTGTCCTCCCGTGCCCACTCCATGCACCCCAAGAGGCTGCTTGCCTGCTGCCTCCGGGGAGGTCCTTTGAAGAGGTTGCCTTGACTCCTCGAGGAGTCCTGACCATTGGACCCCTGACTCTTCCCCTTATCCCCACTCTTGGAGCTAGACCCACTGAGCTTACCAACAATCTTCTCCTTCGCGTGCTTGAACATCTACAAAAATTTCAATAGAGTTAGATTGCACATTTCAAACAACAATATAGCAACAATATGGAAATAGCAAGAATTATAATCAAAGTAGTATTACAGCAATAAGAGGATATATACTTATCAGAACTCATCGGCATCTGGAGGTTCATTGGTGACTCGTTGTCTAGAAAGATGTATTTTCACGGACTATCGTTGTCTAGAAAAATGTATTTTCACGGGCTGTCAAATTCTTATAGAACCCCAATGTCGTTTCTTTGATGGACGAGGCTCAACTATTAGGTTTGTGGCATCGGTGGCTACTTGATTAAGCCCAACCCCATCGGCAACCCGAAAAGGTCTTGGCAGACCTTCTTCCTGGTAGACATTCGTTTCCTCATCGTCCATCATACTGTCGATGTAGTCAGCACCCCCAGGAGGATATAATCGTTCACGTGGGTTAACTTTATATGCTACCCACCAAGCATGCAAGCTGGGATGAGGATAGTTCAGGTAGTACACTTGCTCAACCTGGTGAGCAAGCACAAAGTTGTCGTGGCCTTCAAGCCTTGACTGGTGCTAGACCACCACCATGCCAAATTTGTCGACACGTGTGCCATTGTTGGGATGAAACCAATCACATTCAAAGAAAACTACTCTCAGTTCTTTGAACCCCCCAAACTTGTACTCAATTATGTTTTGAAGAATACCATAATAGTTAATTACACGCCCACTTGCATTGTACGCCTTAGTTACCACTCCGCTGTTCACAGTGACCGCAAGTGGGTATCTCGCTTCCAATTTTGCAGTTCAGAAGCGAAACCCATTGACATCATAACGATTGAAGTTCCTTACTGTAACGGCACCGTGTGATAGCTGGCGTAGGTCATCATGGACGTCGACATCGAGCATGCACTGCATAGGTTAAGACATCATTACTAGGTGCAACGGAAATAATTTGAAGTATACGGTTAGCAAACTGGGAGGAGGAGAAAATTACATGCTTTCGGAACCAGCCAATGAAACTCTGGCCGCCGTTTAACCCCTCGCGGCGTAGCTTATCCAGTTGCTTGCTCGTAGGTTGGCGAGCAGATTTCCAATGTGTTGGTCAAACAATCTGCGTGTCGACTCGCCAAATGAGAATAGGCTTAAGATTAGACAAATTTAATACAAAATACGAATTATTACTTACTCGAAATATTTTTCCATTTCATCCATGTTGAAGTACATATAAAGTAAAGCCGAGTTCCACTCTGTTGGTGACACCTTATGCGGAGTAGAAGCGCCTAATTTTACCCTTCCAATCAATCAATCTGGTTACTCAAGGGTGCTTCTTCGCGATATGATACTTTACCCTTTCCACTGAAAAATCTGAAGGTTACTCAGGGGTGCTTCTTCTGCGATATGATACCGTGTTGTAGGGGCATTCACATTGTGCTCATCTGTGAAATACGTACTTGAGAAGTACGATATCTCTTTTAGAGCATATGCCTTAGCGATGCACCCTTCAACCCTAGCCTTGTTACCATAAGTCGGTCTGGAGCGAAAGGGTGTGATAATTGATCCGAGCTTTTTCAATTCTCTTTCTTATATAATACATCCACCACAGAATTGCACAGTCCTCCAATCTCCGCTTCCCAGGCAAATGCACCAACAAATGTTGCATCACGTTCATAAAACCGGTGGGAATACCTGTTCCATTTTGCATACAAGCACCGGTATTTCTCTCTGCAATTTTCGTATCATCTTCTTCGATATTTTCTTAGCACATAACCGCTTATAGAAGTAACTAAGCTCAGTTAATATTCTCCACAATTCATCCTTGAAGTAGTCATGAAACATTTAAGAGAAGTATTTCCATTATAATGTGGTAATCATAGCTCTTAAACCCATTTAGCTTCCCGGTGCTGACATTCACCACACGCTTTATGTTAACTGCATAGCGATCTGGGAATTTAAAAGTTTTCAACCACCAGAATATCTGTTTCTTATCTTGAGGTTTCACACAATACGGGGCTTGTGGCCTTGCAATTCGTCCTTCAGGATCTTGTACAATCTCAAGCGCCGACTGATCACAAATCTCGGCTAAGTCTCTTCGTGCCTTGATATTATTTTTTGTTTTGTCTTTGAAATCAAAACACATGCTTACGATGCTTTCTGCGATATTACACTCTTGGTGCATCACATCTATATTGTGCAGCAGAATCAATGCTTTCACATAAGAGAGCTCCCAAATTGCACTGAGATATGAGTCAGCTTGTGCTCCACTTTGAAACCTTCGTACCTCCATCGTCTTTTGCTACGAGCTGCCTATGCCAGGCAGTTATCTCTTCACCGGTCAGACGCTTCGACGGGTCCTTTGTAACAGTGATGTTATTTCGGAATGCATTCAACATCCGCCTGAAAGGGTGATTCGATGGTGAATCGTTGATGGCAATCAAAGAAGCAGAATTTTCCACCATGCGAGAGCGGAATGCATCTCGAGTCAAGCATACAAATGGGAAAACAAAGCCGACCATGAACATTCCGGTAGGCCTATATGCTATATGCTAACAAATCATGGATCAACCACGGTATGCGACACATAAGGTAAAGTTTACTTTACCGTAGGCATCATATGCCTCTACCCTCTTCAGAACTCTTTCAACTCTTCGATTAACTACGCATGAACATATTGAGGTGCTTCTTGGATGATCGAACTGAAATGACAAGTGCTAGAAATATGTACTCCTTCAAGCACAGCTTACCAACAATCTTCTCCTTCAAGTGCTTGAACATCTACAAAAATTTCAATAGAGTTAGATTGCACATTTCAAACAACAATATAGCAACAATATGGAAATAGCAAGAATTATAATCAAAGTAGTATTATAGCGATAAGATGATATATACTTATAAGAACTTATCGGCGTCTGGAGGTTCATTGGCAACTCGTTGTCTAGAAAGATGTGTTTTCACGGGCTGTCGAATTCTTATAGAACCCCAATGTCGTTTCTTTGATGGACGAGGCTCAACTATTAGGTTTGTGGCATCGGTGGCTACTTGATTAAGCCCAACCCCATCTAAGAATCCGAAAAGGTCTTGGCGACCTTCTTCCCGGTAGACATTCGTTTCTCATCGTCCATCATATCGTCGATGTAGTCAAGACCCAGGAGGATATAATCGTTCACGTGGGTTAACTTTATATGCTACCCACCAAGCATGCAAGCCGATGAGGATAGTTCAGTAGTACACTTGCTCAACTGGTGAGCAAGCACAAAGTTGTCGTGGCCTTCAAGCCTTGGATCGGTGCTAGACCACCACCATGCCAAATTTGTCGACACGTGTGCCATTGTTGGGATGAAACCAATCACATTCAAAGAAAACTACTCTCGGTTCTTTGAACCCCCAAACTTGTACTCAATTATGTTTTGAAGAATACCATAATAGTTAATTACACGCCCACTTGCATTGTACGCTTTTAGTTACCACTCCATTGTTCACAAAGGACCGCAAGTGGGTATCTCGCTTCAATTTTGCGTTCGAAGCTTAAACCCATTGACATCATAACGATTGAAGTTCTCATCAGAACGGACTGCGTGTGATAGCCTGGCGAGGTCATCATGGACGCCGACATCGAGCATGCAATCGCATAGGTTAAGACATCATTACTAGGTGCAACGGAAATAATTTGAAGTATACGGTTAGCAAACCGAGGAGGAGAAAATTACATGCTTTGAACCACCAATGAAACTCGTCGCCGTTTAACCCTCATGGCGTAGCTTATCCGATTGCTTGCTCGAGGTTGGCGAAAGCAGATTTCCAATGTGTTGGTCAAACAATCTGCGTGTCGACTCGCCAAATGAGAATAGGCTTAAGATTAGACAAATTTAATACAAAATACGAATTATTACTTACTCGAAATATTTTTCCATTTCATCCATGTTGAAGTACATATAAAGTAAAGCCGAGTTCCACTCTGTTGGTGACACCTTATGCGGAGTAGAAGCGCCGACAGCTTTACCCTTTCCACTGAAAAATCTGAAGGTTACTCAGGGGTGCTTCTTCTGCGATATGATACCGTGTTGTAGGGGCATTCACATTGTGCTCATCTGTGAAATACGTACTTGAGAAGTACGATATCTCTTTTAGAGCATATGCCTTAGCGATGCACCCTTCAACCCTAGCCTTGTTGCGTATAATTGATCTGAGCTTTTTCAATTCTCTTTCTTCGCAATACATCCACCTGAATTGCACAGGTCCTCCAATCTCCGCTTCCCAGGGCAAATGCACCAACAAATGTTGCATCACGTTCATAAAACCAGGTGGGAATACCTGTTCCATTTTGCATACAAGCACCGGTATTTCTCTCTGCAATTTTCGTATCATCTTCTTCGATATTTTCTTAGCACATAACTGCCTATAGAAGTAACTAAGCTCCGTTAATATTCTCCACAATTCATCCTTGAAGTAGTCATGAAACATTACGAAGAGAAGTATTTCCATTATAATGTGGTAATCATAGCTCTTAAACCCATTTAGCTTCCCGGTGCTGACATTCACCACACGCTTTATGTTAACTGCATAGCGATCTGGGAATTTAAAAGTTTTCAACCACCAGAATATCTATTTCTTATCTTGAGGTTTCACACAACACGGGCTTGTGGCCTTGCAATTAAATCCTTCCAGGATCTTGTACAATCTCAAGCGCCCGATCGATCACAAATCTCGGCTAAGTCTCTTCGTGCCTTGATATTATTTTTTGTTTTGTCTTTGAAATCAAAACACATGCTTACGATGCTTTCTGCGATATTACACTCTTGGTGCATCACATCTATATTGTGCAGCAGAATCAATGCTTTCACATAAGAGAGCTCCCAAATTGCACAGATATGAGTCAGCTTGTGCTCCACTTTGAAACCTTCGTACCTCCATCGTCTTTTGCTACGAGCTGCCTATGCCAGGCAGTTATCTCTTCACCGGTCAGACGCTTCGACGGGTCCTTTGTAACAGTGATGTTATTTCGGAATGCATTCAACATCCGCCTGAAAGGGTGATTCGGTGGCAGGAATCGTTGATGGCAATCAAAGAAACAGAATTTTCCACCATGCAGTAGCCGGAATGCATCTGAGTCAAGCATACAAATGGGAAAACAAAGCCGACCATGAACATTCCAGCCGGCCTATATGCTATATGCTAACAAATCATGGATCAACCACAGGTATGCGACACATAAGGTAAAGTTTACTTTACCGTAGCTGTCATATGCCTCTACCCCTCTTCGTAACTCTTTCAACTCTTCGATTAACGGCCGCATGAACATATTGAGGTGCTTCCTTGGATGATCAGAACCTGAAATGACAAGTGCTAGAAATATGTACTCCTTCAAGCACAATGCAGGTGGTAGGTTGTACGGCACGATGAAAACCAGCCAATAAAAGTACAGGGTGGCACTTGTCTTCGAAGGTGTGAATCCATCTGTCGCCAACCCAATGCTAACACTCCTAGGGTCACTTGCAAATTCGAGGTCGGCGGTCCAATGTCTTCCACGCCCGCCATCTTTGGATGCACCATCACATCCTCAATCTCACGGACACCTTCTTTATGCCACCTTATATGGCTAGCTGTTTTTTTAGATAAGTACAGACGTTTAATCCTAAGCGTGATTGGCATGTATCGGGGCTGCTTCATCGTGACTTTTGTCGTCACCATTATCCCCTCATCATTTACCACCTCAACATATCTAGATTTGTCACATACCGGAGGCGACGCGACGCGAGTGAATGGGTATGCGAGGGGATGGCCACGGGGCTTATTACGTCTTATTTTCGTCAACTAGTTTGGCCGACGAAAACAATTCCTACATAGAAAGGTTAGGTATTTTCGTCAGCTAGCGTGGCCGCCGAAAATAGTTATTCCTGCCACGTGGCATAAGATGAATGTGTCAAGATGTTTTCGTCGGCTAGCAAAGCCGACGAAAAAATTTTGAAATTCAACTACCGCCTCGGGCACAACTATTTTCGTCGGCTTCGCAAACAGATCGACGGAAATAGATTTATTTTCGTCGGCTGTTGGCTTTGGCCAATGAAAATTAATATGTTTTTATCAACTTTGACTTAGACCGATGAAAATATATTATTATTGTCATCGGTATGTATAAAGTCGATAAAAGTATTATGTATTGATGAAAAATTATCGTTTTCTTGTAGTGAGGAGGAAACGGGGAAGAAAGGAAAGGGACAGAGCGGCCGGCGTTCCGTTTGTTAGTTGGGGCAGAGGGAATGATTGCCATTGCCCTCCCTGCTGACACTGCCTGCAGCACGCGTGCCCCGGATCCTCTGCATCATATAAATCTCCCACACCATCACCCATCTCTCTCACTGTCTCCCACACGTACAGGAGCCACAGAACAAGCAGGACGCCTTGTGTCGTTTCTTTTATCCTGTGTCTTAAGCAGAGAAGATAGATAGAGGCTAGCACCCAGCCGTACGTGATCAAAAAAACATGCAGATATGCACATACATTCATGGTCAGTCCTACTCCTACACAAGGATAAACTCTGAGTCCGTGACCGACCTTCACTACCGTGGCGTGCCTGCGCTGCATGCACGCCATTCATTCCATGGATCATCATGCTGCGATCGAGCAGCTTGCTGGTACATTCCATGCAACAACGGGCACATGAAACGAGGGCGTGCATGCACAGTATAGGGATCGCCAAAACTGCAGATGCGAGGTCCCCGGGCCTGTGTTGTGAGTGGGGGTTAGCCGGGCGAGGGTGAGGCCGACCCTCTGATCTCCGTGTGTAGTACTGTAGTTGTAGGGCTCCCCGGCCGGCCCGTACCTGTCTACTCGATCTCCTTCCCCGCACGCTTCCTTTGTACCTACGCGCCCCGCCCGCCAACCATCCGTCACGGCCGGCATCGGCATGCACGCGTTTGTCGATCGCCCACCTTACCAATTAATCCATTAATTCCATCACTCCGCCGCATGCGTATATCTAAGCTAGCTTCTCTCTCCCGTCTGGAGTACTTTTCCAATCGAGAAAGGGCTAGCTGCTAGCCTGCTACTGGTAGTTGCTTGTTTGGTGGCTCTCTCTCTCTCTCTATCTCAAGTACTTCAATCGGTCCATCCAAAGCAGCGTAGCCACTTACATGTATGCATTGTTTTTTAGAGACTTATGTATGCATTGTTGGAGAGTGACGAGTGGTACTATATATATGGGGTTTGATTGGATTAATTGGGTTCTTTCGATCCCACTGTCCTATGCTGATTGGACGGTGAGGGTCATGTCATGGGTTCACACAACCTCTATCTTGAAGTTGCTTCGTATATGTGTAGATACTCTCTTTTGTAATAGCTACCATCAGGGGCGGAACTAGAGTAAAAATTACCCTGGTTCACCACCCCCACAAGATATATATAGAGAGAGATTATAGATATAGAATAAATATGAAATGTTCAGATACTTTGACCCTAAATCCTAGATAATGATATACACCCAAAATATTCAGATTCGGAAAATATGAAATAAAGGGCACTAAATACAAGCATTTGAAAGAGATGAGAATCGAACCTCATCCCTTGATGCATCTATCGTGAAGTCATACTTTGATGACATAGACATGTTTTACAAAGACAGAAAGATGTAGCATATGAATATACGATAGGATTTGGGAGGGTAAATACTACAGTCTACAGATCAACTTTTACTCTATATAAGCTTTGAGAAAAATCACATCGGACCAATCGAGCAGAGAGATAAAAAATCAAATACAGGTGGCTTAATTGACAATAATGAATGATATATGTTGCTCTACTCAGTCACACATACAGTTGATAAGAATGGAGTAGACGCTCGGCGCTCCAGAATCCAAACGCCACTATTAAGGAAGACTGGAAGATGATTAGAGGAAGAAGGACAAGGAGAACGGCATCGTCGGTTGATATTCCTGAGTAGACATGGGTCTAGACGTGGTGCATAGATTTTGGGCTGAGAGTGTACATGTGATCATACAAGCTATTCTCTATTAAAAATATTTTTGGACCTCGGTACTGGCGCGCCACCCGGTCACACTTAGTGAACTCATGCAATTTCTCTTCCGAGGCGAAAGGAGCCTATAAAAGCTTAGCACCTCTGGCCCAGGCTCCTCTTCCGAATTAACCTCAAACTTCCTACCAATATCATTCAGCATCTCATCCATCCTGTCTTCATCCTCATGGTCCGACTCAATAATGGGCTCTTCCTCACCATGCTCGTACCAGATCAGATAGTCGGGCATGAAACCAAACTTGCATAGGTGCCGCTCTACATCCGACTTAACGTGGTAAGAATAGTTGTGGTACTTGCTACACGGGGACTTTGCGACACCACCGGCAGCCCCTACGAATGCATGGTCCACGAACGCCTGTGCGATGACCGCCCATTCTCTTGTGTGTGCCCCAGTCTTACTCCAACCATCATACATCCACTTACGATCATCACCCATTCTCGAAGCTAAACACAGGCAACGATATCAACCACAACGGCCAGAGCACGGATTATGATGAGCCTTAAGGTCCGAACGGAATTTCAGCAGCATAACCTCGTTGTTCTTCGAATGCACGCCCAGTCTTGGTGCATTGGAGAACAACTGGATCATGCTGCTGAGATTTCGTTCGGACCTTTGGCTCGTCATAAATCTTACATATGCTCTAACGTCCATTCCTAGGCTGTCCAAATTAAACTGGACAATTCTGGAACGGCACACCTCACAAGTAAATGTGAGATGTGCCGTTCCTGAATGGGTGATGCCTAGGCTTGTCTGACCAAATCGATTTTACTTAATTGAATCATGCTTTACCGACTTTAACTCTAAACTAATCATGGCCCAAATACAATAAAATATGAATTTTCGTCGGCTCGCTACTTGGCCGATGAAAATAGCCCTACTTAAGAGCTAATCAAGCAATATCATATAACTCATAAACAACTAATCATCTATTAACTACTCGGTTGATGAAAACATTAGCTCCCTATCCCTCGAATTTGCTTCTCATCCAAGAATATCACTGACAGTTCTATTCGATGTTATGAAGTAAACAATATGGCATCACATGGTATGCTTTAAACTTATGAAGTAAACAATATGACATCACATTTGCAAGAAACTTATGAAGTAAACAATATGGCATCATATTTGCAAGTAAACAATATGGCATCACAAAATGGCATACTCCAAACTTATGAAGTAAACAATATGGCATCATATTTGCAAGTAAACAATATAGCATCACATTCGTAGCTAGTTTATTTAATCTAAACCCTAATCTAAACTAAACTAAACCCTAATCATTAATCAATACTAAACTAAACTAAAAAACAGTAAACAAGCTGGAAGAAACAATGAAAAACTCACCTTGCTTGGCGGTGGTGGGCGGGCGAGGAGATCTTGACAGTCTTGGCGCGGTGGCATGGGAGGTGGCGTGGTGGGCGACGCTGGCAGGCGCCAAGGCGAGAAGGCTGCGAGTGAGGTGGATAAAGGGCGGGCAGGCCGGATGCTGTGGCGCTGCACGCGGAGAGAGGAGGCGGTGCGTGGACGCGCGGCTGAAAGGGCAGTAGGCCAACGCTGGGCAACGCGGCAGAGGAGAGAAGCAAGGCGCGGACATGTGGGAGAGGGAGGCGGCGGCTGGCGTGGGAAGACCGGAGGCGGCTCGACGCGAGCGAATGGGTACGCGAGGGGATGGCCACGGGGTTTATTACGCCTTATTTTCGTCGGCTAGTCTGGCCGACGAAAACAATTCCTACGTGGCAGGGTTAGGTATTTTCGTCGGCTAGTGTGGCCGCCGAAAATAGTTCTTCCTACCACATGGCATAAGACGAATGGGCCAAGATGTTTTTGTCGCCCAGCAAAGCCGACGAAAAAATTTTGAAATTCAACTGCCGCCTCGGGCACAACTGTTTTCGTCGGCTTCACAAATAGACCGACGGAAATAGATTTATTTTCGTCGGCTGTTGGCTTTGGCCGATGAAAATAAATATGTTTTCATCGGCTTTGACTTAGGCCAATGAAAATATATTATTATTATTATCATCAATTTGTATTAGGCCAATAAAAATATATTATTATTATGGTCGGCCTATATAAAATCGACAAAAGTATTGTAGACCGACGAAAAATTATCGCTTTCTTACAGTGAGGAGGAAACGGGGAAGAAAGGAAAGGGACAGAGCGGCCGGCGTTCCGTTTGTTGGTTGGGGCAGAGGGAATGATTGCCATTGCCCTCCCTGCTGACACTCCCTGCAGCACGCGTGCCCCGGATCCTCTGCATCATATAAATCTCCCACACCATCACCCATCTCTCTCACTGTCTCCCACACGTACAGGAGCCACAGAACAAGCAGGACGCCTTGTGTCGTTTCTTTTATCCTGTGTCTTAAGCAAAGAAGATAGATGGAGGCTAGCACCCAGCCGTACGTGATCAAAAAAACATGCAGATATGCACATACATTCATGGTCAGTCCTACTCCTACACAAGGATAAACTCTGAGTCCGTGACCGACCTTCACTACCGTGGCGTGCCTGCGCTGCATGCACGCCATTCATTCCATGGATCATCATGCTGCGATCGAGCAGCTTGCTGGTACTTTCCATGCAACAACGGGCACATGAAATGAGGGCGTGCATGCACAGTATAGGGATCGCCAAAACTGCAGATGCGAGGTCCCCGGGCCTGTGTTGTGAGTGGGGGTTAGCCGGGCGAGGGTGAGGCCGACCCTCTGATCTCCGTGTGTAGGGAGTACTGTAGTGTGTAGGGCTCCCCGGCCGGCCCGTACCTGTCTACTCGATCTCCTTCCCCGCACGCTTCCTTTGTACCTACGCGCCCCGCCCGCCAACCATCCGTCACGGCCGGCATCGGCATGCACGCGTTTGTCGATCGCCCACCTTACCAATTAATCCATTAATTCCATCTCTCCGCCGCATGCGTATATCTAGCTAGCTTCTCTCTCCCGTCTGGAGTACTTTTCCAATGTCATGGGTTCACACAACCTCTATCTTGAAGTTGCTTCGTATATGTGTAGATACTCTCTTTTGTAATAGCTACCATATTCTTTAAATTAGTGGAGTGACCAATTATTACAAGCCTTCCAGCTACAAATATAGTCAACTAGTGAGTCAAAATGTGCAAGTATTTTACTCATGCATGTTTTAATAGTACGTGTTTCATTTTTATTAGAGTGCTCTCTTGGTTTATAATACATATTATTTTAGACATCGCACGATCTCTAAAATGCCATTTGATCACTAATTATATTGCAGTATATTTATAAATTCTAATAAAATTATAATATTTTGAAAGTTCTTATTTTTAGACAAATCTATACTTATAATTTTTATGTATCCAATATAAATATTTAAAAAAATATAAAAATAGCTAAAGTTTTGAAAGATTGATCACATATATCTTAAAATAACTAGCTTTTTGCTCTAAAATATGTGTCCAAAGGTGAGTAATTAAAGAGCGTTATGGTAAACGTTGTACGTAGGATTTGATTTTAGGTTGCTATAAGAAACTAAATTGCTCTAAAATACTCAGTATTAAGGGATAAAAAGTTTATTTGCAAAGAGCACTAACAACGACAAAGGTGAGTAATTAAAGAGCAGTGGTAAAGGTGGGTAATTTTGATAAAGTGATGCGGGAAGAAACTCTTGTTTTATACAGTAGAGATATGTATATGTGACAGGAGTGAGAGTACTCCAAATAAATCAACGTAGGATTTGATTTTAGGTTGCTATAAGTCACATCAACGATATCAATATAAGTCACGCATCAACAATATGGATATTTTCCCTAGAAAAACAACATGGATATTTTCAAATGGTACCTAATATATATATAACCAACCCTTTTTGCTCTAAAAATACTCAGTATTAAGGGCGAATTAGACATGCCCTGCTGAGCCTTTCACATACATTCACCCAAGACAAATTTGATGTTGATTTATTATTTTACTTTTAATTGATAAATAATATGTCACAACACTGACAATAACACTGCATTCACTGTTGGGAGGTCGGCAAATCATCAAAACTTCTGCCATGCTTGCTGAGCCCCTGACATTCACGTATAGTCATACAGACACAAGAGATTTGTTTTTGATATATCGATGTAGAAACCTGTGCTCCTGCAGTCCTGCTCTCTCAAAAGATTGGAAATAACAACATACTACAGAGTACAGACTACAGAGACACAGCGGCCTTTTGTATATTTTCTTGTGAGTCTGTCTCTGTCCTCCTTGTAAGGACTGATGATGTATTAAACACTGACCGATTGCAAAAATTCAGAAATCTATATATGCCGGCCGATTGTTACGTTGCAAGACCTCCATGACTTCACATCTATCTGGCCACTCAAGCTGTAAATCATATACTAGTAATATCGGCATCTCGATTTTCTCACTACATGTAAGTGTATTTCTAATTAAGGACATTCATGTCCATTTTCCCCATGTTTTAGGAAAGAACACTGGGTGATCGACGATTCTTTCGCATGAATTAATGCCCATTTTCTCATTTGGACTTGACACATTAATAGATGACCAGTGGTGTACATATATATAGTATGGCATTGTAACAAAAACGAAGCACAAATTCATGTTTTGATGCCCGGCCTATATGTTTAAACGATCAGCTAGGTGGTACAAAATGCATATGCAGGTGACCTACATGCATGCATGTCAAGCAATGCATAGCCCTTGCAAGCCACATCAACTAGCTAGTGTGGGCAGAAAACACAACATGGCAATGCCCTCGTTACAAGTTACATGCACACACAATGGCATCTCCTTTTGTCCCCAACAAGCCCCATCCTGGCTTTTGCCACAGAGAGCAAGAGCAAGAGCACAGCACAGCAGCTAAGCCTGACATGGAGATCCCCCCCTCAAAAAGCTAAGAGGAGCAAGATTACAAAAGGAAACCAGAAAGAAACAAAAGCTCATCACCTTCCTCCCTTTCCCCGGACAGATAGCATCAGCAACCTCCATGCATGCACTCATGTGTCATGAGAGCTCACTGTGCACTGCACCCACAAGCTAGCAATCGTTGGCTGTTGATCTGCGCCTCCTCCATTGAAACAAATCTGCCCTGATCATTCAATTCGTCCAAATCCCCAAACATTCACGAGACAGGCAGGCAGGAAGCTACAATGCACTGCATGCATGCATTGGCACAAGCATATCTTTGTTTGATCAGGACTTGTCATCCATGGCTGCCTGACATAGTGATCATAAATGGACATGAACAGATGTTGTAATTTTAGCTTGCCTGTGAATGAATACAAAAGCTTGTGATGTTATTAATCTTGGAATTCTGATATATATTGTGCTTCCTTGGGAAAGTCCGCATCTTTGCATTGTGCATATATATATGATGACATTGTTATTCTAGGGGCCGGGTTTGCAATGGCTTTGGGACAACTTTGATGAAAGCTCAAGCAAACCCTAATGGTAATGTGTATGCCTAATTATATATGACATATTGGCATCACCAAGAAGAGCCATATATAGAGCAACTAATTAGCACACAAAGCTAATTAACTTTCAAAGCAAGTACATAGTACCAATGTACCATGACACATGCAAGCTCTCTGTATTTTTAGCTATGGCCGGCGGCTGCCGCTGGTTAGCTAGGCTGCCGTTTGCATGTTCATGTCGGAGACACGTCTCCTCTTCGGCCGGTCTCCGGCGGCTGTCCCTGGCCTCTCCACGAGAGCCCTCAGGGCTTCCTTTAGGAAGTCGCCGCCGCTGCCACCGTTGTTGGAGCCCGGGTAGTCGGCAAGGTCGTCGCCGTCTCCAGTAGCACCGCCGTCCTCGCCGCGGTCTTCACTCGCCAGGACGAGCACGTTGCGGACGCGGCCGCCGAGGGTGGCCATCTCGGCGCGGAGCGTGCGCAGGCGGAGGGCGCGCAGAGTCTCGATGAGCTCCGGGAGGAGGTCGGAGCGGTCGTCGCAGCAGACGGAGGCCTCGAACACCGCCGCCGCGCCGCGGCCGCCTCCCGACGAGAGCACCACGATCTCGTCGTGCTCCGTCGGGACCAGGTGCGCCGGCGCCACCTCGCCGATGCCAGCCATGCGCTGCTTCAGGTCTCTCACCCTCTCCACCGCCTTCGCCAGCAGGGACGCCTTGTCTATCTGCTCATCACACACGAGTTAACCAAACTGCATCAACAAAACCTTCTCCTCACGATTAGGCTCAAAGCTCAAAACACGAACCCTAGAGTGGTTAGGGATCTCAAAGATGATTGAATAAGCACAAGCTGGGAAATAATTAAGGAGAAAAAAATCATGTAATTAATTAAGTTGGAAGCATAGTACTAGGCTCAAAGAAGCATGTGAACAAGAACCGCAAATCATGAAGAGGAACAAGCCAAGCGAGGAGCCCTAGCCTAGCTATGTGTCAAAGGAAAGGCTCCATTCTACTTTCCGATACCTAGCTTTAATCACAACGTTAGCCGTTTAGAACTTACATGCTATATACAGTTATACACAGTAAGCATCTAGCTATTGCAAGCTAGATGCCAATTCAATTCCTAAACCATGCATAAATTTCATCTTATCGAGCCCCATATAGCCCTATTAATTCTTGCAGAAAATTAAGAGAAGTGATTAGAATTAATCAAGAAAAGAACATGCAGTTCGTGTGCAGCACGGAGAAGAAATTAAAAGGTGCTTTTGGTATATATTGCCTTGGGGTCGCAGGCGAGGACGGCGCGGAGGCGGTCTAGATGCGACTTGATGCGCTCGCGGCGTCGCTTCTCTGCCTCGCGGTGGTTGCGCGACGCGGCCAGCGCGCGGTCGTGAGCAGCCGCGGCGGCGGCGGCCGCCGCGGCCTCGTCCTCCGCGGAGGCAGCAGCAGCACCGACCCCGGCCGCTGCTGGCCATATGGAACCCATGAAGAAGGGCGGCAGCATCGGCACGAGCGCCTCCCCGTGCCGCGCCGCTCCGGCGGCGCCGGCGAGCGACACCTCTGCAGGAAACATACGTACGTCTCCCTAGCAAGCCACTAGCTAGAATCTTGCCAAGCCCTTGTCGCCTCGTCAAGCGGTAGATCGATGAGACGCACTAAGCTGCAGCAGTGAGCTGCCGCTACCACAAGTGGACGCAGCTAGTGCGCGTGTTGTTGTGGTGGCGCTGTGATATTCCTTCCTCGGAGACTTGGACTGCAATGCAAAGCTAGTGAGAAGGATGGAAGAGAAGAGAAGAGGCTGGATGGGATGGGGGATGAGGACTACTGAGCTCGGCAAGAGGAGAATAAATAAATAAATAAATAAATGGGACTCGAGGAGAGAGAACGTATGTAGCTGTAGAGAGAGAATGTTAGAGAGAGTGAGTGAGTGGTGGCTTGGTGGGCCCACCTGTAGACTCGTCGTGAAGAGAGAGGAGGAGGAGGAGTCCTGGGAGCTAGGGCTATGATATCGTGTTGGGAGGTCTAGCCAGCATCGTAAGGACGTAGAGATCTCCCATCGGGGTGATTGAACGGCTGTGATCGTGCCGACCTGCTGCCCCAGTTGTGGCTGTGCTGGATCACGCAGGTTCGAGTCTGACTCCGTTGAAAGAAAACTTGGATGTTTGTTCTTGAGCATCATGTTGTGGCGGCAGCAGTAGGCCAGTAGTATACTGGTCCTTCGCCTAATTAGATGAACTACGACGCTAAGTTTGCATGCATGCTTCTTTTTGTGAGAAAAGTATGTTTATTTAGGGTGTATTTGGTAGGGCTCTAACTCCACTAGATTCATGGATCTAGTGGAACTGAGTATTCCTAACTTCACCAGATCAGTAGAGTTGGAACTGTAAGTACATTAAGAGTGTTTGGATAGATCATCTTGTTTACATTTTGGATCAAAAATATAAACTTAATTCACTTTGTTTTGACCTACAAATTTCAAATCTCAGGTAAAGCTGGGATCTGAAGCTCTAGCTACTAAACAGACTCTTATTCACTAAAAAGAAGGGCATTATATTCCATGGCCCTTATATTGTCCGGGTTTTTCTTCGTTGATTGGTCGCTGCATGAAATTCAATTTAATATCAAAACATATGCATGTAGTCCTCGGTTTTTTTTATGGATGCGTCCATTTTGAAAAAGGGTGAAAAAAAATGCCAACAGAAAAGCGAGAATTGGACGTCATAGTCATGGGATTAAGCTCTTGCAATACTAGTGGCCTAGTGTAATTGATGCCTATGAGTTGACTAGAAATGTGGTTTAGGCCTTGTTTGAAAGTGTAATTTTTTAAAACTATAATTTTGATGTATTATGGTTTACAATTGTTTTGTCATAAATGCCATGGTTTTACCAAACCTCTTTCAAACCATCGTATTCTTTGGAACTACCAACTGTTTGGATGCAACATCACAAGCCATGGTATTTGAGTGAAAATAGGTAAGAAGTTAGCAAAAACCATAAAAACTTTGGGTTAGAGTGGAGTTTCAAATACTCCAAAAATACCATAGTATCTACCAAACCATAGTTTTTAATACAGATTTTTTGGCATGGTAATCAAACACCTTATGGTATAAAATACCATGGTATTGTTTAGAAACCATGAAAATACATTGCTTTCAAATAGAGTCTTAGTAGTTTCTCTTATCTACATGGCCAATCCATACATAATTATTTTACCTGTTTTGGGTAAGTAGCTCAAGAACCAGTTTTGGTTAAGGACCCGTGCCCAAATGTGTTGAAATAGGTGGATTGGATATTCGATTATCTTTTTTTAAAAAAATCCTATATTTCTGGCATGCCCTTTCTACGCTACTATGAACAAACCAAACCTAGAAATGTAAGCAAAATATTGCCACAGGAATGTAAATGTATCTTACCAAGAGGAGGGTTAGCCATTCGATTAACAAATGGGTGCAGACGCCCATAATATTTATTTTCATAGGTCATAGCTAAAGTAATACATTAACACAAACATTTCCTGCCAATGATGATGTAAGAGAGGAGATCCAAACAATATATTCCCTTAGAAAACAGAGTTGAGCAAAAAAATACAAAAACAGATAAAGAATATATGAAAAGGAGGGCATAGACAAAATGAACAAACCGATGGCAAGTGTGAATTTTTTTTTGTTGCTATCGAATATGGTTAATTAGGGTATCATGCATGCCCTGGGGGTGACGAGAGTGATCACTGTAGAAGACACGAGTGCTCTACTTGGTAGCCTGTGCAATTACGTTGCTGACCGAGAGCCTGCCTCGTCCTTTGCGGCTTCCAACAGAGAGCCCTGTGCCCCTGCAAATATGCCAGTTTTATTCCACATTGTCAGCATATATCAAGTTATCAACCCAATAGTGCATTTGACATGAACACATGACCATGCTTCTGGCTTATCCTTTTCCGTTATGCCGCCAATAAATTCAGTACTTTTTTTTTTCAAGAGGCCAGAGTAATATGCCCAGTCTTCACTGTAATGAATGGCAAGTCCACGCTTTCTTTTTTTTACAAATCTGGACGGAGCCAGGTCCAAAGCCTGTGAAGAAAAACATATGTAAATTATGTAGAAAAATCAGTAAAATCACAAATTGGCTCATAAACGTGTGGCCTAGCCACCTGGGCTAGCTCCCTCTCTGGTCCTATACGAATGAATTTGTAAAAAAAAATAGTCATGTTCTTAACCGTGAAAGCAGCGGCAAGATGACATGGTTTTTTATATAGTTTTATGATTACATACGTAGAAAATGACGTATCGAAGAAGACAATTACTAATGCCGCTATTTCTGCATTTTTAATTTCAAAAGAAACCGTACAGTGCAATTGTAATAGCATGTGCTATATATTACGAATGTTCACATGGCTGGGACTTGAACAATTAAAAATGCCTATTTTGACCCGGCGTGCACCCACGGTGCCCTGCGCACGAGGCGGTGGTGGATGGGAGATACCGGCGTGGTATTTCCACATGCCGCACGTAACGTACGTACAAACAACCCGGTGGATCGGCCTTGGCGCGGCGAATTCATCGTGGTCTCGCGTGGTACGTACGACCTGACCTCGGTCGAGAGCTCGCGAGCGTCTACAGAAGCAGCGGCAGGCACTGTGCTCTCGCTAGTTGGAGTAACCTGACGGCGGATTGCTTCTTTCCCTACTGGTTTGAAGGAACCTGCGTAGAGATGGCAGTATCTACCGTCCGTCCATCATACGAGCTTAGACGGTCCGTTTCTTCTGCCACGCATTGCATTCAGAGATCCAACACGGCACAGGGCTGACTGCTTAATGGACAGCTCAAGATTGGAAATATTTCCATGGATAGGTTTACAGAGGAAAGCAACACAACCGGTTTCAGAGTTCAGAAGACCACCATGCACATGGTTTCACTTTCACCCGAGGGAACAACTAGCCAGCAAATACAGCTACCTGTCCTCCTACGCAAAGATAGCTCCCGATGCACGTAGTACTCACACGAAACATACAGAGACTGCACCATTCACGCGACAACAGGGGCTACTTCTACCCTTCCACCATTCAACTTCAAGAAGCAAGCTCAGAACAAATCATAATAGGCTAAACAAACAGGAGCTTCGTATCTTCCATGCCAGGGCAGATCATACACAAGTGATAAGACAGACACAGTGCTAAACAAGAAATGCAGGCCGATGAACTCAGAAGGAGCTAAAAACTTCGTCACACGATTGCTTCCATGTGAAAACACTTACTAGTGACTAGAGCAACCAAATAATACTGACTGATCACCTAATAGACTAATAGTACCACGTACATATTATAAACCATCAAAGCTAAGCATCTAGATGAACCAGCAAGCATAGTCAGCTCTGCTGGCTGGCTTGCGCCTTTGCGACTGCACAGCTAACATTAACCACATTAGAGATAAACCGTGAACATGTCCCTAAGTTGGCCATGAGCTGGTGCTTTTTATTCCTAACTACCTGGCACAAGCCTACTGCGCTCGATCTCAATGGTCACATGGCTGATGTTGTACTCCACCTTTATGTATCCAATGACTTTGTCAAGCATTTGATCAGCATCCGTGTCCTGCTTGATTGTCACATGGCACGCCAAGAGCACCTTCCCCACTGTGATGGCCCAGATGTGCAGCTCATGGATGGCAACCACACCTTCCATATCATGGAGCCCCCTCTCGAGCCTGCTGGCATCGATCTAGCGAGGTATGCTCTCCATCAGAACTTCAAGCACCTTGATTGTGGTGAACAGTACAATCACAGAGAAGATCAGGGTGCATATGAGATCAATAATCTTCCATTCCGGCTTGTACCAGATGAAAGCACCTCGAATCATTACACCAATGCTCCGGATGGAGTCCCCAAGTACATGCAGATAAGCACTGTGTACGTTGATATTGCCACGAGGCTTCTTAGCAGACTGGGCACTCTCACAATCAGCATCATGCTTAAGCAATGGTTCCTCAGCATCCAGATATTGTCCAGTGCTAGAATGGGAGTGGTGATGAGTTTTGATGGTTATAGAACTGCCATGATTGTGCTCTTGGCGATGTACATGGCCCTGCTCATGATGTCCATGATGAGAATGGTCATCGTCTGAATCACCATGATCATGCCTATGACCAAGCAAGACAGCCATTATGATGTCAACAAACAAACCAAAAGCTGAGACAGCGAACATGAGGGAGTCCTGCACCTCGCCGCTGTCATTAATGAGCCTTACAATAGCTTCATAGACAAGTATGCCGGCAAGGAGCCATATGAGCTGAATGGAAAACCAATGCACCAAGAAATTCTATACAGAAGAATCCGTATGACTGCTGTGGTGTCGCTTCCCATCCAGCTGCCCAAAGAGAGAACAACTATATGGCAAAAGGCTGCAATATCCAAAAGGAGATGGGCTGCATCAGTCAAGATTGCAAGACTGTTTGCTTTGATGCCTCCAACCACTTTGACTGCCATGAATATCATGCAAAGGATTACAGCAATTATGAGCTTCCTCATGGATGTAAATATCTCCTTTGCAACTTTTGATGTGTTACTGGAGTCAGAAAAATAGCAAGGAGCACATCTGCAAATTTCATTCCCAGCTGCTCCAGAAGTAGATGATGAGATGTTCATTTTCACTTCAGCAAATCTGGGACGATGATTTGGCTGTCAACATCCAAGTTAATACACAAGTACAAAGATGATGATAGATTTATTACTCAAAAGCTACAAGAAAACTTGTTACGTGCATTTTCTGTTAGAACTAGTGTGAAAATGAAGCAATAAGAATCCCCATTTTGTGTCAGAGAGAGGAAAAAAACTGAAGCAGCACCTCCATGCAGTCAAAATAGCATGAAAATTCTTGAACATAAATATTTAATAAGTTGTCCATATATGACAACAACTATCACATGTAGAAGTGAAAAAAAAACACCACTAAAAACCATGGTTTTGCACAAAGAACAGTGCTTAAACACAATCCACAGGGTATAGTTCAACAAAATTTTGCAGGCTCAGTATCACTGAGACATATTAGCACATTTTATTACACAGTTCATACAAAGGTGCACCGGTACCACATCCTTGTTGATAATATTCGGTATGAAAAGGTCAGCTAAGGAAAACAGTGAATATTCATATGTTTTACAGCATATAGCAGTTGTCTGGAGCTTGCTAGCACAAAGAATATAGGCCTTAAAATTTATGAAAGCAATTTTTTGTAAGATCAACTTTACCCCTCTATATGAGCAACATGGAACAGATTCACTTGAGTGGTCAGAGCTAACAAATTCAGAAATCTTTTAACAGGAAACGCATCAACTCAAGCTTAAAAATTGAAATATAGAGAACCAGAATGAAAACAGCATTGTTCTGATTGTAGAACAACAGCACTTCCGCAGGCACTACAAAACTGATTAAATAGTTTCCTGTCTTCCCTGCTACTAAGTGATAGCATCTTGAACGGGCAGATAAATCACACAACAAGCCACCAAACGCATGATCGCAAACCAAGGTAGAAGATTTGAGCAGGTATTGGTAAAAAAATAGCTTAATGGATTTCCTAAAGCAACAGAACAGATTGAGGTTCTCCCTGAACAAAGCAACCAGCATTCACTGGAGCTGCATCCAGGGACGCTCAGATATGCCAGTAATACGAGTGTACACTGTACAGCCATCAATGATGCTACTCAGCATTCACATTTACGCAAACCTACAATACATCCTATTCACGAATTTGATCACACCTAAAAGCCTCAAAGAAAAGTATCATACCATTAAATGGGCATGATGTACAAAATCAGTAGTACCATACTGCAGACAGAAAAGGACAGACATTTCCTCCCTCAGAAGCACAAGATAAATAAATTACCCGACATCTACTCCCAACATTCAGTTTCAGTGACAACGATGTCTCCGCCACCCAACATTTCCAATCCAATACACATCTAATTCATCATAACAGACAAGCAAGAAGAACATACGAAGTTACGAACCATAAGGTGCCGTGGTGGAATTCAACAGGCCGCACACACCGCATCAGAGGAATTAGAGAAGCATGAGCCTATCCCTCATCTAATACTAATAGCCACCGAGCAAGACCACACACACAAATGGGTACTAGAAACAAGCAAGTTGACAGGCATAGCGATAGATAAGAAGGACGGGACAAGCAAGTACGTCTGACGAACACGGCCACCTACCGACCAATGGTTTCGCAGTCAACTAGAAACAACCCCACGCGGCCACGCAGAAACGAACAAGAAAACGATCCCTACCTATGCAATATGGAGAAAGCGACTCCCGATTTACCCTACCACCAATTTGTCCGATCAAAAGGGTAGAAAAAATTTACTTTCCTCCGTTTGAACGGAGCCAACCGATCCCCAATCGCATTCTTTCTTCCCCAATCATCCACCCTAAAGAAACGAAATTCCCACCTAATCTTTTTAAAAAAAACCTGCAAAAAACGTCCCAAGAACCGATCACGAGCAAGCGTACCGTCCCAAACAAATGTCGCGAGAACGAAATAGCAATCGCACGAAATAGAGGAGTCTCTTCTTTATCCATGGTCCATTGACCCGAAACGGGACGAAATACACAGAATACGGAATAGAGTATTGATCTATCCTTTTGGTAGGGCAGAGAAAAAGGAGATGAGGGGTGGGATACTGCGGTGCGTCGCTAACCTGGAGGAGGAAAACGCAGCGGCCGCCGCGGAGAATGGGAGACGAGAGGGGAGGCCGGATGGGGGCGCGACCGGAGGGAGAGACGAGAGACGGTTCGGTGACGAGGGATGAACGAAGAGGGTAGAAGGGTACTTTCCTTCGGTCCGCGAGACCTTATAAAATACTTCTACTTTCTTTTTATGCGATGTCTTAAAATTATATGCATTTCTTGCATATAATTTTAAAGCATAAATTTGTATCGGAAGAGAGAAAGTATAAAAGCAATACTCTTAAAACCACCCAAATTGGCTATATAAAAACTATATTATTAAATCTGTTGTTAAAAATATTTTCATAACATTATAATTTTATTAGTACATAATAATATAAAGTTATAAAAGTAACGCTCAAAGTCATATATCAAAGATCAAAGACCGTAAAAAATCAAAAACATCACTTAAAGAAAAAAGCAGAGTAACAATTTCATGATCCCTTATCTCTTTTTTACTGGATTTTTTTTTTTTGAAGAAATGAAGATGAACTTCACTGCTAACATATTTCGTGTTTTTAATTGGAGCAGCAAGTCGTAAACATACAGAAAGACAAATAACATTACATGATGTTACAAGACCGACACACTTGTCTGATTCATGCATGTTACAATGTGAAGCAAAAAAAATGCTCTCTGCACGCAATTGCTCGAAACAGAGCACTCGGGTTTCAGAGTACTAATACAAGTATAAAGCAAATGAGATGATCTCATTTATATGTACAAGAACAGTTAAAAGAACATTCGTCAATACTTTCTCCATTTTGATGCGATAATAGGCTATGCATTAGTCAGTATTGCAAGTGAGAAGTAGCTTTCCTCTAGTACTTGTCTTCACCAGTTATAAAATCAACTTGTTCTGGACTAGTCCCATTTGCAAACGCATGTCCTAACTTATTCTGCACATAATTTTGCTCGGTTACAGATTAATATGCCAACGCAATCCCCGGCAAACACCTTGATCTTCAGAAATGAACAACTAATGAACACGATAGTCGAAGGATGAATACTTAGTATAATTCAACTTAGTAGTTAACACTTAGTACAATTACACTATAGGCAGCGGTACACTATATCGTGATTAGAGATACTTTGATATCCGACGCCTCTGGGTAATTGAAAAATGGTCAAAACAATAAGCATCAGCCTTAGCGCACCAAACACGAATCCCACCGTGATAGAAACATGGTGTTCAAAACTCCGCAGCAAACTGAGGATCCTGATAAGTAATGTGCTCCAGGCATGGCTCGATAAGAATGTGTCTCGATAAGAATTATTTAAGGCTCTCCTTGGATGATATGGTACAGCTATGCAACAGATCTGAATTCTCATATTTCTTGACTCATGTCAAATGCTTGCTGTTGTTGGAATGATGGCATCTTAATTCGACGGAATGAAGCACAGCGGTTTTTCTTCAAAGGAATCAGTTTGCCAGAAAATAGACTGCCTACGATCCAGCTTGCTGGCTGCAAGAAAATTGAGAATTAGAAGCACCAAAATGATGAAGCACATTTGTTTGAAAAAATGATGACCTGTAAAAAACCATTCAAATCGTAGAACCAATGTTCCTGCTTTATATGGTGTGGATCAAGTAAACCTTTTCTGGCAGCAGGAAAGCAAGCCCTATGATAACCGTATTTTTTTATACGAGGCCTAGAAGAAACAACACGAATGACTGACAGGAAGTAGATAGTGCCTGTGAAAAGTTATTTCTCTACATCTACCTATACAGCTAGGATGCAGACATTCAGAAAATGCTAAGATAATCTACACCGTTGAGCTATAGCTGTTTTATGTTGAATTCTTAATCTGGAATGGAATTTCTACATTCAAAATTCAACTAACCACTGTTTTTATGTCATGTTCCAGCCCGCAATGGCTTAGATGACGTGATGCACTCGCCTCATTCGCAACAAGAATGATTCCATGTGAAGAACTTTTATCCTTCAAGCTTTGAATTAATCCATGAAGAGATACAAAAACTTGGCCACCTCCATGCTGTAAAACACAAATATAATATAAGGAAGGGCCATGACATAGAGGGGTAGGAAACTAGTATCTACATATGTGAACTATCACTTTCATGAAAATTAGATTTTTCCAGATAGTTATAATTCAGCTCCATCAACTTAAAAAGTAAGATAAAACGAGATGGTTCTTTAAAACATGATGATATATTACAATACACACTATAAGCTATGGGAATATTGTTTGATTAGCAGACCATCCATCATCATAACTAGTTTGTTTTCTGACTAGGCTTGCGACATACCTTGATAATGTTGGAAAATTTTGAACAGAAGCTGCTTTTGCCGTGGATCAAGAATCCTACTCCATCAAATATCAACATATTATTTTTTAGGTGAATTGACTGGCCCAATGTCGAACTCTGCTTCACTGCATGGCTTTGTCGAATTAAATACCTAACCAAAGGATATAACTAGCAAAAAGATGAGTATCAAGAACGGATAATCTTACCATATTTCACATGGACAACAGAAACAAAATTTCCTTGCTGAAATATTAGTTTCTCAAAAGAAAGCTAACACAAACAGTCTTCACAGCAAAGTGCCTTGACCATGTTCGAGAAGAGACTCAAGCGGCTTAGACTTTTTACAAAGAAACCTCATCTAGATGGATGATATATTGACTTAAAAGCATATATCTTGAATTTTTATTTGTTGTATATTAAGTCTGCTGATTTACATTAAATTAAGCTAATTAATAGTGTCAGTGCTAGACAACCCTTTCAAAAGATAATTGTTAGGTTAGTTAACCTATGATAAATGACACTGAGTTAGAATAATTAAGCCCATCAAACATTAAAATATCTTTTGCTTCTATTAATAGCTTGGCTTCAAGTTGAGAAAAAATTAATCATGTAGAATTTCGATAGTTCTAAAATGCATATACTTCAGAAAACGACCAAAAATATGGCATCAAATCTTATGGAAAGGTCATAAGCATGACATAATCGGGTTTTTTTCCTTGACTACTTCAAAAAAGATATAGAACACTGAATCTTTCATGAATAAGGATGTGATACAAATTAAAAAATCCATTTTCACAGGATATGCATCATGCACTGCGTACAAAGAAGCATCTCATAACATTTAGTGATTCTAGTGGATTGCCTTACTTTCCAGGTGGCAATAGGACACCAGCTTGAAGAGAATCAAAAAGCCAATTGGGATTCAATATCGAGGAATCGATAGCACAACCATATAAGAGCTTGGCTGTTGATACCTGTTGCAACAAATACCTATGAAACACAAGTGCAATATGGTCCAAACGCGAATGGACAATTTTAACACGTGAGCCTATTCTCATTATTCCTACATCATATACAAATCAATAGGCAGTACCAAAAAAAAACATAGAGGAAATGGAATAACAAACCTTTTTAGGGGAAAGAACTATGGGAGGCTTCCACCTTGCAAGCACTGCCAACTTGCTTCTTTTATCATGTGGATACTGTGGCACTTTAGAAAGAACGTAACCTCCAAATTTTCGGATTAAAGACTCAATTTCTTTTCCCTTGTGAATTTGAAACCCAGTCAACAAAAACTCTAGTCCTTGAAATATGGCGTCTTTATTATTAATGTATTCACTGGGCTCCAGTGTGTGGACAATTCTGCTGTCTGACCCTGCAAAGATTCAAACGTGAACCTCCACCAAAAGTATCTAATGATTCTGAAGGTATTACTCAAGAGCCAAGATATGTCAAGAGTACATCTCTCACATGAGGGATTATAAAAACTTACAACTGAATCGAGATTTAGTCCTTCTGCCCTTGGTTTGTCTAGTACTGAGTTTAGCTTCCGAAAATTGAACTCTTTTTCTTTTAAGGTCCCATTTGCCAACATTTAAATGTGTTGTTGATTGCGGACAAACTTCTGATGGGATATGTTGCTCTCTGCTTTGATGCTCACTATTACCCTCAGCATAAGATGACTTCTTCTGAACCACATAAAATTCTTTCAGACTTCCAGCTTCAACATTTTCTATGAATTGATTAAAGGCTTGCACACGCTGTATCTTCTTATTTAAAATTATCGGTGAGCATATTTCCTTCTGGCAAACTGCCACATCAACGTCATGATGTGTTGCGCTACCTCCCAATATGGCTGATATTGGTGCTGTTGTGCTAAAAGGCCTGAGTGAACTGTATTTTCTGCGCGTCCATGGAACATTAGATTCCGGTGCCTGAACTAAAGGTGCAGAAGATGGATTGGCTTCTACATCCAGATAAAGCTTCCTAGGAGGTTCTTTGGGATAAATTAGTTCTTTCTCCTCCCCTTTCCTCTGTTTGCACTCAGCTGCCTGACTAGTGGAACTTTCATTGCAAGATATGCTACATGGAACAAAGGAACAGAGAATATCCGCAGGTGATAAGCTTGAACATACTACTTGATAACATGACTCGGCAGCTTCAGCACCTTGATTTTCTTCACAAAAACCTTCATTTTTGCAGGGAAAAGATGCTCTTGAAGATGCAACCATTTCCATGGATGCTGCTCTAGATGCAGAAGGGCACTCATCCATTCTATCCATTGACTCAGAAATGAAGCTAGTTTCTTGGTTGAGCAATTCCTTCACATGCTTCCTTGTACCACTACCAACATTTGCCTGTGCACCAATTCCTCCACTTTCCTGAAATGAAATTTTACATTGTAATGGGATATAAGAGTATTGAATGAGACAGATATAGTAATCAATGAAGTATAATATGTTGATTTTTGCGTAGCTACATTTGATGCCAAAACACTTGATTTACCTTAAGGACATTTTGACTTCTTACGAGAGTCCTCAAGCTACCAGCAAAGGCACCGTTGTTTTGAGTCGACATCTGGGGAACAGTTTCCTTATTTCTTGGGAATGATATTGTTTTATCTAGAGTTGTTTGCTTTACAGAATCACAGCCTGGAGTTGATTCTTTCTGTAGCATACCAACTGAGTTATTATCTGCTAAAGAATCAGGTACATGGTCATTGGTATTAGCATCTTGGCTGTGCCATCTTTTATTTTGCATCTCGGAAGAACAGATCTCTAAAATGTGTGCTTCTGCATCACGTGAGGGACAACCAGGATGAGAGATTTGCTGTCTCAAATCACTTGTGTTGTGACCTTGAGAAGAACAAGCAGTTTGAACAAGAGACAGGCCAACATCTTGGAATGCATCGAACATTTCAGTCTCATCCAATTCTGCAAGCCAAACACTCTCATCAAGATCATTTTCAGAGGATCCACAAGTATGTTCTGGATCCTCGAGAAAACACTGTTTCCGAGCTTCTTTTACATGCAGAGCAGCTTCTATGGCAGCTGCAGCCAACTTATCAGACTGACAATCATTGAGTATCATTTCTGCAATAACCATGGCTTCAGAGGCAGCAATAGACAGCTCAACTGCCACATTCACATCTACATTGCGGAGCTTCCGAACATCAAACTTTCCACCAGACAGTTGATGTCTTCTTGCATCAAGTGGTTTATTGGTTTCCTTGCTAGCCACTCTACAGACTTCTAGTAGCTTATCATCATCTTTGAGGGCTTTAACCTCCAATTGATTTTTGGGCACAGCATTGACCTCTTGTGCTTGACCATCAACATAAGAGCCCTCTAATGTACATTTACATGTACCAGAGTCTAGAATCTGAGGACTATTGTTTGCTTGAGCTGAGGAGAGTTGTGCAGCATTTTCTGAAGAAAGATGCAAAGAGAAAGGCAGTACCTGTAGAGGAGAAGAATTCAAAGATCAAAATATGTTATAACACCACAAGCCAATAAAAAGATTTTGCCTGTGCTGCACAGAAAGAGTCAATATACTTTGGCCATCACATGCCAAAATTCGTTACTACTCTAACTTTCATCACTCATAATGCAATGGTCAAGGTGATTGACAATCAAGCAATATGTGATCAAAGTTTAGAAGTTAATTGAAAATCGCATTTTAAGTGAACAAATAAGCAGTAAGCAACATGAAAATGGCATACTGAATCCAAGAAAAAAAATCTACTTTCCCTCTTTTAAGGAAGAGAACTGATGGAACAACAATAAGTACACTGTGCAAGTGTGCATTCCTGGAAACAAAAATATTGGAGTGTATCAGGAAAAAAAACTACATTTTTATGCAGGATTGAATCGTTGAAGGCTACATCAAAAATTCAAAATGTGGTACTATCTACTGATTACATTGATCGAATTCGTAGAATGACAATAAAGTACGTTATAATTCAATTTCATTGTAATTCACGTCAAGAGTTCATGTGATCCAAGGCTCCAAGCAAGGAGCAACATCTCATAAACTTACATCGCCACTGATTGGAGTAATTGCAGCAGGTGTATCCTCATCTCCAGACAAATGCAAACGAAACCCACTGCAAACACCAGCATTCACCATGGCATTCTGACAACTCTGTTGCTCATGTGCAGGGTCTCTACTAAACACACAATTCTGCAATTCAATGAAGAAACCACAGGCATCGAATCATTACAGACAGAACAAAAGGAAACATTGATATATTCAGATCGGATTCATCACATGTCATTTCCTACCAAATACCAATCATTGGCTTCCGTTATTCTTTCTAGAGACTTTCTAAGATGGGATGGCCAGGCAAGCAGACGGTAATAAATCAAAAGATAAACTCAAAGCTACAAGATTACCACCAACTAATGCACAAATAACATGAGAAGAGCACCTCACAAAACGGCGACGAAACGCCGGCACTGTCTTTTCGGTGTTGGCCAACCGTCGGCTGCCGATGCGGCTGAAGCCATTGAGGGAGCCAAGCAATGTCCTGAACACCTCAAAGCAACACATAACGGATATTAAAAAGGAATTCATCCCAGTTCCCATCTTGTTCAAGAACCGTACCCCATCCATCCCAGCAAGAACAATACGCGTTGAAGTGCTCAGCCATCCGAAGAAATGCGGGGGAGGGGGGTCAGTTACCTCGGAGAAGCTCGGCGAGTGGTAGCCGCAGCTCGACATAGCGACCGCCGACCGGGCTGGCGCCGCCGCCACGCGGGGAGGGGTTGGCGCGGAAGTGCCGCGAGGGTTTCTCCCCCAGTCTTGTATGTTCTTTGTTAAAATCTCTCTCCCCGCCACCCGTAGGATTCGCGCCAGAATGACCGAAGGGCCGGTTTTTCTTTTGGAAAACGGTGGAATATTCTACGGTACTGGTTGACAATGGGCCCGAACCTCCTACACTTTTCATTACATGCACTCGGGTACTACTAAGAATATGTACAGCGGTGGAGACAACAGTTATCTGAAATATATCTCTATATCATCTATAGACAGTATTAAAAATAACTCGTATAATAGATCGTCTATATAGTGTCTGTAATAGTCTCTTACCCGATTAACAGATTGTCTATATAATAACATACAAAATAAAAAACTATCTATTAGACCGTATGTTAAATAGTTGATAGCAGTTTTCCCTCTTCCTCACATCATCTAAAATCTTACAACCATTATATGTGTTCTAATTAATGTCTCCACTCTCCGGTCATCTTTCGAAAGTCCATGCCACCTCTCTTCTCCGACCAAATAAGTGAGGGCTTGTTTATTTTAGCTTTTATTCTGGATTTTGGCTCCAAAAATAGAATAAAAAATAAACAGTCCTATTCTAGAATCCGATTCTCATAATCTAGTGCACCCATATACACTAGAATCCACAATTCGCTTTTGTCAGCGTACTCTGCGCTGGGGTACCCTCTCCGCCGCACAAAAGCAGTCAACACGGCGATCAACATGACAGACCCACGTGGCACCCGGCGGCGGTGGGCGAAGCACGCCGCTTCCGCCGGCGATCGATCACCCACGTGGCGCCGGCGGCAGTGGCGAAGACGCCGCTTCGCCGGCGAAAGCGATCCATGTGGCGCCCGGCGGAAAGGTGGGCGAAAGCACGCCCGTGATCGACCCACGTGGCGCCCGGCGAGCAGTGGGCGAGCACGCCGCCGCCGCCGCCAAGACAAAAGGTGGTGCAAGGTGGCTTCACCTCGAAGGCTCCTTCCTGTCGTCAGATTGCAGGCGGCAGAGACGATGATGTCGAACTGCCAAGCGCAAGGATTTACGCTACAAGCCCATTCCTCTACGCATCTCACCAACCCGTCAAGAAGGGGTCACATCCCGGCGGACAAAGCGGCCATCGCGTCGGCATTTAATGAGGCCGGAGGAACGGGACAAAGACGGGAAGGGGTAATAAATGTATGAAGATAAGCATGATGACCCTCCTTGGTACCTGCCCCGGTTGGCCTGGCCTATATAAGGGCCCTCGGGTGCATGGGGAAAAGGGGTCGAATGTTGAAGAACAAGCAAACAGAGAGTTCCGTAGTAGAGCATAAGGGAGAGCTTGTAACCCAAAGGCTTTGTACTGTACTCCTTCAAAAAACACTCTTTAAACAATCAAGCAGGAAGTAAGGCTATTACCCAAGGCAAAGGGGGCCTGAACCTGGGTAAAATCTTTATGTCATCCCTAGTTCATAGGCGCCGGAATCCCTCGCGTGGGAGTCTCTAGGGTTTTCACCCTCTAGGTTTAGCCACCAAGACGCCTCCTTCCAACCAAACCCGGCTCAGAGACTCGGGCCTATCAAAGCGGAATCGCCGACAAACTTCATATGTATTTTTGGATTTCAGTTTTTGAAGAATCAGCTTCTCTATAACTATAATCCAGAATCGGCTTTTAGAGAAACCAAAACTGAAACAAACAGGTCCTGAATAACTAATGTAGCTCCATCTCAAATAGTAAGCGTTGTACATACAAAATAAAAAAATATGAACCACCTTCTCGCTAATACACATCTATTACGAATGATTTGTCATTTGACCTATTCTTATCTACCCGTTCAACGTATTCATACATCAACATAAAACATCGTACAAAAGCAATTTTAGTGAAGAGTAGGTTTTAATCTTAAACATAGTTTTTAGCAGCAATATGATTGTCTTTTTAATTATATGCTGATAAACATGTCTGCACCTAGAAAATCAGGAATCGATGCCTTCCTGTATCTTTTTGAATTTTTAGTAGCTTTTTTGATGATGTTCCGATAGAGTTTTAAGGTAAAATACACGAACGCACAAAATAGAATGAAAATGCGCTGGATGCACCCTTCGCTGAACGCCTTCCGTTTTCAATCGGACGGTGCCCGAGCCAGACCGCGGTTTAAACCGCATGGGCGAGCCCGAGATGCGTAAGACGCGATTCCCATGGGCAGCCAGGATAAGAAGCGATATCGCACGCCCACACTGGAGAAGAGAGACCTCCATGGCGATGGCCTCGACTCCACCAACGGCGCCGTCCCCGAGGAAAGGAGCGGCGCCGCGGGGCAGTACGGGAGGGAGCACTTCCCCTTGGCCGCCGCCGTCGGGCAGGTGAGGGACTTTGCATCGCTCCTGCCCTTCGTGCTGTGGACGGACGACGCTGATTGCGTCGCGCCTGTTTATTAAGAGGCATTTTGTCGAGCGAGTGGCGCGCGCTCTCCTGCCTTTTTCACGAATGTATTGGTAATTGGTGGTACTATATATCCTCCTGTTCATTGCATGCATTTCGTCGACCGAATGGCGTACGTGCTCATGCCGTTTTCATGAATGTATGGTTGCAACTGGCTTCACTGTTCTTTTTATTTGGTTTTGTCATGTTGAGATAGTTTAAGCGATCGTAGTAGTATGGCTTAGAGTAGATGTGGAGCATCCATGGAGAAATAACAACGCCTTTTGAGTTACTTTGAACTGCGCCAGTAACTGGGCAAAGACGGTGATGGCACGCGGTTTGCATGCTATGCTTCCACCCATTGAAGTGGTTGTAGGCTCAATTGCAGATGCTGACCCTAGCAGCCTAGCTTCCCACAAGCGTATTTCCTCAAATGCTCTATCCAACAGTGCTTCTATGCTTTCAGCATTCAAATTCTTTCTTTCACCCCAATATGTTTTGCATATCAAGTTTTCTTACTCTAATTTTGAGTTCCATCACAACGTATTGTGTGTGTGTGTGTGTGGTGGGTGGGTGGGGGGTGTTTATTTGTATTTTTTTTTTTGTTTATGAAATGTTTGTCAGCTCACTTGATTGAGTTCTTCTTGGCAGATGGGAGGATGGTTTAGCTGATCGAGTTCAATATGATGCTGATGGCAATGTCAAAACTGAGATTATCAAAACACCTTTTGTGCAGGTATAACACCAATGATAATTCTATATACCATCATTAATTTAATAACGCTGCAGGTTTCCCCTTAACAGATTCCACTTGGTGCCACAGAGGATAGGCTCATCGGATCAGTTGACGTTGAAGCATCTGTGAAATCAGGAACTACCGTATTTCAACCTGGCCGGTCTTCTTGCTGAAGCTCATGGAGGTGTTGTGTTTTTTTTTTTTTTTTTGGAAAGGCAGCAGAGCCGCAGATTATATTAGAAATAGAAAGAAAGTACTAGGAGATTACAAGGTGCTGGATACTGCACCAGAGAGAGAGTGAACAAAAGATAGGGAGGGTAGAGAAAAGGAGACAGAAAGAGAAATCATGGAGGTGTTGTTCTTTATGTTGACGAGATAAATCTATTGGATGAGGGCATAAGCAATCTACTTCTGAATGTCTTGATGGAGGGAATTAATATTGTGGAAAGGGAAGGCATTAGCTTTCGTCATCCATGCAAGCCACTTTTAATTGCTACTTATAACCCGGAAGAAGGATCTGTACGTGAACACTTACTTGATCGTATTGCAATTAATTTAAGGTACTTTAGACTATGCCCGCTCGTTGTTTTCCTTCACCGATGATCGGCTTCGTCTATATTATCTACTGATCTTCATCAACATCAACTAACGGTTCGCCCACGTCTTCACGTCATCTCGGTAACGCATGCGAACCGCATCTATGTTCTGTTTATCTAATAATATAAATGAGATAGACATTATAATTGGTGTATTGCTTATGTCTAGTCTATTTGTTTTCTCTGTTCCATCTTCAATTATTGTCATAGCTTATTTTCGAAATAAATTCATCATTAATATGCCTAATTATCCAACATTATTATCCGAGTTGCTTTCGATAGGCTATCGAGCTTCTTTTAAAATTAACATAGTTCAACATAAAATCATTTTATTTATCATTTAAGTGGCTATTTCAAATTTGATCTAATCAGCCACTGTCAACCTGTCGGGACCCGAATATGCAAATCCAGACCCTCTGTGTATTCAGCACTAGTCCAGAATCTCGCTAGTGCACACAGTCTCAACATCGGTACATATCATAGTAATATCCAACGAAATAGTAAGTACTTTAATTAAATAACCAAACTGGTTGCTCGACCTTATGGTCGAGTTACAAAAGTACACCTCGCAGGGCGAAGACTTATTAAATAACCAAGTGCAGCGGAAATAAAATAAACTTGTGGCGCCAACCAATTTGCCACAAGCAACTGACTGGGCTCGCTCCCTAGTTCGGCGGCTCCTCCTGAAACTCCTCCTCCAGAGCAGGGGTTGCTTCTTCTTCAACTGAGATTGTGTTGTTGCAAGGGTGAGTACTTTGAGCACTCAGCAAGTCATGCACAGAATGCAATTCTAATACTCTACATGCATGGCTCAGTACAAAGGATAGGCTACGGCTTATTTGCAGTACAACTTTCAAGATAAACAGTAATAAATTGCAAAGTAGTAAAATAATAGTAAGGATAATAACTTTCACAATTATTTCAATCGTAAATCATTTTCCAACTTAAATCAAGTTCATCAATATCATCCCAAGCATTTTCTATAAACAAGTTATTTTCATAAAAGTCTAACCCTTGACTGTAATCACCGAGTGATGCTCAATACCGTGAGCACGACTATTCGAATAGGTTGTACACTCTGCAAAGGTTATACACTTTACCTACAAGATATAGTCAAATGCCACCAAGGCGAGTAACCGTAACAAATCCTTTCCAAAGATCCGTCTAAACCCAATACTGCCCGCTAAGGTTTCAACACTAGAGGGTCTGGTTACCACACTCAGGGCCCCCTCTTGCGCCATGTGAGTTTTCACCCGCTCCTCCGGGACTCACACCACCACGACAGTACCAAAGAGTAGATTTCACAGTTTACTCAGCTAGGTCCGTCCCATTCCGGAACTTGTGGTTGTATGAAAGACTCAGTTCAAAGGCTCGCAAGGTTAAGTCCTTAGTTGACCGAGGCAAGACTAACCAAGTATAATCTCAAACATCCAAAACCAATAAAAACCAAATACTACCGCCCAATTGCCATTCTTGGCCCACCAGAAACAGTTTTACCACTTGCCCCAGTCTAAATCATTTTTCCACCCCAGTTATTTACCATTGCACCACGTGCCATCATCAACTCAATAACACATGTCTCATTCACAAAACACGTTCCATACCTCATCAAGTCAATATTAACTTTGATATTCCGAAATCATGAAATATCTATGTGGCTAGGCTAAGCATATTACTTACGGTCTACTCAACCCATGTTGGCAAATTATTTATGTCCAACTATTAGTCCACAACCTAGGGTGACAAATGATTCATGGCCTACAATTATATACGACAAGGTGGCATACAGCAAGTAGGCATTTAACTACTCCCAGAATTTATTCAAAACCACTTCTATTAAATTAGCATGCAATAATTTAAATTAAAATAATTTGCTATGATAGGTTCAACATGGTCAAACACAGCTTGCTTTCAAAAAGCACTGGTTCTGGTTCTTGAGCTTGCTCCTGGGTCAAAACTTCTCCTTCGAAACCTTCAGGCACCTCGACATCTACGCATAATGTAAATAAATAGCAATAAATAAATAAAACAGAGAGCAACCTAAGTCTAAAATTCAAATAAAATTCATAAACAGAAAGAGCTTGATTTTACAAATTTTTAGAAATTAAAATCACTCAAATCGGAGTTAAAACACAAAAGTTATAGCCATTTGAAGTTTGAAAATACACTAAAAAGAATAAACCGATTTTTCCATATTTATTTCTATACGGGAAATTCGGAAATATGACGTCAGCATGGCCTCTGATGACGTCAGCACCGAAATGAATTTCTACGAATTATTTTTGCAAATGAAAATCTAATTATGACGTCAGCACGGCTCGGCCAACCCACTGACAGGTGGGACCCACCATGACGTCAGCATGATGTCACTGATGACGTCACGCGCACAGTGTAGCGCTGGCGCTTTAAGATTCGTGCGCCATGATTCAATCGGGCCCGTCCGTTTAAACGAACGGCCGAGATCACGTGACCGATCGGATCCCTCCACGACACGCGGCGCGATCCTATTCACCAAAGCACGACGCGATCACAGCCGTTCGATTCAAAATGAACGGCTCGGATTACCCCTTCCGATTTGATTCAGGTATGATGCGGACACGACGCGTGGCGCTACGGCTACCCTCGGATCTAGATCCGACGGCACAGTGGCGAGGCGACGTCGCGTCACGCGGCACGATCGGAGACCAACCGGCGCGTATCGGACGGCGGCGACAGCTACGCAACGCAGCAGCACTGGAACCCTCCGATTAAGATCTAATAGCCCTAATTCAATCTAGTTGACAGTAACAGATCTAATCCTAACCGCTCAAATTCAATCCAACGGCTAAGAACAGATCTACCACCACAGTATGCGAAACGATCTAAACCACCCGATCTAAATCCTACGGTTCCAAATAGATCTAACCTAGGTCTAATCTAAGCCTGTAATTCTTAATCCAACGGCTGAGGTTTAGAGATAGGGTTTACTGTTTCGGGGTGACGCGGCAAAATCCGGAACGATGATGTACGATCGGACAGTGGAAGGAGCTCGGCTTGGCGACGATGATGCGGCGGCGAAGTTTCACCGGAGCAGAGGAAGAAGATGTGGCCGACGGCGTTGCGGGACTTCTCCGGCGTGATGAAGTAATGCTTCCGATGTGGCTTGGCGAGATGAATTCGACGGTGCCCCCGGCGACGGCGGAGGATGAACGGCGACGGCGGAACGGCTCAAAGAATGCGGCGGATGGCTTCGGGACTTTGGTGAGGTCGTGTGGCAAAGCGGCGGTGGCTCGGGCAGCGTGAGGTGTACGGCTGGGTGCGAAGCGGCTAGGGCTTCACGGCACGGGTGGCGGCGCATTAAATAGTGGGCTCGGGAGGCGTGCAACAGATCCGAAATCCTCGGGAATTCGACGGCGCGGCGGAGTCCGGCAGCGACATGGAGAGGCGACGTGGCACGATAGAGATCGTCCGATCCGACCAAATCCAACGGTGCGACGCACGAGGCGACGCGGCAGGATGCGAGCCCTTGGATCCGGATCGCCGCAGCGGCGCTTAGGGTTTTTCGAATGGGCATACGGTGTTCGCCCAACACTGTTCACCCGGGTTTTAAATTCTTTTTCGAATAAAAACAATTCCAGGAAATCAAATAAGCCGAAATAAATAGCATAAAAATTCATAAAATTCCAGGAAAATTTTAGAAAATAACTTGAGGCAAATAAAACCCAAATAAAATATTTCCAACAAAAGATTATTAATACTTTGCTCAAAATAATTATAAGAACAGCGAGGGTCAATAAGAATAAATGCTAACAGGATTTAATAAATTCCAGAAATTCAATTAAATAAGGAAAAAGCATATTAAATTTAGAAAAAGCAAAATTTGGGGTGTTACAAACCTCCCCCCTTAACAAATCTCGACCCCGAGATTCAGAACTGACTAAGGAATAAGTTAGGAAATTCTTCCTTCAGATCATCTTCGCGTTCCAAGGTTGCTTCACTCTCTGAATGGTTGCTCCACTGAACCCTGCAGAAACGGGTTGACTTATTTCTCGTTTTTCGATCCATCGTGTCCAAGATCTTCACTGGGTACTCCTTGTAGGTCAAATCTTCCTGCAGCTCGACCGACTCCAACGGCATCTGCTCTTCTGGCACTCGGAGACACTTCTTTAGTTGTGACATATGGAACACATCATGCACTCCTGCTAGAGTCTGCGGTAACTCCAGCTGGTACGCAACTTCACCTCTACAACTTAAGATCCTGAATGGGCCAACATATCTTGGCGCTAGCTTCCCTTTGACGTGGAACCTCTTAACTCCTTTGAGAGGTGTAACCTTGAGATACACAAAATCTTCAGGCTCAAAACTCAACTCTCTGCGGCGATTATCGGCATAACTTTTCTGTCTCTATTGTGCAATCTTCAATCTTTCCCTGATCATGGCTATCTGCTCTTCAGCCTCTCGGAGAATATCCGGCCCAAACACATGACGTTCTCCGGTCTCATTCCAATTCAACGGTGTCCGACAGGATCTCCCATATAGCGCTTCAAATAGCGACATCTGCAAACTTGCCTGGTAGCTATTGTTGTAGCTGAACTCGGCGTACGGCAAGCACTTATCCCACGAGGTTGTATAAGCCAATGCACATGCTCTCAACATGTCCTCCAGAATCTGGTTAACTCTTTCTGTCTGTCCATCCGTCTGTGGGTGATAAGTTGTACTAAAGTTCAGACGGGTCCTAGGGCCTCATGTAACTTATCCCAAAATCTTGAGGTAAACTGGGTACCTCTGTCCGATACGATTTTCTTCGGAACTCCATGCAGACATACAATCCTTGACATATACGCTTGCTCATCACCGATAGCCTCCTGAATGAGATGTACACCACTGATCCCGCCGGCCGCTTGTTGAGCCACTCGAGGTAGCCCTTGCCATCCTGCTTGAATAGGTTGTTGCTGGACGACGATGTCGGCACCGAGCCGTTCTTAGCAGGCGCGGCGTCCAGGATGGAGAGCACGGGGCAGACAGGGATGACATCAAGGCCGTGCTGCCACAGTGATGCCACCGCGCCGGGCTCCATGTCTTCGAACTTGTTGGCGAGCTGCACTGCTGTTGTTTTGCCGTTTTATCCCCTACCTGACAAAGGACAAATAGTACGCGACAGAATTTTTTTACCTTTTTACCCCTCTCTGAATTTTACTACCAATACTACAGGTGGCAGTATAACTAGAACTAAATTGATTTCAACCGTTATATTCGAAGAAATGGACAGCTTATATTGATTTTAATCCACTGTAAAAGAGCTCTAAATATATCCCTGTAGTATATAGAGTAAGACAAAAAGGCAAGAGAAGAGAAAAGAGATTCTCATTATAAACATCTGTTTATATGTGAAATTGTTTTTGTGTGCCCGTGGTTTTTCCCGAAAAGGTTTTTCATGTAAAATCCATGTCTCCCATTTCTTTTGATTTTCTATTTTTTTGTTGTGTGTTTTATAACAAGTGATATCAAGTTCGAAACCAAGCTGCTACCCGATGAGGAGGCGACCCCCAAGGACGGCACCCGCACAATATCCAGACTACTTGGGGGGGGGGGGGCTTTCCATGATGTGGATTCTATGACATGACTTAGATCCAGACTATTGGGTTAGCCCATGTGCAGTTGAATGTGTTGAGTCAATCATAACCCTTGATAGTGCCCTTTAGGGTTGAAAGAATGAATGTAAGGGTGTAGGATGGCTCAAGAGTAGTATATATAGAGGGGTAGGGGTTGCCTTCTTCTCTTGAAGATCTAAGGGGGAGAGGGCTCCCCTCTCCCCCGAAGGGTTTAGAGGTTTTAGTGCTCGTCTGAGCTCTGCCTGCTTTATTGTAAGGCTTTGTAAATCTACCTTCTAGAAATGAAAACTTACTTTCCTCAACTCTGAATTTATTTTACTCATTTACATTATATCTTAAATTCAGCATTTAAATTATGCACTTACTTTCTTGCAGATTTGCCTCCACTCTTTCTAAATGCTTGTGATTGGAACCCACCACCCTAGTTTGAACCAAGTTTTAGAGAAGGGTTCTTTGGTTTCTTTATGCTCTGTTGAGTTTTGCCCACCTGGGAGTGTGGCATTGTAACTATCCCTCTCTAAGTAATGCAAGATCCAAGTTCATCTATGTTCTGAAATTTATTTTAGTTATTGCATTTTTACTTGGTTCTTTTATGCAACTTAGGTTTTGCTTCACCTCCTTCTACATGTTGAGTTTCTACTGGGTCTAGGACGTATAAAGGTTGAGAAACTTTTAGAATATATTTTAACCTAGCAAGATCCATTAGAACGTACTCTTTGCTCTAGTGTTGGTTTCCTTCCTTTTGAGTCTTTAATCTTTTTGGTTTCTTTCATTATTGATCATGTGCTGCCAATGATGAATGATTAATGAATTAATCTTATACAGATCATATCCCAATCATCTAGGCAAGCTTTTAACAAGATCTCGAAAGCTTTTCTTAAGAAATCAGTTTTTGGCTTGAAAATGAAGGATTCTTAGCAGATTTTATTTTGCATGTTTGAGGGGTGCTTATTTGGTGTTCTTACTTGCTGTGACATGTGAGAGATCATTTAAGATCATCTTGATTATCACATCTCCACGAGCAAGCTAAGGGTGAAGTCTCTGTATTTGAACCAGTTTTGGTGCAACCTTCTTTAAACTGAAAAAAGTTAAAACTTTGATATCAATCCTTGTGATTGAAAGTTGAAATAGATTCCTAACATCTATAGGAAGGTGTGCACCAAGTTTCACGGGTTTTGGACCAGCTGATCTAAAGTTACAACAATTCATGTTTTTAGATCACGTTGATTTTTATTGTTTATCCGAACACTGTTCATCCGATCGTCTTCTTGACCGATTCAGCAAGATCTTGTATATCGACCATTCATACCACTTTGTTCATCCAACCAAGATCTTGTTGACCAATTCGCACTACTATTCATCCAAACTCAACAAGTGGGTGGTACTATTCATCTGACCTCAATAAGTGGGTGGTACTGTTCATCTGACCTCAACTAATCAGCGATACTGTTCATCCTATCACCTATTTGGATTGTCCAGTTACTTCTATATGTTCTTTTGGTGGATTGAATTTTTAGGAGGAAAATTTTATTTTATTCCTATTCATCTTCCCTCTAGTCGTCTTTTTGGCCCTTCAAGCCTAATTGATGATTCAATGCTATGTAAGTTCAAGCCACAATCCAGAATGGTAACAGAACAGGACTGATAAGAATCAAGGTTGTCCTTACGCGCCGGCATACGATTATCCAATGTTACAGATACACGATTATCCACCTTATTGACGTGCTTAATAGATCTGAAACATCGAGTGACAGATGCACCTAAGAACCTCTCCTACTCCTCAAATGCTTGCAGATCGGGATTCACAGCTGCAAAAGCCTCCATTCACTGGGAGGTTGAGCGCGCTGATGTACCTTGCTTCGTCGCTTGCCAGGTAATAAAGCACTGCTTCAGCAACATTCTTTTGGTAGCAGATCGACGCCTTTCAAGTTTGCTTCGCCACCAACAAAGGCCAGAAAGTCTTTCAAGCATCATCATCATCCTTGCGCTCGCCCTGGGGCAGATGTGGCATCGAGAGGCCGGTGGGCACGGCGCTGCTTAGGAAGAGATGCAGTTCACTCGTACTCCGTGCCTTCCCAGCTCCCCGGCTACATTCTTGGAGAGACCCACCACGGTATGCTTCGACGCTGTGAACGCATGAGGTCCCCAGCCCTCCCATGACACTAGCAACGCTTGCTAAATAGATGATTCCTGTTGGGGATCATGACGCGGTCTGCGTGTTTCATCCCAAGGAATACGCCATCATGCATGTTGATGTCAAACACCTTGTTGACTTCTGCGAAGTCAGTGTTTCGGATACCTGTGACCTTATTGCCTGTAATGCCAGCGTTGTTGGCCATGATATCGAGAGTGCCGAACTTCTCAGCCGTTGCATCGACAAGCCGACTTACATTGTCTTCCTCAATTGCGACATCGCAATGCACGAACAGGACGTCTGGATCACCTCCAAGGGAGTCACGGACCTGCTGGCTGGCTTCATCTTGGACATCTGCAATACAAACCTTCGCACCGTGCTGTCTGAAGAGGCGACCAATGGCCTCACCAATACCAGCGGCACTCCCTTCGTTGGGAATCATTGTTTGGTTAGTAATAGTAACCACAACATCTTTCCAACGAAACATCAAGGTTTCCCTTTTTGTAATACCTAGCATGACATTTCAACCCAAGAACCCGCTGTCTTTTCCCCTGAGCAATCTGAAAAGCCCCAAACATTGCAGTAACTCATGCATACTACCACTCATTCCAACCAAACTCGACTGTTGTACGCAGCACTAATCAGAGCAACAAGTGCCGCATCTTGACCAAATGCGCTCGCACCAATTAATCCCCAAAGAAGGAATAGATCTGATGCAAAATTCCTGCGTTCCAGACAAGCCCTTACCGCGCGCCCGTCCCTGAGGCCTCAAAGATCGAGCCTCTAGTGCATCGAATCGTCAAGAACGGGCGAGATGGTTTGGCCGAATGGGGAGCCAATTGCAACAGCAGTAGCAACCGGATCGTTCATAAGGCAGGGAAGGGAGAGAGGAGGACGAGCCCAGACAAGGAGACACGTACCGCTGCGTGGAGGTGGAGGAGCCGGCGGTGGCCGACATCGTCGATCTCTAGATCGGAGCTCCGGCTTCGTCGTCGACTTCGGTGGTGTGGTGTAGGGCTGGAAACGAGCCGAGCCCGGCTCGGCTCGGCGGCATGAGCGAGCGGCGAGCTTCGGCTCGCCCCGAGACGAGCCTAGAAAATCGATTCGGCTCGGCCGAGGTCGGCCATGAGGCTCGTTGGTTTCGCCGAGCGGACATCCAACTTGTCAGCAAAGGGGATTCATATACATAATATCAAAGGAATAAGCACATGAAGATTGCTGTACCAACCAAATGTGTTTCTTTCAAGAAAACCAAGCACATGTTTGCATCGTCTATCCTATTACATGTTTCACTTTCAATTCAGTTTATTACAGGTTCTCGAGTGATGTTTTCATTCTGCATATTCTGAAGCATTGGAAGATCGGACGAGGAGCAATCACAAGATCCGTAGATTGTTTCAGGCCTTAAATTTATAGGGTTGTGTTAGTTTCAGTCACTGGGGAATCAGTGTGTTGGTCATAATGTATGAGGAGTTATAATCAACTAATAATATGGTGCATTTTCATGTCCAAAGCAAGCGCCAATTAGTGGTGTCTTATTGAGGACAATCAGAGTGATTGAGTGAACTATACCAATACCCGGTGATGCTCCTTGGACGGTTGGACCTCGGTGCCAGCGCGAAGCAGTAGCAACCTCCGGAGTCTAGAGTCCAGCCTGTGCCTTGGCCCCTCATTGCAAGCAAGCACAATCGCACAAGAAGCTGCCGAGGCCACCAGGGAGAGGAGAACTGGGAGTCGCAGAGTCGGGAGGCGGGTCTGAGGAATGGGGATTGGCCTTGGCGTTGGCGAATGGTGGCTTGGCCGATTGGGGAATAGGGAAGGAAGACGGGGTCACGAGAAGAAATCGCCAAGCCGCCAGGGGAGGGTAGGGTAACCAAGGAACTGGGGATTGGGGAATATGCTTTTTGACGCTGGGCTCTTGGGCCGCTGGTTGCCTGGTTGGGCTAGGCTGCCGAGCCGGTTTGGCTCAGCCGGCTCGGTGTTTTTACGAGCCTAAAAAACAGGCTCGGCTCGGGCTCGTCCGAGCCTGGCTCGGCTCCAGGCTCGGACGAGCCCGAGACGAGCCCGAGCCGAGCCACGAGCCACGAGCTAATTTTCCAGCCCTAGTGTGGTGCTTCTGCTTTGTGGGGAGATAGCGCTCTCCTGATAAGAGTGACAGTAAGTGGAGTGTGTGCGAGCTTATGATATCCTAATATCCTGAGTTAGGGCCTGTTTACTTTTCTTTGAATTTACTAAAAGTTGATTATGGATTATAATAGGAGAGAAGCTAATTCTTTAAAAGCTGAAATCCAAAAGTATATACGAAGTAGATTATAGATTTGAGTGTATATGAGTGGGTTAGATTGTGAGAATCGATTTTTATAATCGGAGACCGTTTGTTTTTTAATTCTATTTTTAGAGTTAGAATCTAGAATAAAAATAAACAGACCGTTAATAATTAATAGACGGTGGCGAAAGCCACAGCCGTGGAAGTCTGCAGCCCATGTAAATTTCGTCACTGGTCTGAAAAACCCTAGGCAGGTGTTCATCACAAATTCACATCTGCGGCCCATATAAAGGCCAACGATTCAAAGCCCAGGCCAACATCTCAATTTCCAAATCACGGAGAATTTTACCTAAATCAAAGGCCCATATGTCACTGGAAGCTAGGCCCATCCCACACCGTCTCTCTGTAGCGTTCATCTTTTCTTTTCTTTTTTTTCTTTTTTTTTTTAATGTAAGTAGTGTTCAACTGTTCATCGTTAGTCGTTGACTCGTTGGTTTCCTTTTCATTTCTTCCTCCCCAAGACGAAGCAACCCCCACTAGATCGATCGATCCCCACTGGCTCCCTCGTCAGAGCGAAGCGGCCACCCTCCCGACCCCACCCTCTGACACACACAGCGTCACTCAGCGCGGCGCCCAAATCCCCCCAAAACCCTAGCCCGAGGAGCGAGAGGGAGGAGGCGCGCGCATGGCGGGTGCGTCGGCGCCGGCTGCGGCGGCGAACCTGTCGGGCAAGCAGGGTGTGCGGGTCGTCGTCATCGGTGACCCCGGCACCGGCAAGTCCAGCCTCGTCGTCGCCGTCGCCACCGAGCAGTTCCCCGAGAACGTCCCCCGCGTCATGCCCCCCACTCGCCTCCCCGCCGACTACTTCCCCGAACGCGTCCCCATCACCATCATCGACACCTCCTCCAGGTACCCCCATTCTTAGATTTGGTGGCGTCCCGCGTCGCAAATCGGCACCTAGATGCCTCTCGATTTCGTTGCGGTTTGATTGGCGTTTGCGTGGGTGATGATTCCGTCGCGCGCGCGCGCGCGTGTGCCCGTTTGGTTGCAGCCCGGAGCAAAAGCAAAAGCTGATCGCCGAGTGCCAGGCGGCGGACGCGGTGGTGCTCACGTACGCCTGCGACCGCCCCGCCACGCTGGAGCGGCTCAGCTCCTTCTGGCTCCCCGAGCTCCGGCGCCTCCAGGTAAATCCTGCACTTTATGCCTCGGTTCGTGGTTCGTGTAGGTTTGGATCGGTCATTATTGGTGATTTCGTGGGTTGCTTGTGGTGATTTGTGTTGTTTGTTGTTTCTGTGGCTCAGTTGAGGGCGCCGGTGATCGTGGTGGGTTGTAAGCTGGACCTCAGGGACGAACAACAGGTCAGCCTTGAGCAGGTGATGGCGCCTATCATGCAGACGTTCCGCGAGATTGAGACCTGCATTGAGTGTTCTGCGCTTCGCCAGATTCAGGTTGTTACCCCTCACCTCAGTATTTCAGATAATGTTTGTAGTCCGAATTTTGTGTTGATTACCATTTTTCTTATGTTAATTGGTCACAATGAAATGGGAATGCTCAAAATGCTCATATGCACAGTTGCTCATGCACCTATGGTAGGACACATCATAATTAGGACCTAATGTAATATTCGGCATGCATTTACTGTAGTTTGATTGTGCACTAATTCTAATATGTGATCGATAATTTTGATTGATGCGTTGGAATTCTAGATATTGTGCTATGGTAGGGCTAACTACAATTGGTTATGAATGACTGCAGGTTCCTGAGGTCTTCTACTATGCCCAGAAGACAGTTCTTCACCCAACAGCTCCTCTCTTTGATCAAGAGGCACAATCTCTAAAGCCACGCTGTGTGAGGGCTTTGAAGCGGATATTCATTTTATGTGACCATGACAGGGATGGAGCTCTCAGTGATGTAGAGCTCAACGACTTTCAGGTTTGTATTCACTGAGGCTGCCTTGCTTTCTTTGATAAGCATAAGGCTGACTAGTATTTTTTTATTGTCATTCTTTTATTTTGGGTAAGGTTGTCTTTTGGTTGCCTTACAGGTCAGGTGTTTTAATGCTCCTCTCCAGCCTACTGAAATTTCAGGCGTGAAGAGAGTTGTTCAGGAGAAGATGCCTGAAGGCGTAAGTGACAATGGCCTTACCTTGACTGGGTTCCTTTTCCTTCATGCTCTTTTTATTGAGAAAGGTCGACTGGAAACTACATGGACAGTATTGAGGAAATTTGGTTATGACGACGACATCAAGCTTAGAGATGACCTCATTCCATCGGCAATTAAACGAGCTCCTGATCAAGTAATGTTGTGTTTGATTGCTTTCAGCTATTTTAATATGCATGATTTGGCAAGTTTGTGTGATTTCAGAGATTACCAACTATAATCAAATGTATACGTACAATGATGTTAGAGCTGAATTTTGTTGAACCATCGGCACCCTTTGAAGCATTAATCCATTGACCATAATCTACCGATGTTTTCTTGTGCTATTTGTTCTTTGCACATCTTACAGCATTTGATATTTTTCATCGCTAGCATGGTTATTTATTGTTGATTTCAATAGTATGTTGGCTATCTGTAGTGCTAGCTTCACACCTTGACTAGTGGTTTAATGAATCGCTGTGTGTTTATATCTATCATACCTCCGGCTTATAATATTTTCGTTGGCAATAAAGTCCATATCATTATCTTTTTGTTGCAGACCCTGGAATTGACAAATGAAGTGGTTGATTTCTTGAGAGGAATATTTAACATGTTTGACGTAGACAATGTAAGTTAATCCACTGGTGGACGCCATATTCATTTTTAACCTGCATTTGATTGGCATTGTGCTCTTTGTTATTCCAAACATTTTCATTCTAATCTTATCTACTAAAAAGTGTCATTTTAGATTGATCATTTGAAAAATTCTTTTATGTATCCTATCCAGGATGGAGCTTTGCTACCTGCTGAGCTGGAGGATCTTTTTTCAACTGCACCAGAAAAGTAAGAAGTTGATAAAAAATGAAGTCATTTTATATTTGGATTGACACTGTAATTGGAGGAAGTTGGTTATTGTAATTTCTGTAGTGTCAATATTTTTTTAAGAAATCATGTATTAATTTCTCTGTTGGCGTTGATGGAATATGTTGCTTTTTCATTAGAATGGTCTTAACATTAATCTATTTGGTGATTTGTCTCTGCTGGTGTTTTCCTGATCAATTCTCTTTCCTTGATATTTCAGCCCATGGTCTTCTGATCTATATAAAGACTGTGCTGAAAAGAATGTCTTGGGTGGGTTGTCACTTGAAGGATTTCTATCTAAGGTACTCTCTCAATCTTAGCATGCTACAAATTGCAGTACACTGAGCATAAATACAACGATTTACAGCCCTGTAGTTTATTAATAGATCGATCTTATTTACAAACTACATTTCGTTGGTTGGATTCAAACCCCTTACTCTACTTAGAGCTTTATGCTTTTTATTTATTGGCACGATGACTTGCACCATTGCCTCAGCTCATTTTATCACTTTGAGAAAAGCCCAAACAGTTGTTGTTTTTAAAATCTTTGTATGACTGCACTTTATTATGAGTTTGGCATTCTTGGTATGCAAAACTAGCCATGTATAAGAAACATCGACAACTTAAAACTGGGATTGAATCTTGTTTAAGTAGAGTATTGATCATATATAGCGCTGTCTTGAAAAGCATGTGGAATGTTCCTAGGTTGACAAGCCATGTTTGAATTTTACTTTATTATTGTTCTGATCTTGTGGTTAGGAAATACTGAAGGCAAGGCACCTGCGTGTATTTTTGTGGTTATATGTTTTCTTACTAGATTATTATGTAGATTTTCCTTTGCTGAATACGTAATTCTACAATTGCAGTGGGCTCTTATGACACTTCTAGATCCAGCAAATAGTTTTGCCAACATTATATATGTTGGCTATTTGGGTGATTTTAATTCAGCATTTACCATCACAAGGAAAAGACGAGTGGATCGTAAAAAGCAGCAGACTCAAAGAAATGTGTTCCAGTGTTATGTTTTTGGTCCCAAAGGTGCTGGAAAGACTTCATTGCTACAATCATTCCTTGGAAGGTATTCTATGCATTTCATAGTATTTTACACCATGAATTTTCTCACCATGTTTGTTTCTTATTTTCTTTTGGCGCTCTCTGTTTCATTTGCGGTCTTTGTTCCAGGCAACCTTCTGATGCTCTTCCAAATAGTAGCGAACGGTTTGCAGCAAATACTGTTGAACTGTCTGATGTAAGTAGTCAAAAGTGCTGTGAATTTTGCTTGCACTATATGCAAACATTCAGATAATCATTTTCTCAAGTTCATCGATGTTTAATGATAAGGTGACATGAAACCCTATACAGTCCAAATTCTTTGTTAATAAAGTTAACCAGCCAGCCTATTTTATGAAACCAAATATTGCATTTCGATTATACATGAACCCCTAAACAGTCCAAATTCTTTGTTAATAAAGTTAACCATCCAGCCTATTTTATGAAACCAAATATTGTATTTCGATTATAGTTGATGAGTATTCTAATAATCTTAACCATAACTGTTACTTTTGAGATTTGGCAATAGTTTTTGACTTGTTATTCATTGCATATAACCCCCCCAAAAAATTGTGAGTATTATCCATATGTTGTACAAACTATTTTCAGTGACAATTAACTAATTGTTTTGGGCATTAACATGGTCTCCAAAACATAACTTTTACCACCAGTTTCTATTGTGATATATCTGTAAAACTTAATAAAATTACAGTATTATTTAAAATATTTGAGACAAATATACTCATATCATTTGTGTCCAATCCAAATATTCACAAAGGTATTGTTGGTAAAAGTTTTTGGTTTGACTACATGCAATCAAGGGCGAGGCTTATTTTTGACTGGAGGGAATAATTGGATAAAAATATGGCCATTATGTGAGGAGCTTACATGGTATCTTGGAGCCTCTGAAACATAACTAGAAGTGCCTTCAAGAAAGCGTGAAGTGATGATGGAAACTTTATACGGGAAACATTAAGTTCAATTATTTCTAATTTGACTGCAAGTCTTGTTTTGAGTTTTATCATTTGCTAATTCTGGGTGGTTTGGTAGGATGCTTTTATTCTGAATGTTTGGCCTGATTCAATAATTTTATTTTCGTGAAGGGGACTAGAAAGACACTTGTACTGCGAGAGATTCCTGAAGGTGATGTCAGATCGTTACTGACTAATAAGGAATCACTGGCACCCTGTGATGTAGCCATATTTATTTATGATAGGTATGCATTCTGCTGAATTATTATCTTGTTTATTCAAGTTCATTTGCAGTAATTGGGTGTTCTCCCTATTTGTGGTAGCAGTTTAATTTGTTGATAAACCTGGCATAAGTTAATTTTATGTGTTGTCTCAATTGTATCAACTATTTGGTATCGTGGTAAGATGACTTGATGGTGAGTATTGTGGTGATGAGTGGTAATATTTACTATCCTGGTTTTAGGGAGTATTGTGGTGACTGGTGACCAAGGTTTTGTAGCTGGTTATTGTGCGCTATTATCTGCCTGGTGGCCTATGACCCCATCTTGGCAAGGAAATGAAGGTTCCTGACAATTTGATGTTATCTGTAAAATCTCAGTACAATTACTTCAGTTATGCATTAATCTGATTTCGCTTAAAACTAACCAGAATAACCTACTACCCATATCAAGTCTTATCATTGAAAATTTGTTCTTGCTCAGTCAAAATGACTGGCTTTGACCCTTAATGCTTGCAATTGATTTGACTATTCATCGCTGGTTAGGTGAGCCCTACTGCTGAGAGTTGACGATTCATGATTGGACTGTTTCAATACAGCAATTCTTGTGAAGTACTCTTAAAAGTTCGGCACATAAATCTTCTTTATCCTGCATTCCTGCTATATCTTGTTCCGTGGCCTATCATTCAATTCTACATAAATTTCTGTACCCTGCGTATGACTAAATGTGATGCCTGTTAAAATGGCAGTTGTGATGAATTTTCTTGGCAAAGAGCAAAAGATTTTCTTGTGCAAGTGGCTACACATGGAGAAAACACCGGCTATGAAGTTCCTTGTCTGATAGTTGCTGCTAAGGATGATCTTGACCAATCTCCAGTGGCTCTACAGGAATCAACCAGAGTAAGCTTGGAATACATTAAACATGTGTTATCATTTTGTTATATTTTCTGTTTCTATCTCTGGAAGTTGTTTGCCATTTTATTATTATTATTATTATTATTGTTGTTGTTGTTGTTGCTGTTGCTGTTACTGTTGTTGGCCGAATGAACTAGAATCAGATATTTCAATCGGGTTGCTTTTGTATTGGCACCTTTAGTTTTTCTTTTAAATATGTACAGATTGATATTAGTGACCGCAGTATTACTTCCTGATATTCTTCCAGGAGTTTTTGCTTAAAGAATAACCAAATTGACACAAAGAAACATGAACTCTACCCTATTTAGATCCACAGGTGCACCTCTGTGCTACTCTCATATTTATGGAGCGAAATATGTTTTGTGTTTGCCGCCTTGGGGCGTAACTCTGATAACAGTGGTGTCGTTTCAAGCCATGACTCTTGTATATATATCTACTGATGTGTCAACGTGGTCCTGATATTGGATGGTTGGATCATTTTTTAAAATAAGAGCTGGGGTAATTTATTATGCAATTCACAAACATTTCTTTAAATTGTGCTGTGGCCTCCCTGGAATTATGTCTTATGTCATTTTATGACAATATTATCTTGTAAACATTTAAATATTCAAATTGTCTCTTTCTGCTGCAGCTGATATACTGAATGGATTGAAAATGTTCATAATCTTTATCAGTAATATTTGTCATTATTGCCTAAATTTCTTTAAATTATGTCTGTGCAAGTGGTTCCTCCGCTGCGCTCTTGCCCACAGTTCGCTTAATACCAGTGGAAGTCATATGTCGGATTTCTTTTAGTTGCTTCGATTTGTTAGCTCTTGAGAGATATTGTTGTTGAATGGAAGTTAAACTTATGAGTTGTCATAAAAAAAGTAACCATAAATAAAATTATCTACTTTCAGGTGAGCCAAGACATGGGAATTGAAACACCAATTCCTATTAGCGTGAAGTTGAAAGACTTGAACAACATTTTCTGCAGAATAGTTCATGCAGCACAGCAGCCCCATTTGAGCATTCCAGAGACTGAAGCTGGGAAAACACGCAGGCAATACCGTCAACTTCTGAACCGTTCCCTTATGGTTGTCTCAGGTAGGTCAGTTCCACAATCTTGTCTTGTGTCTTCTCTTATTAATCCATAGTTAAATTCACATCGTGCCAAATATAGAATAGTAAGAGGACAGGTTTAGTAAAACACAATCTAACTGCTCAGTAAAACTGCTAAGGAGCTGATAACAATATGAAAAAATTGGTGGATGGGGAGGTGGGGTGCTCATGCGCTGCTAGGGTTCAGTGATGAACTGACATGATGGGCAGCATTGAGCAAAATACTGCTTATCCGTGACTATGTATGAGCAGTTGTTACTTGATTATGATTTTATATATAATTGTTGGAATTATACATTAGCGGGAAGTCCCTTTAGTTCTAACTTTGCTAACACTACCCTAATAATTTGCAGTTGGAGCTGCCGTTGCAGTTGTGGGAATAGCTGCTTACAGGGTTTATGCGGCTAGAAAGAACACATCCTCTTGAAGCTCACCCGGACAATGATGAAATAAAGCGCTTCCCACAGCTCCACAATCCATCAACCGGGATCATCTATTCTTCGCTGTTTACCGCCTGCTGAGCTTCATAACGTGAACTCCTGCCTTGCGAGGCCGTTTATGTACAGTTGCGTCATCAGCCATAACTTGCGCTGCATGTTGGGAGTTTCGGATGGTATAATGTACGAGTCATCCGGCTCTGTAACGCCTCTGTTAGATGCTTTAGCTGATACACAGTTATGACTTAATTAGATCAGCCAAAAGTACTGCTGCTGCCCTAAAGTTTTGCTCACTTCGTAATGCACTGTTGCTAGTTTTTGACTGAATTTCTGTTTCATTACTAAACCTCTATGAATGCTTGAACATGTACTCTGGTGATGAGTCAGTATGGTTCTTCTGGCTCCGAAGGGTACTGTGCGATATTTTCGTTTGATTTCGGAGTTATTTATCTGGATTGGAAGTTCTATTCGATTTTTACTCAAGTATTGACAAATTTACTTCTGGGTTTTGTTTATTACAACTTGTTTGTAATAAAAGTTTATGAATCATAAAGCAAAGTAGTTAATATTAGGCAATAGCAAATCTGTATCAACCTCGGAAAAATAAATCAAATACTACCCCTACTATACTTGGAAGAAACGCCGCTCCCAGGATCGTTTGAGCCGAGGCTCGAGCCGGCCGGTTCGGCTTAATTTTTTTTTTTTTTGCGTTTTGGTCTTTATACAAATTACGAATAGGCCTTTCGTGATTTTTTGTGAGGGGAAGATATTTTTTTTCTAAATCTCGTTTGGGTCCCTCGTGCACCATTTTACGGAAAAAAGCTCCTGTTAAATTCAAATCGTGATCAAGCTCTTTTCTAATTTTTCAGGATAGCGGACAGGTCCAAAAATGTAACAAGCAGGTCCTTACGCCTTACGTCTAGGTTCTTTCTCCGTTTTTCCCGGGAAAAAATGTTTTCGTCACCAGAAATATGTGTGCAACTTTATCTCTAGACTTTTTTCCCAGCTCGATTTCCCATCTCGATCTCTGATATTTTTTAAAACATGTATTATTGCTCGGTGAACGCGTAGAATGTTAAACTCGATAAAAGAAGGTTGTCATCTCTAATAATTTTTCACCATTTTCCCTCTAAACTTTTTCCCTACCACGGTTTTCCAGCTCGGTTTCCAATATTTCCCAAATAATTCGTCGAAAGAGATATTTCTACAACTCTAACTCTCTATTTTTTCTCTCTATTTTTTCCCCGTTTCGCTCATTATTTCAACGATTTAAAAAATAAAACGCCGTCGAAAAAAAAAAATTTCTACAAAAAAACGATCTATGATATTTTTTAAAACATGTATTATTACTTGGTGAACGCGTAGAGTGTTAGACTCGACAAAAGAAGGTTGTCATCTCTAATAATTTTTCACCCTTTTCCCTCTAGATTTTTTCCCCACCGCGGTTTTCCAGCTCGGTCTCCAATATTTTCCAAATAATTTGTCGAAAGAGATATTTCTACAACTCTATCTCTCTATTTTTCCCCCATTTCGCTCATTATTTTGACGATTTAAAGAATAAAACGCTGCCGAAAAAAAAAAATTCTCTGAAAAAAGATACATGTGACATGTCACGCATGAAAAATTTTGTGTTCTTTTTGGTAGTTTCGCTCATCATTTCGACGATTCAAAAATAAACGCCTCGAAAAAAGAAATTTTTCTACAAAAAACAGCGTCTTGGCGTGTTACAATCATAAAAATTTTTGTGTTCTTTCAGCCGTTTACCATCATTTCGACGATTTAAAAATAAAACGCCTCGAAAGAAAATTTTTCATTTAAAACGACGCTTGTGGCGTGTTACGTCATAAAAAATTTCTAGTTGAATATTATATATAATGTGGACGTTAATATCAGGTTTATACTTGAATGTTCAATTTGATTTATTTTTAGGTTATGCATATTTTGTCTCTACCTGTATTAACTACTTTGTTTTAAGATTTATAAACCTTTTAAAAGAGGTACTGAAGCATCTCACTCACCGTTTGATAGCATGCTTACACTCATTTCTAAAACCATCATTAATACTAGCAAAGTGTGTGTACAGTGCAACGGAATTCTAAACTTTATGTTTAACTACATTTTTTCATGTACATAATAAGTGAACAATATCCAAAGAAATGTTTCAAATGGAAATAAAGGAAAAAATAATTTGGTGTGTAGTGCCTTTACAACAATAGTTTTCTTCTTGTCAAACCACATGATTTAACTACATATATTTTTATAAAGAGGCATAAATGGAGAAGAGGGTGATATATAAATACAAGACGCAATCCTGCATGTCAATCTACACGCTTTTAAATCATATTCTTAAATTCTAGGCCCCCGCAGAACATAAAAGTTTTCCATGGTTGCCATTGAAATGCTAAATATTTTTTAATATTTTTCTATTATCTTTTAACATGTTCAATATTCATTTGTTAGCAGACATGTACATGCATCAATTTGTCCAGTGATAATATGAGTCATGATATAGCTTGTCTATTTTCTTTAAAAGATGTGATAACTGAAAAAAACACCAAAACTGAGGCACTACTGAGATGAAGGTGGTGGGGGGTGAGCTTACGGCCTGACCAAGGATTCAAATTTCGTTTTGAACAAAATTTCGCCCACGGCCGAAATTCGAAATTTCGGCAAAATTTCATCATTTCGGACAAAATCTGTTCAAAATTCAAAAATAAAAATTCAAATCCGGTTTTTTGCTACCGAAATTTCGGCCAAAAATCTGAAATTTAATTTGAAATTTAAATTTCGGTAAATTGCAATCGATCAAAACATGGTTCAAATGATGTCGAAATTTTTTGATTTTTTTAAGGTTCCTGACACATTATAGATATTCTCAAAAACTTTTAGGTGATTATTAGGTCTGTGGAATTTTTAAAAATTCAAACATTGGTACTATCCAGATGAAACATTGACCGGCAAGTTTGACAAATGTTAGAAAATTTTGAAATTTTTTGTGCATGATGCTGATGAATCACTAATGCTTTCATAAAATTTTTGGATGGTGATAAATATTCAAGAATTTTTAAAAATTCAGACAGTGCTACTATCCTGATAAAAGCCTTATCGGCAAATTTCTACGGAATGAAAAATAGTTCAAACCACGTCGGAAAATTTTGGAAATTTTTGTGGAAGTTCCTGATATATCACTAATGTTTGTATAAAAGTTTCAAATGATTATCATGCTTAAATATGTTCCAAAAATTTTGACAGTGCTACATCCTGATAAAAGCCTAATAATCAATACATAGATTTGCTTTAGCGATAAAATAAGGTTTAAAATTTATGAAAATTTTAAATAAGAGTTATAAGAAAGTGTTTAAGATCTCATAAAAATTTTGAATCATGATCACACTCCAGTGAATTCATAAAATTCTTACAAGGTACAGTAGCATTTATGTTCTTTCTCTTTTGGTTTTTGCAATATAATATAACAAATGAAGTTAAATGGTTTTATAGATTTTATTGACCAAAAAATTTAATTTTTTTGAAAATTTTATATAATGGTACTGAGGGAATTATTAATCTGTCATAAAAATTTCAGATCATGATCACACTCGAGAAAATTTTAAAAAATCTAACAAGTTTCTTGTCGATTATGTCCATTCTATTTTTTATTTTTTAAAGATAACAAATTAAGTTCAATTATTTTTAAATTTTTTTGTATGATCCTACACTACTAAATATGTTACCATAAATTTTTTAGATCATTATCAAGCGTTTAAAATTGTATAAAAATCTGACAGTGTTTCTTCCCAAATTTTAAAATGTCTCAAAAATTTAGTTTTTCAACAAATTTTCATGTAAGATGACTTTATTAAGGGTTATTGGACTAATTCTGGTCAAATCCGGCCCTAAAACATCAAAATCCGGTTTCAGATCCCGAAATTTCGCCTGGTTTCCCCGAAATTTCTGAAATTACTGTAGCAAAATCTTTTTTTCCTTCAAAATTTTAAATTCGGCCGATACTTCAAATTTCGCCCTGTTCCGAAATCTGAAATTTCGCCGAAAATTTTAACCCAGTGTTTTGCCAATAAATTTTATGTTTTGTCACAACAAATTTTGACATCTGTTCGTGACAAAAAAAATCACATACAATAGATGATAAGTTTCGACGTAAGTTACGTGTTGTCCTGAACAAATTCAAGAAATTCTAAATCCAGTAAATACTAAACAATTGCATATATCATTTCTGAAAATATTAAAATGAGCTTCTCTGAAAACATTTCATGTCAGCAAAAATAGTGGATCACAACAGAGATGGTGTGGTTGTACCAGAGAATAGAAAATTAGCATTGATTGAAGTTAATGCAGGATCATTTGTATATGCGTGTGTGTATATAATACTTTGTTTATCGATCATGCACTGAAACTTACATGACAACATGTGAGATTCAAATTCATATCCTTCATCTTGAGTACATAAACGGGGAAAAAAACCACTAAAGCACGAACAGATGAGAAAATAGAAAATTATGGAAATAAGGGTAATCTCAAGCTTGAATATTGTAAGTTGGATGGAAGAAAGGAATTGTGGAATGGCTCAAGCACAATCGGTGCTGGCCGGATTGCATTGATATAACCAGATACATATTCTGGAAGGTACAAAATACATGGAAAGGAATAGAATCAGTTACTATATAGAGACTATCCAAATATACACATGCTATATTTGACCCCCATGATGTCGACATCGGGCACCAAAACGCATGACCGGATGGAAATCCTAAAAGAGCTGAATTGGTAGACCCTTGGTCATAATGTCGGCGAACTGATGCGATGAAGGCACATGAAGGATGCAAATATGGCCGAGGGCAACCTTATCTCGAACGAAGTGGATATCAATCTTAATATGCTTCGTTCGTTTGTGCTGCACAGGATTGGCGGAGAGGTAGACCGCACTGACATTGTCATAGAAAACAACGGTGGCGGCTCAGAGGAGCATGAAGCTTATTCAAGACTTGGCGGCCAGCAAAGATTCGGCAACAAAGATGCACAATCAAGACGATACTCGGCCTCAGCGCTAGAGCGAGAGACCGTAGCTTGGCGTTTGGAGGACCAAGACACCAAATTGTCGCCGAGAAAGACGCAGTACCCAGAGGTGGAACGCCGAGTGTCGGGACAGTTGGCCCAGTCGGCATCTGTGTATGCCGTAAGTGTCATCGAAGAAGAGGCCTGAAGGACAAGACCATGGTCCAAGGATCCCTTGATGTACCGCAAGATGCGCTTGATGAGGGCCATGTGAGAATCTCGTGGAGCGTGCATATGAAGACATACTTGCTGTACTGCATAGGTGAGATCTGGTCTTGTGAGAGTGAGGTACTGGAGGGCCCCAGCGAGACTGCGATACTCGGTCGGGTCGCGAAGGAGGTCGCCATCAGAAGTGGAGAGCTTGGACTTGGTGTCGGCAGAGTGGCGGCAGTGACATTCCACCATGCCAAAGACGTTGGAGCAAATCAACAAAGATATTGTGGCCGAGAGATGTAGACCGGCAGAGGTGCGCTTGATGGAGATCCCAAGGAAGAAATGGAGCTCGCCAAGATCGGTCATGGCGAACTCGTCGTGAAGACGAGCCATGAGGCGATGAAGAAGAGCCGGTGTTGAAGCCGTCAGAATTATGTCGTCGACGTAGAGCAGGAGATAGGCTATCTCCAAGCCATTGTGGTAGAAAAATAGAGAAGTGTCGGAAGTCGATGACGTGAAGCCGAGGGAGCGGGCGTGGGCGGCAAAACGCTGGTACCAAGCTTGAGGGGCCTGCTTGAGGCCGTAGAGGGACTTGTGAAGATGGCAGACATAGTCCGGATGAGTGGAGTCGATGAAGCCAGACGGTTGTTGACAGTAAACCGTCTTGTCAAGGGTACCATGTAAAAAAGCGTTCTTGACATCGAGTTGATGGATGGGCCATGACTTGGAGACGGCGAGACTGAGAACGACGCGAATGGTGGCCGGCTTCACAACTGGACTGAAAGTTTCATCGTAGTCGATGCCGGGTTGTTGGGAGTACCCGTGAACTACCCACCGAGCTTTGTAACGGGCAAGGGAGCCATCGGCATGAAACTTGTGCTTGAAGACCCATTTGCCGGTGACGACATTAGCATGAGGGGGACGAGGCACAAGTGTCCATGTTTTGTTATGGACAAGCGCCTCATACTCATCACGCATTGCTTGACTCTAGTGAGGATCCTGCAAGGCGGAGCGGTAAGTTTTCGGCAGAGGTGCCGAACCAGTGTGATCAACCAGCAAGTTGAGACGGGGTGCTGGTTTGACGACCACCCCGGCTTTAGCACGCGTCACCATGTGATGAGGACCCGTCTGTTGGGCGAGGAACTGCGTCGGTCTGTGCAGAGTCCTCATGAGCGTGGCGCTCAACCGGATCAGTTGCCGGGCGGCCGCCGATTCGCGGCGAACATTTGGTCGAGATAGCTCTGATGAACTGGGTGCTCTGCGAAAGAGCGCGGCGAGATAGACCGAGGCTGCGGCGGCGAGATGGGCCGCCCTCAGGCGCGACGAAAGCCGCGGCGGGAAGGAGGTGGGCCGCGCCTGTGATCAGACGCGGCGGTGAGACGGGCAGCGTCGGGAGGGAGGCAGCGCCGGACACCGGCCGCCCAGTCGCAAGTCGGGAGAGAGATCGAGGCGGGCGAGTGTTGGCGCGCATTATGTAGAGGCTGATGCAGAACACCAGTGTCCAGAGAGGGCTTGTCCAACAGAAAGTCAAGGTCAGGTGATTCCGATGTGCCTGCACTGGAGGAAAAGGGGAAAATGGATTCGTCGAAGAAAACATGACGTGAGGTAATGACCCGATTAGTGGAAAGATCAAGGCAATGGTAGCCTTTTTGAGAGATAGGATAGCCGAGAAAAACACAAGCAGTAGAGCGAGGTGCAAGTTTGTGGGGAGCCGTAGTGGATAAATTAGGATAACATAAACAACCAAAAACACGAAGGTGGTCTAAGGAGGGAGGATTACGGTAGAGCATCGCAAAAGGAGTGTGAAAGTTGATGGGCTGAGATGGACGCCGGTTAAGGAGGTAGGTGGCGGTGGAGAGTGCCTCGGCCCAGTCGGAACCGGGCATGTGAGCCTGTAAAAGGAGACAGCGAACAACATCGTTAGTGGTACGAATGCACCGTTCACTTACTGATTACATTGGGAGGTGTAGGGGCAGCTAGTGCGCAGGAGAATCCCATGGCTGCGAAGAAAAGCAAGAACCATAGAATTGAAGAATTCACGGCCGTTGTCAGTTTGGAAGCAAAGAAGAGGTAATTGGAATTGAGTGTGAACGTAAGGAACGAAGTACTGCAAGGTTGGTAAAACATCAGATTTATGGCGAAGAGGAAAAGTCCAAGTATAGTGAGTGAAGTCATCAATGATAATGAGATAATAACGAAAGCCAGAGACACTCAAAACTGGAGATGTCCATATATCGCAATGTAACAACTAAAAAGGAGCAGTAGTTCGAGTACTAGAACGTGAAAAAGGCAATTTAACATGTTTGCCCAAGTTACAGGCATGACAAACGTCTGAGCTAGAATGATTAAAGGAAACAATAGATGCTTGCTGGAGACGGGAAAGGGTGTCGCGACTGGGGTGTCCAAGGCGCCGATGCCAAAGGACGGCGGAGGGAGTAGCTGCGACAAATGCCGGGTGATGAGTAGCGTGGGTGACGGAGGCAGGAATGGTGTAGAGGTCCCCCGGGCTATTGCACTGAAGAATCACGGTCCCCGAACGCCGATCCTTAACGGAAAACCCATCAGAATCAAAGTCAAGCGAGCAATTATTGTCACGAGTAAAATGACGGACTGAAATAAGATTTTTAATAAGAGAGGGAACAATAAGAACATTATTAAGGGTAAATGAAGAAAGGGAGGTATGACCATAGCGAGACACTGGGATGACGGAACCGTTTCCGACAGTTACGATAGTGGGAGAGGGCAAAGAATGGGAGGAATGAAGGATACCATCTGAGGAAGCCATATGAGAGGAAGCACCGGAATCCATGACCCAACTGCCATTGTTCGAACCCTGCATGGACATATTACTAAGGGCAGAGATTAGGGAGCTTTGATCCCAGGCGTGTGGAGTATTCTGGCCCAGTGAATCAGCAGCAGCAACATGGGCAAAGTTTGGGCTTGGCCCAAGAAGCCCAGGCCCACCGTAGGGGCGCTTGAGCGGCGATCCATGGTGGTGCCCATGGCGCTAGTAGTTGGCCTACCACCCAGCGAGCGCGCGCGCAGCAGGGGAAGCACCATCGAGGGCTGCGGGGAGCGACGACACGGATCGAAGCACCGCCAACGCCGCTGCCCCCCCATGCGCGCCGCCCCCAGATCTATCACCGTCGCCTCCCTTGTTGTTGCCGCCGCCGCTGTTCTTGTTCTTCTGGCGGTTGCGATTATTGCCGGAGCCGCCGCCAGAGGAGGCACCGAGTTAGCGGGGGCCGAGCTGTCGGTGCGGTACTAAGCGCCGATCAGAGCCGCCGGCCGGGGTTGAGGTCGGTGGGGAGGCTCATCTCTGCCAACAGAAGGGAGGACCGAGCTCGAGCAAAGGTGGGGAAGGGAACCTGCATGGGGAGAATGGCAGCCTGGGTGGCGAAGCGGGGACTAAGGCCACGAATCATGTTGAGGACGAGCGTGCGGTCGGAGATGGGCTCCCCGAGGTCGCGGAGGCTGTCGGCTAGCGTCTTGAGATGGCGGCGATAGTCGTATGTCGACATGTCGCCACTGGCAGTGCGGAACTTCGGTCTCGAGGTAGATGACGTGAGTCTCCCGGTTGTCGCAGAAGAGGGATTCGGCGGCGTCCCACAAAGCATGAGCCGTTTGATCGGGCTCCATGATGATGTCGAGGACGTCGCTGGCGATGGAAGCGAGAAGAAAGCGGTGAAGCGGCGAAGTCGTCTTGCGCCAGCCGCTCGTCGATGGCGGCCATGGCGTAAGGCCGGCGGCAAGTGAGATGTGACCAAGCAGACCAAACTTTCCGAGGAAGGCGGCGAAGAAGGTACACCATTTGGTGTAGTTCGGGTTCTTGAGATCGAGAGTGATAGGAACGTGCGTCCGGACGCTGGCGACACTCAAAGCCGTCGCGATCGGAGCAGGAGCAGGAGGGGCGGCTGGAGCAAGAGCCCTCGTGGTGACGACAATAATTGGTGCTGGCGGCAGCACAGGCGAACCAGTCGCTGCTGGTAGCATATTTGTCACCGGCGGGATTCATCGAGCAGGAGGAGGATTAGCAGCGGAAGACTAAGGATCAGAGAATGCTCTGATACCATGTAAGTTGGATGGAAGAAAGGAATTGTGGAATGGCTCAAGCACAATCGGTGCTGGCCGGATTGCATTGATATAACCAGATACATATTCTGGAAGGTACAAAGTACATGGAAAGGAATAGAATCAGTTACTATACAGAGACTATCCAAATATACACATGCTATATTTGACAAATATGTTTTTTTTCCGTCTCTATTTACGTAGTTAGTTGATTAGTTTTGTCCCTGCCTGGTTAGCTAGCCCATCCAGAGAGCATGCATCGATACTGCTGTGTGAAGCTGATAGTTTGTTCTATAATCGTTGCATGTTCATCTAAAATATAAAATATAAGCTATATATTTGTATTTTCTAAACTTTAAATAGACATTTTTCACAATCCACGACTCACGCTAAAGTGGGAGTTGGAGTAGAAAAAGTGTATGTGAAGAGAAGGTTGAGAAACTTTTTGTAAATAAAAGTTGTGTAGATCATATCAACTTCATATATAATTATTACATGCAAACTAGTACAGTTATTTCCCTTCATTATAATCAAATCCATATATTGATATTAGTTGCAAGAAAATGACATGAGTATATTCAACACCAAAACTACCTTTAAGATGGCGCAGAATTTCATATCTTTTGCAACGTTAATGGCTAAAGCTGTATATTGGAGGTTGTGCCAAATAAAGATGGTTTTTGATAGAGGAAGCATCACTTTCATGCTTTTCTAACCATTTAATTGTGCATAATTGATACAAGGAAGTATGCTGAGTATAGACGGTGGGGGCAAACGAGGGGGAATGGGTGGAGTAGCGTGAGGTACTTATGGCCTGTTTGGCATTGTTGGGAAATGGGAATGGGCAAGGGAATTAGCGAGACTTCAATTTCGGGAGGGAGGCAGGAATTGAATTTCCTCGTTTTAAGTGTAAACTCCATTCCTTCTCCAATTCCACCAACCAATCAAAGGATTTTATAACCCATCTCTCTCAATTCCCATTCCCTTCCATCAATTCCCTCCAACCAAACAGGCCATTAGGGATAGTGTAGGGGACGTTGCCGGCTTGGACGAGGATGCCAGCCTGGGCGGAGATGGCGGTGACCTAGTCGGGTCGGTGTGGCTGAGGCATTGATGGCAATGCCAGTGGCCATGTCGAGGTACTCGCAGCTATCGGTGTTGAAGAGTTTCCAGGTACGGCTGGCAATGAGGACCACGTGGGAGAGCTTATAGGTGCGGACGAGGTCCAAGAACTCCCATCGCTCCTCGGTGTCACCACCAGTCTCCGGATCAACCGCCCCTCAGTATCGTTGCTGTTCTTCTCTTGCTGCCACCGTTACCCTCCAGATCCACCACCTTGTCGTCGTCGCCGCCACCCTCGAGATCCACCGTCTTGTCGCCGTTGCCACTCTCTAAATTCACCGCTCTGCTATCTCCATGGCTGGTCGCCGATCCGCTCAACATCGCTTGTTTGCCATTGCCTCCCATAGTCACCATCACCATGGCCGCTCGCCATTTCCTTTGTCACTGCTGGCCTCTAGATCCGTTGCTCGGTGTTACCGCAGTGGGCCACAGACTAAGGAACACGATTGTCGGCGTACTTTACACCAGGGTACCCTCTTCGCCGCACAAAAGCATGCGTGGCCACGAGCGATCTAGCGGCGGGTGGGTGCTTACACCGTCTGAGGACGTCGGTCCACGTGGCGCGCGGCGGCGGTGGGCGGCCGCCTACGCTTCGCCGGCGTCGCCCACGTGGCGGCTTTGGCGGCATCGAACAGCACGCATACATCCGCAGTGCGGTCCACGTGGCGAAGGCGGCAGTGGCGGCCCGCCACTTTCGCCCGGCGCCCGTCACGTGGCGGCCTAGCGAGCGATCGGCGAGCACGCCACATCACCGTGTGCGGTCCACGTGGCGGCGGCAGCAGTGGCGGCCACGCCACTTTCGCCGGCGCCCGATCCATGTGGCGGGTGGCGAAACGCCTTTGTTCATCCGCCGCCATGCAAAAAGGTGGGGTGCGGTAACCGTCTCAAGTCTCCTTCCCGACGTCTGCCGTGTCGAGGACGAAGCTCTTCATACCGAACATCGATTCAAGGAATTACGCAACAAGCCCGTTCCTCGGCGCCTCACACCTACCCATGGCGGAGGGTCACATTCCGGAAGAACGGTGAAGGCATTGTTGGCATTGATTAGGGTGAAGGCAGGACGGCGCATAAAGGCGTAGTAAATGCATGTAAGATAAGCATGATGACATCCCTCCTCTATCTGACCCGTGTAAGCCCGTGCATATAAGGGCACTTGAGAGCATACGAGAGGGGGATCGAGAAAAAGAGAGGGAGAAGAAAAAAGAGGCTCAACAGAAGAGTGGTCATCGACAAGCTCTGTAACCAAGCCCAAAATACTCAATCAAAATCGGCGGGACGTAAACATTACCCTTCTTGGAGGGGCTGAACACAGGTAAAATCGGTGTGTGTTCATCGAATTGAAGGGCACTAGGATTCGTTAGTGCGAGAAGTCTTGAGGTTTCCCTTTGCTAGGGTTAGCCAATTACCAAAGCCACCCCCTATCGAACTAAACCCGACACAGCAGGCTCGGACTGTCAGTGGAATCTGCCAAGCGAGAGCGCGCCGGAGTAGGGAAGGTAGTTGGTTGTTCCGATCATCTCTCCGGTGAATTTTGGTGTCTTTTGTCGGTTCCGTGCATCTGGAGATGGAGGGTTCGCAGCATCAGGAAGGAGAGGTGTCAGGCCATGTTCATAGTGTGTCCCGGGAATCTAGTCGATCGCAAGACCGTCTCCTCCACCCGCAGGTCTTGGCGATGCTCTGTGGTGGCGGTGGGGCATCTGTGGCGGCGGTGGCTCGTCTCCTCTGGACCACCCTCACGGTGGAACTTGAGAGACTCCCGAGCCACTCCGTGGTCTGCGGGATCTTCTTGCCTTGTTAGTGCGCCCAACCGGGTAGGCCCCCGGCAGAAAGCATCGGTGGTACTCGCCACCCGAGTATGCCGGGGGCTCGAAGGGCTCTAGCCGCCTGGTGGCGGCGTCTGGCCCGATGGGCGGGGCGAGGAAGAGGTCGAGAATACAGCGGTCCCTGCCCGAAAGAACCGTGAGGACCTAAGAAGTCATCTTAACGGCTTGCCGGCAGTGGCGACCTTCATGGCCGTGTGCCCACGCCGGCTTCGCCAGAGCGGCGCGGCAAGCGGGCGGCCTCCGAAGATGGAAGTTCCTCCGACTCAGCGGAGAGTCCTATCTCTCGCTCTCCGGGCCGAGCTCCCGGTGGGCGGCCGGGTTTTGTTTATGGCGTTGGATATCAGGCGTTCTCCCGGCGGTTACGACGTGTGGAGTGTCCTGAAAAGTTTCGCCCGGCATCTATAGAAAGTTATGACGGCACTACCAATCCTGAGGAGTTCTTGCAAATTTATACAACGGTGGTGCGAGCGGCCGGTGGGTCCAGAAAAGTCATGGCCAATTATTTCGAAGACCTTGAGCTCTGCCGTTCTTGGTTGTTGAACCTCCGCGGTCGGTGCACTCATGGGAGGCTGTCAGGCGGCCTCTTTGTGCGCCAATTTCGGGGCTCCTTGGCAAGGCGGGCGTGGAGGATGATTTGCATGCCCTGGAACAACATAAGGGGGAGTCGTTGCGTGATTTTATCCGGCGGTTCTGCCATTGTCGTAACACGATCCCCCACATCTCGGAGCAATCGGTCGTCATCGCCAAGAGGCGTTAGCGACCATAAAATGAAGGAGAAGATGGCCACCCGCACTCTCGGCACCACCTCGAGTTGTTTTCCTCGCGCATAAGTCTTGGCTGGGCGAGGCGAGGGCCAGATCCGCCCTGTGGTGGCAGTAAAGATGAAGCCGGGACCTCAAAGGGTTCAGGCCGTCAACAAAGAAAGCGCGAGCGCGAGGCGGAGAGACCGCGAGTCTTGGCGTCAGCGCGATCGCGATGACTCTAGGTCGCCGGGCGCGACCGCCGTGATCGCAGTGCAACCGCCGTGATTGGCGCAATGATCGCCGGACCGGCGCGATGATCGCCGGGGACGGCGATAACCGCCCATGATCGTAAGGAACGATCGCCCGTGAGCGGAGGAGAGGACCTTGGTGCCCAATTCATCGAGCCGACACCCATGACTGGACAATTGTCGGTCGTGGGCCGGATGGTGGAGCGTCGGATCAAGGCGTCGCCCTTTGCGGCGATGGCGTCATTCTTGTGATGGTGATCGTGGTGAAGACCCCGCGTACCGCTTCCAAAGAAAGCGGATCATACTGGCGTATATCTACGGCGGTTCATCCGCCGCCGCTCTAATACCGCTTGCAAGCGGTTGAAGAGAGGTGTGCGCCACGAGGTCAAGTTCGTGGTCGCGTCGAGATCTTTGAAATGGTCGGAGGAGATGATCATCTTGATCGGGCTAACCACCCCGATTACGCGCCACGGGACATCTCCGTTGTGGTGTCGCCTACGATCCGGAATGTCCATTTGGGAGTCGTGTTGGTGGACGGAGGAGTTCTCTCGGCATCTGTCCTCTACGGCATTCGGCTCTTCAAATCCCGCGGCAGGATCTGCATCCGTCGTTGCCTTTCTTTGGAATAGCCTCAGGGGTTAGTGCAATCCCCGTGGGCCAGGTACGTCTCCCCGTCACTTTTGGAGAAAAAGATAACTATCGCACCGAGTTGGTGGACTTTGAAGTCACTGATTTTGATCTCCCCTACAATGCTTTGCTTGGCCGACCGGCACTGGCCAAGTTCATGGCGGTGACCCATTATGCATATATGGTGGTGAAGATGCCAGGGCCTGCCGGCCCCATAACCATCCGAGTGGATCAGTCTGAAGCTTTGCGCTGTCATAAGTTTGCGCTTGATATGAGTGCTGCCACCTGTCCCGGGCGTGTTGATGCCGCCTGCTCGGGAGCCCCTCAGGTCCGGACCCGCGCCTCGCCTGGCTCTGCCGGTGAGGTTAAGGTGGTCGCCCTGAGTGAGGGCGAGTCCCGCAAGACTGTCAACATTGGCGCCAACCTCAACGCCAAATAGGAAGACGCGCTCGTCACCTTCCTCCGGTGTAATTCGGCGTGTTTGCTCAGCAACCGTCCGATATGACCGGGGTCCCAGGAGGTGATCGAGCACCGTTTAGCAGCGCTCCAAGCGGCGCCGGTTCGACAAAAGATCCGGCGACAAGCTCCGGGCGGCAAGATGCTATTCGGCGGAGGTGGAGAAATTATTGGACGCTTGAGGAATCATCGGGAGGTCACTCATCCCGAGTGGCTTGCCAATCTGTGCTTGTCAAAAGTCCAGCGGGAAGTGGCGAATGTGTGTCGACTTCACCGACCTCAACAAAGCTTGCGAAGGATCCTTATCCTTGCCACGAGTTGATCTCATTGTGGACTCCACGGCGAGGTTGTGAGTCTTCGTGCTTTCGGATCGTACTCTGGGTACCATCAGTTAGCATGGCGATGGGAGATGAAGAAAAAGCGCTTTTGTAACCCTACGGTGTTTATTGTTATATTAGGATGCCTTTTGGTTTAAAGAATCTTTGGATCTACTTACGGCGTGCCATGCACATTACTTTTAGATCCACGAGATGGGGCGTAACCTTGAAGTATATGTTGATGATCGGTTGTGAAAGTCAAAAAGGTGAAGACTTGATTCAAGACTGGAGAAACCTTCGCCAATCTTGGAAGAATTGCTGGTGAATCGAGAGAAGTGCGTGTTTGGCGTTCCCTCGATAAATTATTGGGGTTCTGGTGTCCAGGGGTATTGAAGCCAATCCGACAAGATAGCGACCATTGAGCATATGAAGCCTCGGGCGACTTAAGCGAGTCCGATGTTCGGCCCGTCTGGCCTCCTCGGGCGGTTCATCGACCGATTGGGAGAAAAAGTTTACCCTGTTCAAATGTTGAAGAAAACTAACCATTTTGAGTGGGTGAAGAAGCCGGAGGCCTTTGAAGACTTGAGCGGTACCTCACCTCTCCTCCGGTGTTGGTTTCCCGCACGGGTGAACCATTGCTTTTGTATATTCTTGCTACTCTGAAGTGGTCGTATTTGTCTTCAGTGGTGGAGAGGAAGGTGTCCAAAAGCCAGTCTATTATGTCAGCAAAGTGTTGCATGAAGCTGAAACTCGATACCCACAGGCACAAAAAATGCTGTATGCGGTCCCGGTGGCGTCTAGAAAGCTGCGACATTATTTCCAGGGGCGAGAAGTTACTATGGTCACGGCCTATCCGTTGCGAGAAATCCTGTTCAACCGTGAAGCAGAAGGTCGCATTGCCAAATGGTCAGTGGAACTGGGAGAGTTCAACCTTAAGTTTGTTCCCCGCACTACCATCAAAAGTCAAAAGTGGCGGAGTTAGTTCTTTGAGTGGACTCTGCCACTCTGGCGTAAGAAGCCCGTGTCGCCTTGGACTTTATTTTTGATGGCTCGTTGATTGGAGGTGCAGGGTGGTGTTGTCCTAGTCTCCCCATTGGTGGCGTTCTTGATATGTTGTTGCTCTTGATTTTAAAGCCACTAATAATGTTGCGAGTATGAAGGCTGTTTGGCGAGTTGCGTATTGCCGGCACTTGGTATCCGGCGTCTTCAAGTCAAGGCGACTCCACGCTAGTCATCAATCAGCGAGGAAGGAATTTCAATGCCCCGACCCCACCATGGCGTGCTTGGCGGAGGTCGGGAAAATGGGCGACATTTGAAGGATTGGGATATATTCATATCCCCGTGATAATCACCTTGCGGATGGGCTCTCGTAGCTTGCGTCCTCAAAACTCTTGTCCGGCCGAGTCTTGAAGAAAGACTATCGCGACCGTTCATCGCGATTTCACGATCGGTGGGAATGATGGTGTCGTTGTCATGACCCCAATTCGAGAGGGATGATGGTATGGCGTCGCTGACCTCCGGCTTAGGTGGGGAAGATGGCGGCTGTGACTCTGACCTCCGATCCGAGGAGGGAAGGCTGCGCGTCCGTCTCAGCCCCCAAGTCCGGGAGGGAAGGCGGCGGTGCTGCCGATGCAGCGCCAGGGGAAATGCTTGGCCCAGCAAAGTACCCGGGCGAGCACCGAGTGTTCGCCACACTTGGCCGGGAAGATCAGTGGATGGATCCGATCCTAGCCTTCCTGCGGGACCAAGTGATCCCCGACGATGATGCCTCAGCTGAGAAAATAGCACGTAAGGCCAAGTGCTATACTCTGGTGGGTGGGGACCTATACCGCCGGAGCAGAAACGGAATTCTACTGAAGTGCATCACTCGGGAAGAGGGGAGCGCCCTGCTCTCTGATATCCATGGAGGCGTGTGCGGGAGCCATATGTCCGGTCGAACGCTAGTCGGCAAAGCATTTCGCCAAGGATTTTATTGGCCATCGCCCTCCGGGATACTAGCGGTGGTGAGGACATCTGGCTTGTCGGTTCTTCGCCGAACAAGTCCACCGACCAGCCCAAGCTCTGCAAACCATCCGCTCTCTTGGCGTTTGCGGTGCGAAATTTGGATATCTGGTCGTTCACATGAACCTGAGGGCTTCACCCACCTTTTCGTTGCCATCGACAAGTTCACTAAGTGGGTGAAATTTGAAGCGATGCGATGCCATTACGGCTTCATTTCATTGTCAAATTTATGCATGGGATATTCACCCGCTTTGGAGTCGCCAACCGCATTATCACCGACAATGGAACTCAGTTCACCAGTGCAGCATTTCTGGAGTTTTGTGATGAGGTGGACACCAAAGTATGCTTTGCTTCGGTCGCCCACCCCAAGAGTAACGATCAAGCTGAGCGTGCCAATGCATTGGTGTTGAAGGGCCTCAAGACAAGAGCGTTTGATCGACTCCTGGCGAGCGTATTTGGATTTAAGAACTTCGGTGTCTTTGTGGTCGCCGTACCACGCCCGGTCGAACTCTATAAGTTCAACCTTCATTAGTTATGGTTTTGGTGTTAATGACAAATCTAATATTGCGATTATCCATTTAATGTGATTTTGTTATTAATGACAAATCTTATATTGAGACTAACTTGTTTATTTAGAATATCTTTGATTAGTCTCATCGCATTGAAAAATGGAAAACCCAAGGTATGTTTGCATATTCATTCTAGTATTAGTTGCATACTTTGGAGTCAAGTTAAAGTATGAATGTCCCCATTACATTTACCACAAAATGTGCATTATGTTTCTCAATCCATATATTACATGGATGCACATATTTAGGGGGAGTTTGTAGTTTAACTTGAAAGTCTCTTTGTATTGATCGATTCGTTATTGACACACATAAGGATCAAGACAAAGAAACTAAATTCTTGAGTATATATTTGAATTGCCTAGTTATAAGTATACTCATGATAATATAGGATACACTCTATCTGATCAAATTGAATATGTGCATATTATGTCCAAGTCAATCATACTTATGCACATATACATGTGGGGTTTATTCTATAGTTGATGATTTAGAGAAATGATCATTTCCGTATAACTTACACATAATAGATCATTTCTTTTCATCAACATGAGTATATGAAAACTTGTGTAGTTAATATATACTCATATCAATTTAAATGATAATTTAAATTGAGTTCATTTGTCTTGTTAATCATTAAAGAACATTTCATCATGTGTTGATGGTGTTCCTTGATTAATTAAGGACAAATGAATAGCTCTTAAGTATAATGAAGCATGAGTTGCATTATTATACTTAAGACACAATTAAATCATTTCAATTGATTTAGGTTGTGCTCAATTGATCTAAAGGCATCCATTATGTGTTAATGGAGTGCAAGAGATAATTGAGACAACCATGCATCTTGGACTAACTATTTGTATGAGTTGTGATTGAGTTAGGTCCAAAGATGGATGAGATGATGAGAGCAGGATAAGGGCGGCATCATGAGTTGATGGGCGTCAAGAATGGATCGAAGATAAAGAAGGGTAACGATCTGGGAGTATCAAAGTGATGATCATAAAGACCCCAAAGGATTGCTTGCTTGTGAAAGGTATAATTAGATAGGCTAAGGACTTTGTAGTCTTTGAGTCTAAGGTTTTATCGCCGTGCTATTATGAGGGTCGTTCCTTTGTTTGAGCTTCATCATGTGTTGGTGATCTCATTCGCGTTCACTCAAGCTCAAATCATTTGGATTTGGTTTTGCATAAGGGTTAACCATTTGGCATGTGTTGCGAATGGGTTAAACTTATGCTTGGTTGCATTTGGTTTTCGCATAATACTTTGATTTGCATGTGTTGCAAATAGGATAAGCTAATCGTTGGCTTTTGCGTGAAATTCACTTTTGCATGTGTTGCATTAGTTGAAGCTTCATGCTTTGGTTTATAAAACAATCTTTCTAAAACTTGTGTTTGCTTGGAGCTAAGTTTTGCATGTGTTGCAAAAGGAGAGCTCAAGCTTGGTTTTGGTGTTTATGGTTGTGTATGTGCTAGAGGCTCATGTGTTGTGAGTAGAGAGCACATATAGTTGATTTGGTATTTGTGTGTTTGTATGGAGCTAGAGGCTTGCATGTCTTTGAGTAAAGAGCTCATCGTGTGATTTGGTTTTAGTTGAAGTTTGGTTTTGGTGTTGTAGGAACTAGAGAATTGCATGTGTTGCAATTAGAGAGTTCATGCACTCTGATTTGACATTTATGGAGTTGCTTGGAGCTAGACTTTTGTATGTGTTGCAAAAGTAGTGCTCAAGCATGAAATTAGTTTAATGTGTTTTTGCAAGTTAGTTGTCGAATAAAGCGAGGTTTATGAGTCCGGTTCGAGAGCATGTGAGTGGGGCTTGCAGCGGTGTTGGCAAGTTGACCGGGTCTTGTGTTGACCTTCACATGGCTAGGGAATTAATCTCATAAACTTCGAGTTTGATTTGCTTATCGTTTTGCAAATAGTTCTTGAGTTGGTTGCAAAATGTGTTTTTGCAATTTGGTTGAAATTCTTGAGCATGGGCTAAGTTGGTGCAAATGTGTTTTGCGTGTGTATGATCATGTGTTGATCATCCGTGTGGCTCAAAGAATAAGTTTGGTCTTTGGAGAAATGGATTTGGAGTTCGAATCTGGTTTTTTCTCTCGAGGCTGCTCTGCATGAGGTATGGGTGTAGTACAAAATCTGCGTACTAGGCCTTTGGTTGCGATAGCTTTATTCCAGTGCAAGATGTTTGAGAAGCAGAGGCCGCACTATCACGATGGGGAGCGATAGTACAGAAATGCGGTACTATCTCCCTAGAGGAAAAGAGGTAATGCAAAGGCTGTCTGTATCTGCTAGTTTTGTAGCCGTTACTCTGATAAGGCGGTACTACTGCGCCTCGGAGGCGGTAATCTGCGGGTTTATCTTTTTTAGCCCAATTTGCCCCCAACGGCTAGTTTTGGCATGGAGGTTATAAAAGGAGGCCTTGGGGGTGTTGGGGCGGGTTGTTGGTTGTGTGTGGGAGTCATTTGCATGTGTTGCTCTTCTCCCTTTGCTTTTTGAGCTTAAGAGTGAAGCTAATTGCATGTGTTGCAATTAGTGAGTGGTTTGAGAGCCTCTTGTGCATGTGTTGCACTTGAGGGAGGCCTTGTGCATGTGTTGCACTTGGTGATCACCGGTTGCTCATTCGTTGTGCGGTGAAGTTCAAGTGAAGGAGCGGCTTGTTACTCTTGGAGGTTGCCGACTCCTAGACAGCAGTAAGCGTCGTCTTGGAGGAGCTCTCGAGGTGTGAGAAGCCCGGCAAGTTTGTGAAGGTTCGGGTTGAGCCTCTGGCATAGCGTGAAAAACCACGACTAGTGGAAAGAGGCGGTGCTCGGCGAGAGCCGGTCCAAGTGTGGGCTTGCCTCAAGCGTGGACTAGGGAGGCAAGCAAGTCTCCGAACACCACGGAAAAATATCGGTTGTCTCTTGTCTTATTTATATTCAAGCACTTTACATTATTGAATATTTATCAATTGCTTGAATTAGAATTGCTAGTATTATTTAGTTGATCAATTTAGCAATTCTTGTGTAGAGACATAATTTAGTTAGTGCACTAGTGAGCCTAGTTGATTTAGGCTTTAATTGTCAAAACCTATTTATCGCTTCCGCATATATCTTTGATTAGGTTTTGACTTAGGGGTGTATTAGAGCGATCGATTTTAGTGAGCGATTAATTTTGTAAAATGCCTATTCACCCCCCTCTAGGCGCATCCTCGACCCTACAGCTACTGGCGAGATGCCTTTCTTCTTGGTGTATGGAGCGGAAGCTGTTCTCCCCTCCGAACTGTCGTTTGGCTCTCCAGCGTCTCGGTTTTCAGCGAGGAAGGCCACGAAGACATCCGCAAGAAAGGCGTCAACCTCTGGAAGAAGTTCGTGGCCAAGACGCCCTTCGTGCCGCCCGATGCAGCAAAACCTCGGCGGTACGCCACCCGGTCTCTGAAGAACGCTGCGATGGGCGACACTGGTTTTATGAAGATTGAGACGCATGCCGCTGCATAAGTTGTCTCCCGATGGGAGGGCCCTTCAAGGTGGTCTCGATATCTCGACCGGGCGGTCCGGTTATGCCCGAGACGGACCGAAAATTGGCGAATTCCTACAATGTGGAGTTGTTGCGAAAGTTTTATCCATGAAAACCGTGGTAAGTGCCGGTGATTTGCTTTGATCGACCTCGGGATAGTCTTATCCCCGGTGATCGGCGGTCATTGGTTGTTGATAATGTTATTATCTTGAGGATTTTCGACTTTGTCATTATTCCTCTTTTTATACCCTACGGGGTAGTCTGTTGCATGGATGCTATTGGTTCCTAGGTTTTGGCAATCCCTTGTTGGTTCATAATTATGCCTGGTATTTGTGTCGGGTAAGGACGGGCAACCGGGGAGCGGATTTGGCACAGTGCTTAAATGTGGTTCATACACCTCGGGTTGGCTCTCAGAAGCACCGCAGGTCGTTACCGCAAGCACTGCTGGCCTAATATCCTTCCTGGTAGTTCGCCGCTTCACCGCGACAATGCCATGGGCGTGTCTTGGAGAAAGCGGCTGACAACATGGAAGCCAAACGAGTGGACCAATATTACCCCATGCGCCGACTTATGTTGTCATGATTTATATTGTATGCGCCCCGCATGATATTTATTTATCTTTACAATAATCGTGATATATATGTGAGTAAAACTTAAAGTTTTGGCTCAATTCGAGAAAAAAATTTAATGGCCGCCCAAGTGTTAAATTTGGTCGCCTAACGCTGGGGGCCGGTCGCTCAAGACTCCATTGGTCGCCAAGTGTTAAATTTGGTCGCCAACATGGGAAATGGTCGCCTGAAGACTCATTTGGTCGCCTACGCTTGGGGGCCGGGCTCAAGACTCCACTGTCGCTCAAGGTTCGATTGGTCGCAGCATTAATGGGTCGCCCAACCGCTTGTTGGGCACCACTAATACATAAGCCGATAAGTGTTTTAAGTAACACTCTTGATTGTTCACTTATGTATATGCTAAAATTAATCAAATTATGCATGATTATCACGGATGTCGTAAACCCGACGGCCCTTGGTGATAAAAGGAAAAGTCTTCATGTGAGCGCCTAGTAAAGTTAAGTGACCAGAGTGTAAGTTGGACACGGAGCTCAAACACGGCTCAGACGCCTCGGGTTGGCTCTTAGAAGCACCCCGGTTGTCACTGCTGAGCCTTACCGCCCAAGACCACTCCGGGAACTTATTACTTTCTGCGCCACCTTTGGGTACGATTCTAAGAGATCACAAGGATTTAAGTTCGAAAAGGTTTCAATGCAATGACAACCTGCATAAAATCTTGGCCAACAAAACCATTACGTGCTCAAGCACAAACTATTACACCTCAAAGTCAGTCTTTGTCTAAGTTCTATGTAACTTGCGCGTATTATATTTGCATTTATGGCTAGTCGCATGCACTTTCGTAAATTCTCGGGACGTTGCACGGACTCAAAGCCTAATGGCGCCTCAATTGAATTTTGAGTTGGCCGCCTAGCAATTCCAAAGATGCAATATCAAATAAGCACAAACAAATGAGCATGAAGGTAAGACCGAAAACATCCATTACAACTAAAGTTTGTTGAAGTGTTCATACAGTAGAAAAAGTTGATCGACAAAAGAAATAAAAGCAAAAAGTGGGTGGTGGCCTAGCCCTTCACTCATCATCGATGTCGTGGCGTTTTTCCTCGCCACCGGTGGCGAGATCCATGGGCTATTCCGCGACTTGCAACGCCGGCCAAGCACTTTCATTGTCTTACACGTGTTTCTGCGGGCGGCGTTCCCCACGATGCCGGTCTCCATCGCCGCCATCGGGTCAGAGAAGTCATGGTGGCCAAAGAAGCCCGGACAAAGGTGGCGGTCATCACGCAATCTCTTGCCCTCACAGCGGAGCGTGCGGCGAGGCGGTGGGCAATCCCCGGAGTGCTTCCGCGGCTTTGGTTGGTCGCGAGGCGACAGGCGGCGGTGTCTGGAGGCGCCTCCAAGACCACGCCAAAGGTTCGAGCATCTTTTGATGCTGAAAGCTCCCTTGAGCATGGTGGCGAGATTGCGCTGGCGGTTAGCCTCGTACTCAGAGGCCCTGCAAGGCTCGGCCTCTCCGCCTGGCCGCAGATGGTAGCTGTAGGCATGCAGGGTCTTTCTTGTGCCACCATCAGATCCGACCTCTCCGCCTCCGTGTACGGCTCGCCGATGGCCTCACAATTGCCTCGCCGCTCGGGCTCCATGCCCAGGCGGCTGGCAAGCGACTGAAAGTGAATCAGTGCAAATTACTAAGCTCGTGGAAGAGCTCAATGAATGTACCGCAGAGTGGTGACGGTCTTTGGCGGTGAGTGGCGAGGTGCGCTGATGTCAGGCCGCCCTGCCTGTCCCGATGGTAGTGGCGGCGGCGATCTGGCGAGGTCTCGCCAGCAGCGCAGTGGCGTCTCGCCTTTGAGCATCTTGAGGGCCGCCCTGGCGCCGCCGCCGAAAGCCGGGCCTTGGGGACCTCAAGCCCGCCTTGTCGAGTGGCGGTGTGGGTCTCCCGTGGCGGCGATGGCGCCGTGGAGGATGAGACCGCGCCACGGAAGGAGTTTGAGACGGAGAAGGCACCGAGCGGCGCTGCCTGACATTGCACCGTGGCGATAGTGCGGCTTGGCGCCGAGGTGGAGATATCTTGGCGCCAGGAGGCGGCGCCGGTAGAAGGCGGCCACATTGGGGCGGCGTGCACGCATGTGAGGTCACCGCCACCCTTGGGCCGGTGGCGGCGGAGGTTTCGCTTTCGCATGGCGGTTTTTTCAAGCCCGACACGGCGTGTCGGGACAAGCACCGCTTGCCCATCGCCCGTCGGTGGGGAGGTGCGCCTCGATCGTCAGAGGGATGCTGGCGGCACCACCGGCGAGGCCGATGTAGTCCATTGGTGGCAAAGAACCTAACGATCCTCAGGCGTTCGCAGCTCCAAGTCGCTGAGTGACCGCCGATGAAGGAAAATTTAGGTTTGCCGGGACCGCAAGATAAGCCCGAGAGCCACTCCACGAGGCGTGGCCCATCCAAGTTTCCCGTGGCTGGCCAAAGTTGAAAAAAGACTGCCGGTTGGTAGGGGGCAACACAAAAGAGACATGAATGCAGGAAAAAGTCAAAAAATAGCAGTGAAATCTTACGGCCAGGAAGGTGCAGTGGATGTCATTGTCGCTCAGTGTCTTTGCCATCTCGGGCGAATCTGACGACGAAGGGGGCTAAGTCTTCGGGATACAAAATCCCTAACAACCAGCGCCCCAGTTAACCCGGCATCCCGCAGGTTATTGATGCGGGTCACCATTGCCAGAAGCTCCGCCGTCTCTTTGACGGGCGAGTTCCAGTTCTCGGTGGCCGCCGCTGGCCCGGCGGGCACCCCCAGAGCCTCAACGCCATTGCTTTTGACGTCTGACCATTCGTCAGCGAGCCTTCCGATTTGATCTGGTATGGAAGGGTATGTAACGAGCCGCCATCCCATCCCGAGACGGAAATGGCGCTCCTCAACAGTACATCGTCGGAGGAGGCGCGCAGAGAAAGAAGTAGCGAAAAGTGGAGATTTGTCATTACCCCATGAACATTTCCGAGAGGTGTGCGAAGATGGCGAGAAAAGAATGGCGTTGGGGGTGAGGTGAAGGTGATGGATTTGTAGAAGTGGAGGACGGTGAGAAAAAAGTCGTAAAAAGCAAGACTAAGCCGCCATGATGCCCCACACGAAGATGATGATCTCGCGGCGGGCACCTTTATGGCGAGGGGTCCCGCCGGGAAAAGAGAGGGTCTTCGGCACAATGGTGTGGAGTCTCCCCAGTGTGTAGGAGTCCACCGTGGAAGCGGAAAGGAAAGCGATCCGAGGAAGCCATGGAAGCAAGAAAGGCGAAAAACAAGGAAAGCTTAAAGCAAGAAGATGAAGTGCGCAAAGGGTGCAAAAGCGTGAATCGCTCGTGCGGATGGGCCTATTTGTATTCCTCACTCGCACCGAGCGGTTCACGAAGATACAAGGTCGTCGGTGCCGTTTGGTCCCAAAAAATCGGCGATGCAATGAAGCGCAAGAATCGAGGCGATCGCATCCTCATGAGTGATGGCTCCCATCCAAGAATGCACCCAGGCATTTAATGTAAGATCTTGAAAAGTTCTAATGCGTTGGTGGGTGGGCTACTCTTGTCGATTTTTACACTGTGGTACCTCTTCGCCGCACAAAGCATGCGCGTGGCCCACGTGGCGATCTTTAGCGGGTGGGTGCTTACACCCGCCTATAGGACGCCGGTCCACGCGGCGCGGGGCGGCAGTGGCGGCTACCTGCTGCCTGGCGCCCGATCCACGTGGCGATCAGGCGAGCGGGCGAAGCACGCCCATCCGGTGTGCGGTCCACGGGCGCGGCGGGCGAAAGGTGGGCGCATACGCTCGCCCGGCGCCCGATCACGTGGCGGCTGGCGGCGTCGGCGAAAGCATACATCACCGTGTGCCGGTCCACGTGGCGGCGGCGGCAGGGCGGTTACGCCACTGCGCTGGCGCCCGATCCACGTGGCGGCTTTGGCGATACGGGCGAAAGCACGCTTGCCCACTGTTCGGCTCACGTGGCGCGGCGGCGAAGCGAGTGGGCGGTTACGCCACTGCGCGGCGCCCGATCGCAATGGCGGCTTTGGCGGGTAGTCGCCGGCGAGCACGCCTGCCCCGAGTGTCGGTCCACGTGGCGCGCGAAAGCAGCGGTGGCGGCCACGCCACCGCTTCGGCGCTTCGACCACGGGCGGCTCGCGGGCGAAGCGAAGCACGCCCATCCCACGGTCTTGGTCCACGTGGCGCTTGCAGGCGGCAGCAGTGGCGGCCACGCCTGCCGCTCCGCCCGGCGCCCGATCCCACGTGGCGGGTGGGCGAGCACGCCTTGTTCATCCGCCGCCATGCAAAAAATTGGGGTCGCGGTTGCCGTCTCAAGTCTCCTTCCCCGACATATCAGAAATGTCGAGGGATGAACTGCTGTATACCGAACACGCCGATTCTAAGGAATTTGCAACAAGTCGTTCCTCCGACGCCACACCTACTCGTGGCGGAGGGTCACATTCCGGAAGAACCGGGTGAAGGCATGCGGCGGCATTGATTAGAAATTTGAAGGAACGGACAACAAGATAAAGGCGTAGTAAATGCATGTAAGATAAGATGATGATATCCCTCTCTATCTCGACCGTGTAAGCCCGTGCATATAAGGGCACTTGAGAGCATCTGAGAGGGGGATCGAGAAAAAGAGGAGAAGAAAAAGAGGTTCAACAAGAAGAGCTGGTCATCGCCAAGCTCAGAACCAAGCCCAAAATACTCAATCCAAAATCAGGCAAGGACATAAGGTCATTACCCTTCTTGGAGGGGCTCAACACAGGTAAAATCGGTGTGTGTTCATCGAATTGAAGGGCACTAGATTCGTTAGTGTGAGAGGTATGGGGTTTCTCTCTGCTAGGGTTAGCTAATTACCAAAGCCACCCCCCATCGAACTAAACCCGGTCTGTAGGCTCGGGCCTGTCAGGTGGAATACGCCGACAACGATAGAGATGGCGTTGGTGCATCGAGAGCCAATCGAGCTTAACCATGATGCTAGGCACGGCCGACAGTAGGTACTTTGGGGCCTTCCTCTTCTTGATCTGTTTATTGTCGACCTCAATACGTCACGCGTAGCAATAGAAACTAGCTACGGCAGGGCGATGCAAGTTGGGAGAGGGTCACAGAGAGGAAGGCGAGCTGGGAGATGGGGAGGGCGGCGCGGCAAGGGAGGGAGTATGATGTACAAGGAAGGGAGAGGTGTTAGTGTCATGCAATGGGATCGGTATAGATTGGCGTGATTTTTTCAGGCAAGGGGAGTAGTGGTGGTGGAAACGCGGATGAACTATTACTATTGGAGTTTTTAAAGTAGTAAATATGTGTAGAAATTCGAGGAAGGATAGAAATGCACAAATATGTCCACTCTTACAAATTACAAAACTATGGTTTTGCAGAGATCGCGTTTCATCCATGTTACTGTAGTCCAGATGAGAGGAAAAATAACGTATATAACTTTACAATTCAGTCGAGGCTCAGGACTTGATATGTAAGCCTTGACAAAGTCGAGCTATGCAACCTGACGATGTACAGCAGCGATGGGCGTGACCTGCAACACAGATGAGCTGATCAGCTCGAATTGAGTTACATGAAACATGGCAAGGAACAAAGCATTAGGACTAACAAGCACCAAACAATTCAAGGCTGGGATATCTTTAATCACACTGAAGGGACTTCTGCAAGATAATGTGAAATGTTGATTCCATGCAAATCTAAATTAAGCAGCAGCATACCTAAAGAAATTTGGTGGCCTGTGACCTTTTCTTTATTACTATGATTTTGGTAATGGACAGACAGAGGCTCCTCCAATGTTCCTAGAAGAGGTGCTCCACTGCTGTCCAGTTTGACGCTCCCTTAAGACGCAAAGGATCGATCATTGATAATCATTCCCAAGAATGCCCAAACCTTAAAACCAATGCTAATCACAAAAGACACAACCCAAACTCTATGAAGTTTCATACAAAACACAAAAGGCCCACAGCTGCACAGATGAAATAATTCCCAGCATGCACGTAGTAGTATCCATGAGCAAGAACCCATAGAGAGAGGATGATCCGAATCTCTGAACTGATTATCACCTACACTATACGAACGATGCAACAGAGACCCAACCATCAGCCAATGTGGAAGGGCCCGATCTGCCCGGTCCGGATGGCGCGGGCGACGGCGGTGGCGGCCGTCAGGCACGACGACACCCACGCGGCGAGGACCGTCCACACCACGTCGACGACGGACACGGCCATCGCCCACGGCATCGACATACTCCTGCCTTGGAGCTCCAACACCTGTACTGCTCTACGTGGCTGAGAAGAAAGGCGATTGATTCAACCAACACGTACCTTCCGTGCGTAGACCGTGAGCCAACGAGATCCATGAGGTGATCTCGGAAAAAGGATTGATCTCGCGCCCGTCACGGCAGTTGATGTTGTTCGGAAAGGGACGGAATTGAATGGAGAAAACGAGAATCGCCTACTCGCTTTTGGGTTTCTCCTTTTTGCCCTCCACGGGTGCCATGCTTGTTGAGCCTGGTGCGAGAGACGAACACGTATAAATCTCTCTGAGGATAAAAGGTCTGTTTGTTTTAACTTTTAATTCTAAATTTTTGTTCTAAAAGTAAAATAAAAATAAACAGTCCGATTCTAAAATTCGATTCTCACAATCCATCCCATCTATATACATTAGAATTCACAATCCACTTTATATGTGTTTGGATTCCAACTTTTAGAGAATTAGCTTCTCTATAATCACAAATCTAGAATCAGCTTTTAGATAATCCAAAACTGAAACAAACAGACCTTAAGACCAGAAGCAATTGCTGATTAGCTCGTAATCTAGACTTGTACAGAAGAGTGATTGCTTGAACACGATAGAATTAAATAGCGGTAGGAGAAATTACCTGTTTCTCCCTCGTCGATAGCCTCACGTTCTCGCTTGCTCTCCCTCTTATCGATTATTTCCGCCGTGGTATGGTAGGGGTATGATTCTAGTTGTTTAAATTTGTTTGAATTTTACCTCGTTGTGAATAAATCTAAATATATCTCTTACATGTTTCTACTATAAATCTAAATATATCTCTTACATGTTTCTACTATAGATAAAGTTCACCGAGTTCAAGGTCATGGTCAAGATCACTTGGATATTCTTGAGTTCAATGGCGATCTAGCAGCGGTGGGTGCTTACACCCGCCTATAGAGACGTCGGTCCACGTGGCCTTACGGGCAGTGTGGGCGGACCACTTGCCCGCCGCATCACGTGTGGCGATGGCTGGCGAAGCGGGCGAAGCACGCTCGCCCACCGTGCCTGCCAATCACGTGGCGGCGGGCGAGCAGTGGGCGCCACGCTGCTGCGCCGGCGCCCGCCCACGTGGCGGCTTCGGGCGGCGGCGGCGAGCACGCATGCGTCCACCGGTGCCGGGTCACGTGGCGCAAGAAGCGGCGGCGGTTACGCCGCCGCCGGCGCCCACCACGTGGCGGCTTTGGCGGCAATCGGCGAAAGCACGCCTATCCACCGTTCGGTCCACGTGCGCGGGCGGCGCAGTGGCAACACGCCTACTGCTGCCAGCGCTACCCACGGGCGGCGTGGCGGTGGTCGGGCGAAACGCACCCGCCCACCGGTGTCGGTCCACGTGGGCGAAAACAACGGCAGCGGGCGCTACGCCGCTTTCGCTTCGGCGCCCACGTGGCGGCTGGCTGGCGAAGTGTCGGCGAAAGTACGCCGCATCTCGGTGCCGGCCCACGTGGCGCCAGCGGGCGCAGTGTGGCGGCTACGCCTGCTCGCCCGGCGCCCCACCACGTGGCGGGTGGGCGAAATGGTTCATGCAAAAACTCGATATCGATTATGATGAAACCTACTCTCTAGTAATGAGTACAATAATGTTCCGATATTTAATATCAATGGTGGCTAGCATGAACTTATGAATGCAACTGATGTATTTAGTGACAACGTATTTATATGGATCATGAGATACGGATATTTATATGAGAGTACTTGAAGGAGTCAAAATTTCTTATCCTAATAAAATCAATTGCAACATGTATAGCGTCAAATTGCAAAGATCATTGTATAGGTTAAAACAATCGAAGAGAATGTGGTTACAACCGATTTAGTGAGTTCGTCCCAAAGAATAGTTACTCTAATAATGATGATTGTTCCTATGTGCTCATAAAGAAGTTCCAAAATAGATTTTGTATCATCTCAGTTTATATTGATGATCTAAATACCATCGTAACCTCGAAGGATATAAAGAAAGCAAGTTCTTATTTTATAACAGAGTTTGAGTTGAAAGATTTAGGTAAAACTAAATATTACTTGGGCATGTGGCTAAAGTATTTCATTGAAGAAATTTTATACACTAGTCTACCTATACTGATAGTATCGAAAAAAGTTAACATAGATAAATCTCATCCTTTAAAGACCTACATGGTAGTAGATCTCTTAGTATGGACAAAGACCCATTCAAACCAACGATGAAAAAAGAGGAAGTCTTAGAATCTGAAGTTCTATACTTAAGCGTCATAGGATCACTTATATATCTTATAAATTGCACTAGATTTGATATTACATTCGTAGTAAATTTATTAGCTAAACACAGTGTAGTCCTAACCAGAAAGCATTTTGCTAGTATCAAGACTTTACTCAGATACCTCTAAGGTACGCAAGTTGTCTTATTTTATCGGAAGGATTAATACTCAACCATAGTAGGATATACAAATTTTGGCTATCTGTCTAGTCCTCATAGTGCTAAATCTTAGATTAAGTTTATGTTTCTCTGTGGTGGTATAGCCATTTCTTGACAACACTTTTAAGCGGACCTTGATAGCTACCTCTACAAATCATTCAGAGATTATAGCACTATATGAAGCCTCACGTTAATGTATTTGGCTAAGACGTGTGCTTAGACATATCCAGAAGTTATGTGGCATTAGCACCATTGACACCCTCACAATTATTTATGAAGATAATACTGCTTATATTGCACAAATGCAAATAGATTATATCAAGAACAATATCATAAACCATAATGCTCCTAAACTTTTCTATCCTTATGAATCCAGAAGAATGGTGAGGTAAAGATCCTGTAAACTAAGTTAAGTGAAAATTTAGTTAATTTATTCACTAAGTCTCTATCAACATCTAGTTTCCAAATATATATTTGTGGCATTAGAATGAGCGACTTAAATAGATGCAGAGTTTAGAGAGAGTAAATCCCTTAATCATAAACCTTAGTATGATTATGAAGATGCTACCCTAATCCAAAATATTGTAAGTTACACTTTTTTCTCTTAGTGAGTCTTCCTGAAGTTTTCTTACTTGAAGGCTTTTAATAAGGCAATAAGCGTGACAATATATGGATGCAATTTACTTTTTTCTTTATCTATTTTTTTCGATTGGGTTTTTTAGATGAGTTTTTAATTAGGCATATGCGTTCACCTATGGAGGAATGTTAAGATATAATTAACTTCTAGGGTTTGTGGACGAATTCCAAATTGACCCATGAGGAGTTTTGGCTATAAATATAACTCTCATTACACAATGTAATCAATTAATCAATAATAAAATAGTTTAAACTCCTTATATTATGTGTTCATCTGTTGTGATTGTTTCTATAGTATTTTCAAGATTGGAGAATTGGTATTTGAGTTAATCAATTTCGACCGTCTATTATTCAATACTTTTTTCCAAAGAAAAACAAACCAAAATACAAAGTCTGCACGCTCCAGGTGACCCGCCCGGCACGACCTCTAAATCAAAGGCGCCCAACCCAACCAAAAACGTGAGCAGCAGCAACACTAAAAAAACAAATGAACAGGGCGCCCTCACGGACTAGAAATTCCCACATCCTATCCCTCCTCCCCCGCACGAGTCTCTCGTCCTCCTCCCCCCTATCGCCCCCGCCGCATTGCCAGCCGCGCGCCGCCGGCCCCACCCCCGCCGGCGAGACGGCGCGCAGGAAGAGCGAGCGGGCGGGGGGCGGCGGAACCGGACAGCAAGGTAGCATGTGCGATCTGGTGGCCCGCACGGGCCGCCACCAGCAGCGCTACGAGGATGGCCGTCGGATGGTGGCCGGGTACGGGACTCACCTGCCCAATCAATTACTGATCCTCCTGATGCTTTAGAGTTACCTTCTTGATTTGATTGGGTTGGATTTGCGTTGGCTACGTGCATGCGGTTCATTGCCCTCCTGAGCTTACCTAATGCGACGTGAGGGCGCGGTGCGCATCGAATTCTGTATCCTCTTGCGAGGTGATGGCATTGTTTCTGGTGGATGGATGTATTGGATCGTTGGGGGGGGTGTCGTGTGGTGATGTGCCTACCACCTGGGTGGGTTTGGTGGTGTTTGCATATGCTTTCTTCAAAATAAAAATTATTATATGCACTAAGGTAGTTGTTTGTGGATTGATGTAAGCACTGAGCAGGGAAGTCTTAATCAATGCACACTATCTTAATTTGTAGTAACACCTGATGATAGCGACAGTATTATGGTTTGTTTATTTCATCGGTTGTACATTTCATAAGTAAGGATTTATTGTGGGATGTGTCCTTCATAAGTTACTTTTGTTTGGATCAAAATGACGACGTGATGGAAAGGAATGGGTTGTCTTAGCCTCTTAGAAATATGTTGTCTTCCAATGCTAAGCGGCTTTGTATGGCAGTTCAAATCAATATTGATGAATGTGCGGATAGATAAAGTTCAGCTGAGTTCAGTGTCAGTCAGCGTCACTGGATATTACTGATGACAAAGGTCACGGATCATTCTTGATAATCCAAGCGTTTGTTCCTGATAGGTGCCTTTTTTTAGGTTTGTTCCTAGTTAATTTTTTTATTGTTTAATAAGCTAGGGTAGACTTTGGCTCTGGCTTGTGACAGGTCGATGAATTTGCATTGCTATTTTCTGTTGCACTTATCTTCTGCTGGTCGAGAGGGAGTTTTCATTATGAGATGTTCATACGAAGTAGTTACAATTACTGAAAATATAAAGGTTCAGGAGATGACAGATGGACAGGTAATCAGATCTAGGAAATGCTCCTTCTGTAATGAGGGAATTCAAAACAAACCCAAGTTTCATTAGATAGTGTATCTGGAAGAGACGTAGAGAGAAGCTAAAATTTTAACGATCTTCATGTGATACTCTTACCTTGTTGAAGATCACTAGCTGTTAGCCTATCACATCGTAGAGACTTTGGCTGTTGACCTTCTTAAGCCTTAAACTCCTTTCATCACACAAACAATTTGTCTGTTTCTGATGGTTGAGATGCAGGTTGGCAGGTTGCATCTACAACAGTTGTTAGTTTGACAAAGCTTGCCAGAAAGCATCATTCGTTGAATATGGGAATTTTTACTTCTCAAGTAGCTCAAGTAGCACCTTTTACAAATATATTCATTATTGTTTTGTAGGTTAGTGTTGCAAAATTTGCCACCTTAACATATAACTGTACACTCCAATGAACATATTTTGGCTGTTTCTGTGATAAGACCTAGCTCCTCTCTGGACATGATTTTTCCATCTTGGAGAACTGTTGTCTACATTAACTTGAAGAAATTTAGTACATTCCGCATCTTGGATGTCTTGGAAGCTTGTGCTCTTGGACAAAAACCTTTGTGAAGTGTGGGGATTAACAATTACATCGTGCTGCTTTTGCATAGTGGCTTATTTGTGATTCTCTCTGAATAAGTTCAATGTGTCTACAGGTGCATACCATTCAAGTATAGAGCTAAAAATGACGAAACTTCTGATGATGAACAGAAGAAACTTGTTGAAGTTCTCATGATAAACTCCCAAAGTGGACCAGGTCTCTTGTTTCCAAAGGTATTCATTGTAAACATCCCCATCCAAATTATTAGAAATTTAGAATTACAGAATATATAATAATGTTAAAAAAAGCGTGTGAATTTTCTGTGTATAAGTTTACCAAAATTTGTGTGGGTGACTATTTGACATGAATTGCAACCTTTTGCTTGTTATAAAATTGATGATTTATGACCAACATTTTCGCGCGCAATTAATTGATATGGAATTGCTTTTACAATCTTTTCATATTTTGACATGCTACATTAAAGCTACTATTCCCTATGAGCAGCACAGATTAATATTTCAGTTAGCTTCTAAGTGCCAAGGTGCTGTTCCTGGCATTTATATGATTTTGTATACCTCTGAGACAAATCCAGATGAAATTAGAAGAACTGATTTGCAGATGTGAATATTTTTTGTGCTACTAAAGTATCCAAGCCCTGATCCTTTAATGAGCCTATATGCAAAACTATGTTTTGTAAATTTGTACACTTATTTAGCTTATTGGTAAGTTGGCAACTACATATAAAGGAAGTACAATTGAAATATATCTTTCACCTATTTTTCAGATAATACACAACGTTAGCTTTTATTCATTTGAGTAAATTTGCTGAGTACCATTGCAATAGTTGCGGAGTTGCGAAATACCATCGCAAAGAAGGCAAACTTACAAATACCATTGCAAACACAAAAGGCTCTGGAAAGTACCATCACCGTGACATTTTCCATCCAAAGGTGCAAAATGACCATTCTACTCTCAGCCTTTCTTTGATTTCCTTTTCTTTAGGGCCGGTCCCACCTGCCTGCTTTCTTCCTCATCTCTTCTTCTCCCTCTGTTCTTTCTTCCTGCTCTCTTCTTTCTCAACCCAAGCACAGGTTGGCAGCAATGGAGTGCAGGTGAGGCTCTAGGGAGGACCAAAATGGAGCGAGGGAGATGAGGCGAATCCGTCGGTAGTGGTCCACCTGCTCTACAAAGAGATGCACCGGAGACGTGCCTGCACCGACGGGCGACAACGTGGGCGTCGGGTGCTTGTGGTAGCAGCAACTCGGAGGTTAGGAGGGAAAAGTGAGCACGTCAAAATGATGGAGACAGCGAGGGGCTGCTCATGTGCGAAGGGATTGGACTAATGCTGACCTATGATAGTGAACGGAGATGGAGAAGATAACCAAATTTGGACAACAAAAATGGGTGATTCGTCGCACTACGTGAACGAAAAACCAAATTAATTTTGGGTATGAGTCTAAATAGGGCTAGAACACGATATGACGCGAACAAACATCAAAATCGCTCACCGGATTGGGAGATCACTCGGTGGTGTTGCGATTCAGATCTTCGGAAGCGACCTAGCGTTGAGCGTGGAAGGATGCCTTGAGGCGGTCTTGAGCAAGGACGTGAGGGTAGGGCATGAAGGCATTGGCGGGCTGGACCATGGTTATCACTGCTGCTCTTCTGCGTGTCCGCTGGCCTCCGCTGGCCGCCAGATCTGGGAGAGGCTGCTACGAGGAAGGGCGGCGGGTTTAGGCGATGGAGTTGCGGCGCCCAGAGAGGCGCCGGTGGAGAGGATTTGGGAGAGGCGACGCCAGGACAACCCGGACGCTTCGGGGATCTGGGAGAGGAGTTGCTCATGCGCCATTGGAGAGAGAAAGCGGGAGGGTTTCTTTGGAGAGCCGAGCGAGAGCTAGGCGAGAGAGAGAGGGCGGGGGTGCCACTGAAAAGCCGAGAGAGAGAGAGAAGAGGCGGGTGGGTTGGGCTGCCCGATCGAGAGAGAGGAGATATAAATTTGGTGGCCAGTAGAGAGAGAGGGGAGGAGGAAGGGAAGGAGAGAGTTAATATTGCTGATGTTAATAGATTTTTTTATCACCTAATCCTCGCCTAGGCGCCTAGGCGCGGCGCCTAGGCGTCCAGGCGCCCCGGAGGCGACTCGCCTCGCCGGGGCGCCGTGATAACCATGGGCTGGACATGGGCACGACGACACTAGCAGCCAGCAGCGGCATAGGAGGAGCCACTGCTCCTTCTATCCTTGTGGCTTGCGGCTGACGGGCAGGACCTACCTGCAGAGAGAAGATGAGAGAACATAGTGCTATGATTGACATTTCTGAAATTCTCTCTCCAAAAATAACTCTAACGGCTTCTTTGGACGGAAAAAGTGACCGCGACGGCATTTTCAAGATAATTTTGTCTTCGTGATGGTATTTTGCAGTGCATGTCATTCACAATGGTTGTTTCCAAGTCGCGTGTGATTGCAATGGCAGTCTACAAATTTACTCTATTCATTTTGTGCTATGTCATTCTCACAAACTTGTTGGGTAAATGTTATCATACTACCATGTAGAGATTTGGTTATGTCTATCTTCCTGTTGCAGGGAGGATGGGAGAACGATGAAACTGTTGAACAGGCAGCTGCTCGAGAAGCTGTAGAAGAAGCTGGAGTTCGAGGAGATATAGTGGTAAGATACCAGTAAGAGATGGTAGTTTTTATGGCTACTTTTCATTTTTGTTTGCCTATGTATTTTTAGATACTTCATGTATGCCATGTGCTGAGACATATTTGCCCATATTTTCCTCTTGTAATCATGAAACTGCTTTTGTATGTTTTTGGCTTGTCATGCAGATTCAATATTTACTGTGTTAGCATGTTAGGTTTATCCTTTTTCAGTATTATGCTTAGCCAGCTGCATGTTTTTATCTTAATTCTACTAAGCTGCTAATGTAGATTAATCAGTACCAAACTTTTCGAATCCTGCCTACTCCTGAATTTTTTTTAGTTCATGGCTATTGTTAGATTTCCCTCTGCAATTAGTCATCATAGCTATTGACATCCAGTCATGATATTAACGGAATTTGACTCCTTTAGGAGCTGGAAGCTACATTACCAATAGTGCAATGAGTTATATGCTATATCATCAATACTCACAAGCTTTTGGAGCCTTCCTACTCCTGAACTTTTGAGTTCATGGCTATTGTTAGATTCTCCTCTGTGATAAGTCATCATAGTTAGACATCCAATTATGATATTAATTTATTAAGGGAATTTGACTCCTTCAGGAACTGGAAGCTATCTTACCAATAGTGGAATGATCTATATGCTTTATCGTCCAAACTCATCAAGTTTCATTTATCATGATCTTAATAGTGGCCTGCTGCTGCATCAAAGTATGTGATATCGCAAGTCAAACGACTCACATCTTGTAATATCTTAGTTGCACGGGGTTAATGTCTTAATGCTGTGCAGCATGTATCATGCAATGCAAACACAGTACAACTGACAAAACATTGTCTGGTGGTAAAGAAAATATACTGGCCAGTGTGTAGTTTACAGTTAGATTTATCTTAACGAGTTTACCAAGAAATGCAAGCAAGGGCAGACTTTCCTTAGTTCACAGTGGAAGAATCATGGGATGGACATAGTGCTTTCGGTGGATCATGAATTCATGATGGTGATGTTCAACTAGTTCCAGTGGTTTTAATTAGATAGGTTATTTGAGCTCAGTATGTATTGAGTTACATGCACCAGCCAGTATGGTATATGCTTCAGTTGCCCCAAAGTGGAGTTCTTTCGGTCAGTGTTAGTCTAGAATATTTAGTTCTTAATTAACATGTTAGTACGTTGTAATGTTGGATGCTACAATCAACATGACATGGATTCTATCTCACAATTTCAGCTTGTAACATGCATAATGCTTCCACGTGGAAGAACCATGAAACGGCAATTATTATAACTTTCCTAGAAGCATCTCAAATGCTCGTTTGAGCACATGTGGCTCCAGTGGAGATAATATTGCCTTTTCCCCTGTTCTCTAGTGCTTCATCATGATGAAAGTGCATTCTTACATGCCGTTTGTCTTTCCCTGATGTGTTTCGTTCTAACTTGAGACATGTTTGTGAAGTGCCTGCCACTGTACTTCAGCTTATTAGTGCCATTATTTCTCTGAATCAGGAATTTCTGGGTTTCTACGACTTCAAAAGCAAGACACATCAAGATGCTTGCTGCCCTGAGGGTATGTGCAGAGCCGCGGTGTTTGCGCTGCATGTGAAGGAAGAGTTGACCTCATGGCCTGAGCAGAGCACCCGGCGGAGGACCTGGCTGACTGTTCCTGATGCCGCGTCACAGTGCCGGTACCAGTGGATGCGAGAGGCCTTGCTTACTGGCTTCTCTGACTGGCATGAGAACTGGGGCAAAGGTGCCGGTGATACTACTAACTGCGACCCGGTCTAAATGCAGAACGCATCACCGGCCGTCTCTTTTGTTCATTTTCCCTAGGCTCCAACCTTGCAGCTTGCAATAATAGTGTACTCTCCTCTTCATGCCTAGTAGGTCATTGACCCTTGATACCGGGATTGCTATCTAGTTTAGTTTATCTCATCGAAGACGAGAATTATCACAAATTTTAAGTGTCAATTCTCGCGCCAATTATTTCTCGCTTTCAGCTTAATTCCTTTCTGTGGTGCCGTGCACCGTGAGCATATTTTGTACGTTACTCCTGATTCTTGAGATGCATACGCTATGTAACTACACCTGAAATCAAAAGGTATTTATTGACACCGTGCCGTGCATCCATCACCTTACACTGAGCATTGCTTTCTTCGCCTCTGTTTTTTTTTGGGTTGTGGGGGAGGTTGGGGGTACATATTCTGTAGTAAATAAGTATATTGTTGTTTGCATCCAAATTTGGCAGGCCGATATCGTAGAAATCGGTTTTGATAAGGGATATATTGGTTATAGCAAGTTGATGCGGTTTCAGATTGGAAGGCCTCGATCCCAAGGAAATCGAGTCCAATACGGGCAGGATAGGAGATTGAGAAGGATACGATCGGGCTTTTCATGGTAAGGAGAGATTGAGGCCGATACGGGTGATTGAGGAAACCGAGAAGGACACGTTCGGACCAAGTGCTATATAAGAGGTCCAGAAGCGAGAGGAAAAGACGCCCAGAGCCAACCCACAAGTTTACACATTACTTTTTACCTTCTGCATTAAGTTTAGATTAGAACAATCCCTCTTCAAGTCTTGTACAGTCTTTCGTCGAATAATGCGAAGGCGATCGCCGGTTATTATTCTTCGTTGACTCCTATCCGTGTCCGATTTGTTCTCTGTTTTGTTGCGTACGCCTTCTCGAGTTTATCTACCTTTTACCCTTCCACTAGCCTTCATCGGCTAGTTGCTATCCTACGCTCCATCGGCTTGTAGCCGATCGATCTAGGCCGACCAAAGACTTTGGTGCTGGTCTTAACGATTCACGTTCCCCTTGTCGATTGTTCAGTCAAATCGACCGGCACGCCACAAAAACCGAACCGGTGTTAAATGCGGTGTGTTGTAATCAAAACCCTACATCACGCTTTTGGTGTCAACAATTTTGATGATTGCGATGGGACCAAAGAACCAATCTGAGGATGAACGCAAAACAAGTCCATCGCTCGGTTGACGTCAACACGGAGGCAATCATCGCCGCCACCATGGAGGACTTGACTCTCGAGCGGCGACAAGAGATCGAAAAAAAAAGTTTCTTTCAAGAGATGATCTTTGTTGCTACCAAAACCCGACGGGGTTATCCAAAAAACAACTCTCCCGACGCTCAACCCTATCGGCGATACCAACAAACCAATGCGATCGGGTAAGTCGATACATGCCTGCCAAAGCCGTAAAGAGTTATCTTTAATTGAGCAATGCAGACATCATGCATCGATTCAACCAATCATCGACCTTGGTCACAACTTTGGGGCCGATGATAGAAAAACACAATAAGACAATCGCTCAAGAGTTGGCCACGCCGGGAAGTCTATTAGAACCATTGCAACAACTTCCGACGATCCTCTGGCTTATGGGCGCTAACTAACGTGGCGATTAAGTCGGCATCAAGAATTTCGCAATGCCGACTCAACCCACGATCTTGACACAATCCGATGGATTCACTCAAGATTATGCATATAAAATATTGCAAAACCCAAAGATATGAAAGCTACGCTATTGCTTCGGTATAGACGCTTGGTGCCTATATCAATCGGCTACGATGTACCAAACGAGCACATGTACTGGCCGATTCCGCACCGCGAATCGAGCGACTCACGTGAGTGGTTGCCTACGGAACCCTTTTGCACTGCACCCAGAGCCGATAGACGAATCAAGCGCCACAACAATACTTTGGAGGTGATACCCAATCGGCGACCGAAGTTTGCACTCGGGGGCAAGATGCCGCTTATGGCCAAAGGCCTGTCGGCAACCCGAGTTGGCACTCGGGGCAGATGTCAACTGGGTCGACCAAATCTCGATCGTATTGAGAGACCAGTTTGGCCCGCAACCAAAGGGTAGAGACGATCGGCCACCGAAAGTCGTGCCAGTTACATTGATCACATGGCCTATCCACGTAATTACGAGTCCCAGACTTTGCCAAATTCTCAGGGGATGATTCCGTTACTACTTTAGAACACATCGGACGATTTATTGCCCAATGCGGTGAAGCTGCCCAGTCCGATGGGCTAAGGATTAGATTGTTTTCATTATCATTGTTTGGAATTGCTTTCACGTGGTTCATAAATCTTCCTCCAAATTCGGTCCACTTCTGAAACGATTTAGAGAGTCGATTTCATGAATACTTCTTCATCGAAGCCAGAACTCGAATCACCGATTTGAGCTCGATCAAAGAGGTATGGAGAATCGGCAATTGAGTACATTAAGAGATTCATAAAGGTTAGAATCGTGTTTTGGTGTAACTTTGCCCGATAATCGGTTAGCGACGGCTTTCCATGGGTTAATTTCCCCATTAAAGGAAAGATTTGGCGGATAAGAATTAACGATTTGAGTCACCTCCTACACCGAGTATCGGCTCAAGAAAGTCGTTTATCTATCAATGACGGCCAGAGGAATTCGAGAATAACAAAATGAGATACAATCGGCTATAGAGGGTGGTCGATTACAATTTGCGTAAGAGCCGATGATTGAGTTGGATCTCACCTGCTTTTGTTAACATGGTTCCTTTGTTATGCAAAAGGGAAAGAGAGTGATACAAGATCTTTGAATCTGTCGACAAATACAGTTATCGACATTGGTTGAAACCAGACCAACAAACCGATATGAAGGCGGACGGTAAGGAGATGATACAAATCACGGTCGGTTCAATTCGGATTGAGACCGACCAGTGAAGGCAAGCACTCCAAGATAATTAAACCAAAAGAAGAGCTTTAAAGTCGACAAGAGGTACAAAGAGAATCCAGCATTTCTTCGAGGAAGCCGATCTGAGGCATCAACTCCAACGCCTCCGGACGCAAGAATTATGCCGGGTTTACCGGGAAAAACAAAGGAACGAAGCGCCATGTGTAAAACGAAGCAAGGAAGATGGAGCGGTACCACGATGAGGTCAGAAGGATTCATGAGTCTGATATTCCAAAAGCGGTGGTCTCGAAGTAAAAGATGATGCAATTGAATGACATTTTACCAAGAGAAGCGCGTTTGGAAAGCCGATTGACATGTAATTTTGGGGCATGTTTAAACATACCCCCAAAATTGGGAGCATATGTTTGCACCCAAATTTGGCAGTGTCCGAGCATCGTGAAATCGGTTTTGGTAAGGGATATATTGGTTATAGCAAGTTGATGCGGTTTCAGATGGAAGGCCTCGATCCCAAGGAAATCGAGTCCAATACGGCGTGATAGGAGATTGAGAAGGATACGATCGGGCTTTTCATGGTAAGGAGAGATTGAGGCCGATACGGGTGATTGAGGAAACCGAGAAGGACACGTTCGGACGAAGTGCTATATAAGAGGTCCAGAAGCGAGAGGAAAAGACGCCCAGAGCCAACCCACAAGTTTACACATTACTTTTTACCTTCTGCATTAAGTTTAGATTAGAACAATCCCTCTTCAAGTCTTGTACTCAAGTCTTGTATATCTTCGTCGAATAATACTGAGTTGCGATCGCCGGTTATTGTTCTTCGTTGACTCCTATCCGGTCGATTTGTTCTGTTTTGTTACGTGACGCTTCTCGAGTTTATCTACCTTTTACCCTTCCGGCTAGCCTTCATCGGCTAGTTGCTATCCTTACGCTCCATCGGCTTGTAGCCGATCGATCTAAGCCGACCAAAGACTTTGGTATCTGCCTTTAACGATTCACGTTCCTTTGTCGATTGTTCAGTCAAATCGACCGCACGCCAGCAGTAAAACCGAACCGGTGTTAAATGCGGTGTGTTGTAATCAAAACCCTACATCACGTTTTGGTGTCAACAATTGTGATGATAGCTAAAATTAAAAGTCGAGTTCATACCCTTGCCAAAAAAAAGGAGTTCATAGTATTGTGGATTTGGGATCTATCCATTGTCAGATCTGGTGGAGTGAGCACTAGGGGTTAAAAAACTAAATATTTAATTAGTGAGAGGAGAAAATGAAGAGCTCTTTTTTGGGGGTTTGGGGGTTGGTAGATATTATTAATATCATTAGCAAATAAGTGTATTGAGTTCGTACCCTCGCCAAACAATAAAATCGAAACTGAACTAATTAGTGAGAGGGGATTAGTGCTTTGAGCTAATCAAGGGATCACATAGCACGGTTTAAATCACTGCTCTTTTTGATGGGGTGAGAGAGCACTAGGGGGGAAATCGAATTGAACTAATTTCTGAGAAGGGGGAAAATGAAGAGCTCATGAGTTCATGATTATCTTCTCTTTTGGTGTGTGTGGTGGTTGGGGGGGTATATATATACACACACACACTAGATCAATGCCCGTGCGTTGCTACGAAAAATAAAATTGGTAACGAGACATAAAGGTTAAGTAATAAAAGAAAATTATGCTACAAGATCAAACATCTATTTCTCCCGATTACAAAAGTTTTTATGATTTCTTCTCGGGTATGAATTAAAACCAAATATATTGTACGTGGCAATATATATTACCAATCTCAAAAATCAATAAATCATTTTTTATCCCTTTTTGCAATTTATATTAAACTCAAGCGCCGGACGCAGATGTGGGTGAAAGGCAATGAAAATAAAACAAAGCACGATCAGTGTAAAACGAAATGGTAAGATGGAGTCTACCAGATGTTCGGAAGGATTCATAGTCGATATTCGAGGTTGGTCTCGAAGTAAATGATGCAATTGAATGACATTTTACCAAGAAATAGTCTTGAAGTTGGATGATTAAATTTTGGGCCATGTTTAACATACCCAAAATTGCAAATAGAGATGTTTGCACCCAAATTCTAGAAAAGTAGATCGAATTAATCGGTTTAGTAAGGGATATATTGGTTATAGAAAGTTGATCGGTTTCATTGAAGGCCTCGATCCAGGAATCGAGTCAATCTGGCGGATAGGAGATTGAGAAGGATCGATCGGGCTTTTCATGGAGAGATTGAGGCGTCCTGTTGACAAGCAACCGAGGTACACGTCCTGGACGAAGTGCTATATAAATCAACTTTCTGGTGAAAAGAGCCAACCCCAAGTTTCACTTACTTTTTACCTTCGCATTAAGTTTAGATTAGAACAATCCTCTTCAAGTCTTGTACTCAAGTCTTAAGTACTTCGTCGAATAGCGACTCTAGCCGCTAGGTCCGTTATTGTTCTTCGTTGACTCTACGAGTAACAATTGGGATGCCTCAATGCTAAACAACTCACTTCTCGAGTTTATCTACCTTACCCTTCAAACTAGCCTTCATCGCTAGTTGCTACCCTTCTCCATCGCTTCTAAGGGACGATTGGGGATCAAGAACTGGAAACACCTCTAAACATAGGAAGTCACCTTCAAATGTCGATGTGTGGGCAAATGAGCCCCCAACTAGCCGCTAGACCGTGTTAGTCGGTGTGTTGTAATCAAAACCCTACATCCGTTTGGTGTCAACAATTGTGATGATAGCTAAAATTATGAAGTCGAAGTTCATACTTGTCAAAAAGGAGTTCATAGATTTGGATCTATCCATTGAGTAACCGTGGAGTGAGCACTAGGTAAAAACGATACTTTATGGAGAGAAAATGAAGAGCTTGCTTTTGAAGGGTTTAGGGGGTTGTAGATATTATTAATATCATTAGCAAATAAGTTATTGAGTATCAGATTTCACAAACAAAAACCTATAACTCAACTAATTAGCAGAGGATTAGTGCTTTGAGCTAATTCATAATGATCACTTGAGACTTAACATCTAAGTTTGATGGATGTAGACATAGGGAAATCAATTGAACTAATTATCAAAGGAAAATGAAGAGCTCTATGAGTTCATGATTATCTTCTCTTGGTGATGTGTGGATGGGTTATATATATACACACACTAGATCAATGCCAACTTGACTCGTTCACTAGAAAAATAAATTGCTACGACATAAAGGCTAATAATAAAGAAATTATGCTACAAGATCAAACATCTATTTCTCCCTGGTACAAAAGTTTTATGATTTCTTCTGGTATGAATTAAAACCAAATATATTTCGTGGCAATATATATTACCAATCTCAAAAATCAATAAATCATTTTTTATCCCTTTTGCAATTTATATTACACATTCGATCCTCTTCCTCTCGCCATGCCCACAGCGATGCTCCTTAGCGCTCGACCTCGTCTTCCTCGTCGCCTCTTCTCCTCGTCATCCATTGTCCTTAGGCGACACGGGCTTTCACGAGCACAAGGCGGCTGCCTTACCACCGCCATTTGACCATGCGCTCTGCTGTCAGCGCTCGGCGTCGCTCCTCCTCGCTCGCGTTCTTCCTCTCCGAAACACGCATAGCTATTGTGAGTCCGCTTCTCGCCGCCCACTTGTCGTGCACGCCATGGCCCCGTGGTCGATCGCTTTGGGAGAAAGGGCCCTTCCGCCACCACCTTTGCACCTCGCGTCTTCGGATCGCCACGCCCCGGCGCGGCTCTTCTCCGCTTTGGCGGTGGTCCCTCTGGCCGACGGTTCCTGCTCTTCCCAGATGACCCTCTCGCCTTTGCCGACCTACTGTCTCCAATAATGGCCCTTTCTCCGGCGCGAGAGGAAGCGATCTGGTTGCCAATGAGCGAAACGAGCCTTTGCACTCAAAATCGGCGGTAAGCCATGAAATTCGAGCGGTTCGCAAGGGAAATCGAGCGAGGCCTTCGGTTCTTCCAGCGTGGCAATTTTGAGGCAAAGCCGAGCAGTTTTTGAACCAAATTGAGCGATTTTGAAAGTCGAGAGAGTTTAAATCCACTTGAGCAAGTGCACTCATTTCTTAGCTCATTCGATTCTCTGTATGGGTTGCTAGTTTTCTTGAGTTTGTTCATGGAGGCGGGTTGTTGACTATTGTTTCTAGGGTTTAGTTGAGCTACACTAGGAAAACTATGAGGTATTAGGCTAATGCGATGAGTTTATAACGCTTTGGTGCATTGTATACATCCTTATTGATTGTTATAACGCTTTGGTGCATTGTATACATCCTTATTGATTGTCACAAGACATTAGTGGCTAGTAGTATCGATGGTGGTACTTTTATATATAGAAAAAAGAGGACGTAAATGATGTACACATGCAAAAATTGAATGCAATATTCTTCCTTTGCGCAATTCGCATGTCATGTAACTAATACTTGATTTTTGTTGCTATAGCTAGCTAGGTGTACTACCATTTTTTATGATTTTTGCACTTGAAGCAAGACATGTGGTGTACACATTTGCGTAGAAAGAAGACTGCTATATATCATGCTTACTTGGTGTAGTACAATTTTGTTTGATTTTTGCACTTGAAGCAAGACATGTGATGTACATAGATCTGCTCGAAAGAAGAGTGCTATATTATTCATCGATAATTTCATAAGTTCTCGCTTCTTGAGTTATTATTTTCTAGAGTAATTGAACATGTATGATAAGATTTGCATTTGATTTGTTTTTGTTTTGTAATAGCGAGATGGCAAACCAGGCGATGTTGGGTGGGAGCACGCAAGAAGGTGTGTGTTGAATTTCGATGCAAATCTTGTCACAAAGAGAAGAAAGGAGGCAGTGCAACCTGACTGAAGCACTATTTGGCAGGGTGTGGTTTGAATGTGGTCAATTGCAATTAAGTTTTAAAGGAGGTTTGTGAATATTTTCAGTGCGCCAGTAAACTCATGCCACACAGGACAAAAACCATGGGGATCCACAATCACCTAGGACGACTATCGCAGGGGGAGTGACCATCGAGCAAGTCATGATACACCTCAGGATAGCTGTAGCTCGTATAGTGTCATCGAGACGCAAGAGAGTTGTGGCTCGATCACCTATACAAATATGTCATTCCGGATTCTCAATCGCAACATTCCACCCAATGGGTCTACGAGTGGCAAGATCCTGAATTTTATGCCATTTGTACCAACAGATGGGAAATTATTAGCCCATGGATAGGACAAAGTGGCATGAATGCAATGCTTGAGTTGCTAGCTACACAAGAATTGGTGATGATGTCAGTGAGGAGGACAATATGACCACTCGTAGGCGACCTCCTAGCCGTCTAGGAGTCCTCAACCTCCAAGAGTAACAAATGCTCACGAAGAACAAACTTGGAGATGACCTCAAGTGCTCAAACAACTCAAATCTTACTCAACACACTCCTCTTCCAACTCTCCTCAACACACACCTCTTCCAACTCTTCTCAACCCTTCTCACTAAGGGGATCACTTAGATCTAAGAGTAGAGAGGGATTTGGGGCTCAAGAATGAAGGGAATAACACCTCTAAACAATAGGGTAAGAGCACCTTCAAAATGGGGAGGATGGGGCTATAAATAGAGCCCACCAAAACTAGCCGCTTTTTCTCAACGCATGGTCAGTTCGGACAGTCCGAGCTCAAGTTCGGATAGTCTGAACGCGTCAAACTCGAAGTAACAGAGAATTCACTTCGGATAGTCCGAAAATATGTTCGGATAGTCCGAAACTTCGGATACTCCGAGTTCATCTTCGGATAGTCCGAACCAGATGAAGCAGCATAAAACGGGCATAACTTTTGACTCCGGACTCGATTTAAGTGATTTTGGACTCTATTGAAAGCTAAGAACAAGGGCTACACAACTAACAAGGTCTCACTACCCAAATCTCAAAGGATAAATTCAGATTTCACAAAGAATCCAAGAGAGACCTATAATTCTCACTTTCCGGCACCACCAACACCACTCTTTCTCTAAGTTTCATAAGGATGGATCACTTGAGCACTTGACACATCTAAAAGTCATTCGACGTCGCATTCCTCTTAATAGTACGGCAATCCTTAGACTCAAATTAAATCAAAGGTAATACAAGTCTTACATTCAATCCGCATGCCGTCTTCTCCGTGGATGCAATGTGCATGATGTCTTTACCAAATGATTGATGACATCTTCGCCTGTCCAACTTGACTCGATTCACCTCATGAGACTCTCGTCCCTATCGACCTTGACTTGATCATCCTCTCGACGATCTCCACGCCAAGTCGATCTTGACTTAGTCCTCAACTCTTGGTGACACCGCCGTCTTGTTGACCTCGGCTTAACGGTCATCCTTCAAGATACCTTGGTCATCATGCACACGGGACCTAATTCTTTCCAAACCACTCATGAAAAGCATTAGTCCCAAAAGCTCAATAGATATGAAGAAATTGATATTTGTGAGCGTTGATTACCACAAGTGTTTCATATAAAGAAGCACAATATAAATGGAAAACACTTGACATAAGAAATGTTCTCTACTAAGTACATCATGATGAATATGTAATTGATCTATATGCACTAGAGAGATAATTGCCAATATGATGAATCAATTAAATCATGGCAATGATCACAGTCTTTACTTAAATGAAGCACATGACACAATATACATGAATTGTATATGCGCAAATAATATTTGGAATAAGAGTAAATATGTGATCCAACTCTAGATTTAAACTTCACTAGGAGAGGTGCATGAGAAGATATACAACTAAAACATGCATGCACCAAGTCAATCTATAACAATGTGAAGTTTAACTTTAGTTAATACATGCATACTAAAAACAAAGCACATAATGAACTCAAATGAATATATATGCACAAATAAATATGAATGAACCAATGTCAATATATAATCAACATGCCACTTGGAAAGTTCTACTATACATTTGCACAAAAGGAATAATAACCAAATATTGGGAAGAGATACCAAAATTGAAATATACCTTTTATCCTTTGCATTATACCATCCACTTGATCCTCTTCCTCTCAGCCATGCCCAGACTGCATGCTCACTAGGCAATAACACTGTCTTCCTAGCATTCATACATCCATTGAGTTTGTCATGCTGCAGGCTTTAAGCACAAGCTTAACGCCATTGTACTCAACTTACATAGAGCGTCTGCTCTTCTATCGTATTTGTATTATCGCCCAGCCAATAACATAAGTGCCTAGTGCACTTGTCGCGTGGTCGACGCTTGGGAGAAAGGGCCATGCCGCCACCCACCTTTGCACCTCGCGTTTCGGATCGCCACGCCTCGGCGCGGCTCTTCTCCGCTTTGGCGGTGGTCCATCTGGCCGACGGTTCACTGCTCTTCCCAGATGACCCTTTCGCCTTTGCCGACCTACTCGTCTCCAATAATGGCCCTTTCTCCGAGGCGCGAGAGGGGAAGCCAGATTTGGTTGCCAGTGAGCAGAAACCGAGCCTTTGCACTCGAAAATCGAGCGGTAAGCCATGAAATTCGAGCGGTTCGCAAGGGAAATCGACGAGGCCTTCTGGTTCTTCCAGGCGTGGCAATTTTTGAGGCAAACCGAGCAGTTTTTGAACCAAATTGAGCGATTTTCGACGAAAGTCGAGAGAGTTTCGTCCACACAGGCAAGTGCACTCATTTCTTAGCTCATTCTGATTCTCTGTATGGGTTGCTAGTTTTTACTGAGTTTGTTCATGGAGGCAGGTTGTTGACTATTGTTTCTAGGGTTTAGTTGAGCTACACTAGGAAAACTATGAGGTATTAGGCTAATGCAGTAGTTTATAACTGCTTTGGTGCATTGTATACATCCTTATTGATTGTTATAACTGCTTTGGTGCATTGTATACATCCTTATTGATTGTCACAAGACATTAGCTGGCTAGTAGTATCGATGGACTGGTACTTTTATATATAGAAAAAAGAGGACGTAAATGATGTACACATGCAAAAATTGAATGCAATATTCTTCCTTGTCTGCAATTCTGCATGTCATGTAACTAATACTTGATTTTTGTTGCTATAGCTAGCTAGGTGTACTACCATTTTTTTATGATTTTTGCACTTGAAGCAAGACATGTGGTGTACACATTTGCGTAGAAAGAAGACTGCTATATATGCGCATGCTTACTTGGTGTAGTACAATTTTGTTTGATTTTTGCACTTGAAGCAAGACATGTGATGTACATAGATGCGCCGAAAGAAGAGTGCTATATTATTCATCGATAATTTCATAAGTTCTCGCTTCTTCAGGTTATTATTTTCTAGAGTAATTGAACATGTATGATAAGATTTGCATTTGATTTGTTTTTGTTTTGTAATAGCAGATGGCAAACCAGGGCGATGTTGGGTGGGAGCACGACAAGAAGGTGTGTGTTGAATTTCGATGCAAGTACTGTCACAAAGAGAAGAAAGGAGGCAGTGCAACCTGACTGAAGCACTATTTGGCAGGGTGTGGTTTGAATGTGGTCAATTGCAATTAAGTTTTAAAGGAGGTTTGTGAATATTTTCAGTGCGCCAGTAAACTCATGCCACACAGGACAAAAACCATGGGGATCCACAATCACCTAGGACGACTATCGCAGGGGGAGGGACCATCGAGCAAGTCATGATACACCTCAGGATAGCTGTAGCTCGTATAGTGTCATCGAGACGCAAGAGAGTTGTGGCTCAGATCACCTATACAAATATGTCATTCCGGATTCTCGTACGCAACATTCCACCCAATGGGTCTACGAGTGGCAAGATCCTGAATTTTATGCCATTTGTACCAACAGTGGGAAATTATTAGCCCATGGATAGGACAAAGCTGGCATGAATGCAATGCGGAGTTGCTAGCTACACAAGAATTGGTGATGATGTCCAGTGAGGAGGACAATATGACCAACCAAGTATACAACCAACAATACTACCCATAACGCCAAAGATAATGTTTCATTTCATTGTAACTCAAACTATCACTATCGTAGCATTCATGTAGGTCTAACATGTCACATGTGCGACAATAGAAGGACGACGGAGCTACGCCAAGCGTGAACATTCATAATAGGCAAGAAATATTATTTGAAATGTCATATGCCATGGTATTGAAATGATTATTATTGAAATGTGGATTTGTTGGATTGAATTGTCAACGGTATTGAAATAAAATGTTATTTGTTCATATATTATTGTTAAATGCCTACTTTGCAACTTGAGATTGTCTAAAATATAGTAAAGTCATGCCGAAATTTTCCATATTCTTCCATATTTATGCTATTATTGCAAAAAATATGTACTTTACAACTTCACATTGTCTTTAAATGTACGAAATGTCATGCCGGAATTTTATCATAATTTTTCATATTTCTTATATATTTCTAACATTTTTTCTGGTTTTTGGGCCTCTATCGGCTTTTTATAATTTTTCATAATTTTTTACAAATTTTCCTATTTTTTCTTACCTTTTTCTCCACTTTTCATTATTTCAACGATTTTTGACTCAAATCGATCTATTTTCAAACAAAACCGATCACTTTTCAAGGTTCCGAGCTTTTTTGATTTTTTTGCTCAATTTGATCATTGGGTTTTGACTTTTGTAAACCGATCGGTTTTACTTAAATTTAGCTGATTTTACGTTAAACATAGCGACTTTGATTTTCAACCAAAACGGATTGTAAACCTGGATGATGAACCATTGTTAGATTCAGTTTGCTGCCGAATTAGACTGCCATGGCGAACTAGTTCAAACTTAATGGTACCCGAGATGTTTCTGTAGCTCCAAGCACGATTGCGAGTTGGTCTGATCACCCACTCATTTCTCTCTCACAGCGTCGACGCCTATGCCTCGTGGCCTTGCCTCGTCACAAGTGAAGCTACGCTGAAGTGCATGCAGGAAAAATTAGCGTGCTAGTATAGACGTTGCTAATATGGTTTGCATGGTTTGGCGGTTTGCTAATGCGTATGGTGCATGGTTTGCTAAGTGCGTATATCGTATGCAAGCATAAAGCATGCAATTTTAATTTATACTAAAATTGCATGGTTTGCTAAAGCTAGTTAGCTAATTTAATTTATACTAGGTTGAATTCGCCACGTTCCGTAGCCTCAGACTAGTCACCCAGGCTTCTGGGCTTACTCCTAAACATTTATTCAGTCGACCGATAGCCCATTTCTAGGCCTCCTATAGCTTCAGGAATGACCGTCTTGGGCAAGCATCGAGACCTTGGGTGCATGAAAAACCTGGCCCAACTCCCAGCTCTACATGCAGTCGTACAACACAATTTAATCACTGCACCTTTTGACCAGGTGAGCTCAGAATCAATCACTTTCAGACAGTAGACCTAAGCCCTAGCCAACTGCGCCACCACCTATGTTGTGACGTTTACCAAAATATTAATATGAGGTATTAGGCTAATGCGATGAGTTTATAAGCGCTTTGGTGCATTGTATACATCCTTATTGATTGTTATAACTGCTTTGGTGCATTGTATACATCCTTATTGATTGTCACAAGACATTAGTGGCTAGTAGTATCGATGGTGGTACTTTTATATATAGAAAAAAGAGGACGTAAATGATGTACACATGCAAAAATTGAATGCAATATTCTTCCTTGTGCGCAATTCTGCATGTCATGTAACTAATACTTGATTTTTGTTGCTATAGCTAGCTAGGTGTACTACCATTTTTTTTATGATTTTTGCACTTGAAGCAAGACATGTGGTGTACACATATGCGTAGAAAGAAGACTGCTATATATGCGCATGCTTACTTGGTGTAGTACCATTTTGTTTGATTTTTGCACTTGAAGCAAGACATGTGATGTACATAGATCTTGAAAGAAGAGTGCTATATTATTCATCGATAATTTCATAAGTTCTCGCTTCTTGAGTTATTATTTTCTAGAGTAATTGAACATGTATGATAAGATTTGCATTTGACTTGTTTTGTTTTGTAATAGCGAGATGGCAAACCAGGCGATGTTGGGTGGGAGCACGACAAGAAGGTGTGTGTTGAATTTCGATGCAAATCTTGTCACAAAGAGAAGAAAGGAAGCGGCAACCCTGGTGAAGCACTATTTGGCGAGGTGTGGTTTGAATGTGGTCAATTGCAATTAAGTTTTAAAGGAGATTTGTGAATATTTTCGGTCTTGATAAACTCATGCCACAGGACAAAAACCATGGGGATCCACAATCACCTAGGGCGACTATCGCGGGGAGGGACCATCGAGCAAGTCATGATACACCTCAGGATAGCTGTAGCTCGTATAGTGTCATCGAGGCGCAAGAGAGTTGTGGCTCAGATCACCTATACAAATATGTCATTCCGGATTCTCGACGCAACATTCCACCCAATGGGTCTACAGTGGCAAGATCCTGAATTTTATGCCATTTGTACCAACAATGGGAAATTATTAGCCCATGGATAGGACAAAGCGGCATGAATGCAATCTTGAGTTGCTAGCTACACAAGAATTGGTGATGATGTCGATGAGGAGGACAATATGACCAACCAAGTATACAACCAACAATACTACCCATAACGCCAAAGATAATGTTTCATTTCATTGTAACTCAAACTATCACTATCGTAGCATTCATGTAGGTCTAACATGTCACATGTGCGACAATAGAAGAACTGACAGACTCGCCAAGTGTGAACATTCATAATAGGCAAGAAATATTATTTGAAATGTCATATGCCATGGTATTGAAATGATTATTATTGAAATGTGGATTTGTTGGATTGAATTGTCATGGTATTGAAATAAAATGTTATTTGTTCATATATTATTGTTAAATGCCTACTTTGCAACTTGAGATTGTCTAAAATATAGCAAAGTCATGCCGAAATTTTCCATATTCTTCCATAGTTATGCTATTATTGCAAAAAATATGTACTTTACAACTTCACATTGTCTTTAAATGTACGAAATGTCATGCCGGAATTTTATCATAATTTTTCATATTTCTTATATATTTCTAACATTTTTCTGGTTTTTGGGCCTCTATCGGCTTTTTATAATTTTTCATAATTTTTACAAATTTTCCTATTTTTCTTACCTTTTCTCCACTTTTCATTATTTCAACGATTTTGACTCAAACCGATCTATTTTCAAACAAAACCGATCACTTTTCAAGGTTACCGACCTGTTTTTTTGATTTTTTTGCTCAGTTTGATCATTGGGTTTTGACTTTTGTAAACCGATCGGTTTTACTTAAATTTCGCTTGATTTTTACGTTAAAGCGTGGTGCGTTGCTAATATGGTTTGCATGGTTTGGCGGTTTGCAGACTTTGATTTTCAACTAGTTAGCTAATTTAATTTATACTAGGGTATTGTAAACCCTGGATGATGAACCATGCAGTCGTACAACACAATTTAATCACTGCACCTTTTGACGAGGTGAGCTCAGAATCAATCGCTTTCAGATAGTAGACCTAAGCCCTAGCCAACTGCGCCACCACCTATGTTGTGACGTTTACCAAAATATTAAGAAAACTAAGTGTTAAACATGAGGCGCCTACATTTTTTTTCCACGCCGCCAAAACAATATAATCTGTCCGTGTTTAAGGCTATATATAGTCATATACTCGTATGGTTTTAATTTAATATATATTACTCTATATATACGTGCAATATTCGTATATCTTTATCCGTTTTCGATCCAAATCTGTCACATATTTGTCCCGTATCCGTATCTCAAATAACCCAAATTTATATCCATATCCGGTTCCGAATTTTTAAAAAAATATGAATTAGGATATGAAAAAAGAAATATCCGTTTATATCCGACCCGTTTTTACCCCTATATTCAAGGTAGTAAATTGATGTTCATTGATAATAAAACATTTCAGATGTAGTTTAATATGGTGTTCTAGAGAAGCTCACATAGATTTTATACAGAGATGATGACACATTTGATGAAGCTCACCTCACTAGCCGTACGTCAAGAGTTTTCTTTTTTTCTTTTTCAATTCTCACGAGTCATGACACAAAATTATCCCTCTGAACTGGTTTTTGAGGGAAGAAAGGGATAGAAGGTAGAGTGCAGATACTTAAGCGGATTACACCATCAAAAGGATGTAGATGGTAGGTGCTAATCATCTAGAATGATTCTGGAGTTCCAGGATTGGATGTAATAATGCCACTGCTTTGTATTAGATGATTAACGGTCATAGGTCCAAAATGCATGCCAATCGGTGCAGCGAGCTTCTCTTGCATTCTTTGTTTGAGTCAAAAACGAACCAGTGAATCTGAGTATCTGACGACATTCATTTGGCAGTAAGCGTTGTTTACACAGGTAATAATGCTATAGGTACGGCAACACAAGGTAGTAAACTCGTATGAGATAGCAAGTAATAAATTTCTTTTTTCATGGTAGTAAAAATTTATAAGTACGATAGTCCAAAATAAGTAATTAATGCATCGCAACATCTGAACCGCTAGTAAGTTGCATTTCTAGTTTGTACATGAATCTAATTTCTTTATTTTAGCCGTAACTTTTTATTGACAGCTTCGATTCACAAAAGATTTTCACCATTTGCTTACTGACGATAAGAACAACATAATGATATAAGTCTCGTTAATAAACGTTGTACGTATCCATAGTAAAATCTACCTATACTGATAGTAAAATCTATATTTACAGGTAGTAAAAATCTGATTTATGCAGTGAGACTTATATCAGTGTGTTGTTCTTGTCATCAGTTAGGTACTAGTAAAAACTGTTCTTGAATCGGAACTATTAATAAAAAGTCATAGCTAAAAAAAATCAGATTCATATACAAACAAAAAAACACACTTGCTAGTCGATCACGCAACGTAGGTAGTAACATGTTTCCTTATCTCAACTAGAATCTATTCCTTTTTGTTTTAGCCATAACTTTTTGTTGATAGCTCTGATTCATCAACAGTTTTTACCAGTGGTTTACTAATGACAAGAGCAACACATTGATATAAGTCTCACTGCATGAATCAGATTTTACTATCTGTAAATATAGATTTACTATCGGTATAGATAGATTTTACTGTTGATATACACGGTATTTATTAGTGAGACTTAAATCATTATATTGCTCTCGTTGTCAGCACGCTAGTGGTGAAATTTTTTTGTAAATCGGAGTTGTTAAAAAAGTTACGGCTAAAACAAATAATGTACAAACTAGGAACACATGCAACTTACTAGCATTCAAATGATGCAATGCATTAATTACTTATTTTGGGCTATCATGTACACATTTTAAGTGATGCGATGTATTAATTAGTTGGTTTGTTTGAAGGCTCGGTTTGACTAGGTTAAATTGCCCGAGAGTATAATAGACTATTCTACACGTAGCTATAGAATATCATATATATGTGTGTATTAAAAAATGGAGTTTAGGAAGGGCAAGTACAATAACAAAGCCAGCTGGTTACTCCATCTCCTATCCATTTTATCTAGAGTAAGCACTAAAGTCAGTTTGTATAATAGCTATCTCTAAAAGTTGGCTTTAGATGTTGTGCATTAACTATTTCGTCTCTCTTATACATAACTAATCTACCTATACTCTTGTGTAATTCTTACTACTAAATAAGAACCATCTCTCTTCTCTGTTCTCACTCTTCTATATAGTATAAAGCTGACATAGATATACTAAGAGTAAGCTGAAATAGCCTTAGGGGGTGTTTGGGACAGCTCCAGCTCCACCAAAATCTGTGGAGTTAGAGATGGCAGTTGGTCGGTGCAGGTTTTACAAAACCCGACCCGACCCAAACCAATTGAAAAACCCGACCGAACCGAATACCATATCGGGTAAAAATCTATACCGAACCGAACGTGGTGCGAAATCAAGCCGGTGCAAGCGGGTTTGTGTATCTGGTGGAAATAGGTTAGGTCGGTGTGGGTTTTGCAAAATCGACCGACAAGAAACCCGAACCAAAAACCGAGTTAAACCCGATGGGTACCAAACCCGACCCCAAACCGGTGAATACCCGGAACCCGCGGTTACCGATGGGTATATCGGTATTCGGTGCGATGGTACCATGGGTGAAAATTAAAACCGAACCAGACCGAAGAACCGCGGGTAAAATTAAAACTCGAACCCGACCCGATCGGTGCAAAACCCATGGTACCGAACACATGGTACAATTGCCACCCCTATATATGTGGAGTTGGTGGAGCAGGGTATTTCTAACTCCAGAAATTTATGGAGCTGGAGCTGTGGAAACATTAAGAGTGTTTAGGTAGATCATCTTGTTTACATTTTAAACTAAAAATATAAACTTAATTCACTTTATTTTAGCCTACAAGTTTTAAATCTGAGCTGAAGTTAGGAGCTGAAGCTCTCCTAAATAGGGTCTTATTGTATATGCCCTGCATTGAATATATGCCCTCCGTGTGAACGAGGGAAAATGATTCGCGCTTAGATCAGTGTGGCCAGCAGCTTTCAATGCTATTTTTGTGAAAGTCTTCTTTATATTCCCCTTCTGCAGCTTTCCGCCATCTTCTTCTAGATGAAGTTGGTTGATCATATCTTCTGCAGCTCCTGGTCAACAATCTCCATCAAAATATGGCAAGGGAGCTGCAGCCACTTTAGCCTTTCCTTCTTGGGTTTTGATGTCGTGATAAAAAAGTGATCATAGAGATTTGTCAGCTCAGCAACAATATGCTCCTTAATAGCTTTTTGAAGCATAGGTAAGTACCTGTGTGGAAATGAAATATTAATCATGCATATATATACTAGGTAGAATCGCGCGCGAATGCCGCGCCGCGAGGGGAAAATCCGGTATGAGTTTTTTTACAAATCGAATTTGCAAAAGCGCAGATCCGTATGAGTTTTTGTAAATCGAATTTGAAACTGCGGGTTTTTGAAATAACGGTGGAGAAGGGCCGGATGCATTTTTTATGTTCGTAAAACCACCCTTGGGCAAAAATAGTCTAGAGGAAAAAGGCGAAAAATTATTAGAGGCGATAATCTTCTTTTATCGAGCCTAATACTATCTGCGTTCACCGAGTAATAATACGTTTAAAAAATATCGAGATCGAGATGGAAAATCGAGTTGAGGAAAAAATCTAGACATAGAGCTGCACACATTTCTCTGGTCTTTGAAAAAATTTCCGGGAAAACGTTTTTTTCCGGCGAAAATATTTTTCCGGGTTTTTGGGTGGCGAAAACAATTTTTCGCGTTTTTGATTGGTGAAAATATTTTTCCAGTTTTTGGGTGGTGAAAACATTTTTTCGGGTTTTTTTGGCGAAAACATTTTTACGGGAAAAAGCGGAGAAAGGACACGAGCGTAAGCGAGGACCTGTTTGTTATTTTTTGGACATGTTAGCTATCTTGAAAAAATTAGAAAAGGGCTTGTTCGCGATTTGAAACTAACGGGAGGCTTTTCCGAAAAATGCCGCGCCAGGGACCCAAACGCGAAGGGAAAAAAATCCTTGTCTCACAGAAAATTACACATGGACCTATCCGTAATTTTGAAAAACCGGAGGGACTTTTTTGCAAAAACTACCAAGTGACAGGTGGCTTCGACGGTTGCTCGGCAATCTCAGTGCTTGTTATATAGAGTATATACAACAAGAGTTACAAATGCCAAATGTGATATTCATTGTGCATATCCAATCCCATCGTCATCTCATCGATCTGCCACGCGACGACGGCGCCGCGCGCGTGGAACCGTTTCCAGCAGAAGCGCAACGTGCTGCGCCGCCGGTGAGACATGCACCAGTGGTCGCTCTGCCCCTAAATGCACAGTCATGGCGTCCTGCGTTCTCACTTTCAGAGCAGTTGCACTTTCAGTATAGCTAAGCTAGCTAGCCAAGACCCGGCTAGGACTGCCATGCATGTTGTTGTTAGTATTCGACTTGAGATTGAGAACATCTCGTTAAATTTGATTTGAGCTATGCAACCACCTCTCTGCTATGATAAGTTGCTAGGAAACTAGATTTTAATATACATACATATATATACTATACAACTTTTACTACTAAACAGAACATACAAGCTGTTGAGCCTCTGTATGGTAGTAAACTCTATCTATACAGATAATAAAATCTATCACCGGTTAGTTCACGATCATTTTGCTGCCTGGTGTCAGATTTTACTATCCTTATATATATAGCTTTTTAATATAGGAAGTTTTTTCCGTACTCCCGAAGTACATATTCCCACCTCTAATATACCACTTAAATGAACGCTTTATACTCTTTTACAACTTTCGGTATATTCTAATAATAATTCTAAGATATGCCAATACAACATGGTTCAAAAAATTTCATCAGTGCCCTTTATTTTATTTTTGCTACATACCTTTTTCCATATGTAAAAGGAATATAAACAAATTATGCTATAAAGGGTGGACTTTAATGAAATTTTCATAGAACTCACTTTGGAGTATCTTATAATCAGTATTAGAGTATACTCAAAAGGATATATATATATATATATATATATATATATATATATATATATATATATATATATATATATATATATATATATATATATATATATATTCAGTAATGGCATATAGAAGTTTTCTTAAAATTACCACATAGAGTGAACCTCTCAAAAAGATGAAACTCAATCGCATTTGAAATATATAAACAGCAAATAAGTATATATATATATATATATATATATAATTCACATTATGAATATGTCCCTATATATATATATATATATATATATATATATATATAAGTAGTAAATTGATGTTCATTTTAGCAATAAACTAATCAAAACTTATATAATCCTATTCTTCTCATCGTAAGTAAGCTATTGGTGAAAACTATTTGTGAATCAGAACTGCCGATGAAAAGTTATGTCTAAAATAAAAAAAGAATAGATTCATTAACAAACTAGGAAACACATTTATTAGTTGTGTAGCCACGTTGGTGATTAGCTTAGCAACACACGAAGCGGATGTATGTGAATGATTCGAACGTGCTTCTACTAAGTTATAACCAGCGAGTAGATGCGCACGTGTGTGTATATACATGTATATATGTGCAGAAGATTTTATTTTATTTTGCAAAATTAGGTGCTGATTGTTGGTCTGTTTGCGACTGCTAGAAATTACAATAATTTATTCTACCTTGAAATTAAGGTTGGTCAAGCTAGGCATTCTTTCTAAATGTGCTTTGCATCAGCACACCATATGGTCCTAGTATATATTTTCGGAGCCGGCCATTTTTAGTCTTTTGCGGCCTTGCCTCGGGTTCAGCCCAGATGGCCGTGAAAGTACAATGATTCTGCTCTTCGGTCATGGCCGTCTCCATGCATGCATGGTACGAAAAAGAACGGCGAAAGCATGCAGAAGAAACATCCCATCGCTTTACCATCGAATTGTTGCGCCGAAAGATCATCGCCGAGTTGGTTTTTCCAACGACTTTCTCGTGATGATTAACCGGCCTTAAGCATATCTTTTCCGTGAATAATTGCAAGCTAGCTAGGCTTAAGCATATGTGCTACTACCCCCCCTAGCTAGCTTAGCTGCTTGGCCTACATATTGTGGAAAGTAGAATCATCCTCACAAAAAAGTTATTACCACCCCAACCAATTAAGCAGCTAAGCTCTAGGTAGTGCGCCGCGATGGTAATTAAAATAGATAGTGCATGCGTGCATGCATGCATATATATTCATGCACGATTAATTATTATCCTATCAAGCCGCATTTAGGTTGCCAAAAAAATCGGCTGCTACTTGCTAGATCGAGTGGCTAACTGCTGCTAGTCCTGTGGATGCGACGCGATTAACGTTTAACACTGCTGCAAATGGATTAGCGAGTGTGGTACGCTGTGGTGTCGTGTACAGTGTACGTTCGTTTTGGTTAATGCATGGCTTGATATCCCCGATTTAGACATCCATTTTCTCCCCCGCGTCCAGAAAGGTCCTGAGAGTAATGCGGTGCCCGCTAATTCGATCTACCGAGTCCATGATTACCAAGTCATCATCGATCTCCATGTTGTGTACGACTCATATATATACGTGGCTAAGTCTATAATACGGCTTAACTAATTAATCGCAGCGCTTACACTTAAACGCCCGCGTAGCAGGTAGGGGTGGGCACTTTTAAACCGAAACCGAAAAACCGAACCGAACCGAACCGAATAAACCGAAATTTTCGGTTTTTCGGTTTCGATTCTTGATTCGGTTTTTATTAACACTATTCGGTTTTCGGTTTGCGGTTCGGTTTCGTCTTTCAAAACCGAAAAACCGGTTCTCGAAAACCGAATTCTCTCGCCAACCCAGTCCAGTCGCTCGCCAAGACGCAGACGCGGAGACACCAACCCAGGCCCAGCAACCATTCCGGTCCATTCCATATTCCATTCGCTAAAGCCCCAACCCAAGACATTCCAACCTAACCTAGTTCCCCAATTCGATTCCCCACTCCGCAAGGCAATGCTGCGCAACGGCCGAAAGAAAAAAGATGGCCTCGGCTTTGTCCTCCTGCGCTACGGTGGTGACCTCTCGGTGGTAGCCATCTCGGCGCCTGGCCGTGCTCTGCGAGGCCATCTCCTAGCTCCTTATCTACCGCACCGCGCGCCACCTACAACTCCCTCCGCGCCTCCATCGAGCGCCACTCCCGCAAGCTCGACTCCATGAAATCCGGCTCCGCCGGCAACGGCGTCTCCTCCAACTCCTCCTCCCAGCCCGCGGCATCCTTGTCGTCGCGCGCCAAGAAGATGGACCGCGTCGAGAATACCAGATTTCGAATCCACTTTGATTTGGTAGATGCTCTAACTATGATGCATTGATGCTTGATTTGTGCTGTTGGTTGTAGTTTTTTGCAATCATTTGTTCCTTGTTCTTGAGGAAACATCACAGAAGAGTTATTGAGTCAATATGTGTGAATTTTAGTTGCTTGTCATTACTCATTAGTCACGTTGCCTGACTGCCTGTTGTTTGGTTATTTGCTGAATAATCACCCCTAATGATCAGTATTGAGAACGTTGAATGTTGCCTGTTGTATGTTATTTCGGTTTACCGAATAACCAAAAAAACCGAACCGAATTAATTCGGTTTATTCGGTTCGGTTTTTTCAGTTATTCGGTTTCGGTTCGGTTTATGCATTTGGAAAACCGAATTTTTAAAAACCGAAAAAACCAAACCGAAAAAACCGAAAAAAACCGAATGCCCATCCCTAGTAGCAGGAGGCGCTTCGAGTGTGACAGCTACGGCGCGCGTTCGAGTCCCCACCGCCAGCGCGCTTCGCCCTGCCGAGTTTTTCCCCCACATGACGCGTGGCGGGGTGCTCGACCATCGTGTGGCATTGTTTTTTTTGCGAAAAGATCACCGAAAATCCGTAATATTACATGTAGGTCCTTTTGCGGAAAAGGCATAAAAAATACGCTTTTTACAGTAAATTTCCAGAATTACGTCCAGGTTCTTTTCAACAATTCGGTTTATTTGGATTGTTTTTTGCGAAAAGATTCCCGAAAGTTCAGAATATTACACGCAGGTCCTTTTTACGAAAAAAGCCTAAAAAATACGGTTTTTCCAGGAAATTTTACAGAATTATGTCCACTTTCTTTTCTTTGCGAGAAAGGCCCCGGCAATTCGGTTTTTCCGGAAATACCCTTGAAAAAAATAAAATTTTTCCTAGAGTCCCGAAATCTTTTTAAAATTACAGTGCGCATTGCAAAAATTATGCGATTTGTCTTGGAATTTTTTAAATTACATCTAGGTCTCTTTCTTATGCGATTTGTCCCACGCATCTAGTATATATGATAAGATAAAAGGCAAAAGGAAATGCTGTGTCTAGCTAGAAAGTGGGAGCGCAATGTAGGAGTCCGAATCGGACCATGTAATTAAGTAGGTTACCGACGGCCTCCTATAGCACTAGTCGTAAGAAGAAAAATAAACTCTCTCACTCTGTATGGACGGAGCCGCACGCCGTGGTTCGACTTGGCGGGACGGGCATTATTGCCAAACCAGCTTGTAAATAAATCCTCTTGTCTGTTGCGTGCTTTTGTTCCTTTTTATGATCGTGATTAGAATTCGCGGGAGAAGAAATGGGATCGATTAAATTAAAGCTCGATTGGGAAGTTCCTGTAATGAGAATTAATTGTACGAAAAGCCGGCCGTCTCACTTAAATAATTTGGATGGGTTTGACCAAGCGGAGCTGTCCGTACGTAATCCTAGGCTATTCCCAGTGTACTGTTTTCAAGACTGCCACATCATCTTTGTCTAGGTAAACGTATATCTCAGGTTTCATCTAGTTGAAACTCCTCTCATCTAAATGAAACTCTCCTCATCTCTCTCATCATTAATTTCTTGCCATGTTATTATCTTTGCTTATGTGGTATAGTATCTAATGATATTGAAACTCAAATGAAACTAGCACTGAGAATAACCTTATGCTCAATCTCTACACAAGAAGCTTCCGGTTAAACTTTTGTCATAAGATATATTATACTCCAACTGAAAGGACATCGATCACTCTTCAGACATATTCCTCCAAACAAACAATATCTCAGGTTTGGCCACTCAATGACAAACTATATAGGTTAAGTGTTTACTTTTATAAGGTACACATTTCTCGCATTCTATATCTCAATCGGTCTATTCAATCCAAGTCGCTTCTTTCGTTCTCCAAATTAATTCTTAACAAGATATGCTCCACGATCCGCTTGCCCCAATGCTGCAGCCAATACTACCTAGTCTTTAATCCGATGCTTGCAACAGGCGAGTAGAAAATTTTGGAATTCGATTCTTCCCAAAATGAATGCCGCTCCATCTCAGAAAATGTTACAAAATATTGTTTTAAATAGATATTCATAACCCCTTTTTGAGAGAAACTCTCATGCATCAATTGAAGGAGAAACTACTATGCTACATCAATTCTTGTAACTCTTTATTTAGTTCAAACCTCTCATGTTACTTATAAATAGAGGGTTGTATGCATGAAAGAAGTAACAAGAAAGAAAGAAAGAATTCCCTCTACTACTATATTGTTCATACTTTGAGTAATCCATTACATTGTTCATACTTTGAGTAATTCATTAGTTATTTTATATCATGTTATCAACACGATCGCCTCTAAAAGGCTATCGTAAATTTCACGTACTAAAATACTTTGATCATCGTTTTCTGAGGTAAAGTATTCTTTCAATCCCTATTCTGTCTTGTTTAATTTACACACTATAATTCATAGTTTGCATTTCCATGTATTGTAGTTTACTATGTCGAATCTTGCAAAACTTGAATTCATGGTTTTGGATATTACGGGCAAAAATTATTTGTCTTGGATGCTTGATGCCGAAATCCATCTAGATGCAAATAATCTCGGCGAAACAATCAAGGAGGGAAATAAGGCGTCTAACCAAGAAAAGGCTAAAGCCATGATCTTTATTCGCCATCACCTCCATGAAGGGTTAAAAGCTGAATACCTCACGGTGAAAGATCTCCTTGTTCTTTGGAACAAATTAAAGAAAAGGTATAACCATCAGAAAACTGTAATTCTCCCTAAAGCTCGGTATGATTGGTTGCACTTGAGGTTGCAAGATTATAAAACTATTTGTGAGTATAATTCAGCCATATTCAAAATCACTTCACAACTTTTGTTGTGTGGAGAAAAGGTTACGGATGAGGAAATATTGGAGAAAACATACTCCATATTCTATGCTTCAAATTTGCTCCTGCAGCAGCAATACCGGGAAAAAGGGTTTAAGAAATATTCTGAATTTATTTCTTGTTTACTTGTGGCTGAACAAAATAATGAGCTTTTGATAAAAAACCATGAGGCTCGTCCAACTGGTTCAAGTCCATTCCCTGAAGCGAATGCGACAAGATATAATAAGAACAATAGAGGGTGCAGCCGAGGACGTGGTCGTGGTCGTGGATATGGACGAGGTCGTGGTAGAGGAAATTATAATGTTTCCTTCAAAAATACAAATGGTCCCCAGAAGAGGCAAGAAAAGGGATATACAGGGAAAAATGAAAATTATAAACATGAAAATATATGCTATCGCTGTGGAGGAAAAAATTATTAGTCGCGTAACTGTCGTACGCCAAAGCACCTTGTGGACCTCTATCAACAATCGCTTGAAAAGAAAGAGAAAAGGATAGATACCAATTTTGCCAATAGTAATGGAGATAACGAATATTTTGGCAAAACTCAAGAAAAAGACAGTGGCCAACATGATACAACTCATCTAGATATCTCTGATTTTTTTATTTAAGAATAATTTTTTAAATAGTTATTTGTACAAGAATAAATTTTATATGTTACATCTTTAATAATGCAAACACGTTATGTTTTTTTGTTCGAGAATAAATATAATATATTATGTCTGAATTATGGTTGTAATGTTTCATGTTTTAATAAATTTTATGTTATAATGCTCATTTATCTTATTAAAATTTTCTTTTGAAGTGAATGGAAAAATCTTTGGTAAATGGTGGAGATATATGTGTTGTAGAAAGTGCAACAACACATACTACTCTCAAGAATAAAAGGTATTTTCATGATTTAACGATGCATAATGGAAGTATCAATATTGTATCTGGGAGTGCAAATTTGATTGAGGGCTCCGGAAAGGCCATAATATTATTATCCGGTAAGACAAAAATAAGTGTGAAAGAAGCATTGTATTCCCCAAAGTCTCAAAGAAACCTATTGAGTTTTAAATATATCCGCCAAAATGGATATCACATTGAGAAAATTAATGAAGGAAATAGGGAATACCTTAACAATACAAATATGTCATCGGGTAGGGAAAATGTATTGAAAAAATTACCATCATTATTATTTGGTTTGTACTATACAAAGATTGATAAAATTGAATCATATATGGTGGTAGACCAGAAGTTTACCAACCATAACGAATTTATTGTATGGCATGACTGGTTGGGCTATCCCGATCAACAATGATTCGAAAAATTATAAATACTTCGTGTGGATATATGTTGAAGAACCAAAAGATTCTTCAGTCCAATGACTTCTCATGTGTGGCATACTCTCAAGAAAAATTGATTGTAAAACCATCACCAGCTAAAATTAGGGCTGAATTCCTTGATTTTCTAGAGCGCATACAAGGAGATATATGCAGACCTATTCATCTAGCAAGTGGTCTATTTAGATATTTTATGGTTTTGATTGACGTATCGACTAGATGGTCACATGTCTCTCTATTATCAACTCGCAACCTAGCGTTTGCGAGATTGTTAGCTCAATTAATAAAATTACGAGCACAATTCTCAGATTATCCTATTAAATCAATAGGTTTGGATAATGCTGGTGAATTTACCTCAAAAAGTTTCAACGATTATTGCATGTCAATTGGAATAAATGTTGAGCATCCTGTAGCACATGTTCATACACAAAATGGTCTTACAGAATCACTTATAAAACGGCTCCAATTAATTGCGAGACCATTACTTATGAAATCAAAACTCCCGACATCAGCTTGGGGCTATGCTATTTTGCATGCGGCATCATTTCACATCAGGCCAACAAGTTATCATACTTCTTCTCCATTACGGTTAGTATTTGGAAAAGAGCCAAACATATCCCATCTAAGAATTTTTGGTTGTGCAGTATATGTTCCAATTGCTCCACAAAAACGCACGAAGATGAGACCATAAAGAAGGTTGGGAATATATGTTGGGTATGAATCCCTTTCTATAATAAAATATCTTGAGCCATTAACGGGAGATTTATTTACTGACTAGATTCTTGTTGTCATTTTGATGAATCAAATTTCCCAACATTAGGGGGAGAAATGAAGCAGCTAAATAAGGAAATTGTTTGGAATGAATTATCATTATCCTATTTTGATCCTCGCATAAGACAATGTGAACATGAAGTTCAAAGGATAATTTATCTACAAAGTTTAGCGAATAATTCGTCTGATGCTTTTACAGATTTGAAACGAGTGACAAAGTCACATATTTCAGCTGCTAATGCTCCTGAAAAAATTGATGTCCCAGAAGGACAACCAGCTATTGCAAATGAGACAAAATCTACCATAAAACGTGGTAGACCATTGGGCTCGAAAGATAAAAATCCTCAAAGAAGAAAAGGAGCTAAAGATAGTCAAGTTGAGAAAATAATAGCCTAAAAAAAATCTCCTGAAGAGATGAATGACATGACTAATAATACTATTTCGGAAGAGACACAGGTACCTGATTCTACACAAACTGAGATCTCATTAAACTATGTTATGTTAGGAAAACTTTTGAACCGTGATATTGACGTCAATGATGCATTTGCATATAATGTAGCGCTAAAAATTATACACGGTAATGAGGATCAAGAACCTCGATCAACCGAGGAATGCAAACAAAGAAATGATTGGCTAAAATGGAAAGACGCAATTCAAGCAGAATTGAATTCTCTGACAAATAGAGAAGTTTTCGGGCCTGTAGCTCATACACCCAATGGTGTAAAACCTATTGGTTACAAATGGGTCTTTGTGTGAAAAAGAAATGAGAAAGGAGAAGTTACAAGATACAAGGCACGATTAATTGCCCAAGGCTTTTCCCAAAGACCTAGTATAGATTATGAAGAAATATACTCTCCCGGGATGGATGCAACAACTTTTAGATATCTTATCTGTCTGGCAATGAAGGAATGCCTTGACTTGCGTCTGATGGATGTTGTTACTGCATACTTATATGGATCAATAGATAGTGTTATTTATATAAAAATCCCCGAATGATTCAAACTGCCAGAAGCAGCAGGTTCTCGAGAACAATATTCAATTAAACTGAGAAAGTCTTTATACGGATTAAAACAATCTGGACGAATGTGGTATAATCGTCTCAGTGAATATTTGATAAAAGAAGGATACACAAACAATTCTATTTGTTCATGTGTATTCATAAAAAGATCTGGAAATGAATTTGTGATAATCACTGTATACGTTGATGATCTAAATATGATTGGAACAACTAAAGGGATCTCAAATGCAGTTGAATGCTTAAAGAAAGAATTTGAGATGAAGGATCTTGGAAAAACAAAGTTTTGCCTTGGATTGCAAATTGATCATCTTAAGAATGGAATTATTATTCATCAAGTGACTTATACAGATAAAATTTTGAAACAATTTTATATGGATAAATCACACCCTTTAAATCCTCCAATGGTTGTAAGATCGCTTGATATAACTAAACATCCTTTCCGACCTCCGAGATAATGATGAAGAAATTTTCGTACTGAAGTGCCATATTTAAGTGCCATAGGTGCACTTATGTATCTTTCTACTCATACACGACGATATCGCATTTGCGGTCAACTTATTAGCAAGATCGACTCATGTCCTCACGAGAAGACATTGGAACGACGTCAAACATATATTTCGTTATTTTCAAGGTACAAATGATATGGGTTTATATTTTTCTGATGCATATAAGAAAGAGTTAGTTGGTTTTGCAGATGCAGGGTATCTATCTGATCCCCATAATGGTTAATCACAAACTGGATATGTTTTTACTTGTGGTGGCACTACTATATCATGGCGTTTAATGAAACAGACTATAGTGGCAACATCATCTAACCATGTAGAAATTTTGGCAATCCATGAAGCTAGTAGAGAATGTGTTTGGTTAAGAAATATGACAGGGCATATTAAAAGATCATGTGGCTTACTTTTTGACAAGGAAGTACCTACCATTATTTATGAGGATAATGCAGCATGCATCTCTCAACTGAAGGAGGGATATATCAAAAGGGAGAGTGAAGTATATATCACCAAAAATTTTCTTCACTCATGACCTTCAAAAGGATGGTGTTTTGAAAGTCCAGCAAATTCGCTCATGTGAGAATCTCGCCGATTTATTCACAAAGGCACTTCCCACTACAATGTTCAAGAAATTGACCAGTATGATTGGACTTTATTGATTCAGAGATTTTAAGTGATCAGGGGGGGTGAATATATTATGTACTCTTTTTCCCTTAACCATAGTTTTTTCTCACTGGGTTTTTCCTTCGTAAGGTTTTTAATGAGGCATACATATTCATAAATTAATGGACATCCAAGGGGGAGTGTTACAAAATATTGTTTTAAATGGATGTTCATAACCCCTTTTTGGGAGAAACTCTTATGCATCCATTGAAGGAGAAACTACCATGCTACATCAATTCTTGTAACTCTTTATTTAGTTCAAATCTCTCATGTTACCTATAAATAGAGGGTTGTTTGCATGAAAGAAGTAACAAGAAAGAAAGAAAGAATTCCCTCTGCTACTATATTGTTCATATTTTGAGTAATCCATTACATTGTTCATATTTTGAGTAATTCATTAGTTATTTTATATCAGAAAACACTTTGTTGGAGATGATCACATCTTCTCAAGTGCAAGAAAATCGAAAACTACCCTATATGTATAATTAACCATCTCTCTTCAAAGTTATTTTTGTCATAGAACTAATCCTCTAGAGTACTATAACTAATGCATGGTGCTACAGTGGCATATAGTATCGTGTGGAAGTGTTTCAGCTAGTGGATGTTACCCTATCCGGTTTACAAAAATTTATCGATTTGGGATACGTACAGTCAAACTTTTGAAACTTTAGTTATCTATCTCTATCTTTTTTAAATATTTATATTAGATGTATGAAAATCATATGGGTAGATTCGTCTTAAAACGTACTTTTATAAAATTAGAATTTTATTGAATTTTTTAAATATATTATAATAAAATTAGTAATCAAAATTAGGTTTTAGGGGCTGTGTTGATATCTAAAACGACAACTATTAATTGTGACCAGAGGGAGTAATATGCAAAGGTGGGGTTTTTTTTTGAAGGATCCTCTACATCGCAACACAAAACATATATACCACATATACATAACTTGTCAAATGAGTTGGTATTGCTTATCCTATATTTGGATGAGAAATGACCATTTTATATCATGCTCTCCGGGTCTCCCGAGATGCATGACCCAACATGGAAAAAAGGGAACATATCTTGTGCAAATAAAGTTTCGGTGCAACCTTGGTGCAACCCAACTAACAAAAGTTTCAAAAAATTCTGAAAAAAATCATGGATGTACATCTCAGCTTACCCCATCTACATATAAAATTTCATGATCAAATTCGTCCTGTGCTAAGAGTAATAAAACAAACAAACTTGATCATGAACAGGAACTGTTCCTGTTCATGATCAACTTTGTTTTTTTTGTAACTTCTAGCATAGGACGAATTTGATCATGAAATTTTATATGTAGATGGGGTAAGCTGAGATGTACATCCATAATTTTTTTCAGAATTTTTTGAAACTTTTGTTAGCTGGGTTGCACCAAAGTTGCACTGAAACTTTATTTGCACCAGATATGTTTCCTGGAAAAAAAGTATCATCGAGGGACTTGGCTAGATTAATGGGGGTATATATATATATGGCGAAATATTTAGTAAAAACCACCCATTCTATGAAAACTCCGTGGAAACTACCCTTAGAAGTTTTGAAAAATTCTCAAAAAATTACCATATGTTGGGGAGGTGAACTTCTACAATCCTGCAAAATTTGAAGATGAAACTCAATCGCATTTGAAAGATATGAAAAAGACAATTTGCTGAATTTGTCTTTTCATGGAGTTTTCATAGAATGGGTGGTTTTCATGAATATTTCGCATATATATATATATATATATATATATATATATATATATATATATATATATATATATATATATATATATATTCCAAGTGTGTACCTAGGTGACAACCCTTACTATTCTCTCTCTCCTTTTAGACTCTTTATGTTCTCATTTTAACATAGGTGAAAACTATAATATTTAAGAGACAACCAGACGATGATACTTTCGATCAAAGGTTAGATACGACATATGTAGTTAATTCCACATTTTGTAATATGTATAGGAAGATACACGTGCGGCGTGTATTTTTGACTTAACTGCACATAGAGGATCCCAAGAAAAGGAAGAAAGAAACAAAAATATGCATGGTTCTATGGGTTAGTCAAAGCCAGAATCTGATGCATAGGAACCCCAAACAAGGAAGGATATGGGTGTTAATTAACATTTTATTTTATTTTATAAAGCTCACAGAGAATCATTTCAGAAAGAGAGGGCGTGCGATACAGTGATGATGATGATGGTTAGTAACGCAATATTGTAATTAGTTAAAAATATGGGCATGACAAGCTAATTAACGTCTACAACTGCAGCTCAAGTGATGCCATGGATGGATGAACATACAAGAAGTCACTTTTGAACATTTCTACACTCAAACAAACCCGAGTGCTGTTCCTTTTCTTTTCAGTGGAAGAATTTGTACCTTCTCTCAAACTGTTATTTTGGTCTTGTCTGAACCACTTGCTTTAGTGTACAAACCTCGAGTTTTATGTATGAACCAATTTACCCTAACACTCCTCTATATAGGGTTAACTAGGATAGTTTTCGCGGTGTGATACGTCGCGTGCGTTGTTTTTTCGCATAAATAATTTTATTTTTTTTCGGCGGTGTTTTTTAAATCATTATGTTTTTTTTGCATCTATCTGGGGTCCTCTCATGAAGAAACCGTGATCGCGCTAAATCGAAAGGTCATTTTCGTGAAAAACAACTGGAATGATCCAAATGCAACTAAGTTTTTTTTCAGTATTTATTTAAGGCCCTTTCACAAAAGATTCGCGATCGCGCGAGCCACGCGAGGGAGCCAGCGCGATGCGGAAGCGGTCCCTGGCCAGGAAGTCTTCGATCTTTAGTATAGGTTGTTTTTGCGGCGTAACACCGCGCGCGTTGTTTTTTTGCAGAAACAATTTCTATTTTTTCCGGCTGTGTTTTTTTAAAATCGTCGAGAAAATGAGCGAAACGGTTGAAAGGACACAAACGCAATTACGTTTTTTCGTATCTATCTGGGGTTCTCTTACGAAGGATCTGCGATCGCGCTAAATCAAAAAGGTTCTTTTCATGAAAAATAGCCAGAATGATCTAAACGTCATTACGTTTTTTTTTCGGTACCTATTTAGGGTCCTCCCACGAAAGATCTACAATTTGTTTGAACCAAAAGGTCCTCTTTGTAAAAAACCGTGAAAAAGACCTATATATAATTACAAATATTTCGAAGAACCTAAACGCGGAAAAAAATTGAGCCGAGCCGGCCATGCCGAGCCGCGCGGCTCAAATCGTCCAGAGCGCCGAAACCCTCCCATCTTTAGTATAGTAGTTATTAGAAGTTTTATGATGTGAACTTGACATGGATGGAACTTATGAAACCTTCTTGATCACCACCAAACATCCTGACATCTATATCTAGCTTTGACACCGTATTGAGTATTATGTACCAATTACAAGCTCATTCAAAAACTCAATTTGTTGGGGATAGACAGACAATCTACTCATACTATAGCAAAAAAAGTTAATTACTTAAAACAAAGAAATAATACTTCATAATTTATACCAAGCAGTCTACTAAAAAACTTCAATTATTAAGAAAAGATTAATAACCTACTCATACTTCAGCAGAACGAAATAATAGTTCATATTCTGTCGTTTTATTTTATTAATATGCTTGACGTACGTGTTTTCAGTGGAAGACAAAGGCTTGTAGATTTGATTCGTGCATTCCAATTCGACAATACTAGAATCCAAAAATGACTTCTACATCCAACACGGCACAGGATTTATAGATTCCAGAGGTAAGTAAAGTTAATCTTGGTTTGTTCTTGAAGAGATTGATCACTGAGTAATTACGTTCGGAAATGGAATCTCGTGCCTCTTCGCAGTCTCCAAAGGTCAGGATTTAGTTTAATCCCACACAAATAAAACCTTCCTCGTCCAAGCAAGCTAGAAAGTTAGTAGTTTAAATAAACTTCTCAAATCAGAGGATCATCTCCTTTTCCATAACAATTAATAATGTGCTCGCTAGCTAGCTAAGCCAGTTCCAAATCACTTTCTATGATCCCTAATCAACGCCCCCGATTTGTTTTCGCAGCTTAATTTTGTCTCGTCTCGCCTTGACTGGTATACATACATGTGTGAAGTTCACATCAAGGCTTGGGATGCCTGAAAACGATAGGTAACTGCAACATTCTCCTCCAAGACACTAGAAAAATAGTATGATACTCTGGGCACAACTAGCTATAGAAAGGAGGTAGAATCACCTATACTTTATATCATCACTTGCAGCTCTATTTTCAATTATATCGCGGCATATATAGCATATCTTTCGACTTTATAGGTAGAGGGACTAGCAGTGGCGGAACTCGAAAATTTTCAATGGAAGTGCATATTTCACACATACAACTCGATCTATAGTCTTGTATAACGGTTTCATAACATCATAAATATTTCAACACATATATTTTTTAAATTCACTAAAAATACAATACAAATAGTTCTAAGAGATCCCAAATTACCAAAATCGAAATTAATTCAATCAATAAATTTCAGCCACTCAAGAAATAATTTCTAGACGTCTTTCAAACTTTGGGTGTCGTGCAGGCACCGCACCTAGATCTACCCCTGGTGACTAATGGTGGAATCAGAAACTCACTCACGTACAAATGTAGGCAAAAGAGCCCAATTGTTCTATCTTGTTTTATTTATTTAATGAGGGAAAAATGGAGATGGTTCCAAGTGGTGAATACTAAGAACCCTTGAATTCAATATGCTCCTGGCTTTAGCCAAAGGTATTCCTTGTGTGCCCTATGAGAACATCCCAAGTGTAAAAAAAACATTGGAAGAAACTCCTTTGCAATCTTCAGCCACCACAGCGAGAATATATCATCGATCTGGACGACAAAATGACCAATCGGACGGTTCAGATCATCCTCGGACGACAAACTAACGCCAATTTCTTCCTTTTTCGAGAGTAGGGCAGTAGGCTAACAAAATGATGAAATGATCACTTTTATGGTCTATTTTGTCATCGAAATTGCAAATCTAACCCTCTTTTTATTAGAATTGTAAATCTAGCTCTCTCCCCAACATGCTCCCGCGCTCTCTTACCGTGAAAGCCGGACTACCGTGCTCCGAGAGCACGGCTGGATGCAGACGAGTGTGGGAGCACACTGTACCATGGGAGCCGGGTACGGGAGCAGCCGGCGAGCATGGAAGACAGGCGCGGGAGGCAGGCAAGCATGGGGGAGGCGGCTGTCTAGAGCGGGAGGCGGCCTGCCACAGCTAGCGAGCGCGGAAGGTCGTTTCCTGTGGTAGAAGAGTGCGGGAGCACATTAGGAGGGGTAGATTTGCAATTCCGATGAAGAGGAGATTAGATTTATGATTCCGGTAGCAAGGAGATTAGAAAAGGGGTCGGTTCCAAAATGATCATCCGTATCTCTCTATATGTTTATCTCTCTCTGATGCAAGCTCCCTGGCCTGCTCTGGTATCGAATCAGAAAGGCTAGCCGTTCACAAAGGAGCAGCCTTGCTGATGGAACTGGCTAGTAGCTAGCTAGGCAAGCATGCACGCGCACATAGTTTTCAAGCAGATCAACTTCGAATTCTCTTAAGATAATGCCGATGACAAGAAAGGCTAATGACCTATAAGATCAGAGGGTTATTATCTCGATCGACGCCTCTCCACTTTGCATCGTAATAACTATTAACCTATTTGTCGTTACATATCGTTGGTTGACAAGAATTAGTTTATGTTATATGTGAAGCACAAAAAATAACAATCAGAGAGTGGTGAATGATTAACTATAATTTTTTTTTAAAAAAAATCCAACTAAAACCTTAGAGGATCAGGTTGAAGCGAAAGAAGAAAATTTCAGAACGAATTAGCCAAGGCCGACACTACCGCCGTGCTGCCATGCTCTAGTGAAAACAGACGCGGACATCAAACAGTAAAATTAGTGTGAGTTCACGATAGAAAATCCACATAACTTTTGATCGGCTGATCTAACATCCATGAAACTTTATATGCACTTTCTTATGGATGTCAGGAACCTATTCCAACCTTCAATCGCAAGAATTGACGTCAAAGTTATGACCTTTTTAAATTTACCAAGGATACACCAAAATCGGGCAAAAACAAAAAACTTTACCTTAGACTTGCTTATGAGGATTTTATGATCAAGATGACGTTAGATGGTCTCCCATATATCATAGCAAGCTATAACTCTAAAGAAATTTCTCTCAAACGTGCAAGATCAAAATCTACCTTAAATCTTTTCTTTTCAAGCCAAATACCGGTTTCTTGATAAATCTCTTGACGATAATGTGAGAGTTTGTCTAGATGATTGAGATATGATCGATAGAGAATTCATCCATCAATCATTTATCTTTAGCAACACAAAATCAAGAGAAGAAAAAATCACAAAAAAGATAAAAAAAAAACTCAAGAAGAGGGAAGATATATCAAAACATAAGGCAAAGCTTGAGCACGAAGTTTGATTTCATTTCAGAGTAAAATAGATCATTACAAAGCCTCTCATCTAAAGGCAAACCTCCTAAGGAGCACTCATACACACACAAGAAAACCAAAATCTTGTAGAAACCCTAAACGTAGAGTCTTAAGGCTTCAAGGCTTAGTCCTTCACCTCCCTCTACATCTCCTTATATAGAGGAGGCAATCCTAACCCTAAAACCTAGACACTCAAGTGGATACCATCCATATTTATATGAGTTAACCTGATAACCCAACACACATAAGGGGTTTTACACTCACACAAGTACACTTCTCAAAGCGGCCTTTTTCATGATATCCAATTTGCTCCGCGAGCCCGAATTTGCATCAATTACCAATTTGGCTTGACCTAAACCACTAAGGCCAGTGTCGTGGTTTTTCAAACTGCCTCGATTATTGGTATTAAATAAATTACAGATTGTTCAAGGCGTCAAGAAGCGAGTATCCGATGAGCTCGAATGACATGGCAAGACCTGGGTGGACGAACTTCCCACCGTCTTATGGTCTACTCGTACCATGGTCAGCCGAGCAACAGGGTCCACACCCTTCCGGCTTGTATTCGGTACCGAAGCCGTCCTGCCTCCAGAGATCACGCTGGACTCTGCTAGGGTCAGCTTGGTCGATCAGGTCGACCTCGAACAGTTCCTTGACCTTACCCTAGCAGAAGAAGTAAGATGCCGTGCACTGCTACGATCGGCGCATTACCTGCAAGCTCTTCGCAGACATGCGTCTCGATCGGTACGACCTAGGGAGCTCCTTGTTGGGGACCTAGCCCTAAGACGAATTCAGGGCTCGTCCAACACCAACAAGTTATCCCCGTGGTGGGAGGGCCCCTATAGAGTTGTTTCAACAGATCGCACGGGGGCTTACCGGCTAACGATGCCCAATGGCAGAGAGCTCTCGAGCTCGTGGAACACTGATCAACTTCATAAATTTTATGTGTAACTGTCGGGGATTGGATAAATTACCATGAGGACCATCATGCCCCGACAGCTCTTCTTCGGCCGACCATACTTCTCTTTAATATCGTCCCAAAGGAAGATCCTCGGGCGGACCGACTGCTGACCATACCCATCCAAGAGCATGCGGCTTAGTCTTCCAAGCATGGTTGCTCGGGCTGGCGGCCAAGGTCGGCCACGACCAAGGAAGATCCCCGAGCATGCCCCGAAGGTCATGCTCGAGTTATAAAGGCAACGTGGCGGCTGCTGCGATAGCCGTTACGCCACGATTCAGGCCCATCACCTCCACGACGCCGCGTGGCGAGAGTCAAGGGATGGTTGTTGCCACGCGAGGACACGTAAGGGCGTGAGTGCGTGACATTCGGATGTGGTCATCGTTAACCACCTATAAATACCTTCTCAGAACACGCCAAAAGGGAGGAGACAGAGAACACGCACACCATCTTAGAGAAGGCATGTACGAGCATAGTAATATTCATACTCTTTTGTAATCGAGCATATGCAAAGCTAAGCCTGCTAAATCCTTGTAAGCACCGGATAACAAGCAAAGAAGCCTTTGGGCGTGGGGTTGTTATCTCGATCGTGAGAGGCCCGAACCAGTATAAAAATCCTCTTGTTCGCCTCCCTCTCCGGTAGCTCGACCTCCTTGCACGGCCTTCTTCGGACGCTGGCCCTCCGCGGAAAAAGGGGCTCGGTTGATCCCTTAATCAACAAGTAAGCTCGGTGAGGGGCTAGTTCCCAAGCGCCAACAGTAACACCTTTTGTCTCAACTTCAATAAAGTTTATTGTTCACTGGCTATGTTGGTTCCTGTTCTCTTTCTTTCTTTCTTCCATGTCTTGTACTGAGTTAGAATCTGAGATTGTTTCTGAATCTGACCTGCGTATAAGTGCTTTAGGTCTTGACTCGAGTGTGCGAGCTTAACATTCACCCCTCGGGGTCGAGCTACCTGTAAGCCGAATCTCTTCGCATCCCAGCTCCCCTCGCGTCAGGGTTCGAACTAACTCCACATTTGGAATCATCGAGTAAGCACGAATCAAGGTCGCGGTTCAAGAATCCAATCTAAAAACAACCCTAACACCTTAGGGGCTAAGTCTCTTCTCATATGCTTGTGCGTGCTTAGCAGTGCTCTCTGTGAATTTTTTCTCGGCTTTGCAGGTCGTGGCTTTGGCAGGTCTCCAAACTTGCGCTCAAGGCCGGCGTTGCTCGACCTTGGCCCCAATGGAGGCTGTACGAGGATGGATAAACTACCTCGAAAAAGGGCTAAGTACATGACAAAAAATTCTTATATAAAAAGAGTAAAACAGGGCCACAAACTCGTTTCGTCAAAATAACTTTGTTTCATTAAACTCTATCTTACAACCTCCTGTTTACAAGTTGCTAGGTCTAACCCTATCTACAGGTCGGCCATGTCGCGAGCAAATTTCTCTTGCTCGAGCTCAGCAACCTTAGCCCTTAAGGCCGACAATTCGCCTTGGAGACGATGGGCTTCAGCAGCAGCGTCGGCGGAACGGCTTCGTTCATCCTAGAGTTGGGCCAGGGTGCTCTTTCCTGTCTTGATTGCCCGTCCCAACTTCTCCTCGAGCTCGACAACTTTAGCCTCGAGCTCGAGGGAGGCCTTCATTAGGACGGCCGCTTGGTCCGCAACTGCCTTCACCATCTCCTCAGCCTTGGCTCGTTCGGCTTCGAGCGCCCTGGCCGACCGCGCACGCTCCTCTTCCACAGCTTTGTGCGCGTGGTCGCGCTCGGTGGCAATGGCCCGCTTGAGCTCGAATGCGTGGGTGGCCTTGAGCACCTTCATCGCTTAGCGAGAGGCGGCAAGCTGTTGGAGTGAAACTGCGCGCCTTGCGTTGACTTCCTCTTGCTTTCGACCCCAAGGTCTCTATGAGCTTGAATCGCTGCGCCTCCCGCTCCTCCACCAGGTCGAGGAAGATCTTCAGTGCATCAGAGTGCATCTGAAGACCTTGCAGCCCTTGGGCGACGAAACCGATAGCCTGCGAAATTCGAAAGAACAACATAATCTTCATCAGAAGAAGAAAGAAAAGGAGAAGCGAGCTAAAATTCGATAAGGGCAAGAGGAGGCTTGGTACACAGCTAAGTGACCCTCGAAGTCTTGTGATGGGGTGCTCAACAGACTCTTGCCCGATGGCCCTGGCGCGGTGTTGTCCTCTGCCTTGTTGGGTCGCTTGGCGAGACCAGGCGCCACGGGCGACCTCGCTTCGGGTCGCCTCCCCCGGGGGGCTCGACCTGCCCCCGGGCTCGGTCCTGGCAAGTGGATTGGCCTCGTCCTCCGCAGTCGGCGCGTCTTTTGCTCCCACTCCAGCAGAGGCCTTGGTCTGATCCTCAACACGATCTTCCGCGCTTGCTCCAGCAAAAGCGCGATCGGCCTCGACGGTCGGGGGCGCCCCTACCTTGACGGTCGAGGCAACCTCGGCAAGAGCGGCCTGGGTGGCCTCAGCCGCCGTGGCCGAGGCATCCTGAGCGTCATCTTCTGCAGTGGCCTCAGGCGGGTTGGCGTTGGCTTTGGCGTCCATGGCGTCAGCGGCGTCACCCTCGCTGGCGACGGACGAGACTTCACCCTCGACCGGGTCGTCGACTCCTTGGCCGAATTCGCCGGCTGTGACCCAGCTTTGTGGGCCAGCGGGGGTGCGACCCTGCCCCGCTTGCCGGCGGGGCACTAGTTTGTAAGAGGTCTCCTCCTCCTCCTCGGACTCAGTCTCACCCTGAACAATAGCCATGGTCAGCATGGGCAAGGGCTGAGTTTGAGTGCTCAGAGTCTGCGACAAGGAAAGATCACTAAGCTAAAGGCAGAAGGGAAGACTGCGTAAACAAAGAGATGATGATGTACCTGAGTTTGTAGCCTCCGCCTCTCAGGGGGTTGGTGAGGATCTCGGTGTCCCGAGGGTGAAGAGGCGTCCCTTCCTCGGGCGCTTCAAGCTTGAGACCTCGGAGCCCGTGGTGGCTCCGGGTCCTCCATCGAAGTCCTGGAGGCGGCCGCAGCACTTTGCTGCTGCGAGGAGAAGAGTATGTCAGAAAGCGAAAAAGCACGAGCAAGAGCTTGGGGGCTCGACCATGGGAAACTCACCATCGTGCGGTCACCTCATTCGACGTGCTGCTTCTTCGAATCCCTGCCTCCTGCTCCGTCCAGGGGCGGTCTTTTGCCCGCCTTCTTGCCCTTGTTCGCCCCGGGCAGCGGTAGCATCCTCTTCGCCGTTTTGGACAACTCTTGGTTGTCCTGTGAGCACATCGAAGGATCAGGGAAAGCCCGAGGCGTACATAAGCTAAGAGACCTGGCCCGAAATGGCTTACCTCGGCTTTTCGGCGTAGCACGTTCTTCGGGACCGGGTCATCGATGGTGTAATCATGCGCCGCCTTCCCAAACATCTCGTTCATCCTGGCGGTGATCTAGGACTCCTTCGGCGTTGCTAGAAAGGCAAGGTCGTCAAAGAAACCCAAAGATCAAAGTCAAAACAAACTTGAGAGCAGAGAGACTTACCAGACGTCCCTTCACAGGTAAGGTCGTCGCAGCCTTTGATCTTGAAGAACAGGTGCACCCTCTTCCGTAGAGGGAACACCTGGCTCCTCAGAAAATCGTTGGCAATGGCCTGCCCGGTAAGGCCACGCGTGGCGCAGATGTGGATGGCGGCGATGGCTTCCTGGTCGATCTCCAGGTCGTCCGCCTCCGGGGTCTGCTTCTTGCCGGAGATGGGGGTTCCGTCGTATGCCAGCGCGCCGTCTTCGCCCCTCTTTAGATAGAACCACCGCTCGGTCCATGGACCGAGGGAGTCCCGAGATCGGATTTGAGGAAAGGACCAAGGGAGCCCCGCCCATAGCCGGAAGTAGAAGCATCCGACCACAGGGTCCTTCCCGGTGCAAAATAAGGAGAAGAAGCGGAAGAAAAGAGAGGGGGTGGGAAGGATCCCAAGGAACCCCTCACACAAGTGGAAGATGATGGAAAGAAGAAGGATAGAGTTCGGCACCAGATTGATAAGTTCGATCTCGCACTGGGTGAGAACTGCCGCCAGGAAGTCGCTCTCCGGCATCCGCAGGCCGAAGAGCATGTAGTGCTCAGTGCTGATGAGCTCGTTGTCCCGTGGTTGCGGCTCGATATCTCTGCCTGGCAGCCGCCACGTCGCTGGGTCCAGCAGTCCCAGGCTCTCAAGCTCCTTCATCCTCGCCGCTGATAGGGTGCTTTTCCCGAGCTTGGCCATGGCGGTTGTGGGATGTTTGGACAAGAGAAAAGGAAGGGCCCGAGTAGAAGGTTGGAAGGCGAAGGTCGCAGGGAGGTCGAGAGTTTTTTTCGAAGTTGCCGATGGCTCGGGTTTTATAACCCCTGATCGTTGCCGGTCTAAGCCTATGACATCTCAAAAGGCGTGCTGGTGGCGATTTGGCAGGCGCAATTAAAGATTGGGCAACGGGATCAAGGCGTTGTAGGCGATTCCGCTGCTCGATCATGTCTGTATCAGAATTTTGAAGCCCAAGGGGTGCCATGTGTAGCGATGTTGAAGCCCTTTCGTTGGTCTCCGCCCGATCTCAACCTTAAGTTTGGCGTGACCAGAAGACCGTCCCCTTTGTTCATGTCGTGAGGCCCGAGGTCGTCCCAAGTGCTTGGCACGACCTTGAGCCTCGGGGGCTAACTGTCAGGGACTGAGAAATCTCTGACAAGTCAGCACTCAGTCAATGGGGCCCCTAGCTCGGGGTTGAGCTGCAAGGGTCACTAACCACGACCTGAGCTGCGCGGTTCCCCACGACCTCGAGCTTGGGGGGTCCAAGGATTCAACTCCCGCGCGACCTCGACCTTGGATTGAAGACGTGTGCTTACTCGACAGTTATCAGGACCTTGAATGCCGGAGTTAAGGCGATCGTGGGCGGTAGATACGAGGCAGTTCTGACCCACCTTGATGCGCATCAAGCCACTACTTGAGAATCTCTCCGACCATTTCGAAAGCGGCCTGGCGGTATAAAACCCTCGGGCGAAAGCACGCTCGAGAACAAGCGAGTTCGACAACAAAGCAATAGACATCATTAACATAGAATTCACCAGAGCCCAGGCTAGAAAGCAAACACTTGTACTTGAGCATAGTAAATTCCTTGCCCCGGGCAGGACTGGAGTAGAGCTTTTACCCTCACAGGGGCTCGAACCAGTATAACTCTCTGTGTCTTGCTCGTTTTTCTTCACCCTCGACCAGCAAAGTGGCGAACCTTTTTCATCGGTGAGCGACGCTCATTTTAGGTCCCGCATACATGACTCAACCCCCCTTTTTTACTTCTACGGTCAGGCGATCCCGATCGTCGACAGCCTTTTAGAGGTCGGTAGTGTCATTCCCCGGCACTAGTGCCACCCAAAGGCTAGTAATACTGCCAATCCTGAAAACACCTCAAATTGCTTCCAAATTCATGGAAAATACAAATCAAACTCAACCTTGAGCACTACAAGCTCAAAAGCAGTCAATTACTCATCACTCATATGGATAGACCTCCACATGGTCTTCCAATCTGGTAGAGAAACCAACACTTGGATGCACATTCCTTTCTGCCTTTGTGAAGAAGAAGATGCATAGAAATTCCATGGAAATGAATAATACAAACGATATTGATGATATTAGATGCGATAGTTGAGCATAACATCGCATTTGCATCACCATCACCATAGGCACAGTTCACAAAAGGGGAAAAAAACTAACAGTGGGTGTGTGCGAAATATTTATTCGTACGCATAGCATCGCTCTTTTCTGTCTTCGAAGCTCAAGAAACTAAAAAAGTGTATGACGATGCTTTTGCAAATGGGGATAAATTAAGAAGTAGGTTTAGTGCATATATATGTGGGGGTGAACTACAGCTTTCCTGGTAGGCACTCTTGGACAAGTACAAGCACAAAGATGCACCTCATTTTAAACTATATACCAACAAGGAATTATTAGATATGATTTTGTTAAGTGCATGCTTGTACTAACTACCCTGTTACATTAAGGCCAGCTAGAGGTCCTTGAAGCCTTTGAACCTTCCTATAGATGCCAATTAATATAAAACACACACTAATGATCACCAGTGACCTTAGCTAATTAAGCTATTACATGTGCATAAACAGAACCAAAAGGAAGCGACACATGCTAGTGTCGTCCTCAATAGAAAACAAAAAGGATCAATATAGGTAAGGGAATTCCTTTTGACCATTGCTTTAAACCAAGATTAGGGTGCCACAGGGCTCATGCTTAGAGGTTAAATTTGCAAGGGTGTCAGGCATCCTAATTAAGAATAGCTTATAATGGAGAACCATGCCTTTGCGGTTTGTATTTCATGTCCTTGGATCATCTATATACCTGCATTTGTTTTCCATTCTCCACTTTGGTCATGTGTGGTCCTATGGAGAGTGTTAATTAAAACTTACACTATGTCCTGACCTCAGCAATTCCTACATCTAGTGTACTATACAACAAGTACAAATGTTTAATATCCTTTTAGCCTTGCAGTGGCATGCATTCAGCCCAGCCCTAAGAAATTAAAGAGTAGCTAACTTACTGGACGTGGACAGCCATGCATGCTTAATTTGTCCAAAGGTTCTTCTTGGATTTTTCCGCGGGTAGTTTAGACTTAAGCAGTGGTCAAAGTTTAGAAGAACCATAGCAGCCATGGTTAACATCAGCATTGAAAAATAAATTTAGAAAACATAACCACAACCATGATTACAACTACAAAAGACAATAATTAAGACGTGCAAGATGGCTCACATATTAGCTTGTTAGGACAGGTTAGTAGTGGAATTAGGGGCCAAAGTTCGATCTTTTTTTATAAAAAAAAAGAGCAAAAATGCTTTTGGGCAACAAATCAAACAAAAAACTTATAAAATGAATGGATAAGAAGTGGAGCCACTCATGATTGACTCACTGCTGCATGAAAAGGAAATATGCATTCGTGTTGAAATATTTTTCAACTAGTCATCAACAGATATCATCATCACTTTCGAACAAAAAGCAGAACAAAAGACAAAAAACCAAATAGTTTTAGCAAATGATAACACCATGACTGGTTTTGGTTTCTAGGTCCTAATTATTTTGCAAAGTCTAATCTTATAAATATTTAATTATTTTGCAAAGTCTAATCTTATAATTATTTGCACTACCTAACTACTAATATTATCTTAGAAATTGCATAGTACGTGCAAAAGCATTAGGGCCCAATAAATAGAGGTTCAATGGCTAATACCACTAGATGCAATTTCCTTTTGTAGTTTATAAATACAGTGGTGCACCATGAAATGAAACCATTCCCCAAAAAGAAAGTTTTGCAGGTTCTATTGTTTGACTTTACCTTTAATGGTTATGTATCATTCTCATTACTCAATGGCCAGCTTGCTATTTGGCGTTTCCTACCATCTTTTTCTCCTTTTCTTTTTGTACAAAATGTTGCTAGTTTGACCTTCTATTTTGTGCAGAACACATTGACTTTCTTAACAACATGCTTATTATTGGGAAATCACGAAACTCTAGAGCACATTATAGAATGAATTGTTTTTAGTGATCATTCTCATTTATCAGTGATATATAAGCAGTTGGTCATGGAAAATGTTTTCCTAAGATTATTTTTTGAGAAAAAGGATGAAAAAAATAAGTGTGGTTACTGGTTTATTCCCTCTCACTACCAGAAAACGGAAATTTCGTGAGGGTTAAAAAACCGTCACGAAAGGGCCAAAACCGTCATGAAAATAATTCGTGACTTGTAACCGTCACGCAATAGCTCTCACGAATCTGACGCCAGGGAAATTCAATTTTGTGTGGCAGTGAACCGTCACGAACATATTTCGTGGCGGTGGCAACCTTCAGGAAAATAATGGTCCGGCCAGATTGCACAAGAAATTTTGTGACAGGGGTTGACTCACAGGAAAATAATTTGTGATGGTGCTGAATCGCCAAGAATTTTTTTCATGAGGGTTCATTTCCCAGGAGGTCACCATGTCATTTCCCAGGAGGTCACCCATTCTATTACTACTCTCCTTCAAGCACGCTTAACTTCAGAGCTCTTATGAGATCCATTACTCTAGTGGTGGTATGATAACATCTGATATATAATGTGTCCCTCCTCCTTTTAACCCTGTGGAGAACCCAAACACTGATTTTCAATTATTACTCACGAAAACTATAACCCACATAAAATAGGTAATTTTCGTAGCGGGACAACTACTTTCATGACAGTTTATGAATACCTTCACGAAAATAACTTCAATTCATGAGGAGTTTAGTACCACCTTCACGAAATGTATTTTTTACGAGGGTTTATGCATCACCTTCACGAAATATTTTTCTTTCATGGCGGTTTGTTTATAACTCTCACGAAAATATAGCACCCTCACGAAATCTCGGTTTTCTGGTAGTGTCTGTTAACCGGTTCTAATTGTGGTTTGATAGTGTGTTGAAAGGGCACATTGTTCCTTGACAAAATATTTCATTTACATCGCGATATTCCATTCCTGTTCTTTGATCGTGGGTATGGCATTGCTAAATTGGTCAAAGAAGTTCAATTTGTCCTTTTTTTTATTAATCCATCATCCATAAAGAAAATGCAGCATCCGATTGTAATTTTGTTAACCAAGTTGGTCAGATGTTGAAGGTTTCATTTACCAGTGATTTGATACTGGATTACTAGTTTTGTCGCCGGCTTTGTCACGTTAGTATTACTATGTTGACCTTGTGAACTATTGATTGTTACGTAGTTAGTCCTCTAGTTGATAGTATGAAGAGTTTGACAATGTTCAAGAGAGATACTAGGATAGCTTTTAATTGTGTAGATTCTAGATTCTTCAAAAATCAGGTGGGTGATAGCTTCTGATTCTCCATTAATCCAGATTCTAGATTCTTGAAGAAGCTTCTCCCACAGTTAGATGCAGATTTGTACATAAAATCAGAAACAATCACCCACCCGATTCTTAGAGAATCCAGAATCTGTATAATCAAGAGCTGTCTCAAACAAGACCTAATATATAGGAAAAGATTTGTACAACTTGTATAAGAAGTGAAAGCATAGAAGCACTGCTCTTATGCTTATCCTTAGCGTTCATACATGCAAGAATATGTAGTTGACTTTGAGCAGCAAGATGAACGCAACAAGAACAGCACCCTGGTACGTAGTTTGACCGGCCTTGGCATGCAAGCACTCTCCTAAATAATCGCAATCATGCATGTGAATGCTTCCATGACCGAGAAGCAGAGTTGGAAATGTTTCCAAGACCGAGGAGCAGAGTTGGAAAATGATGTCAGAGAGACGACCGATACCAATGCAGATGTCAACTTCTTCTATCCACAGACCACAGACAAATACAGCGCAGAGCCACAGGCTTCAAAAAGGCAGCGCAGAGCCACAGGCTGCAAAAAGGAGTGCCACTATACACGCCAAATGCTGGCCCGGCTATTTATATAATGTTTCTTGAAAGGATTAGACATTGTAAATACTGTGTAACAAGTCATTGTGATCGGCCTAGGGAGTGCCTCAATACCATCCCAATATTCAAAGTACATCGAGAGCCTGATTCGCAACTAGATAGTTATGGTTCCATTCCATATCACGTAGCCCTCGTATTGCCGTTTCAATTCAGAAAGTGCATACAATTTTAGGGCATGTATACAAAAAAGCGAGCCTCAAATCAAGAACAAGAAGGACAAAAGCATGGCCGTGGACTATTGTAAGTGCGCAGCAAGTGAGATGCTCGATAGCACAACTTAATGGAGACCGGGAAAGTTCAGATTTCGATGGAGACGAGCAAATATTCATTAACTTGATCACAAGTAATTATGTCCTATCATAAAAATTTTACCAACTCCCTCTATATTACAGCAAGAGCGAGCCTTTTACATCACCCCAATTAACAGCAAAGTCAATACTTTTACCATCTATTTCACATTCAGTAGCAGAGGAGGAACAAAACTCATAAATTGCATGCTCTCGCAAACGATGGATCACCTCATCTCAAAATACCAACAAAAGAGGAGAAACAGAGTCAACTAGTATCTTAACAAGCTTGCTCTGTGGCAGCCAGGGAGAGCTTGACCGCAGCAGAGCATACTACCATTCAGGTCATGTTTGGATGAGTGGTAATTTTTGGGGTGTTTTGGAATTTAGATCAGCTCTGAGTCGATCGCCAATGGTGATTGGGGAGTGACAGTGGGATATTATAAATGATCATGTGCGCACGAAGCGTTCGGTTACTTTTGAGTGTATGTACGTACGTTGGTAAGGTTGTGTGTATTAGACAACCACGGCCGCCACGGCAGCTGCCCGGGAGGCGAAGACGGCGGCTTTGCCTGCCGTGGCGGCCGTGGAGGCGAAGAAGGAGGTTTTACCGGCGGTGACCATGCTGCTGCTGCTGCTGCATTCTTGGTCTTCTAGCAGGAACGACCGGACGGCTTCGATGCAGGGCGCGGCCACGAGCCACTGCCACGCCTCGTCGGCGGCGGGGCCATGCTTCAGGAACACCTCCGTGGCGTCGACGCGGCGGACACGCCACATGCTCGCCAGCCTCTGGATCTTGTGTCGCTGCCGGGACGCGAGCCGGGACGTATTCTCCTTGATCTCGTGGACGGCTGTGGCGAGCATGCGCGCCCGCTCGTCATCGTCGTCGACGCCGCGCGATCGGAGGTACGCGTCGAGCTCCGGCACGCCGATGGCGCGCCAGATGCCCCTGGAGTAGTCGGTGCGGCGGGGGTCGAAGGCCGCGGCCACCTCCTCGACGAGCCCTCGGCGGCACATGTCGTCGACGCGGCGGCCGACGAAGTAGTTCAGCACGGGGAGCTGCACGTCGACCCAGAGGAAGCAGCAATCGTAGCGCTCGCGGAACGCCCGGCGGTCGCCCTCGACGAGCTCCTCGACGTACGAGTTGGACCCGCCTGCGATGATGGGGATGCGCCCCCGCGCGTCGGCCGCGGCCGCGGCTCGCGTGGCCTCGCGGCGGAAGTCGGCAGCCGTGAAGTCGGCGTCCGGGTGCGCCACGCCGAGCAGATGGTGCGGGACGCCCGCGCACTCGTCGGGGGTCACCTTGTTCGTCGCCACTTCCAGGCCGGCGTACACCTGCATCTTGTCGGAGTTGATCACCTCCCCGCCGAACCGCAGCGCGAGGTCGATCGCGAGGCGCGACTTCCCCGTCCCCGTCGCGCCCATCACCACCACGGCCTTATGTTTCTCGCCGGCATGCCTAGCCACAAGCGTCGGCGGCGCAGACACCGGCACCACCGCGTCGACGCGCTCCGGGAGCGTGATCACCGGCTGCAGCGGCAGCGGCAGAGTCAGCCTCTGGAAGGCCGGAGCCGCGGACGCCATGGACAGTGGCGTAATGCTCGTTCGTTACACAGGTGGCTCTGTTCGCTAGCGCTAGCGCTAGTGCTGCTGTTTTTACGTGCAATGCTCGCTTGCGTTGTGTCTTGTTTGGAATGTTGCTTGCTGGTCTTGTACGAAGGAGAAGGGGCGCTTGCGCTTCTGGTATTTATAGGGATGCTGTGCTTAAGAGTTAAGACCCAGAGGATGCAGGATGCAAATTGCAATGCAATGCAGTTGATGCGGGGTAAGGCGATGAGTAGTTAGTTAACTTGGATGCGGTTGTGGACCTGCGGTGGATGGATGCGGCGACTAGTGGAGTGTGGGGAAGAGAGCGCAGCGCGCGCACAATGTAAGTGCGGCTGGTTGCCATTCCGCCAATTCGTGGCATCCGTCGCGCTAAAACCGTGGACTCCGTTAGGAAAGCATTTCGCGGGAGTTTTGCAGGAATCTATCTATCCATCCATGTAAAAAAGACACTCCTTCCTTTTAAAAGTAAGAAAATCCCATAATAATTCTAAATTCTAAAAATTCTCACGTTAATTACAAAAAAAAAGAGAAGGATCTTTACTACTTATTTTGGTGGGACCAGATTATAACTGTATAGATTAATCATATTTAACAAACACAATTGTGTTTCAATCATTGGAAGAGAGTTGTATATCAAAAAATAAAAGAATCTCCATCAGATATTTTAGTAGGGCCAAATTATAACGATGCAGATTAATCATATATAAATAGAGTTATATAACAAATACAATTATATTTCAATCATCGGAAGTAGGTTGTGTATCAAAGACAATCTATATATCTATATATAAAAACAATTGGTGATATTTAAGGCATCTCATTTGTTTTAAGGGTAAGAAAATCCTAGAATAATCTTAAATTTTAGAAATTCTCATATTAATCAGAAGAAAAAGAGGAAGATCACCACAACTTATTTTGGTGGGAGCATATTATAATTATGCAAATTAATCATATACTAGATCAATGCCCGTGTGTTACTACGAAAAATAAAATTGGTAATGAAACATAAAGATCAAGCAATAAAAAAAATTGTGCTACAAGATCAAACATCTATTTTTCCTGATTACAAAAGTTTTTATGGTTTCTTCTCTGATATGAATTAAAACCAAATATATTGTACGTAGCAATATATATTACCAATCTCAAAAATCAATCAATCATTTTTATCCTTTTTGCAATTTATATTATCAATTCGCGTCCCTCTTCTTCTCGCCATGCCCGCAGCGCGCGCTCCTCGGCGCTGTCGACCTCGTTTTCCTCGTCGCCTCGCTCGTCCTCGTCATCCACCGCCAAGAAGCGTATACGGGGCTTCCCCTAGCACAGGCGCTCATTGCCGGCCACCGCAATTCGGACCACTAGCGCTCTGGATTCTTTCGAGGCATTAGTCGTCCTTCTCGCGCTCATGTTCTTCCTCCTACCGAGCACGCCATGGCGCGCTGTGGAGTCCGCCTTCCTCGCCGCCCACTTCGTCGCGCATGCCATGGCCGCGTGGTCAGTCGCCTCGGAGAAATGGGCCACTGTCGCCACCCAGTCTTTGCACCTCCGCGTCTTCTAGATCACCACCGCCCTCGGCGCCACGCTCTTCTCCGCTTCGGCGGTGATCCGCTGCGCCAATGAATCGCTGCTCTTCCAAGATTACCATCTCGCCTTTGCCGGCTTACTCGTCTCCATGCCTCTGGCGTACCTAGTCATCACTGGCTTCACCGGCCATGACGCCGGAGTCCATAAAGGTGAACCAGAAAACATCAGCACCGAGGCGCCCGCCACGCTATGCGCCACCACGTCGTTCCGCTCTCTCGCGACGTTCAGCTGGATCAACCCGTTTATCTCCAAGGGGTATGCCAAGGACTCTCTCACCGCCAACAACGTCCCACCGGTGTCACCAGGCAACCGCGCCGAAGCGTTGTACGCTTTGTTCACGTCCAACTGGCCGGCGCTGGGGTTACGGCACCCGGTGGGCATCGCGCTTTGGTTGTCCTTCTGGCCGCAGTTACTACTGACCGCGACGCTCGGCCTCCTACGCCTCGCGGTCATGTACATCGGTCCGTCACTTATTGATCAGTTCATTGAGTTTATTCACCGCGGCGGCACGATATGTAAGATCTTGAATGAATTCTTTTGATTGGTTCTGTGAAAACTGTACAACATATATAGAGTACAAAAGAAATAATTAGCCGGCTATTAATTATCAGCAATAATCAGGGATTTTGCTATAATAATCAGCCATATTTAGAGAGATATGGCTGACTGTAAATTAGGAAAGAATAATTAGCTATAATGACTGCCCATTATTGGAGATATGGCCAGGAGGAGGCTACGAAGAACAGACCGCTGCCACCAATTGCAAATTTATATTAGTAGAGATAACAAATACAATTGCATTTCAACAGTTATAAGTAAAGTTGTATATCAAAAGCAATTGTATTATAATATTTAGACTCGTAGTTGCACATGCAAGTTTGCTAGTTATAATATTAAAGTAGAGGCCAAAAAAAGCCACCACATTCGCTCTCAAGGCTAGAAATTTTCATATTAATCGGAGAAAAATAAAAAAAATATCTACAACGCTCATCATGGTGGATCCAGATTATAATGATCTAGATTAAAACAAAGAGTATATGACAACATAGAAATAATTAAATTTAGAATAAAAATAAAATATAAAATTGATTTCCAAATGATTAAAAGAAAGAGTCTATGTAAAGTATAATAAAAAATAAATATTTGGAAATAAAATAAAAGATAATTAGTAATATAATTTCTATATGAACATCAAAATAAAAATTAAAAAATTAGAATAAAAAATAATTAGTAATCTGATTTCCATACAAACATAAAAATAAAACTAAATTTTAGAATAAAAATAAAATAGAAATTAGTAGTTAGATTTGTATACTAATTCTAACCTAAAAACTAAAATTCTAAATAAAAATAAAAAATAGGAATTTGATTTCCAAATGATTAAAAGGAAGAGTCCACTCAAGTACAATAAAAAACTAAGATTCACAATAAAACTAAAATAAAATTAGAAATTTAATTTACATATTTCTACTATATAAAATGAGAGTTTCTTCCCACGTTATTTCAAAAACTAAGATTCACAATAAAACTAAAATAAAATTAGAAATTTAATTTACATATTTCTACTATATAAAATGAGAGTTTCTTCCCACGTTATTTCATCAAAATTACCCACTTTTGCCACTGCTCTTTAATTACCCACCTTTGCCGGCGCTACTTCATCAAAATTACTCACCTTTGCCACTGCTCTTTAATTACCCACCTTTGCCACTGTTAGTGCTTTTTGCAAATAAACTTTTTACCGCAAATTAAGTTTTCGTTGCAACGCACGGATACATGGTTAGTGAACAATAAAGTAAAAATAAAATTCGGAACAAAAATTAATTGAAAATTAGTACTTAATTTCGTATACAAATCCTGCGTTCCAAACACGAGACTAGGTGACGTGTTCAGTTCATTAACGGTACCGGGGGCGTTAATTGTTCCGAAAGCACGAGTGACCGGGAGCGTTGTTCCGAAAGCACGAGTGGTTCGACTGGAGAACTGAATATAGTGGACGAGATTCCGAAATCATCGGGGATATTGTTTTTTCATATTTTAATTTATATTTTTTATACGGATTAGTCGGATAAGGATATGAATATAGGTTATTCGAGAGATAAACACGGGACGGATATGTGATGGATTCAGATCAGAAACGGATAAAGATATACGAATAACGAACGCGTATATAAAGTAATATATGTTGCATCAAACCATATGATTGCATGACCATAATAGCAAGTTATATATTAACCAAACTCAATAGGCATTATAGAAAAAATACGTATTACTTAAGAATTAATAGAACCAATTAATTGTTAAGATAAATTTGCTGTCATAGAAAATATGTAATAAATAAGCTGGACTTTGCCAGATATCCGAATTGAAAAAAAAGGTATCCAGATCTCATCCCGTATTTGTCATATATTGACTGCTCCGAAATCCGATCTCGAATCTAGATTCAAAGTATTCAGATCCCGTTCCTAGTCCAATTGAATGGTAAAATCCTTTCCTAAATCAAGTCCGACTCGGATCTAATAGAAAAATATCTGACATATTTTCACCCTATACATCACGTACCCTGGTTAGGTGCTGGACGGCTCGATGTTTCGACCTGCCGTTGTGCAGGCCCATTGCTCGGTGTGAAGAGGCGGTGTGCGAGATTCAACAGTTGCGTCTCGTCGATCACATGAGACTAAGAGAGCTCGCGCCGAATATGTCAAGTCTCTGTGAGCTCGTGCCGAATATGTCAAGTCCCTGTTTCATGGCTCTTTTTTTTCCCTTTTTTGGCAAAGTGAGACTTTTTACATCGACTACGGTTGACAACGGATGCGAGCTTTATGTTTTTTTTTAATTATTTTTATGATTAGCTAGGGTAGGAGAGAGTGCAATGCAGCCGTCCAAGCGAAAAAATGCTGACCTTCCCGGTGGAGAAAGTCGCTGCTCGAGAGTCAAGTCGTTTTCTTCGCGTAGAGAACCCATGAACGAGAGAGGCCTTGGCATGCAGGAACCTACTACGTACTACTACCTGTACCAAGAACCAAACGTCCGTGCAACCACAATGTCGATTCTTTTATATATGGATAAGATAACATTAACAATAGCAAGCACTCCATGTAGAAATCAGGGAGAAGTCAGAGGTCAGACGTGGCATGCCATCGAAATGGCTCAAGGGAAACAAAGCTCAAAGTTTCTGACATTATTCAGAGATCGAGTAAGAGAGGTAGCAGCAGTAGTATCAATTTGTTCAGGTTGGAAATGGTAGGACTGCCTCGACTTGTGTGGTAAACAACACGACGTTGCCTTGCCTCTCGATCGATGCCTTCTCGGATTTGCGAAGCCTGAAACGGATGCACTTGGCAGAGAAGAACGATGGCTTATTTCTCTGACATAAAAGAAAGCATGTAGTTTCTGTATCTCTCGTAAACCGCTCTGTAGCTTGTCAGTTGTACGGTTGGCGCCAACAGGTAGGAGAAATGTATACAGAACTATCGATTCCCCTTGGAGAATAAGAGAGAAAACCAAGAAGCCCAGTGACGCAAACGGAGCTATATTAGATTGGCACTGCACACTTGGAAAATACAAATACTAGCAGAGGCACTACGCATAGACCCGTAGTGGTAATTTGTGTTTTGTATACGCTGTAGGGTAGTCTATTTTGCACCAGGCGGAGCCTTGGCTTGTACAATCTGCCCAAAGTGGCAACCCGCCAAAGAACTCCCACTACGAGAAACGACATGATTTTTATCGGCCAGAAACCGAGAAAATAAGGCTAAAACCGCCGAAAATATCTATTTTCATCGGCAAACCGATAAAAATGAGCCGACGAAAGTAATCTGACGAAAATAACAGTATTTTCGACAGCAACCGACAAAAATAAACGTATTTTCGACGGACATATCAGCCGACGAAATTAATGAACATGGATCAGCCGTCGACCTTCAGTGCTGACGTGGCACGATTATTTTCGTCGGCCCAAGCCGACGAAAATACTCATGCCACGTTAGCAGCCTTCCACGTCAGCCAGCCTGAGAGATAATGTCGTCGGCCTAATTTCGTCGGCTTGGGCCAACGAAAATACTTCGGTAAATTTTTAAAAAATACAAAAAATTGTAAAAATCCCAGAAAATTCACAGATTCACAGATCACATATTCACAGAAATTCACTGCATGCTTATAATTCACAGAAAAATTCCAAAAAAATTATAGAAAATTCTAACAACCATATAGTCTCCATCACAAGTTCATTATAGACATTCACCTTACAAATCCACATCATACAACAATGGTGAAGCATCAAAAACTTAGTTCCCTGAAACACAACACAGCCACCATTATTGGAGCTCAATTGATGTACTTCAACATAGCTTTGCCAGTCCACAATATTTTGGATATCAACTCCTGCAACCAGCAAAATAGTCAAGCATAGTAAAAGAACTAATATAGAACACTGACAAATGCAAAAACATAAGAGCATTACATGGCAACTAGGAAGAAAAACTGAGTGAAACATTTACAACATAGGCGGTGCATCCAAATTAATGTCAGGACAAAGTCATAACTAGGGTTCAAAAAATTGGAACCATTTGGAAATATAGAGTGTTGATTTAGAAATTATAGCAAAAGAACATGGCATCAGACTCAAGAAGAGAAATTAGTTAAATATTCGTTTCTACATACGAGTAATCTACTTCTTTTCTAATGATTTTCCGAGTAGGACACTTACATCCTCAATTCCTCACTAGAATTGGACCCCTGTGACTTACAAATGTGTTATGAATTTCTGATGCACAAGGTGCGACGAAAATTATACTTTACAAAAATATGAAAGAAAGCTAAAAATTGGTAACTAAATGGAGTAAATGTCATTTGTCTCAGTACGCACCCAGCTTTCTAATTAACATTTTTAGTACACAATCTCCTCTTGACAACAATCAACATTACGAAGTAACAATCAACTTTTGATGTAGGTCTGAAATTGAATAAATACACAAATAACACACATGCCACAGATTTATCTCACAAATACAAATTTACCTTGGTGAAGTGTGAAAGTCGTGACCGCTACCCACATCACCGCCTGAGTTGAAATGTTGACTAACTGATGGTGACCCTGAATTACTACCAATATCGCCTCCAGCTTCAGGAGGCGATGGCGGCCCCTGTATGATGTATCCAAAAGTTTATAAAAATTACCGCTATTATTGTAAATAACCGAACATTTCGAATGAAATATACCATATTTGTAGGTGGGAAGAAAAAGGCAGGAGGTAAAGGAGGTTGAAATGGTGGGAGTAACACAGCCAATCCCAAGTGAGCAGATAAAATGTCCTGAAAAGTAAAAACATAAATTTCATTTACAAATTTTAAACTTCACGACTAGCTAACAACTATACGGTTCGTGGAGCACAATTCAAGATATTTCTTTTAACTTAAAGCATTTGAATTCATAAAAGATCAAATGTACTTACTTGAATGTGTTATTGTTGTGGTCACGTTGCTTCATTCTTTCCTCTGCTTGTCTCAACAATTCTTCTTGTTGCCTTATTGCTGTCTACTGTCGCCTCAACATCTCTTCCTCCCGCCTAATATCACAAGAACTTCGTGAGCTACTCTGAAAAGAAGACGACCTTGCCTCGGCTAAGGCTTCACTGGAATCAATGATCCCGTTGAACATGGGAAATCTGCCATGTTTCTTCCCACCACCACTTGAGTACAAAGCAACATTATCGATCTCTTCTTTCCTCAAATCATAGTCTTCTCCGTGACGTTCGACTATCAATTCTCTATACCGAGCCTACAATATATGCAATTTAGAACAAATCTTAAAAATGCATTGAGTTGGTATTTTGGAAATTGTACTGACCAAATATTGTGAAGCTGTAGAACTACAAAGCTGATCTGGCTATGTAGGATCAGCTCCGTAGTGGCCCCAAAGATACGTCTCAATAGAGCTTGGTGCAACGCCACTTTGAGCCTCCTGTAATTCAATGTTCACTTCCTGTATTAGTGATTACAATTGAAAGATATAATCTAAAAAACTAACAAGTACGATATAACAAACATACCATTCGCTTAGCAAGACGAAGATGTCCATCGGTGCCATACCGCTGAGTTACCCTAGGGCCTGCCTTGCGATTGCCCCTTTTCATCCTAGACTACTCCACAGAGGCAGGCGAGGCCCAGTAAGCACAAAGTGCTCACCTAGCATCAGAACACTTCCTGAGCCAAGACAGGTCTACCTACAGATACTCATCTTCTCGAAGGTAGATTTTTGAAACGCCTAACTTCTTGCTCATATCCTGGTGTTTGAACATTTTGTAGTACATACACACTGCTTGGATACGAGCATTGCACATCATGTCCTTCACCACCTTTTTTGCAGCATTCTCAAAGACATACTTCGCCTTAGCTGTCAATGCTTGCTCTTGTCCATCAGGCAAACAATACCTCAACTAATTATGGAAACACAATATTGTTAGACATCTTTATTATAAAACCAATAATGTACAAGAAAAGTGAGAATTATGAATATTACCAGAAATCCTTGCGCTTCGATGGCAACAATCTTTGTCTTTGGCCATCTCAGTAACCAACTTGTAGTGCTCCCACTTCACTACCGGTTGAGAAACACCACCCACCAAGACCAACCCTGGATAGTGGTACCGACAAAGACCTCCCAAGTTAGCATTAACAGGTCACAACCGGTTTCTTCCTTCCCACATAAGATCAACCCATTGCCTGCAAATTACAAGTTTTTTGTTACAAAATAAGTAATCATAAAATGACAACAAAATTTGCATCATTTACTCACCATTCACCATGTGGCACAATCTGTCTCCGTGCCCGAAGGTCCGTTGGAACCTCACTGATCAGGTTAGACCCTTTAAACCTAAACACAGGTGCAACACCATCTCCATCCCCTTCATCTTCCCCATTCCCATAATCCCCTGTCTCCTGTCCAGCTCCATCCCCATCATCCCCTGTTTCCTGTCCAGCTCCATCCCCATCATCCCCAGTCTCCTGTCCAGCTCCATCCCCATGATCCCCTGTCTCCTAGCTAGCTCCATCCCCATCATCCCCTGCCTCCTACTCCATAGCAAAGAAATAATATGTGAGTTTAATGTTATATACGAGCTGTCGGTGTATTTCGCCGGACAGGATTTCTCCCAGGACGGAGAATAAGGTTCGGTAGAGGGGTCTTCGTGGTCAGACACCCTAATGACTCTCCCTCGAGGGATCCCGGGGGTCAACAGATCAAAGAACGCACCAATGTACCCAGGTTCGGGCCTCCAGTGTGGGTAACAACCCTACGTTCTGCTAGATCTTTGTTGATGTATCTTGAGCCGGTTACAATGCTTTTCTCTCGGGTTTTTGCTCCAGTTCGTTCTCTATTTTTTCTCTCTTAGTTTGCTCTCTTCCCCCCTCTCTTCCATGCACCAGAGCTCCCTTATATAGACTAGGCTGGCTCGGGCAGGTGAGAAGGTGACATCATACTGATCTACGATTCATTCATTACACCCATCACTGTAGTTCTGTCCCCCAAGCCTCATTCTCCGTGCCGCTGTATGGCTTCGCCCGGTCCGCCCGGGATGTGACTTTCCTACGACGGCTTAGGTGTGAGGCGTTAGAGGGATGGACCGCCGTCGTGTCGACAGCAGAACTCTTCACAATCAATGGCTCTGACACAGCGTGTCAGGGGAAGGAGACTTCGAGACGAAGCCTCCTTCTCATCCTTTGTCGCCGCGTGGCTTTGGCGAGTGGGGCTGATCGCCCACCGCCGCCAGAGCGCCACGGGCCGCGCCCGATGAGTGGGGCCGATTCGCCCGCCTTTCGCCGAAGCCCGCACGCGGCGGCCACCGCGAGTAGGGCACCGCCGCCGGCCGACATGGGGTCGACCGCCGGCGAGTGGGGCCTAATCGCCCGCTGCTCACCGAGCCGCCACGTGGGCAGCCGCCCGAGTAGTGGGAACTGATCGCGCCACTTCGCTAGGCGCCCGTGGGCGGCCGCCGGCGAGAGTGGGGCTGATTCTTCGCTCGCTTTTTCGCCCGAGCCGCCACGTGGGCGGTCGCCCGACGAGTGGGAACTGATTCGCCCTTTGCTTTCGCCGCCGAGCCGCCACGTGGTCTTACTTATGCGGCGGAGAGGGTACCTGGCGTAAGTACGCAAACACAAGCGTAATATTAGAAAACATATAACATTACCTCCTCTCTCTTGGTTCGTTTGAGCCTCTCTTGGTGGAGCAACCTCGTTTGAGCCTCCTCAAGGCATCTCTCACTGAGCGCACTTCATCGGCTTTCTTTGAGAGCAAAAGAAGGATAACTAATAAATGAAGGACCTCTGAAAATTGAAATAATAAAGAAGAAGGCATACTTATTAGAAGTCCTGGCGAACTTTGGCCCTTCAAAGATGAAAAGCCATTTAATCTAGGAGTTGCCAAATGACCAGGGGGGTTAACCTTTTGAACAACCCACCAAGATGCAAGTTTTGCAAGGTACATGTATACGATAAATAATAAACCTGTTCAACTTGATGAGCGAGCACAAATGGATCATAGTCAGTGAGACGTGATTGATGATTAACTTCAATCAGACCAACTTTGTTGTTATGCTTTATCCCTATCCCTGGTACTATACTAAACCAGTCGCAATAAAAGAAGACTACTCTCAAGTCTTTAACTCCCCCGAACTTGAATTCTACAATGTTTTGAATCACACCATAGTACTCTGTTTGGCGCCCACTCACAACATAGGCTTTAGTAATAACTCCTCTATTTGTTGTCGCTAATTGTGGATGTGTTGCTTCAAATTTTGCAAAGCAAAAGCGAAATCCATTTACATCATAGCGTCCAAAGCTCTTCGTTGTAATGCTTTCGTGGGATAGCTGTACTAGGTCTTCATGAACGGTGTTGTCACTCATACACTGCAAGAGGTAGAACATTCATTCAACCAGATATTTAACTTAATAAAATATTTGTATGTGCTGGAAGAAATTTACATGTTGTCGAAACCACGTCACAAAATTGGGGCCTCCTCGTAAACCTTCACGTCGTAATTTGTTCAGTTGTTTAGGGGTAGGTTGTTGGGTTGATCTCCAATATTGTTGATCAAACAATCTATCAAAAATTTATTGAAGTTAGAATATTGATCAGGAAAGAAAGTTAGAAATGCTAATACTTACTCGAAATACTTGTTCATTTCCTCGATGTTCATATAAATATACAACAATGTGGCATTCCATTCCTCTGAAGGTAGAGCGTGATTCGAACTTCCACCAACAACTATGCATTTCCACTGAAATATTTTCAGATTACTGGCAGGAATGTCTTGAGAGGTATGATATTGTGGCTTATGAATATTGATGTTGTGTTCATCAGCGAAATATGTGCTTGTGTAGTACGATATCTCCTTGAGATAAAATACTTCTACGATACATCCTTCTACTCGTGCCTTGTTACGGATGGTTGCTCGAATTTGTTTAAAATTTCATTCTATTGGGTACATCCATCAGTATTGCACAGGACCGCCAACCTCCACTTCATATGGAAAATGTACCAACAGATGTTGCATTGCATTCATAAAGCCTGGTGGGAATACCTTCTTCATCTTGCATATAAGCACTGTGATATCCTTTTTCAATTTTTGCATCATTATAGTGGATACTTTCTTGGCACATAACTGCCTATAGAAAAAACTAAGGGAGTAGCCTTTCTATTATAATATGGTAATCATGACTCTTCAGGCCATTTAACTTTCTAGTTACAATGCTCACCGCACGCCTCAGGTTTGATGCGTAACCATCAGGAAATTTGATATTCTTCAACCACACAAGTATCTCTTTCTTTTCTGCCGGTTTAAAGCAATATGGAGCTCGTGGTTTCCCTATATGTCCTTCTTTATCTTCTCTCAACTCTAGGGTTGGGCGGTCACATATCTCGGCCATATATTTACGTGCCTTCATATTGTCTTTTGTCTTATTTTTTAAGTCAAAACAAATGCTGATGATGCTCTCCGCAACATTTCATTCTTGGTACATAACATCAATATTATGCAAAAGAATTAGAAATTTAGCATATGAAAGATTCCAAATGGAAGATATGTGAGTCCAATTGTGTGTTTCTTTAACCCCTTCAAACCCATCATCTGTTCGGACTAGCTGATTATGCCAAGCAACGATCTCATGGCCGATACGATGCTTCGATGGACCCTTCATAATGATTATGTCTTTATGAAATGCATTTCTCTGCGTTCTAAATGTGTGATCACGAGGCGTGAAACGTCTATGGCAATCAAAGAAGCATAACTTGCCACCATTTTTCAAACGAAATGCATCAGTATCATCCATGCATATTGGACAACATAACCGACCATGTGTGCTTCATCCCGAGAACATGCCGTATGCAGAAAATTATGTATGGACCAAAGATATGCGGCACGTATGGTAAAATACTCTTTTCTACTATTGTCATATGTCCTCACCCCATTCCACAACTGCTTCAACTCATCAACCAAAGGCTGCATGAACATATCTAAATGCTTTCTAGGATGATCAGGCCCTGGTATGACAAGGGTTAGAAATACAAACTCATCCTTCATGCATAACGAGGGAGGAAGATTGTATGGAATTGCAGAGACAGGCTAGCAAGAGTATGAGGCTGCATTTATGTTGAAAGGTGTGCAACCGTCAGTGGCCAACCCAATCCTCACGTTCCGAGGTTCTTTGGCAAAATCTAGGTCATATCTATCTAATGCTTTCCACGCCTCTCCATCCGATGGATGACCCATAGAACCCTTGTTAATACGTACGCCTTCCTTATGCCACCTCATATGCTGAGCAATTGAGTTTGATAAGTACGATCGTTGGAGCCTTGGTGTGAGAGGCAGGTTTCGTAACACCTTGACTGGTACTCTTGTTGGCAGCACAATTCCCTCTTCGTTCAATAGCTCGACATATTTAGATTTCTTGCAAGATGTACAGTGATTTGCATTTGCATTTTTTTTCCAAAACAACATACAATTATTGATACACAAATCAATCTTCTGGTAAGACATTCCAAGGCCGGACAAAAGTTTTTTGGAGTTGTAGAAGTCCTTGGGCATCTTATGAGGCTTTGGTAGAATTTCAGATATCAAATCGATTAGATCATTATAACAACCTATAGAGAAGTTGTACTTTAATCTGATAGCCATTAGTCGTGTCACAGCAGCAAGCTGCGTAACACTCGTGGACTCATGCAAACTTTCTTCCGAAGCTGAAAGAAGACTAAAGAATTCCTTAACTTCCAACCCGGGTTGATCCTCAAACTGCTGAATAAAATCACCCATCATTTCATCCATCCAATCCTCTGGGTCATCGAAAGCATCGATCGGATTGGACATATGTCCTTACGGGGCCTCACCATACTCATACCATGTTTGATAATCCGGCATAAAACCATATTTGCATAGGTGGCGCTCTATATCAGACTTGACATGCCGAGCATAATTCCGATACCTAGAGCACGGGCACTTTGCCAAATCGCCACCTGGAGATGAGGAGTACACAAGATCTACGAAAGCTTGTGTATTCACCATCCACTCTTTTGTGAGCATCTCATTACTTCTCCAACCGCTATACATCCACACACGATCATCTCCCATTTTCCACGCACTAGGTTATGCAGATAAAATTTCACTCAGATGCTACGACATGTCATAAAACCCATGCTTCGCTGTTCATCCCCAGGCTGTCCAAAAACGTGAAAAATTCAGAACCAATATAATTCACAATTTAATATCTGGTTTTTGAGATGATATTGTCTAGTCCTTAAAACCATACGACATAATAGCACCATCAAGCTTCAATTAGAGAACCACTAGAGGATATTCTAATTGATGAAAGTACAATTTACATACATAGTGTCGATTCCAATTTAGAAAATAGTGTCGATTCCTGTAGTGCATCACACATCTCTACCTAATGTATGGATCGGCTAGACAATATTTGTAGTTCTCTCAAGCATTGCTTTCGTCTTCCTAATTAGCTTAACTAATATTTTCAGTGCAGTTTAAATGTGTGGACATGCGAGGGCAAGCAAGTGATGAGGTTTCAACCGCAACAGTTTATCAGCAACGTGCAGTGGGTTCTTTATTTGTGGAGTGACGTTTATGTATATGATTACAACATAAAGCAAGGCATCATTCAGCGAGATTACAATATAAAGCAAAGCATGAACTATTAACATATATGGAATGATAATGTTGTTAAGTTAATTTGTGCTCACATTAACGATCGAAAATTAACATTAACGATGCTAGGGCATATATTAACATTGAGCACAATTAATATTACTAACATTGAGCATATACTGCTAACACCAAAAATATGAGTTAATATATTACTAACATTGAGCATATACTACTAACACCAAAAACATTGAGCATATACTACTAACATTGAGCACAACTAACTTTATACTGTAACATTGAGCAAATACTAACATTGAGCATATACAACTAACATTGCGCATATACTAACATTGAGCACAATTAACATTACTAACATTGAGTATATACTACTAGCACCGAAAACATTGAGCATGTACTAACATTGAGTACAATTAACTTTAATGATACTAGAGCATATTTTTTAGCAATCAAATTCACTAAATACATTACAAATTTCTTCATGTACTGAGAACTTTACCTGACGTACGGCGGCGTGGGGCGCGGGCGCGGAGGCGGTGGTGGCTGCGAGCGGAAGAATGCACTGGCCTCGGGCGTGGGCGCGATGCACTGTGCGCGCGGGCCAGCTCCTTTTGCCTCCGAAGCATTTTCGTCGACCCAGGCACAGGCCGACAAAAATACCTGCCGTCCGCCACATGGCTTACTTTCGTCGATCCAAGCTGACGCAAATACCTGCCCTGCGCCATGTGTCCTATTTCTGTCGGCTCTGGCTGTCGAAAATATATGCGCATGCCACGTGGCGTGTTTTCGTCGGCCAGGACCGATGAAAATGGTCCTGAAAATTTTTTGAAAATCCTGGGCGCGATGACTTCCATATTTTCGTCGGCTTTGTCGCGAAATCGACGAAAATATACCTAATTTCGTCGGTTTAATCTGGCTGACGAAATTATGCATTTATTTACGTCGGACTTTTTTTGGCCGACGAAAAAAATAGAGCCGACGAAAAAAGTGCCGATTCCTGTAGTTTCCACCCCAGGAGAAGAAGCAATGGCCACGCGAAAGTTATCACTCTTAAAGCTCACTCGTACAAAATCAACCCGGTAAGTACTCTCCCCAGTCACACGTTTGTCATTTTGGACAACAAAATAATCTTCAAAATACAACTTTGATCGCTAATTTCAATTATCATATATTTATAAAACCTAATAAAATTAGAATATTATGGAAGTACTTTTTGAGACAAATCTACGATTATGATTTTTATGCATCCAATTTAAAATATGTAAAAAGATATTAACAGTCAATGTTTCAAAAGTTTGATTGTACGTACATATGTCTAAAACGACAAATATTTGTGATCGGAGGGAATATATATACACACACAAGCACAAAAAAAACTAGATGGCATACTAAAAGTGAACAACGAATTGATGTATGGAAAACCACATGATAAGCTCATATACGTTTTATGGAATATGTTACTCTCCCTTGTTACAAAAGTGTGTCGTTGTAGAATGCATACAGTCAAATTCTATTAATTTTGATCAAATATATTACTCAAACACATATTATTTGGATATATAAAAATATATAAGTGAATTTGTCATAAAAATAACTAGTAGGGTGACCCGTGCATTTGCACAACTAGTTTTTTTTAACAGTTTGTAGTATTAAATAATATAACTAATATGCTTGAGAATATATTAACTTATTTTGTAGACTATATAAATTTTTAAGACATCATAAATATTAAAAATGACAATAGAAGTTTAAAGAAAAATTCAACTTAAAGGATGTAATTGAAATAAAAGTTTTGATGGAAGAAAATCATTGAGAATAACAAGTTGTTGGGGTGCTTAGAAACGTAACAATTCTTCATCTTGCATAGATCATACAGCTATATATCCCATTTTTCTCCATTAATAACTCTTTTGATAAAATATATGCAACGCATGTACCTCTATTTAATATTAAGTAATACGCTGATTATTTTACATGGTAGTAGAGTACATTGCTCACACATACATGATACATCATGGACGACTTACTTTAAACGTATCTTCCTCACACGCTGGCTGCCCCGTAGAACCATATATTTTATATCTCTTATTGATCGCCCCACAACCTTTCTGCTTCAACCAACAATAGCAAGCCTATTTTTTTATCGATCTCTCTCAACTGCTACCTTTTTAATGTTATACTTTATCATAACTATCTTCTATTTCTCTTCAATTATTACTTAATGCTGAACTTTACGATATCAACATGCAATGCATACATGTACAAGTATTGTTTCTCCCTACTGGTGACACCCGTCGTGCTCTCATCAGTTAGAGTAGCATCATCTCTACGGTGAGTTTTTTGTAACTTATTTTGATTCAAATGAATTCATGCATGCATATACACATGCAAGATATTATACATGCTTGATTTACGCTCATCCTATATCGGTTGCTTCTATTATTCGATGTTTGCCAACTCAACGATGTTGTTTCCTCACTAACACGGCAACCTTCCATCCTCTATGAAGCTAGTATATTTGCTTTAGTCGGTATCTAACAGTATGGAGAATTTTCCCACCATCGTGTGTGATGTCATGTCTCTCAGCACCGATGACACATTTCTAGCTATCCAATGGTTATATATCCTTTGTAGCTCGTCTTCCATGCAAAGTTTCATCTCCTCTCTATCAGGGTCTCCCCATCATCAAACTTCTTTTGCTAGTAACTTCTTCAATAATGCAGACGCACACCACTCGTCATCGCAGCTTTTGGTTCCTTCGACTTTGGCCTTTCTCTTTTTATTTTATTTATATTCTAAATTTTAGCTATTTTTTTGTTGAATTCATACAAAAATGCAATAGCTAATTTTTTAAATTTTATGTTGGATTATATTTATTTAAGGATTTTATTTAAAATTTATATGAAAATTGAATTGAATTCTTATGCAAAACAAATTAGCATTTTTGTTTTGTTTGTATTCCAAATTATATTTGTGTGTTGTTGGATCATACATGACATAGTTTTTTAATATAGTTTTAGATTGGAATAGTATATAAATCCAATTGGAATTTTGTGTGTTGTTGGATCATACATGACATAGTTTTTTAATATAGTTTTAGATTGGAATAGTATATAAATCCAATTGGAATTTTTTTAATTTCATTTTTATTCCGAACTTAAGCTATTTAGGGATTTTACTTTAGAGTTCGTATGGAAATGAAATTGCTAATTTTATTTTTTTATTCTAAATTTTAGTTTTAGGTTGGTATTCGTATACAAATCCAATTACTAATTTTCAATTGATTTTTTAAATTTTATTTTGTATTTTGATGTTCTTATGGAAATTGAATTGCTACTTTTATTTTATTTTTACAGGGAATTTTGGTTTTCTATTGTACTTGACATGGACTCTGTATTTTGATGTTAGTATGGAAATCAAATTCCTGTTTTTTATTTTTCATTCCAAATTTTAGTTTTTTATGTTGGAATTCATATACAAATCCAACTACTAATTTTTATTCTAAATTTTAGTTTTATTTTGATGTTTGTATGGTAATTAGATTACTAATTATCTTTTATTTTTATTCTATTTTTTGAAAAAAAATTATTCTGAATTTCAATTTTATTTTGATGTTTGTATGGAAATTAGATTATTAATTATCTTTTATTTTTGTTCCAATTTTTTATTGTACTTGAGTATTTCTTTTAATCGTATGGAAATCAAAATTTTGATTTTATTTTATTTTTATGCTGAATTTTAGTTAATTTTGTATTTTACATAACACAAACTCTCATATTGTACATGACATAAACTATTTTTTTAATCTAGACTATTATAATCTGGACCAGCTACTAATCAACGGTGTAGATCTTTCCTTTTTCTCTGATTAACGTGGAAATTTGTAACCTTGAGAGCGAATGTGATGACTTGTTTGCCTCTGTTTTAATATTATAATAGATAGATTTCATAATATGCAGTAGTCAAAGTATTGCTTGTTGACTTTGAAAAAATATATTTAAAAAAAAGCCACTCTTCTGTTAACTGCAGCAGCAGACGATCTGGATCCGGCTGCTTGATCATATGAGTGGTGCAGCCGTAGGCGGTCGCTCTCAGAGAACCCGTAAGGCCAATGATTGAGATCGAATCAGGCGGTCGCCCTCGAGAACCAGGGGCGGTACCAGGGGGGTGCTGGGTATGCCCCAGCACCCCCAAAATTTTGAAAGTTAGTATAAAATTATCTTTTTATCATGTTAAATTTGTTTATTGAATTGGTTTTGATTTTGGTAGTTTAGGATTTTTAAGACCTTAGAACTATTTATATTATGCTTTTAGTAAATTTCAAATATATATATTGGATTTACGATGTTACGAAATAATTGTAAAAGATTACAGAGTTGTATGTGTGAAATGTGCATATCCAATAAAAAATTTCTAGTTCCGCCACTGTCGAGAACCCATAAGGCCATGATTGATCGATCGAATCAGGCCGCCGAGGGTGCTCGTGGGCAAGTGTGGCGCATACCCTGGACGGGACTTTTGACGCTGCAGCATCAACTTGCTCGGGCACGAGCACTTCTGTGCGGTGTGATCCACTGACACGACGGCTGACACGCCAACCAGCCCATGGGACGGCGACAAGGATCGCACGACCCGCGAGCGAGCTAAGCGCGGCCTCTCGTTTTCCAGCCGTGAATCGCGACCACCCGCCGGCCCGTCTATTCGTTCGATCGGCACGGGGAGATTGTCCTGTTGCACCAGCCCGATGCCCGGTATGGAGTGGCACCTAAATACCTAATGTATAGATATACTATACTCTTCGAGAGGTACGGATGGGACTTGCCGGCTGGTGACATGCGCGTCCAAAACACTGCAGCTTCTAGAGTTCTACACTACAGTGATCTACAGTGTGAAGCTATGTTGTTTTTACTTTTAAAAAAAATGGAAAAATATTTTTTTGTTTTTTAAAGATTTTTTTTTGGAAAAAATTCCCATTCTCTCCTGTTGTTGAGTTATATTTTTTTATTTTCTCTATTTTTTTGATAAAAAATCCTACCTCCTATTTAAAATTCAGATGTCGTCCACGGCAGCGTACGGAATTTCAGTTAACTAATATTTTTAGTTAACGTCCTCAAGCTCACTCAAAGAGCCGGTGATCAACAAAAAACGTACGATGCCCATGTTCGGATTTGATTGCTATAGTGGACATATCTTGTCCGATGTGTCGCCATCGTATCATCATGGAAACTTGCCTGCCGGGATGACGTGACGGCTGCTACATCATGAGGTCGCCTGATGGTCAGGGGCAGAGCTAGCCTATGGTTGAGCCTCAGGCCGAACCATTGTTCTCGGGTTTAAGACAAAGTCGATCCATAGCCAAAGCAAACTTATCTTAAAATATTTTGATCACGGTAGCCTGAGATCTATCTCCGCCTCTGCTGGTGGTGGCCGGAGCAATCATCAGCGGGAGAGAGACGAGGGGGGTGATCCAATACCAATTACCAATCGGAGAGCGACGTAAGCCAGAAGGAGAGGACGCGCTGCTACTGCTCCATGATTTGCTACTTTCTCATGATGCGGCGCCATCATTGTTGTTAAGCGCCAAGGCCGTCGTACAGGGCCCTACTGAAACTGGATGAGCGAATCCGCTAAGTCGGCCTATGGGCGTCCTACACCCTCACGCACCCAGGTGAAGTCCTGCGGTTATACGAGGATGCACCGATTGCCGACGTGACTTCTTTTCTGTAGAGATGACAGAAGAAATCAGCAGCCTCCGGCCGAGCCTGCGGTGGGAGGGAATGCCAGATAACACGAGAAGTAACAGCTAGGAAGGATGGCGAAAGGGAACGCGGGCAAGGATGAAGAGACAGACCAAGCGAAGAAAAATGAATCAAAATTACTGGCTGAGCAGCAACCGGGAATCTTCCTTGCGCAAATAATTACAGTACCACCAAGCAGGCGGCAATTAGATAGATCCACAGGGCGTCAAATATTGAACCCAACACAAACCGTGTTGTCTGGGAATTGCCCTGAGCAGCCGCACTTACGGCCTTGCATGCACGGCTAGCAACCTCCCCAAATTGCCTCTAGGCATGCAGCAAGGGTTAGGTAACTAGGCATGCCAAAACATGAAGGAATGACAGAGCACACGAATCATGAGTTTGAAATGAGCAAGCACGAACTGGATGACAGCAAGAGAGATCAAGTTTATCTACGAAAGTTGTTTTCTCCATGCAGTATAGGTTACTGGGTCACCAAAAAACGATAGGCACGCGCACCAAAACATCTGATGCACTAACGTCTCACCGTCACCACAACAGAACACCTTTTAGCAGAGTATATATGGTCAGTCAGTAGACCAGCCTCCCCAGACCGATCAACCAAGCAATCGAGATCAAAGTTCGGATGTAAAGCTCAACAAGCTTAGTACAGATATATGGCTAGCAGAACCCGGATTCAGGTTCTAGACGACACCTCATATATTCAGATTGCAGACCTAGAAGAGCTGCCCCTCAATATGTCGAGGCAGCAAGCCTTCGAGGTGGAGTCCTAGATTGTCGACGTAATGGCCTGGAACGAAGACAAACCAGTCAGTAGATTAAACATTCACTTGTAAATAGCAATATCAACAAAAATAACCTGAATTAAGCTGGCATAGTAAAGATCTGTGCTCCATAAATAGAGGATTGAGATAAGTTCCAAATCTACCACACATGGATATGACACCTAGGGAAAGTAAAGCATTGAACTGGTTACAGTTTAGATCAGGCAATACCATAGCTTAAATAACACTTCCTTTACACTAAGAAATAGGTGAGGGTGGACTCACAGTATTTTTTTCTTCTTTGATACCACTAACCTAGACTGATTATTTAAGCAGTTTATTTGCAGTCTAGATATCATTTGCAGTCTACTCATGAACCTACAACAACATAAAAAATTCTACTCCCACGAAAGGTAAACTCCTAGTTCCCAACATCACTTATGGAGGAGTTGGGAAAAGAGGAGAACTAGGCACTGCTGCATGACTTAGCATTTCAATCCACCAGAGTACCAGACCAAATGTGATAGCCTGAGGTCACCAATGCTGAATCTTCTCCAGGAAAGATTAAATTGTGTAGTTGTGTTCCAGGTTATTAGGTTTACAGAAGAAGCCTTATTTATGTATGGAATCTGGATGCACTACTGATGCAAATCACCAAGCCAAACCAAACAAACAAACATAAACTAAAAACAAATTAGCTACCAAATAAAAAAAAATACTATGTTATAGATCTTGCATGCAACAAGTTCAGGACAGCACATTCATCGGGATAAATATTTTAGACATAATTGCATCATAGAATGTAGATACACAACACAAAAACAAGACATTATCTGGTAATGAGCTTGTGGACCAAATGAAATACCATGTCAACTTAGCACAAAGAGTTACCAACCACAGAAAATGCAGAACAAAAGCATGCTTAATAAACGCACCTTGTACTCATGAGCTTCTGTATAGGACCTCTGTTGAATGCCCAATCAACATAGATAGTCTTTGTTAACAGCTGCGTCCCATTCATTGCTTTAATTGCAGATTGTGCTTCCTCAAAACTTTCATATTCAACAAATGCATATCCCTGTTGAACAGAAAAACCAGGTGTGGACCGAAATTAGAGAGCTTTGTGAGAAACAAAAACACACATTTCAAATTGAACTGCAAGCTACTCTTACTGAACAAATAAGGGATTATTCTCATATCTAACATTTATCTTTGGCATAATGTTCATTTCAAAATGTAGCTGATAAACCTTCATCTCTCTCTCTCTCTCTCTCTCTCTCTCTCTGGGGAAGTAAGAGTAACCGATAACCTTTGTTAAAAAAATGGTATTGATATATATAGACTCCCATATATAGGTTTTCCTTATATAAGTTTTCCTAATATAGGTATTGCCTTATATAGGCTTTTCTTTTATTCCTGTTGTACAACTATATATACTGGCTATTGGCCTCATGATGAATACAACAAGTGCTATTCATACCATGGTATCAGAGCCACAAGGTTAGAGTTAGGTTTTACCGACGTTGCACCTGCATCACCCTAGCCACCACCGCATGCTTCCACTGCCGCTACCCCTGGGAGGAATGATCCCCGCTCCCAAGGGCGGCCACCTCGCTCACCGGTGGGTTCTCCAAGCCGGTCCGCTCTGCTACCATGCTATGGATAGCACTTGTTGTATTCATCATGATGCCAATGGACACTATATATAGTTGTACAATCGGCAATAAAAGGAAAGTCTATATAAGATAATACTTATACTAGGAAAACTTATATAAGGAAAACCTATATAGAGAGAGTCTATAATCTATATATGACAATACCATATCCTTAACAACCTTGACCATGTACCTCTACAGTGAGTTCATTCCTGCTAAAACCACAACTGAAGGTACATAGCAGACTGCCTTCCAGAAATAGTAGTTTAAATAAAACTAATTTAGTCCCCATCTCAAGAAAACATATTTCATGGCATTTTTCATATCCCAAGAACTGTATAACACAACAACAAGAAATTCCGAAGTTTTTTTTTTTTACCTTAGATGTAAGAATGTGCTAGAATCATGCATACACTAACTAATCTTGGACCATTGTAATTGTGGGCAAATTATGAAGTTATATATTCTTTGCAGCTAAAGATTTCACCAGGAGATGGGCACTAATTGGATACAATGTATTTGGAAATTGGAACTAGCATGCATGACATCATTGACTGCAGCAAATCACCAATGCCAGATGATCCTAACACCTTTCTTAACCCTGATCATGCAACGTTCAGTGATGCCTATACCATTTGTGCTCTGCAGGCAAGTGCAAAGATGAGCCACCCAATGGTCTGCAAATTAGGCCATACAGTGCTAGCAACTCAATATGGCAGAACAAAAAAAAAAATCACAACGTTCTTGACTTAATCTTAAGGTAAACAGTTTCTACTAAATTACAACAGTGGAGAACCTTGGATACACATCAGGTACATGACTTCTACACCTGCTCAAAGCTCTCCTCTTATCAATATATTCTCCTATATTAATTATCCTTCAGAACCTTAAATTAGAAGAGGTACAATTTTACCATTATAATTTATAACCAAAGATCTTATTAATTCTATCAAGTAAAAGATTGAGTAAATAACTCCTGTTGATCAATTACCAAATGTAAAATCCAGTTTTAGCATGCTAAAACCAAAGTTTAAGTAAATCACCTAAATAATAAGAGAACCAAGAAGAATGTAAATCCTGACAAGTTAACCAAGTCTATACCAAAGAAAGAAAATGATCAGTTACGTAACTCAAGGGACACCATTTCATATGAATATTTGTGAATCAAAAGGTTGTTGCTAAACAGCATAAGTTGTACTTTTAATTGTCATGTTAAAGGTCTCTCAAGAAAATTTTTCTGCTACTCAAAAGGTTCGAAAATATGATCCTAATACATGATATCTAAATATACAAATAGCTATATCACTCCGTGCACAACGATTTACCATTTCAGCAGGACCTTTTACACCTAAAAAGCACAGCAACAGGCAATAATCTCAACCTAACAAGAATGCAGATGTTAAACAGAACAGAAAAAAAAAGGATTTATGCTTTTTAGGAACCTCTTGGCGCTATTTGAAACAACTGCCATCCCACACCATAAGACACATGCAGAAAATAGTGAGAGAAGAAAGATGTCTAAAAACGAATTTAATATAGTATATCCACTAGTGTTAAATTAATGTAGAAGCTGACTTTGTATTCAAGAAATCGTATTTAGCATATCAAACACTCCATGCCCTTGTGATTATTTTCTGATTGTGTAATCCCATGGGAAGCACTTAACTACCACACACAACATGGTAGGCAAGCTACCATTCACATTGACCCTAAACAGGACCACACCAAAAAGAAATTTTAGTAGAGACCAGCAAACATAGCTTCATGTCTAACATTATCGGTACAGTGTTTACTGTCGGTGTGGGTTAGCCGTTAGTATTGCATTTTTCCAAAAATCCAGAACGAACCTCAGTTATTTAAAGCTTCCAAGAGTAAAGCTATCAAATTTACCTTGGCATATCCAGTGTGACACTCCAGATTGAAATGCAAGTCCTTGACAAGACCAAATTCACAGAAAGCATTGTACAGATCATCTTCTTCCGCATCTTCTTTGACTCCCGAGACAAGTATTGTCCATCCTTCAATAGCTACGAATTAACAAAGCTTTCCATTAATACTTAGTAAAATGATCAATGAACAACTTGTGAATGAGAAGTAGGCTATCACTATACCAATAGAGAATCAACTATAATAAGTATGAGAAATGAAAAACAAATATAGCACAACCACATAGATCTGCATGAATTAGAACCTACCAGCAGTGACCAAGCAAATCTGCAGTTATTTTGTTATCCATGCTGGTTTACCAAGTATGCAAAAAACTAGGATGCATATCACCAGGGACTACCTGGAAGAGCTAGCATGCAAGTTCTTGAGTGCAGAAAAAAGCCAAGCAAGTCTTTGCAATTTTGCAGTGGCTTTGCAGTGACAGACATAATTTCTTACCTAGTACATTTAACCAGAATGACATGGGCTAGAAGACAAGCAGCACGGTGGAAAACAAAAGAAGCATAGAGTCATACTGCATTGGATTAATAATTACTATTACATTATATCTTCCTACAAAATTTATTCAGAAATGCATCCTTGTTCTGTTCTCAATTATGTAATTTGCCCTTGTGTTGATGTATTAATCCACAAGTCCAAAAGAAAGTAACAACCACATTTATGAGGCACAAGTAGAACCCACAAAAAGCAAATGAGGTGGAGAGCAAACAAACAAGGGGAACATTATTCAATACCTCAGACCATCAAATTAGTCTTAATTTGCAGTTCATAGTGCATTTGCTTACTCGATCATTCCATTAAAACAATGTGATCCTGTCTTTGCCTGCTAAAATGTTCTCATGTTTCCCTTTTAACCATAACCACATCTAAAAGAGACTGACATGTTTGCTGCTAGAAAATGCAGTTCAGTTAGAGTGGTCACAAAATGTATTTAGTTATCCCTCGACATCACAGTTCAGTAGCAGCATTTTGATGTTATTGCCTCAAATCCTTCCAAGACATTTCTATCATGCAAGCTTCTGGAGGCTAATAGACCATCGAACATAAAGTCCAGTGAACAGAATAAAATCATTCTGAATTCGAATTATTTATCACAGGGCTACCACACGTCATTGCACAATGTTCCCCCCTCTGACCAGCAGTTCACGCTGCTGCTCTTAACTAATTTGCATCATTTATTCACTGCGCTCACACTTCCCCCCCAAAGCCTTTCAATATAATTGTCTATTCACACAGAAGAACAATGATGGAAAAAAAATGGCACTTCTCAGCATGCATAATCACGTAATAACAAATCAACAATGCACCACCAGGGATTTAGTTTCGATCGTCAGTCTGAAACATCAAACAGTCCCAATTCCTCGAAATCCTGCAACCACAAGCAGGTGTGCGCATGAAAACGAACAGCACTCCTTTCAAAACAAGCACACCAGGACCAAAAACCCTAAACCCTGACGAAGAAACACCAATCACGAACCCTAGCTTACCGAATCCCTGACGAATTTCCACGAAACCAACTGCTAAGTAGCCCCGCAAAGCCATCTAAACGGTACAAAACCCTGAAAACCAAAATCCCAGACTTGATCACACCCAAAAAATGGTTGCGTAAGGGGTTCTCACAGCGCTGTGGGCCGTGCCCGGAGTTGCCGGCGTCGGCGGAGTCGGAGAGGGAGTCAAAGTGGTCGCGGCTGGAGGAAAGGACAGAGGAGCTTCGGCCGAGGAGGCGGCCGCGGGTGCGCACCACGGCGGGGGTCGGGGAGACGATGTGGGGCACGGGGAGAGAGCGGGCGGCACGGCCCCCGGCCTGGTCGTCCTCATCCATGGTATCTTCGTCGTCCTGGTCGAAGTCGAACTCCACGTCGTCCGCCACCGCCGCTGACGTCCCCATCGCCGCTCTCGCGGTAGCCGACGCCACCATTGGATGGGAGAGCAAGGGAGGGAGAGTGCAGTTGGAGAGAGCGAGATGAGTGCGGAGGTGGCGACGTGAGGGTCTTATAATGGCGGTGCCGGTAACTACGAATTAAACGTGATTAGGAGGACAACGTGTTGGTAATTAGAGGGAGATTTGCGTAATGATCCCTACCGATTTCATTAACTCGAAGCAAATCATCAGATTAGAAGGGTCCCTAGGTGAACCGTTCAATCGTATACGGACGGCTCAGATGAGAACCGATTGCACCTTGGGGCTTCTTTCCCTGTACAAAGAAAAGAACATCCGACCCGTCCAGACTACAGAGATGGCGGCGGCGGCCTCTTCCTCCGCCGCATCCACCGCCTCCTCCGGTAGTAGCCGCAACCACCTGTAAGGATGCAGCCTCAGGTGCACAAGGAGAAGGATAAAACTCATCAGGCGGGAAGGCTTGTGGCATCAACGGATGGTCGGGATGACGCTGAAGAATGAAGGTAAGGATCGGACATCACGAAAAGGCAGGATGACGGGATACAGTGTTATCTGAAAACGACAAAGAGTATTGTCTGTAATTTTGAGACTTTGTTTTACTTTCGAATTGTGTTACTGAGGGGTAAAGTTGGAGAGTATAAAAGCGTTGTACTGAGAGAAGAATACGTCAAGTATAATCATGAAATGATCTTATCCTCTTGTTCTTCCTTTCTTCCTTCTCAAGTCTTCTTTCGTTCTTCTCTTCCTCCTCAATTCCCCTCTGTTCTGCTACCTGAGAACTGACGCCAGCACAGGGTTGTAACATTCTGGTATCAGAGCCACCGATCTACGCTTCTGCAGGTATCAACTCGCGCTAGACTGACTCGATTTTGAGTGGTAAAATCCCGGAAGAGGGTTGGAGTGTTTGGATCGAGTAATCACATCCGAGCATCTCCGCACAACTTCGGTTCCCAAATTCGGTTCACTCGGTTGAGATCAGTCACAGCGCCCGTTAAGCCTTCCGTACAGACCCGTTTTGTATTGGAAGCAATGGAGGAGGCGGTGAATCAATCAGAGTCTAGATGGGAGTTGATGGACGAGAGATGGGAGTCATTGAAGGTAAATCTTGACTTCATTATTGAGAAGATTAAACCTGTGGAGGTGATCCCCACGATACAGGCGCAGGTTGCAGAACATAACGTGATCATTTCTGGGCTGATGGAGCAATTTCAAGCGATGATGCAATCGGTGAAAACACAGCAGGAGTCAACCACGATCACACGTGTGGAAGAAGGTATTGGCACCTCTACGCCTTGTCCTGGCCTACGATCAGCCGCCCAGGGTGGTGATCTTACTGCAGGTTTGTTGGGCAAGGGACCTCTACCACCCTGGAAATTGGGATCAGACAGGCCGCCAATGACTAATTCGGTGCCACTTTCGGTTCCATCAGCAGGACATGCAGATAAGAAAACACCCTTGCCGAAGTTGTCTTTCCCGAAGTTTGATGGGGATGAACCCAGGATTTGGAAGAGCCGTTGTCTGCAATACTTTCGCATGTATGATATTGACGAGTCCTTGTGGGTGACAGCGGCGTCTTTGCATATGGAGGGAAATGCTTCTCTGTGGCTGCAAGTTTATCAGGAGAATCATCCTTTGGGAGATTGGGAACACTTCATGACTGCAGTGGACGCTGAGTTTGGGGCATATGACTCTCGTCGGTACATACGAGATTTGTTGCAGTTGAAACAATCGGGAGCCGTGCTTGATTATATGAATCAGTTTGAAGCAGCCATGTACAAAGTGCGTGCATATAACAAGGTGTGCACTGAAGATTTTTTTGTGAACCAATTCATTTTGGGCTTGAAGGATGAGTTGAGGTATGATGTTGAACTCCAATTACCAGCTTCGGTTCGCAAGGCTTTCTTGTTAGCACGGATCCAAGAAGAAAAATGGGATAAGATGAAAACCAAAACACTGAAAACAGGCATCCATCCCAAACTTGTCAATATGTACCGACAGGAGGCATTCGGTGGACAAGCCAAACAACCACTGGAAGATCTTGGCCGCACCCGACAGCTTCGAGAATATCGACGCGCTCGTGGGCTCTGTTTTAAGTGTGGAGACAAATTTGATAAAGATCATCAGTGTAAAGCACGGCAGTTGGCTCAGGTTCATGCACTGGAGCTAGAGACGAACATTGAGCTTTTGAGTGATGACGTGCTACAGGCCTTAGAAGCAGAGGATAAGGAGTTTGAGCTTGAGCAACATCATTTATCTGTGCATGCGTTGGCTGGCACTGAAGACTTAGCAACACTTCGCATCCAAGCAATGGTGGGTAACTATATCATCTCCATGCTGATTGATTCAGGTAGCTCCCATAGTTTCATCAGTTCTACTTTTCTGGCACACACCAAGTATTCCACGAAGCCTACTCCTCCTGTTAAAGTGTATGTGGCCAATGGTGAAGCGCTACAGTGTGATCGTTATGTTCCAAACTTGGAATGGTGGACGCAAGATCATACGTTTTGGACCGATATGCGTGTATTGGCTTTGGATTCATATGATGCTATTTTAGGCATGGATTGGCTGCAGCAATACAGTCCGATGCTTTGTGATTGGCAACATAAAACACTGGAATTTCAGGACAAGGGGTGTCAGGTTAAATTGCAAGGCATGTATCATCACCTTAGTACTTTATTCGGAAAGCCTTTATCTAAGTGGCGTAGTGCTAATGCCATCTGGTCATTGACTGGGGTGAGTGACAGTGTTGATCTCACCAATGAATTCGTCATTCCTTCCACCATTCAACTTGTTCTGAAGCAGTATGAGCATGTGTTTTCTGAACCAACATCTCTCCCTCCCTCCCGGTTATACGATCATGCCATTACCTTATTGCCAGGGTCTGTGCCGGTCAACAGTTGACCTTACAGATACTCGCCCATGCAGAAGGACGAAATTGAAAAGCAAGTGGCGGACATGCTGGCTAAAAGGTTCATCCAACCAAGTGTAAGCCCTTTTGCATCCCTTGTGTTGTTAGTTCAAAAGAAAGATGGTAGTTGGCGCTTTTGCGTTGATTATCGCAAATTAAACAGCATTACCATTAAAAACAAATTTCCTATGCCGGTGGTTGATGAATTGCTTGATGAGCTGGCTGGTACAAATTATTTTTCGAAGTTGGATTTGAAAGCAGGCTACCATCAAATCCGGATGGTTGAGGCAGACATGGAGAAAACAGCATTTAAAACCCACCATGGTCATTTCCAGTTCTGTGTCATGCCTTTCGGCTTAACAAATGCTCCAGCCACTTTTCAGTGTCTTATGAATTCAATTCTTGCTCCGGGCTTGCGTAAATTTGTGCTTGTTTTCATGGATGATATCTTGGTTTATAGTCCTAACTTGGAAGAACATGGCCGGCATTTATCAGTGGTGCTTTCTTTGTTACATCAGCATCAATTGTTTGTGAAAGCATCAAAGTGTGAGTTTGCGCGGCAGAGTATTTCATATTTGGGTCATATTATATCTGACAAGGGAGTAGCTATGGATCCTGCCAAGACAAAAGCAATGGTTAACTGGCCGGAACCCTCTAATGTCACTGAGTTACGTGGTTTTTTGGGTCTCACCGGTTATTATCGCAAATTTGTGCAAGGCTATGGTATTATTTCACGTCCTCTCACTAATTTGCTCAAGAAGAAGGCATTCCTATGGAATGATATTGCTGCTGCCGCTTTTGTACAATTGAAACAGGCGATGTCTTGTACTCCAGTATTGGCATTACCTGATTTTAGTCAAACATTTGTAGTGGAGACTGATTCGTGTGATGTGGGCATTGGTGCTGTTCTTATGCAAAATCATCACCCCATTGCTTATTTGAGTAAAGCTCTAAGTGTCCAGCATCAAAAACTTTCGATATATGAGAAAGAGTTCCTTGCTGTTATTATGGTCATTGATCGTTGGAGGGCTTACTTACAACGAAGTGAGTTCATTATCAACACTGATCATAAAAGTTTATGTTATTTGGGTGAACAGCATTTGGTCTCAGATTGGCAACGCAAAGCCATGACCAAGTTAATGGGGTTGAATTTCGCATCCAGTATAAGAAGGGTTCTCTCAACTCGGCAGCTGATGCGCTCTCTCGGGTGAGTCATCTGATGGCTATTCAGTCAGTATCAACTGCACAACCCCTGTGGTTACAAGAAGTTTTAAACTCTTATGTTACTGATTTGAATGCTCAGAAATTACTTACTTCATTAGCACTTCACAGCCCTGATGAACATGGGTTTGCCTTGTCGAATGGCCTGATCAGACAGCATGGTCGAATTTGGGTGGGTGCCAATTCGGCATTGCAGACCAAAATAATCAAAGCCTTTCATGATAGTGCTGTGGGAGGGCACTCTGGTGTATCAGTGACATATCAAAGGGTTAAGAAGCTCTTCGCCTGGACAGGATTGAAACGAGATGTGGTTGAGGTGGTGAAGCAGTGCAGTATCTGTCAACAAGCCAAACATGAACACTGTCACATTCCGGGTTTGTTGCAACCTCTTCCTATTCCGGATGGCATTTGGCAGGATGTTACCATGGATTTCATTGAGGGCTTACCTTGTTCGGATGGGTGTAATACAATTATGGTGATTGTTGATCGTTTTTCAAAGTATGCGCACTTTGTAGCATTAAAACATCCATTCACTGCTTCTCAAGTGGCTCGGCTGTTCTTGGATTATGTTGTCAAGCTCCATGGTATGCCAAAGACTATTGTATCTGACAGGGACAAAATTTTTACAAGCTCATTTTGGAAAGAACTATTCTCTGCCATGGGTATGAAACTCCACTTCAGCACTGCGTACCATCCGCAAACCGATGGGCAATCGGAACGAGTCAATCAATGCCTTGAAATGTATCTTCGTTGCGCAGTTCAAGCAAGTCCCAAGCATTGGCGTCGCTGGTTACCGATGGCTGAATTTTGGTATAACACCTGCTACCATACCGCCTTGAAGTGTTCTTTATTCAAAGCATTGTATGGTTCTGAGCCTCGCTATGGCACTATGCTTCAGTCGGATGCTGTGCTTAGTCCCTCGGTTCAGGAGTTCCTAGCGGAAAGGGTGGTTCAACTTGATGTTTTGAAACATCATCTTGCTTCGGCGCAAAACAGAATGAAGCTCCAAGCAGACCGTAACCGTTCTGATCGTCAATTTCAAACTGGTGAACAAGTTTATTTGAAGCTCTAGCCCTACGCACAATCCTCTGTGGTCAACAGACCATTTCCCAAGCTTGCTTTTAAATACTTTGGTCCATATCGAGTGCTTGCAAAAATTGGACCCGCAGCTTACAAACTGGAACTTCCATCCGGCAGTCAAATCCACCCTGTTTTCCATGTTTCTCAATTGAAAGCATTTGTTCCTGACTATACACCTATATTCAGTAATCCACCGAGTGTGGCGGACCTTAATTTACCATCGGCTGAACCGGAGACCATCCTGGATCGGCGCATGGTGAAGAAGGGTAATTCAGCTATTACTCAGGTTCTTCTTAAGTGGTCTGGTATTCCAGCTGAAATGGCCACTTGGGAGGACTACAATGTTGTGAAACAGACATTTCCTTTAGCACCTGCTTGGGGGCAAGCAGAAAATGCCGACGGGGGTAATGTAAGGATGCAGCCTCAGGTGCACAAGGAGAAGGATAAAACTCATCAGGCGGGAAGGCTTGTGGCATCAACGGATGGTCGGGATGACGCTGAAGAATGAAGGTAAGGATCGGACGTCACGAAAAGGCAGGATGACGGGATACAGTGTTATCTGAAAACGACAAAGAGTATTGTCTGTAATTTTGAGACTTTGTTTTACTTTCGAATTGTGTTACTGAGGGGTAAAGTTGGAGAGTATAAAAGCGTTGTACTGAGAGAAGAATACGTCAAGTATAATCATGAAATGATCTTATCCTCCTGTTCTTCCTTTCTTCCTTCTCAAGTCTTCTTTTGTTCTTCTCTTCCTCCTCAATTCCCCTCTGTTCTGCTACCTGAGAACTGACGCCAGCGCAGGGTTATAACACCACCCTGCGACGGCGACGGCTAGCGCTGCTTGTGCTTGCCCCATCTGCCTCGAAGCCTTCAAAGACGAGGCTTACCTCGACACAAGCCTTCGTAAGTCTCCTCGTCCGCCAAAATCCCTCGAATCTTCTGTTAGTTTCCGATGTTAAGATTGCTTTCATTCGATTGACTTTTACTAACTGAGCATGAGCTCTGGAATCTCGCTGGAATTTTATTTTTGGGTATAATTTTGCACGACCCTTACTTAAGGCATGTACAATGATACATGTCAGCTGTTTATAAGACCACGTCATCTAGGATTTTAGGTGATGTGGAGGAGAGAGAAAGTTGTTGTCTACTATTTAACAGACGGTCTTATAGACAGCTTTTTATTGTATATACCATTGTATAGACAGTCTGTTAATTAGATGAGAGACCATTACAGGCAACTATGGGGCTGTTTGGTTGCCTTCTCATCTCAGCCTGGCTCGTACGAGTCAGCCAGGCTGGTGAGAACCAGGTTGCGTAGATGCAAAGAGATGGTGTTTGGTTGAGTGCATAAGTTGTGTCAGACTGTGAGAAGAATGAGGAGAATGTGTTTGGTTGACTGTTTATGTACCTCCCTATGCCTTGCATGCACCCCAGCTTGCATCCCACCAGCCAGGCCCATAGGAAACGACCAAAATCTACGTTTCCCCACAGCCTGGCTCAACTCATGCAATTGCATCTCGGGGGACAGACTCCACCCCTTGTGCAACCAACCAAACAAGTGTCTTTTGTATCTGTAGATGCAATTCTCTTTGGATACGGCCAACCAAACAGCCCCTATATAGACGATCCATTGTATGAGTTATTTTTAATGCTGTTTATAGATGATGTGGAGATATAATATAGACAGCTGTCGTCTATACCACTATACATGCCCTCAAAAGTAAAGGGCAAAAGGTTGTAAACTTCCGCAAAATGCTTGATTATTCGGTAGCTACTGGGCTTCCTAATTTTCTTCATCCATGCAAGAAACACTTTGTAACCCACCAAAAAGTATTGGAAGGGGATAAAGGGCATCTTCCGTCACCTCCAAGGAAGCAAAGATCTTGGCTTGTTCTTCAGAAGGAACAATGAATTGAATTTGGTTGGCTACGCCGATGTTGGGTACTTATCTGACCCACATACAGGCAAGTCACAAACTGGGTATGTTTTCCTTTGTGGTGAAACGGTAATTTCTTGGAAGTCGTCTAAGCAGACTCTTGTCTCGACATCGACAAACCACTTAGAAATCATCGCTTTGTACGAAGCCTCCCGAGAATGTGCATGGCTTCAAAGAATGGTTCACCACATCCAGAAGTCATGTGGTCTGAATATCGAGCAAACCCCTACTATAATTTATGAAGACAATGCAGCTTGTATTGCTCAAGTGCAAATGGGATACGTGAAAAGTAACCTCACAAAGCACATCAACTCCAAGTTCTTCTATACTCATGAAATGTATAAAATGAACGAGATCAAGATACTGCACACTAAATCGTGTGAGAATCTCGTAGATCTATTCACTAAGTCACTCCCTGCATCTACTTTTGAAAGGTGCGTTAGAGGAATTAGGATGATGAGACTTAGAGAAGTGCATATTTCAGGGGGAGACTTTCACATATTCCTAAATAAATCTTGAACGAGAAGTTTGAGTATCCAACGAGAATCTCAAAGATTTGCATTGAAGATTGGGTAGATTGTACTCTTTTTCCTTAGTAAATTTTTCACGGAAATTTTCTTACATAAGGTTTTAATGAGGCAATTCGTACAACACAACAAACGTATGCTATGTACTCTTTCTCCAAGTATTTTTTCCACTGGGTTTTTCCTGGAGTTTTGATGAGGCATATGCATCTCGCGGCAAAGGGCTAAGGGGGAGTGTTAAGAAACCTGGTGGGCCACGAAGGCCCACTTTGGCCCATCAGCCGAAACCCTAGACGTAGACTATAAATATGGAGGAGGGGTTCACCCCATTGTACACATATTCAGAACAATATATCAATTCCTTCAAACTCTGTCTCTCTCTGTTCTCTACTATAAATCTATTAGGGAACCCTGACCTATTCGATAGCACGATTCCCTAATAGGATCTTCTTTCCAATGCATTGGCCCATCGTTTTTGAATGAGGCCTCATAAAGCAAGCATCTGAACAACCGTGCACTTAACATCAAGAGTTCAAGATGTTAAGGTCTTATTTGGAAGGTTTAAAGTTGGCTTTAGCTTCTTAAAATCAGTAAACCTCCCTCCAAATAGCTCAGCTTTTAAATGGCTTTTAATATAAGTCAAAAGCTATATAAAACTAATAAAAACCAAAAGCTAAAAACTAGATTGGATCTATTTTTACAGCTGAGAGAAATTAGCTATTTATTAAATAGTCTCTTATAAAAACTACAACAGCTCAGAAAGTTAAAAAATAGTTTTTCAGAAAAACTAAACCCAAACTGAAACTAAGGGCCTGTTTGGCTGGTGAAGGGGATTCACCAGATTCATCCAGATTAAGAGTGTTTAGAGAATCTAGTGAAGCTAAAAATTTTAATTCACTTCTATAAGTTTGATTTCGTAAAGATTCATGCCCTAAGGCTCAGTTTGTTTAGGTTTGAGTTTGAGCTTATTTGGTGAGTACATTAAGAGTGTTTAGATGAATCATCTTGTTTACATTTTAGACTAAAAATATAAATTTAATTCACTTTATTTTAATCTATAAGTTTCAGATTTCAGCACATTTCTTCCACTCCAAAGCTGCTCAAGCTGGAGCTCTATCAAACTCAGCCATCTAGTTAGTCTTCTTTTTTTTTTTTTTACTTCAGTGGTTGGCCATCTGGTTAGTCTCTGATTGATAGAAGCACAAGGTTGATCGCTTGGGCCGACGCGACGCCAGCCTGTCCGATTTGTGGGCTCGTATGGGCTTGAATGGCCGAAGCGGCCAAATTTACCATCCGCTTCGGCTCGGCTCAACCTCAACCCGAACGAACCCACCCACGCAGACGCACGCATTAGAATTTCTAGGGTTCAAATCAGATCAAACTTGTCCTCCTCCTTGTCCTATCCTCTTCTCTCCTCTCCTCTCCCCAACAAGCATCCCTAATCCATGGCCGCGGAACCGTCGCAACATCCTTCGCGCAGGTAGGACTAGGCGGGAACAGCGCGGGCTCAAGATCTCAACCTCAGGGCCTGGAAATCCGGCTATTCCGGTAAGAAGATTTCCCGCTGCCCTTGCGAGAATCCATTTCCAATTTGTAGTTAATCGACCGATGGCGCAGGCTCCACCAACCTTGAGTTCTTGAATTTTTTTTCTCCGTTCCCCCCCTTGTTGAGTTCTCTGTTTGATTAAAACTGTAGAGAAATCCAAATATCGCGTTCTTAGCCCAAGATTTCCTCGGTGGATGTGCTCCAGGCGGAGGTGATGAGATCTGTGGGAACGCGTCTCGCTCGGTCCTAAGATGCTGGCCGGTTACGGAGGCGGCGGCAACTTCCATCTTTCCTCCCACAAGGACCTCCTCGGTCGGGGCGGCCGGAGCTTCCTCTTCGGCAACACCTGGTTCCTCCTCTCCACCTACCCTGCGCGCCTTCTGCACACTGCGGACCGCCGTGCGCCCGCCGCCTTCTTCGCGGCCATCCACCGGACGCCCTGTGTGCGCACGCACTGCACGGGGCAGAGCTTGCTGCAGAGGGGCATTGTTATGGCTGCCTGTGGCTATGCTTTTGGGCGAGCTGAGCTGGGTGCCACCAAGCGCCAACCAGAGAAAAAAGATGCGTCTGTAGGGAATCACACCTCGCACATTGTGGCTATGGGATCAGTTGTTAGTGTGGCGAGGCCAGAGGTCTCTTTCAAGTATAAAGGGGTGGAGTACTACAAGAAGGTCAGTGCAAGCTTGAAGTTCCACAAGCAATGGGGGTCTAGTAGGACATTCTGGACCAATGCAGTTTGGCCAGGTTGCAAGTTGAGCTTCTCAGTTGAGCCATGGACTCGGGACCTGAGCACTTCATGTGTGGCACCTTATTCTGCTGGAGCCACAGAGCATCAACTGTCACTTGATGAGGCCGTACCGGATAAGCAGATGGATAACTCCACAGTTGCACCTGATGGGTATGTCCCATGATTCCTATTGCATTGCCATTGTGAATTCCTAATCCACCTAGAGTGCTTGTTAAATTGATGTTAAACAAATATCAGCGCACATGCTATAACATCTGTGAATGTTCCTTTTACGTGTTATACTAGGTGGATTTCTGTGATACCATAAGAATTTTATGCAAATTTCTATCAGTTGCCTTCATTATTCATATGTATATGTGTGTGTGCATATATACCATCACACGAATGCCTGAGTCTTGATATGTGTGCCTGGTTGCCAAATGCCGATTATATTGAGCTCCATTTTATTCTAGACAGGTCCATACGGTACATGAATACCACCATAAGTAACATATAATGTTCTGTTGCATTGTTGTATTGTCTATATGCGAGTACAAACTCTTGCAAAAAATATATACATATATATGCAATTACAAACATGCACATAAGTATTCCCAATCAAGAAAAAGTTAAGTTGTAAATATAACTAATTGGTTGTTTGGTGATAAGGGATATGGTAGATTTAATTAAGGTTTCAGTGAATGTTGCATTGCAACTCTGCAAGTGATATCATTGTCAAGCATGTCTTCATTTTGATATGTATGTCCAGTAATCCAAATAGAAGTCAAGAAAAGTGAAATTCAGGCGTTGTGAATTTGGATTGCAGTTGATGGCAGCAGGATAGCACACAAAATAAAAATTTGACAGGAATCAACTAGGTTCTGAGGCAATTTCCCACACATAAGTTTACTATATCTGTTTGAAATGGAAATTGTGTTCCTTGTGATTTGCTTAGGGTTTTTGTCCTATATATTAGAAAGAAGCATTTCTTCTCTTTTCATCTGGTATCAATTGTTTTGATGTTTGCTTGCATCTGCTGGTTGTTGACTGTCATTTACCCCTACAGAAAGTCACCTGCTTCTGAAACGCTGAAGCTGATCTCAGGTTCTTGTTACCTGCCTCACCCTGCTAAGGAGGCAACCGGTGGTGAGGATGGCCACTTCATTTGTGTTGATGAACAGGCAATTGGTGTGGCAGATGGTGTTGGTGGTTGGGCAGATCTCGGCGTTGACGCTGGACTGTATGCTAAGGAGCTAATGAGTAACTCAATGAGTGCTATCAAGGATGAACCGGAAAGGACTATTGATCCATTAAGGGTTTTGGAAAAGGCTTATACAAGCACCAAAGCAAGGGGGTCATCAACTGCATGCATCATCGCACTTACAGAGCAGGTTAACCAGCTTTCCCTTGTTTGATGTTTAGTGTAGTCTCCTGCCATCGCCATTTTGATATATCTGGGTGAACAGCAAATACACAAAAATTGTGATTTTGAGTTTTTTACTCTATGAATAGCACACTAAGGCACTCCCACTTAGTTGCAAAAAGGGAACTCATTGTTGCAGTAAAATCAATTCACTCTTGTTAAATGCCACGGGAGCTGAAATAGCACATTTTGCTGTTACCTGTTTTCTCGGATGTGATGATGCTGGGGGTTTCTCATTCAAGGATATCAGAGTAGCTGGATTAATAAATCTTTTACCCTTCTCTCTGGTGATGGCAGAGTACTTTCAACAGAACTAGAAGTTCCTAAGTCTTATTTCTGGAAAAGAAAGAAACAGATGTGTTTGGTGTGGTCCTCTTTCATTTTTTGGGGGAAAAAATGAGGTATCATGCTAGTTCAATGATGGTTTATAATGTCATGAGATCTGAACTTGCAGGGTATTCGCGCTGTAAATCTTGGAGATAGTGGCTTCGTGGTAGTCAGAGATGGCCGCACTGTTGTCAGATCACCTGTGCAGCAGCATGAATTTAATTTTACCTATCAGCTTGAGTGCGGGGGTGGCAGTGATCTTCCTAGTTCTGCTCAGGTGTGTATGTCCCTACTCTGCATCAAATGTTAAGCTGTCTTGCTTAAGACAAGTTTCTTATCCTGTACTTCTTTGTTGAATATGTCTTCAAGTTCTATAGCGTTAAAAAAATTGACATATGCCTCATTCACTTATGTAGGTATTTCACTTTGTGGTTGCTCATGGGGATGCTATTATTGCTGGTACGGATGGACTGTTCGACAATCTGTACAACAATGAGATTACTGGTGTCGTCGTTGAGGCTCTCAGGGTTGGACTTGGTCCTCAAGCCACAGCACAGAAAATTGCTGCCCTTGCCCAGCAAAGAGCGCAGGATAGGAACAGAAAATCACCCTTTGCAGCTGCTGCTCAAGAAGCTGGGTACCGGTACTATGGTGGGAAGCTCGATGATATCACGGTTGTGGTGTCGTTCGTGACAAGCACCTCAGCTGCATGACTCGAGATTTTCCTTTTGATGTAATGTACATAACCCTCTCCATACATAACCCTCTCCCAAACTAATGGAGCGTGAATGCACCAGGGAGTATATGGCTGAACTGAGGTGGTTTATTCCAGTGTTGTGAAAAACAGCCGTACCTGCCGTTTCGTCGTTGGAGAGAACATTTAGCGGTAGTCTCTGAACAATTGATTGGTCGGTCATTTTTCCTGATTAGTCGGCCGTTTGCCTGTTTAATTGTCAAAATAATTTGGTTTTACTTGTTAATTAAAATTTATTACTTTATCAATCATATTTTGCATTGGCATACATAATGTGTATCATACGATTGAAGCGTAGACTGTATAATCTTATAACTATTCTAAAGCTGATTGCAAACATAAAGAGTGCGCGTCACCTTATTTATTTGGAAAAATTTAGGATCCGCCACTCTATTTGTTGGCATATCAGGATTTGCGAGTGGCAACAAATATCGGTAAAATTTTAAGTGGCAATGAATAGAGCGGCGAATTCTGAATTCTTATTTTATTTCCTAGGGAGCGGTAGGGCGGATGGCAGGAGGTGGGGGAAGCAATGATTAGGGTTTGGACGCGAGGGCGGACGACGAGCCGCGGGGAGTGTGTGCTAGATGGGATCCGACCAGCGACTGTAATTGAAACAGTCCACTACGGGCCGTCCGATCCGAATCTGAGTGCCTATGTTCTTTCTGGTACTGTTCACGACTGCAATCGCTTATCTGACCGCAGCTGATCCCTGTCCGTGCTAGATGTGGTGCTGCGAGCGATCAGGGAATTAAATTTCGCCAAAATTTCGGATTTTAGAACAGAATCCAAATTACGGTCGATTTTTTTTTGAAAATTGCTACAGTTCGGTAAATTTCGCCAAAATTTTGTGAATTTTAACCGAAATTTGAATTTTTAGGGCCGAATTTGGTCCAATAACCCATAAGAAAGTGATCTTCTATGAAAATTTGTTGAAACTAGATCAATGCCTGTGCATTGCTACGAAAAATAAAATTGGTAGCGAAACATAAAGGTAAAGCAATAAAAGAAAATTGTGCTACAAGATCAAACATCTATTTCTTCCGATTACAAAATTTTTTATGGTTTCTTCTCCGGTATGAATTAAAACCAAATATATTATACGTAGCAATATATATTACCAATCTCAAAAATCAATCAATCATTTTTATCCTTTTTGCAATTAATATTACCAGCTCGCGTTCCTCTTCTTCTCGCCATATCCGCAGCGCGCGCTCCTCGGTGCCGTCGACCTCGTCTTTCTCATGACCTTGCTCATCCTCGTCATCCACCGCCTTCGCAGGGGCGACACAGGGGCTTCCCCCGAGCACTAGGCGTTGCTGCCGAAGCCACTATCATTCCGGACCACTGGCCGCTACGCGGTCGCGCTCGGGGCGTCCGCTGTCCTCCTCACGCTCGCGTTCTTCCTCCTGCCGAGCACGCTATGGCGCGCTGTGGAGTCCGCATTCCTCGCCGCCCAATTCGTCGCGCACGCCATGGTCATGTGGTCAGTCACTTCGGAGAAAGGGCCACTGCCGCCACCCAGCCTTTGCACCTCCGCGTCTTCTGGATCGCTACCGCCCTCGGCGCCATGCTCTTCTCCGCTTCGGTGGTGATCCACTGCGCTGACGGTTCGCTGCTCTTCCCAGATAACCCTCTCGCCTTTGCCGGCCTATTTGTCTCCATGCCTCTAGCGTACCTAGCCATTACTGGTTTCATCGGCCATAACACCGGAGCCCATGAAGGTAAACCAGAAAACACCAGCGCCGAGACGCCTGCCACGCCGTGCACCGCCGAGGCGCCTGCCACGCCGTGCACCGCCGCGTCGTTCCTCTCTCTCGTGACGTTCAGTTGGATTAACCCGTTTATCTCCAAGGGGTATGCCAATGACTCTCTCACCACCGACGACATCCTACCGGTGTCGCTGGACAACCGCGCCGAAGCATCGTACGCTTTGTTCACGTCCAACTAGCCGACGCTGGGGTCACGGCACCCAGTGGGCGTCACGCTCTGGCAGTCCTTCTAGCCGCAGTTACTACTGACCGTGGCGCTCAGCCTCCTGCACCTCGCGGTCATGTACGTCGGTCTGTCACTTATTGATCAGTTTGTCGATCATTCACCACGGTGGCACGACATGGGAGATCTTGAATGAATTCCCTTGATTGATTCTGTGAAAACTGTACAGCATACATAGAGTACAAAAGGAATGATTAGCCAACTATTAATTACCAGCAATAATCAGGGATTTTGCTATAATAATTAGCCATATTTAGAGAGACATGGCTGGCTGTAAATTAGGAAAGAATAATTAGCTATAATAACCGGCCATTATGGAGATATGGCGGAGGGGCTAGAAAGAACGGACCTCTGCCACCAACTGCAAATTTATATTAGTAGAGAAAATGAATTTTTGAGACATTTTAAATTTTTGGCAGAAACATTGCTAGATTTTTATAAAATTATACAAGTTTTATAATGAGCTAAAAATTTTATGATATAATCTTGAGCAGCGTAGGATCATATAAAAAAAATTTAGAATAATTTAAGTTCATTTGTTATCTTTGAAAAATCAAAAATAGAATGAACATAATTGAGACAGTTACCTTGTCAGAATTTTATAAATTTCCTTGAGTGTGATCATATTCTAAAATTTTTACTAAAGATTACTAATTGCCTCAGTATCATTATATAAAATTTTCAAAAAAATTTAATTTTTTTATTTGCTCAATCAAATCTATGTAAGCACTAAACTTTATTTGTTATATTATATTTCAAAAATCAAACAGAGAAAGAACATAAATGGTATTGTGCCTTGTAAGAATTTTATAAATTCACTGGAGGGCGATCATGATTCAAAATTTTTATGAGATATTAAGAATTTCCTTATCAACCTTTTGTAAAATTTTTAAAAAATTTAAACCTTTTTTGATTGCTAAAGCAAATCTATATATTGATCATCGGGTTTTTATTAGGACGTAGCACTGTCAGAATTTTTAAAAATTATTTAAGCATGATAATCATCTAAAACTTTTATATAAATATTAATGATACATCAGGACCATTCACAAAAAGTTTCAAAATTTTATAACATGGTTTGGACAATTTTTCATTTCGTTCAAATTTGCCGATAAGCCTTTTAACAGGACAGTAGCACTGTTTGAATTTTTTAAATTCATGACATTTGATCATAATCTGAAAATTTTATGTGAATATTATATATATGTCAGGATCACCCACAAAAAATTTCAAAATTTTATAACCTCGTTTGTTCTAATTTTCATTTAGTTCAAACTTGCGAGTCAACGTTTTATCAAGATAGTAGTAATGTTTGAATTTTTAAAAATTCCTCAGATTTGATAATCACCTGAAAATTTAATGAGAACATCTCTGATGTGTCAGGAACCTTAAAAAAAATTCAAAAATTTTCGACATCATTTGAACCATTTTTTTGTCAGTGCAATTTCGCCGAAATTTTGAGAATTTTGACCGAAATTTCGGATTTTTGGCCGAAATTTCGGAAGCAAAAAAATGGATTTGAATTTTGAATAGATTTTGTCCGGTGAAATTTTACCGAAATTTCGAATTTTGGCCGTGGGCGAAATTTTGTTCAAAAGGAAATTCGAATCCTTGCGAGCGATTGCCGAATAGACTCGCCCATGTGTGCGTCTAGCGTCCACTGAACGACCAGACCACCAAATGGGCCAGTTAATCCATTCTGATCAGAAGCTAGCGAACATAAATCAAGGCTCTTTGGTATTACAGGAAACTATGAACTGGTTTTACACATTTCCTGAGGCGAGGTTAGCTATAACTAATACATGGCTGTAGAGGGTGAATTTACAGGCCCCTCGTGAGCTGTGAGAGGATTTAAACTCAGTATCACACTGATGATGGCTTCACGGGGATGGGCGACGGTGCGGTTAAATACTAAGCACCCCATCGCATCTTCAGTCTGACGAGTCAAGCTCTAGTTCATGGTAGCCGCTCGCTACCCCTTGCTGTCATTATTTCTAGGTTTATAAAGCTGGCCATTGCTACCATGATGCGCCTTTGATGTGTCAATCTGGATGCTCAAAGTAGTTAAAACACCTAGGACCCTCGGACTGAACCATTTCATCCTGCATTAGTCGAAAGAGCACCAGTTGAGAATTACAAAGATAACTTCCCTACAGAAGCCAAAACTACCATTATGTATTCATGGCAAAAGATCAGTAAAGAGGGGATTTGTTTTCACCATTAGTTGCGAATTTTCTGCTTCCATGTCTTGACAGTCTTTCTTAAGCTGGTCGAGTTCTGATCTGAGTGAGCTATTAATGGCAGTGAGGTCAGTAACCTTGTGGGCCAGCTCCTCACATTCTTGCTAGGTGTATAACAAGATTACGAGATCGATCAGTACACTGTTTTCCTCCAACAAAGAATCAGCACAATGTGGAAACCAAATGTATCAAAAATAATGCGGCTGCAAGTATCACGCGACTTCACCTTACTTGCCAAACAGGATGTGCAGATTTGTTTTGTATCAGTTCCTCAAAAATAATTACAGGGGCAGGTAGGTCATAGGTGTTAGAGTGTTTATTGTCAGAGTGTTATGGGCCTTGAAGGCAGGCCCATCCTTTGTACTATTAATACTCTAACAGGATCATGCAATACACAATCAATTCTTCTAACATGATATCAGATTAGGTTTTCCTCTTACCTTCCGCACGGCGCCGCCGGCGCCGATGGCAACCGATGGCGTCCTTCCCGCCAGTTCCACGCTCCCGGCGTCTTCCTCCCCTTCCTCGGTGTCACCAGACACGTCGACCATCTCCCTCCCGGCAGACGTGCTCGCCGCCGCCCACGCCCACGTGGCCAGCGCCGCCCAACAGGCAGTCGCCGCCGCTCTTGCTGGTCTCCCGCCACATCTTCGCGCCGCCCTCACCAGCTCGAACCTCGGATCGGGCGCCGCCGTTCTTGGATCGGGCGTAGCCCCGCCCGCAGCCTCCTTCTCCGGGGAGTATATCGGCGACCTCCGCAGCCCGGCACCCACCTCCTTCCTCTACGGCCTGCCTCCCGGCGAGCTCGGCCACGGGTGGATGCCCACCGGTCGCGGATGGCCGCCGCCGCCCCTCTCCGACGTCGGGTCGCCCGCGCCACCGCACGTCGCCACCATCTTCGGCACACATACTCTGAGTCCCAGCACCCAAATCATGGGATTTCATCCCCCTGCTCCAGGTCAAGGCTTCCATCCGGTCATGGGCCATGGACTGCCGGCCCAACCTCTCCTGCCTCCGGGAACCAACACCGATCTTCCGCCTGAACACCCGAAGACAATCGCAACCCTCCATACTCAGGCGGTTGGGATCACCAGCGTTACAGCCTTGGTTCCAATCGAACTTGCCCAGAAGAGTAGCAAGTACAACCAGTGGCGCCGCCTCTTCCTCGTCACGCTTGGGCGCTACGCCTTGGCTGACCACGTCACCCTTCCGTTTGGGCGTTAGGATGATCCGGCCTGGCGTCGCATGGACAACGTTGTCCTCTCCTGGATCTACGGTCGCCTCGCCCCCGATCTCCTCCGCGTGGTCATGACATCGGACGCTATCGCCCGTTCCATCTGGCTCAGTCTCGAGGATCACTTCCTTGGAAACCAGGAGACGCGGCTTCTCTACGTTGAGACGGAGTTCCACTCCTTCGTCCAGGGCGATCTCTCCGTCACCGACTACTGCGGCCGCCTCAAGGACATGGCCGACACCCTCGCTGACCTTGGCTCTGCTGTCTCCGACCGCACTCTCGTCCTCAACATGCTCCGCGGCCTCAACGACAAGTTCGACAACCTTCGTCTTGTCATCCAGAACTAGCGCCCGTTTCCCGACTTCGCCAACGCCCGCAACCTACTACTTCTTCGCGAGCTCCACCTCACCAACACGACCACTACGCCCTCCACCGCCCTCGTTGCTGCCACTCCCCGTCCATCGGCCGCTGGATCCTCAGAGCGGAACGTCTACAAGGGCAAGAAGGTTTCAAAAAAGGGTGGCGGTGGCAGTGGTGGGGGTAACGGTGGCGGAGGTGGTGGCAACCGTCACAACAGTGGCCCCTCGGCAGGCGGCCGCGGAGCCACACCTTCGTTCTACAATCCCTAGACAGGCACCGTTCAGCTCTGGCCGTTCCAGAGCCAGGGCAATCAGGCTCAGGGCATTCTGGGACGTTCTCCTGCCCCGCGGCCGCCCCACGCCCTCAACGCCACCACTGGGGCTGGGGTGGTGGTCCGCACTCTGGCGTGACTCGGCCGATTCTGAATCAGACACCTCGATGGCAGGCGCCTCTTGGGACCAGCAGTCTCTCGCCAGTGCGTTCAACACCATGACACTCACCCCGCCCCCGAGCGGTCATGAGTGGTACATGGATTCGGGCGCCACTTCCCACATGACCTCTGATCCTGGTAATCTCACATGCTCCTACCCTCCCGCCCTGACTTGTCCGTCCAACATCATCGTTGGCGACGGGTCTCATCTTCCTGTCACTTCCACGGGTCATCGTACTTTCCATTTCACACATAGATCGCTTACCCTTCATAATGTCCTTGTCACACCCACACTCATTAAAAATCTCATTTTTGTTCATCAGTTCACCACCGACAACCAGTGTTCAATTGAATTTGACCCGTCTGGTTTTTCTGTGAAGGATCTTCGCACCCGGAGCATCATCGCCCGCTGTGATAGCTCAGGGGACCTCTACTCCTTCTGTCCAAGCCGAGTCCCTCATGCACTTGTCACCAGCACCACCTCCGAGCTTTGGCATCGCCGTCTTGGCCACCCCAGTCATGCCACCCTCTCTGTTCTAGCTAACTCGTCTGCTATCTCTTGTAATAAAGCTAAACCAGATACCTTATGTCATGCGTGTCAGCTTAGTAAACATGTTCACCTTCCCTTTGTGTCATCAACCTCTCGTGCCACTCACGTTTTTGATTTAATACACTGTGATTTGTGGACGTCCCCTGTTGCTAGCATCTCTGGTTACAAGTATTATCTCATTATAGTTGATGATCACACCCATTTCATGTGGACCTTCCCTCTTCACCTCAAGTCCGACACGTTCCGAACCATCTCACAATTTTTTGCCTACGTCCATACTCAGTTCGGGAACATTGTCAAGTGCATCCAAGCTGACAACGACCGCGAGTTTGACAACTCCTCTTCTCGATCTTTTTTCCTCACCAACGGTGTCGTGTTTCGCATGTCCTGCCCTTATTCCTCGCCTCAAAATGGAAAAGCCGAGCGCGCCATCCGCACCACTAACGACGTGATGCGCTCACTTCTGTTCCAGGCCAAGGGTGGAGGCTCTCCTCACAGCCACCTATCTCCTGAATCGGTGCCCCTCGTCCACACTCGCTGCCCCTACCCCTTTCTATGCCCTTCACGGCTCCCATCCACCATACACCCATCTTCACGTGTTTGGTTGCGCTTGCTATCCTAACACATCCAGCACAGCTCCCCACAAACTCGCCCCGCGCTCCTCCCTTTGTGTCTTCCTCGGGTACTCTCCAGATCACAAGGGCTACCGGTGCATGGACCTTGCGTCCAACCGTGTCATCATCTCTCGCCACGTTATTTTCGACGAGTCCACTTTCCCATATGCCTCACACGCCTCACACGCGTCCTCCCAAGATGATCTCGATTTTCTCACTAATGGCGCTGGCCCTCCTGTACCCATTGGAGTTCACGCCTCGTTTTCCTCTGCAGGTACCTCGACAACGGCCGCCCCTGACCCGCCGGCGGTTCCGTCGGCCGTCCCTGCCCCGATGTCAATCGCCGCTTCGCCAGCCAGCGACGCTGACGCTCAAGGCGCCGACGATCGATTCGCTTCGACGGCGCCACGCGGCCGCCCTGCGCCGACAATGGTCGCCCGCCCGTCGGTGGTTCCGCTTACCGTCCATGCCCGATGACAATCCCACCGACCGCTTTCGACCACCGACGATCGATCCGCCCGACAAGCGGTCATCTCGCTACCCTCGCTGTCTCCGCCGTGTCGGCTTAGCACTTCTTCGCAAGACCGCTCCTTGGCGGTCTATCGTCGACGTGACTCTACCTCTACGGCACCTTCTACCGTCGTCGCTCCCCCAGCGGCTCTCACTGCCCCTGTTGGATCTCCTCCATAGGTTGTCGCGAGCGGGGCACCTGCACCTACACCTGCGGCAAATGACCATCCCATGGTCACCCGCCGCAAGTCTAGCACCCAGATCAAGCGCCCGGATCGCCTCAACCTGCATGTCTCGGCGCTTCCTCCTCCCACGTCGTCTCGTACAACTCTCGCCGATCCTAATTGGCGGGCTGCCATGACGAAGGAGTTCGAGGCCCTCCGCGCCAACAACACGTGGGATCTTGTCCCGCGGCCAGCTGGGGCTAACGTGGTGACCGGCAAGTGGATCTTCAAGTACAAGCTCAATGCCGATGTCACTCTTGATCGGTATAAGGCTCGTTGGGTTCTTCGCGGCTTCACACAGCGCCCTGGCGTGGACTTTGGTGAGACTTTTAGTCCTGTGGTTAAACCTGCCACTATTCGGACAGTTCTTTCTCTAGCAATCTCCCGTGGTTGGTCCATCTGCCAGCTTGATGTGAACAACGCTTTTCTTCATGGCTCGCTTTCGATGAGATCGCTTCATCGACTGACTTCTTAGGGTTCTGGATCCCACCGCCTCGATCACGTCTGTCTCCTTCGCAAGTCTCTATATGGCCTCAAGCAGGCTCCTCGCGCTTGGTACAGCACAATTGCCTCCTTTCTCCGCTCCCTTGGATTTGTCGATGCCAAGACAGATACGTCGCTGTTCATCTACAGAAGGGGTACCGAGACAGCTTATCTACTGCTTTATGTTGACGATATCGTGTTGACTGCATCTTCGGATGCTCTCTCGCGCAGACAAGATTCGCCTGAGCACGAAGTTCTCCTCAAGGATCTTGGGCCTCTGCATCATTTCCTTGGTGTCTCGGTGTTTCCATAGTCTGGTGGCTTTCTCCTCTCCCAGCGACAGTACATCGTCACCATCCTAGATCGCGCAAGCATGACTGACTGCAAGCCCTGCTCCACTCCGGCTGACACGAGCTCCAAGCTATCAGCATCAGGGTCCTCGGTTGCTGACGCGACTCTCTATCGCAGCTTGGCAGGCGCGCTTCAGTACCTGACACTCACGCGTCCGGACATCACCTATGCTGTTCAGCAGGTTTGCTTGTTCATGCATGACCCTCGGGAACCGCACTTCGCTGCTCTCAAGCGCATCCTGCGGTACCTACGCGGCACCTTGGAGCTCGGTCTTCTCCTTCGCCGCTCCACGTCCACAAGCCTCACGGTCTACACCGATGCTGACTGGGTAGGCTGCCCAGACACCAGGAAGTCCACATCGGGGTACGGCGTCTTCCTCGGTGACAACTTGGTTTCCTAGTCATCCAAACGCCAGCACACAATCTCCCGTTCAAGCGCGGAGGCCGAGTACCGCGCGGTCGCTAATGGCATCGCTGAAACCTGTTGGCTTCGCCAGCTACTTCAGGAGCTCCACAGTCCATTAGAGAAGGCCACCCTCGTCTACTGCGACAACGTCAGCGCGGTCTACCTCTCCACCAACCCAGTGCAACATCAGCGTACCAAACACATCGAGATTGATCTTCACTTCGTTCGTGAGCGCGTTTCTCTCGGACACGTGCGCGTGATGCATATCCCGACGTCGTCTCAGTACGCTGACATCTTCACCAAAGGCCTCCCAAGCACGGTCTTCCTCGAGTTGAGGCGGCCTCAACGTCACAAGACCGACTGCTCAGATCGATGGGGAGTGAATGTGCTTTGTGCTTTATTTTTTCAGTCACTCTATTTTTCACCATGGGGGAGTGCTTTGTGTTTGCCCTGTATCAGTCTCAACACCATGTATGCCGTTCAGACTGCGGGGGAGTGTTAGAGTGTTTATTGCCAGAGTGTTATGGGCCTTGGAGGCAGGCCCATCCTTTGTACTATTAATACTCTAACAGGACCATGCAATACACAATCAATTCTTCTAACAATAGGCACACTCAACCCCCAATGGTAATCAACCCAAGTATATCAGGCAGCATTGCTCAAGAGGCAGTGCAAATTATTTACCAATTCAAATTTTGTCCAAGATGATCTTAACCAAAACTTTCAGAGAATGCTTACTTTTTTTTAAGGAAGTCATACTACCGTATATAAAGTTCGAAGCTTTCCGGCCTTCTCAAGGTGTCCACGTCGCCTTCTGGACCTCGTGGGCGCACGTCCGATCGCCACATCGCGCCTGGGAACAGCGAACGCCTCGCCTGTACGTACGGTTGGCTCAGTGTTGAGCCACATCGTCCACATGGCTCAGCCGTTTGCCAACCTCAAGTATATTACTGCGATCAGTTTTCACGCTCAGACGCGCGGTGCACCGGTGAGTTATCTCGCTTGCAACCCGCAGACCAGCGTTCGATTCTCCACTCGCGCGCCCGGCCATGTTTTTTCGCCGGTCGACGAGTGGCATGTTCATCCGTTTTTTTTTCAGTGCCGTGCGGTCCCTTCTTTCGTCCTTTTAAGCGTTTTCCGGTTGTTCTTGTCTTTGGAAATCTTTCGCTTCCACGTAGATCAACCATCCATGATTTGTTGCTTGCCTTTTTCCTCTCAAATTGCATTGAAGCAGTCAAACAAATATGAATCAAATCGTAGTCATCGAAAATTAGTAATACAATTATTATTCAAAGGAAAAACTTGCCTAATCCATTTGCCGATGTAGCGACTCGCCGCCAAGACGCATTTTTTCGAGCGCACGCGCTTACGTCCGATTTTTCCAGGGCGACGCGTGTCGCTTGCGTTTGGCGGGACCCGCGCACGGCACGTGGTTTTTTTTGGTGCGCGCTGCGGCGTTTTTTTTGAAAAGAGCACGAAAGTTTTCAAATTACGAAAAGTCCTTTTAGTCCGGATTTTATGAAAAGACCCTCCTTTTTCTACGAGAAGGACTTTGAAACTTCGATTTAGTTTTAACAATTCCTGCTTTTAGAAAATTACGTATTAGTCTGTTTTTATCTATTTTAGGCCTTTTTTATGAAAAGACCCCTTCATTTTTGCCTTCCGCGAACAGGCAGCCGCGTCTTTCTGAAATAAGATTTTTAGCATGTTTTTCTATACGTAAATTCGCACGAGGCTTTCTAAAATTGCTTGTTAGCTATTTTTTATCCCGGAGATTTTTACGGATTACTTCTATATCCTTTTCTTCGCGGTAAGGCCTTATTTTCCTGGAAATCATGCCAAAAAAAATTGTTCCAGGGATTGGAAAACTTTTTAGGATTACGTGGGATTTATCGTAGAGTCCCAGAAGCTTCTCAAAATTATAGCGCGTATATCGAGAATTATACGCTCCGTCCTAGAGATTTTTAAATTACATCTAGATCGCTTTCTTGATGAAAAAACCCGGATTTCGTATTACGCCTGTCACGTTGTGGCGCGGCGTGCGCCGCACCCACGTGTCTAGTTGCTTACATTTGTGAAACCATAAAAAAAGAACTGGGTAGTACGGTGGATAAGAGACACCACAACAATAAATAAGGACAGAAACCATTGCATAAAGTCATTTCCCTCCACATTACCACATAAACAAGAAATTATTCGTCTTTATTACAGATAGTACCTGCTTGCGTAGTCTTGATCTCCTTGCAGACTCTCTGTTAGATTGTTTTCTTCTCTCCCTCTTCAATTCCCGTTCATCCTGCTAAAACAAGGATAGTTAATCTTACAGAACATGGCAACAGTGGTAAACGAATATGCTATTTACACTTTCCCTAAAGAGAGATGAAGACTACTGGTCATTCATGATAACTGCCATTATACCCTTCCTTACAGGAAAACCATACCATCTGAGACAAAGCGCCGCTATGCAGGGAAGGCACCTCGGCATTCACCTCCCCCTGTCCTGAGGGCACCGCTGTGGATGGAGAATTGCCCCAAAGATTCATCCCAATATTCAAGTTTGGTGTGGCATTGGGAAGTGCTGCCCTCCCAGGTGCTGAGACCGAAGGCTTCGGTGCAGACCTCCCCCTGGCCTCTAATGGCGACTCAGCTGCAGCATTCTGCAGCGTGGCAGCCTGAGATGGCTCACCTGAAAAGTGCCAACCAACATTCTCACCCACCTAAACAGACAAACTAGTCCCTTGGAAAGATTTATGACAGCCCACCTTCTGCATTTTCATCGCTGGACTTCCTCCTCTTCGCAGATGGTGAACCCTGGACAGAATAAGAACTTCTGAATCAACCAAAACCATCAAAACGTTGCTAAGAAATAGCTTAATTTAGGCAATGCCCAACAAGGCACCTTCTGATCCGGCATCGGCATCACCCTTTTCCGATGACTCTTCGCTCCCGCCATCACCACTGTGCACACCGCATCAGTTAATTTCAGCTCGATCCACCCAACCAAACAGACAAGCAAGCAGCACACACTTGTAAGCGCAAAACCAAACCGTACCTCACGGAAGCGTCCTCGCCGGAAGGGGAACCGGAGCTCTTCCTCTCGCCCTTCCCTTCCGTCACCGCCGCCGCAGACGCGGAGGGCTCACCAACCATGTGAGGCCCACCCTGCACAGAGCAGAACCCATCAAACAATTTCACACACCAGCGCTCCCACCTCACCACCTAATGGTCTGCTGGTTCCCACAGCAACCACAACCAGAATTTACTGCACCAAAGTTTAAACGAGAGGGGGTCTCGGCATTCACCGCGGCCATGGACGCGTGCGCGTAGTACGCGGGGTGGTACACGGGGAACGGCACTGGCGCGCCGTACGCCGCCGCCATCAGGTGCTGCATCCCACCATGAAAGTGAAGCCCTAATTAGAACTCTCAGCCCCACCACCACCACCGCAACAGAAGGAAAAGCGTGTACCTGCGGCGGGGGCCAAGCGTAGGGGTGACCGGCGGCGGCGTAGTACGCCTGCATCGATGCGGCCCACTCCGCGTGCGCCTGCCGCGCCGCCGGCGCAGCCCCGCTGGACGGGTCGATGGGGGCACTGTTCGTCGGCCGGTCGTCGTCGGACGCGGAGGCGGAGGAGACCATGGCGAGCGAGCGAGAGCGAGATAGAGATCGATCTGTAGGAAGCTGTAGCTGTAGCAGGAAGCCGAGGTGGAGTGGGAGGTGAGGTTACCATGGAGGAGGAGCACACGCGGCCACGCAGGCGGAGGAGCAGGAGCTACTGCGGCTCGGGCAAGGAGGTGGCGGCGCGTTGTTTGGCGTGGGCCCCGCCGGTGCAGGCCAGAGGGACGACACGTGGACTGCCGCGCGGCGAGCGGTCCACGTGTCCATGAAGTGGCACGCGGGTGTGTACGGATGCGCGAGGCTGTTTAGTTGGTAGTGGGACCGCCGTGTCAGTGGGCGCGTCCGCGGTTTGATGAGTCGGACGCAGCAGGACTCCGCTGACCTGGTAGGACGCAGCGCTGAGGCAATGATCTGTGGGCCGGACTGCTCATGGGCCACCTTACATAGGCGTGGGTTAGCCTCCTGGAATGGGCCGGCCCGTCCTTCGTTTTGCCTGGGCTGCAAACGTTCCCATATGGGGTTGGCCATTTGGTCCTATTCAAGAATTTGTTATTTTAATCTTGCACAGCCCATTCAAGCTATTTTTTTTTTCAATTGAGGCCAGAGCTCTAGCATTCACTGCTAGAAAAAGGTGAGCACCAATGGAATTATTTTTTATTTAATATTTATTTTAAAGCCTTTTTTCAAAACTAATCAACAGAAATTTTTTTTGCAAAAATAGGCACCCGTCGCCCGGATATAGGGCGATAGAGATCTGAATGTAAAATTTTTTACCTATATTCGAGGTTAGAGACCTGAATGTAAAAAATATCGTAAAATTCAGGTACCTACCGTCTGAGTATGAGGCGATAGGTATCTAAATGTAAAATTTTTACGATGCTAAGTCGAGACTGGACCAAAGTAGTGTGTCAAGAATACCTATTGGAATACGCTCATGACCTGTTTGGTTGGAAGGAATTGACGAAAGGGAATGGGAATTAAGAGAGATGGGTTATAAAATCCTTTGATTGGTTGGTGGGAATTGGAGAAAAGAATGGGAGTTTACAACTTAAACGTAGAGAATTCAATTCCCTGACTCTCCCTGAGAATTAAAGTCTCGCTTAATTTTATTGTCTATTTATATTTCCCAACTATGCTAAACAGGCCGTCAGCGATGGTTTGGATTGGATGATGCCATGGCTATTTTCATTTCGCCCTACGTTGAGGGGGAACCAAGCAAGCCATGGAAAACAAGAACATCGCTATCACCGGCTAGAATTGAGGGCACATAGAGTCAAGAGACCCAAGGGTGACGACGACGCACGAGGAGGAGAAATTCGTTGCGCTCGTGCATGTCAGTTCCCAGCCATGCCCTTTGTCATTAGTCGTTTCTTCCTTCGATTTCCATCTTCTCCCGGACAGGCGAAACAACCGGGGAGAAAAGAAGGAAAGAAGGAAAGGAAGGGAAGGGAAGGGAAGGGAAAAGTTACCGCAACTGCAAGCTGTGGAAGTTCTTGGGGATCTCGCGCTCTACGAGGCCGCGCAAGGCTCCGCTCCTCCCTCTTTTCCGACATGAGGTGAGTCCCTGATTGTTTCTTGCAAAGGTTATTTCTTCTAGGCCGCGCAAGGCTTCGCTCCTCCCGTAAGCCGCAATTCTTTGTACTTATTGAGTAACGAGGAGTGCTTCCTTGCTCCACGAAATGAAAACCGCATAGATCTTTTAGCACCTGTGAGGCTGTGAATCTATAATTACCGTGTGCTAGAGATCTATGCATCTTTTAGTGGAACATAAAGGCATTTTCCAGTCATACAGTTACTGTTGAGGGGATATCCAGTTCTTTTGCATGAAAGAGGGGAACAATAATCTTTCTGTTCTTCCATTGTTCCCTTTTCTTTTGCACGCTAAAAGTTAGAGAATCTGATGGGCTCATGGCACCATCAAGACTGACTCTTGACATCTCGAAAGTAAAAGGAAATCAGAATCTTTTCACAGTGATCACCAGGTTAACCAGCAATCAGCATGCAACTGGCTTGTTAGCTAGGTCCCCAAGTGTCAGTTTCATGTGAGCCACTCAATTAGAAGCTAATTAACATAACACTTGAAATCATCTGCTCTTTTGCAGTTTCATCTGGAAAACTTTGAATTTTCCTTACCACACTCTAGCCATTTTCTGCCAATTCACACAAGTGTTCATTTGTGTGTCATATATATTATCTTATCTCTTACGCATAAAATAGGTCCGAAACAGGACAGAAAAGACAAAGAATACTTGTAGGTGTTATGGCTATCATTCATTCCTGTGTACTATGCATGTGACTAAATTCTTTTGAAACACAGTTCAATATTCATCAGTAATGCAGCTCTTTTGCATCCATCTCCCACCTCTCAAAAGTCATTCTAGATCAATGTAGATCCATACCAAGGAGTGAAAATACGTTATATTAGCTTGAACTGAGTAGACTGAAACGTGTTTTATTTCACACAAATATCCCCAGGATTCCAGGAGTATTATGTGGCATTCGCTGAAATATAGAAGAAACTTAAAGGAGGATCTTTTAGCGTGGGGTTTAAGACTTGTTTAATTTCCTTTTCTTTCTTTCTCTCCTTTTGCTTGTTCTCTCCCCTTTTCGAGTTTCTGTTTGTTTGTGTTGGTTTGTTCTTCTCCCTGTTGCCGGTTCCTCACCGACCTGGGGGGTGTTCCTGTTCCCTTTTCTTTCGCAATATATTGCCTGGCAGGGGTCTCCCCTGTTCCTTTCGCGTTCAAAAAAATATAGAAGAAACTTACCTTGCTCTGTTGATGTAATCATTCTCTATTTTTTCTTCCTTCTTTCAGGGCAAAGAAGATGGTATTTGGTTTCTCCATTTCTCTTATCCTCATCAACCTGGCTTCCATAATGGAGCGGGCTGATGAGAATCTCCTCCCAGCTGTTTACAAGGAAGTCAGTGCTGCCTTCAACGCTGGTCCTACTGATCTGGGGTACCTTACGTTTCTAATGAACTTTCTGAAGTCCATAGCATCTCCCTTGGCAGGTGTCCTTGCTCTTCAGTATGATCGCCCTGCTGTTCTTGCAGTTGGGACTGTCTTCTGGGCTGTATCAACGGGGGCCGTTGGTGTCAGCCATTATTTTCAGCAGGTTGCATTCTGGAGAGCTGTAAATGGTCTTGGACTTGCCATTGTAATACCGGCACTTCAATCCTTCATTGCTGACAGCTATAATGATGGCACACGTGGCTCGGGATTTGGTTTATTAAGCCTTATTGGTTCAATAGGTGGCATAGGAGGAAGTATTTTAGCAACAGTCATGGCTGGTAGGGATTATTGGGGATTGCCAGGATGGCGATTTGCATTTATCATGGTTGCATTTGCGAGCTTGTTGATTGGGCTTCTTGTCTACTTTTACACTGTCGATCCTAGAAAAGCGTCTCCAAGCCATTTTGGTGATGATGAGGACCACAAGAGGTATGGTTTTCTTCTGAATTTAGAAAAACTCTCCAATTGCCTTTTAATGGTTCAAAGGATAAACATTGCATTAGTTTTATCATGAATGCCTATGAACTTTTCCCTATTCAGAAATGAAGGCATATGTAGTATTGTTGACCATCAAGTATTGATGTTTTTCTTTTCTATATCTTAGGGTGTGTTTGGTACGGCTCCAACTCCATCAAATCTGTGGATCCGGTGAAGCTGGGTATTCCTAGCTCCAGCAGATCCGTGGAGCTAGAGCTGTGAGTACATTAAGAGTGTTTAGATGAATCATCTTGTTTACATTTTAAAACAAAAATATAAACTTAATTCACTTTATTTTAGCCTACAAGTTTCAGATCTCATGTGAAGTTGAGATTTGGAGCTCTACCAAATAGGCCCTTATACTAGCCATGTCCCCATGCGTTGCAACGAAAACTCAATTTACGATAAAAAATTTATTTACAAAGAGCACTAACCTTATCTGAATAATAATATTCACTCTGAATGCAATGGTTAAATGTTTAAATCAATTCATTGAAGCATACAAATTCCAAGCACCTATTTACAAACTTGAGCTTAAAATTATCTTTAATTTCACAAACTTAAATAATAATATCACAATACTTGGGATTGTAAATTTGTAACGCCATAATTCGAAATCGATCGATCGACCGAGAGAGACATCACCTACTGCCCCATGGGTGCAAAAGCGTTGAAGAGGTAGGCGTCATCCATCTATAGCTGCCACCATCAGCGACGTACGTAGCTTGTACGCCTTGCTCGGTCATACCATACCCTCACCCTATGAACTATCTCCACCGCCTCCTCGCCTCCCCCCGCGAGTGCCTTCCTCAATCTATTGACATCATCCACCGCGGCAAGCTCCAGCAGCGCCGCCAGCCTATCTCGCCACCCACTATTGGTGATCTGCCCCTACACCGCATCGACGAGATCAGGAAGGTCGCCTATTACCTCCGCTCAACGGATAAGCTCGACATATCTGCAAGAGAGGCAAGAAGCGGTGAAGTTATATAGATTCAGCAACCGAGAAGATATCTATGAAATCCAAATTAGGAAATCGTTGAATAAGGAACGCAACAAGAAGGAAAGAGGCGATAAGAGACTCAACTCCATAAATCGGAGCTCTACTTCCTTGGGAAGGGAATCAATCAATTCAATCCGAAAAGCACTGGGAGTAATCTCCGCGATTCGAATGCCAGATCAATGGGAGAAAGGAAAGCAACAAATGAGTCTTGCATATTCATTTATCTCCCTTGACGGGATGATCCAATCAAATCTACGGGGGTGGCTACTGCCCAATTCTCATTCAGCCACACAAGTGCACACACGTGTCGGGGTGAATTAGAATTAGTAGAGATAGAGATAACAAACTTATTTAGTCGTGTTATGCATGGTCGTGCGCATGCTACTAGCCGGCCGGAATCAAGTCCATACGTGATTAGATAAAAAAATGATCTTATCTACACATGCAAGTAAATATTTAATAGAAATGATGCATATGACAACTCAAAGACACATGGTAACTCAGAAGTTGTATGCGTGCAGTATATGGAAAAAGAATCGGCCGTGCAGTATTTAGAAATAGAATCGGCTGATTGAGATAAGAGTTTGATACGCCACAGATCACGCATGCACGCATATCCAACCGAATTAAAACTTTTTCCATTTTGTGAGTATGCCCAGAGGAGGAGGAGAGAACGGACCACCACCACCAACTCGTAATTAGAAGTAGTAGAGACTATTGTTGAGGCTTTCTCACGAACATTCTCTCCTGAGTGGGAAGTATATTCAACTAACTGAAGTGTACTATGTATTCATTCTAAGCTGATGTCCTGGATGACCATTTGAATCTACATTAACTTACCATACTCTGTATGCCGGCAGCATGTGTCTGTTTGTTCTATAAACATAACATTGTAGTCTCATGTAAATGGCAGGTCGCATTTGGTCAGTAATGGTATTTTTCCTCCACAGTCCATCTGGAAGGATTCATGGATAGCAGCAAGATCTGTTATGAAAGTGCGTACCTTTCAGATCATCGTCTTACAAGGCATAGTTGGGTCATTGCCATGGACTGCTGTAGTTTTCTTCACAATGTGGTTTGAGCTCATTGGTATGAAAACAAATGGAGATTGTTTTTCAATACTGAACTCATAAGCATCCTTCCTAAAGTTGAACATTGATTCAGTCTTGAACCTTCTTAGGTTTTGACAACAGCAGCTCAGCAGGGCTAAACAGCTTGTTTGCCATCGGGTGCGCCAGTGGATCATTTCTAGGTGGAGTAATAGCAGATCGTCTGTCAAGATACTATCCAGATTCTGCTCGTATCATGTGTGCTCAGTTTAGCGCCTTCATGGGCATCCCTTTCTCATGGATCCTCCTTACAGTCATTCCCCGTTCAGTTGATTACTGGCCTGCCTTCGCTTTCACGCTGTTCTTGATGGGAATTACCATAAGCTGGTGTGCTACCTGCGCAAACAACCCCATGTTTGCAGAAGTAGTCCCTCCCAAGCACCGCACTATGATCTATGCCTTTGATCGTGCATTCGAGGGCTCATTCGCCTCACTGGCTGCTCCTGCTGTTGGCATGGTCACCGAGAAGATATACGGCTACAACGCGAAGACCGTCAATCTGGCAAATGGATCGGTGGCAGGGGCGTATGCACTATCGAGAGGGCTATTGACTATGATGATTGTTCCTTTTGGTCTGTGCTTCTTATTTTACAGCCCACTATACTTTGTGTTCAAGCGTGATCGAGATAATGCTAGATTGGCCAGCATCAAGGAGCAAGAGCTTATATGAATATGAAATGCTTGATCAGCTCATTTGGGCTGCGCAGCAACCACAGCCATCAGTTTAACTTCGTTTCTTGTGTCTGGTTACTATCGGTTTCTGGCTTTAGTCGTAAATCTCCTTGATGCCATGAACCAACAATTTCAGTTTGGTGTTGAAATGTAGTTGAGAAAATTGAGGTTTCACCTTCTTCAGGCAGATGGAAGAAACATAAATACACGATGATTCGCTGTATAATTAGAGAGAATAAATTGTAATCTTCTTTTAGTTTTGTGTAGATAAATAAATGGCAATTACCATGTTCAGTCTTGCTACCTATATGCCAAGAGAATTTGGTTCCCTGTCTGTCGTGCTCCATCGCTACGGCCAGCGCCTCTACAACGGCCTCGTCCTCCTCGCGCCCTCCTCGCAGTTGTAAGGCCGGCCCGCCCAGGCAATAAGGTACTTGTCAATGCCGTTCGCTCGTTCCTACCGAATTGCCGGAAAGTTTCGTTCGGCGACCGTAAAAAGCGTCCTCAATCAACGTAAAAATTGCAAAAATGCCACCCCTAACGTTGTTTCGAGTTTTTTTTCCCTATGGTTATGATCCTATCTGTCAGATGCTTTTTTGTATTATCTAGAATCATGGGGGTGGCCAATAAAGTAGTGCGTCCATCTCAAACAGCTTTCATGCCAGGTCGTACTATTATGGAAGGGGTAGTGATTCTGTATGAAACTATTCATGAATTATCTTCGAAGAAGCTTAATGCAATAATATTAAAACTGGATTTTGAAAAGGCCTATGATAAGGTGAAATGGTCCTTTCTTCAACAAACACTTCGTATGAAGGGTTTCTGCCAGAAGTGGTGATCATGGGTTGAGCATTTTGTCGCTGGAGGTAGTGTTGGCATTAAAGTTAATTAATAATGATATTGGTTATTACTTCCAAACAAAAAAAGGACTCAGGCAAGGTGATCCTATGTCACCTATTTTATTCAACATTGTGGCAGACATGCTCGCTATTTTGATTAAGCGGGCGAAAGAGGATGGTCAGATTAGAAGAGTTATCCCTCACCTTGTGGAGGATGACTTATCAATTATGCAGTATGCAGATGATACTATTCTTTTCATGGACCATGATATCGAGCAAACTAAAAACATGAAGTTATTACTTTGTGTGTTCGAACAGTTATCGAGTCTAAAAATAAACTTTCATAAAAGTGAGATTTTTTGCTTTGGGGATACTAGACAATATGAACAAGATTATTCTGAGTTGTTTGGTTGTGGATTGGGATCATTCCCATTTCGATATTTAGGTATTCCGATGCATTATTACAAGCTCCGTAATGCGGACTGGGGTGTCATTGAGGATAGATTTAAAAGAAAGCTAAGTACTTGGAAGGTGAAACACCTTTCCTATGGGGGTAGACTCGTATTATTAAATTCAGTATTAAGTAGTCTTTCTATGTTTATGATGTCCGTTTTTGAAATTCCTAAGGGGGTTCTCCAAAAACTTGATTCCTATAGATCACGTTTTTTTTGGCAAGGCAATTCTGATAAGAGGAAATATCGTCTTACTAAGTGGGATATCTTGTGCCGTCCTAAAAATCAAGGAGGACTGGGTATTGTTGACCTTCAGATTAAGAATAAATGTCTCCTTAGCAAATGGCTATTTAAACTGTTGAATGAAGATGGGATATGGCAGACTTTACTTACAAATAAATATTTAAACTCCAAGTGTTTGTCCCAAGTGCAGATTAAATCTAGGGACTCACATTTTTGGAATGGGCTTTTAAAGGTTAAAGATGATTTTCTGTCATGTGGATCCTTTCGGGTAAACGATGGTTCACAAACCAGGTTTTGGGAGGATACTTAGGTGGGTTCTACGCCGCTTAAGGATCAATTTCCAAGTTTGTATAATATTGTGCATTACCCACATAATACGGTGGCAAGGGTCATGACTTAGATGCCACCTGATATTACCTTTCGAAGATAATTATTGGGAGATAAATTAATGGCTTGGTATAATCTAGTAGCAAAAATAACTCACTGTCAGATCTCTAATGGACGGGACATTTTTCACTGGGGTTTGCATCGGCATGGGCAGTTCTCTGTTCGATCTATGTATAGTTATTTCATTAATCAGGGTTTCCCTTTCACCAGTAAATTCATTTGGAAACTAAAAATTCCTTTAAAAATAAAAATTTTCCTCTGGTATTTTTGCAGAGGTGTTCTTTTAACTAAAGATAATCTAGCTAAAAGAAATTGGAGTGGGAATCAAAAATATTGTTTTTGTAATTGCAATGAAATAATTCAACATTTATTTTTTGATTGCCAACATTCACAAACTATCTGGCGAGTTGTTTATATTGCTACTGGTTTATCTCCGCCAAAGTCTATGTCTCATATGTTTGGTGGTTGGTTAACAGGCATTGAGAAGTGTGCAAAATGACAGATTTTTGTGGGGGGTGCTGCCCTATTATGGGCTATTTGGTGCACTCGTAATGCTATAATTTTTGAGAAAAAACAATATTCTTCTTTCATGCAGGCTACTTTCAGGGGAGCATATTGGCTGCGGTTTTGGGCTCATGGTACCGAGAACAACAGGGGACCATCCGTTGATACAGGCATTGGAGGTCGTCGCGTTGGATATTTTTGCTAAGAATGGATGGAGAAGCTATCATAGAATTTGCTTTTGATTAAATTGCTCTTTGCCTGTTTTTCATTTCAGATGTGTGGTTGTGTTTTTTGTAAGAACTCGGTTATGTGCTTTCGCAGAGACCGGATTTTAATTCTTTATCTAAAAAAAATCTATCTTTGATTTTATACTTTAGTCGTATATGATCATCCCATATGTGCAAGGTAGTAATGAATAATGAATCTTTTGGCATTACAAATACAGCATTGGTGCCGTTAATAAATCACGTTATTGTGGATTACAAATTGACTTAGCCTCTGACTCCGTATGAAAGCCTCACTGCCACGTTCTTCCATCCAGAAGCCCTGACTTAGAGCATCTCCAGCAAGGATCCCTAAAACAGGGCCCCTATTTTGGATTTATGGACTCCTCTTATTTTTTGGGACCCTATTTTCAGAGCACAAGTCCAGCAACATACTCTAAATCTCAGCCCCTATTTTACTTTTTCTCTTATTTTGACATATTCGCTATATATAATCTTCATTTGACACCACTAAAATTCAATCAAAAATATTTGTAATACATAAAACATAAGCATATTAACATTTACAATTTAAAAACATGATATTTAAAATTTAAATTTAAAATTTTCAAAACATGATATTTAAAATTTAAATTTAAAATTTTCAAAATTTTCGAAGAGCAGATGTAGATGCAACAGCTTGCAACTCATCCAAAGAAAGACACGCCATTTGCAGTGAACTAATGCAAGCCATCCTTCACTTAACTCCCTATTTTAAGGTTTAGAAATTTGGTTTAGGGGCTCCTCGAATTAGAGCTGAGGAGGCAAATTTAGAGGCCTCCTAATTTTAGAGGCTGGATTAGGGGCTCTGCTGGACCTGTATTTTTTACTAAAGTCCCTATTTTAAGGTTTAGGGGCTCTGCTGGAGATGCTCTTACAGCGTTATCGCTGAGTTCTGTTGCTGACGCATGGCCGCATGGGTCTACTAGAAGCAGTATGTCATCCTGGAAAGCTGGACCAATAATGGCTTCCATAATTGTCATCCAAATATGAATGCTAACATATAGCACCGTTTGTGCGTCCTGATTGAGGCTAATTATTATCAGCATATCAGTTACTTCCCATAGTGTAATTAGGAATAAGTCCTAAAATGAACTTATTCCTTATATTTATCACACGATAATTGCATTTCATACACACATTCCTTACACAGCAAAGGTATAATACTTGCATTCTTCCTATTTGTACATACAAAAAGATTTAAAAATTATTCATCAATAACCACCAAAAATATATGCACCTCTACAGCTAATCTACAGCCCGTTACCATAATTCATAAATAATTTCTTCTAGTAGAATCTTGGTAAATCAAATGATTCCCTTATTCCCTGGATGGGTCATACTGAGGATGTAAATATATCCACCATTTCTTTCCATACATACCAAAAATATGTGCCCCTCTCTGGCTATAAATATGCAAACCATAACGCTAACTTTATTATACCAAAATTCAATTCGAAATTCCACATCCAAAAGCCAAAAAGGAGAACACCATGAGAACTCTTTCCCTGTTCCTCCTTGCCATCCTGTATGTCCTCATCTCCCTCAATTGCAATGCTACCGGTAACCCATTAGGTCCAGAGAAGGTCACCAAGCTTCACTTCTACCTGCATGACACCCTTGGCGGAAAAGACCCAACTGCAGTCCTTGTTGCCCGTGGTGTTAATGTCACGGCCAAGCCTGGTGATCCAGTACCGTTTAGCTCAGTCTACGTAACCGATGATGTGCTCACCGACGGCCCTGAAAGAGAATCTAAGGTGGTCGGGAATGCACAAGGGCTATATATTTCATCTGGGAAAGGTGTACTGTCACTTGTGCTTGGCATTGACTTCGAGCTCACGGATGGTCCATTCCATGGCAGTTCTTTCGTTGTGTTCTCGCGGAACCCGATCACGCGTCCTGTTGGTAGGGAACTTGCCATTGTTGGTGGCCGTGGTGCGTTTCGGATGGCCCGGGGGTTTGCCTTGCTTCAGACGCATTATTTGGACACTAACAATGGAGATGCGATCATAGAGTATAATGTGACACTCCTGCACCATTGAGATGTTATAAATAGATATGCTTGTGTCACGGTGTTTGTAGCGTGATAATCATAATACATGATTGTGCTGTGCTGCCTTGTTATTCTGGTTTTGTTTTCCACTAGCCATATGCCCGTGCGATATAACGGAAACTCAATTTGCGATAAAAAAAACTAGCCATGTACCCGTGCGATGCAACGGAAACTCAATTTACAATAAAAAATTATTTGCAAAGAGCACTAATCTTATCTGAATAATAATGTTCACTCTGAATGTGTATTGGTTAAATGTTTAAATCAATTCATCGAAGCATACACCCCATCAACTAACTCCACTACCTCCTCGCCTCCCTCGCGAGCGCCTCCCTCAACCTATTGACATCATCCACCGCGGCGAGCTCCAGCATCGCCGCCAGACTATCTCGCCGCCCACCACCAGTGACCTGCCATTACGCCGTATCGACAAGATCAGGAAGGTCGCCCATTACCTCCGCTTAACGGATAAGCTCAACACATTTGCATGAGAGGCAAGAAACGGTGGGGTTATATAGATTCAGCAACCGAAGAGATATCTATGGAATTCAGATTAAGAAATCGTCGAATAAGGAAGGCAACAAAAGGGAAAGGGGTGAGAAGAGACACAACTCCATGATTCGGAGCTCTGCTTCCTTTGAAAGGGAATCAATCAATCCAATCCAAAAAGCACCGAGAGCAATCGCCGCCGATTCGAATGTCAGATCAATGGGAGAAAGGAAAGCAATAAATAAGTCATGTATATTCATTTACCTCCCGTAACAGGATGATCTAATTCAATCTATCGGGGTGTTCACTGCCTGCTTCGTAGGTATCCCCGCGGGGGGGACGGACTACCGTCACCAACTCGTAATTAGAAATAGCAGAGATTTGCTATATGTTTGGTTGTTTGAATGGAACAATCCTATCCTGAATGGTGAGATATAAAGTTGAGAAAAATTCCCTGTAGATATTGAACCATTCCATTCATCCAAAACAATGGAACCAAATACTACAGAACCACCCCATCCCATGTAATCTCATCCCACCAAGCAAACACAACCATTTACTTAGTTGAAGATATGTGCTTGTTTGTTCAAGCAGTAGAGGCTGTAGAGCAGCTGCATATTTTAGTGCTCAAATAAGTTCCTCTTAATTGCAGATGGGGTATTTCTTCGTATTTTCAGTTGTACACCTTTTTATCACAAATAGATGTCACGGAAGAGTAAAAGTTTCTCAGGCTGAATCATGCTAGAGCTGTGCTAATTGTGCTTAGCTTAGTGTTACATGTTGAATTATAGAAACTACATTTTTGTAGCGACCCCAATCTGGAAAGCTGACTTTTGATCACTGCTGCTTCAGTTAACTTGTATTGTTTCGGTTTTGTTTTTTTCTTTGGAGTTGTGATGAGCAGCTGTGGAAACTTTAAAACCAACAGAAACTAAACGAGCATAAGCTTTTTTTTTCTCTTCCACATTCCATGTTTTTTAGAGATTAACTGATTATGTGTTGAGCCTGGTATTAGTTGTTTCCTTGTTTTTTTTTGAACGCAAACAACGAGAGAAGCCCCCGCTGAAATATATTAGAAAGCAGAGAAGGCAAAGATACACAGCCGGTGAGGATCCGGCCAAAGAAAGAAAATTAAACTAACCTAAGGCTCCAAGCAAGGAAATTGTCACGGAGGATAACAGGCAACCTAAACGATTGAAAACGAAACTCAGAAATACACCAGGCCTTCCAAACAAGAAAGCTAGGAGGCATGGCCCTAAAGATTTTGTCATTCCGCTGTTTCCAAAGACCCCAAGAGGCGATCATGAAGGCTTCCATGAAGAAAACCGGATGGTCAGTGCAGGATAATCTGAGAAAGATGTCATCGTGAGGTTCCCAAGAAATTTGTAAAGCGTTCCAACAACGCCTACTGAAACGACAATCAAAAAAGAGGTGGTCGCGAGATTCTTCAGCTCCCTCATTACAAAGGACGCAGCTATAATCCGCAGCGGCAATAGGACAATTCTTCCTGCGAAGCAATTGCCTGGTGTTGAGATGGTTCAAACAAAGCAGCCAAGCAAAAACTTTGAGTTTGGAGGTGCATTTAGCTTTCCAAATCGAGATAATCGGCCTCGGGACCAGAACCTGACTGAAGACCCTTTTGTAGAAAGCACTAGCTTTGTAGTCATGAGAATTCCAAATATAGGACCAAACATCTTTGCTGTCATTTAAGAGTTCTTCCGAATGAATAAGGATGTAAAGCTGCTGAAGGTCATGGAAAGCCTGATCAGACATAGGTAAGTGGAAATTGACAGAGATAGCCGGATTGCGAAGAAAAGAAGCCACGCTACAAATTTCAGATTTGACATAGGAATAAAGGTGACTAAACTGATATCTAAGGTGCACATTGTTCCACACATCGTCCCAGAAGAGCACAGAGTCACCTTTCCCAACTTGACAACGGGCAATCCCCCGGAATTGATCGAGAAGGGAGAGCACATCCTTCCACCAAAAGGATCCTCTCTTAAGGGAAGCCTGAGGAAGAGCTGAGGTGTAATAAGAAGTCCAGACAAGATGAACCCAAGGAATGTCTAACTTATTGAAAAACTTATGCAAGAACTTAATGAGCAGAGCAGAGTTGTGAGTCCTCAGATTGATAACCCCCAGACCCCCCTTAAGCTTTGATTTGCAGACCTTATCCCACTTGACCAGGGACTTACTTCTCCCATTAATCTCATTCTTACCCCAGAGACAAATCCTCCTAGCAGAATCAATGTGGTGAATAACAGCGACCGGAATCTTGAGGGAGCACATAGCAAAAACAGACATCGAGGAAACCACAGAGTTAACAAGCTGAAACCTACCACCATAAGAAAGAAGGGAGGAGAAAGAGGACACTCTTTTCCTGATTCTGTTGACCATGGATTCGAAGTCTTTGATGCGAGGCCTCGAAGAACCCATAGGAAGGCCTAAGTAGGTGAAAGGAAACGACTGAACCTTACAACCAAAAAGACTAGCAAGAGGTTCCAGCTCATCCTCAGTCAAATTAATGGGGAGCATACAAGACTTGGAATAATTGATGCTGAGGCCCGTAGCAGCCGAGAAGGTCTGAAGGAGACCTTTCAAAGCGAAGAGCTCTTTCTGGTTAGCTTTGGCGAAGATAATAGTATCATCGGCATATTGGATCACTGGAAAATCCGATTGAGAGCCAGAGAACAGCGGCAGAGAAAGGATACCAGCATCTTTGGCATTGTTCAGAATGTACTGAAGCAAATCAACAGCAATAGCAAAAAGGAGTGGCGAAATCGGATCATCTTGTCTGACCCCCCTCTTGCAGAGGAACGAGCAGCCCGAAATCCCATTGAGAAGCACCGACGTGGAGGCCGAACCAAGAATCTCAGCCATCCAGGAAAGCCATTTATCCGGGAAACCTAAGGCAGAGAGCATGGCGATGATCGCAGAATGCTCAATGGTGTCAAAAGCTTTAGCAAAGTCAATCTTGATGAGTACAATTTTCCTTTTAGAGGACTGACAATGATGAATATATTCAAAAGTCCAAGCAACGCAGTCCTGGATAGACTGGCCTTTAATAAAGCCGTACTGGTTCTGATGCACAATAGAGTTAATAACAGAATTTAGCCTGGAAGCTAAGAGCTTAGTGACCAGCTTGACACTCTGTTAAGCAAAGAGATTGGTCTAAAGTCATTAGGATTTTGTGGATTTTCCAATTTGGGGACAAGGACAATGAAGGGTTGATTAATGGGAGCGAGGAGATGGACCCATCATGGAAGTCAAGCAAAGCTTATAGAAATCCTCCTTAATAATAGGCGGGCGCGCGGGTTTGATCTGGCGTTGAGGCTCGCGGACGACCCCGAGCTCGCGCTCCACCGCTACGGCCAGCGCCTCTACGACGGCCTCGTCCTCCTCGCGCCCTCCTCGCAGCGCAAGGCCGGCCCTGGGCCAGGGCAATAAGGTACTTGTCAATGCCGTTCCGTTCTGTTCCGGCCGGAATTGACGGAAAGTTTCGTTCCGGCGACCGGAAACGGCGTCTCCAACACTCGATCTGTAAATTTCTCCAGATTATAATATATTATCTTTTCTCACCATCTCCATAGCTCACAGGAGAAATAATGAAATATACTCATTTCGAGTTTTTTTTCCCTATGGTTATGATCCTATCTGTCATGTGTTTTTTTTGTATCATCTATCTTTGATTTTATACTTTAGTCATATATGATCATCCCATATGTGCAAGGTAGTAATGAATAATGAATCTTTTGGCATTACAAATACGGGAACAGCATTGGTGCCGTTAATAAATCACGTTATTGTGGATTACAAATTGACTTAGCCTCTGACCCCGTATGAAAGCCTCACTACCACGTTCTTCCATCCAGAAGCCCTGACTTAACAGCGTCATCGCTGAGTTCTGTTGCTGACGCATGGGTCTACTAGAAGCAGTATGTCATCCTGGAGAGCTGGACCAATAATGGCTTCCATAATTGTCATCCAAATATGAATGCTAACATATAGCACCGTTTGTGCGTCCTGATTGAGGCTAATTATTATCAGCATATCAGTTACTACTTCCCATAGTGTAATTAGGAATAAGTCCTAAAATGAACTTATTCCTTATATTTATCACACGATAATCGCATTTCATACACACATTCCTTACACAGCAAAGGTATAATACTTGCATTCTTCCTATTTGTACATACAAATAGATTTAAAAATTATTCATCAATAACCACCAAAAATATATGCACCTCTACAGCTAATCTACAGCCTGTTACCATAATTCATAAATAATTTCTTCTAGTAGAATCTAATGATGAATATATTCAAAAGTCCAAGCAACGCGATCTGGATAGATGGCCTTTAATAAAGCCGTCTTGGTTCGATGCACAATAGAGTTAATAATGAATTTAGCCACGGAAGCTAAGAGCTTAGTGACCACTTGACACTCTGGTTAAGCAAAGAGATTGGTCTAAAGTCATTAGGATTTTGTGGATTTTCCAATTTGGGGACAAGGACAATGAAGGGTTGATTAATGGGAGCGAGGGAGATGGACCCATCATGGAAGCTGAAGCAAAGCTTATAGAAATCCTCCTTAATAATAGGCCATCACATCTTGAAGAGCTTGCCATTGAAACCATCCGGGCCTGGAGCACTATCCGAATGAAATTGTTCAACCACATTGTCAATCTCCGAAGTAGTGAAATTAGCAACCAAATCGCGGAGGCCAGCTCTGGTCGGAATGATATTCCGCAGGCTGGTGTGCAAAGTTGGACTGTCCGAAACACCCATTCTAGCGGAAAAAACTGAGTAGAGCAGATTGGCCTTGACATTGTGATTATAAAGAATATTCCTAGTGTCGGAGGTCAAAGCAGCAATCAAGTTGTGACGAAAACGCTCGGTAGCTTTGCTGTGAAAGAACCTAGTGTTCTCATCCCCAAGACAGAACCAACGGATTGTGCAACGATTCCTCCAGTAGGCGTCCTGATACGAGAGGAGGTTAACCAAGTGAGAATTGAGAATCTTCCTGAAATTTCTTTCATGAGTAAAAAGAGACCTGTGTTGTTCAATGCAGTCGATAACAGCAATGTAGAGCGAACAGTGAGTGATTTGGTCTTCTATGATGGAAACAGACTTATTCCAACTGCAGAGCGAGGACCTAAGCCGAGACAATTGGGCTTGAATGTGATGAACAGCCGAAAGCTGCTCCTGGTTATGGATAGACCAATTATGCTCCACCACTTGAAAAAAGTCAGGCCTGTGACACCAGTAATTTTCAAATCTGAAAAGATTACTCTTCGGGATGCAGGTTTGAATTTGAGCCACGCAGGGGATGTGGTTCGACATGGTTCTGGACAGGGGAAGCCAAAGAGTAGCAGGGAAAGTGGAAGACCAATGGGTGGAGGTGAAACACCAGTCAAGGCGCTCCAACAGAGGATCATCTTGCATATTGCTCCAGGTGAACTTCATACCTTTGAGGGGAATCTCAATGAGGCCAAGATCCAGGATGATATCATCAAAGATACGGGCATCACGCAACCTGCCCCCAGGTTTGTTCCTATCAAGAGAACATCTATAGAGATTGAAATCACCCATGAGCATGATATTCTCATCATTCTGAATAGAAAGGCTGGACAGCCAGTTCAGAAAATCCGCTCTACCAAGCCCAGTGCAAGGACCATATATGGAATAGAGAGTCCAACATTGACCATTATGCTTGGCCTTGAATTCAACAGCAAGAGCAAAAGGAGAGTTGTAGATGACCTGCCCCTCGAGGATAGACCCAACCCAGGCAATGAGGATGCCACCAGAAGCCCCATTGGAGAGAGAAAACGCAAATTGGTTAAATCTTTTAGGAGCAAAAGATTTGAGAGCCGAGTGGTTGATTTGAGCACGTTTTGTCTCTTGAATGGAAAGAATAGAATAGCCAGAGTCCTGGATTTTCATACGGAGCAGGTTACACTTGTTCTGGTCATTCAAACCTCTAACATTCCAGTTAAGGATATTCCAATTGCGACTTCTGATATTGTTAGACATGATGATGAATGAAAGGGAGCCAATTCAAACAGGAGTTGGAATGAACCCAACACCGAAGCCGATTAACCGAAGCGCAAGGCACGGAGATAAAACCCCAGAAAAGGGGAAGAGAAGAAGCAGAACCCAGCAAGGACCAAGGGTCTACCCAAAACAAGGCCAAGAGCCACAAGCAAGACGATAACCATATAATTAAAGGGCCAAGCCAAGAAAACAGTCCGGTAGCACAACCCCCGTTTATAACAAAACAACAGTAGCCCATCGAAGCAAAAGAGAGAGCCCCCCAACCCGCCAAACCTAAACAAACTGCAAAGAGCTTCATCCCCGAGAGTCATCTTTCAATAGCACATGATGGGCCACCACCTCAGGAGAGAGCCCGCACTTGTCAATGCCGACCTTCTGCATGACTTCCAATGAGATCATAGGAGTTTTATCTTTAAGGCGATCCACCTCACTGACCGTGGGGAATTGGTGCATAGGACTTTGGCTTTGCGTTCTGTTGGGCAGGAGATCAGGCATGTCATCAGACGACTGAGCAGCAGACTGATCCCTACCCGAAGGGGGCAGAGGGCTCTTGAATAAGGAAACAACACTGGGTTGTCGAAGACCTCTGTATTTATCCTGTAGTCTTTTACTTCTTCTGTTGGTAGAGGCAAGCACCTGATGGACCGGGACATCCATCCAGTCAGAATTAAAAAGGATATTTTGAGGGGCAGCACGGTCGTCCTGAGTAAGTTTCCTCTTCCTCCCATACACAACGGAGATTCTAGAATGACATTCTGGGACGACCACATGAATCTGCTCTTGAGGAGAAGCACAGGGACGTTCCGGCATTTCATACCAAGTCAAGCGAGGAACATCACGTGGCCTGTTGAGGAAGGTAAATGAGCTCGGAGTCGGGAGAGGCAAGGGGGCCTTATAGAAGCTACCCTGATCAACGGCCCTGAACAATTGTTGAAGCGAGGAGATATTGGGCAAAACCACTGTTATCCTGGGAAAACTGTTGCCTGTGACATTGAAATAGCTGAGGAAGGATGCTTGGCTTGTCGATGCGTAGAGCAGGGCTTCCTCTAAGGGAGTTGTCCCACTGGTGTTAGGAGAAGAAGGCGAGGACTGAACCAATTCCACCAAATCACTGTCGATGTCCTCATAATCCGGGAAGACAAGATTATCCAATACCTCAGGCTGCTGGAGATCTTGATTATGAAAGAACAAATTCTGCTGGTTCCAATTTTGAACCTGCTGATTCACCGCCGCCAAATCCCAAGCAGGATCACCTTGAGCAGGATCCGGATGGGCAGGACCCGGGTTGAGGTGCTGATCTTCGGGGAACTGCTGGTTTTCAGGAAAATGTTGATCATCCGCAGGGTCCTCATCCGGCAGCAGATCAGCTTCCGTGAACTGATGAAACAAAATGATGATTGGAATGGTCCAAGAATTGGCAGCTCCAAGAGGGCCAGAACCAGCCCTGACCACCAGGCGACGGGGGACATCCTCAGTGCTGTCAAACATACACTGAACATGGACATGGGAGAGAGTTCCCGGGTCTGCACGCCAACGGAGCAGACGACCAAAAGGAGCACAGGCTTGTTCAAGGTAAGCAGAAAAGCGAAGGTCCAATGGAAATCCCAGAAGCATGAACCAGCCAATCTTAGCATAAGGGTCATTCCTAGCATTCTGGGCTCTGTCATGCCGGATGAAGTTAACACGGACGCCCTCAATGAAGTGTTCGCCAATGTTAATGAGCAAGTCACAATTGAAAACACTACTGAGGTGAAAAAGGCCAACCCCAAAGAAACTTCGGCGGGAATGCAGGACTGGGAAGCCCAAGTCGTCTTCAATGAAAGCCCTTATGTGATGGAGGAAAGCATCGTATTCCTCTGGGGCAAGATCTCCGTCTTGATCGACCGCAATGACCCAGTCATCGTGAAGCCTTGGAGGAGATCCACTGATATGAACGGTCCTCCTGTCCACCCTTAGCGGATTTCCATCGTCGACTTGGACGTGGGGTGGGATGAACCCAGATTAAGAAATCGTCGAATAAGAAAGGCAACAAAAGCGAAAGATGTGAGAAGAGACACAACTCCATGATTCGGAGCTCTTCTTCCTTCGAAAGGGAATCAATCAATTCAATCCAAAAAACACCGAGAGCAATCGCCGTCGATTCGAATACTAGATCAATAGGAGAAAGGAAAGCAATAAATGAGTCATGTATATTCATTTACCTCCCGTAACAGGATGATCCAATTCAATCTACCGGGGTATTCACTGTCGCGCCGTAGGTATCGAGGATGGATGGACCGCCACCAACTCGTAATTAGAAATAGCAGAGATTTGCTCACTGTCAAGAAGGATATAACTAGATGGTAGCAATCGTTAAACAATGGCCGGGCTTCAATAGTAAGTACCTTCCATACACGGCGATTCTTTTTCCTTCTTGAATCTGTGTGTCAATCCATTTTGGATGAGTGAATAAATGTCTGTGTTGTTTGCTGCTTGAGACTAATAGTTTGTGGCCTCTGGTGAGATACAGGGAAGTTCGGTAATGTTCTTGCATTGTTGTGGTCCAGCGAGTGCAGCGATTGGCCAAAATTGCCTCTTGGATTTAGGACAGGTAAAAAAACATTTGTATGCACGAAATTATCTTGGATGAGGAAGTACCATATGCACCATATTGGATTGCACCAGTACAAAGTTCATTGAACTAAACATTTTACCCAGTTACCTCTTGCATGGGTTCATTCGCACAACAAGACAACGGCTATATGTTCTGGATGTGGTGCATAGACATTGGAAATAGCTACCATCACACCGTGCCCTTTGTGTTAAAAAAAGTGTTCTGTACTTATGCACTAAGTATTGTTCATAAATATACTGCTCCCTCTAAAGTAAAGATTAGGATCTCTCTCCTTATTGTTTTCAGTTATTATTGGATTTTTGGTTGTATTTACTCATGCACTGCTCACTAAGTGTTTCTAGAAATTCACAATATAGCAAAGTTCTTGCTGTTTGCTGTAGCTAAAATTTCTTTTCCTTGATGTAGGGTGTATAGTCGACATTTTTTGAAGTTACAGATGTTTATTGGAGTTTTTCAGTTCAAGGTTGAGTATGAAAAGCTCGGATACACCAGCATCTCACTATCAAAAGCAGGTTGGTTATGCTGTGCCTTTGTATTGGTTGTACTGTAATATTTTTCTCCCTTGCCATGTTTTGGAGGTGGGCCAATATCAATACACTACCAGCTTGTCTTCTACTGCCAGTTATGCAGGTTCGTACAGCCATGTAGCTCGTGTATTTGTGCTTCTTGGTTCCATGCCCACTGCTTGACTTGATGTCTTGATATGATAGTGCCTTATAGGGCCTTTGAGCCCATGGGACGCAATGTTGTTCACTGTACGATTTTTTAAAACTACTGTTGTTACCGCTCCAAATATATGAAGTTATATTACAGCATAGTCGCGGATAAGATTATGGTGTAGCTACTGATACGAGGACATGTTGTAGAAATGTTTTTGGTCATTGTTTATATCACGCTGAGTTGCTGTCCTGCTGATGCTATACTTGCTAATGTAGTTAATCTCTTTCTGTTCGGTTGCAGATACCCTCTGGTTCTATAGTGAAGTAAACGAAGAGGTAAGTAATCATTATCTATTTTTTATTTATGTTTTAATATTTGTGCAACTGTCAAAAAGAAGAGCATGGAAGCTGCTGCCTCATTTTCACGGTAAGTTTAGCTTGATATTATCCCCTGGTTATGAAATTTATTTTGCATTTAACTGCCACTTTTTCCCTTGTTCTGAACCATTATACTTCAATGTTGTTTCGTGAAGTTCATGTTGTAGAGAATTTAGGGTGTGTTTGGTTATTTGTACGAAGTGGTACATGTATGAGATGATTGAAGAAAAAAATAATCTATATGTTTGGTTGTTTGAATAGAACAATCCCATCCTGAATGGTGGGATATAAAGTTGAGAAATATTCCTATGAATCTTGAATCATTCTATTCACCCAAAACAATGAAACCAAATACTACACAACCAGCAGCGTCGAAGGGAAAATTCGCCATGGAGGACGAGACGGAGAGCACTGGACTGAGCTGGTGGTGATTGACAGGAGGAAGAGACCGGGGGGAATCAAAGAGCCGGGAAGCCGAAAGGCTATTGCCAACACAGGACCCGATGAACCAAGGAAAACGAAACGAAGGAGACGGAATTACCCTCGGACCCGGAGGGCTATTGGACAGAGACCGGAGGTAACAATTGATCGAACGGCCAAGATTGAAGCGAGGCGAGCATCCAAGCGCTGAAAGAAAATCAGGGCGGACATAAACAGGGGCCAAGAAGCGGGAACAATTAGGGATAATTCTGGAAGAAAGTTCCTGTGACGAACAGATGAGAGAGGTGGCGCGCTTAGTCCCAAGAGAAACCGCCCTGTCAAGCTCCTGTCGATCCATTAAGGCAATGTCAGTGAGAGTGTTGGGAACTCCCAAAATCGTTTGGTTCGGAAGGGAAATGATTTTGGTCGAGACAGCCAAATTTGAATTTAAATTAGGGTCCGAACGGATCACAGCTGAACAGGAAGGCTTTGCAGGTGCAGGGCAAAAGCCAACCTGAAACGGAATGAACGGACCATGAACCTGAGAGGGCTTCAAAATGGGGCAAGAAAAACTCCCAACAGAAACGAAATTCATGGCGCCAGAAAGGTTAAAGCACTTAATTGGGCGTTGATGGAGTAAAAAAGAAACTCTTTTAGAAGTCCTTTGGCTGGCAGGAATCCCTGGATGAGCCGGTCGAGGAACTTGAGGGAGAGCAGATGGACACGGAATAGCAGCCCTGGAGGCAAGAATGAACCTGTCCTTATCAGCCCGCCAGTGAGGATCAAAATCCCTCCAGGGGAAGAAGTAGACATCAAAGAATTGCGAAGTGATCCTCCTGATGGAACAGAGATGACGGCCCACCAAACCATTAGCAACCAAAATGCGGTAATGCCGACCAGCGATGTTGAGAAGGTGAAAACCTTCTGGAGAACCACCTAGGATAGAGCAAAGCGCCAACGCTGCTGAAGAACTGTGTAGTTTGAATGAATGCCTTCTGAAATAAACTAGCAGAAAGTAAGAACCCCTTGGAGAAATCGCGTCATGGTGGACAACAGACTTGAATTTCCTGAGAATGTCTTGTTGGAATCTAGAACCAACATCAAAGTCCAATTTAACTCCACTAACACAGGGGCGGAGATCACAGATCTCCGAAGCAGATGGCGGGGAGGGAGAGCCCCCAGCAATCCTCAAGGGCTTCTTAGGAAGGATCCAATTTCCGCTATCCTCCAAGAGCCAAGAATCAAACTCCTTGCGCCAATTCGGACCACCATCCCGCCATAGGGAAAACGAGAGGTCGAAAGAATCAACAATAACCCTTTGAAGACGAAGAACCAAAAAAGCCACTTTCTTTGAGGCCACCGAGAAACGGAAGTGGGTGCTAGAAGCCTGCCGAACATGGAAGCCAGCAGGAGCACCCCCCAGGATCGAGTGCAAGGTACCAGCAACAGAGCGAAGATCAAGCCGGAAGGAGAACCTCTTAAAGATCACCAGGAGGAAGAAGGAACCTTGGGGAGAAGAGGAGGCATGATGAACCGGCGAGCAGGAAGAACGGAGGATCCATGAGCAGAAACGATGGCCAAGAGAAGGCGACCACTGGATGGGATGCGAGGCGCTTCTCCGAGAAGAAAGCTCAAGGACGCCTAGGTCCGAGGAGCGCACCCCAGGAGCCTTCTGATTTAGGATTTCAGTTGTTTCCTTGTTATTAGGCCAACAACGCACCAAGCCTAATAGCCCACCAAAGTGCATCTCTCTTCCTAATCTCACCACCGGACAGTCCCCAATCCGGCAATCCTCATCTCTCCCGCGTGCAGGCGTGCGAGTCGGCGGCGGGGCGACAGTAGGCACCACGGCAGGGGTTGAGGGGCGTGCCGCTTGCCGGTGTGCCGGGTCGGCAAGCAGCAGGGGCCGAGGCCGAGCCGGCGGCGAGCGTGCGCGAGAGGTGATCAGTAGTCCCATTAACACCCCTAAATTTTTATCCTGGTGTAGTTGTCAATACCAATTCGTGATACAGCGCAGACGAGTTGCGTGTTAAACATACCTGACATGGTTTTCCTCAATCTATTAACACCAATGGTGTCCTCGTAGCAAGCTGCAAAGTGCAAACACGCCATTTGAACAAACATATCAACAATTCAGAGGCTTTATCATTGCATGCATAGGACAGTCGTTTATTGCATATGCAACAATGCAGTGCAGGCTACAGAGGGCTTATTCTGAAGAGGTAGAGGGCACAGGCGCACAGCTCGATCTCTTCATTTCTCACACAACTCTCCATAGGTCACACACGACACGAGCAATCCACTGTAGAATTCCTTCAGGCCAGAACAGTATCACAGCAGTTCAGAGGATACAGCCACCTAAACCTGGATCTCCAGCGTCCATCTGTAAAACTCCTGCACCGGTACGGGGACGTCGAACGCGACGAGCCCCGTGTCGGCGTCGTAGCTGAACTCCACCTCCGCCGCGTCCAGCATGCACCTCACTGGTCTCAGGGACGAGTACGCCCCGAACCGGCCGCAGCCGCGGACCCTGAGCACCACGGCCGCCGTGCATGCCTTGCCGTCGGTCGCAGCGACGGCTGCGTTGAGAGCCCAGACCTCGCATTCCTCCACTGCTCCACCGGAGTTGAACATGCTGAGCAACCCGATCGGCGCGAACGAGACGCCCGGCGCGACCACCTTGACGGGGGAGACGTGGAACAGCTCGAACTCCAGGACCTTGAGCGTCACCGGCAGTGTCGCTCCCTTGGGCAGCCTGATCAGCTCCCCTGAAGTGCACGATACATCATCATCAGAATTCAGTGATGCTAGCTATCAAGGGAGGAAGGAACCTCTGTTTCAGGGCAGAGCGTATCGTAATGTTGTGTGGTGCAGGCACTGACCTGATCTGTAGGTGTACACGACGGCCTCGCCGGTCCAGTCCGGCCCGGCGATGTGGGCTATCGCGTCGACGTCCTCGGCGCGGACCGATCCGGTGAGCGTCCCCGGCGCCGCGTTGTGCACGCGGGTCTTCTTGGTGACGCGGCACCAGCCCGCGCCCTGGCAGTTGAACACGCCCACCACGCCGGTGCACTTGTTCACGTTCCATATCTTGAGCAGGCTGCGCGAGCATACATACGGTCAGGATGGATGAACCACGCCAAGTACCCCATCGATGACAGATATTCGTAATCTTCGTCAGAAGAAATGATGTCTGCTTACCTCGTGCCGTCGCGCGCCGGGTCGGTGAAGAGGCAGTCGAGGGTGGGCCGGCCGGGGAGCTGCGCGCGGAGCACGGAGCCGTCGGGGAGGACGAGCTTCTTGAGCAGGTCGAAGTTGTGGTTGCCTGGCTTGTCACTGAGAGCGAGACAAACAGAGCGTCACAGATCAGAAGCTACGCACAACGCTGGGTACTACTCTGGTTCAAGTGCTACGGACAGCGACCCACTCGGAACCGCACGCCGATCCTCGGAACGCGCGCGTACGTGCAGCGCAGGACATGACTAAGCAACAGTAAACGTTCGTGCCAAGGGTGTCGCTCTCGACCAGCATGGGCACTGGTGCAGCTAGTGCGTATCACGAAGTTGCAGAATGCAGATTGCTTCCGTGCCAGGCATGGTGGTGGTGTGTGGCTGTGGCTGTGGCCGGATGGCGATGGCCAATCATGGTGCTGAACCGATCGAGCCGACAAGCCCTGGTCACACCGGTTGCAGCAGACACACCGAGTGACATGCCAATATGATGCCATGCATCAAGGGCAATCATTCCGTTTCCACTCTCTGGAGGGGATCATTTGCCGGCTGGCTGCGATGGACGCAGCGAAAACGATCGCAAATCAATGCATGCCTCGACGTTTCGGACAGTAGCCCGAGTTTCAGAGCTCCGGCTCACCTGACGTAGATCGGGCAGCCGCCGATCGCCCGCGCCGCGCCGTGGTACTCCGCCGCCGGGTGCAGGCTCTGCGTGTTCAAGAAATTCAAGGTCAACAACATCTGAGACAAAACAGTGAGCGGTTTAATTTACCGGCGACGTGTCGGGCACTGGATTGAGCGCACGTACGTGGAACATGTCCCAGTCGGGCTGCATGAACTCGCCGAGGAAGAGGGTGTTGTACGCGACGGAGGATATGTGGATGGTGTGGGACGCGGGGTCGCGCGGGTAGAAGTCGTCAGAGGCGCGGACGACGGCGGTCTGCCTGGCGCTATAGAGCATGTCGGTGTTGTGGCACATGCAGGAGATGCAGCCGTTGTCGGGGAAGTTGCGCTCGACGGAGGCCTCGAGCGCGTGGTGATATGCGCGCGTGAGGGAGACGCGGCCGCCGTGGCCCGCGCCGAGGGTCTCGATGATGTTCTGCACGTCCACCTTGACGCCGTCGACGCCGCACGAGGCCAAGTACGAGTGCAGCTCGTCGTAGAAGGCGTACACCTTGCGCGGGTGCACCAGGCCGAGGCCGAGCACGGAGAGCGAGTCCATGACGATGTCCGGCTGGTTGCCCATCACCCCCGGCGACTGCACCGGGAACGCGAGCGCGCTCTCGTAGTGCTCCATCCCCTCCGCCGCCGGCTTCACGCCGCCCCAGTAGCCCGCCAGCGCGTGCCACACGTACACGTACTTGACCTTATGCTCCTCCTTGGCTTCCTCCACGAGAAGCTTGAGCCCTGGAGTCTGCTCGCTCTGGTCAGCTGCCACGTTCTTCTGATCACCATCGCCGTTGTTCTTCCCCTTCTTCTGGAACTTGGCGTTCTCCCTGATCCCTGTGAGCCTACTAGCGAACCTGCACCATTGTTGAGTTCACGTTCCGGATTACAACTTCGAGCAGCAACTGCTAGTTTAGACTGATGAACCAACGGGTGTCAATTGATAGTCACGCCACGTACTGCGCTCCTTCCTGAACGAAGGCCTTCGACTCCGCCTTGTTCTCGCTCCCGATCTGCTGCCACCCGTCGTCGATGACCAGAAACCGCGGCGGCGTGCCGCCTTCCGCCAAACTGCCACGTCCAAATGCGCGTACAAGTCACAGCAAAGTACTTAACAGAAATCGAATTGGCCTTAAAAAAGTATACCACTACATTGGACAAGCACATATTTTAGTGGAATGCCTGGTACAAGGCAGGGAACCAGAACCAGAACCAGAACCAGAAAACTTACAGTGAAGGTGTAGAATTCACGCATATAACTCTACAATCTTATGATTTCCTAACCATAATCACCACAAGAAACGGGAGAGATGATTCGATCACCAAATTTGACCATTGGAGAGATGATTTCCTAACCATTCTTAAATTTTTGATGGTGTCATCAGATGCATACGAAGCACCCCATGTACATCCGCCAAGCCAGGCAGGACGGTGAAGTCGGGTCGGCTAACCTTGCGAGGCCTTGCCTGACGCCTTCGGCCGTGACGTCGGTGTAGAAGGCGTCCCATGTGCACCACCCGAACCAATCCACAAGCGACGGCAGCTGCGCAGCCCAACACAGACCTGCCCAATCAATTTCCGCGAAGCGACACCCGCCCACCCCGGCACGACGCCCGTCTCGCAACAGAAAGCCGAAGGCCGATGTGATGCGATGCGGCCGGCCGGCAGTCGTATGCCCCCCTCCGTCATAAATAAATAGTTATCGTTTTAAATATTAATACGGTTTTTAAAACATAGATTTAGCCACTCATTTTTATTATAATATATTTACAAAATCTAATAAAATTATAATATTATAAAAGTATATTTTAAGACAAATCTAACATATGATTTTTTATATATCTAATTTAAATATTTTAAAAAAATATTGATAGTCTTGAGTCTTAAAAGTTTGATTTGATTCAACCTATGTCAAAACGACAACATGACCGGAGGGAGTACAAGACCCAGCCCAAACCCAAACAGAAAGCTCACGACTCACCTTTTTCTTCTCCCTGTGGCGAAACGTCTGCATGTGCCTCTCCACCACCCTGCCATCATACCATTGCATCAGGGACCACTTATGCTTGCTTATTGTATCTGCTCAATTTACTACTGGTAGGAAGGAAGCTGAGGGCGAAATACACAGGCAGATAACGCACCTGACGGCCTGAGTGATGGTGTCGAAGGGGTTGGTCCCGGCGTGCATGTACACCATGTATGTCCCCTGCGCCGTCTGCACAGCCTTGTCCCCTGCTCGATCGCATCACACCAAATCATCATCGCCCACACGGACACCGTTCATCGATCAGATACACACGTACGTAGACATATCTACCCAGTGAAATTGCAATCTCAACTATTTATTTTCAATTGGATAGAGGTAGAGGTGGCATAATCTAAATCTTAAGAGGAAATGATTGGTTGAGATCAGGGATTTTTTTTCGGCGAAATTTCACAAATTTCGGCCTTTCCGCCCAGAGCGGAAGGTGGGAAATTTCGCGAAATCCGGCTTTTGGTTAGATTTTGTTGTTTTTTGACCGAAATTTTGCGAATTTTCAGAATTTCGCCTGTTTCGCTGGGGGACGATATTTCTCCCGAACCGAAACAAAAAAAAACCTGATTGAGATTGTAACTCCATCAGGTAGGGAGCCTAGGGGATCTGCGCCCGTAGACATAATGGTTGTGAACTACTGAATAGTGATGCAACGGCGATGGGGAAAAAGGAAATCTAGTACGCGCGGCCCAGTTAGACGAGCACACGGGACACGAGCGCAACATGTGCTTGTAGCTTACCGCTCTCGATGCATATCTCGAGCTCGTCGCGCTCGTTGCCCTGCAGCGCCGCCCGGAACTGGCCCTCCAGGAGGGGGAGCATCGCCAGGTACACCGGCTCGCCGTTGCCGCCGCCTCCGTCGCTGCTCGCCGGCTGGCTCTCGAGGAGCAGGAATTGTGTCTCCAGCGGGACGTCGCGGCCGGACGTGCCCATGCGCTGGGTCATCCACCACAGCTTGAACCGGAAGCAGCACATGAAACGCAGGTCCCTGAACACGAATGCAAATGCGCTGCCGATTTAACCCCCCAAATTAAAAACAAGAAACTACGACAGCGCTGCACAAGAGCCTCTTATAGATTAAAACAAAAAAGGATTTACAGCGAATAAGAAGTTGGTGAAGAAGAGGAAAAACTGAGTAATTGAGGAAATGTAAAGAGGACATGAAGCCTCGAAAGCCAAGCGTCCTGAGAGTTCCAGCATACTGGGGATCTTGTTGTCTCCCGAGAATTCTTGTCACTATTATCTCATCCAGAAGCAAACAAAATTATGTGTAGTACGAGTACCACATTCTTGACTACACAATCGCGCATGCATCAACCACTCAACCTGCTATTTCAATCGAGCAAAAATTCCAAGGACTACAGCAAAGTAAAGAGTTGCCGCTCTCTCACTCACCGGAGGGTACCGAAGGTGAAGACGTGCAGGCTCTTGGCCTCGCCGGCCGTCGCGCCGACGAAGGCGCCGTCGACGAGCCCCGCGCCGGACGCGTGCGTGAGCACGATGCTGTCCGGCACGCCGGTGAGGATCGTCCGCCCGTGCGCCACCAGCCTCCCCTCCCCCACCGTTATCCCCGGCGTCACCGTCATCTTCCAAAGTCAGTTGCCCTCTTCTCCATGCAAGAATTAACAATTCACACGAAATGATTGATTTTTTCTCTTCTTAAATAAAGAGTTTGCGAGCATAACTGAGTGATTAGAGAGAACCTGTCGCAGAAACTTTTACCTGTTTTATTGCACGCTAATTAGTAACTAGCGTGGTAATTAGCAGTGGTTAATCACACTATCAGTTGCCCTCTCAATCAAGATTGGGGGAGAAACGAGTGTGCCCGGAGGGCTTTTATAGCTGGGCTTGGGCCGTGAGGTGCTGTGCTGGTGTGACACGTGGCATCTGGAAATGGTAAAAAAGTGGGACGTTTCTTGTGTAGTGTTTAGGTCATTTTCAGTGCATAGTTTCATTTTCTAGTTCTAAGAGTATCACATCAGATTTTATCTAGATATCTAGATTGATAGTAAAAAACTGGGACGTCTCTTGTGTAGTCTTTACCCTTCACTACTGCAGAAGCCTCTCTTTCTGGAGGAAAATATCTTCTCCTGTCCAGCCTTGATTGATGATGAAAGACGAGGATTCCCGGAGATGGATGGATGGAGAATATTTTGTTGGAGGCTGTGTGGCTGACTTGTGGGCCATTGAGAACAGTGGGGTCACATGCTCACATGTAGTTGGGATCTTCTGGGGATAATTTTTTCTCTGAATTCTCGCGAGGGATCCAGATGTGAATGTTCCAGCCATCCAGGCTCTGACTGACCTGTTCCTGGTTTTGGAGTACTCTGTGTCTTGTCAACTCACTAAGAGTAGTTTTGGATTTGGTTCTATGGAAGATTTGAAGTGCTATATTTGTTGGACAACACCGTCTTTTTTGTTCATATGGTCTGGAATTGTTTTCGTCTGAAGGTAGGCAAAGATCGGCCCCTTCTAAACTGAACCGTTCGTTCTCCAAGAAAACTAGACTGAACTGTTGCCTCATTTACAAACTTCTAGCATAGGGCCAATTTGATCGTGAAATTTTATATGTAGATGGGGTAAGATGAGATGTACATCCATGATTTTTTTCAGAATTTTTTGAAATTTTTCTTGGTTGGATTAGACGGTGATTGACCGCGGGAGTCGTGATTACTTGCATGCCAGTCGGAGCCACTCAATCATGCATCTTTCACTTATCAACTCCAGTTTTTTAAGCCCGTTATTATATATCTCTTCTGAAGAAATCAACACTCAATCATCTTTCACTTCAACAAGTTAAATCTGTCTCTCCGTTAGTACCTGTCAGGCATACGGTGCACTGAACCGGTACACGTCGACACCTAAATAACACTCGCGTCAGTCATGATTGGAATCTTCATCAAGCTTGCACGCAATCAATGCTGTCTCTATTCCTCTAAACATCGATCATGTCAGTCAATTCCGACCAGCTTTGATTCTAAATTTCGACCAGCTTTGATTCTAATCCAATCCTTTAATTGGTCCCCTGGAATAAAATTCCAGGCATGTATGAGACAGTCGCCACCTTATTATCAAGAATAGGATACTGCACTTTATACCAAAGTTGATTTTTATTTTTATTTTTTTGTTGATCGCAATGTTTTGCTTACCATGTTTTCTAGATAAATTTTCAGAAAGAAAATGTTTTCTAGAGAAATCAGTGCTAGCTCATGCACTTGAGTAGTACTTCCAAGAAAAAGTTAGGGAGGATTCGCAGTTTCTAGTACACCTATTAAAGTTCACAATATCGATATCATAGCTCAGGTTTGGCCGCTGGTCTTCGGGACCATTTTTTATTATTATCATTATTCTGACAAACAGAAGCTAGAAACTTTACTGGGTGATTACATTGAACTGCAGTTAGGGATATTAATCTGCTAGATTAAATTTGCATCGATGCGATTAACTTACGTAGGGTTTGGTGTAGGGTGATCGCGTGATGTGGGATGAAAATCGATGCAGTGTCGATTGACGCAGGTAGATGATCACGATCGATGGTCTTGATAGAACTCGTGCTGATAACGTGTTGTAAAACGTAGTCGAACATCCACGATCGATAATCAGCACAGCAATACAATCACCATAATAAAGAAAGGAGCACACAGAATATAGGGTGAAACTTTCTCGTTTTATTAGATTTATTGAATACAATGGATGGATGTTCAATATATATAAGAGGTGAGAGAAGTTCAGATTCGGCGACACAAATAAGAGATAGAGTTCTAACTGAATACAGTTAAACTCCCTTATCTCATAACAACCTGCACTTATCCATTGGCAGTGGAATCATGCGTTTGGGCCTTGGTGAGCCAGATACACGTCAGATAGGGCGCGGATTGGCCCGAATCAGTTCCCTCTCGCTCGGGAAAATCGGTGTCAAAAGAAAGCTGAAGCTTGAGAGGTTTTGCTTGGGAAGGCATCTAAAGCCTTGATTAAAGGACAACGTAATACGATGCCGTAAACAGATTAACCGATCGTGCCAATATTTATCACCGTACGAAGTTCCGATTTGTTTCTTCACGAAGGGGATCCCATCAACAAGACCGAAGTTTATGGCTTAATTCGTCCGTGCTTCAATTTCTTTCGAGGGAACGAGCATGCCAAGGGTCTGTTTGGTCTGAAACTTGTAGACTAAAATAAAGTGAATTAAGTTTATATTTTTGGTCTAAAATGTAAACAAGATGATCCATCTAAACACTCTTAATGTACTCACAGCTCCGGCTTCATGAATCTAGTGAAACTAGAATTTTCAGTCATGAATCTGGTGAAACTGAATCCCTACCAAACATGCGTCTGAGGGTGTGTTTACATTAAGAGTGTTTAGATCCACCAGATCCATGAAACTGAAGCTGTGAGTACATTAAGAGTGTTTAGATGGATCATATTGTTTACATATTGTTTACATTTTAGACCAAAAATATAAACTTAATTCACTTTATTTTAACCTACAAATTTTAGATCTCGGGTTGTCGGCGTGCTTATTTGTGGTACCCTCTCCGACGCACAAAGCCCTTCCACGTGGCGACTGGCGAGCGGCAGCGACGGCACGCCCACCGCCAGCGCCGCCCACGTGCGCGCGGCGGCGGTGGCGAACACGCCACTCGCGCCGGCGCCCGACCCACGTGGCGCCTGGCGAAGCAGGCGAAACACGCCCGCCGGCCGAGCGCCGCCCACGTGGCGCCCGCGGCGGTGGCGAAACACGCCTGTTCGCCCGCCGCCAAAAGGCAAAAGGTCGTCGCGAGGTAGCTTCACCTCAAGTCTCCTCCCCTATCGTCTGCGCGGGACAGCCAGGCTGTTGTGTCGAGCCTATCAACTGCGAGATTTCGCAACAAGCCCATTCCTCGACACCTCTCACCTACCCGTCAAAGAGAGGTCATGTCTGCGGGCGGATCAGGCGAGGCCATCGTCGGCATTTAATGAGGCTTTGGAGGCAGGGACAAAGACAGAAAGAGTAATAAATGCATAAGGATCAAGATGATGACCCCCTTTTACCTACTCCGTTAGCTTGGGACTATATAAGGGTCTTCGGTGCATGGGAAAGGGGACGACGAGTCGAACAAGCAAGAGTTCATGATGAGAGCCTAAGGAAGAATTTATAACTCCCAAGCTCAGATCTTGTACTAGTTTCAAACACTCTTTAAACAATTTAGCAGGAAGTAAGGTTATTACCCAAGACAAAGGGGGCCTGAACCTGGGTAAAATCTCTGTGTCATCCCTAGTTCATAGCCACTGGAGTTCACCGCGCGGGGGTCTTTAGGGTTTCCCCTTGTTAGGGTTAGTTAGCTGCGAAGACGCCCTCCTATCGAACCAAACCCGGTCTGTAGATCACGGGCCTGTCAGGCGGAATACGCCGACACAGGTGAAGTTAGGATGCAGAGTTGTACCAAACAGGCCCTAAATATCAACCCTGTTACGTTGTGGGATGTTTCTCTGAACCACGATGATACGCGCCAACGATTGGACGTTGCCGCCGTGTCTAGATTTGGGCAGAATGTAGGGTGTGTTTGGTAGAGCTTGGAACTGGGTATTCTTATCTCCACTAAATTTGTGGAGCTGGAACTGTGAGTACATTAAGAATGTTTAGATAGATCATCTTGTTTATATTTTAGACCAAAAATATAAACTTAATTTACTTTATTTTAGCCTACAAGTTTCAGATCTCAGTTGAAGCTGGGATCTAGAGCTCTACCAAACAGATCCGTAGTGGTTTCCCAATCGACAATTTCCAATCGCCTGTTTAAAGGCTTAAAGTCAGCTTCGGTTGCTAAAAAACTAGTAAAAATTTTCTCTTAAATAGTTTAGCTTTTAAGCGATTTTTAGTATAAACTAGAAGCCGTATATAATTAGTAAAAGCTAAAAAAAATAAAAACTGAGTGAGATTTGCTCTGCAGCTTATTGCGCGATAAATTAATTGTTTGTTAAACATATTCTTATAAAAAGCTACGCTACTTTTCAGTGTAGAAAGTCAAAAAATCAGTTTTTTTTTTACCACAACTCCCAAACAGACCCTAAAGTACATATGTGTGTATTCTTCATATATAATCTGACTGAAGCCTAGTTTGCTTTGTCCTTAACTCTGCACCACGTTACAAGATGAAATTGGAGTGTTGTCATCCCTGGAAGATTGAAGTAGCAAACTAGCAGTAGTAACTAGTAAGAACAACCGTTGTACCGGTGGCAGGCCTAATAGGGATCAGCCGGTTCCACCTTTTATTCCCTAGCACTATTTTCAGACAGCCTGCTTTATGTTTAGTACATTTATCTTATATTGATATTGTTCTCATTTTTTAAGATAATAGAAGCTTTTATTATCTCCTGACCTCTGCATCATAAGATGCATACAGTCTACTGTTTATTACAATATTACAGCACAAATGCTATAATAATGATTGAGACAAATACTGAAATAAGTTACAACAAGCCATAAAAATACGAAACACAAAGTTTCAATCCACACATAGTCTGTTACTAAATCTCTACCCATGCCTGCTGAAGAGATCCCTGAGTACAATCTCCAGTGATCTGCATGCTAATAACATCACCTCTTAAGCCTCCAGACGCTACAGCACCGACCATGAGCCCAACTAGTTGGTGCAAAAATATACAACATACAATGGATTAGCAATTCATTGTTTATCAAACACCATATTATTTCGATATAGCCAAATTAGCCAACACAAAGTGACAGCCCCAACAAAAATATTCTCATTAGCATCTTCTAAACTTTGATCCCGATACAAAGCGGCATTGTACTACTAGTAAAGAAAAGAAAAGAAGTAATTTGAGCCAGCAAAAATCTCGGACATGGTTAGAGAATGAAATCTCGATGAGATTTAGAAATTTTGGACAAATTATGAATGATCCACGAAAACAAAAATTCAAATCCGGAATTTTTTCAACTGGTAGGGCCTTGCCGAGATCTCAGCAAAATTGCACCGAGTGAAAAATAACTCAAACGATATCAAAAAATTTTGAAATTTTTTGTAGAGGTTACTGACACAACATTTATGTTCTCATAAAAATTTCAGATTATTATAAAATCTTAGGAATTTTTAAAAATTTAAATATTTCTACTGTCCTGATAAAACGCTGACCAGCAAGTTTCAACCGAATAAAAAATAAAACAAACCACATTATAAAATTTTGAAATTTTTTGTGCATGTTTATGATGCATCACTAATATTTTAATAAAATTTTTAGATAATGATAAAGCTTCATGAATTTTTAAAAATTTAGATAGTGCTACTATCCTAATAAAAGTTTTACGGGAAAACTTCAACTAAATGAAAAATAGTACAAATCATGTTAGAAAATTTTGATTTTTTTTAATGGTCCTGATATATCATTAATATTTCTATAAAATTTTTATATAATGATCATAGTTTAAGAAGTTTCAAAAATTTTGAAAGTGCTACATCCTAATAAAAGTATGATGATCAATAAATATATTTGCTTTAACCATCAAAAAAGGTTTAAAAATTTTACAAAAGGGTTATGAGAATGCTTAAGATCTCATAAAAATTTTGAATCATGATCACACTCTAGTGAATTTATAAAATTATTATAAGTGCACTATACCTTTCATGTTCTTTGTGTTTTTGATTTTTGAAATATAACAAATGAAGTTCAATGCATACATAGATTTCATAAAGCAAACAAAAAGGTTTAAATTTTTTAAATATTTTTAAGAATGTTACTAAGACAATTATTAAGCTCACATAAAAATTTTGGATTATGATAACACTCGAGCAAATTTATAAAATTCTGACAAGTTTATTGTCCCAATTATGTTCATTCTTTTATTGATTTTATAAAGGTAAAAAATGAAGTTAAATTATTTTTAAAATTTTTCCTATATTATCTTACACTTCTTAGGATGGTATCATAAAATTTTCACATCATTATAAAGCACATAAAATTTTATAAAAATCTGATTATTTCTAAAGATTTCAAAAATGTCGCAAAAATTTGATTTTCAATGAATTTTCATAGGAGATGACTTTCTTAAAAGTTATTGATCAATTTCTAGTAAAATCCGATCATAAAACATGAAATTCTGGTTCAAAAGTCTGAGATCTCGACGTTTTATAGCGAGATCTCGTCGAGATATACTAAAATTATTGTATCAATTCATTTTTTTTTGAATTTTTTCACTTCGATCAGCATTTCATATTCCGTCTACGTTCAGTAAGCGAGATCTCGCGAAAAACCAGCGAGATTTTAAACCTTGGGTGAGTACCTCTAGAAGCTTGTTGCATTATGATTGCTGTGGAACCCCAGTGACAATTACCGCAGATCAATCACAATGCATTGATAAAATAAATAGAACAATCACGTAGAGCGCATAGAATATAGATAGACAAATAATTTTCACTTTATTGATAATTAATTTTATTATATAATTAGATGTTATATTTATAATAAAAAATCCTCAAAGTTAGTTTTGGAATTCACTGATTAGACCATAGAATTCGATTATATCTCAACGATTCTCTCTCTTGTAATGATGGCACGGCGGGTCAACCGACGACGCTGACTCTCGACTCTTAGCCTTGGGTCACTCGCATCTAGTGGGTGACTTGGGTCACAAGTCACAACACATCTTGACTCTTGAGCCTACTTGCATGCTGCAATGTGTTGAACTTTTCTTGGGCAGTGTTTGTTGACCTTTCTGCCCCTACTGTGATCCGCGGAAGATTAGCGGCAATTGCAGATCATTCGAAAATGTTTACCTGTTTGGCTTGGTATAGACCAAGATACTTGACTTAGGTTTATTTGTTTTTACCATAGATTCTCTAAAAACTTATTCTGAGGTGTGGTTATAGAGAAACTGATTCTGGATTCTGTGATAATATTTAGTGGGTAATTACTTGGAACTGTCAATAGTATTCTTATATTTATATTCCTCAAAATCTATAGAAACACGTATAAAATAGATTATTGATTCTAGTGCATATAAGTTGATTGAATTATAAAAATTAATTTTTAAAATCAGACTTTTTATTTTTAATTCAGATTTTAGAGTTAGAATCCGCAGGGAAAAAAAACATACCTTTAAAAGCTTTACCAGCTTTCTGCTTCGGACGAAGGGTGTTTCCCGAAAAGCCCACAGCTCCACCATCCCTGGCGTGAATCGTCGCGGCCGACGCTCCTCTCGGCGGTTTAGATAGGGATAGCCGGATAGGGAGGCCATGCTGCCAGCGCCAAACCGCCCCCAACGCTCTACTGGCCCGCGCGGGTGGTGTGTGTAGGACGCCCGCATCTGACGTCCTGTTGTGCTGCGCTGCGCGTCGCGCACACGCGCGGTGAGACGGGAGATTCACCGCCGCGAGGAGCCGGCACGGGCGGGCAAGAGGCCAGCACCGTCACTTTTTCTCTCTCTTTCTTTTGAGAGGAAGTGAGGAGCCGGGGGCACGTCTATGAGGCTATGGATTTGTTTGGTTTATATATTAAGACCCTGTTTTTAGAGGGTGTGGCTGGGCTAAAAAGTTATTTTTAATTTACTAGACTATAAAACAGTTGTAGTTAATGGCTGTGACTTTTTTTAAAGAGGCCATTTAGCAACTGGCTACTGCTGAATGTGACAACCGAGCGGGGAGGAGGCGCTGAGGCGGCGACCAACACGGGGAGGCGACAGTCGAGGCGGTGATTGGTCGATGAGGAGACCGAGGCATCGGGGATTGCTTTGAGGTGGGGAGGCGGGGGCCCAGCAGGGAGGAGACACCGAGTGGGGGAGGCGGTGAGGCCGACTGGCAGCGATGCAGCGGGGAGGAGGTCACCGGGCAAGGAGCCGGTGGGGCGAGATCGAGCGGTAGGGCGAGATCGGGAGGAGGCAAAGTCACAGCCGAATAAGCACGTCTGGGGGTGCTGCGGCTTTGAGGGGGGCTTCGGTTGTAGCTTCGCTCGGCAGCCAAAGCACAATCGCTCCGTTTGGGGGCTTTCGGCCACAGCCGAAGCCTAGCCCCTCCAAACAGGCGCTATGTTTGTCATGCTTTATCGAAGTTTGTCACATGATGTTATTTCCTATTTCACTAGCGCATAAAGCTGTCATGTGGGACCAGACTGTCAAACCCGTTATAAAAAACGGTTAATTTTAAAACTTGTAGTTTTATGATACAAGTTCTTCTAAAATCTTGTAATTTTATAAAATAGAATCTAAAATCTGTAGCGTTCTGATAATTTATAAAAATACTCTATAGTTTTATAAAATTTACTCTAAAAAGAAAGGAAAAAAAAGAAGAGAAATCAGACTATTGCATCATGGGCCACCTGTTTCTTTAGCAACACACCGCGGCACATAGCCTTTAGCCTTTATCCCATCCCTGTGGGCTAGACGATTGCACTCACGGGCCGTCCGCCGTAAGGGTGTGCGGCGCGGCGCTCGCGAGGCTAGCATTTACCCAGGAACCGTCGCCGTCACTTGTTGAGAAACCAGGCCGCGCGGAGGCAAGCGCTACTCTTCCCGCCGCGCAGGCGCAGCGCCCCGCACGGAAGCAATCGGGGCGATACACCTGAGAACGCAGGCGCGCGCTCTCTACCGAGCAGTACCGCGCGCGCACGTTTATTATTCCATTCCACAAGCTGGGGCAAGAGCACGGCAACGACGGCAAACCACGAGTAGCAGGAACCCGGTTGTACGGAGTAACAGGCTCTGATATGCAGGATCATGAGTTCATGACACTCAGGCATTCCACGCCATTTATATATTGCACTACAAACAATTTTGTTTACAAGCTGGTAAACCGAGCTTCTGCTACTCCTCGCCGACCTCTTGTCGGTACATGCTGCTGAATCGATGATACATAACCAACACAAACACCACCTTTACAAAACCAAGAATTGTAGCTGATTTACCGTGTAAAAAAAAAAAGATAACCAGAGTCTCCAAAAATCTGACGACCAAACCAGCACAGTACAACAAAGGAAAGAACTCTTAATACCCACCCACGCTCAAGATATCGGCATCATCATTTTTTCTGTTCAGTCTATCTTTGTGTCGTCAACGATGGATCCATCCTCTTGAAGCTTCAGGCTGAGGTTGCTGAACCTCTGTCTGGAGTACTGCCTAGATGCCTTCCTCCAGTCAGTTCCGGCCTTCATCATGGCGGCAAACTCGTCGTAACTTATTTTCCCATCCTGAGAAATGCAATCAATGATCACGTCACACCTTGTTGTTAGGATTGACCCTGTCGACTAGTCTTGTATCAAGGGGAATTTAAACAAGTCATACGTTCTGCTTTCAAGTAAATTGCATTACGTCATATTATTCAATTAAGCTTCCTTTGTCTGGATGGCACGCCGTTTATTTTATAATTTTGAATTAGACTATCTTTCTCTGTCGGGTATGCCATGTATTTTATAATATTACAGGTGCAATGATAACAATCACCAGTTCGTTAATTAATTAAAACCATGCCTTGCAAGTAGCAACATTTGAACCCTGACCGCCCCGCGGTCATGCATGTGGTACTGTTCCAGAAACTTATATTCAAAGCAGTTTTCAGCAGCAGTTTGCTTTCAATCTCGTTTCTAACAGTTCAGTCATTAGCGTATGGTCCGAGAAAGAAGTTTGACAATTTAGTGGGCTGTGAAGGTAAGATTGAGCTCACCTTATCTATATCTACATCATGGATGATGCCGTTGATAATGTCTTCATCATTTCCCTCGAATTCATCACTCAAAGCCTCCTTAAGCTCTTCAATTTCTATGTACCCACTCCTGTTTTGGTCGAAGTATGAGAAAGCCTTTTGGATATGTTCATCATTGCCTATTTGTCTCACATGGATAGACACCGCAACAAATTCTCCATAATCTAGGGTCCCATTTTTATCAACATCAGCCTGCAAAGCAGTGAAAGTAACATAAACATCTCTCTCCAAGAAGCAGATTAATTTTTCTACGGTGTAGACCTTTTATGGTAAGTAACTCACAGCATCCATCATTATCTGAAGATCTGAATCAGGCAATTTGTTTCCAAGTTTATGCAGGCCGGTCTTGAACTCCTCAAAGGTTAGTTTGCCATTCTTGTTCACATCCATGCTATCAAACATTTGCTTTATGTCGGCTACTTCCTCTACAGATAAATGCTCAGCAATCACCTGCAAAGGTTAAAGCATAAAATAAGTTAATTTAACTAGAGAAATCCATCTGCTCGACTAGCATTAAGAATGCCACCGTGTAGTAATTCTTACCTTTAGGGCTTTCTTCTTTAACTTGTTCATTGCAGCAAATTGCTGCAGTCTCGCTCGGACAGTGTCACCAAGAGGAATTTCAGGCATCTTTTTGGAATCGTGCAACCATGGATGTTCTGGTCGTGCAATCAACATTGTCAGAAAAGCAATGAGAAAATCATGAGGCAAGCGATTGGCAGAATGATGATGAACTTTGAAAAACACTTTGGATGAAAAACCCACAGTGATAAATAGAAATAACTCCCCTAAATAATTTTTTTGGCACAGAAAACTACACATTTCTGGGATTAGTCTTATGTGATGCTCCCCGAATGAGAAATAGTCCTTAGCTAATTTTAAATCAGCTTATAATCATGCGCGTTCATTATTCATGAATTGCATCACGGGCACGGCTAATACATAACACAGGCATATCCCCACATAAGATTCAATTCACTATAAAGTGAGAGTGAGATAACTTTATGTATGCTTTTATGCATTAGAACAGGGAATTGGTGATGCTTACCAAGTACTTGTGCTGCAGTAAGCCGTGTTATTGGATTTGGATCCAGCATCCGCCTGACAAGATCTTTAGCAGGCTCAGACACTCGGGGCCATGGGTCTCTTTTGAAATCTACCACAGAGCGTATAATTGCCTGCGCTACTCCCTGTTCAGTTTCTGCACGGCATCACGGGAATGTAATCACGATGGTGAGCTATAACTTTCCCACAACATACATGCAGTCTAGTCAAGAGAAGGAAAGCACCTGCCCAAAATGGTGGCACACCACAAAGAAGTATGTAAAGTATCACTCCTGCACTCCATACATCAACTTCAGGGCCATAGTTTCGCCTTAAAACCTCTGGGGCCATGTAGTATGGACTGCCTACAATTTCAGTAAACCGCTCACCTGCAAACAGAAGTCATCATTAGTAATGAACAAGCATTCAGTTTTGCCCAAAAGAATATAATACATATCTTTAATAAACTGTAAGAATTAATTAGCTCCATTTTGCAGGGAAATGAAGCAAAATACAGTGGGCAATCACATTTACACTTTGCTTGCTTATTTTATGCAAGTTTATTGCAAAGGTATGTGCTTGAGCATCAGTTGTCCGCAGAGCATACCAGGCCTGAAGAACACGGATAGGCCAAAATCAATTGCCTTTAGAGGAGAACTCTCCTTCTTATTGGCATATAAGAAGTTTTCTGGTTTAAGGTCCCGGTGCATGACACCATGCCTGTGGCACATCTGTCACAGTAGAAAGGACAACAATATATGTCAGATGCCACAAAACAATCCACTAATGCAAGAAATTAATTAAGATGCAAAACACATGATGCAGCATTGCCAATGTACATCCCAGAGACGGCGAGAATATATATATATATATATATATATATTGAAGAATAGGCAGGAGCTTTGCCAATTGCATTAAAGAAGAAGATAGACGAAAAGTTTACAGAGAGGAAATGACTTAGCGTTTGACCAAACAAAACAGCTAACGAATAAAAACAACCCTGCCGACCAGGGGAAAAACAACACCACAGATAAATTAGATCGTCAGACTACGACAACTTTGAGATTAGCACCAAAGGATCCGGAAGCTAGAAATCAAAGCATCTCGAAGGCCGCCGACCGGTTTTGGACGTCCGTGGTGATTGCGTCAGCCACCTGTTGCACTGTGCTATAGACATTTTGGAAGATCCTCAGTTCCTTTCCTTCCACAAATTCCACAGGCCGTAGATACCAAGCCATCAAACTCCTTTCGCTTTGCCGTGGTTACCGCGAGACGAGTGTTCGTCCACCATGAGATATTCCCTGGTTGAGCCATGAAAGACTGTGGGGCAGTTAGGTTTGCTTGTATAAGGCGAATGACTCTCGTCCAGACCTGCCTTGCAAAAAGGCACGTGATCATCAGGTGGGATGCGGTTTCGTCTTCCGATCCACAGAGGACGCATGTGGTGGAATGAGGCCACCCCCTGATAGCTAGTCTGTCCGTCATGAGAATCCTGTCCTGGATGAAGAGCCAGGCGAAAAACCTACATTTGCCCTCCGCGGGCGCGCACCAGATCATCTTGTAGTTGTGATCCTGCGTGGCACCTATGAACTGGGTCTTGTATGCCGAGTTTGCAGTATACTCCCCAGAAGACGTCCACCTCCACAAGATTTGATCCTCCGTTTGTGGCTGTAGTTGAACTTGTTGCAACGCGTGCCAAAGATGAAAAAACTCCTGCAGCTGCACTTCGTTTGTAATCCGGCGCAAAGGTCTAATCCATTTCCTGGTTGTTAGGAGGTCCTTGACCTTGCCTGTTCTTCTTCGAACTAGTCCGTAGCAAGAGGGGGCCAACTCTGCTGGAGATTTTCCCTGCAGCCATCTTGACCCCCAGAATTCCGCCGTTTCGCCATTACCTAATGCGATGGCAGTACTCGCAGTGAACAAACCGCGGTCTGAGGCAGAACAAGGAACAGGCGAGCCAGACCAAGGTTTATTTCGGTCTTTCCAAGCGTACCACAGCCACCGAACTCGAAGCGCTCGACCAAATCTATCCAAGTCTTTTACCCCTAGACCACCCAGCGACTTTGGCCTACAAATTTTTTCAATTTACCAGACAGTGACCCCCATTGCATTCCTGTTCGCCTTTCCAAAGGAAACTGCGCCGGATTCTGTCGAGTTTCTTTGTCACCCATTTGCTGAGGGGATATACCGTTAGGTGATAGACTGCAAGAGACGTCAACACTGAGTTTAGCAGCGTCAAGCGAGCTGCCCTAGATAGTAGTTTCCCTTTCCATCCTGCGAGTCTCGAGTGCACCTTGTCGATAAGGGGTTGGAGGTCAGTCCTTTTGAGCTTCGTCGGGCGAAGACGGCGAGAATATATGCTTACAATGTTATTAAGTCATCAACTAATCTATAATTAGTTGTCCAGTCGGTATGTTGAGGACGACTAGCGTTGTCGACCCGACTAGAGCAACTAGTCGCACGGCTGAACGACTAATCGGCGACTACTTGCAACTAGTCACGCTTGCCTAGCCGGGCGACTGACGGCCCACAGTCAGAGAGATGATGAGATGAGACATATATAGCAAAGGGCTGGAGTGGCTGAACCCTAGAAGTTTCCAGTCTGGGTCGATTTCCTCCCATGCGCTGCCGCAACTGCATGTGCCCATCCGCCTCCGCCTGCCCTAGTGCACCCCTCCACCTCCGCCTGGACCCAACCGCCTGCGCCTGTGCCCGACTGCCTCCACCTCCGCCCATCCGCCTGAGCTTGTGCCAGTGCGCCCCTCCACGCGCACCCCTCTGCTTCCGCCCGTCAGGCGCCTGCTCGGTGCCTTCAGTCCAGGTTGGGTACTAGACTACTAGTAATGCACTGCTTTCTGCTCTTTCTTTGATGCTCTGTTCTAGTACTAGTGAGTAATAATGCTGTAGCAATTCTCTGTTCTTCGCTGCAATGCTCTGTTCGCTTTACACTATGCACATGTGTTTAATTGTTGCTACAATTTAGTGAGTGACATGTTCTACTAATATGCTTACTAGTTTGGAGACTAGTCACAGCTAGTCGACCAAGTCGGCATCGAGTGACTCAACTTCATGACTTAATAACATTAATGCTTAGGAATTGGGATGTTACCATATTTGCAGTACACATTGTGCTTGACTAATATATAGCTCCTTAAAGCCAAATCATTACCAGTTTTGTTAAAACCCTAATAACTAAACCATTAAATTTCGTTCAGAAGATTATCTGAAGATCAGCTGAAAGCAACGAACAATAATTACTAGTCATTAATCTAAGACACCAGCTCATGACCAAATTCATGAGTTCATGACCAAAACAGCTAGTGGTAGCAACTAACACAAATTGAGCAATAACCAAAACGTCCTCTCCTAAACCGATCTCTGAACATAACAATCGGTACTAGAAACTGTACAGCTGTACTTGTAAGTAGTTAGTGACATGGTCAATAAGCTAACAACCAAGAAAGAAAAGCAGCCTTTTTTATTTTTTCTCTCTCACCTGGACCACCTCCACGATGGTGCGCGTGACGGCGGCGGCGGCTCGCTCGGTATAGTTCCCCCGCGCGACGATCCTGTCGAAGAGCTCGCCACCCTCGCAGAGCTCCATGACGAGGTGCACGGCGTCCTCGTCCTCGTATGCGGCGCGGAGGCTGACGATGTTCGGGTGCGGCGGCATGTGGCGCATGATCTCCACCTCCCGGCGCACGTCCTCCACGTCCACCGGCGTCCGCAGCTTCCGCTTCGATATCGACTTGCACGCGAACCGCGCCCCCGTGGCCGCCTCCGTGCACAGGTACGTGATGCCAAACTCGCCCCGCCCCAGCTCCCCTCCCAACTCGTACTGCGCGCCCAGGTCCCGCCCCGTCGGGTCCCGCAGCACCACCAGCCCCGGACGCGCCGGTGGCGGCGCCGGCCCGCTGTTGTACCCGACGCTGAAGGGGTTCGCCTTCTGCTTCCTCCTGTTCTTGCCGCCCTGCGACGACGGCGTTCCGCAGCAGTTGCCCATGGCGAGAGCCTAGAGCGGATTGGGGAATCGGGATTCCGACGCGAGCCAAATGGCGAGTTGGATTCAACAAAGGAGGCGATTGAAAATCGAGAAAAATAGATGGAATTGGGACTTTGGGAGGATTTCTGTGTGCTTTGTAGCGGGGACTAGCGTGTGAGTTGGGTCGGGGAGTCCACGAATTCTGGACGCGTTCTAGAAACGGGCAATAAAAACCACCACAGGCTGTACAAAGATGCAATCTTTTTCGTAGTTTTGTGGGGAAGTTTGGGTTATTTTCGTATAAAGATGCAATCTTCTTGGAAGATTTTGTGCAAGCAGTGGTGATTTTTAGCGGAATTGGTATAAGCTATAAGGATAATGCCGCAAGAAATGGAGTAGTAGGGGTGTGTGTTTTTCTATAAATGCGTCGAGTCAGTGAGTCGATGACGTTGGCTTGTAGTCAAAAAAAAAAAAATCGAGATACTATTCTCTAAGAAGTCCAGATGTGAATCCACGTGAAATTCGTATTACAAGATTTATTGTGTAAATTTTCAAGAATGAACTATAATAAAAATTACCGGTCAAGACAACACAGACTAGACTTCGTCTTACATTTGGAACCGGATGAGAACAGGACTTCAATGCTTTCTTTCCTAATACAAGTTATATAAATCTTAAAACAAATAAAGGGTTAAGTAATTATTATCTACTTTTTATTCATATTTTAATATTTATACAACTGTCAAAAAAAAAAACATAGAAATGCCTCTCGATTTATAATTTGATATTTGATTAGGTTGAGATCTTTTGGAATATAAAAGGCTGAAAAGAAGGTGAATAAGACTGAGGTTTTTTTAACATGGGTAGAGGATGCGCATGTATGTGTGCATGTGGTATATAAGTACGATGTACGTGTCTTGTAGAAAAAATGACTTAAAGGGTGTTTGGATTAAGAGTAGTTGATTGGAATATTTTAGGATCTAGTTCAAATTTAAAATAAATCTCAAAAACTCCTAAAAAATTATCACTTATGCAGTGCCTTAAGGTTTCAAAACTCGGAAGGACGGCTTCTAGAGTGGAACGCAAAGGCAACAAGCGGCGACGAAGACGAGCTTGGGAGGGGTTGATAAGCCAGAAAGTGATGTTCCTCCTTTAGCCCCCATTAATGACACATTGACACGGAGAAAAGGAGGAAAAAAAAAACTTAACGCCCTTCGTTGGAATTTAGTACTAGTACTGCCATGGAGTCATTGGTTATTCTATTCTCCAGTCATTTGACTTGTTGCGTTGCTTTACCGGATCAACAACGAGGGGAAAGCAGCAGCTTCAGTTCAGACTTCACCTGACAAGATCAAGAACTAGGAGGAAACAGTAGCTTCAGTTCAGACTTCAGAGCTTACCCTTTCAGAATTCAGACGTTCACCTTTTCTGATTCTGCAGTAGTTAATTGCTAGTAAGAAGAGTGTTGTTGCTGCTGAAATTGCTGTCCCTAGTTTATATCAAGGGTCTTTTTTTAATTTCTCTGATTTGGTTTCTACCTTAAATCCTAAGCACGTGCATATATAAACCCCATACCAATGTTTTTCTATTCCAACTTCCAAGAGGAGGATCCACTGCACCGAATGAAACCTCCATTTTTTCCTTTTCTGACGGCAAGTTGGTCGCATATCCCTCTTCCAGAAGGAACTTGCAAGCATGTATATCAACATGCTTTGCTGCCTTTCAAGTGTCTAGACACGAGACGCCAAGAATGAGACGGTTCGGTCAGAAGGGTATATAAGCTGTCGAGGTACGTCAAGTCAAATGGCCAAATGGGTCGTGAACACAGGGTGGAATGAATCTGCCGACGATGTTCTCTAGAAGATAGCAGAGCCCGCGGCAGTCTCAACTCTCAAGTCCCTGAAGAAACGGTGAAACACCACTCGACAGACGCGTCATGTTCGTGTGTTCTTGTCCTGATGGACGACACTAGGCTACTGTGGCCTAGGCAAGAGGTTGTTGAATAAAATGCAATATCAAGAGCAAGAATAGATTGCTTATTACATATAACATGATAATGAAAATTACATAATTCAAAGCTATCAAAAAAGCAATAAAAATGACATAATCAGCGATATCCAAAACATAATGAATTTTATGTCATATAAGCTATGAATCATGTCTACTCCAACAAACTAATGTGAAATTGTTTATGGCGCTCTCAATTTAGGGTTTGATTGAAGATTTAAACCTTCAACCTTAATCACAAATAGGCTAAACAAATTAATTCAATGAATTAGATCTCGAACTCTTACCACCTTAGTATACACAATAAAGAATTGATATTCATATTACTGTTATAAACACTTAAGCATTGACAGTATTCAGATCTGGCAGAGTTGTCAACCGAACCTAGTAAAAATGTTCTGATCAACAACAAGAAAAACAATAGCTTACAGAATTAACTAATGAAGTCAAATTCAGTAGCTAGCTATTATTTTAACCGAACCAGACAATATTCAGATTAGTCACAGATTGTGTTTCTACCGGCATGCAAAGTATAGAACAATAGATTAATATCTTGCCACGATCAGATCAATTTGCTAGTAATTTTACCAACTGAACCAGGTATTCAAACTTCATATCAGTAACAGTATTACCAACCGAATCAAGCATACAAATTTGATTCAGTAACTAGCAAATAACACAAGCGAACAGATCAGTGAAATAGTAACGAAATAAGGAACCGGCCGCCAGGCACTTCGGCGCCGCAGCCTCCGCTACTGCCGACTCAGGTGAGGTCAAGAGTCAAGACCTTATCCTCACTACTAGGGGTGAAAACGGATCGGATACGGTCGGATATTGCTCTTTTCGTATCCTAACCCATATTTTTTTCCCGGATTCGGAACCGGATACGGGCTAGCCGGATCCGGATACGAATCCGGATAGTTTAGGATACGGATACGGGTCGGATATATGACGGATTCGGATCGGAAACGGATAATTCGGAAACGGATAATGCACGCATATATAAAGTAATATATGTTGAATCAAACCACACAAATACATGAGAATAATTCAAATCTATTGTCTAATATAGAGTTTAACAGAACCGTTCACACATAAGACAATAACAGTACATATCTACATCACGATGAACAATAGAAAAATGAATATTTCATTCCCATCAGTTTTAACTGTACTAATGCAATATAGCAGGACCTTTTGATTCAATTTTTAGTTTTGGAGAATCAGTTTTAAATGATGCTGTATGCAGTGACCCTTTCTGGTATTGCTATATTGAAGAGGATTACTTTTCTTGGTTTAGAAGGGAAAAGTAAAAAGTCATCTTCTACAAATTATCTGCCAGACTGCCAGTCAAGATTGTTACAGTCTTTTAATTAGAAGTATCTACAACCTGTTGTTCTTGTTCCATAGGCTATACTCGGTCTGGAGTCTGAGACAGGGAGACAGACGGGGTCACGCACGGGAGACTGGAGTCGGGAGTCAAGCACTCGGTCCATCGGTCGCTCAAGTCACGGGCGGGGTGAGTAAGGCCGAGGGGTAAGGCGATGGCCTGGGCGGCTGGGCCTGACGAGCTGGCTGCGGCCCATGACCCATATTAGACAATCCGGATATCCATATTACCGATTACCCGGTATCCGTTTTCCGACCCATATTTTCCGGATAGTGGCCAACCCGAATCCGATCCGGTATCCGTTTTCAAATATCCGGATCCGGATCCGGATCCGACCCGATATCCGTTTTGCTTCCCGGATCCGGTTGGAACCGGATCGGGCGGGAATTATCCGTCCCGTTTTCACCCCTACTCACTACTCCTGACTCCTCCTTTTCTCAGGAATTTTTTTTATTTAATATTTATTTTAAATCTTTTTTTCAAAACTAATCGGCGGGGCAAAAAAATTTGAAAAGTAAGTAGGCGATCGCCCGTCTTGGGCGACAGTGCCTGCCACACGGCTGCATAGCAATGAAATTTCAATTTTTAACGGAGAGAAAAAAATTGAAAATAGACCTATCGCCTAGTCTTGCAGGCGATAGTCTTCATAGCATATTTATTGTAGCAATTTTTTTAACCCAGTTTTGTTACATTCAACCGGGAAAAATTACAACACAAGGAGTTTTTTTCGTAATTTTTCCGTTTGAATACAACATAATTGTAAAAAAATTGCTCAGATCTATCGCCCGATCTTTGAGGCGATAGGTCTATTTTCAATTTTTTTGCTCTGTAGTTAAAAATTTGAAATTTATTGTTGTTAGTCGTTAGGCAGGCACTGTCGTGATCAAGAGGCGATCGCCTCGTCTTGAGGCGGGTATCTACTTTTCAAATTTTTTTGCCCCGCCGATTAGTTTTGAAAAAAAGATTTAAAATAAATATTAAATAAAAATAAATTCCTTTTCTCAGCACTAGAGGGCTGGCCGAAAGGCCCAAACAAGGAAGTGGGCCAGCCCAAAGTATCAACTCAAAATTTCAGAACAAAGGTCAGGATGGCCGGGAATTGGGCTCAACCTGACGAGCCATACTAGCCCTAACAACCGGCCTTTTCAGACCGTTCTCGCTGAGAAATCGATCTACCCATTTCTAGGGTGTAAACAGGGTGAATAATTTCCGATTGATCGGAGTCCGAATTCGTTTAAAATCCAATTCAAATCCGAAAAAATGATATCAGGTTATATCCGGATTCGAATCCACCTATCCGAAAAAATATGGGTTAAGATATGGGAAGAGAAGTATTCGATTCGTATCCAATCCGTACCCGTATATCCGAGATATCCAAAAAATATCAATATAAATTAGTGAAATAAATATCCGATAAACATAAACATTATACATCATATAAGTTCATATATTGATTGAAATTATACTTGGCTGCATATTATTGTTATGTAGGGAAGACACCTATTATTGAATTTGAAACACTTATATGTCTTGAAGGTTCTAGTAAAGTTTTGTGTATGGTTGATCGATCCTAATATGCATGACATATATGGTTTCTGCTTTCACGCATTATCCGACTAACTATTCATGACTGAGACTAACCGTATCTGAAACGATCTGTATTTGCTCCGTATTCGCGACCGAAGTAATCAGTATTCGTATTCGAATCCGGCACTGTCCGTATCCGATTCTATATCCGAGAAAAAATTTGAAATATGATACGGAATAAGTGAAATCTGTTCGTATCCGATCCGTTTGCACCCCTACCCATTTCTCCTGGGTGCAGAGTCCAGGCCTCCAGCGGTTTTCTCATGGGTGAAAGATCTGGTGAATTAGATTCAGGTTCTTGGCTTGCCATGTGGATTCCGGTTTGAGGCTAGGCTGGCGAATTGATTTGTGCTTGTTTTGGGCAATAATTATCTTATAACCATTAACCGGCAGTTTCTTCACGATTATGAAATGGTTGGAGTTAGTCTTCGATGAAACTATACATGCGCAAGTTTTTCTCTACTCGTTCTCAAAACAAATCTGGGGCTTTTCTCTGCCAAGTGGTAACCTCGTTCTGGCAGTGCCATAAGAAGAATGTCTCTGAATTATCACAGATAAGACGAAGACACGTACGATGAAATACACACATGCAGTAGTAGCATTATTCAAACATGCATGAATTCTGTCAAATCAAATACGAAAGACAAATCACTTTGTCCCACGGATTACGCCACCGGCGCGTGTGCACACCATGCATGTTCAATTCGTTCGGTCGCCACTCACGGTATCCTGCCATGGAGCAAGCGCAAACATGCAAATGCACCATTAGGTCGAGCTAGATCGACACAGAACGAATCAATGGCGCGCTTACTTGTCGCAGTCGGTGTCGGCGCTGAAGGGGATGGAGAGGCCGAGCTTGCAGCGCGCTGGGAGCTGCCGCGCGCGCTCGGGAAGCACGCCGAACGACGGCCCGGACTGCTCCAGGCACCTGCAGAGCGCACGCCGCGCGTCCTTCGTGTCCGCCATGCCGCGCAGCCTCATCGCGCTGCGGCAGCAGCTCTCGCTCGGCCGCGCCGTGCCGGCGGCGCCCACCAGGAACGACCCGCACGGGATCAGCGCGCTCACCGCGTCCCCGCACGTCACCGCCGCCTCGGCTCTCCACGCGGCGGCGGCCGCCACCACCACCACGGCGGCCGCGAGGACCATCGCTACTTCGACGACGGCATTGCCCCTGCGAGTACTGCTGGCCATTGCGCTCCGTGCCTTGAACGATGCACGATGCGCTCGAGCTTGTGTGTATATATAGGGGGAGGAGGTCAAGAAGGTTGGTGACGCACCTGAATGCGGCCTGCAACTGCACCGTGCTCGTTGCCGCTTTGGGCACTCTTATCGTAGCAAACTCCGCAGGCATAAATTCGGAGTGGGAAAAACGGCGCCTACGACTCACCAGTCATCACTGAATGCACCGACCGTGTTGGCATTCAGGTGCATCACTATCCTGTGATTTGATCCTCCAGAGTGATCTTATCTAAGTCCTCGTTTGGAACTATTTTCAATAAATTGTATGCAAAAATACTGTTAAATTCTTTTGTTTCAAACAGGCCCCGAAATTGCAATCTTGCTATCCACGTTTTCACCACGTTTAAACACGTCCAAGTCTGCACTGCCTGATGGAGAAAAAAACTTTTATTTGTTAAGATATAACTAATTCCAAGTGTTTACAGGCGAATTCCGAATTTACTCTTGAGAAGTTTTTGGCTGTAAGTAGAGACCTTGTTGTACAAGAGAAATCAATCAATAAGAAAAGAGTTCAGATCTCATATATCATGTGTTTATCTATTGTGATTATTTTTTTAGTATTCTTGATCGGCTTTGGGATTGTTCTAGCTAGCGACTATCTATTATTCGATATACTTCACGTTGCTGCCCCAAGTCATCATCGATCAAACCGCTTTGTTCCTTCTCAACCGTCACGCACGCCAGCAAAACCCTTCGTGCGCATCGCATTCCCATCTGATTGCTGATCTCTCTCCATTATTTTTATCCAAGTCCTGATCACTCATTCACAGCATCACTAGGACGCGTTGCCGCATGAAATCTATCGCGCACACCATTTGCCGAGCTGCCGTGAATTTGGTAGCACAATGAGGATCATGGTGCGGACGCTGCACGGGGACCGGGTGGCGCTGGACGTGGTCGTACGGCGCCACGCCGGTGCCGCAGGTCAAGAGCATGGTCATGGGACGGGAGCGCATCTCGGTGGCCATGCAACGGCTCTTCTTTGCTGGCCGGCACGACGACGACGAACGGTGGCTCGCTCACTACGGCGTGCAGGCTGTGCAGCACGACTCCGTGACTCTCCGTCGTCTTCCTCAGCCTCCGCCTCCGCGCCGACACCACCGCCTATGATCAATACGTACGCGCTGTTCTGTCAATATTTTTCCTTCAGCTACGATACGATCGATACTGCCAGTTTTGGCATTCTGGGCTAACACGTTCAACTGATCGATCTACTCGCCAGACAGGAGATACATAACGTGCATATGTGTTGGAATGTAAATCATGTAACGTGTTGTAACGGTTCTTGACTTAGTCCATCGCATGCACGCATGCATAACAACCACGTTGGGTCGTGCACGGTGAGTCTCTCTCGACCACGGATATGTAACTATACTGCCTATTTATAGGCCTCTGTTAATGGATCAATGTGTTGCGCCTAATCTTGTTTACATGGTAATCAGAGCGCAGGTCTGATCTTGTGCGCATCTGCTTCCTTTTCTCCCTCCCACCCTCCGTCATGAGCGCCCCAATCACCGGCGCCACGCCAGCGATGGCCACTCTCCCACCGACGATGGAACTGTTGCCTCTCCTCTGGCCTCCAATCTCTCTGGCTCCCTCACTTCCTCTGCCCATGCCTCCACATCCAGTGGCTCTCTTCACTCCACCCCCGCCACTGCCGCTCAGGGCGTACGTCAACATCACGAGCCTGGTTCCCCACCGGCTCAGTATGGAGTCCACATCTTTCCGGCGCTGGAAGCAACTCTTCATCACCATTCTTGGGTGTTTCTCCATCTTCTTACACCATACCAAGCCTTGTACGGCCAGCCTCCACAATATGATCATCTCAAAGTCTTTGGGTGTCTTTGTTATCCAAATCTCTCTGCCCAAACACCACATAAGCTCTCTCCACGTTCCACTCCATGCATCTTCTTAGGGTATGACCTGCACACATGCAAAATTATTCTCCACGTTCCACTGAGCACAAAGGTTACTGTTGCTATGACCTACACACATGCAAAATTATTCTCTCCCGCCATGTCATTTTTATGAAAACAACTTTCCCTACGTCCCACAGTCGCCGGCCGCCCCACTGTCCGCCTCTGATTCACCACGCTCATCCTTGGATCTGCTGCCAGGACCTCCTGTTCGGCCGGATGTACACCAACCTCCCACTCCACGTTCACCACCTATGGCGTCCCATTCCCCTGCACCCGAATCTCCCAACAGTCCCAGCCAACTCTCTCCTTGTGACACTTCTGCTACCCCATCTCCGGCCAGCCCTGCGCAACCCGCACAGCCTACCCGTCATCACATGCTCACGCGCGCCAAAGCCAGGATTATCCAACCAAAGAAGCACTTCAATCTCTCTGTTACTCAGCCCATTTCGTCAATTCCTACTACCTACCGTGCTGCCCTCCGTGACCCACATTGGCACAATGCCATGACTGAGGAGTTTACAGCTTTGATGAACAACAATACTTGGTGTCTTGTTCCTAGACCTCCAGGTGTCAATGTGGTGACGGGCAAATGAATTTTCTGGCACAAACTCAACCCTGATGTCACGCTCTCTCGTTACAAAGCTCGATGGGTTGTTCAAGGCTTCACCCAAGAATACGGCGTGGATTATGACTAGACTTTTTCATCGGTGATCAAGCCAACCACAATTCAGATTGTTTTGAGTATTGCTACCACTCACTCTTGGCCAATTCACCAATTGGATGTCAAAAATGTCTTTCTTCATGGGCAATTATTGGAGACTGTGTTCTGTGAACAACCAGCGGGGTTTGTTGATCCTTCTCGGCCATCTCATGTTTGCAACCTGCAGCGGTCACTTTATGAGCTCAAACAAGCACCAAGGACTTGGTTCTTGCATTTCACTTCTTTCCTTCAGCACCTGGGATTCCAAAGCTCCAAAGCAGATTCCTCCCTGTTCATTCTCCATCGTGGTGATCACACATCATATCTTCTGCTATATGTCGATGATATTATTCTCATGGCCAACAATACAACACTTCTTCACGGGTGATATCTCGCTTGCGGACTAAGTTTCGTATGACTGACATGGGACCACTGCATCATTTCTTGGGAATCACTGTGAGCACCACCAACTCCGGGCTATTTCTTTCACAAGAACAGTATGCACTCGATCTTCTGAACCGTGCGGACATGCTTCACTGCAATCCTGTTAGTACTCCGGTCGACACCAAGCAAAAATTGCCTGCCACTTCAGGAGACCAGGTTGATGATGCCACTGCATATCATAGCCTTGTCGGCGGCCTGCAATACTTAACACTTACTCGACCGGATCTTACATATGCAGTCCAACAGGTTTGTTTATTCATGCATGACCCCCGGGTTTCTCATCTACAATTGCTCAAGCGGATTCTGCGGTACATTCGTGGGACTGTTGCTCATGGTCTTCATCTTTACCGGGCCTCCAACTCTGATTTGGTCGCTTATTCCGATGCCGGTTGGGCCGGATGCCTAGACACACGGCGTTCCACTTCAGGCTACTGTGTATATTGCGGTGATAATTTGGTCTCGTGGTCATCCAAGCGGCAAGCTACCGTTTCGCGATTAAGCGCCAAAGCTGAGTACCGTGGCATCTCGCCAATGCAGTCGCTGAAACTTGTTGGCTCAAACAACTTCTTCAGGAACTCCATCGACAACCTCGGCGAGCAACCATTGTATTCTGCGACAATGTGAGTGCTATGTATCTATCTTCCAATCCTGTGCAACATCAGAGAACAAAGCATGTGGAGATTAATCTCCATTTTGTGCGCGACAAGGTACACCTTGGTGAAGTCAAGGTTCTTCATATTCCATCATCTTCCCAATATGCCGATATTTTTATCAAGGGACTACCGCGCGTCCTGTTTGAAGACTTCAAACGCAGTCTGCACGTTACACCACGTCCAGACTGAGAGCAACCCCCACCCACCCCCTAAACCTCCCCCTATCCTAAATTATAAGGAGACTTAGAAAAATATAAGCTCCAACCCAACCCCTATTATAAATCTCTATTTTAGGGAGGTACTCTCTCACCCCTACATCTAGGGGGCTTCTCTTTGCCCCTATTATTTTCTTTAGCATTTTTTTATTCATTTTAAAATAATAATTCATGGGTGCAAAGTAATAATAATGTTTAGATAAATAATAGGGGTGAGTAATAGGGAGTATGGGTTGGAGACAAATTTGATATAGAGTACCTCTAATTTTTATACCATCCCTAAATGAGTGATTTAGGGGGGAAATATAGGGTTTGGGTTGGAGTTGCTCTGAGGGGGGCTGTTGGAATGTAAATCATGTTACGTGTTGTAACGGTTCTTGACTTAGTCCATCGCATGCACACATGCATAACAACCATGTTGGGTCGTGCACCATGAGTCTGTCTCGACCACGGATATGTAACTATACTGCCTATTTATAGGCCTCTGTTAATGGATCAATGTGTTGCGCCTAATCTTGTTTACAATATGCAGTCAGAATCGGTGACCGTGAAGCTAGAATCGCATCAGCAGCAGCAGATGCATATCTATGACCATGACCATCAGGCTGTGAACGGCGACGGCGAGGAGATCGAGAGGAAGCCAGTATCGCGGCGCTCGCTCCAGAAGATCCTCTCGCGGCTGCACGTGGACGAGCCAGCACGACGCCAGGTATCTCGACCACAGCTGCTGCTCCACACGGGCAGCGGCGAGCGGAACGTGGCGACCTGACCGGCGAGAACTGGTCGACCATCCGCGCCGAGCTGAACGCGGGGTCCGGGTTCCCCGTCGAGGAGTTGCAGCGGCGGCGGGGCGAGTTCCGGCACGAGTTCGACGCCATGAGCCGGATCAAGAATCACCCACGGTTCAGCTACGACCGCCGCCGCCGGGTTGTGGTTGTCGGAAATCGATCACTGATTTCTTCTCTCGCTAGGGAATCATACCCTCACTTGTATTACACACGCTATCACACAGTGTCTACTTGAAATCAATTACTGATCTCTTTCACAAAGACACACACATATATGCGTATGAGATAAACACACTCACACGTACAGGAAAGGATCAAAGTTAAAAAAGGAGAGAAGTTCACACGTATTCATGTCTCTGCTCTGATATTTTCTTGACACCTCTCTCCTCACATAAACCAAAGATGCAGTACAAATAAATACTACTACTGACCACGCAACTCCTCACACGATGCTAATGATGCCGCTAATGATACCCCACGTCGCTAATGACCCGGTCAAGACAACAGAAAGTGCACACGCACATGCAGCTACTGCAAATTTGAATAGGTAATCCAACGCATGTACGAGGCCTCTAATATGCAGCTAAAACTAATTTCTGTTACATATATATATATATATATATATATATATATATATATGCGTACTCAACTGCTGGCTGTCGATCAGTTCAAATACCCGTTATCACTCTGTTCTATTGATCCACCCACTACGCCATAAAACACGCACGTATTTAATTTAGACTTAACTTACGGCTCCTACTCGATGCAACAACAATATTGTGTAATATATCTAAACATGGTGAACAAGATTAATTTAACAGTCGTCGCCAAGGAAGCCGACTGTGAGCGCTACATACTAGGATGTGTTGCATTGATTGTGAAGTTGATCCCTTCCTGGTGATTTGGTTGGGATGCGTGTTGTTTTTATCTTGATCTTTTCCTGGGGATTTCAGGAGAATCCGGAGGCGGTGGCGTATGAGGGGAGGCCCGCGCATTTTGGTCGCCTCTGAGCAATCTTCTCTGGAGACAACGGTGACGGCGTGAAACGCCGCAAGTCGCGGGCGAAGAGGCACCTGCCTAGAGGTGAGTATTGGGCTGAGCTTTTTTGGGTCGGTCTAAGGCATAAGGGCACGGTACCTACTGTCGTGGAGGGAGGCTGTGGCTGCGTTGCAAAGGGAGAATGGCGTCGCGGAGGGAGGTTGTGGCCCACGCCGTGTATGAGGCTGGAGAGGAGTCGGACCAGGATGGAGGTTGGAGATGACGGGAGGTGGGGGCGGAGGGAGGCGGAGGGGTGGAGGGAAGGGAGGCGGCCGACGCAGGACGAGGCTAGTGGCCATGCGGGTGCCAAAGAGGGAAGGGGAGGGGGCGGTGGGAGGCGGCGAGGCGAAGGGGGATCGTGCAGATGCCAAAGGGGAGGGGAGGGGGCTGTTGGCGCAAGGCGGGGTGGACGTGCAGGTGCTGGAGGGAGGAATTGAAGGTTGGTGGGAGAGAGGGCGACAGGAAAGGCTGGTAAGGGAGAGGGAGGGCTGGAGGGGGCATGGGTCGGCAAGGAAAGAGAGAGAGGGGATAAAGAGGGGTCTTGGGGTCGTGTGGGAAAAGAGGGGAGGGAAAAAAGCGTTAGGCGGAACTAGAAAATTTGTAATGGGTGTGCACATTTTGACACCAGATAGTTGACATACACGGTTTTATAGCATAAATTCACCACATAGATTCAAAATTTACCAATAATACAATACATATAGTTGAAGTAAGGTCTTACATGAACAGAAAATATCACAACTTAAATTTCTAACCATTGCATCCCATAAATCCTAAATTAAATTCATAAATTACCTAAACATATTCAAACAGGGCAATAAACCTAAAACACATTATCCATATAAATTTGTCAGGCTATTCATACATATTATCCATACACATTATCCATACAATGTTGAATGTTCTTGCTCTTGGAGAGAAGAGGGCCGAGGAGTATACAGTCTTGGTCACCGTCCCGGTCGGTGTCTCGATCATTTCTCAGTCCTCAGGCCTCAGCAGCTCAGCGCCCACTCGCCCAGGCCCAGCCGCCCAACGTCTCCTCCTCCTGCTTGGCTCCTCCGGACTCTGGTCCGGGTGTCCGGCGGTTCGGCGTCAGCGCCTCAAGGCTCAAGCCCTCAGCCTCAACGGCCCAAGAGTCGCCTCCCGCGCCCTCGCCTCCCACACCCGAGCGTCGCCTCCCACCGATCGGCACCGGCATGCCCGCGCCGCCGGCACCGGCGTCGCCTCTCGCTAGTCGTCGCCGCCGCGCTGCGCCGCCCACCCGATCCCGGATGGCGGATCCCGCCTCGCCTCGGCGCCTTCAAGCTCCAAAGAACTGTGTCCCATGGCCGGGCCGCCTGTGGTCTTCTTGCTGTCGCCGTGCCAGCAGTGCCGCCTCGGCGCCTCCGCCGCCGGACACAGGGCCTCGCCTCCCGCCGGTCGTCGGCTCGTCGCCCGCCCGCAACTGGATTGGGGATTTAGGGTTAGAAACTTTGAGTCAGCGTCTGTCTCTGAGACTAGGAAATGGGAGAATAGCTGGTGCGGTGCTAGGCCAAATGGGCTTAGAGCCTCACTGTTTTCTTGATACTTGTACCGGCTTTTCAAAAATTTTGGGGTCTTGGGTGCATACCCCAGACCCCCGATTCCGCCTACCGAAAGAGAGAGGGAAAAGAGATTCTAGCAAGCTTAGCGGCGGATTCGATAAAACAAACAAGCGAGCACAATAGGCATTCCAATGGACAAAAGACAGAAGACAGCGATGTGACGATTGAAAGAAATAAAGCATTCCAACGGGCATTTCAATGGACGAATCCCCTCACTATAAAATCCCGCTCGCTCTCTCCTGAGTTCAGTACACAAATCCCTCTCACTTTCTCATTTGTTCTCCACCACAGAACAAAATATTTAGTAAGAACAATAGCAAGAGAGCACGCCCTCACTCTCCTAGTCCCCTCATCGGGATCAAGAGATTGATTTGTGCCAACTTTCTCCTAGCAGCTCTGATGCCGCTACATCGGTGCATCCGAAATAGACGTTGGTATCCGCACTGAGCTCCAATGCCACTACATCGGTGCATCTGGGATGGTCGCCCATATCCGACAGTCAACAGGCATGACAACATATGGATAGAACCATCAAAATTGTGGATGGGCGTGAGGTAGTGTATGCTATTTGTAAATATTCTCAAGCTAAATTATCTACACATACAAGTGGAGGAACAGGTCATCTCAAGCAACATACGGAGACATGCTTGAAGAAGATATCGGCCGGACAAAGGCTAGGCGAGGGCGTCAGGACACAGTTCAACTTCAACACCAACAATTCGGTAAATATATGGGTATACAATGCCGAGGTAGTTAGAGATGAAATTGTATATTATATAGTTAAGGAAGATTCTCTACTTAAAATGTGTGTGAGCTTTAGTTTTGAAAGGCTAATGCAACATGGTTTTTTCTCACAATACCAATACATTAGTAGAAGAACAACTATACGTAACATATACGCAATATACACAAATAAACTAGCAATGTTGAAAGAGATCTTTATGAGAGTTAGTTTTTCCTTGTCTTGATCTTAGATATATGGACTTCATCCCACTAAAGAGTAACATATCTTAGTGTTATCACATATTACTTGGATGGTGACCACATCCTATACAAAAGGGTTATAGGGTTTAGGCCTATCAATGAGACACACATCAAAGAGGTTATCACTACATATGTATGTGAGGTTATTATTGACTTTAAAATGGAAAGTAGAATCATTTTTATTACTCTTGACAATACATCAGCTAACACGACGCCTATGTAGCATTTGTCATCATACTTAAAGACTTATGTTGAAGGTCCATACTCTACCAGAGATGCATATGACGCATCATTAATCTCATTGTACATGCAGGTTTGCATGTAATGAAACCTAGTTTGGATAACATGTGTGATGCTATCTAATTTGTTATAGATTCAATTGTAAAGTACGCCCATTTCTCTTAGTACTGTAAGACCAACAATAAGCCACCAAGAAGATGCTCGTGATTTTCATCATTTTTTGAAAAAAATTTATAATGCAACCAAGATGTTATCCGGTATGTACTACCCAAATTCTTGCTTAGTCATCGAGTGACTTTGGACTATTACTAATACTTTCAAAGAAAATAGAATAATTATTTTTTACAATCCATTATAGAACCAATGGGGAAAAAATTTAAAATATTTTAAAGCTATTCCACATCTCTATTGTTCTACTACTATTTTAGATCATCGAAGGAAATTATTTGATTTGCAAGACGCCTTCGAGGGCATAGTTGTAGCATTCGATCTTGATTTTTTTGAAGCCTATACCGATGTTTATAACGAGTTTTTCAGAGTTTTTACATATATTAAGAAAAGTTTGGCAGCACAAGTTAAGCAAGAAAATCTACCTCAACAATGCAATAAACACGAGACAGTTCGACCACTTCAAACATATGGAAGAAGCTAAAAGATAAGGCGTCTAGTTTGTCTTCTGAAGAGCCGAGTAGGTCGAAACGGAATTTATGAGTAGAGATCAATCACTATCTCGGAACACCTTTTGCGGAGACTGAGCTTGATATAGATGAGGACAATGAACTCAACTTACTCTTGTGGTAGAAGAATCACTAACGTATTTACCTCGTGCTATCATATTTTGCACGGGACTTACTTGTGGTTCCAGTGTCCATTGTTTCATCGGAAGCCATTTTTAGTTTGGTAGGGAGGATACTTGAGCCGAGAAGGTCGTATCTCACACTCGAGATGGTTAAACCAATTACATACCTTAAAGATTGGGAGTGTGCAGATGATGGGACACAACATTAGACGAGGATCCAGATATCACATACACATTAGCCGACTTTAACTACCTCGGCCTCGAGTAGTTATGTATATGTCGGGGATTGGATAAATTACCACAAAGACCATCATGCCCCGGCAGCCCTTCTTCGACCGACCATGCTTCCCTTTGATGTCGTCCCAAAGGGAGATCCTCGAACAGACCAGCTACTGGCTCCGCCCCGACCATGTTCGCATACCCCTCCGCAAGCATACGGCTTAGCTCCTCGAGCATGGTTGCTCGGGCTGGCAGTAAAGGTTGGCCACGACCAAGAAAGAAACCCGAGCATGCCCGCAGGTCATGCTCAGGTAGTAAAGGCGATGTAGCAGCAGCTGCATTAACCGTTACGCCACGATTCGGGCCCATCACATCTACGACGCCACGTGACGGAAATCAAGGGGCAACCGTCACCACGCGCGGACACGTAAGGGCGTGACATTCGGATGTAGTCGTTGTAAACCACCTATAAATACCTCTTCGGCACACACTTAAAGACGGGACGCGTGGAGGAGGAGCCAACATAGAAAAGACACGTACAAGCATAGAAATAGCAACACTCTTTTGTAATCAGGCATAGACGAGCTAAACCCTGCCAGACCCTTGTAAGCATCAAGATAATAAGCAAAAAAGCGCTGGATGTAGGGCTGTCATCTCGATCGTGAGAGGCCGAACAAGTATAAAACCCCCTTGCTCATTGCTCTTTGGTAGCTCGACCTCCTCCCACGGCATTCTTTGGACGCTAGCCCTTTACGTAAAAAGGGGCTCGGTTGATTCCTCAATCAACAAGTAAGCTCGGTAGGGGGCCCGTTCCCCAAACGCCGACAGTATATATGCGTAGTTACTATACTCTTTTCCTTATCAGGATACCCCACATCGGTGCATGGTTTTTAACGAGACAATACCTCTGTACTTATTCAAGAATGAATAAAATTTACTTTTTTCCCTGCGATATTAGTGCCAACTGCCTTAGCTCCATACGCCTCCGGTTCTTTTCCTCTTATAACAATAGTTTATCTCAATATTTGTGTCTATTGCCTCAGCTCTGTGCGTCTCCGGCTATTTTCCTCTCATCGCAATAGTGTCGGGGCAGCATAGCTTGGCTGGCCGTGTTGTGGCGGTACGGTACGTTACCCACCTCTAACTTGATCAAGCCCAACACGGCACGATGTCTACCTCTGTACCTGACCAAGCTGACGGGGAATTTTGGGCTGCAACGTAAGCTGTAAAGCCATAGAGGGTGACACATGTACAGAGGATCCACACGCGAGAGGGATGAAGAATTGGTCCTTTGCATTGCATTTTGTCCATGAAACGCCTGTGCCTAATTTCTCCTGTTTCTCTCGAGTTTTCGTTGTCATTTCGTTCTTCATTCGTTTGGTGTCCGTTTACTAAATACCCTCAAAAAATAATTGAGATCGACTTGCATCTCGTGCTGAAGCGATGTCAAAAAATACTTGAGATCGACTTGCATCTTGTGCTGAAGCGATGCATCTTCGATTGCTTGTGGCCTCAAACCGGAGCCTGTCCGCCGGCAGGCAGGTAGGTTCCGCGGCGGCATGTTAATGAGGGAACATGCAGTGCAGGACAATCATAAAACAAATCTAAAGAACTGGAGTGCTCTATTCGTGATCCGTCGTCCACCTCTACCATTCCATGCTTGCGAAAATACAAGTCGGACTGGGAATTGCTAGTGTATTAGGCCGAATTGAAGTCCAGACCAGACACAGGTTTCTTAGGCCAGCACTGCATGGCCGGTCCTGCCTTGATGGGCTTCAGGCCCGCCCTTCACAGTTTCACTCAGATGCACAGACTGCATGTGTCCATGGGTCGATGCACGATGGGAGTACAGCATAAGTTGGCAAGTTGCAACATGCCTGACTGTATGACGAGTAATTGATGCAACGAACGAACGATCCATCATACATGGGGATCTCTGTGCTCCACGCTGTTCCCATGCACGAAAGCAAACGGAGCAGGGGTAATGCACACACTCACGTACACGTAGGTGCGTACTAACACACATCTAATCAAAAGTAGAGATCAGAGCCTCACCAAGCGTGGACAATGCGTGCTTGCTACTGATACCACATTAACTTGGGGTAATGGTTGTCTGACTGACAGGGCAGTGATCCGTAATCGGAGGGGCCGGACACCTCGCTCATGGTCCATCGATCATCAGCCACCCATGGTTAGAATTAGAATGGTTGATTAGCTCTGCAAGCTTTCGATAGCTTCGCCCTACGACAGACGTAGCGTATGTCTTAGAGAATAATAACGCAGCTTGTAATCGGTCGTATTTCGTATACATGGAGCGCCACACCATCCGTTAAGAGTTACTGGTTCGAGAATTGCCAAGCATGCATGGACGGCTTGTTGCACTTTGCTATCAAGGCAACATATCTTGTGTACATAGGGTTTTCTTTATATACACAGTGCACACCAGCTAATAAAAGTCATGAAAAATTCTGAAAATATTGTAGATGTACTTCATAGATTGCTTTACCTATGTATGAAGTTTCAAGATCAAATTCATTATATATCAAGATTTACAAAAAAAGAGAAAATTTTGACAAGTTTAAACTATTTAAACTTGTTAGATTTTTCTCTTTTTTGTAACTCTCGATATATAATGAATTTGAACCTACAATTTTATATATAGGTAGAGTAATTTATGAAGTATATCTACAATTTTTTTTAGAATTTTTCATGATTTTTATTAGTTAGTGTGCATGATAGATACGTGTGAAGCGCAAGACAAAGATATGTCATTTTACAGTCAATGTTTGAGTATGATAAAATACTTCCTGAAGTTTGGTAGGGTGTGAGCAATATTATTCCAAAAGGAAAAACTTATTTCAGATCAGGAGAATAAAAAAAGGGGTTAGTATGGAAGGGGGAAAAATAGAAAACAAAAAAATAAAAACTTTGTGGCAGCTAGGATTCCGCGCATCCACTCATTTCAAGCGATTGTGCGGTGCTTAACTAATAATTAATCGCTTTTGGTAGGTAGCGAGGATTGATTAATTTGCAAAAATACGGAAAAGCTACAGAGTAGTAAAGCGCCAGCCGCAGCCTAGCACTAACTGGGAGAATGATTTGTCATGCATGCACTTCCAATGGCCAAAGCATCTCGATCCTTCTTTTTAATTTTCCTCTCAGTCCTGGTGGTGCTCCATCCCTAACCAGCCACTATCACGGGCCGTTAGCCATACAAGCAGGACTAAATTGTCGATCAGCGTGTGTTCCAGCTTCCAGAACAAATTAACCAGTTTTTTAGTGTATATATATCAGGTCGGTACAATAATTGGTCTGGTTTTCTAATGATGCTAGCTAGCTCCAGGGCATAATTAAAGTGAGACGGTATCACTTTAATTTGCAGTTTCCACAAAGGTTTGATTCGTTTGGCTACTCTATTCGTTCATGATGTACTCATCCCTTCTTGTATACGTTGGGATGGACTATCAAGTGTAAACTTATGTAACTAGTGATCACTCCCTCTGACAGTCTTTAACATATTTTCCACGCTTCAACAAAAGCTCAGGTCCTCCCAATTCCCAAACGACCTTTCTGAACACTACTGTGGGATTAACAACATCTGGTTGGTGCGGTATATTTAAGTTGAGGAGCCTGAGTGAAATTCAAAGTGGTGACCTGCCTGCAAGCCTTAATAAATCATACTCCTGCCTCCGTTTTCTTACTAAACATATAACCGAAGTCCACCAAAAACCTGCAAGCCTTCGTAACCAGGAACTCTGAAGCTCAAATATTAACCTCCAGGTGTTAAATCGATGGCGGTAGGTCACTTTATGCGAATGCAACATCTGTGCAAATCAAGTGTTACTTAAATTTTTGCCAAAACATGAGCGCAGCTTTGGTCTATTTGTCCTGGCTCACAGTTTTTCTTTTCTTTCTTTATTTGCCTTTCTTCCAAATAAAATCATACATCCAGCCATTTCTCCGACGGTAGAAGCATTGATAGACGATACGTATCACCTACCACGTTCTTTCCTACCATAGTAGATCATTGCATCGCACCTACTCTGGTAGACGAGTTGTCACCATATCTGAGCTCAGCAGTTACTAGACCTGTAAATTGGGTTGTGCCGTGCCGGCACGGTCCAAGCCCATCGTGCTTCGGGCCGCTTTAGGACGGCCCAGCACGGCACAGCCGCATCATCGGGCTGGCCCGAAATGGTTTTTTCCTGACTCGGCCCGGCACTAAAGTCCGTCGGGCCATCATCGGGCCGTGCCGGCCCAAGCACGGCCCAAGCCTACTCCAAATCGATTGAAGTAGTCGCACTTGCCCCTCTCTCTCTCTCTCTGTCCCATTACTATCTGGTCATAAGCTAATTAGCCAACTACTTTTAGCCAGTACTTAATCACTATCTAGTGTGGCGCCAGCTGTGGCCAGTAATTAGTAGTGGGAGTGTATGATTAGAGATATCCAATTAGTTGGGCTGTCGTCGGGCCGTACTGGCCCAAGCACGACACGATCAATCGAGCCGTGCCGAGTGGCCCACCGTGCTGCGATTTAAGGCCCAGCCCAGCACGGCATTTGGGCCATGCTGGCCCGGCCCATAATGCTTTGGGCCATGTCGTGCTTTGGACCGTCAATTTCGTGCCGTGCTCGGGCTAGCCTGTTTGAGTCCGGCCCAATTTACAGGTCTAGCAGTTACCTGCTATAGTAAGGAAGTATCATGGGTAACACGTGTTAATTATTAGTGCCTTCGAGAAACGGTTAGATTCGTATTTTTTTTAAGAGATTCGTAGATAAGAAAGAAATGCATTGGAAATATTCCGAGGCTTTAGCGTGAGCCATGAGGTCGGCGTCAGCACGGCAGCGGCTGGCCCACGCCGCTTGTAGGCTTGCAAGCCACGAATCAGACGCCGCGGACACGTCCCCCCCCCACCCCGAACGAATAAGCAAACCGAAAATCCCAAGCCCCCACGCACACGTGCCGGCCGATGGACGGAGCGCGAGCGCAGAGAAAACCGAGGCCCGTGTACGCACGTACGTGAGCTGAGCCCGTCCGTCCGTCCGCGCGAGAAAAAAACACGTCGGCGAAAGCGGCCGCCGAGCGACGCGCGGGCCAGGTGCGGCGCACACACAAAAACTCTAGGCGAAAGCGGTGGCTGCAGGACGGGAGCGGGCCTTGACTCCTTTGCGCTGGAGAAAGCGACAGATGCCTCGTCACGACCACCGCTCTCGCGTTAGCTGTCCGGCCCAATCCTCCTCCTCCACGTCATGCGGGAGCACGCTCGAACACGAATTAAACTAGTACTACTAGTGTGTATTATGATTCGGAGGACTAGTTAATCCCGTCGACTTTTTGGTAAGCTCGACCGATGGAGATTATTAATAGTAAAGAATAAGGACGTGAGAAGGTTGGTCTTTTCTCTTGGTGCCTGCTCCGTTGCGATTTTGCGATTAAAGGTACACCCGTGATTTTCGTTCAGACGCTAACACCTGCTTTCCGTCGGGAATTGTGTTGTCCGCTCTTGTCTTGCTACTCGTAAAAATGTAAGCGCAGCTCCATGCGTGTAACGTGAGGAAACATGTCATAACGTCATGCGTCGAAATGCACGAATTATCCTTCCAGGGGTCGCTCAAAACTATTCGGAACTTTCGAGCTCCAGACATATACAATGGCGTCTTTTAATCTACTCTTTTGATCAGACTCTGTTACTAGTCAAGCTTAACTCCTTTTAACCTTAGCTAGACGACAATAGCCGGAGAACTATCTCGACTGAGCTGACCATGCTCTCATCCACCGTCTTTCCTTGTTAAAAAAAGCTCTTATCCTCCCAAAAGAAACTGATCAGCTGTCACACCACTACTTGCTCCTACCAACACTTACGTAACTAATTTACAGTCTGCTCCTAATTACTCACACGGCGAAACTACCGTCTATCGTCCATCAAGAAACATTCCCCTATCCATCCTGGATTAAAGAAGCACCCATTAGGGATAGCCTTAGTTAATCTGCAAATCTGGCATCCGCACAATAAAAATTACAAAAATAGTCTCTCCGTTGAGAGCGGAAAAGCCGATAGACCTCTACCACAGCAAGACGCGACTCCACGGATGCCATGATAGGAGCTGGCAGCCGATAGCAGTGTCCTATCATGATTGCATAGAGTGGCAAGCGACACCTTTTTCTACACTCAATGAAAGGGCTATTTTTACCATTTTTATCGTATGGAAGATAGATTTGAAAAAAGATATCATTCCTTTAGCTTGCACACCAAAATTGGCTATGGACGGCATAGTGCCGACAACGTAGGGTGGCCTAATCAATAAATTATGTTAGAAGTGTTGCCGGAACCTGTAAACTATATGTCACCTGTTCGTAGATTGCCCTCAAGTTCAATACTTGTGGACAACCGTTGCCCTATAAGTCCGATTGCCATCTCTCCTACCAGAACAGTGGGAAGTGGCCTTCCACCTAGAATAATGGAACCTGCACACCAGGTAAATCGCCAAATAAGATTTTGGAAAGGTGTCAGAACTTTAACTATCCTAACATGTTGCTAATGGATGGAAAGAACGCAACAACAGAATTTTTTAAAACAAATGGAAAGCCAATGAGGATATTTTTCAGTTCATCAAGGATGAGATCATAAACTGGATTATTGCGGGAGCAACAAACCTAAAAAATACTGGTAGAGTGACATAATTGAGATCCCTCTTTTTCCTTCTCGTACCCTCTTTCCTGCGATACAATCTTATGTATCTTATACTCGTGTTTCTTTTTCTATCTTCTATCTAATATAATCACAGCTCGGGTGTCTTTAAAAAAAATCGCCTATCTCAAGGCAGTGCACGAAAACAAAACGCACGGAGGATAAAAAAAAAACAGTGTGGGTGCACTAGCTTTGGACGCCCGACGACTACGTGTCGTCCCTTGGCGCCAATGGACAAGCTCGAGCCGGCCCCGTCGGCCATCGCCTTCGCTTTGACCCGCGCATATTGATATACATCACCGGGCACCGCTACCACACCGCAATTGACAACACGTACACCACAAGAACACGGCGGCTCTCCCCATGCATGGTGGCGCCCTCCCGCCGGCGACGAGCACCGCGCGGCTAGCACATGTTGCATGAGCGGCAGGCACCACCATCGACGCCCGCCTCCGAAGATGCCGCCGTCGAGGACGACGAGGTCACCACGTTCCGCGACATCCACCCTCTGACGCCCACGACCGCACCGACGCCCCCCACGCGCGCGGGTTCCGCGTCCTGGGACACCGCCAGCCACCGGTCCTTCTCCTCCGAGGAGCAGTACATGACGATGAGCCGCGAGTTCACGGCCATGGTCGCCGCCGGGGCGACCATGCAGACCAACACCAACAACCCCGGCAGCGACAACGGCGGCAGCTACGACGTTGGGGCTAACAACAACGGCGCCGATCAGCTCACCAGCATCGGCGAGGACGAGCTGGAGGAGACCAACCCGCTCGCCATCGTGCCGGACAGCCACCCGATCGCCACGCCGGCCAGGAGCAGGGCCCCCCTCGAGGTGGTCCCCGCGGGGCCCGCGCTGCCGCCGGTGGAGGCGCGGCAGGTGAAGAAGGAGGAGGTGGAGACGAAGGTCACGGCGTGGCAGACGGCGGAGATGGCCAAGATCAACAACCGGTTTAAGAGGGAGGAGGTCGTCATCAATGGCTGGGAGACAGAGCAGGTGGAGAAAGCCGCCGCATGGCTCAAGAAGATTGAGGTAACTACAGACACGACAAAACATTTTTTTTTTCAGTTTTTCTAATGAAAATTGCACTACGCCATAGTTGCCTTTGCGTCTTAATTTGCATATTCTCATGAGAACATGCTGTCTATAATCTTTGCTTGTTAAATTGTGCGCATCAAGTATTAATTAACAACAACAACAGAGTTTGACGATCCTTTCAATTAAATGGTTTTAAGTAGATTCTCCATGCAATTAGCGTATGTCTGAATTGTGATGAACAAATTAACCAAAACAAATCAGAGGGGGTATAAGTATCTCCAGAACTCATAACATATTCAGTTCTATTCACTAAAAAAAACTTCAGCTTGCAACACTGGAGTGGCAGCTATCTGTTCTTGCTTTGACAAAAGCTATAGGAAAAAAGTTAGTACATCCGTTAGGAAAAAAAGCACTCGAGGTTAGAGGTATGTAACATCAAAGTGTCTCCCTGGAATTATTGAGGATTTGCCCCTGTAAAGAAGGCCCTTTTTTGGGTGCAGGCATGTAACATCAGATTAGTTACAACTCAATCATGCAACGTCCTGTTGCCCTCCTCAGCGAAAGGCGACTGTTCTGACCATCATGGATAGTGAACACGTTGATTTCATAGTGTTAGGAGAATGGTCTTTGTCCGGGAGAACTATGCGTGTGGGCTTTGACATTTTCTTTATTCTCTTCTGCAAATCAGCCTTAGATATGCTCCAATTTTGTTCTCGTAAACGTCCATTCTTGATTTTGATCACCATAAAACAGTGCTTATCTATGGCATCCTCTATGGGCATCCATGCCTCCTTGTTCCAGATGTGACTTACTTAAAGATGTTGTGACTCCATCACACAGAGGAAGCTGGATGAACAGCGTGCCAAGGCGCTCGAGAAGACGCAGAACGACATCGCAAAGGCGCGGCGCAAGGCGGAGGAGAAGAGGGCGTCGGCGGAGGCGAAGCGAGGGCTGAAGCTGGCCAAGGTGCTGGATCTGGCGAACTTCATGAAGGCAGTTGGAAGGGTGCCTACGAAACGCTCCTTCTTCTAGCCTTCCTGTCACCTCGTCCCTTCTCATCTGTTCCCAGTACTCGTGTGCTAAATCTGTTTTTCCCTACGGCCATCGTAGCTATATATAGTTCTTTGTATGGTGTATGCTGCATCCGATAACCGAATTGTAAAAAGATTTAAAAGTTGTATGTGTACTGTTGCCCCGTGCTACTTGTGATCATAGGGTGGCCCTTGTTTTTTTTTTTGGCATGTAGCCATATGGGATAAAAATGAATTTGTTTGCTCAATCTTGCAAACATTCTGAACACAACACTGTAAAAAGCTACATATTATACTTTTTTCCCCCTGTAGAGGACTACAAGATGTGAATAAGGTTTTCTTGGCTTTTCCACATTCATTCATCTAATTCCATGATGAGTCCATTTCTGCTGCTCTCCATGTATCTAGCTCAAAGTAATCAGAATCTAGTATGTTAGCTATCTTCAAGAACTCTCACATATGTTCTTGCATGTATGCATGTATGTATGTCAGTTTGTGAATACTGCATATGTGGTCATATACCAATCACCTCACCGTTACCGATGGACAAGGGCAGTATCAGCCTCATGAGAGAGAGAGAGAGACCTTTCTACCCTGAGATGCACGTCAGCGGTCAGCCAATACAAAGCATTTGGCCTTTTCCTTGTGAGAACACTGTTTTAATTCGTGGAGTCATTCTACAGTGCTAATCACGAAAAGGACTGCTGGTGTGATTGATAGACTGACAGGGATAACCGAATTAGAAGGGATGGGCTTGGCGTCGACAAGTAAAGGGTGATCGATGGCATCATTCTATTCGTAGCTGTAAACATCGGCTATGACGAGCTGCCACCCGGATCTCGCTGGCACTTGCCGGAGTCCAGGCGGAACGGATGGAGATGGTCACCGTGGACGGCGAATTCTCACATAAACTTGCCACGACGTGCGAGCTAGTCAAGATAATGATCACTGCAGAAACGCATGTAGAAAAGTCGTGGAGCCTTGTGCCGGTCTTCTCCGATAGTTGGTTAAACCGTTAGGCATTGTTGGAGTGCATTCTCGGTTGGATCTCTATAGATGGTTAAGATTTTAAATTAAAATTATGGCTTATCTACAGAGATCTCGATTAGAAATAGTCTTTTAAACAAAACCTTGGTCTTGTTTGGGAGCTCTAAAATCTCATCCCATCTACGTGGGTGAGTTAGGCGTTGTTTGGGGCTTTAAATCAGTTTTAGTTTTTGAAAAGCTAGTAAGTCTTCCAAGCAGCTTAACTTTTAAATGACTTTTGGTATAATCTAGAAGTCATATATAAAAACTAAAAGCTGGGTTAGATTTGCTTTTACAACTTATTTTAAGGAAAATTAACTATTTGTTAAACGATCTCTTATAAAAGCTTCAGCTACTTTTCAATCTAGAAAGCAAAAAAAACAGCTTTTAGCTTCCCCAAATAGGCCCTTAGGATTTGGGGTTTCTTAGGCAAACCCTTAAAGTATGAGAATAACCGTGCGGCTTGGACAACACTCGTAGGAGCTTCAACTTAAAATAGGATCTTCCGATTACTCAAGAATTAAAGAGAATCTTTTGAAGGACAAATTCAGAGCCCAAGGAAAAGAGTTCATCAAATAGAGAACCAAAATGATTATATTCTTACATAAGATCAGAGTGAAAATATGTTGCCTATAGTATTTTCATTTAGGAATGAGGATGATATGGAATATAAATCAGAGCATGGCAACTTTCAAAACGAACTGTGGATAAAATTGAATTTTGTCTTGGAATCCATCAACATTAAAATAAAAAAAAGATAAAAGTGCTACAAAGGTTCATACTTTAAGATGATCCTAATCACACAAGTTGTGTCTTAAGTATCTTGGATGTTTAGATATTCAATTACAAAATCTATAACTAATTATACTTTGTAAATGTCGTTGCAAAAATATCTAAGGAGAATAAAATTTTCAATAACAAATGCTAATCATGGAAGTTCTAAAAGAGAAAGAAACAAATGTAGATCACATATAGTTCTTATCAACAACCGCCTATGATAGCCTATTATCATAGACGATTTGTATTAAGAATCGTCTGTGATAGGTGTTTCAACAACTGCCTATAATAGCATATTATCACAAATAGTTATAAGTTCAAGCTCTATTAGTTTTAGTAATTAGTTTAATATTAATGTTTAATGACAAATCTAATCATTATGAGACTAATATATTTATTGAGTTTCATTCTTATTAGTCTCATTATGATAAATCTAGTCATTATGAGACGATTTGTATTAAGAACCATCCGTTCCCGTTGATGGTGCCGCCGCCGTTGATGATGAGGCCTCTGACGGCTCGGAGCACGATCCAATGCCTGCTGTTCTTCTCGCTCCAGTCCGACCTGTTTGTAGAAGTCACCAGCGCGCCCTTCACCGGCCTGAAGACACATATTGCATGGATTAGCTTCCACCAATCAAGAAATGCAATCCATAGTGGAGCAATGTCAGAGTTGCTGGAGTGATCTGTCTGTATATCTCACCATGAAGACGATGCTGGATTTGCATGGGCCATGCCCTTGGGAACGAGCAGGACGGCCGGCTGTGAAGAGGAGCAGGCTGCATACTACCTTCCATATTGTTGGAAGAGTTCACGCCACCACATTCATTTGAGCCGCGCTCAGCTCGAGCCGGCCGGCCGGCTCGGCTCAAAATTTTTTATCGCGATTTGGTCCTTTTGTAAATTACGAACAAGTCCTTCGTGATTTTTTGAGAGAGGAAGATTTTTTTCCTCTAAATTCGCGTTCAGGTCCCTCGTGCGTCATTTTACGAAAAGAACCTCCCGTTAGATTTAAATCGCGGCTCAAAATTTTTTATCGCGATTTGGTCCTTTTGTAAATTACGAACAGGTCCTTCGCGATTTTTTGAGAGAGAAAGATTTTTTCCTCTAAATTCGCGTTCAGGTCCCTCGTGCGCCATTTTACGAAAAGAACCTCCCGTTAGATTTAAATCGCGAACAAGCCCTTTTCTAAATTTTCAAGATAGCGGACAGGTCCAAAAACGTAACATTTAGGTCCTTACTCTTTACGTCTAGGTCCTTTCTCCGTTTTTCTCGGAAAAAATATTTTTGTCACTAGAAATACGTGTGCAGCTCTGTCTCTAGCCTTTTTCCCCACCTCGATTTCCTATATTACGCCGCTGAAAAATTTTGTGTTCTTTCAACTGTTCGCTCATTATTTCGCCGATTTAAAAATAGAACACCGAAAAAAAAATTTATGAAAAAAAAAATGACCCGGCAGTATACGGCAGTAACAATTTTCTAGTGCCCTCCTATTTGTGGAAAAGATCGCGCCTCCCGCCATTTGAGGGCCGACCGACTTCACTTACTCAAAAAATATTCTCGCGATTTGATCATTTTGAAAATTACGAACAGGTCCTTCGTGATTTTTTATGAGATGAAGATTTTTCCCTCTAAATTCGCGTTCGGGTCCCTCGTGCGTCATTTTACGAAAAGAACCTCCCGTTAAATTCAAATCGCGAATAAGCCCTTTTCTAATTTTTCATGATAACAAACAGGTCCAAAAACGTAACATTCAGGTACTTGCTCTTTACGGCTAGGTCTTTTTTCCGTTTTTCTCGGGAAAAAAAATTGTCACTAGAAATATATGTGCAGCTCTACCTTTAGACTTTTTCCCCACCTCGATTTCCCATCTCGATCTCTAATATTTTTTAAAGCATGTATTATTACTCTACGAACGCGTCGATCTCTGATATTTTTTAAAACATGTATTATTATTCCATGAACGCGTAGAGTGTTAGACTCGACAAAAGAAGGTTGTCATCTCTAATAATTTTTGGCCCTTTTCCCTCTAGACTTTTTCCCCACCTCGGTTTTCTAGCTCGGTCTCTAATATTTTCCAAATAATTCGTCGAAATAGATATTTCTACAGCTCTATCTCTCTACTTTTTTCCCGTTTCGCTCATTATTTCGACGATTTAAAAAATAAAACGCACGAAAAAAGAAATCCCTCTGAAAAAAGCGCAAAGACGTGGCGTATTACGCCACAGTCTCTAATATTTTTAAAACATGTCCTTTCTTCGCTTTCCGGAAAAAAAAGTTTTCGTCGCGAAATATTTGTGCAAACTCTATCTCTAGACTTTTTTCCCATTTCGATTTCCCATCTCGATCTCGATATTTTTAAAACATGTATTATTATTCATGAACGCGTCGATCTCTAATATTTTTAAAACATGTATTATTACTCCGAGCAGCGTAGAAGTGTTAAGCTCGACAAAAGAAGGTTGTCATCTCTAATAATTTTTCACCCTTTTCCTCTAGACTTTTTCCCCAATCGCGTTTCATTTCGGCCTCCAATATTTTCCAAATAATTAAGTCGAAAGAGATATTTCTACAACTCTATCTCTATTTTTCCCCATTTCGACGATTTAAAAAATAAAACACCGCCGAGAAAAAAAATTCTGGAAAACGACATCATGACGTGTTACGCCGTGAGTTTTAATATTTTTAAAACATGTATTATTACTCTCGTGACGTGTAGAGTATTAAACTTCGGCAAAAGAAGGTTGATATCTCTAATAATTTTTCACCCTTTTCCCTCTAGACTTTTTCCCTGCCACGGTTTTTCAGCTCGGTCTCCAATATTTTTCAAATAATTCATCAAAAGAGATATTTCTACAACTCTATCTCTCTATTTTTCCCCCGTTTCGCTCATTATTTCGACGATTTAAAAAATTAAACGCTGCCGAAAAAAACATTTTTTCTCGAAAAAACGACACGTGCGACGTGTTACGCCGCGGAAAAATTCCTAGTTAATTCTATGCCTTGGCCAATGCCTGCACGCATGAAGAAGGTCAAGGTAGTGTTAATGTTACATTTAATTTTGGAAGAGGAGTACGATCCGAATGAAACAAGAAAAAAATCCTTTTCCAATTTAGTTTATTGGATCTTATTCTGATTCTTAAAGTTGTAGGTTTAGATATAAACTAGGTAGAATCGCTGAATGCCGCATGAAAATTCGGTATGAGTTTTTTGCAAATCGAATTTATAAAGCTGCAGTCCCAGATGAGTTTTTACAAATCGAACTTGCTAAATCGGCAGGTCTTTTTTCAAAATAACCGGCGGAGAAGGGACCGGATGCATTTTTTTATGTTCGCAAAACCACCCACTGGGTAAAAATAGTCTAGAGGAAAAAAGGTGAAAAATTATTAGAGACGACAATCTTCTTTTATCGAGCCTAACACTATACGCGTTCACCGAGTAATAATACACGTTTAAAAAAATATCAGAGATCGAGATAGAAAATCGAGTTGGGAAAAAAGTCTAGACATAGAGCTGCACACATTTCTTTGGTGCCGGAAAAAAATTTCCAGAAAAGCGTTTTTCTTGGCGAAAATATTTTTTGGTCTTTTGGGTGGCGAAAACATATTTTCCGGTCTTTTGGGTGGCGAAACATTTTTCCGGTTTTTGGGCAATGAAAACATTTTTTCCGGATTTTTCGATGGCGAAAACATTTTTTTCGGAAAAAACGGAGAAAGGACTCGAACGTAAGAAGCGAGGACTGCTTTGTTATTTTTTTGGACCTGTTCGCTATCCCGAAAAATTAGAAAAGGGCTTGCTCGGTTTGAAACTAACGGAGACTTCTCCGTAAAATGCCGTGGGCGAGGACCTAAGCGAAGGAGAAAATTTTTTTTGTCTCGAGAAAATTACAGGACTTATCCGCAATTTCAAAGAAGTGGAGGGTTTTTGCAAAACTACCAATGACAATTGGGCAGAATTCTCGCTCATTAGATGGTTGATATTTCTAGGTAAAACTGAGTTTTTTTAAGCAAAAAGCAAGCAAGTATGAGAAAACAAGAAAACATATTAGTTGTGTGTCGTACAGTCTAAATACTTTTTTTTGAACAGCAAGAGCGTTGCTGTACATATTAAATAGAGGAAGAGTAAAAGAAATGTGGGTCCTATTTTTTAAGAGAAAAATCGGATCTATGAAAAAACATCACAAAACGACCACCACTTATAGATATTACAGGAACACCACTCCTCAATTAAGAAAGAAAGGAAAACACTAAGAGAAAAAAAAAAGAAAACCAAACTTCCCAATCAAACATTAATCCGTGGGCTGAGTTGACAGGACAAACCTACGGGTGAGCACCACATCTTTGAGTTGAGTTGACGGTCTAAATACTTTGTGTTCATGAGTTTTTGTACTTGTGCTTCGTACGTGTGTACCGTTCTGGGCTAAAACCAATAGGTGGCATGCACGTACGCTACGAATAAATGAATAATGATGACAAGTACAAATTAAAGTACGACTATATATTACATTTAGAGAGGCAATGGGTTGTCAGAACATTTCTGTGTGTCATCGTGGTTCCCATCGCTGTAGCTATCGAGGCTGAACACGCTGCGCGTCGACGCCATGGACCTGCCACTGAGTGAAGCTACACAGCTGATCCATCCTGGCGTCGTGAGAGCTGTCCAAGGAGCTCGCATTGTACATGGCAGGCGTGCTCTCGATCCCATTGACCGTGCTGCCATTGCTGCTCACGGCTACAGCCTCCAGTACATGCGCACTGGACAGGACGAGCAGCACGAGTAGGGGAGGCGCCACACGAACAACAACACGAGCTTAGGCGCACCCGATGCCATTAATCTGCACACGGAAATGAATGCTTATGATCAGTCATCACAAGTCAGAAGTACAAGGCAAGATCTAGCAGGAGAGTTGTTAGTTTTTGTTTGACTGGATGGATATATCGAATGCTCGACGGATGTGAGCGATGGAGAGGAAGGAGTGCTCATGAGGCGTATTTGTATACATGAGCTAGCTCGCTGCGAGAGAGAGAGGGGACATGGATTTGGGAGGCTGGCCGGGGTTGCGTTGCTTGTGGAGGAGGGGGCAGAGTTTGGTTGGTAGATATGCGCTGTGGGGTGTGCAAATACTGCAACGCATCATCACCCACCCATACGCAGGTGGCTAGCTAGATCCCGGGCATTCTTCAGTTATGGCAAGGTGATAGATACGCCTGAAATCATATCGTCCACGGTTCAATTCCTTGCAGGTGCGCGCATGGCAAAAATTAAGCCCATGTAGTCTCTCTGATCACAAATAGTTATCGTTTTGGATATACGATAGTTAAACTTTCAAACTTTAACTTTTAGTATCTTTTTAAATATTTAAATTACATGTATAAAATCATATATGTAGATTTATCTTAAGAAGTGTTTCTATAATATCATAATTTTACTTGATTTTATAAATATATTATAATAAAAATTAGTGATAAGAAGTGTTTACATTGACCGTGACGTTGACACGCACGTCACGATACAGGCGGATCCAAGCACAGGGCAAGTAGGGCCCGAGCCCTGTGCTTGGCCCAAAGAACGATGCAAAATCTTTGCTCAATTTGTATTTAGCCCGAGGCGCATCGGTCCAGCTTTTTGCGAACATCTAGGGCATTGTTTGTGAGCAGTGAAAGGTTAGACAAAGGCCGCGCCGCTCTCTACAGCCGTAGTGCTCCTGACCCGATCCGCGATCCGCCCGCCTGCCCACCGATCGCCACTTGGCGGTCCCGACAGACACCCCCGGTGCGGGTGCTGGCTGCTCATGCAGCGTCTGCTATCAGCTCACGCCGTCACCCCCACTCCAACCACTTCATCGCTCCTCTGCTCGCTTTCTCGATCGCTGGCTGTTGCTTATGCTCGCCGGCGCCGCGTTCGCAGATCCACCGAGTAGCCGATCGGCGACAGTGGCACAGTCGCCGCCGTTGCTCGCCCACTCCGCCCAAGACTACCCGCAGCCATCGCCTCACCCCACGCCGCTGCTCATTGCCTCCGTGTGGTCTCGGCGATCGGCGACTTCAACAGGTCTTTGCTCACGCGAAGACGATCGACCGCTGCTCGCCCATTACCACCTCCCGCCTCGCCGGCCAAGGCGGCAATGCCCGTCGACCACCGCCCGCCTCCTGCACCGCGGGTTCACTGTCTCCGTTTGGTATTGTTTTGTATTGTCACACCTTTTCGTTCTGTAAGGGATCCCAAATCCATGCGAGATTCAATAATTTGTTTTGACTTCATTGGATCAGCAAACCCATGCGTAAATAATCGCCCACTATGCAAAGCACTTGATTAAATCTGAATTGGTTCAATTTTCATTGGCCACTGAATAGTAAGTACTTCATTCTAAATCTTTTATGGTATTGAAATTTCTAGTTCATTGTTCTACATATTTATGTTACTTGTTCAGGTATATATACAGTATGGAATTCAAATTTATTTTTAATTGTGTATTTGTACTGTACTTTTATCGTACCTAAATTTCTGTAGTCTTTAACAATAGTAATAGTCATCTATTTTCGGCTCTAGACGTATAAAAATCCTGGCTCCGCCACTGTACGCATATACACTCTACTACGATGTTGCATGTACAACTTGAGATGGCGCTAGCAGGAAACTAACTCGTGCATGTATTGCTGTACTTAGCAATGAGATTAGTAACCTTCTTTATTTAATCTCTATCGGCATACATCGATCGATCACTTCTTCCAGAACACGAAAAGTGGAAGTAATTAAGCACGAACACAAGCTAGCTAGCCGAGGTTACGTACTGCCGTGGCGCCGTACTCCAGCGGCCGGCTGTTCGTTCGATCGATCATCGGCGACCGGGAGGCTGACCTGTGGGGCCCACGGTGGCAAAACCCATCGAGTAATCTACTGTTAGTGACACGTGGCACACGGAGCCATGATTAATCGATGGGCGAGGACGATCGAGCTAGGCTAGCGGCCGATAGTTTGAAGCCGATCAATGTACCATTAGGGCAGTTCTAACTCTTTATCTCAGTTTGTGTTTATAAAATTAATTACGTTGTCAACTAAGTTAAAATTTGATGTGGTATAGGAATTAAGGAAGGGAGAGAAGGAAAAACAAAGAAACCGTGTCTCATGCAAGAAACTGGGTCGGCGCAAACACCAGAACGCAAGAAACGAGCAAAATCGAGGTTAGACGTTTTATACGCCGATCAATTTGTGTTTGTGGTGCATGCATTGGTTTATTGCTCTCTCTCCTCTGATTAACGCTTCATGAAACCATGGGTTAAGAAATTATACATTAGTTTATTACTTTTTCTTTTCTTTAGACACGCTTATAAAAATTATGGGTTAGAACAACCCTTAAACAGCTTGTACGAGTACTCCGAGAGAAAAAATCCGAGAAACATCGACTAATCATCTCACGTAAATAATTGCGTGAGCATGCGATCGAACTGCATGCAAAACTAAAACGTGCCATATATGTACTACTACATCATACCCCTACTATTATCGCTAGAAATACCCCTACTATTATCGCTAGAATTCGCGGCGTCAAACGAACCGAGCCGGGTCGGCTCAGAAAAAAGGTTTCGCGCTTTAGTTTTTTACAAACTATGAATAGGTCTTTTATGATTTTTGTGAGGCCCTACTATTATCGTTAGAATTCAGCGGCGTCACGTTTGTTTGAGCGGGCCGGCCGCCCAGCTCAAAAAAAAAAGATTTTGCGTTTTGATCCTTTTACAAATTACGAATAGGCCTTTTGTGATTTTTTGTGAGGGTAAAATATTTTTTCCTAAAATCGCGTTTTGGTCCCTCGTGCGCCATTTTACGAAAAAAAACTCCCGTTAAATTTAAATCGCGAACAAGCCCTTTTCTAATTTTTAAGGATAGCAGACAGGTCCAAAAACGTAACAAACAGATCCTTGCTCCTTACGTCTAGATCCTTTCTCCGTTTTTTCCGAGAAAAAATGTTCTCGTCGCCAGAAATATTTGTGCAGCTCTATCTCTAGACTTTTTTCTCACCTCGATTTCCCATCTCGATCTCTGATATTTTTTAAAACATGTATTATTACTCGGTGGACGCAGAGAGTGTTAGCCTCGACAAAAGAAGGTTGTCGCCTCTAATAATTTTTCACCCTTTTCCTCTAGACTTTTTCCCCACCGCCTCTAGACTTTTTTCCCCAATCGGTTTTCTAGCTCGGTCTCCAATATTTTCTAAATAATTAAATCGAAAGAGATGTTTCTACAACTCTACCTCTCTATTTTTTTCCCCGTTCCGCTCATTATTTCGACGATTTAAAAAATAAAACGCCGTCGAAAAAAAAACATTTTTTCTACGAAAAAACAGCATGCACGACGTGTTACGCCACGAAAATTTTTGTGTTCTTTCGTTCAAGTTTAGCTCATTATTTCGGCGATTTAAAAAATAAAACGCCGTCGAAAAAAAAAAGAATTTTTTTCACGAAAAATGATGCGTCGTGATGTTACGCATGAAAAAAATTGTGTTCTTCGGTAGTTTAGCTCATTATTTCAATTTCTTCTAGGGCTATCACGGGTGTTGTTGCTCTTTTCCTCTAGTGGCATCTCTCTCTTCTCCTTTTCTCTCACCAACTTCTCTCTTTCTCTTCTCTTCTCTTCTCTTCTCAAGATGCGACTGAGCACAGCGACATGTGTGGCTGCAATGGCTAACAATATCAGGCGACTCGAGCAATAGTGACTGCTACCTACGCGGTACGGCCTCGAGAGGTGGCAGCGAACCCAGGTGCAGTGACCTCAAGCGACATTGGTGGTGGCCTGACGCCCTCGAGCGCAGGAGTGTGAAGAACCTCAGTGATGGCAGTGGTGCTGGTCGCCGGTGAAAGGAAGTGATGGCAGACAACGACAATAGATCGGATTGAATATGGATCGGGGACGGCGGCGGCTTAAAGACAAGTTCATGAATTAGGGTTGGGCTCTGATGCCATGTAGTTTTGAAAATAATTGAGTGTTGTCTTACGGGACCCCTACACCCTTTATTTTGACTCTGTTTCAACTCGGCTCTAATCCGACTCGCACCAACAAAATGAAACTTGAAACAATTGACAAATACACTGGTAGGCAGACTGTCTTGCAGGTTCCTGGTAGAAACCTCAAGAGTGTTTGAACTATGCATGCACAAGTATGACTAGTTCTTTCTGACTTTCTCTGTACACCCTTTATACATGTAAGTAAACTTGTCAATTCCAAGTCTCCCCTTAGCTTTTGGAAGTACAGGGCTGTGGAACAACAGTACCCGACTTCCTCCGTCTTGCATTATGGCAGGTGCTTGCTGTGTCGTCCTTACCACCAGTAGCGGAGCCGTCGGGGGGCGTGGTGGGGCCTGGGCCCCCCGACGGCTCATGAAGACAGTGAATATACACACACACACACACATATATATAACTTTGATTAGCACTATGATATATTAAACTTTAATTAGCACTATGATTTTGTTGTTTCGTACGATTAGCACTATGATATTATTGTTTCACTTTATTTTTAGGCCCCCTCCTTTAGAAATTTCTAGCTTCTCTGCTTACCACCCTACATTTTTAGGTTTATGTTCTGCAAGGCAATGTCATAGCATGGGACATTCTTGCTGCAGTTGAGATTAATGGCATCCTTAGATATGGTTGTCCCTCTGATGTTCTTGAAGACCACATTGCTGACCACCATTGATGATCCCTGAGAGCATGACAATACAGTGTCATATGCAACCTGCTGATTGGTGCATACACACTTGTGTCACATAAAAAAGGTTGATGCTGAGATGGACAGTGTTTTTCATACCTGTGCCTTGCAGGGCTCAGCCGAGTCGCAATACTTTTGATCAATGATTATTGGGTTTTTGACATTAATTATGCATGATCATGTTTTGGAATACGATATCCTTTGCGTAACCACTTCCTTCCTGCATTTGCATAGATATTTTTAGCCAGAGATAGAATAAACTAAAAACTAGAGGTGTAGTAGAAAATGGATAGATGAATTTTCTGGACCGATTTAGGATCCATTGTAGTACAACTGAAACCTGTGCTCACATGCCATGTCTTGAACCAGGCTCCATTGGTTGTACCGTACAACTGCACCGTGTCGATGTAAATGCCAGAGGCCTCTGCTCTGAAGTTGTCATCTCCCAAGCTCTCGATGCTGATCCCATGCCCCGGCCCGCACACAACTCTCGCGACATGAAGATCACGAGTCCCGTTCTCGATCGACATGCAGATATCCCCTGCAAAATTAACAAAATCCAGTACAAAAAACGACTAAAACTAAACAAAAATTCAAACCATGGTATTACTTACAAACTATGAGAACACATACCGTTGGAGCCCCTTGCATGGCTGAAAGAAAAAAGGAAGTAAATTCAACCAGATTAGAAAACATTCCATCAAAAATAAGAAACGTACGAGTTTCCCATGCAGCGTGCACACACGTCATTGGTATTTGGTAGCCATCACATCATCGCGTTAAGAAAGTGGCATTGATTAATTAACTAGTTAACCACTCTTTAAGATGATCATGCAACAACTCAATTTCTTCAGTGCAGTGCACAGCACGCCATAATATATCGGTTCATCATGAGCGTACAATGAAATTAAGCGCAAGTATGAGAAAACAAGAAAAGATATTAGTTGTGTTGTACCGTCTAAATACTTGTGTTTACGAGTTCTTGTACTTGTGCTTCATACTTGTGTTTACGACCTTCGTGTAGCCCGGCTCACGGGGATTTAGGAATGAGAATGAAGTGGAATATAAATCAGAGTATGGCAGTTTTCAGAACGAATGTAGATGAAATTGGATTTTACCTTAGAATCCATCGACATTAAAATAAGAAAATAGATAAAAGTACTACAAAGGTTCATACTTTAATATGATCCTAATCAGACATATTGTGTCTTAAGTATCTTGAATGTTTAGATATTCAATTACAAAATCTATAATTAGTTGTATTTTGTAAATGTCGTTGCAAAAATATCTAAGAAGAACAAAATTTTTAACAACAAATGCTAATCATGGAAGTTCTAAAAGAGAAAGAAACAAATGTAGATCACATATAGTCCTTATCAACAACTGCCTGTAATAATCTATTATCATAGACGGTTTGTATTAAGAACCATTTGTGATAGGTGTTTCAACAGCTGCCTGTGATAGCCTATTATCACAGATGGTTGTAAGTTCAAGCTCTATTAGTTTTAGTAATTAGTTTAATATTAATGTTTAATAATAAATCTAATCATTATGAGACTAACATATTTATTGAGTTTTATTCTTATTAGTCTTATTATGACAAATCTAATCATTATGAAACGGTTTGTATTAAGAACCATCCGTTCGCGTTGATGGTGCCGCCGCCGTTGATGGTGAGGCCTCTGACGGCTCGGAGCACGATCCAATGCCTGCTGTTCTTCTCGCTCCAGTCCGACCTGTTTGTAGAAGTCACCAGCGCGCCCTTCTAATCGATCTATGGTCCACAGTCAGTAATGCTAAAATTCAATATATTATCAAAGATTATTAGCTCATAATTAAGTTAAGTGATACAACTTAAATATACAATTAATCCAAACTATAATCATGAGATATCACTATGTTCAATATAACTCACTTGATGAAAGTTACAACTCATTTTAGTAGCCAGTATTCTATCAATAGTTTGACCATATTCACAATAGGTACTATCAATGATAGATGTTAGATAAATTAGCTAAACATATGCTATATCTTCATAATACACTTCACTAGCAATATATCCATAGCATATCAACAATTTAAGATACATGCATCATATATCTTACAACAGAATGTTAAAATTAAAGTTAATGGAAATATACAAACTATGTTATACATATTCAAACTTACAAGTAGTATGAACATTAATCAAATAAAACTTAAGCCTTATAAATAAAAGTATCAAGCTAGTTAACATTTCATAAATAGATAAAGCTGTTCATTTTTCTCTACTAATATTACTAGTTCATAAACTGACTTCAATTATCTCTTAACATCACAACTTAAGCTCTTATAATGTTCATTGATCTTACTTATCACCTCATTACCTCGGTTTTTGGGGGCCTCAGAAGGCGACACGTGGCCCCTGGTTGGCGCCAATCCATGGGCTTTAAACCTTTGACAAATCTGCGTTTTTTTTCGAAAACCGCGTGTAGGGACATGAACGTAATTTTGATATTTTTTGGATCTATTTTACTTTAAAAACCAGCGAAAGGACCTAAAGCGATTTCCAATTTTTCGAAAGGACCTAGCGTGATTTCTAGATTTTGACAAACCGGGAGCTTTTCCGGTTTTGGGTCTATTTTTCTTAAAAATCACCGAAAGGACCTAAAGCGATTTTCAATTTTTACGAAAGGACCTGAATCGATTCGAGTTTTTGGGGGCCTCACCGAGGGGGGCGACACGTGGCCCCCCTTGAGCGCCAATCCCATGGGCTTTATATAGATACATATGCCTTGGCCAATGCCTGCACGCATGAAGAAGGTAGTGTTACTGTTACATTTAATTTTGGAAGGGGAGTACGATCCGAATGAAACAAGAAAAAAATCCTTTTCCAATTTAGTTTATTGGATCTTATTCTGATTCTTAAAGTTGTAGGTTTAGATATAAATTTCTAGGTAAAACTGAGTTTTTTTTTTAAGCAAGAAGCAAGCAAGTATGAGAAAACAAGAAAACATGTTAGTTGTGTGTTGTACCGTCTAAATACTTGTGTTCATGAGTTTTTGTACTTGTGCTTCGTACATGTGTACCGTTTTGGGCTAAAACCAATAGGTGGCATGCACGTACGCTACGAATAAATGAATAATGATGACAAGTGCAAATTAAAGTACGAGTATATATTACATTTAGAGAGGCAATGGGTTGTCAGAACATTTCTGTGTGTCATCGTGCTTCCCATCGCTGTAGCTATCGAGGCTGAACACGCTGCGCGTCGACGCCATGGACCTGCCACTGAGTGAAGCTACACAGCTGATCCATCCTGGCGTCGTGAGAGCTGTCCAAGGAGCTCGCATTGTACATGGCAGGCGTGCTCTCGATCCCATTGACCGTGCTGCCATTGCTGCTCACGGCTACAGCCTCCAGTACATGCGCACTGGACAGGACGAGCAGCACGAGTAGGGGAGGCGCCACACGAACAACAACACGAGCTTAGGCGCACCCGATGCCATTAATCTGCACACGGAAATGAATGCTTATGATCAGTCATCACAAGTCAGAAGTACAAGGCAAGATCTAGCAGGAGAGTTGTTAGTTTTTGTTTGACTGGATGGATATATCGAATGCTCGACGGATGTGAGCGATGGAGAGGAAGGAGTGCTCATGAGGCGTATTTGTATACATGAGCTAGCTCGCTGCGAGAGAGAGAGAGGACATGGATTTGGAAGGGCCGGCCGGGGTTGCGTTGCTTGTGGAGGAGGGGGCAGAGTTTGGTTGGTAGATTTGCGCTGTGGGGTGTGCAAATACTGCAACGCATCATCACCCACCCATACGCAGGTGGCTAGCTAGATCCCGGGCATTCTTCAGTTATGGCAAGGTGATAGATACGCCTGAAATCATATCGTCCACGGTTCAATTCCTTGCAGGTGCGCGCATGGCAAAAATTAAGCCCATGTAGTCTCTCTGATCACAAATAGTTATCGTTTTGGATATACGTATAGTTAAACTTTGAAACTTTAACTTTTAGTATCTTTTAAATATTTAAATTACATGTATAAAATCATATATGTAGATTTATCTTAAGAAGTGTTTCTATAATATCATAATTTTACTTGATTTTATAAATATATTATAATAAAAATTAGTGATAAGAAGTGTTTACATTGGACCGTGACGTTGACACGTCACGTGCGCATCTGGCGGATCAAGCACAGGGCAAGTAGGGCCCGAGCCCGAGGCTTGGCCCAAAGAACGATGCAAAATCTTGTTCAATTTGTATTTAGCTTTGGCGCTTGATCGGTCGATTTTGCGAACATCTAGGGCATTCTTTGTGAGCTGAGAAAGGTTAGACAAAGGCCACGCCGCCGCTCTCTGAGCCGTAGTGCTCCTGCACCCGATCCGGCGATCCGCCGCCCCGCCCCGCCACCGATCGCCACTTGGCGGTCCCGACAGACACCGCCGGTGCTCATTTGCTCGCTGTAGCGTCTGCACACTGCCGAGCTCACGCCGTCACCCCCTCCAAACCTCTTTCATCGTCTGCTCCGCACCTCTGGCCGCTTTCATTTGTTGCTTGCGGCTTCGCCCGGCGCCCGCGTTCGCAGAATCGGCCGAGTAGCCGATCGGCCGACAGTGGCAGTCGCCGCCGTTCGCCCACTCCCCCCCCAAGACTACCGCGAGCCATCGCCTGACCCCCCACGCCGCATGCTCTCATTGTCTCCGTGTGGTCCTCGTGATCGGCGACTTCGGTATCTTGCTCACGCAAGACGATCGATCGCCGTTCGCCCATGACCCTCCCGCCGCGCCGCCCGGCAAAGCGGCAATGCCCGTCGACCACCGCCCGCCTCTGCACCAAGGCTCCGCCGTCTCCGCTTGGTATTGTTTTGTATTGTCACACCCTTTACATTCTCGTAAGCGATCCCAAATCCATGCGAGATTCAATAATTTGTTTTGACTTCTTGGATCGGCAAACCCATGCGTAAATAATCATCCACTATGCAAAGCACTTGATTAAATCTGAATTGGTTCAATTTTCATTGGCCTTTGAATAGTAAGTACTTCATTCTAAATCTTTTATGGTATTGAAATTTCTAGTTCATTGTTCTACATATTTATGTTACTTGTTCAGTATATATACTGATATGGAATTCAAATTTATTTTTAATTGTGTATTTGTCTTGTACTTTTATCGCACCTAAATTTACGTAGTCTTTAACAATAGTAATAGTCATCTATTTTCGCTCTAGGCGTATAAAAATCTGGCTCCGCCCATTGCACGCATATACACTCTACTACGATGTTGCATGTACAACTTGAGATGGCGCTAGCAGGAAACTAACTCGTGCATGTATTGCTGTACTTAGCAATGAGATTAGTAACCTTCTTTATTTAATCTCTATCGGCATACATCGATCGATCACTTCTTCCAGAACACGAAAAGTGGAAGTAATTAAGCACGAACACAAGCTAGCTAGCCGAGGTTACGTACTGCCGTGGCGCCGTACTCCAGCGGCCGGCTGTTCGTTCGATCGATCATCGGCGACCGGGAGGCTGACCTGTGGGGCCCACGGGTGGCAAAAACCCATCGAGTAATCTACTGTTAGTGACACGTGGCACACGGAGCCATGATTAATCGATGGGCGAGGACGATCGAGCTAGGCTAGCGGCCGATAGTTTGAAGCCGATCAATGTACCATTAGGGCAGTTCTAACTCTTTATCTCAGTTTGTGTTTATAAAATTAATTACGTTGTCAACTAAGTTAAAATTTGATGTGGTATAGGAATTAAGGAAGGGAGAGAAGGAAAAACAAAGAAACCGTGTCTCATGCAAGAAACTGGGTCGGCGCAAACACCAGAACGCAAGAAACGAGCAAAATCGAGGTTAGACGTTTCTGCGCGCTGATCAAGCTGTGTTTGTGGTGCATGCATTGGTTTATTGCTCTCTCTCTCCTCTAGACACTGTTCATAGAAACCATGGGTTAAGAAATTATACATTAGTTTATTACTTTTTCTTTTCTTTAGACACTGCTTATAAAAATTATGGGTTAGAACAACCCTTAAACAGCTTGTACGAGTACTCCGAGAGAAAAAAATCCGAGAAACATCGACTAATCATCTCACGTAAATAATTGCGTGAGCATGCGATCGAACTGCATGCAAAACTAAAACGTGCCATATATGTACTACTACATCATACCCCTACTATTATCGCTAGAAATACCCCTACTATTATCGCTAGAATTCGCGGCGTCAAACGAACCGAGCCGGGTCGGCTCAGAAAAAAGGTTTCGCGCTTTAGTTTTTTTACAAACTATGAATAGGTCTTTTATGATTTTTTGTGAGGCCCTACTATTATCGTTAGAATTCGCGGCGTCACGTTCGTTTGAGCCGGCTGGCCGGCCCAGCTCAAAAAAAAAAGATTTTGCGTTTTGATCCTTTTACAAATTACGAATAGGCCTTTTGTGATTTTTTGTGAGGGTAAAATATTTTTTCCTAAAATCGCGTTTTGGTCCCTCGTGCGCCATTTTACGAAAAAAAACTCCCGTTAAATTTAAATCGCGAACAAGCCCTTTTCTAATTTTTAAGGATAGCAGACAGGTCCAAAAACGTAACAAACAGATCCTTGCTCCTTACGTCTAGGTCCTTTCTCCGTTTTTTCCGAGAAAAAATGTTCTCGTTGCCAGAAATATTTGTGCAGCTCTATCTCTAGACTTTTTTCTCACCTCGATTTCCCATCTCGATCTCTGATATTTTTTAAAACATGTATTATTACTCGGTGGACGCGTAGAGTGTTAGCCTCGACAAAAGAAGGTTGTCGTCTCTAATAATTTTTCACCCTTTTCCCTCTAGACTTTTTCCCCACCGCCTCTAGACTTTTTCCCCACCGCGGTTTTCTAGCTCGGTCTCCAATATTTTCTAAATAATTCGTCGAAAGAGATGTTTCTACAACTCTACCTCTCTATTTTTTTCCCCGTTCCGCTCATTATTTCGACGATTTAAAAAATAAAACGCCGTCGAAAAAAAAACATTTTTTCTACGAAAAAACAGCATGCACGACGTGTTACGCCACGAAAATTTTTGTGTTCTTTCAGCCGTTTCGCTCATTATTTCGGCGATTTAAAAAATAAAACGCCGTCGAAAAAAAAAAGAATTTTTTTCTACGAAAAATGACACGTGCGGCGTGTTACGCCGCGAAAAAAAATTGTGTTCTTCCAGCCGTTTCGCTCATTATTTCAACGATTTAAAAAATAAAACACCGCCGAAAAAAAAATTTCTATGAAAAAGCGACACACGCGGCGTATTAAAAAAAACGTATTGACGTTTGGATCTTTCGTGAGAGGACCCTAAATAGATACCGAAAAAAACGTATTGGTGTTTGGATCATTTCGACTGTTTTACACGAAAAAGACCTTTCGATTTATCGCAAACGCAGATGCACTTCTGTTTTTTCAACCGTTTCGCGCGTTTCCTCGATGATTTTTTAAAAAAACGCCGATGGGAAAAAAACGAAAATTTTCTCGCGAAAAAACAACGCACACAGCGTATACGCCGCGCAAAACTATCCTAGTTGGTACTACATCCATCGATCGTGCACGCATCGTGTCTATACAAAGCAGAAGGGCCCGGGCTGGAAGCTTCTGTTAGAAATTGGCCCATATGAGGTCTATTTTCTTTAATTTTAAAGTATGTATAGTTTAGTACCATATCAGTGGCAGATTCAGGATTTCCATATTTGGTGTTTAGAGTTGCAAAAAATTTCTATGGCCTACATTTCGTAAATCATGATTCACCGTTACAAATCAACATAGGAAGAATGGAAGATTGATTTCTAAATGACTAAATTGGGGATTTCAATTTAAGGATTTCACCTAGGCACGAGGTCCATCCCCTCTGAAGTATTTAGGAATTTCTATCCATTTTAAGAAATTGCGAAACTCGGATTGGAAACGGGTCGAAGAGCGATTCGAAAAGCGACTCAGCAGTTGGAAGGGGAAACACCTTTCAGTTGGTAGAAGACTAACACTCATCAATTCAGTGTTAAGTAGTCTTCCGATGTATATGATGTCCTTCTTTAAGATTTCTAAGGGTGTTCTTAACAAACTTGATTACTTCTGATCTCGCTTCTTCTGGCAAGGGGATGAAGATAAAAGAAAATATTGTCTTGCAAAATGGAATATCTTATGTTAGCCCAAAGATCAAGGGGGACTTGGGATTCATGATTTAAATGTTAAGAACATTACGCTTCTGAGTAAGTGGTTGTTTAAGCTTTTATCAACAGATGGTACATGGCAGCAGCTTCTTAGAAATAAGTACCTTGTGTCTAAATCGTTGGTACAAGTCGAGTGGAAACCAGGAGACTCGCATTTCTGGTCTAGTTTGATGAAGGTAAAACGAGATTTCCTTCGCTTTGGTACTTTCAAAATCAATAATAGATCACAGGTGCGATTCTGGGAAGATAACTGACGAATACTTATACCATGCGCACCCCAGCGGCCCATGACGCCTAATGGGCCGCCCCAGGTCCAACTCTGGCCGAAGGCCCCGCGGGGGCACGAAGGACTCTCGTCCCCGACCAGGGGGCGATCCGACCCCCGCCATGGGTCGGACGCCACACGACCCCCGACCAAGCCAACCTAAAGGAGGTCCGACCCCCGTCATGGATCGGGCATCTCCAAGGCTCTGACCCCGCTATGGGTTGGACACCTCGCAAGCTCCGACCAAGCTAAGGTAATCTCCGCCACCGTTGCCAGTCAACCTCGAGTTGGCCACCTGCCCCACGGACACGACGGCTTAGCGTGACCGTGCAGGGGCAGGTGGCTCCTTCCCCAGACGGTGGGGAGGCTGCCGAAGTCAAGCACCAGTCTCATCGTCCAGTCACGCACAGTGGGAGGACGCGCACCCTCCCGAGGCAATGCCAGGTAGGGGTGGGCAATCGGTTAATTCAGTTATTTTGGTTCGGTTTTTCGGTTTTTGAATATTTCGGTTTTTGGATTTTGAAAACCGAACCGAAACCGAACTAGTCTAAAAACCGAACCGAATTAACCGAACCGAATCGGTTCGGTTAATTCGGTTTTCGCTTAACCGAATGGACCTAAAGAATTGGCGACGGCTGGTCTTGCCGGACACTAAAACGCAAGAAGATTTGTCTTGTTGATACATAGTTGACGCCAGGATAGGAAGTTCATAGAACCAGAACAAACGCCAGTTCATTTGAATATGAACTATTTCAACTTTAGTGTGTTTTCAATCATGTGACGGGCAAGAACTGAAAAGCATTGCTAGGTTTTCTTCCACTAATCAGTAGGCAGTAGCTAACAAAAGTGAAAAACACTATCAATCAATCTTGCACACAGTGATACAAATGAATGTGATTTGGTCATTTGGATCTAGGAAGAACTACTTACAGCTCGGGCTTTAGGAGATGGGAGGACGGTGAGTCGGTGACGACTTGGGTCCTTGGGAGAATGGGAGATGGGAGGACAGCGACGCGCCGAGTCGCCGAACTCGGACAGGCAGATGGCGCACTCCGCCAGCAACTCCTCCACCTTCCCCTCCTCCCCCGCCATGGCGCTCCTCGCCGCCACCGCTGCGGCCACCGCGTCCGCGTACGCCAGCTTCGGCAGCGCCTTGAACGCCTTCTTCTTGAGCCCCTTGTTGGTGGTCACGCCGGCTCCCGACGCGCCGCTAGTAGCCGGGTTCCCACCGCCGAAGACACAGATGAGCACGCAGAGGAGGGCCGTGAGGATGACCAGATCTAGGCCATCTGGCGACGGATCTGGCGAGGTGGCGACGAATCGGAGGATGGGAGGAGGAGGTGGGCAGGTGGCTCTCGCGTGACGAGGGTCGGTGGCAACGGAGGATGGGAGGATTAGCTCTCGTCGGCGAGACTGAGGAGGACGAGGTGGGAGCCAGCGAGCAAATGACCGAGCAAAATGTGGAACGGAAGGTAATTAGGGCCGAAGAAGAGGTGGCCTGTTGGGGGAAGAGGTGGCTCAGTTCGGTTTTGATCGGTTATTCGGTTTTCCAAAGTTAAAAACCGAACCGAAGCCCGAAAACCGAATAGCATCAAAATAAAAACCGAACCGAAAACCGTAAAAACCGAAAAATTCGGTTCGGTTCGGTTCGGTTCGGTTTCTCGGTTTCGGTTTATTTTTGCCCACCCCTAATGCCAGGGCCAAGCGCTACGATGTCAGCACCTGGCAACCGCACAGAGGGTAGGTGCGCCAACTCCCGGCGGGGCAGAAAACCACGTCACCCAACGTGTCTACCGAGGCGTCGGTCAGTCGCCAAGACCGTAGACCAGGACTCTTAGACGTAGAGTACTCTATCCTTTCTTTTCCAAGTTCCCATGTAACATGCCCCCTCCGTCTATATAAAGGGAGGCAGGACCCTCAGGGAGGGGGGCTTTTAGAGCACACTGTTCTTTCTTCTTCCACTCGGACGAGGCGCACAAGGTTAGCCCTTCGCCCTCGCTTGTAAGCCAGTACAGTCCCTTGCACCCAGGGCAATACAGAACCACCACGAACTGGACGTAGGGACATTCGACTCGAACCAGTATACATCTTGGGCTCCCTGAGTCAACCATTCAAGGGGAGGGAACGCGCGACCCCTTGACTACAAATTTACTTGCCGGTATTCGAAACACCGACAATAACTGGCTTGGTAATTGTGCTTTAAAAGATCAATATCCTGAGTTATATAGTATCACAAGGAAAAAATACATAACTATTGTTGAAGTTTTTATGGCTCCTCAACCTAACATTTTTTGGCGAAGGACATTGATTGGATCTAAGTTGGAATGATTTGCTTTCACGCATCGCCAATTTACATCTAACGCAGGTTGATGACGAATTTCGCTAGAATTTGTGCCAATTTGAGCAATTTTCAGTGAAGTCTCATTACTTGGCGTTGATGAAATGTGATGTTCCTAATCTAAATAAGCGTTTATGGAAGTTAAAAGCCCCATTAAAAATCAAAGTGTTTCTATGGTATCTTCGAAGAGGAGTTATTCTGACTAAGGACAATCTGGCAAACGCAATTGGCAAGGCAGTAAAACATATTGCTTTTGTCACGAAACAGAAACGATTAGGCATTTGTTCTTTACTTGTCGATTTGCTCGTATGGTCTGGGGTTTCCTGTATCTTGCTTTTGGTATTGCTCAACCTTTCAGTGTTTCCAACATGTTTGGAAGTTGGCTCGGTAATTTTGCGAAGGGTATTAAAAATATTGTTTTACTATGGACCGCAACCATTTGTTAGTCTATTTGGTTAAATTAACAGGAATGACATTGTTTTCTAAAAGAAATCCAACTTATCTTTTCCCAGGCTATTTATGCTACTTTCCATTGGCTACGTACTTGGACTGTGCTACAGAAGGCGGATTTGCGAACTATTATGGTGGAAGCTACACTACGGTTGGTTCAGGTGGCCAAGGATTTCTTTTCCCAGGCGCATGGGTGGCGGTTTAGTCTTCGAATTAATAGTCACTAGAGTGTGCGTGATTTTTTGGTTTTTGGGCTGTGTGCTTCTTGTGAAGTAGAGACCGGAAGATATTTCAAGAAATTGTATCTTCTCGATATAATATTCTTGAAATCATTAAAATGCTTCCTTTATAAAAAAAAACGAGGTCCATCCCCGACGCCGCGGCCACAGGAGAGCTCTCCTGCCCTGCCGACCTACCTCCCGCTGGACTTGCTCCCTCATCATCCGGATCAGCCATCTTTGCATCAATATTTCTAAGAGTATGTAAATGAAGTCATTATATATCATACTATGTAAAGCTAAATCATTAGCAGTCATTGTGAACACATCATCTATGTGACTTTCATTTATCCTCTATACTCTCATTAGGAAGTTAATTAACATTGTTCAGAACGGACACACATTCAGAAAATCAAACAAGAGATTGCTAGCAAAGAGGAACACGTTGATCATTGCAGCACAGAAATATCAACTATTATTGTCAAATAGCAGTAATCTTACTTCTCGTTCCCGCAACAGAAAGACCAAAAAGACATCAAAACAACTCGATCATTGAACAATAGTATAGCACTTGCCCCACACTGTATGGCTGTTTGTATCAGTGTGATAGTGTGTAATAAACCGATAAAACAGAACATTTCACATACATTAATAGTTTTTATCAACAAAACAAAACAAAAGGAACAAATCAATATAGGACCACAACTAAACTACTATCATATCACATATTCATAGTGAAAGTATGTTTGCTGCTTTCTTCAGTTTCTTCTTGCTCTGATGTATATCGATCGATCGAGATCTACCTCCTCTTGTTCTTGCTCCCGACGACCAGGACCACGTAGAAGAGAGCCCTGAAGAAGAAGCCCGTGCCACGATCACCGGCGCAGCACTTCCATTTGCCGATGTCGATGATGGCTCTCGCGCCAAAGACGTCGGCGCCGATGGTGACGCAGGTATTGGTGGTCATGTTCTTGCCAAGGGTGCTATTGATGGCATCGAGAACCTTGAGCTTGGCTGCGTCGGACATGTGGCCGATGGGCGTGCCATCGTCACGTTGTTTTGCCAACTAGAGTCGGGCCGCGTAGTGCAAATGAAGGTGAGCCGGGCTGCGATGTATTGACAATTGGAGCTGAGTTGGACAGCCCAAAATGCTGAAATACGCATTTTTAGCTTCCTTGCTAGTATATATACCTAATATACCTACTAATACTAGGCTTTTTCTAAAAAATTTGGGTGTACATTAGTACACCCATATCCCAATATTGGATCCACCCCTGTACCATATTGCTTAGCCAGGTGAAACAAAGGCAACTTATAATATGGAGTCCTTGCCACTCTTTGAATAATATGATACATAGCATGAAGATAGCATAGGGTGAACATCGGCTAAAAACGTGTGCGCATTCGCATATTTTGTCATAACTTATGACAAGCGACCGCTCAGGCCAGAGACACCAAATTCCTCCCGACCTTGAAGGAGAGTGGGGATATCTCCGACCGACTGCAATAAGGTTTCTAGGTAGTACATCAACGCGACTGTTTTGCTTCTTTCTTGATATTGACTGCTTCTACAATCATGTCTGCACTACGTGTTGTCTACTATTTTACGCGTCTCTAATCTTTTGTTATATTTGCCTTAAAATAAAATCAAAAATAAAAATATTGCGCATATTTCCATCAGCTTCTAGTACAACGTTAATTTTGCCAAGAAGGGCAAGCCTTGGCCCGGCAAGTGACCCAGGGTTTGTCGAAACAGTCACTCTGCCCATTTACGTCAAGATGTGTGCACGATAGATGATAAAAGGAGGCTGGCTAGCTACTATTTGGTAGCATATACTCCCTCGGTTTATTTTTGTAAGGCGCGGCTTAACGTGGTGCGTCTTTAAACTGAACTTTAACTATTAATTTTTTTTATAATACTTTATTCATAACTACAAAATCATAACTATAGAAAAATGTTTTCAAATACGAATCTAACAGTATCACTTTTGTATCATATAATCTATATACTTGTTTACATGCTTAAAATTTGGACAAATAATGGAAGATGCTTCAAGTGAAAAAAAAGACAAAATTCCAGAAATGAAATCAAGGTTTAGTTTGCACAACACCTAATGATGCTGCCTCAAGATTTATATATCCGATTTATCTTTTTAAGGATACCAAGTACTACTGTACTACTCTTAATTTGGTTGCAGGGATTTCAGATATTGCATGGAACATTACACTCACACAAATATATGTTGCTTTTTGATACGTAAAGTTAAAGTTTTAAAATTTTGATTATTGATATTTTTTAAAATATTTAGATTGGATACATAAATATCATGTGTATATATTTATCTCGAAAGTACTTTCATAATATTATAGTTTTATTGGATTTATAAGTATATTACAATATAAATTAGTGATAAAAGTTATGTTTTGATAACTATGTCTAAAATGATATGTATTTATAATTATAGGGAGTAGATTCCGTCACCTGTGCAGACAACTCCACGTTGAACCTCACGGGTTGCATCACCGGTAATATGCTAGCTAGATTATGGACAAAATTAATGTGCATGTAAACTTAGCAAGTATATAATCCCAAGCTTAAATGACTCGGAAGAAAACAGGAGAGCTATAACAAGTGACAACAAATATGTCAAAATGTTGCCCTGTGATATTATTTGAGTCACCGGCATCTCAATTTTGGCATGCATATATAGCTAGACATAATTCTCGATACCACTGATCATTGTCATGAGGACAAAATTTCGAAATGAACCAATCCATTTAAAAAAAAAATCAAAATGAATCAAGACAATCTGAATTGAACCAAAGTTTTATTACGCATACAAAATACAAAGTACAAGTGTTTGCTTGCCCTACATCAACTCTAGAGAGAGCACATGAGGATTGTAACTCCTCAAACGACACACCACTGCACCGGTGACTGATCAATGCATTTGATTTGGCATATTAATCGGTACATTATACACTGTCGAAGTGATGCAAAGGACGAAACACTTTGCAGTGTCTTCACCAAAAAGACCAAATTAAGTGAACGTACTGTACGCTATATCTTGGTTTATATATCTGACTCAGATCGTGCATGGTACTGATTCAGTACCGCCATACTAGTACATCATGGTACATACAGTTTATATACATCTGACTAAATCACAGTGCTCTACCTAATTAATGAGCTAAGTTTAGCAACCCAAAAGAATTGTATATCTGACGCAGGCAGGCTGGCAGAGGCATCAACCAATTTTCTCTGTGTTCGTGTCGTCTGTTGGCCAAACGACAGTCTCCATGAGACGCTCCCGCATCAGCGCCAGGTTCTCGTCAGATATCTTCTCATACATCATTGCATGGTCGCATTTCTGATAATTAAACAGAAGCAGATTCCAGTTCAGAACTTAGCTAATGTCGGCACTCGGCAGGTTGCCCAATGGAGCGATAGACAAACACAGTAGAAACTGATGCCAATTAATTACCTTGATCCATTTCCCGTACAAGTGGAGCCTAGTTATCATCACTCGCTCTGCAAGCTCGTGCCTCTCCTGTAACAAGAGCAAAAACATCCATGTAAGTTTTGCAGGTTGCAGCAGTACTGGAAGAAGATACTATTTTAAAAGTGAATCGATTGTGGATGCAAGTACCTTTCCAAGAGCACGAAGGAACAATTTGCCATCAGTGGGCTTGTTCACAGCAATAAAGCTGTCAGGGAAACAACAACAGAATTATACAACTGTGAGAAAGATTGTAGCCTCGTTAGACTCGAATGGATTCTTTGATGGATGTATATCCTACTTGTGGAACCAACGGTAGCTTGGTGGATTCATTTCGTAGAGCTGGGTAAGCACGGTCCTCACGGCTTTGTAGGTGAAGAAATTCATCAGTTGCTGCACAAACATGACCAGGAAATTTTTCTTCATCCACGTTGATTCAGAAAACTTAACCAAAATAGGCTACCCTGTTTGTTGTTTTCAGCAGTGCTTCAGCCAAGAACACATCTAAACCCGAGAAATTCGTCTTTAGTTAGGAGATGTTGCAAGAACTTAATTTCGGCATGTTCCTTCCCACATCTAACAGTTGTAATATAGTGCTACCACTAGTAATAACTAACAAGCATATTAGCATAATACGTCATTATAGAAAAGCAAGACATGTTAAGAACATACGTATGCGAGAACTCCAAGATCCAAGTAGCAAGGGGAAGACGGAATTAACGAGCTAATTACCACGTGGACGTCCTCAAAGCCATCCTCGTACTGGCCCCCGAGGTTGTTGACGATGCCGAGGCCCCTCTTGCTCCTGCTCCGGCACTGCCTGAGCCTGACCGAGCACGCCGGCCGGCGAGGCCTCCTCCTCCAGTCCCCGACGAACAAGCTAGTACCGCTCACCCCTCCTGACCCGGAGGCAGCTCCAGCACGCCTCTTCCTCAGCGCTGCCGCCTTGCCGCCCTCCGCCCTCACGTCGACGGTGGTGACCGCGCCGCCGACCGCAGGCATCACCTGAAGCTGAACTCCGGTCATGCTCATGCCTCTGTTCTTCTTCAAGGCAGCCGATGGAACGGCAGCTGGTGTCTTCTTGGTCAAGCTCAGCTTCAGCCTGCCGGCTTGTGCAATATCGTATATAACAACCAGGTGGCAGAACAAGGAAGCGAGCGAGAGGAAGAGGAGGTGGTGTTGAAGTGTTGTTTCGCCTTCCCTTTTCTTCTCCTCCTCCTCCTCCTCCTCTGACCCTCTCCTCCTGGCTGGCCTGGCGGCAACTCTTGACCAACCAAATTTTCTGAGGCCCAGGACGCATGCAGCTTCCAGCTTAGCAGCAGGAAAATTCCACGTCTGCACACCTCGTCTTGGTATTTCAGCTCCGTGCTCGACACGCGGCGGCGAACGTTGGGCACGGCGGTCCCGGCGAAGATTCTAAAAAGGCCGGTTTGGCATGGCCGGGAGAAATATTCTAAAAACACTGTTCAACACCGCGAATTCCACGGCTTGGTGTTGCACGGTACGCAAACTGTAATGACTATTGTACATACACCCGAATAGAGAGTTTCTTGCAGGAACGCAGCAAACATGCAATACCGAGTACTTTTGCCATAATTGTTCATCTCCTTGTGAAACATTAGTTGAAATTTAACATAATTGTTCGACGATAACCTAATTAAATAAAGTCCAAATTCATGCTACTATAACTATTCCAGTAATAATGAAGTGCTAACAAAAGACGACAAAATGTCACAAGTAATATCTCCATCGTCCTGCAATTGCCTATGCAAGCTCATCATGAAATGCATCTATGGATGTATCACTCCTATCCAATGTTGACACATCCGATGCATATTGAGAAATGACATATCTTGTATATTTTGATGGTATTGTAGGCACGCAATTTGGATCCCGATCAAACCTTCGGAAATCCCTGCATGGCACATCATGGTCACGTATGAAGTTGTGCAGTCCCATAGTTATTATAACAATTATCTTTTGCTTAGACATTGGATAGCTTGGCATTTTGAGAAAAAATTCTCCATTTCATCTTCCATACACTAAAGCATCACTTAATGATATTGCATAAACTTGAGTGCAATTGGTTAAATTTCTCTTTCTCACAACTTAGTATAGAATCTCTTTGAAACTCTAGCATATGATACGTTTGGCCCTTCTATGGCACTAAGTACCCTGGACGGTTAGGATAACCGGTATCCACAAGATAATACTTACCTGAAATATGCAATGTAGATGTCATTTGAGTACTCAATATATATAAAATACAAAGAAAATAAGCAAGTACAACTTACCTTGAAGAGGTTGTAGAAAGGTATCTCTATCAGCTTCCAATGCATGATATAGGACACTTGTGTCAAGCATTGATCATGGATGGCCAATAGATGCATGTGAATCTTATATCATGATCACACACTGCCATCACATTTTGAGTTGTAGACCGTGATCTACCAATATATCTAACATGTTCTTTTGCAGGAACAATAGCTAGAATGGGAGTTTCATCAATAGCCTCGATACGATCCTTGAAATGTGGCCACATGCGACGTTTATTTCTAATTCTTCTATGGACTGTAGAGAAGTTAAGATCCTTAATATTCACAAGTTCAGCCGACATCCTAGACACACACTGCAAAACCTCATCAAACTTCCTGCTAATTGTCTCACTAGAATGCTTGAACCGGTTTTGCACTTTTCGATTAGATTCACCACCCCCACAAATGTATAGCAACATAGATAATGATTCCATTAAATGCATGTGCAGTTGATTTTAAGCCATAAGTACTAACCAAAAGTGGTACAGACTCTAAAAGATTGTAGAATTCATACGAAGCATACGATGACATTCACTTAGAGTGGTCAAAGTTTCTCTCATCTAACTCATTCCACTGAGACGTGAAGTCCTAGGCTCATTCTTGTCCAAGTAGGTTGAGTGATACTTCTCCACAATATTTGCAGCCATAAGAAGGTTGGTTGAAATCTGATAATATAGGCACATCATATGCAAATCATACTCACGTTCATCATCAGAGGAATTAGTCCCTTCACTCTTTCACATGAGTAGATCCGTGCATGACAACAAACAACACAAATATTAACAGTACATTGCATATATTGTTCTCAAATACAAGGAACAAGCTAGAAGAATTGTTATCAAATATGGAGTACAAGCTAGAGGAATTGTTATCAAATAAAGAGTACAAGCCAGTTAAACATTACATAAATAGAGTACAAGCCAGATAAATTGTTATCAAATAAAGAGTACAAGCTAGTTAAACCTTACATAAATAAAGAGTACAAGCTAGATAAATTATTCTCAAATAAAGTATAAGCCACGTTCATTTACTTGCCATACTTGACTTTTTACTTCCTTTTAAGCCATTCAAAACGTGTTGAAGGACTTTGTTCCTTCTTGATAAAAATTCAACCGTAACGAAGTGCTCATTACTCCCTTCAACACCCCCACACTTATCTACCAAGTCCATCACATCTTTGATAGTACAGCCTGATGATTCCTCTCTCTTTCTTGCAATTGATTCGAGTGATGAAAATGACTTTTCACTCAACTCGACAACACAATTAAGTCCTTCTTGCATTACCAAAGACCCACTCTTAGCCTTTTTCAACCTATCATTGTTATGACAATGGAATCGTTTTTTTTTTTCTTCATCCTGACCTAAACCTATCTATTTCATTAGTTTCTTCCAAGTGTAGTACTCACTTCTCTCAGTTTATCCTATTTGTTCTTGTCACTTGGTGTAACGTAGACCGGTTCTCTCTGCAAATCTCTCCATGATAGCATCATAACTAGCGTTGCATAAATGGGTATTAGGACGATTCCCAGCTGCTACTTGTTCAATGAAAAGCTCACACACTATCGTAGTGTTGTAGTCGTTCCACTCAGCACTGTCCATTTGCATTATTCAATTTTCAGCAGTTAAAAAAACCTAGACTATGGTTAAAACAAAGCTACATGTGTTAAGATGATTCGGAATGAACCAACTCGTAAGCCCTAGTGCTGGCATAAGCGTGTATGAAGGCCGCTATCGCTGCCTGTCTCTCGGCGGCAATAGATGAAGATAGGTTGGCTGTTATACCAACTCAAAGGGAGTCATCCGAACTGTGGAATGGAAAGAAGAATTATAACAGAATTCGGCCCATGGTAACCATTGAACCAAGGTTGTTGGATTTTCAACCGCCAGGCACCGTAAATACATTTCAATTGTGCGGTTGACCACCTCCATCTGGCCATCCGTCTGCAGATGATACGCTGTAGATGGCAATAAGGAAGTGCCACAGCGCTTGAAAAGGTCCTGCCAAAAAAGCACTGAGGAACACCGGGTCACGGTCGGAGATGATGGACTCCGGAAGGCCGTGCAACCGAACCACTTGGTCGAAAAAGAGTTTAGCCACTGCTGGAGCTGCCGCAGGCTACTTGAAGGCCATAAAGTGGGCATATTTAGATAGCCGATCCACCACAACCAGCATAGATGTTTTACCTTGTGATTTTGGGAGGGCAGTGATAAAATCCATTGAGATGTCGGCCCAAATGTGATGAGGAATGGGCAACGGTTGAAGAAGACCGGCAGGTGACATCGTGCTAGATTTGCTCTGTTGACACACTTTGCATTTTGCCACATATTGCTCGACTGTCTGCCGCTGGTTTGCCCACTCATAGAACTGATGAATGCGGTGCCATGTCTTCTGGACGCCTTCATGGGTAAGATCATGGACGGAGGCAATGATCAACTCAATCAGTGAAGAAGACTTGGGCACAAACAGACGGCCCTGATGGTAAAGAAGGCCCTCTTTGGTGTACCAGCCCTCCGGTGTGGTGACTGCAGGCGAGCTGGACGTATCGGAGGGTTGCGGATTGGCTGGGGCGGGGCGTAGGAGAGCCGCACACCGCTGCTGCACCTCTGGATCAGCCCTCAAGACCTCCAACCATTCAGCGCGGGTTAAGCTGTGTGGAATGGCAATGACTGCACACGTCGGCTCCCTGCTCCCTTCCTCATGCATGCGGGAAAGAGCATTTGCAGCGCGATTGGCATGCCCAGGCTTATATTCCACTTGAAAATCAAAACCCATCAACTTGCTTAACTAGTGCTGCTGTGGGGGAGTGATCAATGCTTGCTCCAAAAGAAATTTAAGGCTGTCGTGATCCGTGTGAACCCAGAATGGTTTTCCCTACAAATAAGGGCGCCAGTGTCTGATAGCTTTGGAGAGACCAATCAATTCCTGTTCATACGCGGCCAACTTGGTGTGTCTAGCTGCCAGCTTGCGGCTATAATAGGCAATTGGATGCCCATGCTGTTGTAAGACCGCACCGATGCCTACCCCCGAAGCATCGCATTCCACCTCAAAGGAAGTCTCGAAACCTGGAAGCTGTAAGACTGGAGCTGAAATGAGGGCTTGTTTTAATTGTCGGAAAGCACCATCAGCCGCAGTGTTCCACCCGAAGCCGTTGCGGCGCAGGAGGGACATCAGTGGTTCAACAATGGAGGCATAATTCTGAATGAAACGACGATAGTAGCATGTCAACCCAAGAAAACTACGTAAGGCCGCCACTGTCCTTGGCTGAGGCCACTCGAAAATGGCCTTCAATTTAGCTGGATCCGCTTCGACTCCGTCATGTGAGATGATGTGCCCCAAATAACCAATTCGGCCTTGCGCGAAAGCGCACTTGGATTGCTTGAGGAAGAGTTGCTGTTGACGCAGTTTCTCAAACACCCACCGAAGATGTTCACAATGATCTTGTAGGGTCTTGCTGTATACCAAAATGTCATCAAAGAAAACTAACACGAACTTACGAAGAGAATCTTGCAGCACATCATTCATGAGAGCTTGAAACGTGGAAGGGGCGTTCGATAGGCCGAACGGCATCACGAGAAACTCAAAATACCCATGGTGCGTGCGGAAGGCTGTCTTTTCTATATCTTCCGTGGCCATCCGAACCTAATGGTAGCCTGATAGTAAGTCCAACTTAGAAAAGAAATAGGCGTCGCATAGCTCATCAATAAGCTCCTCTATCACCGGAATGGGAAACTTATCTTTGATGGTATAGCTGTTAAGCCTCCTGTAATCGACGCAAAACCGCCAAGTGCCATCCGCCTTCTTGACCAGTAAGACCAGAGAAGAAAAGGGAGATCGACTCCGCCGAATAATGCCGTGTGCTAGCATAGCCCTACACTGATTTTCAATTTCATCAATCTGCCGGTAAGGATACCGATAGGGTGCCACCACTACTGGGTTTGTGCCCTCCTCCAAACAAATGTGATGATCGCACGGCCTCGATGGAGGCAGGCCTTGTGGTTCTGAGAACAGATCTTGATACTCCTTCAACAGCTGCCCCACCTCCTGGTTGTCTTCCAACTGATTCTGCAACAAGTGAGGCTCTGCTCTAGTACCCAGCCCCCTGAGTTCAACTGGCGCTCTCTGATGGTGAAAGACCATGCTAAGCTTCTAGAAATCCCACTGGATCAGACCCAGAGTCTTCAACCATTGGACTCCCAAAACCACATCAAAGATAGTCAGTGGAATGATAATAAATGATGCTTGGAATTGAGTCTTGCCGATGAAGAACTGAACATTCTGTATAGTACCAAGACAAGGGAGTTGTCCACCTCCAGCCACCCTGACGTGTTGCATGATGATTTCCCCTACAGTCCATCCCATTTGTTGTGCCGCATACCCACTAACAAAATTGTGAGTGCTGCCGGTATCCACCAATCCATGAGCTGCTTCTCATTCATGCTCAACAGCACTTGCATGGTGTCCCCTTGCTTTGGTCCTGCCATGGCCATCATGGACAAGGAAGGCTCATCTGCGTCCTCCAGGTCCTCATTTTTTCCCCTTCTTCCTCTATTTCATCCAGCACCTCCAAGTGAAACAATCTTTTGCAACGATGGCCCCGGCTGTAGACCTCGTCGCAGTTGTAGCATAACCCCTTTGCACGACGCTCGGCGAGCTGGTCGACGCTGAGGCATACGCGCGTCGGAGTGGATGCCGGGCATACGCGCGTCGGAGTGGATGCCGAGCTGGAATGAGTCCCGGCGGAAACTGCCGGTGTTGCTCGGTTATTCCCATGGCTGGTCGTCCCTGTCGCCGCTGACTCTACCCCCGGCCTGTTGTTCATCGACACGTTGGTAGTCGGCGGTGCTGCGCCTATGGCGGCCGATGGCGCTCCCCTTAGGTTGGAGAACATCAGCCCCCGACTGAAACTGGCGCGTGCTCTGCCTGTGGCGCTGAATTCTTGGACCGCCTCTGCCATCCATGCATCTTTCCTGGCTTCCGCCTCCTTGGCAAACCCAATTGCTTCTGCTAAATTTCGAGGGCGCTCTCTCCTCACATCCGCCGCCAATGAGGTCGACAGGCCCGCAATAAACATGTCGATCTGATCAGTGCGTTTCATTTGGCCTGTGCGAGCAAGGAGTCTCTGGAATTCCCTTACATACTCCTCCACCCGGTTGCTACCCTGCTTCCAGTTCACCAATTCTCCTAGAGGTCCTACGCTAGAATGGCGCGTGAACCTCTGCCCAAAAGTCTCTGAAAATTCCTCCCAATCAAGCCAATCTTCCTCCTATTGCCAATTGTCCAGAACCTCAAGTGCTTCTCCCCTTAGATGTATTCCTGCCAAGTTAACCCATTCATCCTTTGGAATACGATGGAATCAGAAAAACCTTTCGCACTGTTGAAGCCATCCAAATGGATCTGTTGTGGCATCATATTCTGACAAATCAAACCAAGGTGCCCTCGGTATCTACCTTCGATCCTCCTCTTCTAGGCGCCATCCTCTTGCCACCCGATCATGCCGATCATCGTTTCTTTTGTGAAGTACTGGAGGCCGTCGTGTTTCCGGTCCTCTGACCCTTCCTCCTTGTTCTGGTCTTGGTGGAATGTATTCATGGCCTCCCAATTGGTTACAACTACTCTCCGGATTGCCATCTGTAGCCGGTCCCTTCGCCTTGACCTGCTTAAGGATCTCGGCCATCATCATCTTGATCTCCTTCACATCTTCTTCCAGCGCGCCCACTCTTTCTTCCAGGGGCGTGGCCATTGCCCCAAAAGGTCCGTGCTCTGATACCAAATTGTTACGAGATGATTCGGAATGAACCAACTCGTAAGCCCTAGTGCCTGGCCGCAAGCTAGGGCGAGCGCTGCTTGGTTGCCCCGTCTCTGGCTCGGCAATAGATGAAGATAGATTGGCTGTTATCGGGGCCACCGCCTGAGATTGGAATTTTGTGGCACAAGTAAGCATGCCTTTTCTCTTCTTTTATTCCCCTTAAATAGGCTAACATCCAGCCAACAGTTTGGCAAGGATCAGATTATAACAAACGAAATTTAAACTGCCAGCTAAGCAAAACTTTAAAAAGGAAAGCAATAACTACTCAATCTGAAACTACTAAATCTAAATAAGCAACTTATCAATCCGCCTGCTGATTGGAGATGTCCACGCCGCCTCCTGGATGTTTCCTCCTATAGAAAACCCGATCACAGGGTATAACAACATGCATCCTCCATTGACCATTGTTACTACCGCATAGGTAACTCAATTTCAATCCTCCAAATATACCCATTTTCAATTAGCTGGCAGTATACATAAAAATCTTGCTCACATTCATCTCAGTCATTCGATTTCTGGTCAGGCAACTCAGGTATTCAAGACAGTATGGTGTGCTCTTTAAACTGGCAGTAGATGATCCAAATCTGGATCAACTGGTTATCATGCAAGGATATTTCACAAGGAAATTACTTTCTGCTCTTCAACTAGAGGTGGTGCGCTTGGTCTAGCAGCAGCTGGGCCTTCTGGGAGCAATCCAAGTTTCCTTCTCCTTTCAGCCTGAGGATTCAAAAGAAAAATTTAAGGTTCAATTGCCAGAGTTTTATTCATTAGTTAGAAACTTCAATGGATGGTGCTAATCGTAATCAACTTGTTTTGCAGTGAAACAAGCCACTACCTAGGATAAACTGCACAGAAAAACCAAATTAGGGATTAGGATTTATATTCTACCGATGCGAACAGGCACGAGGTGGGGGCGCACAGGGTGGGGAGGAGAGGGTAAGTGAGTGGCATTGTGGGTAATTACGCTAACCCTCGGGTGGCATTTTTCTTTCCATGCGGCTTCTCCACGTGCACAATTCATTTTCAGCACTCCACGTGTACAATTCATTTTCAGCACTCCTCCCTCCGATCCATGGATCACTTTTGTGGAGCTATGGTGTTTGGTTGTAGGCCCTTAATCAGTAAAACCATCTATCTCCAAACATCCGCAGACTACCTACGTCCAACAATCTCTTCAAATTTTAAGTAAATCAAGATAAATGCTGACCGGCAAGCTGAGGATCAGAATGCCCAGGAGGTCAGTATAAAATCCATGACCAATGACCGTTGGGAACCCAGCAGGCAGCCAATCAGCCAAGTTCCCAATCGGGTTAAAATTTTGCAGCACAGCAATTTGACAGTGAAGGAAGTAACACCAAGACAGCAGTCGGTAGGGCAGATCATCAACACAGCGAAAACATGGTTTTTCGACATCAAAAACAAACATACACAGTTATCTGAGCTGTTTTCAATTAAATATTATCTGTCGGCACCAGTAGTCGTCGACAAAAACTATGATCACAAAAGGTATTTATCCAAGACATAATTATGTAGCATTAATTCATAAAAAGAGTAGCATCATAAACCAAGACAGCAAATAGAGACCCAAACACAGCACAATCCAAAGATGACACCCAGTTCTTAACTATAATAAAGCAAAGTGCATTAGACCAACTCCCAGCTAGTAAATCTCTTTACTCCAACATCCTAAGCCTCTATCTTCTCAACAGGTGCCTCAAGCATAAGACCCTTAGTCGGCTTTGCCAAGAAGTCGGTGAACTCCTGGAACGGTGCCTTGGCGAACTTGGTCTCCCTCCAGAAATCAGGAGTGAGGAATCCATAAGTCTTCATCAGACAATCAAAGGTTGCCTGCAAACAACAAATTAATCAGCTTGTAATTTTCAACATGTCATCATCAACCAGAACAGATAATTTGAACAACACTTCGGCCTGATGCATCAACATGCGTACAGACAAAGCAAATCAAAACAATTAAGGCAGAATTGCAAGACTAAGCCTAGTTCATTTTACCACCAATGGCATACAAAATAAATCAAAATTTCATGATGTTGAGCAGACAACAAAGCTAGAAATCCAAAATGTTGCCACAAACACAATGCCATTGGCACCCTCCATAGGGAAGAGGCTCAACCAGAAATGTTCAACCTCTTATAACTTACAAGATGTACATGGACAGGATCAAAATATGACAACTTATAATAACAATACACTAAACAAGCAGACTAGAATTCGGCAAATGACTGGCTGGTGTTTCAAACAATATAGAAGGCCAAATAAAGGTAACAGTGATAGAAAGTAATGCGTGGATGTATAAAGCAGAACTAACATATCACAGATTGGTGAGCATACTTAAACTAGAGTAGCACCACAGATATTATGCAAACCGCTTCCGAACCAGTCAGTTTAGAGATACTAAATGCCATCTAGCGCCAATAAACTAAAGAATCTTCCCCCAATATATGATTGTATCTACTAAGCTCAAGAGGCAGTGTTGAATAAAGCAATTACTTCCAACCTAGTATACAAGATGCAGCAAAACATACCATATAATATTCCAAAGTCCAAACCATCCACACACCAACAGTTATATGCCTACTGGTCATCCATAGTAATATTGGAAAGATCTAGTATAATAGAAGCATGACAAAACATGAACAAGAGCAGGACAAAGATTGTACCTTAACAAAGTTGCCAAGGGTCTTTGTTGATCCACGTGAGGAGGTGAACACGTCCTCAATCCCAGCAAACTGCAGAACCTTCTTGGGCACGCGCGCGGCGACAATGCCGGAACCCCTAGGAGCAGGCACCATGCGCACGGTGACAGAACCGCACTTGCCTGTGACCTTGCAGGGCACGGTGTGCGGCTTCCCGATCTTGTTGCCCCAGTAGCCCCTCCTGACCGGCACGACGGAGAGCTTGGCCAGTATGATGGCGCCGCGGATGGCGGTGGCCACTTCCTTGGCGCACTTGACTCCGAGCCCGACGTGGCCGTCGCAGTCGCCGACGACGACGAAGGCCTTGAAGCGCGTGCGCTGCCCGGCACGGGTCTGCTTCTGGACCGGCGTGATCTTCATGACCTCGTCCTTGAGCCCCGGCACGAGCTGCTCCACGATCTGGTGCTCCTTAACGGGGAGCGAGTGGAGGTAGATCTCCTCCATCTTGCGGATCTTGCCCTCCTTCACGAGGCGGCCAAGCTTGGTGACGGGAACCCACTTCTCCTCCTCCTGGCGCGCGCCGCCGCGGCGGCCACCGCGGCGACCGCCACGATCCCCGCGCCCGCCACGGTCCCCACGCCCGCCGCGTCCGAAGCCGCGGCCGAATCCGCCGCGCTCGCCTCCGCGGTCCGCCATGGCTGGGTGGGGCGGGGGTTTGCTCGGGTGAGAGATGAGGGTTTTGAGGCTGTGGCGGCGCGAAGAGTGGGAAGCTCAGACGGGAGGGGCTATTTATATCGAGGTGTCGAGGGTTATAACTAGGGTTTTTAGGGCAGGATGCGGCTGAGGGAGTGGGCTGGGCCGTGGGCCGTCATATGGATGGCTGTAGACCCATTAAGCGTAACTGCCTTTCCTTCTTTTTCCCCTGGAGTAATGTGCCCGTTTAGAATCTATCTATCGAATATTTCTACTATATAAATCAAAAGTTTTTTCTCTGTCATTGTATCAAAATTATCCACTTTTTTCACATCTCTTTAATTACTCATTTTTACCACTCCTCTTTAATTACCCACTTTTGTCACTGTTAGAGTGCTCTTTGCAAATAAAATTTTTATCGCAAATTAAGTTTCTGTTGCAACGCACAGGCACATAGCTAGTAATATTAAAGTAGATGCAAAAGAAGTCACTACATTTGTTCTCAAGGCTAGAAATTCTCATATTAATCGAAGAAAAAAAGAAAAACCTACACCTTTGATCATAGTGGGTCCAGATTATAACCATCTAGACTAAAAGAAAGAGTTTGTGCCATGTACAATTAATAAAAGAATTTGTATCTTATATAATACAAGAGTTTGTATTATACCCAATACAAAAATAACTGACATTCGAATAAAAATAAAATAAAATAAAATTTTGATTTCCATACGATTAAAATAAAGAGTCCAAGTACAATAAAAATTTGAAATAAAAAATAAAACATAATTAATAATCTAATTTCCATAGGAACATCAAAATAAAATTGAAATTTAGAATAAAATTTTTAAAAAATAAGAGTAAAAAATAAAATATAATTAGTAATCTAATTTTCATACGAATATCAAAATAAAACTTAAATTTAGAATAAAAATTAGTAGCTAGATTTGTATACGAATCCCAATATAAAAACTGAAATTCAAAATGAAAAAAATAGAATTTGATTTCCATATGAACATCAAAATAAAGAGTCCACATCAAGTACAATAAAATAACCAAAATTTCCTATAAAAATAAAATAAAAGTAGCAATTTGATTTCCATACGAACAACAAAATAAAAATAAAATACAAAACAAAAATCAATTTAAAATTAGTAATTGGATTTGTACACGAATACCAACCTAAAACTAAAATTTACAATACAAAGCAAAATAAAATTAGCAATTTAATTTTCATATGGACTCTAAAGTAAAATCCCTAAATAGCTTAAGTTTGAAAAAAAATGAAATAAAAAAAACCAATTGGATTTGTATAAAATTCTAACCTAAAACTATATTAAAAATATATGTCAGTATGATCCAATAACACACAAAAATAATTGAAATTTGAAATAAAAATAAAATAAAAAGAGAAAGGCCAAAGCCGCAATGATGAGTGTTGCATGTCTGCATTATTGAAGAAGTCAGTAGCAAAAGAAGCTTGATGATGGGGAGGCCCTGGTAAAGAAGAGAAGCTTTGCATTGAAGATAAGATACAGAGGATATATATATCCATTGTGTAGCTAAAAATGTGACATCGCTGCTGAGAGACATAATATCACACACAATGGTGGGAAAATTCTTCATATTGTTAAGATAACGATAAAAGTAAATATGCTAGCATCATAGAAGATGGGAGGTCATCGTGTTAGTGAGGAAGTAACATCGTTCAGTTGGCAAACATCGAATAAGAAAAATGATTGATATGGGACAAGCGTAAATCAAACATATATAATATCTTGCATGTGTATATGTATGCATGAATTTGTTTGAATCAAAACGAGTTACAAAAAAATTATTAATAGAGAAAGAATAGGGGTATATAGCTATATGTTCTATGCAAGATGAAGAATTGCTACATTTGTAAGAAGAGAAAATATCTGGTGCAACCAAGCCTAACGGTGCAACTACGGTGCAACCCAACTAAAAAAAGTTTCAAAAAATTCTGAAAAAAATCATGGATGTACATCTCAGCTTACCCCATCTACATATAAAATTTCATGATCAAATTCGTCCTGTGCTAAGAGTAATAAAAAAGACAAACTTGATCATGAACAGGAACCATTCCTGTTCATGATCAACTTTGTCTTTGTAACTTATAGCGCAGGACAACTAGTTGAGATGCAACCCAACTAACAAAAGATATATTCCTTGTAAGAAACCCGACAACCTTTTAAAATGTTCTTCCATCAAAAAAACATCATGGATGCTTCTATTGTCATTTCTAATATTTATGATATCTCAAAAATCCTACAAAATCGTTAATATATTATACATATAAGTTATATCATTCGATACTACAAATGATCAATCGCGGATCACCCTACTAGTTTCACCAGAATTTCGTAGTATTTTCACTTAAAACAGTTCAATTTTTTTAGAATTCTGAAAAAAATTATGTATTAAAATAGAAGATCAAATTTTCTAGTAAATACTAAAATAAAGAGCTTCCTACCTAGAGACCCTCCGAATAACAATTTTGCCCTATCAACGGTAGGGAGGAAGGACACTTCCCAAAAATCAAAATAAGAAGAAAGTATGGCCTATGTGACTACCCTATAGCTAAAGTTCTCAAATAGACAGAGAAAGTGTAGTAAAGATCCTTTAGGGTGTGTTTTGTTAGCAGAGGAGGTTGAATGGAATGGGATGATTCTATACTGTTTGGTTTAATTATTTTAGATGAATAAAATAATTTAGTAATTATAGAGAATATTCCTTAAATTTGTATCTCACTACTTAGAATAGGTAGTTCCATTCAAATAACTAAACATATAAATGATTTTTTATTGAATCATCTTATACATATATCATTTGATACAAAAATCAAGCACACCTTTAGGAACTAGGACGATACAATAAAAAAAATTGTTTACTTATCCCATTTAGGAATTTACTTATGTAATAAACCCGATAAACTAAAGAATTAAGCAGCGTGTAGTATCAGATCCAAGGCGAGCAGAAGCTGAATCGAATTGTATATGCATCCACGCAAAACACAACGATCCCCTCGTCTACCAACGTCGTGAGCCATGGCTACGGTTCTTCACTCTTTGCCTTCCTGGGTCGTCCTGGACAGCGTCGTGTTCCTCGAGAAGGAGGCCGTGGCCGTCCAGGGAGAGTCGGAGTCGGAGTGGGCGATCGTGCGGCGTGGGAGCAGGACCGCGTACGGGCGCGGGGCCGACGGCCAGGCTTTGGTGGAGGCCCTGACGCTCCTCGCGCCGGTCGCCGATCCCCTGGATCTCTTCGCTCTGTCCATCCGCCTGAGCGACGGCGTGCTCCGAGCGAGAGGGGGCATGCTGTGCGCCAACGTCCTCACGGCGAACAAGAACCTCGTTGCCCTCACCATGTCCTTCCAGGGGCGGAGCCAGGAATTGAGCGTAGGTGGGACCAAATAGATAACTACAAACTCTAGTGTAGCATAGATAATATAATACGGCCACACTTATTTGTCTGTAAAAAGGAAAAATTAGCTTAAATTTATCTTTACGACAACAAGCAGATCATACAAAATAATGATGATTTTATCCAAACTGAATCCGACAACCCGGCGGAAGAAAACTTCAGAAACAGCCAACAAAATATGAACTGAAACTTGATTTTCAAGGATAAGAATCACCAGAACAAAACTAGGGTTCTAGACTAATCTAAAGACTATGAGATATGCGGGAATCCCCTATTTCCTTTCCATTCATCTGGGTAATATACTAAAGTCTTTTACAATTTGCTTTTAGCGGTAAAACTGAGTTCACCCGTCGAAGACAGTCAAAGGTAAAAAAAAAAGACAAACAAATGACAGCTACAGAGTTTTGGCGCTGCATCAAAATCTTCCCTGGCCGTCGGATTGAACAGTAAACTTCATTAGTAAATGACCACCGTTGATGGCCACTAAAGTGAACCCGCTGAAACGGTACGTCTGATCGCCGTTTTCACTGTTTTTCTTCTTCACTTCGCAAGCTGAGTATCTCCGGTTCTGACAGGCGGCCACCACCACCACCGTGGTGAGCAAGTACCCGCTTCTTCTCCATTGCTCCATGGCTGTGAGCACAAGCTGCGGTGGCTGGAGCGGCTTGTTTCTTGGCTATGGCGTCGGGTCGGCCGGCCGGGACTCGGGACTGGGGCTGCCGATTGTTGGCTATGGCGTTGCCGATTGCTATTACTGACGTAATAACATAACCATCTCTGATCAGTAAGTTGCATGCATGCTGGATTACATTAGATATCTAGTACAGATTTAGAATGCTACTCAACAGCAACAGCACGAAATCAAGGATATTGTGCTAGCAAAAACCAGACGCTGTTGATGTCCCAACAGGGAAGGGAAAGAAAGAAAGAAACATCAAATTGCTGAAATGATTGGTGATTCATCTGCATGCATATGTATGCATTTGACTAATAAGGTCACACGGCAACATCATATATTGGCTACTGGTATCATTCGCCGTGTAAAGTAGCAGGACAAGGAGTCAAAAGGCTCTGTACGAAACGACATTACAAGCGTGGCTAATCTAATCTTTCACAGAACAGCAGCAGCCTACTGCTAGGATTACTACTTGCACTGCTATTTAAGCTGGGCCTGGGGCCCAGGCCCCAGTGGCCCCAGGCCCAGCTCCGCCTGGCTTCCCCTATCGTGTTGCCTCCGGTTACTACCTCTTCCACGACGCCAACGACACGTCGTTCGTCATGATCCCCCACCTGCCGGACATTTCCTCGCTGCAACCCCTCACGATGAAGCCTCTGCCCGTGCGCCGTGGCCATGGAGATGGCGGCGGCGACTACACCCTGGTTCTCGTGGCGTCAGACTCAGGTTCTAACATAGAGGACAAGGACAACCGGGATGCTCTCTGACTGTGGACGCCGTCGTCGTCATCCAGCACCGTGGGGCGGCGGCTCAAGGAGATGCCGACGCCCTCGGAAGACAGCTTCGATGCGCACGCGGTGTTCTCGTGAAGGCATGGCTATCTGAGGGCCTCTTGCAAGATGTCCTGTGCTGCAAGCACAGCGACATGCTCACCGACGAGCGCGAGCGCGTCCAGTTCTACTCATCGACATGCCCCCGGGGTGCTGGCCTGACCTCAACATCATCAGCACCGGAGATGTACCGGACCATGGGCTGCGTCGTGAACCCCATCAGGCTCGTCACCATCGGCGGCTACCTCAGCACCGACAAAGAGGCCCTTGAGAACAGTAAGGTGACCATGTGGACCCTGACGCCGGATCTCCGTGAGTGGAGGAAAGACGGCGAGCTCCGCGTCGTGGGAGACCTCTGGGAGCGGGAGTTCGAGTGGGCGAGGCTGCCAACGCACACCACGCCCATGAACCCCGTCCTGAGCGCGCAGGAAGATGGCGCCCATCTACCTGATGCTGGGTGATTACTACAACGACGACAAGGGGTCACGCTCACGCATTGCAATGCGCAGCACATGCTCCGGATCGACATGCACAGCGAGAGCCTCCTCAACTCCAGCCGTCTCCCTTCCTAGCGCCATCTCCTCTTGCCCCATCTATTCGGCCCCGATTTCTTCGAGTAGCTCGAGTGTCAGTGCCTCGCTCCTCTTGCCAGCCCGCTCATGAGGAAGCTGTCATCGAGATGGTCTGGTTGACTGGAGAAACACCTCATTGAGTTCATATTTATACATTTCAGCCTATGTTTCACATGCCAAATGGTCAAAGAACAACTCTTGCCAAGCATTAGTGGAATCTGCGTCTCTCTCTATTCAGTGGAGAAACACCTCATTGAAAAACTTGGAACAGAAAATTGCTTCAAAGAATCTTGTAGTGCAGCAACAGAAACACCCAAGCAAATTCAGATGCACGTCGATCCTCCTGCTTCAGGACACGAATTACCGGTGCCGCCATTTTTCATCGCAGAGATAGCGAAGCAAATTCCTCACAGTTAGATCACAACACATGACAACTTCAACTTCATGCATAGTTCGTTTCACACTTCATGATCAGAGATTCAGAGTTCTCGCAATCCACCATTTCCAAATTACCAATACAGAGCCGATACCAAATCACCATCACACACTCCATCTGATTTAAGAGCCAAATCCCGATTAATACGGCTTGATGAGCTGGACCTTGACTTGATCCAGGACGGGGCCGCAAAGCGAGACGCCGTCGCTCACCTTGGTGTGGTAGTAGGAGCTGTAGAAGGTGACCCTGGTCCTGATGCCGCTTGCCACGAACCTGAAGCTCGCCAGCTTGAACCCGCCCTTCCCGGCGGACTCGAACGGCACCTTCTGCGTCACGTTGCCGGCGAAGGCCTCCACGAGCATCGACCCGTGGCAGCCGTTCTTGGCGTCGCCAACCAGGAACGACAGGTTGTAGGCGCGGTTGGCGACCGTGCGGATGACCTGCGCGATCGCGCTCTCCCGGCCCGCCACGAGCTCCACGGCGTACTGGCCGGAGGGGACCGAGAAGTGGGCCGCGTCGATGAAGCGCACCGCCTTGAGGGACTCGATGATCCAGCCGGGCAGGGGTGACGTGGTGTCCTTCTGCTTTGGCGGCAGGAGGACGCCGACCGTGGAGTTCTTGAACACCTGCGGCCCGATCTCGAAGCCGTCGTTCTTGATCAGATTATCTGCAGCGATGCAAAGCACAGTGCATCATTCTCTATCGGATTAACTGCGGCATCGTTCTTGAATGACAGGCGCTCCATTTTGGGCAAGAATAAATTAAGAATCGTCACCTTTGGTTGGGTACGGAGTGGGGAGCTCCTTGATGGCGACGGCGTCGAGCAGCGGCCCGCACGCCGCGTCCTCCTGCACGCCGGGGTTGCTGAACGTCACCTGCGTGACGGGGGAGGAAGCGCGGAAGCCCCACGCCCAGGTGTCGGCGGTGTCGCCGCTGTAAAGCGTGCGGACGGGCACGTCGGCGGGTGCGGAGAGCGACGGCGCCACGGCGACGCGCACCGCCTCGTCCTGCGCGCACGTGCGCGTGGCCGCGAAGGTGAGCGCGTAGAACGTGCCCGGGCGCACGGACACGTTCTGCGCCGCGGACGCGCGGCTGCCGAGGCGGAGCGCGTGCACGCCGTGCGGCACCGAGAAGAACATGCCGCCAGGCTGCGGCCCGGCGGAGACGTACTCGACGTGCCCGCGCAGCGTCCACCCCGGCAGCGAGTGGCGACCCACGATGACGGTCTTGTTCAGCTTCCTCGGTGCCGTCTCGAAGTTGCCATTGATGAGCATACCTGGGTCGCCATGCAAACATAAAAAAAATCACTTTGGTTCTTCGCTTGCGTGGTGTAATGATTCGTGCACTATATAGCTTGAAATGTCCGAGGATTGTCGTAGTGTTGCTGCTCTTCACCATTCACCAACTAAAAGAATATGACCAACTGTTTTGTCCTAATCTTGCATGAGAACCGCACCATTTTTTTTTTTGTAAGAACGCACAATAAAAAAAGGCTAAATCCCAAATATAAACTGGATGATGCATAAAGAAAGGTAAAAGAACGTGATGTAGTAACAGCAAAACAACTGAAAACAAAAATGGAGCAACAAACTTTATCCAATCCCTTCTTTCTTTTTTGGAGTATCAAACTTGGACCATTCTAAGTGTACTGCACTTGCATTTGCAAGAAAAGAAGATAAAAAAAACAAGAAATGGAGGAGACAAGAAAAACAATAATGGGGAGAGAACAAAGTGAGATGAGAGGCAATGAGTGTTGTTACCTTCAGCATCTTGAGCTTGGCGAGGTGCAGGGGCAGGCGCCGGAACATTGACGGCAAGTGTAGCAACTGCGGAGGAGGAGATGGAGAGGAACGCCAGCAGCAACACACTCCATGGAAGCTCCATTGCTAGGCGCAGTGAATTCAGCTCTCTTCTGCTTTCTTTCCGGGGCTTCTTGCAAGGGTCCTCGCTTTTGACTATAAAGTGAGTAGGACAATTGAATACAGAACCTCCAGATTTGAGATATTACAAATCCACACTGAGTTAACAAACCGTAGGAAATGAAGTGTAACCATAAGTTTCTTGGGACTTTTTGGACATTGAGCAAGAGAACCGGAGTAAAATATTCTTGAATCTCCTGAATCCTAAGGCTATTCCCAGTCGCAAGTTTCATTTCACGGTTTTCAGGAATGCCACATTATTTAAAGGAGTATGGGTTGATGAATGAAATAAGATCTCCAAATGCACAGTTTCATTTTGCAGTTTTATAGGCTAGTCATAGGATTTAATTATTACATGATATTGTGATCAAATGTTCTATTTGGTGCAGTTTCATTCGATTTCCAATGTGTTGGAAAACAGCGTGCATCTGATTTCAACTAGATGAAACTTGTCTCATCTCTCTCCTCATAATTTCTTTGCCATGTCACTATTTTTACTGATGTATCACCTCATTAAATGATAATGAAACTCCTACTGTGATTGGCCTAAGCAACATGAGCTTACTGTAGTCTGGTCGAGTTTTTTTTAACTAATGTACAGACTTATCTAGAGATCTTCGGAAGAAGTGTTAGTTTGTTAATCTTAAGAAGTAGGATGGCCAGAACATAATTTATGTATCACTAACTGACTATATTTTGACCATCACCGATGAAGCGAGTGAATGTAGAGAGTAGTACGAGGCCCACACTAATGGCTCCCGCGTTTTTTTAAGTAGTTCCCGCGCGTTGTCGCTGGCGTACCCCCATCCATCCTGCTCCATCGGCACCGTCCCTCAATAAAAATCTCCACGGTTCCGTGCGAGCTTCACCATAAATGAGTGAAACCAAACAAGCTACCAACACTACTACAGTAGTACTGTACAGTAGTATAGCTACGAATGGGAGGGCACACACACATCAAGCTTGCTATTGTACATTTGTACACAGTTACTTCTATGACCGTATGTATACTTGATTTGAGACAATTTGCTTCAGGAGACTCGCGCAACTTTCGTTCCTGTAATTTCATTGATCTGGAGCAGTTTAGAACTACAGATAGTAACTGTACCGAGTGAAACAAGCAAACATTATGTCATACGTACAACAAACCCAGCCGATCTAATTTGTAACTTAATCGGTTGTAATGTACGTTCTACTAGTAGTGATCTGTACCTGGATTCGTATCCTCTGCATTGATGAAGCGGTTATAATCGCATCAACAAGTATGACCAGATCCGGGCATTAGGCTAGGGCGGGCCGGCACGGCATGAGCTTGGTAGGTCATTGGTCTGGATCATATCATGCCGCCATAGCTAGGGCAATCCGCCGTGATAAGGATCGACTCGTCTATGGCGAGTCAAAGCACATCCCATTGACATGTCGTGCCGCTTTCATGCTGTGTTGGTCCAAGCTCGGTTCATTTAGATTGTTGCAGAGGAGATGAAGGAAGTCGTTGGCATGCTAGGCATTCTGATGACGTGATCATGTGGAGAGGGTAGGCACCGTCATCGTAGGATAAGTAGTTGCGCGGATGAGATATGGCTAGCAGTAGCATCGACGTCGTTAGTCCATCACCTAAGAAGTCGGTAGGCTTTATATCCATGGGAACTAAGGATGGCCTTCAAATCTAGGGTCACTGGTGTCATTAGCCCATCATCAAGGAGTCGAGATTGAAGGCAGTATGGAGGTAGGGGTGGTCGATGAGGCTGGTGACGGATGTGAGCTGGAGGTGGTGGCTAGCAGGTGATAGAGTGGGTGGGAGTAGGATGGCAAGCCGACGACAATGGAGAGGGTGACTATTGAGTTGTATACATCATCTAGTTCACCCAAAAGCTTAAGCTGATGAGAAAAGATTAGCAATTCACTTATACTTCAACACTCCTCCTCACGTACAGATTCAATCAGATTTAGGACATGGAGTAGAAGTGAGCTGAAATTATTATTTTTAATTACACCAACCAGGTCTTGAACTCGAGGTTTCTTAGCTCTAATACCATATTGAGTTACATGCACCAACCAGTTCACCCAAAATCTTAAGCTGATAAGAAAAAATGGATAATTCACTTATACTTTAACAGTGATGATGACTATAGAGTGAGGCAGAAAGGAGATGGGCGGCTCTTCGCTCTCCTATTGGTGTCGAGGATCTTGAATCCACTCGAATGGAGGAAAGAGAAGTGAACAATCCAACGAGTCGAGAAGATAAGAAAAAGGGAAATAAGCAAAGAAAGGAGAAAAATACAAGGAAAAATGAAAGAAAAAAAAAGACATCGCGTCTGCTTTAAACCTATTTTATAGCGTATCCCACCGGACGTATTGTACCGTGGCATCCAACGTCATTCATGCTGTGTCTTAGGCCCTGTTTGTTTCAACTAGGGATTGTGGAAAACAGCTTTTAAAAGTTGGAAAGATAACAAACAGCAAACTTTTAATTTAGATTGTAACAATCTAGAAGCCAAATTGTAGCAATCCTACAATCCACTCTTTCTCAACTTTTCTCAGCTTTTTTTTTGCAAAAGACCACAATACCCATCCAACTTCAACCAAAATTACCACCATTGCCCCCAGCTTTCTCCAGCTTGTATGAATGATATATTTTTTGCTATTAAATTATGCATTTTCGTATTTTATAAATAAGCTACAAGTGCGAAAAAATGAAAATAAGACAACAAAACAGGTCGAGGGTACTATAGACTTTTGTCAAGCAGAAACAGCAATCCAAACACACTATAATCTGGACTACCAAACAGTCATGAGTTTTTTAACCTCCAGTTTTTTGACAATTCAGCTTTTACAATCTAATTTTTAAAAACTACTTTACACAATCTCCAGATGAAACAAACCAACTTTAGAGGTGTGCTATCGTTACCGTACGGCCGGCCCGTCCGGTGCGGAGGCCTAAGCATGACGACGGGCACTACTCGAGTGGTGGTACTCACAGCGCTGCGGCTGCTGCTCCTGCTCGACTACTGTGTCACGCGCATTGGATGCTCGCTCATCTTCATGGTCTCGAGGGATATAGGGAGGGGAACTGGCCAGCAGTGAGAGAGAGGGAGGGAGGGGTAATAAAGGTGGTGGTGGTGGCATCGGGAAGATGGAAAGGACGACACGCAGCAGAGACAGGGCAAGAGTCGTCGTCGGTCACGTTGCCCGCGCCTGGGTGCACTGCTCTCTCTCTCTCTTCCTCTGCTGCCCCAGCGACGCAGGCCGGCACCCCGCACCCTGCTGTCATGGGCACCACTACTCATGTCATGTGGCCCCTGCCTGCCTGCCTTTTCATCCTCACCGCGTCGTGATGCCACTGTGGTGCTCTAGGTTTCCTGTCCAGTTTAATTTCCATTTTTCCATTGATGTGATCAAAGAGAAGGCTAGATAACGAGTACTGCAAAAACCCTGGAGGCTGTCCGACGGAACAGGATGCCACTGTGACGCTTGCAAATGCCCAGTCTTATTTTTCGAAGGCACTGAAATGATTCTACGTGGTGTTAGAGGGATAATTTTGTTGGAGGACTGAACCGAAGTAGTACTTTTCTCAGGTTGGAGATAACTTCTGGTGTAGCCCAACAGCTTGAAACTATTTGATCCCCTTGTTTGCTGATACAAATCGATCTTAGCTAACCCTCTGACCATTTATTTGATCTTTTGTCGTCGTCAAGACAAATCGATTTATCTTGTTAGCACCAAAATTGGGCAAGTTATATGATTGATTTGTAATGCTAAGTCAGAATTGAATATCTAGCTAATATTGGTTTAAACAAGGAATTCAAGAGAGGGACCAATACGGTGCATGGTTTGTACATGATCAAAGAATGATACAATCGGTCTATACGCTACAGAAGGAGATCTGAGATGAGAAAAAAAGGTACAACAACACAATCAATCAACTCGCAACAACTTTTTATTTACTTTCTGTCGACTAGGAGTGGCTTTTGTAATTTAGAATCTCTTTGTAATTCGTTTCTGATTAATAAAGTTATGCTTTACCGGTTGTTGATCATGTTCAATTTACGTCAAGTTATCTCAGGTTTGCTTTTCTCTAATCTTGTTACGCATCGTCTTTTTGGAAAAATCTGCTTTTATCAAATCATCTATTTAGTTATAACAAGCTGTTTAGATTTATCTTTACCTACGATCATAATCAGCTAAATAGATGTTTGGTTCACATCTTTATTGAAAGCTAATCGGCTGAAATAGCTGTTTAGATTATAATTTTTTTGCCGATTGCAGGATAAAATCATCTGATACGCCACGAACCAAACATAAATATGGCATTTGCGTGTGTTTAAGCTAATCAATCATTTGTCATATTTTTCGACACTAACAATCCTATTAGACAAAATAACTCTTGAGGACCTTGTTAGAGAAGATGCTATAACGACGATAGAGGAAATGCCCTACTAGATTGTTGGTTGTATAAAAGACCATAACAGTGATGGCCAAATGGTCTGCCCTGTACGGCACAACCCGTTTAAATTGCGACACAGCGCGTTTAGTCCTAGTTAGTAAATGGGTTGTGTTGTGCTAGCCCACGTGTTGGGTCTATGGCCAAAGCACGGCTCAAGTGGCTCGAGGGCCATGCCGGGGTGAGCCGGCGACCAGTCCATTTGCGCCTTCTCTAGACCATACATAGTACATCATCATCAATAAAAAGAAGGGGAGAGTGTGTATCACCGTCAGTTTGCAGTTCAATTTGACATAACACATTGAATTTAATCCTGATCAAAAGTTAGCTAATACCTAGTGGTAATTGTTTCTGCGTGCTTGCGGGGTTTTTTTCCCCGAATATCGCAGCTACTTAAAAGCGATTTATCAGTGTTCTTTGTTGAAGGGGAGCTTAAAAATAGCGCAAATGCTGTGCAACTTTAAAAGCGTGCGTAAGCAGTTCGTTCTACCAAACACTCGCCAAACCCTATCCAACGCTGGAGCTGCACTCCATTCTACACAAGTAATTTTCTCAGAGAGAAATAACAAGCTCCGTACTACCTTTGTAGACCGAGAATGTCTACCAAATTATTTCGACGCGCATGCGCCGCCTGCTCCCTAGTTTATTCTCCCTTGTTTTCGTTTTTCGGTAGTACTCCTCTTTGTGTAATTTAATCTCTTTGTTTCCCTGCGCCGTCTCGATGCTGTAATCGTTTCTTTAGGTCTGTTTAGCAAAACTGTAGCTGTTTTAAAAAATTGCTTTTTGGCTTTTTGAGCTGAAAAACGACCATAGATTTTTATAAGAGATCTTTTAATAAATGACTAATTTTTCTCAGCAATAAACTGTAAAAGTAGATCCAACTCTACTTTTGTCTTTTATTAGTTACATATGGTTTTTAGCTTACATCGAAAATCGCTTAAAAGTTAAGCTGTTTAGGAGATTTATTGGTTTTTCAGAAGCTGAAATTATCTTTAATCCCTCCAAACATGGCCTTCCTTTCATCTAAAATATATAAGCCGGCTTCGCTGGATCTTTCAAGAAGAAAATATTTTAATACTTCTAGCTCAATAGCCAGTAAAAATCTGGAACAAGCACATAAACCATAGGAATACCATCCTACGTTCTGTGTATCTATGGTCAACTCTGCTAATCCAACTAATCAACCCAACTAGTGTTAGACCAACTAGGTCTGTCGATAGGCTTAGGAAATTAGATTAAACTAACTTAGTTGGTTAGTAGTATTAACCCTTCACTAAACGCATCCTATAAAATGAAGGCCGTTTCCATTTTCCCTGCCCAAGAAATCTGATGTGAGAATTTACCCAAGGGGAAAACATATTTGAGAGAGAAAAAAGACAACTCATTAAAAAGAAGACGAAGGCGAAGTGTTCCGTAGTATCGCGTCCTAAAATATATATCGCCAATTACTATCAAGGTAATTCTATAAATCATTATTTAAAAATTACATAGATATTAAAGCATCAACAAAATGTAAACAACGATTGCTTGTCTTTTTCATTTGTTTTAGACTTTATGTAATTTGTATTAAAAGGGTGGTGCGCAGAATGATTGTTCCAATTACTAATGTTTAAGCCTATGTATCACCGATACACGATACCGGTACGGCAATACGGCGATACGTAATTTTCCAAAAACATAAATCCGGCGATACGGTGAGTATATATGTATTAAAAATTAAAAAATTGTAAATAGGTCAATTATTAGGCGATTTGTGGCGCCGAGAGTTGGATGTTGTGCGAGAGTTTGCACTGCGCGACGAGACGACATGGGATACGAGGGAAAGATAGATTTTTAGGGTTAGAATTGATGGACTAGAATGGACTTTTCTTTTGTTTGGGCTTTGTGTTATGAGTTTAAAGGTATCGGGAAGGATCACGGAGTATCGTAGAAGGAAAAAAAATTTAATTATTTTTTATGCTCAATTTCACCAATCCTTGTCGATCTGGGACCATGGAGGATCGCAAAGGATCAGGATATCCAATAAATATCCGATACCGGTACGACACCTTCGTAAAGGAACGTTGATTCACAGGTTTAAACAGTAGCTTAGCTTAGGTAGATATATAAACCATGGCCAGCTACTGACATTTCATCGACCACAGAAGAAGCAGCAAAAACTGGTACTAGCTGTACCGGGATCTGACGCCGCGCGGCGTACGTGCACGCCCGGCCCGGGCGCAAGGACGCGGAATACGCCGCGCCGTGCGGCGCAGCGAAGATAATGCGGCCGGGCCGCGGCACGGACTCGAGCGGCCGCGCGGTGTTATTCTTCAGCTTCCTCGGCTTGCCATGAGAATCTTGTGCAGCTTCCTCTGCCCACGACACAGCGCATGTGCTCTTGTGATCAATCTTTGGCTCCCCCTACCCAACTCCGACTAACACGATAGCCCATTTCCAAAGCAACGACGTCGCAATGACCTAGCAGAAAAGGATTCGGGAAGACCAATGCTCTGGAAGCAATCGGGACGACACCGCCCAAACGCGATCTCACTACGACCCAAATTTCCAGCAACTACACATTTTACATGTAACGGACCGTCCTTTTCAGAAGGTGCGTATAAATACCTTCACAGCTATCCAGAATTTTAACTGTAGATAACCAAGTGTACATTGCCTGACATAGAGTAAAAACGAATATTTTATAGATAAATTATGAGCCTAACAGCCAGAGTTTTACAAGAGGTGCGACTAGCACCAAATACATTACAAAAGATCCACAGGAAAGACTTGAGCAGATAGACCAAAGCCTTCAAAACCAAATATCGTCGCCATCTATGCTCTTCTGGAAACCATCGTCTTCTTGAAATTCTAAAAGGGAGATTTAGGAGCAAGGGTGAGTACACAACCGTACTCAACAAACCACACGGAATTTCTGAATATTACATGCACAGAGTTTCAAAGAATTGACGCTAGTTAAATATTTGGTGGATGCATGAGCTAGGATTATGTATAGTACAAAAGAAATACAAACCATTAATCAATATCATCACCAACACCACCACTGAGTTATTAACAAAATCCAGATTACGGTCAATTTATTATTAAAACTACTTGAGCTCAGTTACAGGAATCACTCTAAATTAACTCAGCTTCATTAACCGGAAGCACGGCGTATTCGAATACCATTTAGATCACTCTGCAGGGCTACTCAACTTTACTCACAAGATATATATGGTCATTAATGCCACCGGATTAACATGCAACTTTTATGCATACGGCCCGACCGAGATTAACATAACCTTTCATTGAATTTTTTCTTTTTAGCTCCTACTCAGTAGGCGGTGCAAATCCCCAGCTTCCAGGACCCACTGGCCAAAGCGGATGATGCGATCTGGCCAACTGAGGATACCTACCATTATGAGAACCGACAAATAGCCGCACCATTCCGTTCCACCCCAAACCCTCGCGATCCATTTTCCCAGCTGTGGAGTATATAGACCCCGGGTATCTGCATGGCGGGCCGAGAGGACCACCCAAGAGGGGATGGGCCAAGCCGACTATATGAAGATGGGTATTGCTCAGGAGGCAGGCCGCCATGCGCAACAAAGAAATCCCGAAGATGGAAACCAACCCTGCTTAGGGAGGATACAATTGTAATCCTAGCCGCTATCATGTATAACGGATAAGGAAAGAGATACAATCTCCACCTTGTAACCAATTAGGACTCTCCTTTGTAACCACCCTCCTCCGCTATATAAAGGGGGGTGGGGGAGGAGGAGAGGGGAGAGAGGAGACAACATCATCAGCAAATAAGCTAGCCAATCATAATCCCAGAGCACAGGACTAGGGCATTATCTCCACCGAGAGAGCCCGAACCTGTATACATCGTGTCTTGTGCTACCATCGAGTTCCCGATCCAGCGCTTAGCCCCCTTTTCATTATTGTCGGTAACAAACCTCCGGCATGGCCACGAGCCTACGCCAGCGCCCCGAGCGCCACCTTCGGCACGGCCACGAGCCAACGCCGCGCCCGAAGCGCCACCTCGCACGGCCACGAGCCTTACGCTACGCGCCGAAGCGCCACCTTCAAGACGGCTACGAAGCCACGCTATGCGCCTGAAGCGCCAACCGGCGCACGCCAAGAGCCACGCCTGCGCCTCGAAGCGGTTACGAGCCATGCTCGCGCCCAGCGCCACCTTCGCAGACGGCCACGCCAACGCCGCGCGCATTTAGCGCCACCGCCGGCACGGCCATGAGTTAACGCCCGGCGCCACGAAGCGCCACCTTCGACACGCCATGAGCTAATGCGCGCCACAGCGCCACTTCGCGACGCTAAGAGCCACGCCGCGCATTTAGCGCCACCGCCTTCGCACGCTAAGAGCCACGCCGCGCCCGAAGCGTCACCTTTTCGCACGGCTAAGAACCTACGCGCGCCATTTAGCGCCACCGGCGGCGACGGGCTAAGAGCCACGCCGCGCTTCGAAGCGCCAACCGGCACGCTTAATAGTTACGCTGCGCATTTAGCGCCACTTTCAAGACACGCTAAGAGTTACGCGCTGCGCGAAGCGCCAACCGGCACGGCTAAGACCCCTACGCCGCGCCACAGCGCCACCTTTCGGCACGCCACGAGCCAACGATCAGCGCCATTTAGCGCCACCTTTTCTTGACGGCCACGAGCCAACGCCCGCGCCATTTAGCGCCACCTTTCGCACGCCACGAGCCAACGACCGCGCCATTTAGCGCCACCTTCGGACGGCCACGAGCTAACGATCAGCGCCATTTAGCGCCACCGCCGGACGACCACGAGCCACGCCTGCGCCACGAGCAAGGACGACACGATCGTCAGGAACACATGGAACATAAAAGAGCTAAGTCGCTTTTACTCGCTTATGTCGTTATGAATAAAATTGTTGGCTTTCTGGACTTGCTACTTAGTTGATCCACAAGTAAGCAGTAAGTCGGGGGCTACACCTAATAGTGTGCGCATGCGCACATCTTTTTCTTAACGATTGCAAATGATTCCGAGTGCATTAATTCCGACTTGTGAAGCTCTGACCCCATGAACGGCGAACTTTAGTCACCCAAAACGCGTGCCTGGGAAAAAGAGCCATGAGCCGACCCCCGATGCTCGGGGCTAGACGATCGGGCGAGAGTGCTTAAACAAAAAGAGTCAAAACCACTTACCGATTTCAAAATCAATAAGGAAAAAGAGTAAAAACTCTAAAATTATATATAAACCGATTGGATATCACATCCGAGTGAGTTGTTTTACACGGCTTAAGTTATGCATATACATGATTTCGGGCTACTAAATTTGGATGCGACGCGTGCAGGGCCAACGCTCAACGACGACATCAAGAAACCTCGGCGAATGAATTTAAAGGGCGGCGTTGAATTTCGCTTTGAGTGGGAAAAAGCGTTTTGACTTCAGATATCGTTTGGGATACGGTATGCCCCATGATGAGCCACCACCAGATGTCATGCATGACAATCGGATATAATTCAACGCGTGGAGCTCTATTGAGTCCTTCACGATCTCTTTGCCTACAATGGGCACTTTCGGTGAAAAAGGAAAACAAGTCGAAACTACATCAAGAACCGGAAGCACTCGGCGTGAAGCTTGACTCGGTTGGTCATGCGACCGAGAAGGCGACAATTCGATCGCAAAGCACTCGGTGGCTCTTGTGGAGTATATGAACCCGGTATCTGCATGGCGGTCGAGAGGACCACCCAAGAGGGATGGGCCAAGCCGACTACATGAAGATGGGTATTGCTCAGGAGGCAAAGCCGCCATGCGCAACAAGGAAATCCCCAAGATGGAAACCAACCCTGCTTAGGGAGGATACAATTGTAATCCTAGCCGCTATCATGTATAACAGATAAGGAAAGAGATACAATCTCCACCTTGTAACCAATTAGGACTCTCCTTTGTAACCACCCTCCTCCGCTATATAAAGGGGGGTGGGGGAGGAGAAGAGGGGAGAGAGGAGACAACATCATCAGCAAATAAGCTAGCCAATCATAATCCCAGAGCACAGGACTAGGGTATTATCTCCACCGAGAGAGCCCGAACCTGTATACATCGTGTCTTGTGCTACCATCGAGTTCCCGATCTAGCGCTTAGCCCCCTTTTAATTATTGTCGGTAACAAAACTCGACACCAGCTGAGAATGGTAATCCACCTGTAGGTATTCCAAGGGAAAAGACAATATACCGAGCTACGTGGATCAGGCCAACAGAGCTGACCGACTCAACTTGTGGTTGAGAGAGGACTGAGGTTATTTACTTTGCCTAGTGGTTGATCCTTAATTGTCAAGACCGCCCGATCGTCACACACCGCAACCACCACACCACCACTAGGACTTGTCATCGGTTTGGGGATTGGGCCAGCATCCACCTTCCGTTGTCCGCCCAATACTATCCCCCAAACCGTAGCAGGTTTTAAAAACGCACCCCGAGTCAAGATTCAGGGGTTTTGAGCAACAATTGAAAATGTAATGGTTATTATTATAGCTAACCTACGGTGGTTTATAAATGATAACCTAGAACTAACAATTGAGTATGGCATAATCAACATGGTTTTAATAAGAGGATGGGTTTTAACTAGTCAAGTCTTTCTAAATTAGCTCCTTTTTAGATTTCTACTCTATTTACAAGCAAAATGCAATAACTACATACATACAGTAATTATATGGAATAATGGGATAAATATGTTCAAGGAGTGTGGCTTGCCTTGCGGATTCGAGGGTTCGCCTAGCGAGACATAGTCGACATCGTGTCTGGTCTTGAACTGCTCCGGCTCCTGGTACGGCTCCAACGACTGCTCTTGCTTCGGTATTTGCTCCAAGAATTGCTCCAAAGTCGGATATAGCGCGAAAAAGCAAAACCCATAAATAAACGAATAAAAACAACAACAAAAAGAAAATGGAAAAAAGAACAGGAGAGAAAATGTCCGGAATAGGGCTCAGGGGTATTTTTTAGAATTTTCTGGACTTGGTATGGAGAAACGGAGATCATTTTTGGACTCAACGACTCGAATTGGTCAAGAATATGTATTTTTTTGCTATTTTTGGTTTTTTAGGAATTTTTGGGATTTTTCTGGAATTTTAAATGATTTTTCGGATTTTTAAATGAATCAAAATCCGAAAAGAAAATAAAAGGGATTATCGTGCAATGGCACAAGATATCGAATTTGGCTACACGGCGCTGATACAATACTGCTCACGCGCATGGCTGCCATTTAACGCAAAGTACAGTCTGACCATGCATGCCATGATGGCAGTAATCACAGGCAAGCCCAAGTGGTAGAGAGAGAGAGCCAAATGAATGGCTGGACCGGCAATCGACGGAGAAGGACCACTGGGAAGAGGGGCCCAAGGCGGTGAGTGGAGAAGAGGGTCAAGCAAAGGGGAAGGTCACGAGATCTGCTAGGCGTGACTGAGGAAGGAAAAGTGGAGGCGAGGAAGAAGGGGCTCTGGCGAATCTAGGAGGAGGGAATGGCGGGAAGGGCGGAGGAGCTCAGTGAGCACAATGGAGGCGTAAATCGCCGAAGAGAAGTGGCGGAGCCGAGGCAAAACGGGAAGATGAAGGTGAAGCTCAAGAACGCAACCGGAGAAGAAATGAAATGGCGAGGAGGGAGAGAAGAGTCTGCGGACTCTGAGCATCGAAAATGGGGGCACGGGAGTGGTATTTATAGCCGCCGCGGAGAGGCGATCGAAGCGAGGAGGAGAGAAGATGGCACCGAATTTCAACGGGAAATGGCGAGGACGATCTTGGGTAGGCAGTGGAGGCGATGGGGCAAAGTGGATTCGTAAGGGCAGGTTGGCGATGGATGCATTTAGCGGTGCATGGCGAAGCGATGGGCGTTGAAAACCGACGCCGGGAGAGAAGGAGTTGGCGCGGTGGACTTGCGGAGCGACGAGACGGCATGGGCGAGCAATGGGGAAGACGGCCGATGAGCGACATGACGAGGCGAGGCGAGCTTGACCATTCGGGAGGAAGAAAAGGGGCGAGAAGATAGGGCGAGCGAAGACGGCGGATTTTCAACTGGGACGGCGGGCGCCGTCAGCCATGCCGATGGCGATGAGATGACCGGCGGTGCTGCCGCATTTGGTGGCGAGAGGGAGAGAGAAGGCGCCGGTTTTTCAACCGAGGGACGACCATGGCGCTACTACCGCAGGTTGGAAACGACGCAAAGGCAAAAGGGCAAAGGAAAAGAAATCGGACGACGGCGGCGCAGAGGAAATTGATGCCTGGCCAGGATGACGAGCGACGTGACGCGGAGTAGGCGAGCGTTGACAATGCTGGCGCGCAGAACGACGAGACGCGGCGCGGGATTCGCGGGCGAGCAGAGCTCGGACCGGGCGCGAGGCTGAGCGAAGAAGAAGACAGGGGAGGAAGAAAGGAGGTGGCGCGGCGCGGAAGAAAAATTCGCTTGCGGGAAAAGATTTTGGGCCATAGGGAATTTTGGGTGGGCAAGGAAATTGGTTCTGGTCAAGGAAAACAAAACGGCCGGAAAAAAGGAAAGAGAGAAGGTGCCGAGCGGCGAGGAAAGAATTGGTCGTATGAAGGAAAACCAAGCAAGTCGGGGAAAAGAAATAGGCCAGAGGGGATTTCAAATCGGGATGGGGAAGAGTGGGCGTGGATTTGGTTGAAGAAGCATGAGTCGTATGAAAAACAATGGGTGAAATTAATGAGGGAGAAAATTGGACCGAGGAGAAAGATCTCGTCAAGGAGAAAATGAAGGCATCAAATAGGAAGGGAAATTGGCCACGGGCCAGAATATAGGCGGGAAAGAGGACGGCCAAAAACGGCAATGGCCGAAACGGGGGAATTGGCCGAAAGGAAAAAGCGAGAAGACCAAAAAAAAGGAAAACGGATTCTCGAGGGAATTTTCGAAAAGGAGAAAGGGATGGGCTGAGAAAAACGAGCGACCGAGCGGAAGAGGAATCTGGAGGAAATTCGGGTCGGGGCAAAAGATCTTCGAGGCGGACCGGAGAAAAAGAATTGGATGGCGAGCCGGAAAAGAAAAAGAGAGGCGGGCCAAGGGAGAAGAATGGGCCGGAGGGAAACAAAACCGGTTGGGGAGAAAAGAAGTTGGGCCGGAGAAAATGAACTGGGCCGAGAAAGTTTGGATGAGGAAAGATTGGGCTAAGGCGAAAGAATGGGTTAAAGGGATTTGGGTCGAAGGAAAAGAGCAAGCCGGGAAAAAGAAAGAGAACCGGCCGTTGACTTGGGCGAGGAAATTTGCGCGCGGGAGAGAAGAGTTGGGTTGCGCGAAAATGAATCGGACGGAAGGGTAAAGATGAAGGGCCGGGGAAAATGGAACGGCCGAGAAAACGGAAAGGATCGGTAGGCGATATTTTGGAATGAGGGAAAGAATTGGTCCGAAGGAAAAGTAGCTCGTCCGAAAAGGAAGGTTTTAGGAAATGGAGGATGGCCAAAATGGGAAAGTTTCCCAAAAGGGAAGAAACAAAGGAAGGCCAAAAGAAATTCAAACAAATCCGAAAATTCAATAAGCTCCAAATAAATAAATAAAACAAAATTTTGAAAATTTTGGGGCATTTCAGCACACATGCGCGCGTGTGTATATATATATATATGCTTTCATACTTTCTTTTTTTTACAGTTGCACAAATATTAAAGTATGAATGAAGAGTAGATAGTGATTACTTATCCATTCGTTTGCTTTAAGATTTGTATAACTTGTATTAAGAGAGAAAGCATTGAAGCACTGCTCATATATATACACACACACATATACACATATATAGACATATAGTAGGTGCTTAAATATTAAAGTATGAATTAAAGACAAATTGTTTATAGTTGCATAAATATTATAGAGAGAAAGTATTGAAGCACCACTCAGTATAATGAAAGATCGATTGTGATTATATTATCCTTTACTTGGTTACAAGGTTTTACTCTAGTCAAATGACAAGAGATTTGCTCAGAAAAACTACAAGGGATAAAAGGGGGGTGGGGTGTGGTCGGTTGTTAAGGAGGGCGATGTAACAATTTTCTAAGATGCTTCGCCCCTGCGAACATCTAGGTTGAAGTTTCAGAAAGATTTCTTTAAGTATGCACTTAAAAACTCTATAATGCGTTTTTCCATCATTGCCAACAAATCAAGTTGATATTATTTGACAGTCTAGATTTGAACCCGTGATTTGCGAAGAACGTGACCGAAGAACAAAAGATACACGGTGTATGTGCTACACCTCTCAAGCTCCGTAACGTGAAAGATCTCACAACGGTTAGTATTGGAGAACAGTATTGTTGTTGGGACGGTAGCAGCAGTATTATCATCCATCCATGGAATTCTGCAGATAATTCTTTCAGCAACTTTCATGAGTTAAATTCTAAACCTATGTGTCTCTAATATCCAACATAGGCACACGACATTTGCAGAGTCACAGTGCTTATCTTCTTTCCAGAACCGCACGTCCACGTCACGAAAGTGATCGCCCAACTGCTTGGTATGGAATCGATGGGGTGAATTGAGCAACTGAAGCAAGCATCGAGCTAATACTACATATCCAGCTAGCATTTTGGTGATCAGACGGCCGGCCGGCGAGTGATGTCGAAGACAGCGGGTTTGGATCATGCAGCTTCGGGCAGCAAACAGCAAGCTAAATCGGCCGCCTTCCAACAGTCTGCTCTAAACTCTCAGTGCATCATAGATTGCCATTCACAAGTGTTTCTCGCAGTACTGCTGCTCGTACTGAAATGGCCGAGTGTTTCTTTCTTTCTGTCGGTATGAGAAGAGTAGTGATCTTCATGGAGGAGGCAAAGAGGAATGAAGAACGCCCAATTACGCTGAGTCGGTAATATTCACTTCTTTTATCTTGATAAATTTTATGGTGGTAGTATATAGTGTTTAGTAGAAATTAAATCTAACTGTTGATTTGTTCATGGTATTTCTACCATTATACTACTAAAGGAAGTATGAATAAATACTAACTAATTTGATCCATTGGATTCAAAAAGAACGAATGGTCTATATTGAATTTAATATACCGTAAAAGAGCTCTTTTATCTTTCCATATTTTACCAATATTCAACTACGCGTGCTATAGTTTTAGCCTGCATGAATAATCAGGTAAACAATTACTACGATCTCGCCACCAGCACCTTCGAGAATCGCTGGGGAGAATCATTCCATTTTGCCAACAGGTTATCAACTGCATTTCTCTTTTTAAAAAACTCTTTGAAGAGTAGATAACTAGATATCGATCGAAATTGCGCTAATTTTGCTGTGGTCCATTTCATTTTAGAAGGAATGGAGAAACTCTACGCGAAAGCATTAAGCGGCACGAACATTTTGTAGCCCTGCAACCAGGCCTCAAGAAGGGCACGAAGGTCTGTGGCAAAAGCTAAATTGCATGGTTAAGAACAGAAAATACCAACGACATTAGTATTGTACAAAGCATATGCAGAATTAGTAAGAATTGCTTTGCTTCAACATTTTTCCCTGTATAAATGCTGCAGGTATTGGACCGACGTGGGATGTGGAATTGGAGGGCCCTTAAGAGAGATTGCCAGATTCAGGTAGCAATCTTGGATGGAAATTAGTAGTTGGTCGTTGCAAATATTCAGACATGAAAATCATGCAGATTTTGTGAGGATATTTGAGTCAGTACTAGTACTGTTGACTGTTCCAATGCTTCTCACTGTATCTCAGCATCGGCGACTGGGTTGAACATCAACGGGTTACAGATATCAAGGGGCCAGGTCTCCGCGCTTCACCTTTTGCTTCTCCAAACAACGAAAACCTGTCAACATGTTTGCAGGGCAGGATTTAACATGGTTAGTTTATACTCTGCAGGAACTCAATGTTTTGGCCGGTCTAAGTGAACAGTGCGATTTTGTGGAGGTAAACCATTCCTCTAGGGTCACTTGCAACGGGGAAAAGAGAAGCTAAAAAAGCAGAGAGCTCTGGCCGGTTAGCGAAGAACTTGCCTAATTCTCTGAAAAATGCAGGCGGACAGACTTCATGACCATGCCATTCCCTGACGACGCCTTCGATGCGGTCTACGCGATAGAAGCGACGTGCGATGCGCCTGACGCGGTACGTGCGATTCAATCACGTACTACTTGTGTTGTTGAGATTAACCAACGCTATGGCCGAGCACTAACACTCCGTGTGTTCTTTGTTCTTCTTTCCTTGGTGAGTTCATGGCATGCAGCTGGCTTGCTACAGCGAGATCTGCCGGGTGCCGAAATCCGGCCAGAATTTTGCGCAGCACGAATGGTGCGTGACAGATCAGTATGACCCGGACAACGAGAGGAACAGGAGTATCAAGGCCGAGATCGAGAGCAGCGACGGCCTGCCTGAGATCAGAAGCACCCGGCAATGTATCCAAGCTCTAAATGGCGCAGGGTCTGAGGTATCGTTCGATTTATATCATCAGTTGATTACTCTGCCTTTTAATTTGCAGGCAATTATATAGCGCAATACTCTATCAGTGTACTGTATCCATTTTTTTTTGGATTAAGGAGATTAGACTATACAATCTCCGGCTTCTGTTTTTGCATACAGATAACCAACGTACCCATAGTTTTCTGCTACAGAAAAGTAAATGACAAAAGCAACAGATCAGCAGGTAGCAGCTTCCCAAAACTCTGACCATCCCCCAAACATCTGGGAAATGTTATTGGAGGGGTAAAACCGTATTTAGCATTGACCACCTGCCCACAAAGCGTGACAAGGGAAATCGAAAGAACAATTGTTGAATTGTTTTGTGGTAGCACAAAAGCTACAACCTTGTCTTCTCTTTTCCAATTTCTTTTGCAGAGGTTATCTTTTGTCAAGACCACAGCCCTGGATAGATACCATAAAACATATTTTGATTTTCAAGGGTATTAGTCTCCCATAGGATCTTGGGAGGAAAATGTAACCCAGAGTTAATCAAAACTGTGCACATTGAATGAACAGAGAAAAGACCCTTGCCATTCAAATTCCACCTCAAAGTATCTTGCAGATCACCCAAATCAAATGCGTCACATCTAAATTGTAAATGAGACAAAGCTTGCAACTTATCATGAACCAGAGTTCTCCTAAAAAGAATATTCTGGATCCCCATCGGGACCCGGATTTACCAAATCCGACCCCTCTGTGTTTACCCGTGCTAGTCCAGAAAAAGCTAGCACACACAGCTCAAACAGTGATGATAACATAGACATACCACAAAGTAACAACAGTAAATAAACAAAAGGGAAATAACATCGTAAACACATTATTACAAATGACAAGCCTTATGGCTTAAGTTGGTAAGTAGCAGCAAAAACATAAACAGTAGCAACAAAAAGAGCCAGTCCATATGCCCACAGGCAACCGACTGGGGTGCGCTCCCTAGAAGTCCGGGTCGCCTTCATCGAAGCCACATGCAAAGAAGTCATAATCACCTTCGGCTTCAGCAAACTCCTCTGAGAAAAATTTGTTGTTGCAAGGGTGAGTACACACCGTACTCCGCAAGTCTTGGAAACTTAATGCATGATAACTATATGCAAGGCTTATCAATGGAAGGCATAATATGGTTCATTTGCATAAAGCCGAATTTAACTTGAAATAACAGTAGTAATTTCAGAAAGCAGTATTTGACAAAAAAGTAAATAACATAATAATTGAATTTGATGTATAACAATTTTAATGGGTTCCAACCACCCAATTGGCTCCCACCACCAAACCAAAACACGCGAGTTCCAACCACTCACGGTTTTCCAAAACCATTTTCATTTAAAACCAAAACCAGAAAATCTACAATGTGCTAGCGTACCTCGCCTGCCCATGACCGTGGGCACGGCTACTCAAGTAGTTTTAACTCTGCAGAGATTGTACACTTTACCCACAAGACATGATCGACTCTTGTTGCTTAACACACTTCCTTTGGTGTGTCAGCAGAGGGAGATCATGACAAGGCCTTTACAATGTACGATACCGCTACCGACTTCGCCCGCTAAGGTTTCACCGCTGTTAGGGCTAAATCCGCCCAATACAGAAGCCCCCTCTTGCATCTTGTAAGGGTCTACCCGACACCCCACTCAACCCAATGGCGAAGCCAATAACGACACGCACAAATTACTTAGCCAGGTCGTACCCATATAGACTTGTGGTTGTACGGTATAGCTCGGTCCAAGGTAACACACGCCTCGGTCCTTAATTGACTAGGGCGGAACAATCACATTCCAAAATTTTGTGCATCCCAAGACTCGCCATACAACCATCCGCCTTGCCTAAACCATTTTCCATTTTTATTTCAATTAAATAATAATAACAAAGAACACCAATTGCCATAATTTCATAAACAAGTTTGATCAAAGATTTAAAAGATTTTCCATAATGGCAATATACCGATACGTAAGCATTTCTAAGCAATTTCTACCGTCCCATGGTAAAATTTTAATTAACATTAAGTACAGTAATTATCATAGCCTAGGGTGTCAAATGTTGTCATGGCAAGGATCAATAAGGGCATAACAATTTAGGTATTTAGCTAAGCATTTAAAATGGCATTTAAAGTACAATACGCAAAGTAATAAGCATGCAATAATTTAAAACAAAATAATATTTTCATAAACTTGGGATCAATATGGTCAAGGAAGACTTGCCTTCAACTCCTCCCGCTGGTGCTACCTCCGCCGGATGGTCCGCTTGAGCTTCAACTGCGTTGTCTACACGTAAAACGAGGACAAAAATAAATAAAATAAATTCAAATAAAATCCAAAAATCAAAATAAGGGTACTGCCAGATAGAGCATGATTTTAGATGAATTTAGAAATTTGAATTGTTCGAATCGGAGTTCGAACGGAGGAGAACGGGCTTTCGGAAGTTTCTCGAGAGAGAAAATCAGAAAAAATGCTAAGGGGTGACACGTGTCGGCCTGTGATTGGCTGGATTTTCGAAATTCGGAAATTCAAGAAAATAGAAATGAATACCGCTGACATGTGGGGTCCGCCTGTCATCGGCTCGGTCTACGGTGAACTGAGTTCACCGAGGGTTCAGGGTACGTGGCTGGTCACGCTGACGTGGCAGCCACGCGTGGCGTTAGGTCTGATGTGGTGATAACGTGGCGCGGATGTGGCGATGATGTGGCGCCACGCGGCGCCAGGTGGCAGCCGACTCGGCGTGACACGGCGACAAGACGTCGCTGACGGGGATGCCACGCGGAGATTAGGGTTTACGTGGCGTCTACGCGGCGGACACGGGGTGTAACATCCCCAATTTCGGGTTTCTGCTAAAAGCTAATTTAAAATTAATTAATTTTAAAATTTGGTTTTTCATCGGTGTTATATTTAACCTGGCATCCATATCCCTCCAATGTTCGGACTTCATTTCATCTCCGTCTGCAAAAGTCGGAATTCGGGATTTCGGTCCTTACCTGAAATTTCACCTGCGTTCCAAAATGCTACAAAATTTCTCCCTTGGACGGCAAGCCTCCTCTCTCTCCCATGGCCATGCGTTCCTTCCTGGCATTTCTCTGTACTCAGGCATTTGGAGAAGAAGCCTAGACCCAATGACCAGTGGGGCCCGCTTGCAAGAGACACAGGAAAATCAGGAAAATGGAGAAAAGAAAAGATTCCAAAGGAATATTCCTCGGTTTTCAATTTTCAGGATTTTAAGAATTCAAACAATTGTTTCTCCTCCGTCGTAACTTTGAATCAAGTAATTCAAATTGCTAAATTCATCTAAATTCATTCTCTATCTGCCAGTATTTTTATTATAATTTTTAGTTTCTGTTTAATTTATTTTATTCTTTTCGTGCACCGTTTTGCGCGTAGTTGAAGAAGTTGCCGTAGTCGCCGACGAAGGAGAAGACCTTCAGTGCAGTGCATCGCATCTCATCGATGAAGGCAAATCTCCTTGACGCATTTTGATCCCATGATTGCAAATGTTTTACCATGTTTTGTAAACATGCATTGCTATCTTTATAACCGTATGTCAAATATAGACTGTTAGTTATTCCGAATTGCTATCATCTCCTTGATTGTTGATATCCATGTTTAATTGTAACCTTAGGACACTTTGCTATGTCATGCCTAATTTATATTGTGACATTTGATGGTTAGAACGGTAGTTTTGCTTAGTGCAAAAATTGATTAAATAACCCACGGGTGGGATTATATCAAAAGTGTGATTTAAAGTATGATTTGAGAATTGTAGCAAAGTTCTTGCTGCTATGATTGAAAAATAAAAATGATTTAGATTGGGGCGGAATGGTTTGCTCCAAGTGCGGATGGAGCATCGTTTCGTTTGTGAAAGCCGCCTAATCAATTTAAGGACCGACGCTATGACCGTCCATTCTAAGCATTATCGTGCAATCACATGTCAAATGGTCTTTGATCTGGTTGAATAATTTGTAGAAACCTAACTTAGACTCATCGATGGTGGAATGTGGGTGCGATGGAGGCAGTCGTATTTTCCCACACGACGCAAGAGGGCTTTATATCAAGTGTGGAACCCTAATAGCGGTGAAACCTCGGTGAGTCGGGTTAAGCGATACATTGTAAAGGCCTTGTCATGATCTTCTGCACGACACACTAAGGGAAGTGTGTTAATCGCGTGGCACTAAAGAGATGATCATGTCTTGTGGGCAAAGTCGTACACCTCAGAGAGTTAAAACTATTCAATAGCCGTGTTTACTGGCCAAGGGCAAAGCGAAGAATGCTTTCATCTTGGTAGACTTGGTTTTGGTTTTAAAAATAATCGATGTTTTGTTTTGGGATTCGGAGTGGTGGGGACTCTCGAAAGTTTATTTGGCGGATTGAGCCAATCGTAGATGAAACTGCTTTTGATCATGACGGATAGAGTCATGAGTTGGTTTGCCTTAATCTTTTAAATGTGGCGGATAGAGCCTTTATACTAGTGATGGTGGATAGAACCTTCACTAGAATATTAAATAATTCAATTGTTAAAATAATTGTTTTAAATATGCATTGTGAAAATTATTAATAAGTATAGTTTGATGAAACTTGGCTTTACTAAAAGAACCCTATTAAGCCTTTCTTTGAAAGCCCTACATGTTGCATTTTCCTGCACTTGCGAGTACGTTTGTACTCACATGCTACGTAAAAATTTTGTCATCGAGAACTACCAGATGCAGCTTGAAGATGAAGAATTCTATACCGAGGAGTTTGATGAAGGTCGCCAGGATAACTAAGCGCGTGTTCCTAGTCGTCGCCTGTGGTGTCTTATGGGTTTTATCTTAATGTTATCTGTTTTTCCGCTGCTTTGAACTATGGTCATGTGACCAGGAGATGTAACAAATAGCCATGTGGCTGGTACTTTATATTTATGTTATTACTTCGTTCAATTCTGGTTATGATTATCACTGCTTCACTGTGTGTACTAGCAACTGATCTGGGACTAGTACAGAAATACACAGGAGATTCTGGATGGTAAATCTGGGGTCCCACAGAGGTGGTATCGAACACGAACGATCAGAGGGCGCTTAACTTAGTTAGAATGGAAAAGCCTTAAGGACTAATATTTTTATAAAAATATACTTATAAAATTTTAAGTTCCTCTGCTTCTATCTTTTCTGTCTTAGCGTCCGTCCTTACCTCATCCTCTATTTAAAATTTGTTTTCTGACCTTGTCTTATTTCAAAATTTGTAGATATCTTTCTATACCTCGTTTGTCCAGTAAGGTGAATTCTTCCCCCTCATGTCCCTGAGGTGTGTGAATGGAGTAGTTAGTCTTGGCCAGTAGTGTCCATCTTTGTGTTCACATTTAGAACGATGAATAAGTTGTGCGATGGATCAGATCGTGTTTCTATGCATTTGTGATCTGACCATTTTTTAAAAAAAGCTATTTTGGTTTAAATAAAGATTTCAGCTTGGAGATTCCTTTCTTTTGTTGTGTTTTTGTTTGATTGGATGTTGTTTAGTCCCCTGCTTCCTTATCTTTGCTTTCCTCTTTTCTCATACTTTTCTAGCTCTCTGAAGATGGAGAACCCTGCACGAGGTCGTGGTAGAGGAAGGAGAGGAGGTCGTGGTCGTGGTCGTGGAAGAGCGAGCTATAAGATGAAGTTCTGTCTGTGCAGTTAGCTCAATGAAAATGACCAAGTACTTCCACCTCCAAATAGCAGAGAACCAAATGCCACCCCAATTTCGAATCACCGCCAAAGATGGAATGATGATGGCTATGCAATCAAGATATACTTGTGCCTTAGCAGAACGCCTCAATCCACCCTAAGTTGCACTACCAAAGCCGGCATTTCACCGCCCAGTCTAAATTTGGGGAGTTCATGAGGACTAGACCCCCGACGTTTGCTGGATCTGTTGATCCGTTGGAAGCAGATGACTGGCTGAAAGAAATTGAGAAGAAGCTCTACAGGCTCGTGTGATGAACTAGAAAGTGTTCATTTTGCTTCCCATCGCCTTAAGGGCATCAGAGCAGCTTGATGGGAGAATTACTAAGCGACTCATGCAGATGCTCAATCCATTGCCTGGGATGAGTTTGTTGAAGCTTTTCGGGCTACCCATATTCCTAAGGGAATTATGGAGATGAAGAGGAGAGAGTTTCACAAGCTGTAACAAGGAAACCTTTCAGTCTCAGAATACCTGAATCGGTTCACCCAGCTATCTCGTTATGCTACTGAGGATGTTGCCACTGATGAGGCAAAGATTTGGCGCTTCATGGAGGATCTTGACCCTAACATCAAAGTTCAGCTGATCTCCAATGACTTCCCTACCTTTCAGCACATGGTGAATAAGGCCTTGATCCAAGAGGATGCTCAGTGTCAGCTGTTTGAATCAAGAAAGAGGAAGATGATGTTTCAAACGCAGCGTGGTGCCAGTAGCTCCAAGCCCCGCTTTTTCCAAATTTCTCAGCCAAGAAAGCCGCCAGCCCCTCAATGCTTCTAGGACCCCAATGTCCGCACCTCATCAGATTGCTCAAGCCCCTACTAGCAACGCAGGAAATCAAGTTCAGAAGAGCAACACAGAATCGCAGGAGTCCAATGCTTTAACTGCAGAGAGATGGGACATTATGCTAATAATTGCCCCGAAGCGTCAAGCGGTAACCCCTGTTCGGTTCAACTTGGGGACTACACCAGCCCGTGCACCTGCACCAGCTCAAGGGAAAGGAACGCCGCAGACTCCGTGTACTCCTCGCACCGTTAGAAGAGGATGTGTGAATCACGTCACGGCGGAAGAAGTTCAGGATGCACCGGATGTGGTATATGGTAAGTTCTTTGTCAACTCGGTACCTGTTTCAGTTTTGTTTGATTCTGGTGCAACGCATTCATTCATATCAGAGTATTTGGTTAGAAAGCATGGATGGGATCTGAGCTCAACTTAGAAACCCTTATTAGTGCAATCCCTGTAAAGAACTAAGAACAACTGCTATTTGCCCAAAAATGGATATAATTATAAAAGGGGTAAAGTTCCTAGCGAACTTAATATTATTGGATACTAAGGGTATAGAAGTAATCCTTGGAATGGACTAGTTAACCAAGTACAAGGGTCAGATAGACTGTGCTAGTAAAGCTATCTCCTTTACTAGTCCTGAGGGAATTCGAGTGGAGTTCCTGTCTAATCTCTTCTCTAAGGGGGGTAGTACCCTGAACCGTCTAAAAGGTACATCTTTGGAAAATGTGCCTGTAGTAAATGAATACCCAGATGTATTCCCAGAAGATTTGCTTGGTATGCCACCGACCGATATTGAGTTTATTATTGAGCTTGTACCGCACAGCTCCTATCTCAAGAGGCCTTATTTACACCGCTAATGAATTAGCAGAGATGAAGAAACAGATTGAAGAACTGCAGGAGAAAGGATTTATAAGACCAAGTTCATCACCTTGGGGTTCCTCAAGAATCTTTGTGAAGAAAAAGGATGGTAGTATGAGAATGTGCATAGATTACCGATCTTTGAATGAGGTCACAATAAAGAATAAGTATCCTTTGCCAAGGATAGATGATCTGCTTGATCGAGTTAAAAGGAGCCAAGGTATTCTCAAAATTGACTTAAGATCGTGGTATCATCACTTAAGATCGTAAAAGAAGATATCCCAAAAACAGCTTTCACTACCCGATATGGACTGTACGAGTTTACAGTGATGTCCTTTGGATTAACAAATGCACCATCCTATTTCATGAATTTGATGAATAAGGTGTTTATGGAGCTTTTAGATAAGTTTGTTGTCATTTTTATTGATGACATTCTTATTTATTCCAAGAATAAGAAAGAGCATGAGGATCATCTGAGGGTAGTTTTGGAAAAGCTCAGAGAGCATCAGCTTTATGCTAAATTCAGTAAATGTGATTTTTGGTTGAAGGAGGTTGCTTTCTTGGGTCATGTCATCTCGGCTAAAGGAGTAGCAGTTGATCCTGCTAAAGTGAAGGCCGTGCTTAATTGGGAGCAACCCAAGTCAGTCCCGGATATTCGAAGTTTCCTTGGTTTAGCAGGATATTATCGATGTTTTATTGAAGGTTTTTCCAAGATAGCGAGACCGCTCACCCAGTTGCTGAAAAAGGAAAAGAAGTTTGAATGGAATAAGTCTTATGAACAAAGTTTCCAGGAATTGAAGAAGAGGTTAACTTCAGCACCAGTACTTGTTCTGTCGGATATTCATAAGGATTTTGAAGTTTTCTGTGATGCTTCAAAGCAAGGTCTTGGATTTGTTTTGATGCAAGAAGGTAAAGTCATAGCTTATGCTTCAAGACAACTGCGACCCCATGAAGAAAACTATCCAACCGATGACCTAGAGTTAGCTGCGGTTGTGCATGCCCTCAAGATTTGGAGGCATTATTTGATTGGGAATCGATGTGAGATCTATACAGATCATAAGAGTTTGAAATACATTTTCACTCAGCCATATCTCAATTTGAGGCAGAGAAGATGGTTGGAATTAGTTAAAGACTATGATATTGGTATCCAATATCATCCCGGAAAAGCTAATGTTGTTGCGGATGCTTTGAGCAGAAAAAGTTATTGCAACAATGTTATGGTTCAGGAAAGTCAGCCAGCACTATATGAAGAAGTCCAACGTCTCAACTTGGAGTTGGTTAATGAAGAATGTATTTTCAATGTTGTAGGGTCGAGGATGCGCCTAGAGGGGGGGTGAATAGGCGTTTTACAAAATTCGATCGCTCACTAAACAATCGCTCTAATCAACCCCTATGTCAAAACCTAATCAAAGATATATGCGAAGTGATAAATAGGTTTTGACAATTAAGGCCTAAATCAACTAGGCTCACTAGTGCACTAACTAAATTATGTCTCTATGTATAAATTGCTAAATTGATCAAACAATTAATACTAAGCAATTCTAATTCAAGCAATCAATAATATCACGAAAGGTAAATACTTGAATGTAAAGAGACAAGGGACAACCGATGTTTTTCCGTGGTGTTCGGAGACTTGCTGGTCTCCCCTAGTCCACGTTGAGGCAAGCCCACACTTGACCGGCCCCGCCGAGCACCCGCTTCTTTCCACTAGTCGTGGTTTTTCACGCCGCGAGGCTCAACTCGAACCTTCACAAACTTGCGGGCTTTCACACCTCGAGAGCTCCAAGACGACGCCCACGCTGCCTAGGAGTCGGCAACCTCCAAGAGTAACAAGTCGCTCTTTCACTTGAACTTCACCGAGCACAACACATGCGCTCCGGTGATCACCAAGTGCAACACATGCACAAGGCCTCCCTCAAGTGCAACACATGCACAAGAGGCTCTCAATCACTTCCTAATTGCAACACATGCAATTAGTCTCACTCTTAAGCTCAAGAGGCAAATGGAGAAGAGCAACACATGCACACAACTCCTACACACAAAGAACAACACCGCCCTAACACCCCAAGTCCTCCTTTTATAGCCACCATGCCAAAACTAGCCGTTTGGGGGCAAATTGGTAACTTGCTTTTTAGCGGTACTCACAGCCTCTAAGGGCTTCAGAGTACCGCCAGAGTCTGATTCACTAACGGCTCTAAATCCAGATACTCTCGCCTCTAAGGGCCTAGAGTACGACTTTCAGTACTACCGCTCCCACCGAAGCAGTAGTCTTGGCCTCACCGAGCCAAAGCAAACATCTGCAAGATCAGTAAAATAGCTCTGCGGCTAATACCCTAGAGTATCAAGACTTATGTACTACTACCGCCCTCAAGCCCCAGTAGTACCGGCCAACACTTAACATCAAAAACAACCTTCTGCCAAAAAGCTACGGGCTTAGGTCCTAGAGTATCAAGACTTTGTAGATTACCATGCCCATGCAGAGTGCTTGAACCACGAGAGAAAACCGATTCAACTCCAAAATCATTTCTCCGAAAACCAAACCCATTCTTTGAGCCTCTAGATGATCAACACATGATCATACACACGTGCAAAACACATTTGCACCAACTTAGCTCATGCTCAAAGAATTAAACCAAATCGCAAAACGATTTCGCAACCAACTCAAGAACTATTTGCAAAACGATACAAATCAAACTCGAGTTTATGAGATTAATCCCCTAGCCATGTGAAGGTCAACACGAGACCCAATCAACTTGCCAACACCTGCAAGCCCTACTCACATGCTCTCGAATTCGGACTCATAAACCTCGGTTTATTCAAGCACAACGAACTTGCAAATAACACAGTAAACCAATTTCATGCTTGAGCACTACTCTTTGCAACACATGCAAAAGTCTAGCTCCAAGCAACACTAAATCAAGGTGCATGAACTCTCTAATTGCAACACATGCAATTCTCTAGTTCCATGCAACCACAAAATCAAACTTACACACTAAACCAAAACCATATCACATGTATGAGCTCTCTACTTGCAACACATGCAAGCCTCTAGCACATACAAACCACGAACACATAAAATCATGCTTGAGCTCTCTCCTTTTGCAACACATGCAAAACTTAGCTCCAAGCAACCACACGGTTTTATAAAGATTGTTTTCGAACCAAAATATGAAGCTTCAACATTTGCAACACATGCAAAAGTGAACTTCACGCAAAAGCCAACGCAATAGCTTATCCTATTTGCAACACATGCAAATCAAAGCTTTATGCGAAAACCAAATGCTTATACTCTTCCTTTCTGCAACACATGCAAATCAGAGCATAAACTGACAACAACCAAGCATAAGCTTAACACATTCGCAACACATGCCAAATGGTTAATCTGTATGCAAAAACCAAATCAAATAAGATTTGAGCTCGAGTGAACGCGGATTGAGATCATCAACACATGATGAAGCTCAAGCTAGGAGACAACCCCTCTTAATAGAACGGCGATAAAAACCTTAGACTCAAAGACTACAAAGTTCTTAGCCTATCTAATTATACCTTCGCCGCCGCACGCAAGCAATCCCCTTTGGGGTCTTTATGATCATCACTTTGATACTCCCCCGGGATCTTCACTCGACTCTTCTTCGGGATCCACTCTTGACGCCCATCAACTCATGATGCCGTCTTTGTCCCGTTTTCATCATCTCATTCATCCTTGGACCTAACTCAATCATAACTCATGAAACTTGTTAGTCCAAGATGCATGGTTGTCTCAATTATCTCTTGCACTCCATTAACACATAATGGATGCCTTTAGATCAATTGAGCACAACCCTAAATCAATTGAAATGATTGTAAATGTGTCTTAAGTATAATAATGCAACACATGCTTAATTATACTTAAGAACTATCCATTTGTCCTTAATTAATCACAAAACACCATCAACACATGATGAAGTGTTCTTTAACGATTAACAAGACAAATGAACTCAATTTAAATTATCATTTAAATTGATATGAGTATATATTAACTACACAAGTTTTCATATACTCATGTTGATGAAAAGTAATGATCCATTATGTGTAAACTATATGGAAATGATCATTACTCTAAGTCATCAACTATAGAATACACCCCACATGTATATGTGCATAAATATGATTGGCTTGGATATAATATGCACATATTTACTTGATCATATTGGAGTATATCCTATATTATCATGAGTATACTTATAACTAGGCAATTCAAATATATACTCAATGATTTAGTTTCTTTGTCTTGATCCTTATGTGTATCAATAAAGAATCGATCAATACAAAGAGACTTTCAAGTTAAACTACAAACTCCCCCTAAGTATGTGCATCCATGTAATATATGGATTGGGAACATGATGCACATTTGTGGTTAATATAATGGGGACATTCATATTTTAACTTGACTCCAAAGTATACAACTAATACTAAGATAAATACGCACACATACCTTGGGTTTTCCATTTTTCAATGCGATGAGACTAACCAAAGATATTCTTAATAAACAAGTTAGTCTCGATATAAGATTCGTCATTAATAACAATATCGCATTAGGGGATAAACACATATTAGATTTGTCATTAACACCAAAACCATAACTAATGAAGGTTGAACTTACAAATGTTGAAGTGCATTCAACCCTTGAAGATCAGATCAGAGAAGCTCAAAAGGATGACAGTGGTATAGCAGAAATCAAGAAAAGTTTCAAGGAAGGAAAATTTTCTGAATTTTCTGAGGACGAGAAAGGAACCATTTGGTTTGGAAAAAGAATTGTCGTTCCTAATCGAAAGAAATCAAGGATATAATTTTGAAGGAGGCTCATGATTCTCATTTACTCTATTCATCCGGAAATCTGAAGATGTACTTGGATTTGAAGGAAAAGCATTGGTGGTCCAATATGAAAAGAGAAGTTGTTGATTTTGTATAACGATGTGATATATGTTAGTTGGTAAAAGCGTAACACGAGACCAAAGAAGATTGTTACAACCCTTGCAAGTTCTGCTTGGAAATGGGAGGAGATTGGAATGGATTTCATTATCGGACTTCTTAGAACCAAATCTTTATGATTCTATTTGGGTCATTGTGGATCGGTTGACAAAAGTAGCACATTTCATTCTGTGAAGACAACATATTACGTGATAAGTTAGCGAAATATATATGGCTAAGATTGTGTGTTTGCACGGAGTGCCAAAGAAGATTGTGTCCGATCGAGGTTCCCAGTTTACCTCGAGGTTTTGGCAGAAGTTGCATGAGGTTTTGGGCACAAACCTAAACTTCGGTACTGCTTACCATCCTCAGACAGATGGTCAAACGGAAAGGATAAACCAAATACTAGAAGATATGTTGAGAGCTTGTGCTTTAACCTATAGAGGTTCTTGGGATCAAAATTTGCCATATGCAGAATTTTCGTATAACAACAATTACCAGTCAAGTCTAAAGATGGCACCATTTGAAGCTCTGTATGGAAGAAAATGCCGAACACCATTATATTGGAAAGAGACAGATGGTGGACAAATAATTGGACCTGAGATTTTGAAAGAAGCTGAAGAGCAAGTCAGAGTGATCCGTGAGAATTTGAAGACTACCTACCAAGGCGTAAAAGTTATGCCGACAATCGTCACGGAATTAAGTTTTGAACCTGGTGATCATGTGTATCTTAAGGTTTCACCTCTCAAGGAATCGTCGTTTGAGTAAGTGGGAAGCTTGCGCCGCTACATCGGTCCATTTCGATGGTAGCGAAGAGAAGTTGCTTACAAGTGGAGCTACCTCGCGAATCGCCGATGTGCATGATGTCTTCCATGTTTCTCACCAAGAAATGTCTCAGAGTACCGGAGCATCGATGTCAGATGAAGAGATGGAATTAAAAGAAGACATGTCGTATCCAGAGTATCCAGTCAAAATCATGGATGAAGCTGAGCATCGAACAAGAAGCCGAGTGATCAGGTTTTGCAAAGTTCAGTGGAGCAACCATTCTGAAAAATAAGCGACTTGGGAGCGAGAAGAGGATCTGAGAGCAGAGTTTCCTGACCTTTTTCCTTCTCCGTCCGAATCTCGGGGATGAGATTATCTCTAAGGGGGGTAGGTTTGTAACATCCCCAATTTCGGGTTTCTGCTAAAAGCTAATTTAAAATTAATTAATTTTAAAATTTAGTTTTTCATCGGTGTTATATTTAACCTGGCATCCATATCCCTCCAATGTTCAGACTTCATTTCATCTTTGTCTGCAAAAGTCAGAATTCGGGATTTCGGTCCTTACCTGAAATTTCACATGCATTCCAAAATGCTCCAAAAATCCCGAAACCTATTGAATTAGGTTCCAAATATTCCAAAACATTTTTAGGAATTTTCTCAAGATTTTGGGAATCACTTTGCTATTTTATCTCTCGCGGTCTTTCATCAAATTCAGTTTATTCGTTCCGGAATAATCTAAATTCCAAAACTTATCAAAATTCAGTGAAACTAATTTTATTGGGTTCCAAATAATCTCTAGTATTTTTAGGAATTTTTCTGGGATTTTTAGATCATTTTTACTATTTTATTCCGTGCGCGATTTATCCTCATTTTCTTCTGGCCAATAAAGAGCTGCCACCTAGCAAGCACCGTTCATCTTCAACCTCTGATCTGCAAATTCCAGAGAGAACATTTCAAGTCTGTGCATGAAGCCTCCTTTTTACTCCACCATAACTTCTCATTTTCTCCACTAAATTGAACAAGGCCAGATCCGTTGGAAAGGTATTAATGAGAAGAATCCATTTTTCATCTTCGTTAGTTCTTAATCTCGCCGGAATTAGATTAATTGAGTAGAAACCGAAATGCATTCAAACCTCCATAACTCGGCTGTTTCTCCACGAAACAACGAGCTTCCACCTCCAAACTCTTCGTCTCGGCATCCTCCATCCCGTGCTCACCCTAACTCGTCGGTCCAGTGCTGTTTCCCATCCCAAAACTCGAGAAAACCGACGCCGGCGTCCTCCAAAGACACCGCGAGCCATCTCTTGCTCGGTGAGTTTCTAGACAAACCAACCCGTCACTTTGTGCCCTTGCCTCGAGAACACAACCATTCAATCGAATTGATTTTCGTTGCAGTTTGACCCCGGATTTCGAGTTTATTAAATGCCGCGGCCGTCGCTCGGTTAAATCGTCGATTTCTCCCATTTGGGTATGAACCAATTCAATTCCTTGCACCAGTAGACTCCCTTGATGCTAGCTATCCCGTGCTCATCTTAGTTTCAAGAAATTTCAAGTTTTCGGGTGTTTTTGATCGTCATGTCGCCGGCTCATTTTTGGTCACCGGTTTTACTTCGCCGTTGCCGTTCTCGTGCTTTCGCCAGTACGCCGAGTGCTGAGCTTCACGCCACTGCGCTTGCACCGCCGACCTCGGCCTCGTCGCCTGCCCCGGCCGTCCGTGGCCGGTCTCTACAGCGCTTGGCCGCTCATTGGCGCTTATTCGGCCATTACTTGTTGCTGCCGCCACCTTTGGCTTGGTCGCCCTCCATTCCCATCTGGCCGGTCGCTGCCCTCCGCCATTTCTCCTTGGACAACAAGCCTCCTCTCTCTCCCATGGCCATGCGTTCCTTCCCGCATTTCTCTGACTCAGCATTTGGAGAAGAAGCCTAGACCCAATGACCGGTGGGGCCGCTTGCAGAGACACAGAAAATCAGAAAATGGAGAAAAGAAAAGATTCCAAAGGAATATTCCTCGGTTTTCAATTTTGAGATTTTGAGAATTCAAACAATTGTTTCTCCTCCGTCGTAACTTCGAATCAAGTGATTCAAATTGCTAAATTCATCCTATATCTGCCAAGATTTTTATTATAATTTTTAGTTTACATTTAATTTATTTTATTCTTTTAGGCAACCGCTTTTTGCGTAGTCGAAGAAGTCGTCAGAGTCGCCAAGCGAAGGAGAAGACCTTTCAGCAAATGCATCGCATCTCATCAACGAAGGCAAGTCTCCTTGACACATTTTGATCCCATGATTGCAAATGTTTTACCATGTTTTGTAAACATGCATTGCTATCTTTATAACCGTATGTCAAATATAGACTGTTAGTTATTCCGAATTGCTATCATCTCCTTGATTGTTGATATCCATGTTTAATTGTAACCTTAGGACACTTTGCTATGTCATGTCTAATTTATATTGTGACATTTGATGGTTAGAACGGTAGTTTTGCTTAGTGCAAAATTGATTAAATAACCCACGGGTGGGATTATATCAAAAGTGTGATTTAAAGTATGATTTGAGAATTGTAGCAAAGTTCTTGCTGCTATGATTGAAAAATAAAAATAAAATAAAAATGATTTAGATTAGGGCGAGAATGGTTTGTCGGCAGTGCGGATGGAGCCTTGGTTACGTTTGTGAAAGCCGCCCTAATCAATTTAAGGACCGACGCTTATGACTGTCCATTCTAAGCATTATCGTGCAATCACATGTCAAATGGGCTTTGATCTGGTTGAATAATTTGTAGAAACCTAACTTAGACTCCTCAGATGGTGGAATGTGGGTGCCAAATGGAGGCAGGTCGTATTTTCCCACACGACGCAAGAGGGGCTTCTATCTTTGGTGTGGAACCCTAATAGCGGTGAAACCTCAGCGGGTGAGTCGGGTTAGGCGTATACATTGTAAAGGCCTTGTCATGATCTCTCTGCCGACACACTAAGGGAAGTGTGTTAATCGCGTGGCACTAAAGAGATGATCATGTCTTGTGGGCAAAGCTGTACACCTCTGTAGAGTTAAAACTATTCGAATAGCCGTGCCTACGGTCAAGGGCAAAGCGAAGAATGCTTTCATCTTGGTAGACTTGGTTTTGGTTTTAAAATAATCGATGTTTTGTTTTGGGATTCGGGAGTGGTGGGGACTCTCGAAAGTTTATTTGGCGGATTGAGCCAATCAGGTAGATGAAACCTGTTTTGATCATGACGGATAGAGTCATGAGTTGGTTTGCCTTAATCTTTTAAATGTGGCGGATAGAGCCTTTATACTAGTGATGGTGGATAGAACCTTCACTAGAATATTAAATAATTCAATTGTTAAAATAATTGTTTTAAATATGCATTGTGAAAATTATTAATAAGTATAGTTTGATGAAACTTGGCTTTACGCAAAAGAACCCTATTAAGCCTTTCTTTGGAAAGCCCTACATGTTGCATTTTCCTGGACTTGCGAGTACGCTTGTACTCACATGCTCTGTAAAAATTTTGTCATCGAGAGAACTACCAGATGCGATTGAAGATGAAGAATTCTATACCGAGGAGTTTGATGAAGGTCGCCAGGATAACTAAGCGCGTGTTCCTAGTCGTCGCCTGTGGTGTCTTATGGGTTTTATCTTAATGTTATCTGCTTTTTCATTGCTTTGAACTATGGTCATGTGACCGGAGATGTAACAAATAGCCATGTGGTCGGTACTTTATATTTATGTTATTACTTGCTCAATTCGTTATGATTATCATCGCTTCCTTGTGTGTACTAGCAACCGATCCGGGACTAATGCGAAATACGAGAGATTCCGGATGGTAATCTGGGGTCCCTCACGGGGCTACCACGTGGAGGGTGACAAGGCGCTGACCGGAGGCTTACCGACGCACGTGGCGAAGATCCGGACGACCCGGTGCAGATCGAACGGCGATGTGTGACGGTGTGGCACGGGGAGATGTGGCGAAGATCTGAGCGTCGGAGGGGAATCGGGCGGCTGGGAACCGGCGAAGCAGTCGACGGCGAGGGGAGCGGCGCAGACCACCGGAGTCGGAGAAGACGGCGCGCAAAACGGCGAAATAGTGACGATTAGCAATCGGGTTGGAGTGGATTAGATAGAGGACGACGAGATGAACACAACGGGACCAAAAGATACGGCGAAGACTCACCGGAGAGGAAAAGAACCGTGGCGGAAGACTCGGGCACGTCCGGCAACTTCGGCGAGGTCGTGCGGCCACACGGAGGCGTCCCCGCCGGCGAGACTTGGGGGAAAAGGAGCGGCGCGGAGAGGCAACCCTAGAGACGGCGGCTACAGTGCCTTAAATAGCCTAGGGGTGCGGGAAAAAGCGCGGAAACCAAAGTTGGTCGCGCGGCTAGGGTTGCACGGGCGGTGGCGTAGCTAGGGCAACGTGGACGCTTCGGAGCCGATGGATCTGGATCGGACGGGCGAGGCGTTAGGGTTTCGGCTGAGGCAAGGACACGGGTGCAGGTTAGCCGTTGGATTGAGATCCAACGGTGGAAGTTGAAGAAGATTAGGGTTTGGGCGGCGGGATCGCTCGGGTGGGCCGGAGGAACAGGGTTGGGCCGAGCGGAAGAACAGTGGAAGCCGACCCACGCGGAGGGAAAAGAAAAAGAAAAAGATTTCCGAATTAGAAAATGCCAAGAAAATCCGAATAAAATCCAATAACTTCAAATAAATAGCAAATAAATTCCAATAAATCTCCAAAAATACAGAAAAATTCAATGAAGCACAAGGAACCCAATAAAAACAAGAAATAATTAAATTGAAGTTTAGGTTATTCAAATTAAATCCTTTTTTTTTAAATTCAAATTAAGCTGGAATTAATTCGAATAATTGCAACTGGTTCGGGTTTTGAAATTCAAGCGCCGAGAACTCAAAATTGGAATGTTACAGTTTGAATGCAAAATACTCAGATTTCACATAAAAGACCCTAAATTTAGAAATCTCGCTAACATTTCAACTGATTTTCAAATTCTAATACTTAAATTTGACAACGATCAATATATATTGTAATCACAAATGATAAACATGACATAAAATTGAAACAAATGACATTCAAATTCACCAACATCATGCCGTTGTGTCCATCCCATTGTATGAAAATTCACAATTCATAAACACCTCTAAAATCCCATTACACTACAACTTTGAAATCACGCTATGCATTCCATCCATCATATTTTATCCATCACAACCATTTTGAACATAATAGATGTAAGGCCCCCATTTTTGATATTAAAGACCACTAATGGGTTCCATGTGCATACAATACTAGTTCCATGATCAGTGGCTAGTATGCATATATACAACATTGATATCATATCCATACATAAAAGCATATATATTTCATTAAGTAAATTTTGGCTTACAAACCAAAAGTACATAAATGTTGCTGCGAAAAAGTCAGAAGACTTGTAGTTTGCCCAATACTCCCAATGGCAACCGAGAAGGTAAAGCCCTAGAAGAACTCATCGTTAATATCCTCGAATCCTGCGTCAAAATAAGGTCTTGTTTGGTAGATCTCTAGATCCCAACTCTACCTTAGATCTGGAGCTTGTAGGCTAAAATAAAGTTAATTAAGTTTATATTTTTAGTCTAAAATGTAAACTAGATGACCCACCTGAACATTCTTAATGCACCTATAGCTCCAACTCTATAAATTTCTGGAGCTAGGAATATCCTACTCCACCAACTTCATAGATTTTGGTGGAGCTGGAGCTGTGCCAAACACCCCCTAAATGTCACCGGGTATTCTGATTCTTCACCTAAAAACAACAAAAATAGCAAATTGAGTACTTTACATACTCGCAAGACTTTTTCAAAACGTAAAATATATGCAGTTTTGAATCAAGAGAAAGGTTGCTACACTTAATTTGCATAAAGCCAATTTGAATTGTAAATATTGAATAATATATTATAAACGGAATTTTAGTCAAAGCAATTTGACAAGTTAATAAAATAACAGTAAATGAGCAAAAGTAATTGAATCCACGAACCTTTTAGAACGTGATCACCATCCGAATTTTGGCTCGATCCAAGTTCTAGTGTTCGTCGGCCACAAAGAGATCGGAAGAAAATGAGGTGATCTGGCTACAAAACTCAAGGAGTATAGTTGGGGGTATTGTTGCACGACACTAAATGAAATTGGGAGTGGTATTTATAGGCCGAGAAACAGCATAGATGAGCCTGATCATGGTGTGAACTCGGCTCAGTTCTAGTGATGTCCATACAGGAGAAGGCATGGCCGAAATCTGAGAAACATGGGGAACGGGGCAGCATGGCATGGTAATGATGTCCCAACGAGCCTCGATGGCGCAATTTCACAGAAGTTGATGCAAGCTACAGTCGATAGAGCTTTGCTTCGGGTCTTCGATGGCCAGGGGAAGAAGAACGAAGGGAGAGGAGACTACGCGTGGGCCTGAATGGTTATCGGGACCTACTTGTAACTGAGACACAAAGCGAACTTAGGGTTCAACTAAGATCAGATCAAAGCTCAGTTCATTGAATCAGTTAGCCATCTTGTTCGCAAATATTTGATAATTTTTATGAGTGATGGTTAGATAATTTTATTTATCCTATCAAATTTTTAGGTCGAGATATGACATATAGAATTTATAAAAATTCTAATAAGGCACTGTGCTCAGATTTCTATTTTCTGGGAGCTAATATCTATTCAAAAATTTTTGAATCTTTTTGCAGAGGTTCCTTATGGCAATAATGATCTCTAGTAAAAGTTTAAACTTCATATATTTTATATTTAATTAATAAAAATTTTGATATTTTTACTTTGATTTTCAATCTTTCGATTTTTGAATCTTTAAAGCATCAAAATAATTTATTATTTTTTTGATATTTTTATTGTTGATAGTTATATCCATCCAGAGTATAATATAAAATTTTTAGGACAAGATAACATTGGATTAGTTTTATTTAAATCAGACAAGATTATCGCTACTAGTCAAGGATCATTAATTCTCTTCCATTTCATATTAAATTACATTGACATGACTTTTAAATTAAAAATTGTGGTTATAGTTATTTCTTGAGATTAACCAAAATTTTATACATTTTATTGTTATAAGATTTTGTTATTTTTGTTTATCTATTACTTATAAGGAATTTTCATTTAGAGCAAAAATAAGTAAAATCAAGAAAAAATTTAGGAAATCTAGAAAAATACAGAAAAAGCATTAATAAATATAATTAAATTTTAAATTTTATTTTATTACTTTATTTTGAATTTTAGGGTGTTACAACAAATGAGAGAAATACTATGGTTGATGACTTGCTGTCGTGGAGACGAAGAAGGTTGGGAGGATGAGTCTGCGATGTGTAGGCCCAAGTTCATGAGAAGACAATTCCAGTTTGGTTTCTCGGGATAGCATAGACTTAGGGAATTTATTTGTGTGTCAAATAAAAGTAAAAAATTAATTTTTTGGGTGTCTTGAATAATTTTTCTACCTCTAGTAAAAACTTGAGTAAAAATTCATTGTAGATAAATTTACATAATTATAACAATGCTAATTGTACAAAAATCCTTTTTCCATTTTTATTTAATTGAAGATGTAAATAGAGTGAAGAAATTTTATTTTTAATATTTAAAATGACCTAGGTAATCTTGTGTAAAAATTTCAGATTGAGATATTGCATATTTATTTTCTAAGAAATGTGACATCACGATTTCCAAATTTTCTAGTTTTCAATTTTTAAATTAAAAAAACAATAAAATTAAATATTAATTTTTATATTTTAAATAAATGTAAATATTAATATGAGAAATGTGTGGAAAAAATTTTAGCTAAGGATAAGCTTGGTAAAATTTTAAATAAAATCGCCAATGTACCCTTCATAGTCAAAAATCATTAATTTGCATCTCAAATCATCAATAAATGTGTTCACATGAATTTTGGCTGCTATGAAGTTATTATAGAGATTTATAATATTTTAATATAAATTTTGTAATTTTTACTGATGTTTGTTTTTTACTTTATTACTTTTTACCTTTTTACTAATTAAATATAAAAGATTTTTCTTAAAGACCAAAATTCAAGATAAATCAAGAAAGGATGGAAAATTGAAATAAGACCATGTTTAAAATTCATTTTCATAGTTTGTTTATTTTGGAAGAAAGGATTTAAATTTTACAAATTTTCTTTTCTTAAGACTACAATCCAAGAAAAAAAGGAAAAACATGATATTTTAAATTAAAATCTTATTTTCATTTTAAATTTTAAATTTATTTATTTTCCTATTTTTGAATTTTTGGGATGTTACAAACTACCTCACTTAACAAAAATCTCGCCCTCAAGATTTGCAGAGACTAGACGGGTTTATAGAATTCTTTCTCGGAGGTAATCTTGTTGTTTCCTTGTCTTTTTGTCTTCGGTGTATTTGCTTCACCGAACCTTCTTCCTGCTATTCCGAGTTGATGTGCTAAGAATTGAGAAGATTTCTATTTGGGTTTCACGAAGTAGATAAGAGGTATTAGCTCATTCTACATATCCCTTTTAGTGTTTTTCACTCAAAAATATTTTAGTAGTAATAATTCAGCTTCATGATCCATTCTGAAATATATCAATACACACACACACTACTTCTGGTTATTATATGCACATATACACATCCTTTATATTTGGATCATATACTATTCATTAAGCATATTTAAATCGAGTTCATTTTTTAAACATTTTGGCATATTTAGGTAACCCACAGACATAATATTATATAAAAATTAATTCTACTGATTGGGTAGCTGGAAGCGTAAGTATTTCAATAAAATTGATTTCATCAAATTCCAAGTTTGTTTGAAAAATTTTTATGTGTAGCATATCTTTAGGTCTTTTTTAAATTTGAATTTAAAATTTACCCAGTGCTCATTTTCAAAATATTTTTGCATATTATGAAACTAAAAGATTTTATACAATTTTATAAATTTTTCTCATTTGGTTTGGGCTAAAAATTCGAAAGTTATAGCAATTTGAATGGCATCAGGTTTTGGAAAATCGGATTAAAATCATAAATACGCTTCTCTGTACTCAAGACGCATTCTCGAATTTGAATGTCCATTGTTTGCCATCTTGACAAATCGCCCCACCGAAGCGGTGACTCAGAGCGTAGTCGCCATTAGAAATTGGCCGTCGGCAGCGATGGCGGCGACGGACGGGCCACGGGGCCTTAGAGATCATTAGGGAACTTTTGCATACGTAGGTGGTGTTATCTGCCGCCGGTGATCACTGGAAATGCTCCACCACGATGAATGGGCGGCGGCGCCATGGCCGGCCAATGGGAGCTCGCATTTTTGGCGTGTTTTCACTGGACGAGTGTGGCATGAGTATCAGTCATACATGGGGTGTCCATTTCACCTGCTAATGAGGTTGGAGATCGACCGGAGATAGCTACCACCGCTCGCAGTTCGTGGGTAAGACAGACAACAGTGGCGTCAATTTTTGGGCGACAAAAGCTGAAATTGATGAGCGGAATGGGTTCAGTGATACTCAGAGATGCTCCATTCTTAAGCAATCGGAAAATTTCTTAACGGGTGAGCTCAATCACTGATCTTCCTCTCTTCGGGTTTTGCTGGTTCAAATGGAGTAATGGCAACGCTCGGTAAGATAAGTGGTTCGGTTTGGTTCAGAGAGGGTTAGTGGAGAGTTTGAGACCTCGAGCCATATAAATAGGCGATTCGGGCATGCGGCACAGGGTGTGAATGGTAGGGCAAAGTTGCGACGATCAAGACGCAAGCGCGAATCCGTGCCGTGGCAGAAGATTTGAGTCATGGCATGGCACAAGAAGCTGTACCGTTATGGTTGATGACTTGCTGTTGTGGGGAAGAAGAAGGCTGGGAGGATGAGCTGCTGACGTGTGGGCCTAAGTGCAGGATAAGACAATTCCGGTTTGGTTTTTCAGGACGGCAACATATCCTGTGCACATAGGGCTTTTCGTGTACACACCGTGCACACTAACTAGTAAAAGTTATGAAAAATTCTGAAAAAAATTGTAGATGTACTTCATAGATTACTCTACCTATGTATAAAATTAGAGGTTCAAATTCATTATATATCAAGAGTTACAAAAAAGAGAAAATTCTGACAAGTTTATAGAGTTTAAACTTGTCAGAATTTTCTCTTTTTTTAACTCTCGATATATAATGAATTTGATCTTGGAACTTCATACATAGGTAGAGTAATCTATAAAGTATATCTATAATTTTTTATGACTTTTATTAGTTAGTATGTACCGTGTGTACACAAGAAAACTGTGTATAGGATATATTAATTTTTGATACCGTGTAGTGGAAAACAATGGGCAGAGGTGAAGTACTGCCGCATTGGTGTGGGAAGGAGACAGATTAGACATAAGGTACTATGGTTGATGACTTGCTGTTGGTGTGGGAAGGAGACAGATTAGACATAAGGTACTATGGTTGATGACATGCTGTTGTAGAGAAGAAGGTTGGGAGGATGACCTGCTGACGTGTGGGTCTAAGTGTAAGAGAAGACAATTCCGGTTTGGTTTCTCAGGACAACACAGAGTTGGGGCATTTATTTGAGGAGTCAAATCAAATTAAAAAAAACTTTGTAATTTTTTTTGTCTTGCATAAGTTTTCTACCTCCAGTAAAAACTTTGAGTAAATTCTTTTTAGATAAATTTTCATAATTCTGACAATGCTAACTGTACAAAAATCCTTTTTTCCGTTTTTGATTTAATTGAAGATTCAAATAGAGTTAAGAATTTTTTTAACTTTTTTCAAGAATTAAAATGACCTAAGTAATCTTGTGTAAAAATTTCAGATTAAGTTCTTGCATATTTATTTTCTAAGAAATCTGATATCGCTATTCCATATTTTCTAGTTTTTAGTTTTTAAATTTAAAAAGACAATAAAATTGAATATTAATTTTGATATTTTTAATAAAGGTAAATATTGATATTAGGAATTTGTGGTAAAAATTTAGCTAAGGATAAGCTTGGTAAATTTTAAAATAAAATTTCCAATGTACTGTTCGTAGTCAAAAACCATTAATTTGCATCTCATATCATCAATAATTGGGTTCACACGAATTTTGACTGCCGTAAAGTTACTAGGTAGATTTTTGCGCGCTACGTGCGCTACGCGTATGTATTTAAGTTGTATGTATGATCGGGATTAATAGAGCAGGGAAAAAATAAAGAACCTGTGTAATTATTGGCATGAGCTAAGTGAAATCAACCAAAGTAGAGTCGAAAAGGATGACGAATATAAGGTTTTTGTGTGGAACATAATGTACATGCTATTTTGGAAGTATGTATTTTACTTGATGTAGGTAGGTTATGAGATAATCAATAAGTATAATCAAACATATGGACAAAGTATAATCAAATACATGGATAATTAAGTGGGTCATTAAGTATTCAAGAGGAAGTATATTCTTGTAACGTCATATAGCAAAAGCGAAACCGACGGCTAACATAGATTGATATTACAAAGATGAAACATGTTGATAGGCGACAGTCATAGGTATATATAGTATCTAAGGTATACATATTACAGATTGTGTTCTTGATGAAGACAAAATGTGTTCATGAGCCTCGTAAATCTAGGTCTGCGATGAGTAGAGAACGTTTGGAGGTGCTTTGCAATGAAGTATAATAAATCAAGATGTATGTAATAAGGAAAAAGAGCATCTATGAATCTACCTGGTTTATGACGAACAAGGTGGTTTGTCCTGAAACAGTTTTCTCTTAACAAAGGTTTTCTGTTTGATGACGCTGAGATAATATGCACAAAAGAAAGAATTATGTCAATACTTTATTAGAGATGACTATGGAAAGTATGCACAGGTGTATATCAATGGAAACATTACTCTGTATGGTCTTTGGTACCGGTAAGATCTGGATCGTTAGCACTTAATCATCTCTTGAGTGTAGATTGTGTTGTAGATAACAGCTGTAAGCAACAGGAGTGAGATCCGAAATAACACCAACAGTGTAGGGTGAGGAATAAGAGCTGTAGTTCTGTAACGATTTTAGTGCCTTACCTTGGGCGACGGCGGTGTTGCCTGAGATGAATCAGTGGTAGCCCCAACTTTTTCCTAAGATTTGAGGTATGTATGTATATATATATATATGTATATAACCAGAAGGTACAGATATAAATAAGCGAAGTTTGTTTTGTATCATGAATAGATTGTATCACAAAGCAGAAGATCGTGAAAATGTAAGGCGTAATGATTGTTTGCTTGTGAGTCAACAACGAAACGAGTTTTTTAGTCGCATATAAGTGATCTCAAACAGAATGAAATATATATGAATCAGAGATAATATTAGGAAGTTAGAAAGATGTTAGCTAATGTAAATATTAACAAAAAGGATATATATATATATATATATATATATATATATATATATATGTACATAGAACAATGTGTAGATCGTAAAGTAAAGCGGAGGAAGAAAATAGCTAGGAAAAACTACTAATCGACTGGACTGGACATATATGAAAACTTCAAGACCCAAAACATAATAAGCAGTAGAAACCGACTGGACTGGACATATATGAAAACTTCAAGACCCAAAACATAATAAGCAGTAGAAACCATAGACATAACATGTGCATGAGGGAGGGCAAAGCAATAGTGTAAAGTAAACTAATTAGGGTAATAGATAAAGTAAGTAACGCATATATACAAATAATATGGTTAACAGGAAATAGATATATGCAGCCAAGACAAAAGGGTGTCAGGACCATTAATCCCAAACATAAATTATGTATGTAGCATAACTGAACCAAGATATCTACAAAAATCACGATAACAGGAAATAGATATATGCGACCAAGACAAAAAACAAGATGACAGAAGAAAATAGCTAGGACAAACTACTAATCATTGGATTTGGACATCTATGAAAACTTCAAGGACAAAAACATAATAAGGAGTAGAATTCCTAGACATAACATGTGCATGAGGGAGGAAAAACAATAGTGTAAAACAAACTAATTGGGTAATAGATAAAGTAAGTAACAGCATATATACAAATAATATGGTTAACAGGAAATAGATTTATGCACCAAGACCAAAAGGATAATCGGGACCATTAATCCCAAACATAAATTATGTATGTAGCATAACTTTGAGCCAGGATATCTACAAACAATACACATAACAGGAAATAGATATATGCGACCAAGACAAAAAGAATAATCAGAACACTAATCCCAAACATAAAGCATGTATGGAGCATAACATGAGCCAAAACATGAACCAAACCATTAGGGATAAATAAAATAGATTCGAAGAACACACAATGTATGAAACGATATTATATATATAAATACATGGATAACAGGAAGGTACATATATTTAGCCAAGAATAAAAGTGTAGGGCATTACAAATCCAAAAGATAGAACATATGTAGGTTACTCTCAACTTTTTTTAGGGGTTCGAGCGGTAAGTATTAATGACCTCATAATCGGCGCCATGGATAATCGAGACACCATGAGCCATGGATAATCGAGACACCATGAGCAGGTAAAATATTAAAACCGATAAGAGAAGCAGACTACAAATACGACAAAACAAATAAGGCAAAAGGAAACGTGAAGGGCGCAAGGAACCTCGGTCAAGACCAGAATCAAACCAATTCAGAGAATCCATAGACCAATAATCAACAAAGAAACAATATACACGGTTAATACGAGATACATATCTAACGGGATAAATAGATCGTCTTGATAATGAGAAGCAATATAGGACGATCTGAGATTCAATGACAAAAGCATCGACAACATTACACATATGAGATACGCATAAGGAATAGATAACATAGATTCAGGGAATATCTGGTAAAAAAAACATACGCAACCACATGAATAATAGGAAGAAACATATATCTAGACAAGAGCGTACATGGGCTATAACTTTGAGTAATATAAAGACCTACCTTGTAAGAACCTTTGATCGGCACATAAATAAGACCGGTGAGGAAGTACTAATCGAAACCAAATAACGGACCACAAAGAGTTCGCATGCGAACGGCGCTAAAGATACAGATGATAAGCGAAATAACAGCGACAATGAAACAAATTAGTGATCTGAATAATATAAGGACCTACCTTGTAAGAAACTTGATCGATTACATAAATAAGACCGGTAAGAAAGGAATAACAAGAAACCAATTCTGCGGACCAAGCGGACACTGCAAGAATAAAATTGCTCTAATAACAAAAAATCAAGACAACATCAGTATAGAATCTAACGATTAAAGTAGCAACATTAGACATCATCTGTGATAGCGGGAACAAGGAATAAGCCGGATAAATAACGCATGAGCAGTTAGTAACCTAGTAGAGTAAAAGTACTCTAATAACAACAACATCGTATAGAATCTAACGATTAAAGTAGCAACATTAGACATCATCGTGATAGCGGGGAACAAGGAATAAGCGGATAAATAGCATGAGCAGTTAGTAACCTAGTAGAGTAAAAGTACTCTAATAACAAAGGATCAAGACAACCTTCGATCAGTACATAAACAAGACTGGTAAGGAAGGAATAACCGAAACCAATTGCGGGACAGCAGCAGACCTGTGCAACAGAATAAAATTGCTCTAATAACAAAAAATCAAGACAACAGCGTATACAATCTAACGCTTAAAGTAGCAACATCAGACATCATCTGTGATAGAGAGGAACAAGGAATAAGCTAGATAAATAACGCACGAACAGATTAGTAACCTAGCAGAGTAAAAGTACTCTAATAACAAAGAATCAAGACACATATAACCGAATAAAACCATTCTAATAACAGGGTATATAAGCTAATGATTAAAACAGTAACATCAGACCCGCTAACCCGAGTAACATAAAGACCTACCTTGTAAGAACCTTTGATCAGCACATAAATAAGACTGGTGAGGAAGTACTAATCGAAACCAATTACCGGAACACAGCAGGCCTACGCAGAACGGCGAAAGATACAGATGATAAGCGAAATAACAGAGACTACGCATGCTAACCAAGGCATCAACAAATCACAAAACAGTAATAATAATGGCATGGCAGAAAGTGACACAGAATAACTTTTAAGTTGACAGACTGAGGTGAATTGCAATTTGAATATGTTAATGAGGGCAGAAGTAGATCACGTGAATAGGAAAGAAACAACACAACAACGGAACCATATCCAGAAGTAAAGTAAATTTTTAAGATTCTATGTTCGATAAATAAAACTAAAACCGATTCCAATTCCAATTCCCTGTTCTGATAGGAACACATACATCCTCTCTATCATAGGTTTAAAGAATTGGGAAATGGTGAGTATAATCTAGGCAAAGTGCAGGCTTATGTAAATAAGAAGTGCGTATACATGAAACACAGACAATCAGCTGAAATAAATAAATTTAGCAGTAGCAACATTACTCACCCTCATGGAAAACCACCAACTACAGGAAGCAAATCTCAAAATATATTCCTTCACTTCTGTAAATCATGAATTCACCAGTACAAAAACTTCGCTCCAGACAGACCGATGCAATGCACCAGCACAAAGGATCCAGAGAACAATCATACCACGCATGCTAACCAAGGTATCAACAAATCACAAAACAGTAATAATAAGAACAAGATTCACCTATATTCCATTACAATCAGATTTTTATGGGGAGTAGCGTTTGGTGGATGTTTGGCGGCATCCTAAGCGGCGATGGTGATGACACCAAGCGGTGGCTCGGCTCCTCGGTGTTGCGCACCACTAACCGGATATGCTGCAAAGACAATCCCTTTCTTCTTATTGTCCGCGACGCGTTCCGTGAATCGGCCTTTCGATCGAATGGCGGAAACCAAGAATCGATCGCCATGAGATGAGATGAGATTGCGAAATCGAGCAAATTTGGGGAAAATGCGTAGAGATGGAGAGAGGATCGAAGAGAAAGAGTGATTACCTCGGCAGGGAGATACTCAAGGCGGCGAAGAGGCAAGCGGAGGTGAGGGCGCAGGAGGAGGAGGCGAGGGACGGGCGAGTCGGGTCGTCAGAGCAGCGAACCAGGTGAGGCGGCGGAGCTCGTCAGACCATCGAGTAGGCGGCAAGGGCAAGAGAGAGGCGGGTCGGTGGACATGGATCTCTCTGCGATTAGCGCCCTAGATCGCGGACCCTAACCCTAGGTGTCGCCATGAGGCCGTCGTCGGGAGGAGGTGTGCTGCGGTGGTACCGCATGAAGGGGATTAGAGGAAAGGAGGCGAAACGGGAGAGGCGGCAAGAGAAAGGATTACCTCCGATGGCGCAACATAGAACAAGGCGGTGGTGAGGTGAGTAGCGAGGCGGAGGCGAGGTCGGCCGTCGGGAGCAAAGCTGAACCTGGTAGGCGGGCAATGGAGCTCGTCAGGCCGTCAGAGCGGTATGTGGCGGGCGGGCAGGAGCGAGGCGGGTCGGTGGACATGGATCTCTCCGCGATTAGCGCCTAGATCGCGGACCCTAACCCTAGGTGCCGCCATGAGTCGTCATCGGGGAGGAGGTGCTGCGGTGGTATCGCGAAGGGGATTAGAGGAAAGGACGAGGCGAAAGCGGGGAGAGGCGGCGAATCGCGAAAGGATACCTCCGATTCGCGAACGACTCACGAAGGAAGAACCAACTGACATCGAAGCGAAGCGGAGCGGACCTTTCGCAAATCGATTTTCCGGAGGGGCATTTTGCAAACCCGATGGCGTGGATGCGGTGGTTGCTCGGCTAGCCTTTCACGCTTAATAGATAACTTATTCTAGAGATTTCTAATATTTTAATACAAATTGTGTAAATTTTTAATGGCGTTTGTTTTACTTTCTTACTTTTACCTTTTTACTCATTAAAAGTAAAGGATTTTCCTTAAAAAAATTCAAGAAAAATAAAGAAAGGATGGAAATTCGAAATAAGATCATGTTTAAAATTCATTTTTATAGTTTGTTTATTTTGAAAGAAAGGATTTAAAGTTTACAAATTTTCTTTTCATGAGACTAGAATCCAAGTAAATAAGGAAAAAGTTGATATTTTAAATTAAAATCTTCTTTCCATTTAAAGATTTATTAATTACATTTTTAAATTTTAATTTTTTCTTTCTATTTTAATTTTTTCCCTATTTTAACTGATTCTGTCTCTACTAATGTAGGTAACTGACAGAGACACGAAGGGATATTGACAGCGACTGTACCATCGCCTCCGACAGACTGGATGCTACGGCCAACGGCCCCATTAATATCTTGGCGTCTTTAGTCTTTTTTGACGTTATTAGATGCTTTTTTGACGTTATTAGATGCCACAGCCCACAGGTCAAGGACTCCGAGGAATAAATTATTTTTTTAAAGCATTTGCATTCGTGTATAAGTACCCTCCGAAACCTCTCTATCTTTTTAAAAGGTTTTACCTATCTTAGCTTCCTTCCACATTGCCGGAAGAAGAATCAAGCAAGAGCAAAATAGCCGCTACATTTCTCAGGTATCAGTATCACACGCACATGCTCAAATGTACACAAATGTTCTTTTACACGAATGGACGTGAAAGTTCTGAATGTTATGCTTGCATATTCGAACACTCGCATTATTTCTTTTTATGTACCTGCATGGAACTTTAACTTACGAAAGCTTTAGTTCACATTTGACATGATACTTCCTCCGTTTTTTTTATAAGGTCTGTTTTTTGAATGATCTTATTTACAAATGTAAGGTTTACATGTAGATTTAATGAGACCTTTTCTTCTATACATCTATTTATTTTCTCTCATCCAAATGTATTTATTCATTACCACCCACACAAAGTATATCTTTCATCTTCTAAGACAATTAAGTGGCGACATCTAAGTCATTTTTTTTTATATCTTTCTCAATTTTAACGTAACCTTGATTCTTATGTAAAGTCAAAATACGTCTTATAAAAAAACAGAGGACTAAGCTTTTTCACACAGTGAAGTTACGGTTGGCAGGTGTCAATTGTTTTTTTTTCTCAGACAGTGAAGTGATGCGGAAGACGAGTGCTTTGGATCTTGCTTCGGGCTTGGGAGGGAAGCTCGACAAGCAGCAAGTCAAATCGACCATAGAACAGTATTATAATAGCACCTCTCATTCATTACTAATGGAAGAAGAATTTGTTTTTGAATTCTGTCTGAATTTCATGTGCCAATCGATTTAACTCTTATGATTGAATTTTAGGGCCTGTTTGGTAGAGCTTCAGATTCTAACTTCACCTAAAATTTAAAACTTGTAGTCTAAAATAAAATGAATTAAGTTTATATTTTTGGTCTAAAATGTAAACAAGATGATCTATCTACACACTCTTAATGTACTCACAGCTTCACTTTATTTTAGTACATTAAGAGTGTTTAGATGGATCATTTTGTTTACATTTTAGACAAAATATAAACTTAATTCAATTGCATGCAAGTTTAGATCTCAGTATGGAATCAAGCTCTACCAAACAGGCTCTTAGTCTTGTTTTGTACGTAATTTAATTTACAACTTATAATAAACGAAAAATGTGATACTACTTATTTGTAACATTTTATAAATCATGTTGTAGCGTACTGAAGGTTCATCTCTTGTTTTTTTCCTTGGGTTTATGTGGAGACATGTACTCCTTCAGTTCGGAGTTATGCTTATGTATGTAGTCTCAGTGACGGGACACCGGTACTAATTATGGTATATAGTCGTACTACAGGACACCGGTGCTAATTATGGTATATAGTCGTTTTTCAACGAAAATTATATACATAGGTGTGATACATAAGAGCATCTCTAATAGTCAAGTCTTAAAATAGAGTCCTATACCTTAAAATAGGGTCTAAATTAAAAAAATTAGGACCCAAGATAACTATTGACTCCAGCAATTAGACCCTAAACTCAACAACCAGGACCTAAACTAAAGAAACACCAAAGCGAGGCCCCCCTCCCTACGCCCCCCACCCTCTTCCTTCACACTTCCTGAGCAAACGAACCTCCACTCCTCTCTCTCCCCCCCCCCTCTCTCTCTCTCTCTCATCTCTTTCATCTGCCTTGTCTTAGGAAGGTTGATTCTTGCACGTGGAGTCCTAGGAATGTTGGTGTCTCCATGGCAGACGTGTCTATAGGATGACTTCCTCGAGCACTTCTTCATCCTCCTCCTTCCCTCCTTGGCTACGCCCGTGGGCATACAGGCCGCCATCACCCTTCCCGCTCGGTTGGACCACATGACGACGATGCATGACAAGGCCCGGTGAGCTCCCTACCTCCCTACTCTTCGTCAGGTCTGAGTGGAGACAGTTGAACTCGGAAGGGGGCCTTGAATAGGGATGGGGCGGAGAGGCGTCGCCAAATATAGCAGGTTAGTCCTAAACCTATTTTGATAATTTTTCTTAAAATACAACCTTTGTTGGAGTGCTTTTTTTTTCATCAAAACCCTATAATTATAATTAGCAACCTATTTAGGACTCCTCCTAGAGATGCTCTCAGCATGCTTTAGCTATAAGTCTAGCCCATCGTATTAGCCCGTCATTACTTTCCAAAACTGGCTCATCTACTTCCTCCTCGTGTTCCTCTTCCTTCTTTTCGCATTGCCAAGAACGACCATCTCCGTGCGCCATCGCCCACTAGCTCCCGACACTGAGAACCTCGAGGTCACCAACTCAGCCCACGCCGCCATCTCCAGCGACGCTGGATCATTCTATCAGTCCGCTATTGCTGATTCTGTGTCCCGCTCCCGCGCCACCATCTACACCAATGCTAGCTCACTCAACCAGTAAGCCGCCACCGATGCTACGTCCCTTTTTCGTGTCCGTGCCACCGCCTCCACCGATGCCAGCTCATTCCACCGATCTGCCATTGTTGATGCCACCCATAGCTCCCTCATCGATATGCCATGTTATGCTAACCCGGCACGAAGACGATCTTGCATGCCTTTCCTACCAAGCCAACATGCATCCACTGTGAACCTGTGCTCGGTCGGCTATACTAGGACGTCGAGCGCAAACGTGGGCGCTCGACGACAGCGGCCGCCTGCTGACAGCGAACACGCCAGCCGGGCCGCCTTGCCGCAGGCTCACAGGCAGCGTCGCCTCCCCCCTTGCGTTCGTGGTTGCACCTCAGGGTGCACGGAACTCGTTCGATGAATTGCCCAGACCAACTGAACGTCGCCGCCGGCGAGTTCTCTGGTCGATCATGCTGGAGACTAGTTGCCCACGTACGTACGCCCTGACGGAATGCTCTGGTTTATCCCAAACGAAGCCCTCGAGGAACATATAGCAGAACCATTGGCGTAGCTAGGATCAAAACCCTGTGTGGTAATCCCTTCAAAATCTCTAAAATTTTGTGGATTTCTATGTAATTATCAAGAGAAATAGAGGTGCTCTGCAAAAACCTGTGGGGTCAATTGACCCCACAGGCAAAGCCTCCCTCCGCCACTGAACAGAACATGAACTTGTCTTGTCTTGTCTTCCTCCTAGCTTGTATACTTCCTAGCTAATCAGTGTTTGTTTTCATCAGGTATGAAAAGTATCACGACCTTCATGGAGGTGAGGAAGAATCAAGGAAGTCCAACTATGCTGATTTGGTATCCATCATTCTTTTCGATTTAACTATAGTTATGTGCATGCTCATATGGGTTATTAATCGAGATTTGGCGGTCAAATATGTGCTATTCCTACTGCATGAACTAGGTAAACAAGTACTACGATCTTTCCACCGGCTTCTACGAGTATGGTTGGGGTGTCTCTTTCCATTTTGCCAATAGGTGAGATACGCATCTTGCTAATAATTCATTTGTCTTAATTTAAATGCTTCATCAAACACACACAAAAATGAATTTGTTAGCAGCTCTAGATCACAACTGTGCTAAGTTTCCTTGTTTCCACGTATATCTTCTAGATGGCATGGAGAAACTTTAAACGAAAGCATCAAGCGGCATCAGCATTTCATTGCACTACAATTGGGCCTCAAGAAGGGGATGAAGGTTGGTGACAAATAGAATTAGAAATGAAAAGGTCCAATTTACAAAAACCTGAACTCTAGCATCGGATTGATTTTAACCTTTAAAATCAGGACCTCGAACCTACGAAACGTCCATTTTACCCCCCTTGACCCAACCCTTGGTTGGTTTTCGCCTACATGGCGTCCATGTGAATGCCAGTTGGAATCACATGTCATCCTCTTAAGGAAAAAAAAATGATATGGCACTGGTGCAACACAAATAAATGAATGAGTTAGTAAATTAAGGGAAAGAATATGAGGGCCCACAAGTCAGTCCCCTCGTACCTTTTTCCTCCCAATTCCTCCCCATCTTCTTCCTCCATGAGTCCCTGACCCTCCCTTCCCTCCCTTACTCCTAGCCCTATGGCCATGCCCCTCTCCCTCTCCTTCCTTTTTTTTCATCCTCTCTCTGGCATACGGGTAGTGGAGGAGATGGGGCTGTCGTTGCTGGACGCAAGTTAGTCACCGCCACCGAACTCGACCTTGATGCCTCCATTGGACATGAGCTCGCTGTCGCCAGATCCAAGCTCATGCCGTCGTTGGACCTGACCTTGCCATTGCCAGTCGGGAGCGAGAGATAGAGAGAGAGAGAGAGAGAGAGAGAGATGGGAGAGAATGTATTCCTATTTTGTATTCTCACTGGCACATATCTTGATAAACACAAGGACTGCACATATTTGTGGTGGAGGTCCATCCGGGTGGACCAAATCTTCATTTGGTGATGTGGTATATAAGTGTCATCCACGTTAATAAGATGTGGCATATATGTTGCATCCACATCAACAAAACCACCGTGGTTTGGGTTCGAGGGGGTAAAGTGAATTGTTTCGTAAGTTCGAAGCCCTGATTAAAACCTGTACATAGCTAAATTTTAGAATAAAAATTAGATGAAAAGTTAGCAATTGGATTTGTATATGAATTCTAACCTAAAACTAATATTCAAAATTAAATAACAATACAATTAATGGCTTAAAAGAGTCCATACCAAGTACAATAAAAATAATAGAAATTTATAATAAAATAAATAAAAAGAAATCAACTATTTAACTTTCATAAGAACTCCAAATTAAGACATTCACATAGGTGAAATTTAGAATAAAAATTATATTAAAATTTGCAATTGGATTTGTATACAATTCTAAACTGATATGAGAAATTAAATAGAAAATAAAAATGAAAATTTACATAAATTCAAAATAAAAAAATAAAAGGAAATTAGCCATTTGATTTTCATATGAACTCTAAATTAAAACACGTACATACCGAAATTCGAATAAAAATTAGTAGTTAGATTTGTATACAAATTCTAACCTAAAATTGAAATTTGATATTAAATAAAATATGATAGAATAATAAAAATAAAAATAAGGATTATTTTTAATCCCCTATATGTGAAAAATATAATTGTTGGTTCTAGTTGGAATTAAATTCTAGAAATGTGCTAATTCGAGAAAAAATAAAATGAGTTAAGGAATTTGATACACAGACACACTAGTATGTAATAAAAGTTGATGGCAGTTGTCTCTAAGGAAACATATAATATGCTAAAAATTCTCAAAGAAAGAAAATACTCTGACTATTTATTTGGTGGATCTCTATGGAATGGAGGGATTAAGAGGGCGATACATCAAAAGATGTTTACTCGGCTACACCGGTATAAGCAATGTGATGTGTATTAAAAGAAGTATTGAAAGAAAGTGTCAACCACTGCAATAATGAAATTAAGAGATAATGTTATAAATGGAAAATGTAACGTTATGCTACGCATATTATTTTGCTATGCAAGTATTTGGTATTGGGAAAGAATGCTTCGATCACATGTGACAAGTATTGGGAAACGCATTAAGCATATTCTCTTCTATAATATATAATATTAAAATATCACAAATGAAGTTCTGCAATGATCTGTTTTCTCAAAAGCAAAATCCCATAAGCATTACCAAGTTATTTAAAGATGCTTTAAGAATGGTGCACACACAAGTGCGTGGGTCACCTTGATAGTTTGTATAAAAACTGTAAGACGGGTGCTTTCATGTTTTTCCTTTTGACAGTTGCATAAATATTAAAGCATGAATGAATGGTAGATGATGATTACTTACCCATTCGCTTGCAACAAGATTTGTGTAACTTGTATTGGGAAGGAAAGCATTGAAGCACTGCTTAACCTGCAATCATCCTATCGTCAAGTCCTGTTGATGAGAATGATATTAAGATAGAGATGGCGTTGGTTAAATCAGATCCATACAAAGTTCGCTGCAAACTTTTGTTTCTCTGAAAAAAGAGTATAATTTCTAGATTTTTCACAACTTTTACAAGTACCAAATGAATATATCCGATAAAATTTGTCCGCATATATCATGCAGGTCCAGCCATGAAGTCCAATTGAACAAAAAATATTAATAAAATTGGGACACCTAGTTTGTAAAAATGTACAAATGTGGCTACTTACATTGAAAATTATTTTGGTTTTGGATAGTGAATTGGTTTTACGTGCTGGATTGGTTTTGGATAGTGAATATCAGGTGCAAAAACATTTTAAGCTCTTCGGACTAGCTTATTGTTTTTTTAAAAAAGGAATTGTTTTTTGTTCCATACTATTTTCTCATCTAGAATTACCAAGTACTTTTTTCAAAAAAAAAATAGAGGGGGAGTTATCCTATTACCACCAAAAGAAGATTGCATATACTCTGAAGGCAATTATGAAACACTTGTAGAGTTGTAGTTATTAAAGGATTGCTACTGTTGAAGTATAAGTGAATTGCCTACCTTTCTTCATCAGCTTAAGTTTTTAAGTGAACTGGTTGGTACATGCAACTCAATATGGTATCAGAGTCAAAGGGTCTTGAGTTCAAGACCTGGTTGGAGCAATTAAAAAAAATAATTGCTGCCCACTTCTATTCCACGTCTTAGGTCTGAGGGGGCCTATATGTGAGGGGGAATGTTGAAGTATAAGTGAGTTATCTACCTACAACTCAATAGATACATATCAATGTTCCAGCTCTTCATTTTTTCTAAAGCCTGCACCATGTCATCCCTAAGAAACTAATACAAGTAGCATTTTTTGTATTTCAGGTCTTGGATGTGGGATGTGGAATTGGAGGACCCTTAATAGAAATTGCCAGATTCAGGTAATGATATGACTTTCGAAATGAAATTCTGTTGCCCATTAAATTAATTCAGGCATGAAAATCGTGCAGAGCATTTATATAACCGTTTCAATGCTACCTATTGTAGCTCATCGTTGGTAACTGGATTGAACAACAATGATTACCAGATATCAAGGGGCCAGGTTTCTGCATTTGATCTTTTCCTTCTTCGAACACAAAACAAAAGCTTACCAATGTTTATATATCAGAAATTCAGCATCTAATATGGATTTTTGCCTTCCAGGAGGTCATTCATTCGGCAGGTTTGAATGAACAGTGCAACTTTGTGAAGGTACAGATGCATTCTTAATTCCTATTACGGTTGTCTTCTTTGTTAGTGCTAGTTAGTGAAGAAAAAACATAATATTTTATCGGCAATTCTAGGGGGATTTCATGAACATGCCATTCCCTGATGACACCTTCGATGCAGCCTACGCGTTGCAAGCAACATGCCATGCACCTGATGCGGTATAACTCACAACTTACTCCGTCCAAATTACAGTTAAGTTTTAACACGAACACAGTTGCGGTATTGCTGTTTGTTTCTCTTTGGTTTTACAGCTATGCGTCTACAGAGAGATCTACCGAGTGCTGAAACCTGGCCAGTATTTCGCACTAGATGAGTGGTGCTTGACCGATCGATTTGATCCGAACAACGCTCAACATAGGACCATCAAGTCTGAGATTGAGCTCGGCGATGGCCTGCCTGACATCCGTAGCACTCGCCAGTGTATCCAAGCTATGAAAGATGCAGGATTCGAGGTGAAATACTCGTACCATCACTTGATGAGCTTTTTACGGACAGAGTTCCATGTGCAAGCACTCTAATGGGTTCCTGAACGATTTTGTTATTCTCTTGTTGAAGGTTATGTTGGTGAAGGATCTTGCTGAGGATTCTCCTTTACCATGGTACGGGGCTATGGATCCTGGCCATTTGTCCTTGAATAGCTTCCGATGCACACGTGTCGGGCAATTCATCACTCGCTCAATTGTAAGTTGAAAGGCACCGTTTTGAAGATGGCTTTCTAGTTAATTATGCGATTTGCAGTTTTTGGTCCAGAGGTGTTTTACTCTGTCAGATCTTGTGTTCCAGGTTAACACTCTGGAATTCCTCCGTATTGCACCGGAAGGCAGCATAAGGGTGTTCAACTTCCTGATGACGGCCTCCCGCGGCCTCCTAAAGGGCGGCCGGTATGTCCTCCTCACTAGAAAGAAACTGCTAGCAACAGCCAAATTCCAATGTCATGAAAATAATGGAAACCGCATGATTTCAGGGAACGTATCTTCACTCCGACCTTCTTCGTACTGGGTCGCAAACCTCTGCAGGAGTCTGAAATAGTTGGAGGCCATCTTTGAGTTGAAGGCATGGCTGAAACCGTGGTTCCTGCCTACCTATATATAACGTCGCAAGTATTGTGTTTGTACGTAAGAGCTAGGAATAATGGCCATGTTGTTCCGTACTGAAAGTGTTGCAATGTGGAAGATTTGCGTCGTTTCGTTCCGAGGCCAACTTCCTGTACTGAATAACTGATTAGAGATCACAGGCTTGAAATAAACATATTTGTGGTGTTCTGTCACTTGGAGTTGCCACTCTACCATTTCTTGGCAACAAAACTTGTCAGGAGCTGTAGTCAACATATGCTTGGCACACTTGATTCTACCCTGGTTTGGAATGGTCTTGGTTCACCTGTTTATTGTGATCAGAAATCACAACCCTGGTGCCATTTTTTGCATAATATACTGCAGGGGCGGAGCTGGGCCTCGGGCCACCGGGGCCTGGGCCCGAGGCCCAGCTCAAATAGCAAGAAAGTAACCCTAGCCTGCTGCCTGCCGAATGCCGATCGACGATCGCCCCCAATCCCGAGTCCCCAACCAGCCGACACCCGACGCCATAGCCAAGAAATGCGCTCCCAGCCTCCCGCTCGACAGCACCGCCGCTCCCGCCTCCCGAGCCTCGGCTACGCTGTCGCTGACTCGGCCTCCTCGCCTTGCGTCGAGGCCACGCCCGCCTCGCCGTTGCTCTCGGCCTCTCGCCCGGGCAGTCCCGAGCCAAAGCCGCCACGCCACAGTTCCTTCTGGCCTCGGCTCCTGCGATCTCGCCGAGGCCACGCCACCACCGCTCCCAGCCTCCCGGTGTTGACAAGCAGCAGTGCCATGGCGCCTGGTGGCCGCCCAGCGCCAGCGCCCCACCGTCTGGTCTCGGCGATCTGCCCTTGCCAAGTGAAGCCCGTCGGCCGCCACCCATGACTTGAGGTATATGTGTTTAGTGGTAGAAAACATCCTTGTGGTAACAATAATATTGCACATGACTTATGTTATTGACCATGGTAATCCTCAAAATCAGTCCTAATCAAAACCCTAAAAGTATGGGAGTTCAGATCTTTCTGGAGTGAAAAGAAAAGGAGAATGAATCCAAATTACCTGAACATTGTAGAACTATCTTCTCCCGTAATCCTGTGATTGCTGAATGGATTTCTTTATATACATGCCAAATTTTATGAATTATGAATTTTATCAAGTTTGTTATTGACACATGTGTTATTAGTTGCTATTGTTGTCTTCTAGAAAAGAATGTTTTTTTCATCACCTCTAAAGGTCCATTGTTTGCTTGATTAGAAGATGCAACAAGGGAATAATTATATAGCAGATTGATTTCACATTTCGATTTCATATGTCATATTCTTCCATCGAAATAGTTCTTTAGATGGTTTTGATGTCTCGAACATGAGCTTACTGATCTTGGTGATGCTTTTCTATTGTGCACTTGAGAGTTGAGAGTATATATGAAATTCATGATATGGCTGCAAATATGCGCTCCTCAATTTTTTTTAACCAACAGTTTATTGGCAGAATTTTAGTTACTCCTATGTTTGATACATTGTGGTTGTATCGAATTGGTTTAATTGATTGGACTCAATTTGGTTTGAATGCTTTGAAGATTACAAGACTTTTACAGCGTTTTCAAAATATGATGTTACATTCTTATTTTGCAATTTGCATCAATAATTAACTTGTAATTTTGTGTCCCTAATTTACATTTACAATTTTATTTTTGCAGGTTTAGGTTCTTGTAGTATTGTTGATGACGATATGATTTGACTCGGATGCACCAAACCTTCATCGGTTAGGTATTAATTTTTGTAATGTTCCATTACGTTATGTTGTTTTTGACATGTTTTATCTATTTTATTGTATTGTTAAGCATGAAGTTCAAATTTATTTTTAATTGTGTATTTGTGTTGTGTTTTTTTTACCTCGGTGTGGGTAGTATTTGGCGTTAGTTATTGCTGCTTAGTTTCGGCCCGAGGCTTCACATAATCCTGGCTCCGCCACTGAATATACTCGTCAACTTCCTAAGTGGAATCATAGCTTGGCTGATAGAAATCATAAAACAGTAAGCGTTTCAACTCAGCGGCTGCTATTTCAAGTACAAAATGTCCATCGTAGTCAAGAACGAAAGAACAAAACAGAGGAGGAGTTTTAACGCTCTCCGGGGAGGAGTACATTGTCTGAACGATCCACACCAGAAATCAAGAAGACGAGAACAAAAGGAATTAACACTTCACGCATCATCATGACAAAAGAATCGATCTCGGTTTGATGCATGCACACGACCGCTAGAAAGCTGTGATCTACTGTAGCATTGCCATGGACGCGACCACGGCCAATGCCACGGCGACGACGGCCCGGTAGCCCCCGTAAGCGCCGGCGCCGTTGGCGTTCGGCGCGGGCGCGGTCGTCGCGGCGGATGGGCCGTCCGTCGACGCCGCGCCGGACGGCGTCGAGGCGCTGCCGGGCTCGCTGGACGCCGCGGTGGGCGCCGTGGAAGGGGCGTCAGAGGACGGCGTCCGCTGCTTGAGCACGCGGATGTTGACCTTCTGCCCGGCGGCGCAGTGGCCGGGCACGCCGCAGATGAAGAAGCGGTGGCCGGGGCTCTTGATGGAGATCTTGTCGTCGCCGGTGGAGTGCGTGGCGATCGGCGACGAGCTGGTGCAGCTGTCGTAGTCCGCTTTCTTCACCTCCAGCACGTTGTGGATGCCCTGCGGGTACTGGAACTCTGCAAGCAGAGTAGCAGACCATGCAAATTGGCGCCATGGTCACCGCAAGAACAGAAGCAATACAACTGTGTTCGCTTTTTTTTTCCATCAACTTTTCACACCAAATGAAATGATCACGCACGCAAAGCACCAAGAAAGAGGGCAGAAGTAAGTAGGACTTTTATTCCCGGGCACATGGGTGGCAGTTTAGTCTTCGGATTGCTAGTCACTAGTGTGTGCGTGTTTCTTTTTATTCTTGTTTGGCTGTGTGCTTAATTTAAGCAGAAGGCGGAAGTAATTTCAAGGACTTGTATTGTCTCGAGGTAAGTTTCTTGAAATTAATAAAATTCTTCCTTTATCCAAAAAAAGAAAGAGGGCAGGAAGGAACACAAAACGTGCTACATAAGGTATATCTTCCTGTAAAAGGATGAAGCATATAGAAAGACTCGATTCTTTTGACACCAAAGCAAGTCGTGAACAAAACATGCTTCTCTACTACTGATAATATAAAGTGCCCAAGTGCTTCCCTTTGCAACTAATGAGGGGTTAAATTATTTTACTGAAAGGTCATATGATAATTGTGTGACAACATGTAACCATTTCCCAGTACCAGGAGTTCTAGAACAATCATATAAATATAGCCCTTACTTGTATTCAAGAAGACGTTGTCGAGAAGAAGAAAACATGCAAGAACGCACTATCAGATTTGCGACAACTGAAGAAACAACCTCAAATTAAAGACTGAAACGCAGATAGCATGCTAGATCAGGCACATCCACTCGGCGGCCTACTGGATTTCCAGCTGGGCTGTTCTCCAACGGGAGGACTTACAAGTGTGGGCTACGAAGGGGTCGCAACTTTTGGTGCAAGCGGCTACGGCTTTCTTCTCCCAGGCATATGGGTGGCGGTCTAGTCTTCGGATTGTGGGCCACTAGAGGTGTCTCTGCATGCATCTTTTAGTTTCTGCTTTCTTTCTTTTTATCCTGGTGTGTGTTCTAAGCAGAGTAGGAAGTGTCCAAGGCTTTGTATCTGCTTGATGTACTGTACTTGGTATTAATTTAAATGCTTCCTTTATCTAAAAAGATCAGGCACATCATAATGCAGTGCAGACACCGTTTCTTACTATTCTCTGCTAAAAGTTCAGGCAGTACGCTGATGATAGATCTAGCAACCAGTGAGCACAATAAATGGGACAGCCTCATATGCCATGGTCTAGTAATTGTGGATCAGGCTTACCAGTTCTTGAATTCTTGGATGGATTTTGTGATTCAGAACTCCCGTGATCCACGAGAAAAAATTTATGGATCTTGTTAGTACTGTGCACAAAGCCTCCGCCAACGCCTTTAAGACTACATAAAGCTTGCAGATATGTACAACACAATGTGCAGTAAAATCAAAGAAATTGGAGATCAAATGGCCTATTTCTACCCGAATTTCATTGTCCACGGCATGGTCAAAGTAAGGGTCTTCATCTAAACGCAAGACGAAAGAGATGGAAGATGCGTTGTAAAAGTAACACGCTGACGGTGACAAGCCATTAGCACTGCATCTTTGCACTAGTAACGAAAGGGAAGAACAGAAAATGCCTGCTCAACATATGTGTCACTTAATTTTTTTCCCCCTTGAACAATACAAGCTCACTTACATATTTCACTAACACCATGAAAATACTAACGTCTTCTTATATACTAAGTAGGTTACATGATGGCTATAGAAGCGCATGCTCCTAGCCACCAATCAAGCTACACACAGGAGAAATTAGTACACTGTAGCAAATAATGACCAAAAACCCAAAAGGGAAGAAGTGACCGATACTGGATCTACTACTGAAAGTTTTAAACCAGGGAAATTAACTAGCCTCGCAAGCATTCCACATATATAGCCAAACAAAATACTTCATTTGTCTTGGATTTCTTCCAAATATGTGAAGGATGGATTTCAGCAAGAAACGAGGACTGTTTTTATTTACTAGCTAGTAAATATAGCAACTGAGATAGACTGAAAAGTACTTCAATTCAAACTACAGTGAGAAGACAGAACTTGCCTATGAAGTCTCCAACATGGAAAGTCTTCTTCACAGCCCAGTCGGTGTAGTTGACATTGCCGAGGATGGTCCACCCCGAGGTGTCGCCGACCTTGTAGACGACCGCCGACGAGGTCGCCGCCATTGCGAGCCCAAGCGTCAGCACCAGCACGCTCTTCATGCTCATGGCCATGGCCTCTTCTGTCCTGGCTCACTCTCTGATTGTCTGAAAGCTAGCAAAATGAGAAGAAGAGAAGAGATGCTAAGAGCAGAGCAGACGAAAAGAATTTAGTAGCAGTGCAGCACTCGCCTTGCTTCCACCAATGTTGTGCCGAGGAGCATCATTTATAGTAGCTCGCTCATTTTCTGTTCTGACCATTTTGCCCTTATGCATGTTCATTCCGATTGATATATCTGTTATATGTTGTTCTTTCCTGGAGATGGCAGGGTTCTAAATATTTGTTGTTTTTGCTGATCTCTTTTTCCTTGAGTAAAGCAAACTCAAAAGCTCTTTATGAGGTTGTTCGTTCGGTCTGTGCTGCCGCCATGAGTGAGTGGACTCTGCTGGTACGTGCTTTCCAGTTCTTTGGAGATATTTTTCTTTTTAGGGAAGCAAGCAATTGCATACATGCGCTGTAGTTGATCCATCTGTTGGTGTAGGCAGATCTTTCTCTTCTTCTTTTCCTTTTTCTTTCAGATCATCAGATGTGATGTACATATATAATTTGGAGGCAATGCAATAATATGGGGCCTACACGTACGTATGATTAAATTTTAGTTTATGCGTGGAAACGATCCGAAGTGACAGATGTGTAGAAAGAAGATCGAGGCTTTACAGGATTAAAATCAGCAGTACTTTAATCACAGTTGTGCCAGAGGCTTTGCAAGATTATTGGAAACTAGCGACAACATATACAACAGTATTTTGAACCGAAAGTTTCTTGAATAAAAAATTTCGAACGAAGGCTTCTTGAATCGGAAGTTTTCGAACCGAAGGTTTCTTGAATCAAAAGTAGTTCAATCGAATGATTTCAGTTGAATTCATCTGAAAGTTTCGAATCGAATTTTTTTACGTAAGAGGAGAAGGAAAGGGTGGGATAGGGGGAGATGGGGAGTGAAGAGAGGGACGTCATGCAGCAACACATAGATGTGCCTCACCAATTCTGTGGTAAAGGTAACCTCAAATTAGCAATAGCCATGAAAAAAAAATCTGTTTTTGTTTTTCTTTTGTGTATAATGGCCGGTCTTCAGTCGTCTTGTTTGTATGCTAGCTAATGTAGACAAATGAACTGATCATTGTGTAGATTTGCATACATGCAATGCATTACATATTTACGCGCAACACATACTAACCAAAACTTAGGGTATTGCACTCTTCATGCAAAGTAACTTGTTTAGTAGTCACAATGTGATTTTTTAAAAAAGATCATATCTACCAAAAAAATTAACAAACGTGTATCAACATCGAATTCGATCATGATGCAAAAAACTTTGACATACAACAACATCATGCACATATAATCCATACCATCATCATTAAAACTTGACAATTAAAATTACATGTCCATCATCATCATCATCGCAACCCACCAATAACGTAACTACCGATCAACGAACTCTAATTCACACATATAATGATTTATTACACGTCGAAGACGCTCTTGCCCGTGAACTTGACCTCGATGGGGCTGGCGTTCTTGCCGATGCTGCGGAAGTTCTGGCCGACGCCCTGCCTGCCTTCGTTGACCTTCTCCGGGTAGACGCCGTCCTTGGGGTGGAGGTACTGCACCTCGCCGTTGGGGAAGACGCGGTAGAACTGGTAGCTGATCTTGTACTTGGAGCGCAGCCGCGTGCCGAGCGCGAGGCACTGCTCCTTGCGGGCCAGCTTGAGCAGGTTGGGGCCCTCCCGCATGATGGCGGCGCCGCCGGTGGGCATCTCGAACACCTGCTCCTTGGGGGACGTCCACGTGATGACGTAGAACTCCTCCACCTGCGCCTTCCGGAGCAGCCCGCCGGTGCTGCCGCCGAAGATGGGAGATGGCGTGCTGGGGTCCAGCTGAGGCGGGACGAACCCCTTGGGCGCCTCGGCGGCGGCGGCCCCCAGGGCGGCGGGGCCGCGGGAGCTGGAGGGGAGGGAGAGGGAGGAGGCGAGCTGGCGGGGCTTGGACGGCGACCAGGCGGCCAGGAGGTGGCGGGTGGCGGCGGAGGCTTGGGTGGCCATGGCCATGGCTTCCTGGCTGCAAGGAGACGGAGTGCAAGATCGGGCAGGAGTGCGTGTTGTGGCGCGACGAGTAGCAAGCAGCAGAGCTAGCTGGCTAAGAGGTGACGGGAGGGTGGGAAAGTGGATAAGGGGATATGAGGCCGGCCAATGGGGAGCGCGGATTTTGATACGTCGGGAGGCCGCGCATCCGCACCGCACAAAGCGCGCGCCTAGGGGGCGGGGCCATGATGTGCCACACCCGTGGTTCAAAATATCGGCTTTTGGCCTGTCCGATATTTCAAATCTTGTGAAAAATTTTAAATTAATATGGTGATTTTAGGATTTTTTGGTGAGATTTCGGTCGATTTCACCAATATTTTGAGTTTTTGATAGATAATCATAAATCCGACTGGTTTTCATGTGTTTAGAACCGGATTTAGCACCAAATTTTTCGTGAAGAATTGGGATGTCTTTTCTGATGAATACATATGAAAATTTTGTAAAACAAATATATATACAAATTATGTAACCCTAATATGTACTTACCTAATTACCTGATGGCATGTACAATGGTACATGTCAACTATATGTAAGACTATACTATATAGGATTTTAGGTAATGTGAAAAAGAGAAAAAATTGTTATCTACTATTTAACAGACAATTTTATAGATGATTTTATATTTATATACCATTGTATGGACAGTCTGTTAATTGGGTAAGAGACTATTACAAACAATTATATAAACGATCCATTGTATGAGTTGTTTTTAGTATTATCTGTAGATGATATAGAGATATATTATAGACAGTGATATCTATATCACTGTATATACCTTGAGGCAGTTGTTCAATTTCTCTCTCACTTCAGCCAACAATAAGGCTGACAGTTCTATTGTATATTTCTGTTTCTCTCTATTGATATTTAATGTAATTACCATTCATAAAAATGACATATGGTCATATGCTAATTAATTTGTTACTATGTAGCAGCGTTGTGAAACTTTTGATATATACATTCATTGATTCGCATGCTCTGCGAATGAAAGTGCTAGTAAGCAAAATGGTGGCTAAGTAGTATGTCCTGCTCGTTGTCATTTTATAGGATTGCTTTACTTATCGGAGGGAACAAAGGGATCAGGCTAGAGGTATGCCGATAGCTAGCCAGCAGCAACGTCAAGGTCGTGTTGATGGTCAGGGATCCATCGTTGCTCTGATATGATATAACCACTAGTTGTTCTGATCTTAAGATGAATAATGCCACAATTGGTGCGTTGATCTTGCACAGGATCCATCGTTTGGACCAATGCCATTGAGGAGTGAGGATAAGATGAGTTGACCGATATCTTTTTTACTTAATCGGATGCTATCTTGAGTTATTGACACATTAGAACTCGAAGTGTGGCTCATTACCATAATTCTTAACTTCCAAATCTTTTTTATGTGCTAATACTTAGTATTTTGTATTCAAACAGATAGAAAATATAGATAAATATTTGCATGATTTTATTATATTTTTCCTAATTTTTTATATATTTAAGAGATCATCTCACAAGGGGTTGAAAAGGGCAGAAATCTTGGGCATTTCGGCTGGCATTTCAATTTTGCTGCCCAACAAAATACTAGATTTGAAATTTAGTTTTTGAATTTCAACTAGATTTTAGACGAAATTCCAAAATGTCACAAATTTTGGATTTCTGTAGCCTCCAAGATGTGGTCCAAAAAAGAAATTTGAGACCTTAGCAACACCCCACAGCGCTTGGCCAATCGGCGCGGCCACGGCGTGGGCGAAACCTTAGCTTATCTGGACATGAGCTTTTTGTTTTCTAAATCTAGCTATCTTGCCTATGTAATTAATAATTTGATCATCTTTTCTACTACAAAAGGCATAGCAGGCGATACATGTCGTCTGTCGCGCCTGGGGACCTTGCCAAATGATCAGCTTCACGGTAGGGCGAGGGACCGTGGTCCGCGGGAGTGGACACTAAAGCACAGGAGGAATGTGCTGCCGAGCAGCGTGGTAGGTGGGCCTCAGGAACCAGCACCCTAGCACGGCACCTCGCCGCCGAGTTATAGTAGCGCAGAAGAATCTCTGCTGCAATGGGTCATACACTGCTATCGCAGTCAACCGAGCTTCCCATGTGGCAATTAATAGGTATCGTCTGCTGTGTCTTTTGCAGTGGGAGAGAAAGATAAATCTGTGAATATATAGATGAGAAGACTAGATTTGAAAAAAAAAAAGAGAAAACCAGCCAAGCGATGGTTTCGGTGTGAGCAAAGTACATTCGCCTGTAGGATTAGGCTCCTCCGATCCACCTCTCCATCTTACTCTCATGGATACAAATTTCACCAAATTTCAGTGAATTTTCATTGAAAATTTCAGATTTCTGTCTACCACGAAATTCAAATTACCGCCCGGATAAAAAAATAAAAAATTTGAAATTGCAGTAATATCATTTTTTTGCCAAAATTTCACCGAAATTTCATGATTTTTGGCCGGTTTTTGAACTTTTATAGCTGGATTTGACCAGATTTGGTCCAATAACCCTTAAGAAAGTAAGCTTGTACGAAAATTTGTTGAAAAACCAAAATTTTGATATATTTTAAAATTTTAGCAGAAACATTATCAGATATTTATAAAATTATACAAGCATGACAATAATTAAAAAATTTTGTGGTACTATCTTTAGTAGCGTAGGATAAAAATTTTTAAAATAATTTAACTTCATTTGTTATCTTTAAAAATTCAAAAATAGAATGAACATTGGGACAGTAACCTTGTTAGAATTTTATAAATTTTCTCGATTATGATCATGATCTAAAATTTTTTACGAGAGATTAATAATTGCCTCAATACCATTCTATAAAATTTTCAAAAAATTTCGACTTTTTTGTTTGGTCAATTAAATCTATGTATGCATTAAACTTCATTTGTTATATTCAAAAAGAGAAAGAACATAAATGGCATTGTACCTTGTAAGAATTTTATAAATTCACTGAAGTGTGTTCATGATTCAAAATTTTTATGATATATTAATAATTTCCATATAACCCTTCTATAAAATTTTCAAAAATTTGAAACCTTTTTTGATTGCTAAAGCAAATCTACGTATAGATTGTTAGGCTTTTATCAAGATGTAGCATTGTCATAATTTTTAAAAATGCTTTAAGCATGACCATCATCTAAAAATTCTATAGAAACATTAATATTACATCAGAACCATCCAAAAAAATTTATAATTTTTTAACATGGTTTGAATCATTTTTCATTTTGGTCAAGTTTGCCGGTAGGTATTTTAATAGGGCAGTAGCATTGTTTGAATTTTTAAAACTTAATGAAGCTTGATCATGATCTAAAAATTTTATGAGAACATCAGTGATGCATAGTAATAATGCACAAAAAATTTCAAAAGTGTATAACCTGTTTTCGACTATTTTTCATTCAGTTCAAACTTGCCGGTCGTTTTAATTTATCAAGATAATAGTAATGTTTGAATTTTTGAAAATTCCTCAAAGAAGTTAATCATCTGAAATTTTTAGGTAACATCATTGATGTGTCAGTAACCTTCATAAAAAATTTCAAAATTTTTTGACATCGTTTGAACTATTTTTTATTCGGTTAAAATTTACTAAGATTTCGGCAATTCCGCCTAAAATTTTGGATATTTCGCTGAAATCGGTCCAAAAATTCCAAATTTGAAATTTTTTTGTGAATTTTGTTTGTATTTTATCCAAAAAACTAGATTTCATTGGGGAGTGAGATATAAACCAAAAATGAAATTTGGAACCTGCTCACGCTCAAGCGCGTGTCATAACATACGAAAGCAGATCTACAGCACTGGGGTGGGATGGACGAATCCACCGCGCATGACGGTCGGGGAAAACGGTAGCTCCTCCTGGCTATACGTGCAGCGTGCACGTGTCCAGCATTACGAAAAATTGGCGGCGTTTCGATAGATACGTACGCCAGCCCAGATTGACGCACTCATGCGCGTAATATGCGGGAGCGCCCACTAGTCTTGAAAATCAAGATTGTAGTATTGTACAGTGGTTAAAGCATCTAGAAATGAACAGTTCCCAGCCCATAGCTTCGGGCAGCTGGCAATGAACTCCACGGTGGATTTTCTGCCTGTACTGGATCCACAATCAAAAGCAGGGTTCACAAAACCATGGTACTGGATCCGCTCGAATTGAAATTCAAATTAAAAATTTTGAAAAAATTTGGAAAAAATTGTCCAAACAATTCATAAAATTAGTATAAATTTCGTTGTGACCTCTGAGGTGAATTTTTTTTTTAAAAAATGAAGTTTAGAGATGATTTTGAGCCATTTGAAATCTTGAAAATGGAATAAGCAAAAAAATGTGGCTCAATTTGAAAGCCCTGAGCCAAAACTAACTTGGCCTGGCCAAGCCCATCTTGGCCCACCCCCGGCCTTGCATTTTGCTTCACGTGCCGACTGAGGTAGAGGTCTCCAACCAGTGCAATAATTGAAGTCCTCTTTCCCCATTCGTCGCTCAAGGCGACAACGTTGGCGCCACTGCAATCCGGCTGCCAGGAGGCATCCAACCGCCATCAGAGAAGTGAATCTCGCATGGTTTGGTGCAAAAGCCGTGTGGTTTGCAAGGTTTCTCTAGAATCTCATGAAAATCCAAAAGCATGACGAAAATCGCAGTTTGAGGTACGTTTCTCGCGTGGTTAAGCTCGATTTTCGTTCGATTTAGAGTGCAAACTGCTCGGTAGACATGGAGTGCTTTGTTGGATGATTGTGAAGCATGGATTGGAGCCAGTGAACCTCTTGTATTGTGTTAGAAACCATTTTATAATTCCATTTGCCTCTATCTAGACACATAAGTCGGTATATACAAAAGATTTGAGTAATGGTTCTTAAAGCCAAATAGCAGTTAGAAGTTAGAAGCACTGTGGTATTAAGATCATTTTGTAATTTATGTATAGATAAGAATGATAAAAAAATGGCTAGAAAAATTGCTAAAGAGCATGCATGAACTATGAAGGCAGTAATTGGTCCATGTAAAAATTGAGTTATGGTTCTTAAGGGCAAATCTAAGGCGTGGAAGGTGTAAGAGCACCGATTCTCTCCGCTATAAAGATAGTAATATTTCTAGATAATACTATGGCTTTATGACATTGTTAAGACTCATTCAAACATGAATTGAAGTGTAGAAACTATTTATGTAGTATCATATATGGTTAATGATAATTTTCATGTCATCTGTCCTTATTTTCATTCTTTTCGGATGTTTCACCTAAGTATTTTCATACTTGACGTATGTATTCACTGCAGTTGAAAGTGTTAAGGAAGCCCTGAAGTACCTGGACATAGTAAATTTATAGATTTATATAGTTTATATCGGTTTTATTTTACTAGAATAAACTTACTTCATCAAGTGATTGTGAGGTGTTCGAGACTTCAAGTATGTGAAGTAGCAATATTGACTTCAACATATTGCAAGTATATATGCTTCTTTTATTGTGTTCTTTTAACAGATGGCAGATATCGACGTGGTGTGGGAGCACGGTGAGAAGTTAGGTACTAGATTTCAATGCAAGCATTGTCTCAAAGAGAAGAAAGGAGGCGGTGCGACCCGATTCAAGCATCACTTGGCAAGACGTAGTACGGGTGTCGTCCATTGTAGTAAAGTTCCTGCGGATGTTCGCGGGTACTTTCAGCATGAGCTAGACAGGATGAAGGATAAGAAGAAGAAAAGGAGAGATGAGATGCTGAGGAAAGAAGCAGCAGCTAGAGATTCCCCACCGAGGCGAAGTGTATACTCAATGTACATAGGTGATGCTAATGAGGCGGACTAACTCCAGCATGCCATGGCTGTCTCTAGGACAGTGGCAAAATTTAGAAGCCAGGCAGTTGGGAGGTACGAGCACGGTGGTGGCAGTGGTAGTGGCTCCTCCAGGGGGGCTAGAGGAGATCGTGGCAATTTGTTGTCGAGGATGTTTCGAAGTTCGTCGCAGCAAGAAAGACCGCCGATGGTGGGGGATTATAACATTAGTACGGCCCATGCCCTAGTAAAACTAAGAATTAACACCTATCCGTGGACACAGAAGGGGAAGGATAGGAAGCAGGTAATCCAATCTGGGTGGGCCAAATGGTTTCACTCTGCTGGTATTGCAGAGCGGAAAGCAGATAGTTCATACTTTGTTAGCGCTGTGCGGGAAACATAAAAATACTGTTGGGGATTGGAGATTCGCTGCAGGCGGCCATCGTAGCTCGGTGGTCTCCGAGCATGCCCTTGCTTGGGACGCACCCCCGGGTAGTCCGACCTCCGGACCACTCCGACCTTCGTCGAGCCCCCCCGAGCAATCTTGCTCGAGGTCCGCGGCCGGACGACGTGGCCCACTGAAGATACCTCGAAGTTCTCCCAAAAGCCGGGCACGGTCTGCGAAGAAGACGTGGCATTAACTGCGCGGCCGCCCGTGGTCTGCGCACCCGCAATCTACGCCCACTTACCCACGTCGAGTGGTGCCGGTGGTGGCGCGGCCTTGACTCTACGCCGTCTAGCACGATGGCGCACCTGTAATAACTACTTTGTCGCCTGTAACCCCCTATAAATACCTCCTCCCACGAAGGGTTGGGGGTTCGCATCTATCTACTTTTCACACATGTACGCAGAGCATAGCACATTGTAGAGGACCTTCACATATCAGTTCAATCACTGGACGTAGGTCGTTGTCTCCTTAGCGAGAGGCCCGAACCAAGCAAAAACGATCTCCCTGCTCGTTGCGATTGTCTTCGTAGCTCGGTAGGACCTTGGAAGCTATACCCTTCGCGGGAAAGGGGCCTTAGGTTGATCCCTCATTCAACAAGTAAGCTCGGCGGGGGACCGGTTCCCGAATCGTCGACAAATACGGTAAGTGAGATTTAAAATAGTCGTTCAATTGTACGCCAATTTATAGCTAACATTTATGTTTCATTTACAGGCGAGAATATCCCATGCCCTAATGGTCGAGATATAGATAGAAAATATTTAGACACCAACGAAGCAGAAATTAAGGAGAGCTTCGCAAAGTTCATGAAGCAATGGCCTACGTACGGAGTATCAGTCATGTGTGATTCTTGGATAGGGCCGACATGTATGAGTATAATAACCTTCATGATTTACTGTAATGGTACCATGTTTTTCCATAAATCCATCGATGCCACGGCGTCTCTCAGGATGCCTTGTACTTGAGCAAGATAATTGGTTCTGTTTGTACTCTTCTGAAGTTGAATTCATGTACACACAATGTAATTGTCGTACTTTGTTTTGTTTAGTCATGCAGAAAATATATTTAGTAGTCAACAAGGTTGGGTCGACAAATGTGGTATAAATTGTCACGGATAATAGTGAGAATTGCAAGAAGGCATGCAAGCTCATCGCACGGCAGCACCACAACATAGTGTGGCAGCCTTGTGTGGCAAACACCATTAATTTGATGCTGAAGGAGATTGGAGAGTTCCCAGATCACACCTCGTTCATTGAGAGTGCAAGAAAAATCTCTCGATGGATATACAACCATTCCAAGATACATGCTATGATGAAGTACATTGAAGACGAGTTGGTTAAGTGGAATGCAACTCGTTTCGATACTAACTATATGTTCTTGGACAGTTTCCTTCGGTGCAAGGACAAATTCATGCAATAGATGGCTACTGAAGAATATGTAAACTCTCACTTTGTTGATAACACTAAGGGGAGGTAAGTGTATGGCTGCCTCTCAAGTTTGGATTAGTGGGATAATCTTCGATTTGTTGTGAAGTCGGTGGAACCATTGTACACCTTCTTGCGATTCGCCGATCAGGACAAGGTGCCCACATTGAGCGAGATGATCCTATAGTACACCATAGTGAGACAAGAGTATGATAGTTTATTCTATGAGTCTCCATCAACAAAAGACATGTACATGAATGTGGTGGACCGACGAATGGACGACTTAACGCGCGACACTTATATAAATGCCAGTAATATATTCTTCTCTGCAACACAGTATATTGTAGTTGTACATATGTTACATACTTGCACTAACATGATTGTACTGACATGCTTTGTTTCACATCATACAGTTGCCACCTTAAACCTGCGAATTGCCTACACTTATAGCATGACCAACACTTTCTTGTCAAATCTCCGAGATGCCTTTGAATGCCAGGATAGGGTGCCGACAAGAGTATGATAGTTTATTCTATGAGTCTCCATCAACAAAAGACATGTACATGAATGTGGTGGACCGACGAATGGACGACTTAACACGCGACACTTATATAAATGCCAGTAATATATTCTTCTCTGCAACACAGTATCACTACAAGAAAAGTGATTTTTAATGACGGTCCAAACTTGTCATCATTAGTCCTAAAATCGTGATTGTAGGTTTTTTATGACGAATTTATGACGAAATTCAACTTGTCATAGAAAGTGCGTCATAGAAAGTTTTCAATAACGAATTGCTTATTTTCGTCATAAAAAATCAACTTTTCTATGACGAATTACATTTTCGTCAGCGAAGAGGTTATTTCTATGACGAATATAACCGTCATTAATTGTATCTAAAACGTCATTAAAAATATCAAATTCGTCATAAAAGAACACTCCGATCGGCCAAAAATGAGCGTTGACTATTTTATTTATGACAAAATTGTTCGTCACAGATTATTGCCACGTGGACATGCATTTTCGTCATTGAATACTCCAGTGCCACGTCAACAGCCACAACACACAATATTTTCAGGAGACCAATCAATATATTGCACAAAGCAGCACGATTTATCCACAGATACATTAAGAGACACAAACTTTGTTCACAGTACTTAAACCACCACTTCAAGCTAGTACTACAGATCAACCAACTAGTAACTCTATAGATTCAGTATTCACCCCCTAGTGCGTCTTCAGTTGTGGCGACTCTGGTGTCTTCCTCTTGATCACCCTGTGTGCGCGCCGGCACTGGAGCTCACACCCATCGAACATCTTCTTGGGCTCCTCACCTTTAATTGCTCAACACCTTTAATCTCTCCTCCTATCACCTACATAGCGACCTGAGAAAAAAATACCAACTCTGAATTATAACATTCGGCATATACTGATTCGATTGATAAGGGAAAAAATCACTAAAGACTGAAGAATCATCTTGTTAGCTTTTGTTCTTAAACTAATCAACCTGCCAATCCTTCAAATTATAGCACATATTTTATGTAAGTCATTTACTCTACGAATGATAAAGGAACACATACTTAGCAAAGAATCCAAGAGTGACAAAGCAGAACATACTTGATAGGACATACAAGGCTAGAATCTACAAAGATGTTGTAGTATAAAACAAGGTACACAACTGTAGTATCTGAACCAATCCAGTAAACACATTCAAATGATTCGTACATAGATTAGACCTACCAGATAAAGAACTAGCCTGTGTAATTAGTTCATCATGACACGATAAAAAATGGATTCACATAGCACAATCACTACATCAAACATGAGATGGCCAGCTAGATAAATAAAAGAGTACAAAATTCCAACTAGAGTGCTAGTATCTTGCAAAACTGGTATCAGAATGGAATTAATTGTGAGATTATCAGTAGATTGCCAAAAGACGAATGCAGGGTATGAAGCTTTAGCCAGATGTCTCTGATTCCAGGATGGCCTTTAGTTGCGGAGGACCTGTCATGTATATATAATGGCATTTTCTGGGGCAAAAGAGGTACCTCTGCATCAGTTCCATGGAGTGTCACGCGATAGACAATAGATACAGATTTCCCGTTAGATGAATAAACAATGTTGTGAACCTCGCCAAACCATTCTGCAATGGAATACAAAATGATAGAAGTAAAAAAGGAAATATAATTTCTCAACAATTTGGCCTGGTTTGAACTTAAGCCCTTCACAAAAGAACAAATAAACATCTGATATAATAATGACAAGAAATTTACCTGGAGCATGCGCGTTCAGAATTTTGTTAACAATGTGCTTGTAAAAGGCATCAGGAGTGAGATCACAAGGATACAAATTGGAAAAATTACATACATAGCCTATACATTCCAGCATGTTATCTAACATGTTCAAGCTACAAGAATTGAAGCAGCTTTGAACATAAAGAAAAAGAAACGAAGGGCCTGATTATCGAGTATGCTAAGAAGGGTTCTATGGTTGCCAGGTGGTCAAACAAACACCAGATGATGCCATACTCAGTTTTTTTCTGACAAAAAATTATGTCCAATTATTTTAATTTACTATGATGATCAGTCACTAAACAGGAAGGCATGTTGTGTTCATGACAGTTCTCTTGAAGTTGTGCTGCAACAACACCTCTTCAGTGTTTTGGAGCTTTGTCAGGGGGTGTTTCTCTTATATGCGAGGTTTCCTTTTGATGTTCAATCTAATTATAACCTGGTAGTCCCAGCATAACTCCTATTACCTTCCTGATTGCTTTCTATAAAAGTTTCATAGCCTGCGTTCTAAAAAAACAACACCACTTCAAGTGATGGTGATAACCATTGCCCGAGACAAAAACCCAGAAATCGATTTAGCAAAACCATTGGTCACTAGTTTTTCCAATAGAAATGTGATAGCTTTCCTCCTAACTAGGCATGCATCAGGCATCAAGTCTGATTTTACCTCTATCAACAGATCAGCAATTGCTGCAAACACTTTGAGTTGCTCTAATTGGATGCAGTTCCTCTTCACATAAGAACATAGCACATAGTTAACAAGTTTTTTTGCTATGTCGAAGGCTTCATTTGTCTGCTTACTTCGATTCCACGAATCCACCCATCAGCACAAAGCATTATAAACCACAGCAGAAAGGAATCAAAGACACTAGCCCAACATAACCTAATACTCATACACAAATATGGAAATACGCCCAAATCATGCAAAAATGACCAGAAACCTCCCACATTGATCAATCCTACACTGCACTGTACACTAAAAGCTAGGGTTCAATGAGCGATCACTAGTGATTGAGCGGGCTCACCATGGGATGTACTTGATGGCGAACCCATCGTCCTCGACGCGCGTCTTCATGAGGGACTCGGGAACCCTCTTCCCAAGCTCCCCGAGGACATCGGCGAGCGGCTTGCTGATGCCCTCCGTGGGGGCGGCCTCCTGGCCACCGGCGAAGTCGTCGTCGTCCTCCGACGGGAGGTCTGGCTCCTGCAGCCGCCGCAACGCCCGGGCCTTCACAGCGAAGGGGCGTGCGAGGAGAGGGGCCGGTGCACGGCGGCCGATAAGGAGGCGGGCTAGGGCACCGGGCGCCATGGCGAGGATGCGGATGGGGGCGGGGAGGACACGGGGTTTGGTTGGGTTTTGGAAGCGGGGGATCGAAAATGTATTGGAGCCTGGGACGGCTGGGAGTTGAGAGGTCGTGGTTTGTAAAGAACGAAACGGAATTCTTTTTCCTATAATATCGTAAGCATTATTTGCTAAATTTACGGGCGTATATGTCGAAACCAAATGAGTAGGACATTGCGAATACTAGGACATGTTTGTTTTAGTTTTTGATCCTGAATTCTGGCCCCAAAACTAAAATAAAAAACAAACAGCTTGATTCGAGAATCTGATTCTCACAATCCAGTCTATCCATATACACTAGAATCAACAATCCACTTCATATGTACTTTTGGATTCCGACTTTTAGAGAATCAGTTTCTTTACAATCACAATCAAGAATCAACTCTCTAAAGCTGAAACAAACAAACCCTTAATATGCTCTCACAAATCTGTTGCTACAATGTATGTTAATAAAAAGGTGACATGCGTACACCAAAATACAGGGTTTCTGCAAAAAATAGTAGCATATCTAATCTTAGCTTAAACATTTACAACTTAAGATCAAACTAAAATTAATATACAGTGGTATTCTAATTTTCATGTTTGTTTCCCAGTGGGCTTATTTCATAAGTAGTGTTTTCATACCATTTTTTGGTTTTTAGACAAATGATACGCGTACTTCAACTTTGAGTTGTTACGTGCATAATCTAGTGACGGTTTTCATACTCATATTATCAGTGATGGTTTTAGCCAAAAACTGCCACTGATAATGTCAATGGCGGTTTTTGGTTAAAACCGCCACTGATGTATTTGTGACGGTTTCAAAAAAAGCGACTCTTGATAATGCATTATTTGTGCGGTTACAAATAAAACTATCACAAATAGTCTTCCAGTCATTTTTTTTAAAACTGCCACTGATAATGCTATTAATTTGTGACGGTTCCAAAAAAACCATCACAAATAGAGTGTCACCTATGTGATATTTTGTAGTAGTGAATGTGGAAGCCACCAATCGTATAGAAGGATTCCAATGAATCCTCGCACTACATCACATGCATCTACCAACCAATCCAGACATGAACCCTAATCAGCAGACCATGAAAGGACATAAGCAAGAATTAACAACGTGTAAGGTGTAACCCACATATGGGCCCACAAGGCCAAGTCGGACAACAAGGCCACTTCAGATAGGGGGCCCTCTAGATATAGCCTCTCGATAGGCCATGCCTCCGTGACGAAAAAGCATATCGTTACAATACGGACATATGTTTGACGTCAGTACAAGACAAACAACCATTCATTTTCTATGACGATTTGTATTATGGCTTCATGACGAAATTTTATGTTTCATCACAAAAGTACATGGGACGACGGCGCCTGATACAATTAATGACGAACATAAACAAGTCGTCATAGAAAATAGATTTTTCATGACAAAAGTTGAAAACGTCACGACGTTTTCGTCACAGATAATCACTTTTCTTGTAGTGTATATTGTAGTTGTACATATGTTACATACTTGCACTAACATGATTGTATTGACATGCTTCGTTTCACATCATATAGTTGCCACCTTAAACCCGCGAATTGCCTACGCTTATAGCATGACCAACACTTTCTTGTCAAATCTCCGAGATGCCTTTGAAGCATTTGCTGATGATACTGAAAGTGTCGTGCAAGCTCTTCATGGTGCCGACATTTTCAGAAAGAAGGTTGGATCGTTCTCATCAGCTCTAGCTGCGAGGATGGCACAAGATGGCAAAACATCCCCGGTATTTTTCTTACACCGTCTCAAAAGTAATGACACTCTCATCGGTACTAACTATTTTATTCGTTAATTTGTAGCGCATTGGTGGGATGTGTTCGGATCGAAACACCCACTCTTCAGCGGTTTGTCGTACGTCTCGTGTCACAAAGCGCATCTTCTAGCGGTTGTGAGTGCAACTGGAGTATATTTGCATTCATCCACACAAAAATCCGCAACCGCCTGTCATACAAGAAGCTACATAAGCTAGTGTACGTCAACTACAACCTTCGGTTTTAAATTCAAGCCTCAAAAAATCAAAGGCGTTCAGATGAAGATGATCCATTCCAGCGGCTTATGGAGCTAACAATATGCGACGATGCAAATCAGATCCGATAGTGGCTGGACCAAGGAAAATCAACGGTGATCCATTACTTGATGAGGAGGATACAGAGAGTGACACCCCTCTTCTATCACAACTTATCACAGATTCGGTTCCTTCTGTTGAGTTAAGAAAGGACACGAGGGCTGAAACCATCTCTGAATGGGCAGACAAAATAGTCGGGGACACTCATACAGGGAAAAGGAAGCACTAATTAGTCCCAAAAAGGGCTACAACAAAAAGGAGAGTATCCTCTAAAGGAAAGGGGAAGCATGCCACAGATGAATCCCATTATGTAGGGAGTGATGACTCTATTCAGAATGGAGATCGTCAAAACCCGCAATACCAAGAGTTCAATGATAGCAGCTCAAAAGCAGACACAGATGGCGGTGGCAATACCCCCATACCTGCCACGCACCAATTAGAAGAGCATTAACCCCTCACATTTACGGGAGAGTCACAATACATTCATGAAACACAGGATAGAGATCATGGCGCTCCTCAATCATAGAAGACGACTACTAAGGAGAAAGAAAAGAGAAAGGATGCACCACAGGATAGTTGCGCATCACAGGATAGCTCTAGCTCCTATAGCATCGCTGAGACGTAAGGGAGCTATGGCTCATATGACAATTATTCTTGTCGATTGTTTACGTATACCAGCCGTGATGAATTTGTAAGTATAGGGGTTCGCGTCCCTCTCCTCGAATGGTTAGACCAAAAAGTCCGGATTTATCTTGGTTGGGTGAATGTCCCTACTTCCGATTCGTGGTGGCGGTTTGAATTGCCACGAGCTCGGGAGCAAATAGAGGTTACAAGCGGAGGCTAAGGACAAGCCCTTAGCCCTCGCTCGGGAGAAGAAATCGGAGGGCTTTCCTAAGCTGGCGCCGAGCCAGTGGCGAACTCACGTGGGTGCGTGTGAAGGAAAGAAAATCTATCTCCCTTCTCCAAGGGCCTGCCTCCCTTTATATCGCTCGGGGTTCTCCGACCAGGCCGGGTCGGCCAGCTTAGGAAAGCCCTCCCGATTTCTTCTCCCGGCGAGGGCTAAGGGCTTGTCCTTAGCCTCCGTTTGTAACCTCTATTTGCTCCCCGAGCTCAGGGCAATTCAAACCGCCACCATGAACTGGAAGTAGGGACATTCAGCCCGAACCAGTATAAATCTGGGACTTCTTTGGTCTAACCATTCGAGGAGAGGGGACGCGCAACCCCCTATACTTACAAATTCATTGCCGGTTATACGAAACACCGACAATTACTAAGCCATCCCCGATGCTCATGTACAACCTCCCACTCAATGGGTCTATAAGTGGCATGACCTTGAGTTTTATGCCATGTTGTATCAACAATGGTAAACGATAACCACATGGATGGGGCAAAGCTGGCATGATTACAAAGCGGAGTTTAAGGATTTAGGATACAGATGGACCAGGAGATTAAGGATTCAAGACCTTCAAGGTCTCGGACCCGACCAAACTGTTCTGCAATGGAAATTGCTTTGAGCGGCTTATTTGTGTCAAGACACGCGATGATGGCTCGTCATCACTAGCACAGTCTAAGGTTGTTAGATGTGCCGTAGCCCGAGTGAGTTGGCCCCTTCTTGAAGGTGATGTCGCACCATTTCGTTCACTACACCGCCCTAGCACTCTTCACCAAAGGTAATTTGAGTATGCATGCACGCCATTCTCGTTGCAGTGGAAAATATCAACAAATGATCTAATATAGTGTCTCAACAGAATGTTTGTCAGTAGGAAATCTAAGCCACTGGTGTGTGAGAACACGCAGTCGATATCGCTCTCACCAGAGAAGGACTGGTATTACTCCACTAGAGGTTCCCTATTTCCTTTTGAGGGAAATGGGTTGAGAAATGCTTCCATGCTCTCCTTTTTGACAGTTGCACAAATATTAAAGTATGAATGAAGGGTAAATGATGATTACTTACCCCTTTGTTTACTTTAAGATTTGTACAACATGTATTGGGAGGAAAGTATTGAAGCACTGCTCAAATGGCTTTGGTTTTGGTGGTGGAATGGAAGAGAGGGGCACAACCGTGCTGACAAGGTTCTTCATCTCATTGTCAAATAAGTAGAAGGAGGACTTTTATGGCGATGAAAGGCTGCAAGCACCCACAGAGGCCAAAGAAGAGGCCGAAGTTGATGCAGAAATGCTTGCTTGTAAGGGGGATTTGATCATATACCCTATTTTACCTTGTGCAATTGATAAAATACCCGTTTATCTCACTGACATGGCCCCAAGGCCCGCTTGTCAGTCAAACATCACGAGGCATTTTATCAATGCCACAAGTGAGGGCATTTTATCAATTATTCCTGCTTGTAATGCCTGCTTTCTTAAAGTCAACTACAAAGTTCTATTCCTTTCATAGATGTGATCATGTTCATTTTTAACCCTCTTGTTTTCTATCATTGTTGTGCATGTTTATAGATGGTGAGCCCAGGAGTGTGGTTGTCGAATTTGTCACATGAAAGGTATGAAGTTAGAGAGAAGAAGAGTTCCAGGAAGGTAACCTAGATTTCATCTGTTTTCCTTTGATTGCAAGTAATATATATATATATATTGTACTCCCTCCATTCCGTTATGTAAGGCGCATAGCATTTTTGCAAAGACCAAGATCTTTGCTTATTTGGAGGATTAGCGACATTGAATTGTTGCTAGTAAATGGACCTCTGACTCCTCGTTCTCAAGCGCGTGCATGCGTGAGGCATCGGTTAATCTTCGCAGCATCTTGCATGAATTCGTTTAAGCGAGCACGCGCGATGCGTAAGACGTTGGCACTTTGGCCTAGTGGCTTGGCGCTTGATGCGCATGCATGCAGAACTATGTCGCCAAATTTTTTGCCCAACTTGCATGGCGCGTAATAGAGCCGCCAAAGTGGCCTAAACAAAATTTGATTTCATGCATGCGAGTACAAATACTCCATGCATGCCGAGTAGATGACGACTTGTATAGGTGTAGTTGAGCCATTCTCTTCTCTTTTTCCATGGCAAATTTTGATTTAAGCGAATCGATAAATTGGACGGAGAACAATGAGTACGATGATCCTCGTGGTCGAGGTGTGTTTTTCCTTGTATGTACAGACTTTGATTCAAGTTCTTTACTTTCATTTGTCCAATACTCACTAGCTAGTTTTTCTTCTTCCTTCTTTATTACAGATGAGGATCTTATAGAAAAAACTCGCGATTCTTCTTTCGCCAAAGCGGGCCACTCATGAAAACCATCGGCAAACAAATCTCGTCGAAATCTTCTAGAGCTTTAGGATGAACCAATTCTTGCTTAGCTTCAGATTGACCGCTCCGGCTTGCGAAGCTTGAGGATCAAACGTTTCTTCGTCAACTTGAGGATCGAGCGTTTCTTCATCAAGCATCACAGATGGTGCCTTCACCTTCAAGCTCCATTGATTCTTGGTTTTCTCCATGGCGATGGCGGCCACAATGAGACGATGGCGGCGGCGACAGGTGAGCGATGGCGCTCTCGGCGGCGGCGATGGGGTGGCAATGGCGCTTCGTGGCGGCGGTGACAACAGCGACGCATCGGCGGAGGGTGAGCAGCGCGCGGCGGCGGCGGCGGCGGCGCCGGCGATGCTGACGGATGACGGTGGCGGCGACATGGTTGTGTTCTCGGCCTGGTTAAGCAAGCGGTATAATCATGCAACAACGGAGTACATGCGTGCGGCGTCTTTGAAGCTGAAGTATATACATGCAACAACGAAGTACATGGAACAACGGAGTACATGCAACAACGAACAAGCGGAGTAATTAAGCGCATCGCATGCTCGTCTCTTCGTTAGCCACCACGGCGAGAATTAGTGCATCGCCTTATAATTTGGACCGCACTAAAAAACTAAGCGCCTTAGATAACGGAACGGAGGGAGTAGCTTTTAGTTGAATTTAATTAACTATTGTGTATTATTATCGATTGCTACTATGAACAAACTATTGTGTATTATTGTTGGTTGCTATTATGAACAAACTATTGTGTATTATTGTCAGGTGGACAGGATTTCGTTGCACCATTCACGCACATTTTGCGTACACGTGCCTCCTAGCCTAACATGGCATGGCGAGGCGAGGCGAGGCGAGGCAGTGAGCGAGCGCTCATGTGGTCTCTTCTCATGCTCAAGTATGGTGGAGAGAACCACCCCTTGTATAGAGGTCTTTATCCACCTCTAATATCAATATGATACTATTCTTTTTTCATCTCTATTTCACCTAACGAGCTTTTGGGATTTTCCAAGAAGGCCTAGCCCAAATAATTCCAACAATCCTCTACCAAATCCTAAAGGTTTCATAGGGCTTTGCCTTTTCCAAAGTACTATTTTTATACCAACTTTTGGTGATAATGGACTATGCCTTGAATTGCACCTGGACTTTAAGCTACATTCATGTCAGCTTGAATAATGAACTATGCTTTGAATTGCAAGTTTTGCGGACAAGTTTTACTTAAAGCCCTAACAGATGCTAGGTTGCCAACAATCTGCCCCTCGGGTGGAGCATATAAATCATACTCTTTGGTCTCTTCATGAGCTTCTTAGAGAGTAGTCACGTATCATGGACTGCGACCAACAGTCAGACTCATATAGGCGTGTTATTTCAAGAATGCGCTGTGGGACAACATCTTTGTTTGTGTAAAAAACCAATAGAACACATTAAGACCGTAGTCAACCTGTCTCATAGATTTTATGAGTACGACATATTTCACAAAGTGGGATGTAGAATATACTCTTCCTCAGTTAATCTAACAACTTGTTATTACCCAAATACTAATTCACGGGATCTGCAATCACTTAGCTTGGGTTACCACTGTGATTAACTATTTGGTAGATCTCATTCCCATCTCTCTAGATATACTATCTACCACGTTTAATGATAAACCCTTTGTAAATGGATCTACTAGATTCTTAGTTGTTTGGATGTAATTCAAAGCTATCACTCCGGAGTTTCTCAACTTCCTAAAGATTTGAACCATCTTTTTACGTGTGTTGAGGACTTCATGTTATCCTTCGCACTATTCACTTTCACGATAACCGTTTGATTATCACAGTTCATAACGATAGCCGATATCTGTTTTTCAACTACCGGTAAGTACATCAAGAGCTCATGAAGCCATTCTACTTTGACGGTGGTTGTATCCAATGCTGTGAGTTCTGCTTCCATGGTTGACCTCGTTAATATGGTCTGCTTACAAGACCTCCATGAGACAGTGGTACCACCAAGAGTGAATACATATCCACTTGTGGCCTTGAGCTCATCAGCATTAGATACTAGTTTGATTCACTATATCCCTCAAGCACATCAGGATACCCAATATAGTGAATTTCATAACTCATAGTACCTCTCAGATAACACATTACTCTCTCAAGAGCATGCCAATGATCATATTCGGATTAGACACAAACTAACTCAATTTGCTCACAGCGAATAAGATGTCAGCCCTTATAGCGCTAGCTAAGTAAATAAGTGAACCAATAATCTCAGAGTATCTCAATTGATCCATAGCAATTCTTCAGTTCTTCTGAAGTATTAAACTAGCATCATAAGGTTTTGGAGAAGGCTTACTATCCATATAGCCGAAACGGCTTAAGATTTTCCACGTAATGGGCTTGCACAAGTGTAATCAGCTTGATGTTCAAAATTACATCAGCTTTTCCCAGATCCTTCATATCAAAGATTTGAAACAAAACATCTTGACCTCATTAATCACATCAAGATTTGTTCCAAATATAAGTATGTCATCCACAAACAAACACAGAATAACTCCTTCGCCCCTACCATAGCGGTAGTATACACATCTATCAGCTTCATTTACAACAAAGCCATCAGATGTTAGAGTTCTATCGAACTTTCCATACCATTGCTTGGGTGTTTACTTAAGGACATACAAAGATTTTAGCAATCTACACACCTTGTTCTCTTGACCATTTACTACAAATCCATCGAGCTATTCCATATAGATTTGCTTATCTAACTCTCTATTAAGGAAAGCTGTCTTGAAATCTATTTGATGAATGAGAAAACCATAAGAGGTAGCCAAGGACAGTAGTACACGTATTGTGGTTAACCTAGCAATAGGTGAATACGTATCAAAGAAATCCTCCCCTTCTTTTTGGGTATAACCCTTGGCCACAAGCTAGGTCTTGTACTTCTCAATAGTACCATCAGGCCTAAGCTTCTTTTTGAACACCCACTTGCATCTAACTGGTTTACAACCATAAGGACGATATGTGATTTCTCAAGTTACATTAGTGAGAATGAAACCCATTTCACTAAGAACTGCATCCTTCTAATAGTCTACATCAAGGGATGCATATGCTTATGAAATAGTCTTGGGAACATTATCCACATGGTACACACTGAAATCATCATCAAAGGGTGTTGCGCTCCTTTGTCTCTTGCTCCTTTTAGGAGAATTATTGTCATCCTCCTCGATAGATTGTTCATATGTTTGTTCAAAATGCTCAATTGGTATGGCAGGTTTAGGAATTAATCCACTGGCCTAACTCAAAATGCTATGCATATCTTTCATAGGAAATATATTATCAAAGAACATTGCATCTTGAGACTTCATTATCGTACCGACATGCATGTTTGATACCTCAGATTAAACTATTAGAAACCTATAGGCAACGCTGCAATGAGCATGATACAATCAACAGTTTTGGGTCCAAATTTGCGCTTCTTTATTATCAACACATTGATTTTCACCAAGCACCCCAAGTGCACAAGTAGGATAGCGATGGTTTTCTTCCTTCCTATTCATCATATGAAGTTACCTCATTATTCTTAGTGGAAACTCTATTTAGGATATGACTCGAAGTTAATAAGACCTCCCCCGCTATGCCTTAGATAATCCCGCAGTATCTAACATGGCATAAACCAAGTCAGTCAGAGTGCGGTTCTTCCTTTCGGCAACCCGTTAGATTGGTGTGAATAGGAAGGCGTCCTCTCATGGATGATACCATGCTCTACACAGTATTGAGAGAATTCACTGGAGAAATACTTTCCACCACGATCTGACCTAAATCTTTTGATTTTTCTTTCCCGTTGATTCTCAACTTCGCCTTATAGATTTTAAAGTAGTTTAAAGCCTCATCTTTTGTTTTTAAAAGGTACACATAGCAAAATCTATCCGCATCATCAATTAAAGTCATGAAGTATCTTTTTCCACCATTCATCAACACACAATTCATCTCACAGATATCTGAATGTATGAATTCTAATGGTGCTAAGTTTTTTCTCGGCTGCCTTATGAGGCTTGCAAGGTTGCGTAGACTGCACATAACTTTGGCACTTAAAAACTTTGACAATGAAAATTTTCGGAATTAATTTCGTACTAGAAAGCTAAAATATAGAACCAAAATTAAGATGACATAGTCATGAGTGCCAAACACTTGCCTCGCTACCAATAACATTATTGCAAAGATGATTTACGAATTTATTACAGATGTTCTCAAGAGAAAAGTGGAATAGGCCTTCGCTGCCATAGTTTTTACCAATAAATAGTTTGTACTTTGATATGGCTACTTTATTCGATTCAAACGTTAACTTATACCCATCTTTGCAAAGAAGGGAACCACTAATGAGATTCTTGTTGATTGAAGGGATATGCTGCACGTTCTTTAGCCTCAAGATCTTTCCCGAAGTAAGCTTCAGATCTACCATGCTAACACCAAGAACAGAAGCATATAACTCATTTCCCATCAATACGGAGGAACCCTGAGCAACCTGGTAAGAAAAAAATGATGATACATCAGCCCAAACATGAATATTAGCCCTAGTATCAATTCACCAATTGGTAGATTAACTAGCCGAAAGAAGAGTGAGTAAATTACCATACTCAGATGCCTCCGTCTCGGCATTGCCAATAGTCACATTGATAGATTTGGAGTTATGTTCCTGCTGATCCTTTTCTTGTTTGTGGCTCGAATATTTCTTTGCCCAATATCCAATTCCACCACACACAAAGTAAGGCTTGTCATTCTGCTACTTTTTCTTCTTAAAGTTGGTAGTCTGAATAACTTTGCCTTTGGCTTAAACTTCCTAGAACCAGGACACTGCACAAAATTGACGCTAGATTATCCCTCAACCCCCTTTGGTACACATCCTTCGCCCGAACTTTCTCCTCAACATCAAGAGACACGATCAGTCTCTCAACAAATATTTCTTGCCTCTTGTATTTTAGAGATATGACCAAGTTTCTCCATGAGAGAGGCAATATAGCAATGATGCCACCATCGACAAATTTGTTGGGTAACGTGCACAAGAGGTGATCAAGTTCCATTACAACAAACTATATCTCGTGATCCTGCTCAACCACAAAATGACCATCAACCATTTTGAAGTCATGATATTGTTCCATAACATATAGCTCATTGTCTGCATCCTAGGCACTGAATTTATTTTCGAGTGCCTCCCATAGCTCATTTGCATCCGACATGTGCATATCCACGCTACAAAAGCGATCTGAAAGAATGCTAAGAACACATCGTGCAAAATTTATGGTTGCATCCTGTAAGTTCAACCTTCATTAATTATGGTTTTGGTGTTAATGACAAATCTAATCTTGTGTTAATGACAAATCCAATATTGAGTTTATCCCCTAATGCGATAGTGTTATTAATGACAAACTTATATCGAGACTAACATGTTTGTTTAGAATATCTTTGTTTAGTCTCATCGCATTGAAAATGGAAAACCCGAGGTATGTATGCATATTCATTATAGTATTAATTACATACTTTGGATTCAAGTTAAAGTATGAATGTCCCCGTTATATTAACCACAAAATGTGCATTATGTTTCTCAATCCATATATTACATGGATGCACATATTTAGGGGGAGTTTGTAGTTTAACTTGAAAGTCTCTTTGTATTGATCAATTCGTTATTGACACATATAAGGATCAAGACAAAGAAACTAAATCATTGAGTATATATTTGAATTGCCTAGTTAAAGTATACTCATGGTAATATAGGATATACTCCAATATGATCAAATTGAATATGTGCATATTATATCCAAGTCAATCATGTCTATGCACATATACATGTGGAGTGTATTCTATAGTTGATGATTTATAGTAATGATCATTTCCATACAATCCACAAATTATGGATCATTACTTTTCATCAACATGAGTATATGAAAACTTGTGTAGTTGATATATACTCATATCAATTTAAATGATAATTTAAATTGAGTTCATTTGTCTTATTAATCATTAAAGAACACTTCATCATGTGTTGATGGTGCTCCTTGACTAATTAAGGACAAATGGATAGTTCTTAAGTATAATTAAGCATGTGTTGCATTATTGTACTTAAGACACACTTTAATCATTCAAATTGATTTAGGTTGTGCTCAATTGATCTAGAGGCATCCATTATGTGTTAATGGAGTGCAAGAGATAATTGAGACAACCATGCATCTTGGACTAACTATTTTATGAGTTGTGATTGAGTTAGGTCCAAAGATGAATGAGATGATGAGAACGGGACAAGGACGGCATCATGAGTTGATGGGCGTCAAGAGTGGATCCCGAAGAGGAGTCGAGGGATATCCCGGGGGAGTATCAAAGTGATGATCATAAAGACCCCAAAGGGGATTGCTTGTCTTGTGGCGAAGGTATAATTAGATAGGCTAAGGACTTTGTAGTCTTTGAGTCTAAGGTTTTTATCGCCGTGCTATTAAGAGGGGTCGTTCCCTAGCTTGAGCTTCATCATGTGTTGGTGATCTCATTCCGCGTTCACTCGAGCTCAAACCATTTGGATTTGGTTTTTGCATGAGGGTTAACCATTTGGCATGTGTTACGAATGGGTTAAACTTATGCTTGGTTGTATTTGGTTTTTCGCATTATGCTTTGATTCGCATGTGTTGCAAATAGGATAAGCTAATGCGTTGGCTTTTGCGTGAAGTTCATTTTTGCATGTGTTGCATTAGTTGAAGCTTCATGCTTTGTTATAAAACAAATCTTTATAAAACCGTGTGGTTGTATGGAGCTAGAGGCTTGCATGTGTTGCGAGTAAAGAGCTCATACGTGTGATTTGGTTTAGTTGATGTTTGGTTTTGGTGTGAAGTCGATTTGGTATGGTTGCGGAACTAGAAATTGCATGTGTTGCAATTAGAGTTCATGCACCTTGATTTGATGTTGCTTGAGCTAGACTTTTGCATGTGTTGCAAAGAGTAGTGCTCAAGCATGAAATGTGTTTATTGCGTTATTTGCAAGTTAGTTAGCGAATAAAGCGAGGTTTATGAGTCAGGAATCCCGAGAGCATGTGAGTGGGGCTTGCAACGGGTGTTGGCAAGTTGACCGGGTCTTGTGTTGACCTTCACATGGCTAGGGGGATTAATCTCATAAACTCGAGTTTGATTTGCTTAATATGATTTGCAAATAGTTCTTGAGTCGATTGCAAAATGTGTTTTCGCATTTTGGGTTGAATTCTTTGAGCATGGTTTGAATTGGTGCAAATGTGTTTTGCACATATGTATGATCATGTGTTGATCATTAATTGGCTCAAGGAATGGTTTTCGGTTTTTGGAGAATCGATTTTAGAGTTGAAATCTGAATTTCTCGATTGGGGCAGTAACCTTGAGACCGTCGGGCCGGGCGTCTGTCGGACCGCCCTGGCCGTGCGTTTTCCCAGATAGTATTGATGTCTTGGTGGAGTGCGGTGGTCTGGCCGGACCGGGTCCGGTCGGACCGTCCCATGCCATGATTGACCAGCCCTGCCATGTGCATTTTTTTCCGGCGGTGCTTTGCTCGTTTTGGTTAAGCGGTCGGACCGGCCGTGGAAAGTGGCGATCTTGGCCAAGGCGGTGCGACCGGGTGGCGGCGGTCGGACCGCCGATGTAACGGTCGAAATCCGGCCGATTGGCATGTGAGGGCGGTCGGACCGGCCGAGTCTTGGTCGGACCAATAAATTCTTGATTCGCCCATTTGCCCCCAAGCGGCTAGTTTTCTTGTGGGGCTATAAATACCCCTTGGGGGCTTGGGCAGATGTTGGTTTGTGTGTGGGAGTGTTTTGCATGTGTTGCTCTTTCTCCTTTGCCTCTTGAGCTTAAGAGTGAGACTAATTGCATTTGTTGCAATTAGGAAGTGGTTTGGGTACCTCTTGTGCATGTGTTGCACTTGAGGAGGCCTTGTGCATGTGTTGCACTTGGTGATCACCGAGGAGCGATTCGTTGTGCCGGTGAAGTTCGAGCTAAGGGCGGCTTGTTACTCTTGGAGGTTGCCGACTCTAGACTCCGGGGCGTAGGCGTCGTCTTGTGGAGCTCTCGAGTGTGAGAAGCCGGCGAAGTTTGTGAAGGTTCGGGTTGAGCCTACGTGGCGTGAAAACCACGACTAGTGGAAAGAGGCGAGTGCTCGGCGGGAGCCGGTCCAAGTGTGGGCTTGCCTCAACGTGGACTAGGGAGGCAAGCAAGTCTCCGAACACTACGGAAAAACATCGTTTGCCTCTTGTCTCTTTTACTTTCAAGTATTTACATTTATTGTATATTGTTCAATTACTTGATAGTATCTAGAATTGCTTAGTATTAATTAGTTGTTCAATATAGCAATTCTTGTGTAGAGACATAACTTAGTTAAGTGCACTAGTGAGCCTAGTTGATTTAGGCTTTAATTGTCAAAACCTATTTAACGCTTCGCATATATTTTTGATTAGGTTTTGACTTAGGGTGTATTAAGCGATCGATTTTAGTGAGCGATTAATTTTGTAAAACGCCTATTCACCCCCCCTCTAGGCGCATCCTCGACCCTACACATCCTTGAACTCCTTTACTGCTCAGCAGTAAGGATTCTTTTAGATTTGTCAGCCGCAACCCAATAAACGTTCATAGATGTAAGCCATAGAGTGGCTCGTGTTTGCCATCTCTTAAAATGAACACGAGTAAATATATATGGTCTCATTGCCCTAGCAAATCCAGATGCTTTCATCATATTCACCATGAAAAGTCTATCATGTTTTTGGATTGTTGGGATATTAGCCATACTAATATGAATTTATTTCAAAAATAAGCTACGACGATAATTGAAGATAGAACAGTGTGAATGAATAAACTAGACACTAGCAATATACCAATTGTAATGTCTATCTCATGCATATTATTAGATAAACAGAACAGACTAATGAGCATTCTTAATCTATGCATAGAAAGTAGATGTGGTTCGCGTATGTTACCGAGATGACGCAAAGACATGGCCAAACCGGTAGTAGATGTTAATGAAGATTAGCAGGTGATGAAGTTGAAGCCAATCGTAGGTGAATAAACCAACGAGCAGTTGCATGAAAACGCTTTCCAAAAACGTGATTCGCCCTTTCCCGGTGCAGGATCTCAAGGGCTAACATTTTAGAGACCTGCTTGCCCAACAGTCAATGCACACCGACGAAGAGACAAGAAGGAGACAACGCAGTACTAAAGGAACACAAAAGATTCAAGAGATAGATTGATCTGGTCTCTATTATGCGTATATAACAAAGAGAAAATCGTGGAGCATGACACGAGTCGGTTATGGATCCGTACATGCAGTTAATTCCGCGTAAAATCCACAACTATCATAGTTAATTCCACGTTCAAATAATCGTGTTGATCACTTAGTCCCATACTGCAAAAACTGCAAAAGAGAACTGTGTCTGATCAAGCCATCGGACTCGATTTCGTTACACCATTCACACACATACGCAAACGCACCACCTGACGTGGCGAGGCAAGCGCATTCTCTTCTCCTCATACTCTAGATTTGCGAAGAAAACTACCCCTTATAAAGAGTTCTTCATCCACTTGCCCTAACAATGTGGTACTATTTTTATCATCTCTTTTTCACCTAATGGGCTTTTGAGATTTTTCAAGAATTATTTGTGAACTAATGAACCTAACCCAAATAATTCCAATACTATACTCTATACAGATCTAGACCATCGCTTTTAAATCCAACGATCGATCGACAATGGCTAAAACAGCAACCGCATTGGAACTCTTTCCAGAAAAAGGAGATAGGCCATAGGTCCACCACCACATGCCATGCTTCTCTTCAGAAGTCTGACATAGAAAAAAATTCAAGAGAAACAAAAACTCGAAAGCAACACTGGGAGTCCGGGACCCATTCACACGGCATACACTATCTAGGGCTAAAAAACTGATGCAGATGGTGTATTACATTTGAATGGTTACACTGCTCATGGTGTTTCAGTTATGGGCAGTTTGAGCTCCTGCCAGAGCCTCCATAGTATAAGTATGTGCCCCAGTCACCATTGTTACCATTCTGAACATCATAGCAGTTTGATTGTTCAGTGAAGGTGCCCACCCCCTTTGGGGCTTTCAGGTTGTTGGTGCTGTCCACCACCTGTATGTTCTTGAAGTAGCTTGCCTTGCTGAACCCTTCCTCAGGGAAGTGCCCGCTGCCCATCTGCGTCGATGTATGCACACCGTCGGGCTGCGAGTTCACCACCTCGCCGCCCCACTCGATCATGGATGCACTGTCGGCAAGGTAGGAGAAAAGGAACGATGGCCAGTAGCCGAGAACATAATCCTTGCCGAACTGCATCCACCAATTCCCCTCTTTCGGATCCTGCTCACATAACAGACAGTAAACATCGTTACAAGCCATGCATGCATTAGAGAATCTGATGTATCCATATTACAAAATCTTTAACATTGACATAATACATAACCTAGACTTCGGTAAAGGGGAACAGTAGCTGGTCTAGCATCGAAATACCATGCGTTCATGTTGTACTAAGCAAACTCACGCACTCGTTACCCGTGCTCAATAGAAATGAAAAACACTTCACTTTCTATCCCGCACTTCGAATACCACTTGCTTGTTGAGGTAAAAAGTAGCAATGGATCTTTCTTTTGAAAAAAAAAACGCAACTAGAGGAACATTAGGGATAAGAAAGGTTGTTGAGAAAAAGTATTGTAGCCACAGGGTGAAGAGGAAACTAATTTTCAAAGCCCCAGGGTTCAGTCAGGGTGCACGAGTACGAGCAGTATCAAGTGGGCAAAGATTCTGTGGCCTGCATGTTCGTGACAGTCCTGAACGTATCAGGCATGGCATGTGGTGAGTTACTAGTCTTATCACTTGCTCACCTTCCAGATCAGTATGCTGATATCGTATTGGGAGCCAGAGTAGCTTGAGGTGGGGAAGATGCTGGCTCCCATGGCAATCTCACTGTTAATCTGAACGAACCCTGCGCACAGTATGTTGTAGCACCCCGTTGCTTGGTATGCATCACTCTGCAGAACGCCGGATAGCGAGACAATGAAGCAAACATCAATGCAAGCACATATCACAAGTTGCAAGGTTGTTGATTCTATTACGGGAATATGCAAAACTTACAGTCCAGTATGTGAACAGCCTGGTGTTGTTATCCCCGTAGAGGTCCGGGCTAACCTGACGAATGAATCAGAGAGAAAAGCGCATGAGCGATTCAGAGCTCGTGACACCACGCGCTGCGTCGCAACCGCAAAAACGGTGCTGCATTTACTTAACATTGACTATGAATGTGATGTGATGTTCAGCTCATGAGCTGTGGGCTCTTTCCCTACCTGCCATCCAGCCTCGATGCTGTTGAGATCCTCGCCGAAGGATCCCCCCAAGATCCAGAGCTGAGACAAGCTGAACTCGTTAGGCCGCTCGATCCTGGGCTCCCAGACATTGATGGTCGCCTTCGCACCGTAGTACTTGTCGCCTTGAACGTACGCTATCGCATGCTGAAATTCACAACAGTTATGAGCTAGCTATTACTAGCAGCACGGCACAATGGCGCATCATAGCACATCAGTATCATTCTTCTTCCTTCCACCTCAACACGAGATAGACAATAAGTGCACGTACTTGATGGCCGCCCTCGTTGAGCAGGTTGGGATCGACGGACATCGGGTTGGCCACCGTGTGCCGCTTCTTGCCGTACCGCCGCATCGAGCTCGCCCGGAGTAGGTCGTCCTTCTTCGTTCTCCGGATTGGGACGGTGTCCTCCGGGCACCTGCCATTCTGATGCCACAGCTGAAGCATGGGCTTCTCGCCGCCGCTGCTGGAGGCCACATCACTCTTGGATTCGTCGTACAAGCCATCCGGGTGATAGTTCGGCCTCATCTGCAGAATTTAAAAAAAATTGTAAACAGCCTTTAGTCCAACTGTATATGGTTGCAGCTGAAAGGAGGGGAGCAATCCAAGAAACTTACCTGGACAGTGCGGTTCTTCAGGAAAGGGTGATCAAATGCTGGCTGGTGTGAGATGTGCACGCAATCTATGATGTCTCCATCTGGGCTCTGGATTTGCAATTTGCAAATAACAGAAATGGTTGCGTTTGGGTAAGAATCGGAAGAAAGCACTATCGCCAAAGGACTACTTTGTCATCCTCCAAAGCTTAAAGTTTTGCCCAAAGTTGAGCAAGGCAGAACTTCACACACAAGAACAAGCACAAAGTGCCATCCCCAGGAAGGTTGATCTTTCGTGCAAAATTTGCGGAAGTTTTATTAGTGTATCCAAAAGGAAGATGAGAACTTTCGCACAAATTGTAAAGCGAGAAAGCGAACTGCCACAAGAACCAAGAACAAAAGACGCCCAAAAAAGCCGTCTTTTTTTAATCAGAGTACAACTAGCCAAGAACTACACCTACCACCTCGCTCAAACCCTTCTAAATGCTGCTAAAAACGCTTAACTTTGACTAGCAAGAACGCCATAAAAAGCTCTTTTTTCAAACAAGCAATTCGAATCTCCACAAGGACAGCACCAAAGCAACCAGCTCGACGCACCTCGATGCTCTTCACCGCCGGCTTGTTGAGCCGCTTCAGGTGCCGGTGCATCCTCGCCGCCGGCGACCTCGCCTCGGCGGCCGCGGCGCACGAGAGGCAGATCACCGCCACCAGCAGGCACGCGGCGCCGCGCGCGCTGGCCATGGGCGGCGCCTCGTCACACCTCCACCGCTGCTCCGCCTCCCCTCTGCTCTCACCCCCTCCACCTCCTCCTCCGGCGGAATCGCAAGAAACACCCCCCCCCCCCCCGCCCCCGCCCTTATCGAAGAAGCCCCTCGCCGTCGACGGTGACCGCGTGGCCGGCTCCGAGGGCCGATTTGATAATTTTGAAACAATGCGGGTGCGGGCTCGCTGTTCGCTTCTTGGGAGCCTCGACGCTCGGTTCCGAGCGCTAGTACTGCGAGGCTACAAGTGGGCAGTGAAGTGAGTCCGGTGACCGGTGTCCGGCTGCTTACTGGGATGTGAGAGAGAGAGAGAGAGAGAGCTCTCGCTGTAAGCCTGTAACTTTTGCAGTTTCCGAGCTTTATTGTTGAATTTCTAGACCAAAATGCCCCTGCGTGATTCGAAAATTATTAAGGGCACCGGGCGTAGGACGTCTGGCCGGGGACCAACGCCCACTGATCTGTGGGTCCATGAAGAAGGCTTCAGAGTTTTATGCATGTAGTCGTCTGCTTTGTTTGGTGAAAAATATATGGCCTATGTTCACTACCATAATTCCTATGGAATGACAAGAAACGGGGAAGTTAATGCATAAATGCGGAATTATTTCAAAATCTACAAAAGAATAAATTCGTAGAGTGAACAGGTAAGTAGGGCTGAATTTTTTTTTTTGAGATTTGCGAGTTACTCGAGCTCGGTTCGAGCTCCAAACGAGCTGAATTTGAGCTTGAGCTCACGAGCTTAATCGAGCCGAGTTTAAATAGTTCGCGGGTCTACTCGAGTCTGGACCGAGCTTCCTTGAGTTAAACTTTCTCAAACCGAACTTACTCGAACTTGTTATTAAGCTTACCGAACTTACCAAAATAACCGAACTTACCGAACTTACTCGAGCTTATTAAGCTTACCAAGTTTAATCGAGTCAAGCTCGAATCTACTCAAGTTTGAACCGAGCCGAGCTCGAGTCTGAGTCGAGGTTCGAACCCTGAGTCGAGATCGGCTCGAGCTCGATTCGAGCCTTACCAAGCTCAAGTCTAGAGGGTTAGGCTCGCTCGAGTTTAGCTCGTTTACAGCTCTAAGGTGTATGGTTGGAAAATCAATTAAATTAACATGCATTGCCTATATTTATAAAAAATATTAAAAAACTGTATGCCTTACATTAATTAGCGGAGGGAGCACGAATTCAACGGTTCAATGAGTTTTGTATAAAACAATACAATGTCATTTTCATCAATAAAAGAAATATTTCATTCAAGATATACGCCATTTAGTGAAGAATGAAATATATAAGCACGTCACAAATAGCTAATATGCATAATAAAATAATAATCTCAACTATATAAAGTAAGAATTTCTTCCCGCGTCACTTCATTAAAATTACTTATTTTTACCATTGCTCTTTAATTACCCACCTTTGCCACTGTTAGTGCTTTTTGCAAATAAACTTTTTATCGCAAATTAAGTTTCCGTTGCAATGCACGGGCATATAGCTAGTAGTATTAATACGAGAGAAATTCATATCTAGAATGATGACATATATAAATGAGTTTTGAAGGCACGAAATCTTGAAATATAAAACATACAACACCATACATTCTAGACAAGCTTTTAAATCACGATTTTCATGGCTTCACAACAAGGTTCTAAAAAAAGCTCGAATAGTTACTACAGAAGCTATCATTCATAGTGTTTTTAGTATTAAAAATAAAAAAATATGTATGTAATATAAGTTATGTTCAAATAAATCATAAAAATATGACACATTAGAAGATACTAATATTTTTATAATAAAAATATGAGTCAAGTTCAAAGTCAACAAAATGCTATGCATGTCCGAAAGACCATATATAATAACTATTCCTTTCGTTCAATTTTATAAAGCTTATTTTTTGAATGGCCTTATTCATAAATATAAGGCTTGTATGTAGATTTAATGAGACATTTCCTTGTATACCCCTATTTATTCTCTCTTAATCATATACATTTATTCATTATCACCTACACAAAATATTATCTCATAATTTTTCAAGACAATTAATTGGGGGCATCTAAGTCATTTTTTCTCGTACCTTTCTCAATTTCAACGCAAACTTAATCCTTGTGCAAAGTCAAAATACGTCTTATATTTTTGGACGGAGGGAGTATGTCATAATATTCTTAACAACAAGTACTTAATCACTGAGAAATATGAATGTTGGATTATGTAAAAATGATGAGACAGAGCCTTTTACGAGGCTTTCTCATAGTTTAGACCCCTAAGAGATGTATTTGTATCTTTTAGTATATTGAATTTCAAAATGGGTCCAATGTTTTGGGCCATGAGTATCTATGTAGGATAGAGGAGCTATTGCTAGCTACAAACTATGTTAAATAGCGGAGCTATTGCTAATTATAGTATTTTGTAGCTAATATAGTAGAACGTTGACTCGTAGCTTCATGTTTGTGGTTCAAAAGAGCTTGTAGCGTAGCTATCTAGAACATTGATTCTAGATATGCTAATACAATAATACTTAAGATTGGGTTGCAATGGAACTGGTTATAGAATGTGGCCCTAACCTCGGGGGTTCATTGGTACCGGAGAGGGCCTGTTTTTTTGGGCCATTTGCATTGAGATTTTTCGATCTTTTTTTTTTGGCTCTATGCGTGTTGGTTTTGAGCATCGACCATCGGCACTGGCACTGAGATGATAAAAAAGGACTTACCATCAGTTTCTATGATGGCCTGTCACACCTGTTAAAACCCTAGCATTGTCCATTTGGTCGGTTCATCAAAAATAGCGCCTTAAAAAATTTAAGAAACACAACTGTATAGCACAAAATTAATAAACTAAGTCATGTCAATAAAATTATTTGCCCATCACTTCATATGATGGGGAACCCATTTTTATGGGAGCAAATTTGAGATAAATGGACCTACTTTGTGTAGAACAAATAAATGAGCTAGATTTGAGACTATCCTTATAATATAGTCACAAATAGTTATCTTTATAGATATCCATAGGTTTTAAAGACGCTACTTTGATTATTAATCTATATTATTGTATATTTATAAAATCTAATAAAATTATAATATTACGAAAGATAAACAACAGTTAAAATTTAGAAAACTTAACCGCACCCATATCCGAAACAACCGACCTATTTTTTCTCCGGGGCTAAAGCGTGCGTACGGTTAGTAATTTTTTTGTCTGGGTTGGGGGGTGGGCCCCGCCACTCCCGCCGCACTGCGGGACCACCTCGGGCCCGGGCCGGGGACACGTTCCGTTCCTCTCGTGCCCCCACCGGCGGCACGTGGGAGCAGCAGCAGCCTCGCGCGCGTGGTATTCGACCCAACCGCACCCTCTGATGTGTGTGGGGGGGCTTGTACAGAGCGGGACCCACGTGCCATTGGCGCAGGCGCAGTCGGACGCGCGAGCTTTTTCGCTAGCTTTTGTTTGCTTTTGGTGCGTGCGTGCGAGCGGCCGTGTGAGACGAGGAGGAGGAGCGTGTCGTGGCGCGAGCGTAGTTAGGGTGAAAACGGGTCGGATACAGGTGGGTAGTAGGTTATCTCATATTCTATTTTAATATTTTTTTCTCGGATACGGACAGTACGGGTAATGAAAATACAGGGACGGATCTGATGCGGATCACGGATATTTACTGAACGGTAAACAACGGGCACGGATATTAACAAGCGGGTAAAAATGAGTATTGGATATTTTGTCGGATAGTACGCGAAATAGGTAGAATAAGAAATTTACTGAGCTTCAGAACTACCAGATACAACATTCTCCCACTGTCCCCCAATGCTACAACTTAAAATATCATAACTCATGCAAAAATACAGTAGCTAGTCCCTGCTGTATACTTGAGGAAGGCTTCCCAGTATCATCATATCCTCCACTCATCTTAGCTGGGGACCTGGGGTTTCACTCTGTCTTTCCAGGCGTTGAGGAATGGGGACTAGGGCAAGGGTTTCTAGGAGAGTCCAGGACCAGGCGCCGCGTTAGGGAGTAGGGACTGGAGAAGGGAGTTAGGGTTATTGCCTATTGGGCCGGGCTTCTTCTTTGACTTTCTGTTCTAGGTAATCGGGTATCCGAAAATGCAAAAAAGATCGGGTACCCGTACCCAACCCGTTTTATCTCGGGTAGTACCGGATATCGCTCATCCGTATCCTACCGTGCATTCGCATGCATCGATCGTACGGATACTACCTGTTTATTTTCGGTACGGATACTACCCATATGTTTCGGATAGTTTTCTTTCGGATACGGATACGACTCGGAATTACCCGACCCGTTTTCACCACTAAGCGTAGCATTGGATCCGGCCTGACACACGTTTGCGTGTAGCGCCTAACGGCAGGTTTTAGTGTGAAAAGGCTCGCTTGGTAAAGTGATTAACCTGTGATTACGGTACGGGAGCTTTAGAAAAAGGAACACTGCAAACCATGCTTAGACCCTGGTTGGCTTCGTTTTTAATTGTGTAGATTGTGATCCTCCAAGAAAAAGATAGATGAGAGCGTCTGATTTTTCAACAATTTAGATTATAGATTTTCTAAGAACCTTCTCCCATAAATTAAGGTGGGCACTCGGATCAGACTTTTTTTTGGGTCACCCTGAGACACGGCAGACACGGTCTGACCTAAAGCCTGGCACAGTACAGAGTGGGTCGTACTGTGCTGGCACGAAATTATAGCACGGGCTGTACCGGATCCGAGGACCGGACACGATGGGCGGCATGGCCATTTAGGCTAGGTCCGTGCCAACACGGCAAGGCGACAGCACGCTAGCACAAACGAGCACGGAGCACGTCAGTACGGATGAGGAAAATCAATTTAGCTTGTTCTTATGTTGGAAGAACAAACAACATATTTATCTCGTGCTATCCTATTTTGCATGAGATGTACTTATGGTTTCGATACCACTATCTCATGTGAATCCATTTTTAGTTTGGTGAGGAGGATACTTGAGTCGAGGATGTCGTCTCTCAAATCTGATATGGTTGAGGCAATTATATACCTAAAAAACTAGAAGCGTACAGATAACAGGACACAACATTAGCTTAACAATATGAAAATCACGGACGAGGTAGTTGACTTTGACAATCTCAACTTCGGGTAGTCTACGTATATACACGTAGTTACTAAACTATTTTTCTTATCAGGTGTATTTCACACTGGGGTGTAAGATTTTTAACGAGACAGTAACCCTGTATATGTTCAAGATTGAATAAAATTTACTTCTTTTTCTTCAATATTTGTGTCCGGCAATTACATACCTAAAACACTAGGAACATACATACGACAGGACACAATATTAGCTCGACGATCCGGAGATCATAAACAAGTTAGTTGATTTTCATTATTTCAGTCTTAGATAATATATATATATATATATATCTACACACACGTAGTTACTAAACTCTTTTTCTTATCGAGGGTACTCCACAGAATCGTTGCCTAATGGTGTCTTTGAATTACACTCCATGGTCGGAAGGACCCACTTACGGCAAATGTTCGTACTATTCCATGAAACAAACTTTGTCCGTACACTTACCACTCTATATTTTAAAACTGTGCTTGTTCCCGACATTGTTCGGATGTTTTTAACTCCGGTAGAGTATATCAGTCTCAAGCAAGGAGGTTAATTTAGGTAGAGAAATTCTACGGTGAATAACATAGGTAGTAAGCAGTGGCAATAAAAATTAAATCTAATTATCTATTTTTTAAAGGTATTTTAGACTTTTCTTATCTATTCATCAGGAATATTTTAGAATTTTTCTAATTCGTTTGCAGTTTTGGATTTACCGATACCTGGTAATCTTCAGAGACTTCTTATCTATTCATCCGTCATTTATTATGATCACATGACATGTTTTACCGTAGAGGACAAATAGTATGACAGAATTTTTTCCCTTTTACCCCTCTCGGAATTTTATTACCAATAATACATGTGGTAGTATAACTAGATCTAAATTAATTTCAACCATTATATTCAAAGAAATAGACGATTTATATTAATTTTAATAGCTCTATTTTAAGTAACTAAAAGTAAACAAGCCTAGTAAAAATCTACATTTTTTTTCGATAAAGGAAGCTTTTATTAATCTTAGTAAATTACATCAAGGTGATACAATTATACTAAGGTGATACAATTAGTAAAAATCTACATACAGTAATCTTAGTGCTTGCGCTGCCTGCCATCATGCCATGGGCTTGGTTGCATGGTTACTTGGTTGGCGTGGCGACGGAGGAAGTCAGCACTTCTCAGTCTCCTGGTAATTTTCTTTTTAAATCTGCTTATTTTCTGAACTAACTATAGAAAATAGTTTCCTCTTCAACTACAGAAATGCTGTTAGTCAATATGTATCACTTGCCATACTCTCACGCTATGGAAGAAGGTATCAAGCTATGGGACCTTGGTAGCCATAATAGCTTGCCGTGCTATGTAAGCTCGGTACCTTATTCCGCGGTGCGGGAGCGTGACAGGTGACGTGTAATCTATTAGCACTTTCACGTTAAGAAAGGATGTTATTTTTGTAATTATGTGCTAGATTTGAAAAAAAAATTATTAAAGAGTTAGAAAAGTGATGATTACGTAACGGTGCGCTGTGGAAGCAGTAACAACACATGGTTACCTATAAAAAATACACGCTATGATCACATACATTTTTTTAAGTATAAGCGGACACACTCAAAGCATTCCTCACTCGCACCCCCACATGTATGTACCCTAATAATTTTAGGGAAGACATCAAAATCTAGAATATAGATTCGTACTTTTCCACCAAAAATTGGTCTAACTATTTCGGTGAGCACATTCGTTCGAACCCGGTGGGCTTCAAGCTAACACCTGCTTAGCTTTCAGGACTTAGGGTGTGTTTGATTGGTTGGATAAGGTTGAATAGGATGAGATGATTTTGTACTATTTGGTTCCATTGTTTTGGATGAATGGAATAGTTCAATATCTATATCGAATATTTTTCATATGTGTATCACACTATTCAAGATGAGATGATTTCATTCAAACAATCAAATATATAAATAATATTTTTTTAAATCATCTTATACATATACTATTTGATACAAAATACCGAACACGCCTTGGTAAGGGGGTAAAAGTGACGTGCTAAACACGAGGCTGCAAACTTTATACAGGAGTGGTAGTAGTACATGCGGTCCTTATCTCACAGGGGCCCACCTGTCAATAGACCCCCCTCCGCTAGGACAAGCTTGGATGTTTCAGGCCCACGGAGTGGATTCGGTATATGATTGGTGCACCACACTGCAAGCAGTAAAAAGACTCGGGCTGCACACGGAGAGGCAAAAACCACACAAATTGGTCAAGTGCCACGCATTCTCTTCCTAATCTGTTTCGAAGGGTAGATTCGAGAGGCGCAGGAATACAGGAATTTCACAAGACAGCTCAAGTGTTCCACAATCCACAAGCTTCAGTAGTAAACTAACTTAGCTCGGATAATTTTAACATAATACGTACTTCCTGGCACTTGCTTGATCTCCTGCCTCCTGCCTCGCCGGTAGCAAACACTGTATCTGAGTATCGCTGAACAATTTGAACTGTTCGTTGCTATGATCTACGGTCATAAGAACTGAAAAAGACGGCTTAAATTGCAATCCTGACATGACTACACAGTAGCCTTATCCAAGGTGAGTTGACGGAGACAAAAGCAACTTCAAGTTGGAGATAAGGAACTCATCACACGTCAACTTATGCCTGGCATGGCAATTGACAATGGCACCCCAGGTCAGAACAGGAGAGAAGGCATGGGCACAATTCAAAACCATTATCACGTTGTTTGCCTTTGCCCCAGTGAGCAAAGATGGCAGGTTTGTCCGGTCATGCCTAAACACACGGGCAAAGCCATGTTTTTTTTGCTGCTTTCGAAAAACTAGCAAGCCTCCTAAACAATTTAGCTTTTAAAAGGATTTTTACAACATATTATTTTGAAAAATTAGCTTTTTATCAAATAGTCTCTTATATAAAACTATGGTTGTTTTTAGTCTAAAAAAACGAAAAAACAGCTTTTCAGAAAAGCTACATCTCCCTCCAAATAAGCCCCGATCTTCCTACCGTCGTTAACTCATGCTTAAGATCAAACTTCCTTCAGCACACGTAAATAGGGGAGTACGCATGCTCCTACTCTAGGGATAGATTTTGCTTGAATAGCGGAGTACGCGTGCTCGCACGCTCCTACTCTAGGAATAGATTTAGGCAAGCAAAGATTCACGTACATACGGTCAATTGGTCATGCTTTGAATTGTTGATATTTCTAACAGCTGCTAAGTGCTAACCAGCTGAAGTCTGCTTATCCTGACAGAGATGTATTCAATGCAAATCACTGTCAAGTTGACAGAATTGATCTCATTGTATTTATTCTGATCCTATGCCGTCCTAATCATTCAACAAATAACCAACCAAGAACATGCATTGGTCTATAACTCTACGGCCAGAGGCGGAGCCAGAAAGTTTCACAGAGGGGGGCTTAAAAAAGAGACATCCAAAATCAATTACTATGACTATCGACATATTGTAAAATGTTGAAATTTAAATTGTATACAATATATTAGTGCCTCACGCCGCCTCTATCCTCTGTGCTACACGCCTACACAGGGAGACTTTTGCTAATTGTTGGGCTAATGGACTGGCGGGGGCGGGGTGGGCTCCAGCCCACCCAAATTTCACGGAGGCCTCCGCCATCGCTTCACGACCACAAGGTGCCTCTGAGCAAGCAAAGATCCGTGGATTGCATGGCCTATCGGCTATAAGCTCGGTTACTCCCTCGTCCTGCAATGCAATTCCTAATTTTTGAGAAGCGACGTCGGATAGGATAAGAATATTGGCAACGTATCCTGTGCACACATGCCTTTTTGTGTACACACCGTGCATACCAACTAACAAAAGTTACGAAAAATTCTGAAAAAATTGTAGATGTACTTCATAGATTGCCCTACCTATGTATGAAATTTCAAGATCAAATTCATTATATATCGAGAGTTACAAAAAAGAGAAAATTCTGACAAGTTTAAACTCTTGATATATAATGAATTTGAACCTATAATTTTATACATAGGTAGAGCAATCTATGAAGTACATCTACAATTTTTTTCAGAATTTTTCGTGACTTTTGTTAGTTTGTGTGCACGGTGTATACACGGGAAGACCAGCGTGCACAGAATATGTTGCCAAGTATATTGAAGAAATTATAGTTATTGTAATATTTGCACTGTATACCTCTATTTTAATATAGAAAAAATGTTAGGTACTTGTAGTATACTAGTATGCCATTTAATATGGGTAATGATGGTTCAATAACATTTACTTTTTTTTTTTGAATTAATGTTTCCTTAGTCTGTGTATACAGCGATTTGGACTTATATTACAGGACGAAAGTAGTATTTGAAAGGTTTCTTGCGTGTGGTTGAGTTGCTAAATCAGTTGTCTCACCAAAATGATAGCCCATGCCTTGTACATGCAGGCAGGCACCAGCAGAATTTGTGGTGCGTGTTGGACATATATAGGTCCATTCTTTCACAATCTACCTCATGCATGCATCCTTCACCCCAAGAATTTTAGGGCCCTTCCATTCAAATGAATTTTGAAGGAAAAATGGAGGAATTCAATTCAAAGGAAAAATTATTACAAGGGATGTTTGATTTGTAGGATTGCTTCAAAGCAATTTTATAGGATAGAAAATTTTTGAGGTCTACCCTCACGTTACAAATTCATTTGAGAGTTCCAACTCACCTTCTCTCTACCTCTCTCAAGATTCCTATATTTTCCTATGGTGCTATTAAACACTCTTTGTTATAAATTCTTATGGTCTTCGATCCTATAGGATTCAAGAGTCTATAACATTACAATCCAACGGTTTTCTATTCCTACATTTTTATAATCTTACAAATCAAAGAGACCAGTAACCTACTAACACATCCACTCTTTGTTATAAATTCTTATGGTCTTCGATCCTATAAGATTCAAGAGTCTATAACATTACAATCCAACGGGTTTTCTATTCCTACATTTTTATAATCTTACAAATCAAAGAGACCAGTAACCTGCTAAGACATCCACTCTTTCCGTACTACTGCAAACACAAAGTGGTATTAATATAGACTAGACTAAGACCTTGCCCACCCCGTGTCACCACTGGACCTTGAAAAAGTATTTATTATAAACAATAATTTATACAATGATATTTTATACTGTTTATATGGTCATAGCTATACTTTCTTTTCTATATCAGCATGACAAAATATATAACAGCTGATATTATATCATCGCATGATCATACATGACTTACTTGTTTTGCCATAATCGACCGCGGAAGGAGACCTGGTCCTGGTATTTAGGGCCACAGCTTCCAACTGAAAGAAGCCGCTGAAGAATGCCAGGATCTACACTACAGTCTCTATTTATGCTTGAATACAATAATATCCCTAGACCTAGACCTTGGTCCTCCTCCCTACTCCTCACTTCAGGCTTCAACCTCAAAGAGGTATCGGATCTCCGCTGCGTCTGAAAGACCTAAGGCCAGAACGACAGAGCCCCTATTCGGATTTGGGACAAATATATCGCTTGCTTGTGAAGCAATTAGTTGCCTAGGAGGCTAGCGGCCAGTGCTCCTCTAGGTTCCAAAGCAGAGCTTAATGGCTGCTGTCCACAAGACCAGAAGGAAACCATGAATTTTTTGGCCGATGACAATTTTATTTTTAAATTTAGCTCTTTTGCAAACGAATTTCCAAAATTAATTTTGTCTTCAATTGCAAAAACAGTGAATTACAATATGTGTCACTTGCTGCCCTCCCATGCAGCAGCAAGATGTTGACAACTGAGGCTACAAAAAAGCTCAAGATTTGCGAGCTACTCGATCTTGGCTCGTGGGAGGCTTGGTTCGAGCTCGATCTTGAGCTCGTGAGCCTAACTGAACTGAGCTCGAATAGCTCACGAGTCTACTTGAGTTTAGATTAAGCTTCTTTGAGACGAGCTTACTCGAACTTGATACCAAGCTTACCGAGTTTACTCGAGCCGAGCTCGAGCTCGGGTCGAGACTCGGACCCCAACTCGAGCTTTACCAAGCTCGACCCTGGAGGACCAGACTCGCTCGAGCTTGACTTGTTTACAACCGTACTGACAACATGGCATTGCCTACTGGCCTGTGGAGCTCCCCTTGCTTGGCATGGCATGCATGCATTTTATTTATCTAATTAATCTCATAATTAGTCACTTAGCCACGTCGAGGGACGGGTGCTCTGCAGTGATTTGCCGAGCCACCGGTCCTAAGCACCTGCTGTCAAGCTAGAAATATACGGTAGTGCTTCCTACCGTTGCTTTCGCAATGAGCACATAGCTAATTCTATAATTTTGTTCACATACGACTATATTTTTTAAAAAAATATGTCAGGTGAAAAAAAAACCCGAAGAACTCGACCGGAAGTGGTCTTGGCAGAGTGGCAGACACGCAATAACGGAGCCATGACTAAAAGGCCGGTGTTATTATGGTACTACTACTGCTAGGCACTAGCCATTCCATGGTGAGCAGAGGTCCATAGGAGTATAGGACCCCACGTTTTCACTGTCCATAAGGACACTCATGTGCCGACTGCCGAGGTTGGTCTCAGCGCCACACAATCACAACGAGGGCCTCTCTTCCTCTAATCCGTTTGAGCAGCTAATTAGAAATGTGCAGGTTACATTTGAGCTACAGAAAATCATTTGTTGACAAATGAAAGAGGACTTGTCATCTACTCCCGTTAGTGCTATAAAAAAAGATATAAACTAGATGGATTACGGGTAAAGCAAAGAAGGAAAAGGCAATCTTTAACCACCTCTGTTTTTCTTTTGCAACTGTTGGATACTCCTATTTAGACAGTGATTGTCTGATAGATGTACACACACTACTGTGGAAGAGTGCAAGTAATGGAATTATGGAAACAGAACAATATAAAGAAGATACGTCATACACCTTACTCTAGAGTGGAAACAAGTGAACCTTTATGGAGTCTGGAGTATATTCAATCTCTTGCCTCTTCAAGGCTCAGAAAGCTGGGACATCGCCAGTAGAGCTGAAAAAGGCAAATGAGGTAAAATTTTAGTGACATTGATAATAGCTCACAGTAAAAAAAAGGATGAAACGTTTCACTGAACCAGAACACAGGCACAGAAATCACATGCAACAGCACAGGATAAGATCCTCCACCTCTATCTCCCTCTCCAGCTCAGCTGACCACCTTTTGCCCATACATATTCCCTGACTAGGGGGAAAAAATTCCATAACAACAAGCAAACAGGTCATCAGAGGAATCAGAAAATTTTGACGACTACACGTGATAATGGCCAAAAATACAATGTCGAATCATCACAGAATTAGTACTTGTGACTAAAACCCACTTCCCAGAAGGAAGCATGATAAAAAGTTCTGTTCTCATAGATTCTCCTTGTCTTCACAAAAACATAGAAACCTGAAGAACATGTCTCAAGAGTTTTACAAGCATATCGCCTGTTTTCTGTCACGGACGTGGACCCACCTTGGGCTGGACGTGGGCTTTTGACTTGAGCCCACTTGGCTGAGGCACTTCGCTGTGTGCAGGGCAATACAAATGGAGGAAGCAAGACCTACCAAGGGCATCAAGAACATACGAAGCATTTCTTCCTCTTCGCCGGCTATTCTCTCCCTTTCTCCTTTGTTGCTCAGATCTTCTTCTCTTGCTTCTCTGTGTTTCCCCAAACTCTGGTCCTTAATTCCCAGTCTCTTGCTTGTTGTTGCTTTCCATTGCTTGCTGTTTACCGATTTGGCTCCTGTGCTTGTTGTGATCTGTGATCATCAAGTGGGATCATAACATTTGGTATCAGAGCCAGCGATCTGGCGCCCAAGAAGAAGGTAGCGCAGTGGGAAGCAAAGATGGCGACCGCATTAGAGTCGGTGGAGAGCAAGTTTGAAGGGATCAACGTCCTATTGAAACAAATTCTGGAGGACGTCCAGGGAGTGAAAGCAGAGGTGGGCGAAGTGAGATCGGCGGTGGAAGCAGTTAAAGGACGGGTGGAGATACTGGAATTGCGACGAAGTTCTGATCATAATCAGGTATCGCCGAGCACCTCCTTACCATCCCCGTCTCACTACCAAGATCCGATCGATCCAACAACTGCATCAGGGCAGGAGCAATTGCATGAGTTGAAGAAAGGGATCCTGGGAGCCCCTCCAATTCCTAGGCCAAGGGAAAAACAGGATTGGTCTCATGCAGTCCAAGTGTTTGAATCAAAGCCTCTTCCGGAGCTCGCCGGGGGTCGCCAGGGAGAGCCCCATGATGACGGCCACCATGGAGAGCAGCTTTGCGCACGGAGGGTGTTTGAGGAAATGCCTCCGAGGAGTGGCATCCTCATTGACATCATCAACAGCAGCCTCGACATCACCTACAACCCGCCAAACCAGATGCTGAAGGCACTCTTAGCGCTCCGAACTGCCAGTGTCTTGTCCATCAGGAAATCACCGAGCATGCTAACCTTGAGGTGACCACGTCCTCTAAATCACCGCCTCGGGCGTCCATGGCGCGCGCCATTGCCGTCGTCGACCCTCGTGATCGGGTCAAGATCGTCACCGCCGCCGCTGCAACCGAGCGGCGATATCGCCGCCGCCACATCCCCGCCGCAGAAGAGCATGCGAGCGGTGGCCGCCCTTGCGATATGAATCCTTATTTTGCCGGGCCTTCTTGTCCCCATCGCGGTCTCTCTCGCTGCTCGAGAGAAGGAGAAACGTTGAAAAGAAGAGGGCAAGCCGGTTGATGTGGGCGGAGAGCCCGGCTTTGCGATCTGATCTATCGATTTGAGCACCTGTTGAAACACACTGGGAAGGGGTATCCACACTCCGAAATGCTTTGAGCGATCTTGCAGGAGTTTGTCTACATGCCACTCCTTGGCACCGTGAAGCTCATTTCAAGGGAGACGGGACTTGCATCTGATGGGAGGTCCTTTGAGAAGCTTCATTTGGGGGAGTATGAGTGGAAGTGTTACGCTGAGGCCTTGCAGAGCGTTTGCAACTTCTCATCTGGACTAATTCGATTAGGCCACCAGAGGAGTGAGAGTCTGGCTATTTTTGCTGAGACACGGGCTGAGTGGCAGATTGCACCGCAGGCATGCTTCAGACAAAATATTACAGTTGTCACCATCTATGCCTCCTTGAGGGAGGGAGCACTGCGCCACTCACTAAATGAAACGGAGGTCACTACTTTGGTATGTGGTCAGAAAGAATTAAAGAAGTTGATTGATATAAGTGGGCAACTTGACACTGTCAAGCGTGTCATCTACATCAATGAGAAAGGCAGCTCAATTAAGTTCACAGAATGGGGGCACATTTTTGTGCAAGTTTGCCTACGGGAGCACTCAAATCTTGCTTTGCCTACGGGAGCACTCAAATCTTGCAACAGAAGCAATAGTTGAACTAGCAGTGAATGGCATGAACGGACATAAAGAAGATACAAGTGTTATATCCTCAATTGTGTCTCACAAAGACTTTAAGTGGTTTTGAGGTCACGATAATGAGAATGACTGGAAAACTTCATGCATTTGCTTTCTTGGGAGATGCCATATGAAAGACCCAGAAGAGCAAGCGTAACTAGGTATCATTTGGAAAGGCCGAATTGCCTCTGAAGTTGTAGATTCCATTGAGCTAGCACTTGGTGTATTGTCCGGACGAAATGGCGGTTTGCTAACCAAAGATGCATAGGAAGCAACCATCCATGTATTTAATTGAGAGTGATTCATGGAGCTCAAATATGGATGTGCCCTTACATACTAGATTTCGGAGATGAAAGAGAATGGGTTTGCCCTTGTATTACCAAAAGTTATCCTTCTTATATCTGCAAAGATCGTAAAAGGTGAAGGTGAAATATGCAGTTGATTCTGTGATCACAAAGTCTCTGAAAGCAAGCACACTTGCAGCTTGTCTATTCCAAGCACTTGGTATCGCTAAGTCAAACAGAGAGAAACATGAGGAGTCGGGTTTTCTTCATGAGTTGCTTCTGGGCAAGAATATATTGGTGGTTGGTGACATCAAGATGCCAGAGATGGATGGGTTCGCGACAACTCGGCAAATACGGGCAATGGAAGCGAAGGCGAATGAACCGTCAGACGATGCTTATAATTGAAGCGAGCGATGCGGCATTGCGCACCATTGCACATCATCGTGGCTACCGCAATCTTTAAACCTAGATGAGAGTGTGGTTGCTTTTGCAAATGGGTGCCTCACCTGCGTCGTTTCATTGTCCAAGACGGTGCTCCAGCAATCAATGGTTTGCTATCATCGGCTTGGGGACAAGCCGCATTTCAAGGGGAAGGGAATGTCACGGACGTGGACCCACCTTAATGGGCGTGGGCTTTTGACTTGAGCCCACTTGGTCGAGGCACTTTGTGTGCAGGGCAATACAAATGGAGGAAGCAGCAGCCAGCCAAGGGCATCGAAGAACATACGAAGCATTTCTTCCTCTTCTTGCCGGCTATTCTCTCCCTTTCTCACTGTTGCTCTGTATCTTCTTCTCTTGCTTCTCTGTGTTTCCCCAAACTCTGGTCCTTAATTCCCAGTCTCTTGCTTGTTGTTGCTTTCCATTGCTTGCTGTTTACCGATTTGGCTCCTGTGCTTGTTGTGATATGTGATCATCAAGTGGGATCATAACATTTTCTTACAACATTGATGGCGACGGGATATGGGGTAGCAGATCTTACTGTAGAAAGCGTGGAGCATGCCTTTGCTCAGAAATCGACATGGCAGAGAGCACAGCTTTAGTCCATCACACAGCAAAAGGTTTCCATTATAGCTGAAAAATGACAAGATGATGATACATTTCATTATGCTGTCCTGTCCTCTCTGTGTGTGGGGGGGTGGGGGAGGGGGGGGGGGGGGGTGTTGTCCTGAATATCAGTGTATTCACAAAGAAAGAACGGTGCTTCACACTTGCTATGTCACTCATCAAATAACCATAGTGAGACACTATTTCCACGTAAGAAGACAACCGTCTTCAATTCTAATCGAGAACTGCATTTCAACTTTTAAGCACAAAGGTGACATTTCATCACCACTACTTCCACTATATAATACAATCCAATAATCAATATTGACAATTTCAACCAAATTTTCATCTGTCAGATATCCTTTTGGTAGAGCTTCCGACCCACTGACTTATTAATAATGATCATCATCAGGATGTTAAGTCCTGAGAACTACTAGATAGAAGGGCGAGTGGTTTTGCGTGAAGTACCGCAGGCAAGTGTTCAATCTTCGCACCTGAGGATCCAACTTGTTTCTTCCAGAGTTTTATTCCTTGGCAACCTGAAACAGACATAAATTAGAGATGGATGGAGGAACATACAGGTTTAAGATTTTTCAATCCTGAAGTGCATATCCTAAGAAATGCAATGCAATTCTTGAGCTTGCATGCATGCCCCCAATGCCAGGATGAATGAAAAAAAAATCAAAAGGTCAGAGGAAAAGGATCCATTGACACAGAAATTATAACTCTTCCTTTTAGTATCCTTTTATATTTTCAGTAACCAAGATTTGTTTTAGTGGCTTAATTTCACTAATAAGAGTAGTAGCTTATTGGGACTACAGCTCAATTTTAAAGATGAACAATACTCCCCCAAAATATCTAATTGAGACATGAAAGTTAAACAGCCAACAAATCTAGGATCAGTGAACACGGAAGCCTTATATGATAGAAATAATCTTATAACAGGAAAGTTTTAGTTTGAAAAGTTTGTATTAAAAAAGTTTAGGATGAGGAATCCGATTAGGATAAGGAAGTAGAATCCTATTTTGTTTGTATGGGTTGTAGTTTTAGGTATAAATTGAGGAGTAGGTCTTAATTTTGTAAGTGAACAAAGCGAGAAGAAATAAAAGAGAAAATTGTTTCAAAATTTTTGGCGTTCTGTTCTAACAATTGGTATCAGAGCGAGGTTCTAATCTTGGTGTTGCGCTTATCTCGGAGAAAGCCATCCCTGCTGCACCTCAGGACGGGCTATTGTCACAGAGCGACGCGGTGTTGTGGCTCAGGCGGCGTGTGTTCGTGGTTGCGAGTGCGCGCGTCAGGTGGTGTCGACGCGATGCGTGGTTGCTGTGGGCGCGACGTCGTCACGTGAACGAAAGTCGACGGTGGCGTCTCTTCGATCGACGCAGGACGGCTCTATCGCTAGTTCGACAACGGTTCGGCCGTTGGGCGGCACCAGAAGAGTGGAGGCGGCGCACGGCAAAAGAAATCGCCGGACGCAAGGAAGTAGCAGGAGTCTTCCTCCTGACGGACGTGCGCAGCAGAGAAAAGTCCCAGGGACGTGCGGGCCGTAGCTAACGAGCGACTTCCTCCGTGCGGGCCGTGCGGCACAGGAAGACAAGAGAAGCAACATTGCAAACGCCATCTCGACTAGTTGAGTTCGGTGCATGCATGCATGCAGGTGCTTGTGTCTTTGGCGATGGATGAAGCATTGCGCGCTTGTCTTTGTTCCGTGAAAGCAAGAAAAAATCGTCGTATACAAGAGCAGCAGAACCAAAAAGACTTCCCCATGCCGAGTCCGTGCCGTGAGGAAAAACCACGTCGAGTCCGATCCGGAGGCAGCGATGCAATCTGCAGATCCTGGGTGACATCTAGGGATAGCATCGTCGCCAAGGCAACACCATCGTCGCATTCGTCGACGATTTTAATCCGAAGCAGCCAGTTGCTGATCTCGTTGAGATTTTTTTTGTGTTCTGTTCAAGCCAGACGTGACGTGAGCAGGGGGGGTGGTTCGTGAGACAGCAACAGCTCCGAGTAGGGTGGGTATTCGGTTTTTTCGGTTTAATCGGTTCGGTTTTAAAATAATTCGGTTTTTGAAAACTAGGAACCGAATTTCTCGGATAAAAATAAAAAACCGAACCGAATTAACCGAAATATTTCGGTTCGGTTATTTCAGTTTTTCGGTTAACCGAAATATGAATAACACTAGGTAAATTAGATTTAGTCCTTCTCATATTGCAACACAAAATATGGATAAACCCACACAATATTCATATGTAATTACAATATAAGCATAATAAAATATATGAATATACCAAACATATGCATAAATATATTATAACATGTGAATTATTTAGTGGTTTTAGGAAGAATACTATAAAAATGATATTGTACATGGGCTATTCGGTTATTCGGTTATTTCGGTTTTTGAAAGTGAAAAACCGAATCAACACCAAAACCGAATTATGCCAAAATAAAATCAACCAAAACCAAATAACCAAATAATCGGTTAATTCGGTTCGATTCGGTTCGATAATCGTTTCGGTTTAAAATGCCCACCCTAGCTCCGGCGGTGGCGCGCAGCGAAGAAGCAGGCACATGCGCTGCAGAGTGGAGCCTGGAATTGACGTGTGAACATCTTGGTTCCTGTGTATGCGCAAGCAAACTGAAGAGACGGTCAAATTACACGTTCTCATGTTATTTGTGGTCACGAGATAAGTTCTTATGCGAGTTAGTTCCTTCAGAGATGTCGTGCGTATCAGAAGAAATCATGCTCTCCAAGAAGATCAAAAGGAAGCCGTTGCGTGTACTATGTCGAGTTCGTCAAAGTTGACTCTGAGGCGTTGAAGAGGTGTGTTCGCTGTCCAAAGTCAAGTCTGTCAAAATTGACTCGGACGTTGAAGAGGTGTGTTCGCCGTTCAAAGTCAAATCCGTCAAAGATGAGTCTGCGATGTTGAGGAGTTGTGGTCATCATTCTAGATGTGTGTGCACATAAGAGTTCTTACAGGTGTGTCCAAGTTCTCTCGTGGATAAGCTCTAATGCGGGTCTGCTTCACCAACAAGATGTGTTACCGGTCAAAAGACAAATTGGAGCTGAGGCAAAAGGTCGTAATCATCGGCGAGATGCGACACCGGTGGTATGGCCAGTAAGAAGAAGGCGGAACTCCTTGGAGATGCGTTCACCATTCTGTGACGAGTATGAGTTGGGCAAATCATAGTTGAGACCGATTGCCTTAATGAGTTAGAGTTGCATTACAAGATTAAGGAGATGATTGATAGAAATAATCTTATAATAGGAAAGCTTTAGTATAGAAAGTTTGTGTTAAGAAATTTAGGATGAGAAATCCGATTAGGATAAGGAAGTAGAATCCTATTCTGTTTGTGTGGGTTGTAGTTTTAAGTATAAATTGAGGGATAGGTCTCAATTTTGTAAGTGAATAAAGCGAGAAGAAATAAAAGAGAAAATAGTCCCAAAGTTTTTTTGCGTTCTGTTCCAACTTTATATGTCACCACCATCTATCTTTTAGAAATTAGAAAACCACTGAGGTCATTACAATCACATGATCTTAACTGGTCTGTAAAGTAACCCATCCTATGTTCTGAAAGCATCGAACAAATTCTACTTGCACTTAAACTGTAAGAACTTATGTTACATTTTCTTCATGAGTGGACAAAGATACATCTTAAGCTTGTTTCGCTTCTTGCGGCTATAGTCCAAGTGCTTGACTGATCTCATCAAAAGAAAGCATGTTCTCTTGTCCACATATGGTACTCCAGAAACAAGCTTCTTCTCTAAGAGACTAAGACCTTATTTGAGAAATCAAGCAACAAAACTCATTGATGATAGTGCATCTACAAGTTCAGCAGATTGACTACGCAAGACACTAATTATCATGCCCAAAAAAAAAGACACTACTTATCGTCGTCATCAAGGCACGTGGCAGCAACAATCAATTATGCAAAAGTGTACAATAGTTTGAGAACTATTGTCCTTGTCATCATCAGCAAAACCAGCATATTGAATATCACTATCAGGTTAATCCTTCAATTCCGGCAGTTTGCTTTATTCTCTTTGCATCAGTAATTCAGGATATGCAAAGGATCTGACGTGTCAAAAGCACAATATGCACTAACATCTATAGATACAAATGCAAAGGTACCTCTAATAACAACATAGCAAGAGCAATAGCAAAGGGAATAGTGAAAGAAGAAAACATAGCATGCATCTTATGCATGAGTTCTCTCAAGATCAACAATCACATGGCCTTAAGTTTAAGATCTCTGCTAAGTCAATACGCTACGCTACGAACAATTGAGTGTGTATAGACTACAGAATCACCATTATCTCGAGTACAAGGTTTGGAAACCTATTCACAGACACAACTCCAAATTGGGCAACTAAACTACTAGGTTCGTTTTAAGGGTGTCAGTGGCACCTTTTTTTTTCATATAAACTGATTATAAAAGGTGTGCAACTCAATTACACCCAAGTGCAACTCTGAAAGATGATCAATGAAGTTAGAACAATGAAAATGGACAGTAATATCAAAATTCAAAGATTTTATAAGCCAATCAAGCATCACTGGAAATTCAACATATGATGATGCTCTACATGATCGTCTCCTCAAGCTACACCAACGATTAACATCATCTAAATTCGAGTGGCGTATGCCCTACACTTTCTAATGAGCAGATACCAAAATTGAGTCGTCAGATCGTACTTGAACAGTGATCCCTAGAGAATTATAAGGAATAATTTTGATGTGGTTCAATTTAAGTGGACCACCTAATGAAAATCCGTCAGGTTGGACTAGTCAGACTGCTGATCCTGAATTATTCATTGCTACGGGAGCGACAGATCATCCAAAGTTCAGACAGTGCACAAACCCTTTCCACACACTATGATTACAAAGCTATGCAAAGCTAATTTACTATGTGATGAGCAATCGGATACGAAATCGACAGCGGTGAGTGAGAAGCAGCACACCTCAATCGATGTGGGGGGTGCACGCGATCGCCCTTCTCGATGTCACCGTAGCGATCGTCATCGTCGTCGAACGATGACGAGGAAGAAGCGGAAATGGAAGGGGAGTAAAGAGGTAGCACCAGTTCTGGAGGCGGGAGGAGGACGCGGTAGCGGCCACGGGAGGGGAAGCGGAGGAAGGCGCGGACGGGTAGGAAGGGGACGCGGAGGAAGGCGGCGAGGCGCGCGAGGAGGTGGAGCGGGGCGCAGAAGAGAAGCGCGAGGACGCGGTCGGCGGGGAGCGTCTCCGGGTTGCAAGTCGCGCGCTGCCACGACGCCGCCGAAGCCCGCGCAAACGCCACCCCCCACCCCGCCCGCACCGCCAGCCATTCCCCAATCAACCAGCCACCACAGAGCCCCAGTTCACCTTCCCCGTCCGCCGGGTGGCTAGCACGCACGGGAAGTGAAGACGAGGCGGAGACGGCACGAGCACGCGCGATCTCGACTCCCCTCCGCTGCCGCCATGTCAGGAACTTGAAATCGTATTCAGAAAAACGATTGAGTTTTACTTTTACTTTCCCTGTCTTGTGTTGTGGTAACTCTGAGACTTATGTAAGCGTGAGACGCAAATGGAAGAGCATGCTTTCCCCATTCCTTAGATATCTGGTATTGTTCGTAGTGTAGAACCCTATTGTTCCCGTAAATTAGTCCAGTTTATGAGAATATAATCAGCGTTCAGTTCGGATGTCAACCGGGTCCTGACACGCCAGCCGCCGCGTGGATCTCGCTGGCCGGTTTGGATTCGCGGTTAGGGCTAGCTATCGAGTTTAACGTGCTATTATCGAGCTTCTTTCAAAATTGACACAGTTTGATATAAAATCATTTTATCTAAGTGGTTACATCAATTTCGAGCTAACGAGCCATTATCGAGTCGAGCGTTGTTAACTTTTTTCGTTCGAAATTTCCTTATTTCAATTTTGAACCTATCAGCTACTGTAATTGAAGAAATTTTGATTCGAGCTCTAACGCTCTTTTTTGCCAACCCAATTCATGACCGCTGTGATTCGCTTCGGTTGCTCGATCGATCACCGTTTGGTCGGCGAATCCGTAGGGATTTATAGCTATAACTTTATCTACTCGGATGTGTATGTGGACTGGAGCAGTTGACTCGGCCACGGACGGGTGGAGCCCACCGATGTTCTTGTTCTAAACTGAATGCTCGAATCTCCACAACACCATCACCCGAAATATAGCGTGCTATGGATGTCTTTGGACCCAACTAGTACGGCATAAATGATAGATTATATTGGGTATAGGAACTTGATATGATGTATGATGAGTGGCATAGCACAACACTACTAATTAACTGGATCGTGGCTAGATCAGTCTGACACGAAAGCGGTCCTTTTCATAAAAAACATCTCATCTATAGTACAGTCTAGCATCAATTATTTTACGCTGGTGGCCTAGCTCGTCATCAAATACTACATCTCCCCCTCTTCTCTCTGTCTCCTCTTCACCCCTACTTCCTCCCTACACTGCCACCTCCCTATGCAGTCCCACATAATCCTCTCCCCATGGTCCCCCGTCGCTTTGGTGCCAAATCTAGCGGCCTTCGGTCACACAATCGCCTTCACTGATCATCCTAAGGAAGAAGATGGTGGCAACCGAAGAGGAAGAAGACAACGACAACGCCGGATCCAACGGTCTTTAGTCACATCGCCGCCAAATCCAGCCTTTTCACACCACATCACCACCGTCCTTGCCCACTTGCATGTTTCTTCTCCGATGCTAGTGCCTTCCTCACCTACGGGCGAGCTGCACTCCATCCTCGTGACCATATTGATAGATGTTCTACTCGTCCCTAACTCATTTACTCTTTTTTGCAATAGTCAAAATGGATTAGGCTTAGACCGATACGGCACAAAGTTAGCACGGTGTGTGTAGGATCGAAATATACTAATGTAGCAATCAGAGGGGGGGTGAATGATTGCGCGGAAGCTAAAATCAAATTTTCGATCTTTTCAAACACCCCAATTTAAACTCAAATTGCTTGAAGACCAGTTTACAAAGTTAGAAGACCAGGTTACGAAATTGGGAGACCACCTCACGCAGTTGGGAGACCAGTAGACCAGTCTGGGCGACCAGTACAGCACTAGAGCGACCAATAGGATACTTGGGCGATCAGTTTGGGCACTTGGGCGACCAGCAAATCACCTGGGCGAGCAGTAGGACACCTGGGCGACCAGTTTGGGCACTTGGGGGAGCAGTAGGACACTTGGGCGAGCAGGTTGAGTACTTGGGCGACCAGTAGACCACTTGGGCAACCACATGAGCAGTTGGGCGAGCACAAGGACAGTTGGGCGACCACGCGCACAGTCTGGGCGAGCAGACCAATACACATCCACTAAAATAGAGATTCCCGAAGATCCAGCCGTTGGATTGACGTCAAAATTTAACTGTATAAACTAGACTTAATTCCGCAGCTAACAAAAAAAGAATCAAGTCAATCGGATCTACGAATCTAAAGTTATGTCCTTCGTAAGATGACTGAGCCCGGGCGACCACGCGAGCAGTCGGGCGAGCAGGACATCAATCTGGGCGACCACAAATTACAGAAGATCTAACTGTTGGATTGATGTGAAATTTTAACTGTATAAACTAGACTCAATTCCAAAGAGAACAAAAAAAGAATCAACTCGATCGGATCTACGGATCAAAAGATATGACATTCTCAAGATGACTGAACCAATTAGCGATCTACTGTTTGGCGACCAGGTTAGCAATCTGGGCGACCACGAATTGCCAAAGATCTAACCGTTGGATTGATATGAAATTTTAACTGTAGAAACTAGATTCAATAATGAATCAAACCCAATAAGAATCAATCCAATCGGATGTACGGATCAAGAGATATTACCTTCGCAATTGGACTAATGCATCTAATGACGGGAAACCAAATTTCACCTTCAAGGTCGTGGACGGACCAAACACCAGAGAGGGCTTCAGTTGCCACAGATCAATCTTCTAATCACCAAAAGCAAGATCATGTCCAGATCATCATCAATCTTCTAGTTAACGTGATGCGCATGCACGATCAATCTTAATTTGTTTTCTTCACACCGCATGCATCACAAAAACTCACGCAAGAAAACTCATCCACACAGAGATACTTGGATTGCTAGATTTATCTTTATTTCTTTTGTCTAAAGTACTCCCACACAAGAGTACAAACCTAATACTGGCTCAAGAATAAACAGGGACACCTCCCTATTTATACAGAGCAAACACACGAGATTGAATACAACTCCACTTCCAACATGGAAAGAGTTCAGATTCATCTCAACTTGGCCCAACATGACCAAAAACAACTATTGCACGATGCAAGAACAGAGAGATTGAATACAACTCAACTTCCAACATGGAAAGAGTTCAGATCTATCTCAACTTGGCCCAACATGGCCAAAACCAAAACTTTGCACGCATGATCACCCACCGCCGCACATACGTGACTAACCAAACCTTCATATGCATGTTCTCTAGCCCAAACGTCCCGCATGACATCCTTGACCACCAAGACCTCGATTCCTCCCCGAACCTAGTCTCAACCTCGCCTCCATGAACCTAGTTCCAATCCCACATCGACCACGTCGCCTCGAGCAACACTCGCACATGAAGTAACAAACAACGCGTCCGAGCACAAGTCCACGACTTGACTCAAGATTAATTCATGCAACCACTCACACGAGTGCATTGCATTAAGCAAAACCATTATGCTATCCCCAAAGATAATCAAATGAACATTTGAGCACAGTCCATCACTTGCCTCAAAAACAGTCCATGCAACCACTCACATGAGTGCATTGCATCAAACAAACTTCATCATGCTATCACCAAAGATGATAAACATCTCAACATAGCACATGCACAGCACCACACATGCCATAACCAAAATCACTTTTCAATGCCAATTTCACCATTCAACCAATCTTTCATCACATGATCTCACAATCTCCCCCTTGATGAAAACATTGGCAACACCATTTGGAAACGAACATTGGCATTCACCTCACAATGGCAACACCATTTTTAAAAGAAGTAAAGTGACCAAAAGACGTAAAGAGAAATCTCCCTACAAAGAAGAACAAAAATCTCCCCTATCTAAAAAGAAATCTCCCTATCAAAAAGAAAGACTCCCTAATGAAAGAAGAAATGTGTGTGAATGTGCAATGTGTGACCAAAAGTTCTCCTTTGACTCCAAACTTTCTCCCTTTGACAATGGATTCATCAAGAATGCAAAAGAGAGCAAAAGAGAAACTTCTCCCTTTATGTTGATGTTTTTTTTATGTAATCGAGCATTATGAATCATGCACAAATGTAACAACTTGATCACCAAGTCATGCTATCAACAAGATTTGCACTCTCAAATCTACACATAAACAATGTAGAGTAAGCATAACTAGAAATCAAGTACTATTAACGATTTTTGCATGACATGATCTCCTTTCTCAACAATCTTAAAACCCGAAAACATTGAATTTTTGTGCACTTTATTTGTGCTTTGAAAACTGATTCATTACTTTGATTGCAACAATAACAATTGCAAGGAATTACATGCACCATCACCTTACTTTTCAACCATGCCAAGCAATCACAAGCTTAAGGTTTCATGGTTTCGATCATACACAACCTCTTCCAAGTTCATATCATAGTGCAATGATAAGGCCTCAGAAAGAAGAAGTGCGACAAGACATAACCTTGATCTTGCTTTTATCAACAATCACTTTTTGAGCTTTAGCACTTAACTTTCATATTTAGCACTTTTTGAGCAGGATCAAGATAGCTAAGAAAGTTCAACCATGACAAGATTTAATTCAAGTTGTCATTCCATTTAAATAGTTATGACATAAACTACACCATATATGTATAAACAGAAGGTTGCAAAGGCCTTGTAGCATAAATATGGCTTCAAATGACATATGTGTATGAAATACAATGCTCAGTACTTTTGCTGTTTTTCATTTTTTTTGTTTTTTTTAATAAACACACGAAGCAAAAAGCATGCTACACAATATTACAAAAACTTCAAAGTACTCCCCCTCAAAACAACCATCTTAAAAACCTTCTACAAAATTGTCACCTGAAGGGAAATATTTTAAAAACAAAAGACTGAAGAACAAACCTCCCAAAAAGGCAACCGAAAGGAATTTTCAACAATAACCAATAACTCCCTCTCAAATGGATAACCAATGAGATCAACAGAGAGGAGATGATGATATACAAGAGCTTGAGTTATCATGGTATGTTCAATTAAGCATAGGCATGAATCATGATAAGTGAATTCAAAGCAAGAAAGGCATGATATAAGATATAACATTATTGAACATGCCAGAGGATACATATGAGCATATGAACAATCATTTCATCTCATGCCACAATTAGATATCTGTGAATGTAAAGAACATGAGTGAAAAAAAATAGCTCACAAAGTAGATGAAGAATTATTGCACATGCCTCTTGAAAACCATCTCAAGGGTGAGAACCATCCAAGTCTTGATCCCATCTTGCAAAAGACCAAGATCCACTAAGCTTCTGTTCTCCAACCCAATCCTGAAAAGCCTACATAGCACAAGAAGATGTCGAGGCCTCTGCATGATCAAGTTAGAAATAAAGCATTTGGGAATCCAGTACTGAGACACACGATGAGTAGGCACAACACGAGTATGCTTGTTCACAAAATCAGATTTGCCCTTTCCCGTGTTTCTTGCAACAAAAGGTGTTTGCATCACCCTAGGCACAACACGAGTATGTTTCTTCACAAAATCAGATTTGCCATTTCCCGTGTTTCTTGCAACAAAAGGTGTTTGCATCACCCTAGGCACAAAATGAGGAGTGAAATGTGCCTTCCTGAAATTAGATCTAGCCTTAGCCTTTTCTTTCTTTTTTTTGTTTGGCTTATTAGCCTAAAGCAAAAATCTACTAAATGTCCATCTTTACCACAATGAGTGCAAGTGTACTTAACATGATGTTTAGCTTTAGGAATGTATAACATTTGCATTCTCCATAGTAGAAGATAACACAAGAGCAGACTTGAAAACAGCTTTTCTTAGGCTCATTGACAGCTTTAATTTTCCACTTTCAAGTGTCTTCACAACAGCTTGGAGCATGTGATTTATGATGAGCATAAGAATCAAAACCTAAACCTTTGTGATGAGTACTCGACTTTTGATTGATCCAAAATCATGTTTAGGTTTTTCTTTCCGAAGTGAACCGTTCTAAAGATTTTTCCAAGTAATCAACCTTTCGAGAAAGAGTTAAACAGCTTATTACATGGAACGCCCACTTTTCCTTTCTGCTTATGCACAAGTTGAGCATGAGAGAACTTCATGAGTGAGCATATCATCTGTCATTTGAGAAACCCTAGCATTTGCATCATGCAACTTCAATTCCAAAGATAGCACATTTAGAACAATGAGTTGTATCATGCAAATCAACAGTTGAACAGCCTAGCATTTTTAACATGTTTCTCATTTTCTTTCTTTTCAAAGATTGACTTGTTCTAACAAAGAAACATGTTTTTTCCTAAGCACAAGAAGCTCATCAGAGATTAAGTCACATGATTTGCAAGCATCACCATCAGAATTAAAGATTTAAGTCTAGCAATTTCAGATGCAAAGATTCCACAAGAACATCATGTTTCTTAATTTTCTTGTCGCGTTTGTTAAGCAATTTTCCAAGACGGCAACAAAGAATAGCTAAATTATCGAAGAAGGTTCTACCTCATTAAAGTCGCTATCATGATCGCCCCTGTGAAGCTTACATCACTCCTAGCCATGAGACACAACCTGTCAAAACATGTTTGCTTGGAGTTGTTGTATCATCTTCATCGCTCTCCTAATCCACATCACTCAAATTGACTTGTTCAAGAGCGGAAAGGACACGGTGGACAACTTTGCTGTTGATGAAGCTCTTTTTCTTTCTATTGCTTGGAAACAACTTCTTCTTCTCTTTTCTTTTGTCATTGTCCTCTTCTCTTGATGTTTTTCCTGCAAGTTTAGGACAATTTGGACGAATATGGTTGAAATCACCACACTCATAGCATCTTGGAGGGCCACCACCAACTCTCTTTCTCATTCTCACATTCTCGCAAAGCTTTATTAAAACGAGAAGAGAGTGATGCCAAGTCTTCTTCTAGGAATTCCTCAACTGCTCATCGGTTAGTGAAGACAAGAAAGACAAGGCAAAACTTGAAGAAGCATTATTCGAGACATGCTAGATTGAGAGGTTAATGCAATTGATTTATAATCACCCTCCTAGCAAGAACATCCAATTCATGAGTTTTAGTTTAGAAAAAGAACATCTACAAGAAGATCACTCATGACAGCTTGATTCTCTAATGGATGTAACTTTCATTTCCCAAATAGACATGTCTAATGCACCAAGCAATTGTCTAGCATTAGTAGCCTCATCAAAGTAAACTCCAACAAAGACGTAAGTTGCTAAGAATCTTATTGAAACGCAAAGAAATCATCTAGTGACTCACCGTGCTTCATCTCAAATCACATGTATTCTTTCTTGTAAATGTCTTGACTTAACCTCTTTGATAGTGTTAGATCCTCATGATAATCACAAAGAGATTTCCATACCTCATATGCGACTTGAGATGGATCACGCTGTCAAGTCACTTCTTCCCAATCCTTGGATGATCAAATTTCGTGCTCGCTATTCGCTTCAACTTGTGCTTGATTGGTTTCATTGACTTGATCATTCTCGTGAACTTGATATGATTTGTACACCTTCTCCCAGATTGCAAAGCCCCGAGCTTGAATGTATGCCTCCATCTTCGCTTCCGTAATCGAAAATCAACACCATCGAAAACACAAGGTTTTGTCGAATACCTATCCATCGCTACGATTTCTAATCACCGTTAAGATTAATTAGAAAACCTTGCTCGATACCACTTGTAGGATCGAAATATACTAATGTAGCAATCGAGGGGGGTGAATGATTGCGCGAAGCTAAAATCAAATTTTCGATCTTTTCAAACACCCCAATTTAAACTCAAATTGCTTGAAGACCAGTTTACAAAGTTAGAAGACCAAAGTTACTTAAATTGGGAGACCACCTCACGCAGCTTGGGAGACCAAGAGACCATCTGGGGACCAAGATAAAGACTTGAGCGACCAAGAGGATACTTGGGCGATCGGTTTGGGCACTTGGGCGACCAAGAATCACCGGGCAAGCAAGAGGACACTGGGCGACAGGTTTGGGCACCTGGGCGAGCAGTAGGACACTTGGGCGAGCAGGTTGAGTACTTGGGCGACCAGTAGATCACTTGGGCGACCACATGAGCAGTTGGGCGAGCACAAGGACAGTTGGGCGACCACGCGCACAGTCTGGGCGAGTAGACCAATACACATTCACTAAAATAGAGATTCCCGAAGATCCAGCCGTTGGATTGATGTGAAAATTTAACTGTAGAAACTAGACTTAATTCCGCAGCTAACAAAAAAAGAATCAGGTCAATCGGATCTACGAATCTAAAGTTATGTCCTTCGTAAGATGACTGAGCCCGGGCGACCACGCGAGCAGTCGGGCGAGCAGGACATCAATCTGGGCGACCACAAATTACAGAAGATCTAACTGTTGGATTGATGTGAAATTTTAACTGTATAAACTAGACTCAATTCTGAAGAGAACAAAAAAAGAATCAACTCGATCGGATCTACGGATCAAAAGATATGACCTTCGCAAGATGACTGAACCAATTAGCGATCTACTGTTTGGCGACCAGGTTAGCAATCTGGGCGACCACGAATTGCCAAAGATCTAACCGTTGGATTGATATGAAATTTTAACTGTAGAAACTAGATTCAATAATGAATCAAACCCAACAAGAATCAATCCAATCGGATGTACGGATCAAGAGATATTACCTTCGCAATTGGACTAATGCATCTAATGACGAGGAAACCAAATTTCACCTTCAAGGTCGTGGACGGACCAAACACCGAGAGAGGGCTTCAGTTGCCACAGATCAATCTTCTAATCACCAAAAGCAAGATCATGTCCAGATCATCATCAATCTTCTAGTTAACGTGATGCGTGCATGCACGATCAATCTTGATTTGTTTTCTTCACACTGCATGCATCACAAAAACTCACGCAAGAAAACTCATCCACACAGAGATACTTGGATTGCTAGATTTATCTTTATTTCTTTTGTCTAAAGTACTCCCACACAAGAGTACAAACCTAATACTGCTCAAGAATAAACAGGGACACCTCCCCTATTTATACAGAGCAAACACACAGAGATTGAATACAACTCCACTTCCAACATGGAAAGAGTTCAGATTCATCTCAACTTGGCCCAACATGACCAAAAACAACTATTGCACGATGCAAGAACAGAGAGATTGAATACAACTCAACTTCCAACATGGAAAGAGTTCAGATCTATCTCAACTTGGCCCAACATGGTCAAAACCAAAACTTTGCACGCATGATCACCCCACCGCCGCACATACGTGACTAACCACCTTCATATGCATGTTCTCTAGCCCAAACGCCCCGCATGACATCCTTGACCACCAAGACCTCGATTCCTCCTCGAACCTAGTCTCAACCTCGCCTCCATGAACCTAGTTCCGTCCCACATCGACCACGTTAAGCCCTCGAGCAACACCGCACATGAAGTAACAAACAACGCGTCCGAGCACAAGTCCACGACTTGACTCAAGATTAATCCATGCAACCACTCACACGAGTGCATTGCATTAAGCAAAACCATTATGCTATCCCCAAAGATAATCAAATGAACATTTGAGCACAGTCCATCACTTGCCTCAAAAACACCCATGCAACCACTCACATGGGTGCATTGCATCAAACAAACTTCATCATGCTATCACCAAGATGATAAACATCTCAACATAGCACATGCATGTGCACCACACATGCCATAACCAAAATCACTTTTCAATGCCAATTTCACCATTCAACCAATTTTTCATCACATGATCTCACAGTGTGCCAATAGACCGTGTCTGGGCTCACTAGAGATGAGTTGGGCTAGAACAGTACGATACAGTTGACTGGTCGAACTGGGATGGCACAATTTGGTCTAGACCCACGGCCTATTAGACCTATGTCGTGCTTGCCTAGCACCCAATGCCAAGGACTAGTTATGTGGGTCTGACTGGGCTATATATATGATTGAATTCTGTACTGATATGGGGGAGTGCCTGATCTTCACGACGTGAGAGCAAGAAGCAGGATAACTAGCTATAAACAGCCAAAATAACAGTGAAACTTGACAAACGTACTTGAAACCAACCACTGTCTCAATACAGCAATCTGAATCAAGTCATTCGCCCAACTACACTAGGAGTCGTCAAATGACCGGGGTGGATAAGAATCTCTCCATACAGCCATTCTATGGCGTAGAAAACGCCATGGTAGCTGATTCTAAAACATTACTTATAACAACATTTTTTACTGCTTACAATGGAGGAGTACATGGCGTATTTATACTAGGAACAACTCTTCTAACTGGGTATGAACGCAAGTGCTAATGATGGTATGTGGAAGACAGGGGCGGACCCAGGAAGAAATTATAGGTGGGGCAGGTTTAAAGTAGTATTAAAACGCCAAAAAGAATGCAATGTACGTAACAACAATAGTACTATTAAAGAAACATACATAAAAAAACAATTCAATTCTAAGTTAGATTCAGTTCTAAGCAAAAAGCACAGAACTTCTAACTTCAAATGCTAATCCATATCCAACAAATGCTTTCATCAGGAGTTAAGGACGATAGAACTTACCGACTTCATCAAGCTGCTCAACTAGTCGAATACAAACATGTCGCAGCTCGCGGCCTCAATGCAGATGGGCTCGTCTCGTCGGCCTCGGCGTCGGCCGTCGAGGCGATGGCACCACAAATCCACTCCACCGGAAGGCGGGAAGCGCAAGAGATCGAACTATCTTTGTGAAGGTCAGGCCAAAGGAGTCTTGGCTGCTGGCAAGCAGCACAAGAAGTCAAGTGCCCAACGTTTCTTGCTTAGTGCAACGTTCCAACTTCCAAATATGTTGGGTCTATGCATATGCAGTAGGGAACATATTCTGTGCAAATAAAGTTTCGGTGCAACCCAACTAACAAAAGTTTCAAAAAATTCTGAAAAAAATCATGGATGTACATCTCAGCTTACCCCATCTACATATAAAATTTCATGATCAAATTCGTCCTGTGCTAAGAGTAATAAAAAAATAAACTTGATCATGAACAGGAACAGTTCATGTTCATGATCAACTTTGTTTTTTTTGTAACTTCTAGCACAGGACGAATTTGATCATGAAATTTTATATGTAGATAGGGTAAGCTGAGATGTACATCCATGATTTTTTTCAGAATTTTTTGAAACTTTTGTTAGTTGGGTTGCACCAAGGTTGCACTGGATATTTTTCTTATGTGGTATATACAACATACCTTAACCTTGTAAATTGTAGGTGGGGCAGCAGCCCAAGCTGCCCCACCGTTGGGTCCGCCCCTGGTGGAAGATCGTATTGGTAGATCATTCGAGGAGTCTTCTTTTAATCTCACGCACCCACGAAATAGTTTTTGCAGCTTCCACTTAAATAGTCATAACTTTTGCTTCGGAAGTCGAAACGATGCATGGTTTAAAGTGCTGTAAACTAGACTTCCAGATCTTTTCAGTGATATGGCATATGCAAACTAAAATTATCGAGATTGATTCTAGTGTATCTTCTCATATCTGTATCGTGTACATCAGCTACCCTTTACTGTACCTATTTTTGTAGAGATACTAGCGATCTCTGCTCTGCTATATCCCTTCTCTATTTTCACTGCAAAAAATATTTCTTCGAGAACACGCAGAAGCTTTGCAGATCATTTCGTTAAGATGAAACAAACAGCTTGCTTAGCTGCAACAGATAACACTTTAGTTACCAAATGGAGCTAGCAAATAAACAGGCCATACATGGAAAAAATTAGTCCAGCGACACTCAATTCGTTGGTTTTTTGTGATGTGTCTATGATATGTGGGCCCATCTGAGTATATGGCAGTGGACCAGAGTGTCATAAAGTGAATCACGAATTTTAAAGAGTGTCAGTAGCGCCAATCTCCCGGCCATACATGGAGCACAAAACGGTGGTGCATTGATACATCAACTGCACATAAAGAGTAGACCATGATCTAGCAAACTAAAGGGCGGGACTGAACAATCTTAATGTACTTAGTTGCCAAAACATTACTAACGAAAAAGATATGGACAGTTGGATAGTGACCAAGAAAAGCAAGGGATGAGATTGAAATTCCTGTGTCCTTAAAAGAGGTAAAAAGGTATATTATGATGTAACCACACTAGAAAATTCAGGGGCAATCATGCCAATGGGAGGACAATGGCCATAAGCACAGTCCTGCGCGACCTTAATGCAATATCACCAGTTGACTCGAACCTAATATTAATGAAGGTGGTGACAAGGCTATGCATAGCCAAAAGCATCGTGACCGTATAAAATACTTTCGGCCAGTCTTTCTCGAGATAAAATGTGCATTCAGATTTCCTATTTCCTCTCAGTGGTTGAGGTGTGTGAACCACATCACTGGATTCGTTATAAACCGCCGTAAAGAGCGAACTGGATTTATCGAATCCGAATTGGAGAAAATAAAAAGAAAAAACGGTAGTTAACGGGCTGGAATTCTATACTATAATTCAGACGAACCGTGTTTACAGTAAATAAAGCGTGAACAACTTCGGCCCGAGACATGGTAATTAGCATTGTCACCAGGTGTAGCTTGCGGTAGGGCTACTGTTGGTGGTCAGGGAGACGGCTGTAGGACAGTAGGCTCTTACTGCGCATGTCGGCGCGGAGCACGTACTCCCCGTTGTTGCTTCGCAGGTGGCCGTCCCTCTTGTAGTGATCACCCAGCACGAGGTAGAGGACGCCATCTTCATGCGCGCTGAGGACGGGGTTCGACGGCACACGCTCCGGCAGCCCCTCCTTGAAGGCCGGCCAGCAGGGGCGGAGCTGGGCCTAGGGCCACTGAGGCCTGGGCCCGAGGCCCAGCTCAAGTGCAACTAGTAGTAAGTAGTAACCCTAGACCAGATCTGGCAGTAGCAAATCCCCCAATCGGCAGCGCTCGAACTCCAAAACCCCAGTCCCGAGTCCCCGCCGAGGCGCCGACGGCCGGCCTCCCGCTCGACAACCCGACCGCCCGGCCACGCCGCGCGCTCCAGCAGCCAGCGCCGCTCCGCCTCCGGGCTCCGGCCTTCCCTTCATGGCGATGCTCCGCCACGCCGCGCTCGAGCCGCCCGCTCCGTCACGCCGTCGCTCCCGGCCGCCGATCCAGCCAGTCCAGGCAGCCCAGCACCTTCGGCTCCACTCCTCTAGGCCGACCGCTCGGAGCTCCACTCCTCCCGCTCGGAGCTGCACTCCTCCAGGCCGACCGCTCGGAGCTCTCTGGCCGAAGTGCCGAAGTGCCAAACGGTGAGTCGGTAAGGAACTGAGAAATGAGAATTGAAATGGAGACATGGAGTAGTAGACTACTACTAGTAGTAGCTAGTATTTAACAACTTAAAAGAGATTAAGAGAAGCTGCCTAATGACTTAAATGAGGATTTATTTTTATTATTCCACTGGGGTACACTGGTAGTCTGTTAGCACTTGATATTGATGCTTTGATACAATCATAGAATGATAGTTGAGACTAGATTCAAGTATATTGATTTGAACAATTTATATAGTCCGTGATTAATTGATTGAACTAGCTAAGATGTATACTACCGACTTTTCCCAATATGATTGTATAGTACTTAAGGATCAACTTGAGACATTCAATGCTGATGTGAGAGCTGATCCAGATTTTTTAAGTTGTAATGACTTTGGTAATCTTGCTGTGAAGATGGTTTAGACTGATAGACACACGGTATTTCTATTGGTATATCACCTCATTGAATTGGTCTTGATTTTGCCCGTTGCAACCGCAACAGTAGAGAGAGCTTTCTCAGCTATGAACATTGTCAAAACTGAGTTGCGTAACAAGATGAATGATGAATGGATGAATGATAGTATGGTATGCTACATTGAGCGAGATGTATTTGCAAGCATTGAAGATAACAAGATTTTACAACGATTTCAAAGTATGAGGTCTCGTAAGCAACAACTACCTTGCAGTCTTCGTGCTAGTGGTATGTTACATTCTTCTAATGCAATTTGCCTTAATAGTTACCTTCATAGTTTTGTGCGCCTAATTTACATGTGCAATTTTCTCTTTTACAGGTTCAGATTCTTGTTCTATTATTGATGAAAATATGATAGTTTCAGATGCACCAAATCTTCCTTAATTGGGTATGAATTTTTCTACCATTCCATTGCGTTATATTGTTTTGACATATTTTATCTATTTTATTGAAATGTTAAGTATGGAATTTAAATTTATCTTTAATTATGTATTTGTGTAGTGTTTTTATTGTACCTCGGTATGGATAGTATTTAGCGTTAGTTATTATCGTTTAGTTTTCGGCCTGAGGCTTTAATAAATTCTGGCTTCGCCACTGGCCGGCCGCCAACTCCCAAAGGTGTGGTGGTAGGGGGAGGGTCATGTCGTCGTCGCTCCTCCACTCCCGGAGATCTGGTGCGTGAGTACAACTCCTGACGACAATGTCACGAGGGTTGGTGGCTTCGGCGACGTAGTCGCAGTAGCCGTCGATGGAGACGAACCTTATGGAGCCCCGACACAGCCCATGGTGTGAGACTCCTCCGGGTACGCCGTCTGGTACGGGTACCTGTTGTCGAATTGCAGCCGGCACATTGAGGGCAGGTTGATGAAACGGAACTCCGATGTGTTAATCAGGGTAATCCTGTTTACATGGTGTGCATTTAGAAGGCTATAATTAGCTTGTTTAATCCAGCCGTTTAGGAGTTTCTAATTAGTATTTATGGTGTTCATAATTCAGCCGTTTGAGGAGATTCTAAGGGCCTGTTTGTTTCAGTTAGGGATTATAGAAAGCAGATTTTAGAAGCTGGATTGTTAAAAGCTGATGACTGTTTGATAACCTAGATTATAGTGTATTTGGATTGTTGTTTCTGCGTGACAAAAGTCTGTGGTACCTTTGGCCTGTTTTGTTGCCTTATTTTGCTGGAAGGTGGAAGGGTATTATGGTCTTTTGTACAAAAAAAAGCTGAGGAAAGCTCCTCCAAGGTGGATTGTCGGAATTCTAACAATCTGGACTCCGGATTGTAATAATCCAAATTAAAAGATGTCTGTTTGTTAACCTTCCAAATTTTTAAAAGCGCTTATAATCCCTAATTTGAAACAAACAGGCCTAATATCGCATGCATGTAATTCTGCATGTTTAGGAGTTAGGAGGCCATAATTCTGCATGTAGGAGTTTTTAGTGTAACTGATGCATGATTTTAATTAGCGTGTGTTTTTTCCTATAAATACCATTGAAATAAAACAGAAACGCCGCAGCATTTGCCCAGACAAAAATTTCTTCTTTGTTGGTTGGGTATTTTCTGACATTTGGTATCAGAGGCTCGTTTCGATCTAGGGAGCGGCGATGTCGGAGTCTCCAAATCACCACGGAAGCACACCGCCGAACCATCGGCGCCATTCACAGTCGCCACCGATGCGGCGTGCGCCACCAAGGCGGCGTGGCGCGAGCGTGGCGGTGGTCACGGGCAGGCGCAGTGGGAGGAGCCGATCGTCGTCAACCGCATAGTGAAGGAGTCATCGGCATCTATGCAGTACCCGATGCTCACGAAGACAAACTACCCGGAATGGGTGATTATGATGCGCATCAATTTGCAGGCGCAAGGCCTGTGGGCGCGATTGACCCCGGCGGCGTGGAGTACAACGAGGATCGGCTGGCACTGGCAGCGATCGCTCGCTCGGTCCCGTCGGAAATGCTGAGCTCGATCGGCAACAAGATACCACACAGGAGGCGTGGGAGGTTGTTAAGGTCATGCGGATGGGAGTCGAGCGTGTGCGCGTGGCGAACGCGCAGAAGCTCCGGCGCAACTTCAACAACATCGCCTTCAAGGAAGCCGAGAACGTGGATGATTTCTCGATGTGCATCACTGGCCTCGCCAACAACCTACGTCTCCTCGGCGACGACATCGACGACGCGGAGGTCGTGTGCAAGATGCTGCAGGTTGTCCCTGACCGGTTCATGCAGATGGCGATCTCCATCGAGACACTGCTGGACGTTGGTGAGATGTCCATTGAGGAGGTCACGGTCGCCGGTCGTGGAGCAATGGCTGATCTTGATGCGGCGGCCGCGGAGCTCGGCTAGCGACTGCTTCTCTTGTCAAAGGAGGAGGATCTCATCCGTCGCCTACGCAAGCACGATAAGGAGGGTGCACACGGCGGCAGCGTCGGCGCCGGTAGATGTGGCATGAGCGGCAGCTTGGTTCCGCCACACTGCGGCACGCAGCCACCTAAACGCGGCACCGACAACGTGCGCAAGGGCAGCGGCAGCAAGCCTATTGACAAGGATACGTGCAAATACTGCGGCAAAATCGGGCATTGGGCCCGGGAGTGCCGGAAGAAGAAGAGAGACGAGGCGACAGCTGCAGCGCTGCTGGTAGAGGAGGTCGACGATGACGAGCCGTCCTTGATGATGGCCCAAGTGGCCTCGCTCTCACCGGTACCTACGCGCCTCCCAGAGCACGCCACGCCAGTGAACGTCGGCGGATGGGTCTTCCTCAATGAAGAACGAGCGATGGTGCAGCTTGGAGACACCGACAACCACACAGGGCCCACGAGCCACTATCGCGCCACTATTTAAATGGTTATTTCAAATTTGAGTTAACGAGCCACTATGCGCATGTTCGGCTGTCTAGCGCACGTCAAGGTCACGCGTCCATACGCCGCAAAGCTCGATGACCGAAGCGTAAAGATGGTGTTCGTGGGGTACGAGCCGGGCTCCAAAGGCTATCGGGTCTATGATCCGGTGAGCGGCCGACTCCATGTGACTCGCGACGTGGTGTTCGATGAGGCCAAAGGGTGGAATTAGAAGGCAAAAGGCGATGCCAGCCCTGAGACATTCACTGTGGAGTACACGGTAAACAACTTCTTTGGCGGCGGCGGCGGCCCAAGCACTCTTGTATCCCCTGCGATCTCGGTTTTGGATGCTGTGAATGAGGATACGCCGCAGACGCCCATGAACGTCGCCAACGACACAAGGGGTGCTCGTGTGGAGCACTGCATACCGCCGTCACACATTCCGTCGAAGCTCGACCACAGCGACGGTGGCGCACCACGACGGTTCCGCATGGTGGACAACTGCATCGACATGGCCGAGCCACGCATGTTGGATCCTGATGAATGGCTTCTTGTGGCGACCGAGGAGCCCACTTCCTTCGACGAGGCGGCCACTGATCCAGCGTGGCGCGCTGCGATGGAAGAGGAGATGGCTGCCATTGAGGACAATGGCACGTGGGAGGTGGTGGACCTCCCGACCAGACATCGCCCGATCGGCCTCAAATGGGTATTCAAACTCAAGAAGGACGCGCAAGGGGCGGTGATCCGTCACAAAGCGCGGCTGGTGGCGAAGGGGTATGTGCAACGCGCCGGTGTGGACTTCGATGAGGTGTTTGCACCGGTGGTGCGGCTCGACTCGGTGCGCGCACTGGTAGCTGTGGCGGCGCACAAGGGCTGGACGCTTCATCACCTCGACGTCAAGTCGGCTTTTCTCAATGGTGACCTCACGGAGGAGGTCTACGTTGCTCAACCACCGGGGTTTATGATAGCCGGGCGAGAGCAGCAAGTGAGAGCAGCAAGTGCTGCGGCTGCACAAGGCCCTCTACGGACTGCGTCAAGCTCCTCGGGCGTGGAATGCCAAGCTGGACCGCACGCTGGTGGCGCTTGGGTTCACGCGCTGTGTGGAGGAGCACGGCGTGTACACGCGCGGCGCGGGACGTGGGCGTGTACATCGACGACTTGATCCTCACCGGCGCTGACCATGCTGAGATCGAGTTGTTCAAGGAAGAGATGAAGCGCTCATTCAAAACGAGTGATCTCGGGCAGCTGAGCTACTACCTCGGCATTAATGTGAAGCAACTGTCTGGGAGGATCACCATGAAATAACCATTTAAATGGTTATTTCAAATTTGAGTTAACGAGCCACTATCGCGCCGAGCCTTATTAACATTTTTCGTCTGAAATGGATTCATTTCAACTTTAAACTCATTAACTGCTACAATCGAAATATTTGATTCGAGCATTAACAAAGTTTTTTTCCAGCCCTACTTGCATGATGCTATCGTCATACAAGACATGGACATCGTGCCTTAACAAGAAGGCAACATATCCTGTGCATATAAACTTTGTAAAGAAGGCCTCGTAGTTGTAGTCTTCTTCCTCGCCCTAGCCATGGTGGTCTCCCCTCTCATGCGAACAATCGGATTGTTCATCAGGGAGTAGGAAGCCTATGTATATATGTACGGACTGGTATCTTTGGTATAAAAAGTTGCTTACAATTGACATGTTTTGAGTTCTAACGTGCCACAATTTATGTACTTCTGTACAAAACATTGTGCAAGATTACATTGGATAGTACAAACTAGGGTTCACATTACTGTTTTTGCTTCGAAAATCGCCCCACCGCCTATATTTTTTCACGAAAATCAGTCAAAATTCGAGATAAATCAAGCGGTTTGCAAAAGTTAAATCCAAAGGTCAAACGGAGCAAAGCAAACCGAAAAACTAGTCGGTAAAGTTGAAAACTGAGTGGTTTTCGTTGAAAACAGTCAGTTTTGTTTGAAAATCGCAAGAAAAAATGAGAAAATTTGTGAAAAAATTGTGAAAATTATAAAAAACCGACAAAGGCCCATAAAACTTGGAAATATGTTACAAATGTATATGATTAAATTACGGTATGACCTATCTACATATCTAAAGACATTGTGTAGTTGTTCATGACATATTTTGCAATAATAGCATAACTATGGAAGAATATGGAAAATTTGGCATGACTTTTGTTATATTTTAGACAATCTCAAGTTGTAAAGCAGGCATTTAGCAATAATATATCAAGAATAAAATTTCATTCGATACCATTGACAACTCAATCCAATAAATCCACACTTTAGTAACAATCATTTCAATAGTATAGCATATGACATTTCAAATTAATATTTCTCATCGATTATGAAATGTTCACACCTAGCACAGCTTCATCGTCCTTTCATTGTCACACATGTGCCGTGTTGGACCTACATGAATGCTATGTTAGAAAAAAAATCGAGTTGCAATGAAATGAAACATACAAATAAAACATTACCTTTGGCGCTACGGGTAGTATTGTTGGGTGTATACTTGGTTGGTTATATTGTATTTTTCGGTGGACATCAAGGGCAATCCTCGTGTAACTAGTAACTCCGCTTTATAATCGTGCCATCTTTGCCTCGTCCATGTACTTGTCATTTGCCATTGTTCTTCCTCATCAACACCACCCGTGTACTCTTCATATGCACTTCTGCTCGGCGGGGAATATGCAGCTGCTTTGGCACTATGGGTAGTATTGCTAGGTGTACATTTGGTTGGCCATATTGTATTTCTCGGTGGACATCAAGGGTAATCCTCGTGTAACTAGTAACTCCATCTCGTAACCGTGACAGCTTTGCCTCATCCATGTACTTGTCGTTTGCCATTGCTCTTCCTCATCAGCACCACCGTGTACTCGTCATATACACTTCTTTTCAGCAGAGAATATGCAGTTGCTGATTCCTTTCTAAGCCTCTCCTCCCTCTGTCTCTTCTTCGTATTCTTCGTCTTGTCTATGTCATGCTGAAAGTGCTCACAAACCTCCTTAGAGATTTGATTGCAATGGACGATATTTTTACCAAATATCGCGCCCTGTCAAGTGGTGTTTTAGTCGGATTGCACCCCCCTCCTTTGTTCTCATTGTGACAGTACTAGTATCGAAATCTAGCACCCACCTTCTTGTTGTGCTCCCACACAACATCGCTCTGGTCTGCCTCTGCTAGTACAAAACAATAACAAGTCAGATGAAAATCTTATCATACATGTTCAATTACTCTAGAAAATAATAACTTGAAGATGTCTTGTTTCAAGTGCAAAAATCATAAAAAATGGTACTGCACCTAGCTAGCTATCACAACAAAAATCATACAAAATGGTACTGCAACAAGTAAGCACGTTGCACACACATCTATAGCACTTTTCTTTCTAAGCATATAATTACCTATATATTGCACCAAAATAGTTACAAACTATTGCGTAGACTAATTAGTTTTGCTCACTAATGGCAATTATACCTCATAGTTTTCCTTTAGTGGCACCATGAATTAGATGATGATGATCTTGATCATGTAATGAATGAAAATGACTACCACTGCATACATGTTTACTCTTCAACGAGCGAGATGTTACATTACATTCAACGGATCAGCTAAACCCTATAAGCATTACTCAACTAAACCCTAAAAGCATTACTCAATAATCTACCTCCATGAACAATCACAAAGAAAACTACCAACCATAACAACCCATACATGCAATGAGCTAACACATAATTCATCTAGCTTGCCTCAAAGAGATGTGCTCGACTTACCTCAAAAATTGCTCAGTTTATACGATAAGCTGAAGAGGAAGCAGGCCCCATCGAAACCCCTTGAAAAGCAGTCAAAAATCGACCCTTACCGCTCGATTTTCAAGCTTCAATCGTCGGTTTTTGGCCGTTGGCGATCGGATCTGGCGCCTGAGCTCGCGAGTTGGAAAGGGAGTTGGGGAATCAGCACACAAGCACAATAATGGCGGTCGAAGGCAGCAGTTGGAACCCTTCTTGTCCATTCCCATTTCTCGTGGGCTGAGTTGGGCCATATGGGCCGCACCGTGCTGCATTGTTTTCTTTTTTTTCTTCCTTTTCAATTCTCACACTCAGTTTTGGCTCTAAAAACGTCTCCAAAATTCTTTTTTTTAAAAAAAAATCATCCCAAACATTGTAATACTATTAATACTAATTTTACAAATTTTTTATAATTTTTTTAAAATTTGAATTTAAACTGTAGCGGTTTACTTGTTGGTTTTTATTTACGATCCGGCTCAACGGTCGGTTTTTACGAAAACCGTCCGGTTTTCGATGGTTTCGCCAACACTATACAGACTCGGTGCGGGTAGGAGTTGTAAATGCAGACAACGGGTACTTCAGCACGTCATAGCGGATCTCATAACAACACGGCTTTGTAAACATGGATGGATAACATGAAAGACGTCCAAATGGTATACAAAACCAAGAGCAAGCGACAAACAGTTGCTCAGACGAAGCACAAGTGTTGATGGCGTTATAACAGCAATGGAACAGAAAATTCGTTACCATTAATTACGAAAAAAGAACACAAAGGAAGAACAGCTACAGGCCATGGCCAATGCACCACTACATGAACACGAATGGAGTTTCAAAAAGGAGTAAATAGTATCATCCACTGCATTTTATTTCATGCATTGTGATGTGATAAGGAGAAAAACGGCGATGCATATCAGGAAAAGGTTTCAAGGAATGGTCCTCTGGTAAAGGGGAAGGGCTCCCAGTGCTTCACGCTCCGCTCTCTCCTTTTTCACCTGCAGCAAAGGTGATATCAAACAATTCGGCACAGATTTGAACGAGATCCAAAAGGAAAATAAAGTAGCTTCACAGCATAAAACCAAATCATCAGCTTGAAGCCCAGAATTTTCTTAGGTAGTGACATTAGCTTTGCTTATACGTACAAGTAATTTAGTTGCAATAAATATCACGTTAAGTTAACAAAGACGTACACAATTCCCGATGGAGTTAAAAAGAATGACAGAGGGTATCAGTCACACACCTTGCTTTAGTTGACCATTAATTTGCAAATTTTATGAGAAGACCATCTTGTACTCAGTAGTCAACAAAATAATAATGTATAGTCAAAAATAGCGTGGCCAAATACTTAGAAGTGGGTAAGGGTAAAGAAACGGCTTAATTTAGACTATAGCTTACACATGAAAATGTAAAGTGGCTGTATATGCAATGAACAAGTGAAATGACAAAAAGAGAAACATCAGAAAATACACTTACCAGAGCCAACATGTCACTCAAATAGCCTCTGAATGGTGTCTGCAGAGCCTGTGCAAAAGATAGTAAATGTTTCTTAAGATCTGTATAAAGTTAGATCAGAGAATAACAGACGTAATGGTAAGCATTGCTGGAGATGAAAAATGCGCCAGTTACAAATTCAGGTTCCATGGCGAGAAGATAATTTCAAGAATGCATAGCTAATAGCGTATAGTTAACGTATCACCAATTAATAGGTTTAATGATTTGATGGCTTCAGATGAACTACTCTGGAACATCTTCAAGGCTGAAGAAAAAATTGTAGGTTGAACATCCATCTAAACAAATTGAAACTAAAGCCTAAAGGTACGTGGAAAGCCAGAATAGAACTTTGCAGTCCAAAATATTAAACTACATATGAAAAGGCGTATGGACATCTGAAACAATCTAACCAACTTCACCCTAACTGATGTATAGTACCAACGGAAAATAACATGTGAAAAATACTAATAGACTTATCAGCAAGAACACCTGAAATAATCTGACCCAGTAGTGTGACACCTATCCCGCGAGAAACTTCTATAGGCATTTCAAACGGTTTATCAAACCTAACCATCATTGCTCTCAGTCTAATGCGGTAATGTGCATTGCCAATTTACTGGGTACAACTTCTCTCATCCAAACCTGATTGGAATCCCCACCCTCTTCAGCACAGCTCACCTCATATGTCGACCGGTTTCTCAGCATCTAACAACGTTGTATTTTAACATCGATTAACCGAACGGTAAATCCCCAAACTGATCGCAGGTGCAACTCAAATGCACTACGCCCTTCTTGTTCCCCCCGTACGTTTCACATGACAGTTGACACACAATCATCGACCACATTACACAGAAATTGCGCCATTGCAGGGGCTCTGAAGAATACAACCCAGACAATCCGCCACAACAACCACTCATCCACAAGCCGCACGCATACCAATCGAGAGATCCAGAGGGAGTCAGAGAAAGGAGCGGACCTGGAGGTCGTCGGATAGGTACTGATGCTTCATGGAGAGGTCCATGGCGCGCTTGAGGCGCTGGATGCGGGCGTCGACCACCTCCCTGGGCAGCCTCGCGAGCGCCTCCTTGATGTCCAGATCATGGTACGGGTCGTACAGATCGTCGTACCTGAGGCCTTGGATCATCACACGCACACACCGCATTCAGATCAAGAAAACAAGAAGGGAGACGCGAACGCGAATCGAATGCAGGCTCCTCGGAACCGGATCCAAGATCGATCGGATGGTTACCGTATTTCCGGAGGCGCGCGGAGACGGCGTGCATGTGGACGCGGGCGAGCGGGTTGCGGCGCGGGTTCACCAGCCATTGCGACAGCGCGGACAGCATCGACGACATCGTGCGGGGCGGCGCGGCAATCCTCTTCGTTCTGCTGCGGCGGCCGCTTCCTCTTCCCCTCCACCCTCCTGTGGGTTGTGGCTTCGGCCTTGGGCCGGCGTCGTTGGGGATCTTCTGAAAATGGGCCGAGGCAGAAATAGGGCCCACTAGTTCTTACTCTCTAGTTTTTTTTCTTATTTTTTATGCATTTTTTTTAAGTTTTTTGAAGGTAACATCAGTTCTAAGTCAGTAGACAAAAGTAGACAAGGAATTTTCTGTTCTTAATTTATCTTTAAAAAATCATGGAATGTGAATTTCCTCAAGAAATTATCCTAGAGGATTACAGTTGGCCTGGCCTCTGAAAACGAGAGCAAAATCGCAATCCATTATTTTTGTTGTAGAGGCCCTGAAACTTGTTTTTGTTGTGCTGTTTTGGTTTTAAAAGCTCTTTACACTTTTTTTTTTTTTTGCAACTTTTCAGGTTCTTTAGGACACTTAGGTCCATTCGTTAGTTACTTATTTAGATATTAGAATTATAACTGCTCCTCATATGATATCCTTTGCCAAGAACTACTACATTAATGTACTAATTTTGACATTTGACATTCATATCTAGTACTCGTATCGTATACATTTCGATATAATAATATAGCTATCCGAGTTCTTCACGGGCACTAACAACACGTGCGCGAGAGAATGGAATTGACGGGACATAATACAACCAGAAATACACAAATCAACGTATTAATTAAACGAGGAGAAAAGGCAAAGAAAAATACGTAGCACCAAACTCTCATACCATTAGGTGAGGCGCTAGAGCGTCTATATACAAATACATATGCTCAACCTCACTCACATCAAGCAAAGGTGACATCTCAACCTCACTCACAAAGTCACAGAGACTCAACACATCGATACACAAGGAAAGCATATACTCATCTGCCTCTCTCTCTCTCTCCTTTTCCCTCCTCTTTTTTTCTTGATGCCATTGCACTTTTGTAGTTCTATACAAAGATAATGGCCGATTAAACGGCGAAATCACACAGCATGGCTGCCATCACCAGAGGTTCGGCTTGCGAGAACCCTAGAGCTTCAGCTTCATCAGAGCCGGATGACGGTGGGAGTCGACCAGGATCGACCATAGGACATGCACATCCTCATCCTGGCAAGACTTGACGTCCTTGTACAGGATGTGCATTCCCCTCCCTGCCAAGAAAGCATCAAGCACAATGCTTAGCAATGTTGGATGGAACAGGATTAAGCAAGTTCATTGCCACTGTCTGCAATGGTCAAGAAAAGTTTCTGCAAGAACACCAAGAAAAGGATGACGCATGATGGAAGAAGAACCGATCGAGAGAAAGAACTTACTGTTTTTGCGCGCGGAATGTGCGCGAACCCAGAGCTTCCTGAGAGGGGAGAAGAGGGAGTGGAGCCACCCCATGAGGAAGCCTTTCAGAGATGTTTGGCTATGGCCTCATGGGGAGGGTGAAGGGAGGAATGGAGCAGGGTGTGCAGAGGAGAAGAAATAAAAAGGGTGGGTTAGCGAGGAGGTAACCATCAAGCTTTGCATTTGACACGAGGTGAAGTCTAGTGCACTGTACCCCTTCTCCCGCCACATTGTGCTTCCTTGCAACCCAATCATAGCGCTTTCAGCAATTTATTCTGGTATCTTGTCCCTTTCCACTTCTTACTCTTCCTACGGCCTTTCTCCATTTTGAAGAGGCCATGTCTTACCCCCAAACCTAACCATACAAGAATAATGCAAGGTACATGACAACAGTAACGTCTATAGCATTATCTTGTTGATATCTGAGAGCTGCCAATTCTGAAATCCGCACACCAAATTTGAGGCTCGTTTGGTCGATTCTTTCACTTGAAGTTGCACCCATACATGTGTTTTGTTTTGTACAATACTTCTCTGCAGCCCTTTTTTTTCAAAGAAAACCAAATGAGCTTGATTACAGACTTTGGATCTGATTGGATACATGATGCACAAAATCCCAAATTAATATTTCTAGATAAGAAACTGCAATTTGGACCCATAAACAGTTTGGCGCATCCAAACTCCATGCCATAACAGTTCAGCGTATTAAGTTCTGTACTACAGGTACTTGATTATTTGGATGCAGATATTTAGACAGGAAGGGGACTTACCTGCAAACTTATATTTAGACATGTAGCACATGAACTAATTCTGCTAAACTTATAGCACAAGGGTTCGCTTGCAGATTTTAGTATAGCATAGTAGTTCGATGTTCTTAGCTTTTAGAACAAGAAAACGATCGCTGATTTTGGATGGTACATGACTACAACTAGTTACTTTTAGGAGTTTCATACCTTGCTGTGGGGTTTAATTCACAATGACCCCACAGTATACAAGTAACTTGAAATCATAACAAAGAACTTTTGTATTAATAAGTAATCCTGCATTAAAGTAATCATTGAGCTTTTGAATATACTGTGCGACGACCAGTAGCCATACCTTTTCGCTACTGTCTGATCTGTTGCTGGTATGCCGCTGGCAAATCCATAAGTTGATATAAACCTTCGATGAATCCGTGTTTTTGGCGGCGAAAACATTGTTTTCGTTTTATACTTGTTGAAAAAATTTTTTTGAGTTTTTGTTGCGTTTGTTAAAAAAAATGGGTCGTTAGGACCCACCGCGAATCCATGGAGGCGAAAACTTATCGTTCGCTTTTTGGTGTCGAAAATATTTTTCCGGTTTTTGGTTGCGTTCGTTAAAAAAATGGGTCGTCAGACCCACGGCGAATCAATCGGTCGCAATAAATCATGACGAATCTACATTTTTTAAAAACTCATGATCACGATCCGCTGGCAAATACATAAGTTGCTATAAAACTGATGAATCTGCGTTTTTGGTGACGAAAACATTTTTCCGGTTTTTGGTGGTGAAAAAATTTTCCGGGTTTTTCCGTGGCGAAAACATTTTTTTCGGAAAAACGGAGAAAGGACTGAACGTAAGAAGCGAGGACCGGATGTTATTTTTTGGACACATTCGCTATCTGAAAAAATTAGAAAAGGGCTTGTTCGCGATTGAAACTAACGGGAGGCTTTTTAGTAAAAATACCGGCCAGGACCTAAAGCGAAAAAAAAAATATTCTTGTCTCACAAAAAATCGCATAGGACCTATTCGTAATTTTGGAGAAATGGAAGGGTTTTTTGCAAAATCGCAAGGTGACAGGTGGATGCTCCGGTTGCTCTCCAAATCCTGCGCATATAGGTAATGTAATGATGTGCGACGACCAGTAGCCATACCTTTTCGCTACTGTCTGATCTGTTGCTGGTATGCCGCCCTTGTCAATAAGCACAGACATCGTTGACTAACGACACTGGCTTCTTCCAGATGTAGAAGGGGAAGATTGTATCCGGGGATAAGTGAAACATTCGGTGGCATATGAGGAATTTTCTCTTCAAAAAATGACATGTTTCAGCTTACATACTTGTCATTGATTAGAAGAGTGGCAAAAACACGTGAAAAATAGTAAGTGTGAGCGGGCAAATTTATTCATCAGCTAAAATAGTGGATGCCTCTCTCTAGAACGATGTCCGACCCAGGGCCGGCCCAAAGGGGAGGGCAGCTGGTGCGACCGCCAGGGGCCTCCAATTTAAGAGGGCCTCCAAATTGTATCTAACATGAATGTAAAAGCATCATTCCTGATAAAACGCCGAGCTATCCGGAAAAAGCAGTTTGATAAAAGTGATTATAATGAAGAGGTTTTATTAGCTGAGAAGTTTTTTGAGGTAAATTACTTTCTTGTTATGGTGGATGTAGCAATTTCTTTATTGAAGAAACGTGTTCGAGGATTTTACTACATTTAAGAGTATATTTGGTTTTTTACTTAGCTCAAAAAATTTAAAGTCATTGGATAATATTGAACTAAGAAATTGTTACACTAAATTTGCAAATACATTTTCCCATAATAGTTCATGTGATATTGAGTTAGATGATTTTTTTGAACTAAAAGTGCTACAAATGATTTTATCTGCTCACTCACAGTCCGCCATGGAGATTTTTGAGTTTGTTAAGGATTTAGATTGATATCCAAATGTTTCAATTGCTTATCGAATCTTATTCACCATACCTATGATTTGTAGCCTCAATTTGAAAAGAAATTTTTCAAAGCTAAAATTATTAAAAATTACTTGAGGTCATCAATGTCACAAGAAAGGTTAAATGGTTTGGCAATTTTATGCATTGAGAAAGATAAATTGGATGAAATTGATATTGATACTATTATTGATGACTTTGCATATAAGAGTGTTAGAAGGAACCTTAACTTGCCTATTTAAATTTGTAGGAGTTGGTGAGATTGACTTTTGTCATGACATTATGGTAGTGATGGCAATGTGGCTGGTGGGTTTGAAGGTGCATCTTGAAGGCTAGAGCTCAATTTAGTTAAATAGTACATGAGTTTGATTATGTTTAAACTATCTTTTGATTGTGATTTGTTCTCTACTAAGTTTATTACATATGAAAGATTCGATATTAGAACATATCTAGTGCTAAAGGTGATTTCAGTGCTAACATGCTAAAATCTAATATGGACCCTTGGATCAAGTTTTGAAGGAGGGTCCAGAGACCTTCAAAACTTAATCCAAGGGTCCAGATTAGATTTTAGCATGTTAGCACTGAAATCACCTTTAGCACTAGATATGTTCCCTTCGATATTTTATCTACAATAATTATGATAGTCAATAAAAGGGTCACTTGATTTAACTTGCCCCAGGCCCCCAAAATCTTTGGAGCGGTCTGGTCAGACCATATCCCCTGCCTTGCTCAGATTAGACTCACATTCCTCGAGCTCGGTGTTTAGATTTGAGAACTCGTGGTTCCATAGGAACGACCTCCTGCAGATGGTCCTCCAAAGCAGCTTCTGCAGCACCAAGATGACCCTTCAATTTGTCCTCAACATCAAAGCCAAGCTTGTCCGTCTCCAAAGAATCTTCTTCTTTGGAAGAAGAGTTCTACCCTAATGGTGACAGATTTCCCATTGCTCTAGTCAGTATTGGGGTCTGGATTGTATTGAGCGAAGACAGGCCCTTCATATCCTTAAAAGAACTTGTGGTGATTATTAAAAATCATCTCGTTTTTCTGCTGCGGTCCCGTAACGCTTTTTGGAGAAATCGTTGCACTATCGGTGGCTCGGCTTGGTGACGAGAACACCAAATTCTTCCACAAACAAGGCTTGGCGAGATCTGCCAGTAATCTCATCACTTCACTCGTTTCTGCCAATGGGGACATCCTCTATGATCATGACGCCAAGGCTAATTTGCTCTATGCTATCTTCTCATCGCGGATGGGTTCCTCTGACTCCCCCCCATGCTTTTGGACCTCCCTACCCTGGTCACTCCTACTCCTAACCTTCATTGGCTTGACTCCGATTTCACTATTGATGAGATTGATTCGGCGGTGGCCCAGTTCCATTCTGATAGTGCCCCTGGTCCGGATGGTTTCAATGGCAACTTCTTCAAGAAATGTTGGCACATTATCAAGGATGACTTCTATAGGATGTGTTTTCACTTTCACGACAAATCCATTTCCCTGGCTTCAATCAACCACTCTTACATTGTCCTGGTCCCCAAGATTGACAGCCCTGAAAACCCTAATGATTTCCGTCCTATCTCTCTCCTTAATTTAAGTGTCAAGTTGGTTACTAAACTTCTGGCTACCAGGCTTAACTCTGTCATCTCCGCTGTTGTGCACAAGAACCAATATGGCTTCATTAAGGGGAGATCTATCCACGATTGTCTTGCCTGGTCTTTTGAGTATATTCACCTCTGTCACTCTTCCAAGAAGAAAATTGTGCTCATCAAACTGGATTTTGCTAAAGCCTTCGACACCATTGAGCACTCTGCGATTATTGCCATGCTCTCGGCCCTTGGATTTCCGAGTAACTGGATTCATTGGATGACTGATATTCTGGGTTCTGGTTCCACCTCGGTTTTGCTCAATGGTGTTCCCGGCCCTTCCTTCCCCAAGAGGGGGTTAGACAGGGGACCCCATTTCTCCTCTTTGTTTGCCATTGTCACGATTTGCTCTGATGCATCTGAGCGATGCTAAGTCTATGGGGCTCTGTCCTTCCGATTGACCTTGGGCCTCAAGGGACTTCGGTTATTCAAGATCGCCGATGACACCATCATTTTCGCCAATGCTTGCCAGAGAGAGCTCTTTACGCTCAAAGGCCTCCTTCAAACTTTTTCGGCTGTCACGGGGCTCAAAATCAATTACTCCAAGTCTGGTATGCTCCCTATCAATATGTCGGCTTCTGAAATTGAGCCTCTTGCTGGGTTATTCGGTTGCAATGTCCAGAAGTTCCCCTTCACCTACCTTGGGCTCCCTATGGGCACCTCTAGACCCCAAATCAGACATTTCGAAGCCTTGGTTAATAGGATCCGTAGACGGGTGTCCTCTTTCTCTTCCATGCTTTCGCTAGGGGGCAGGCTGCAGTTGGTCAACTCTGTTCTCTCCTCCATGTCTACCTTCGCGATGTGCTCTCTTCGGATCCCTATGGCCGTTATCAACAGCATTGACAAAGCCAGGAGGGTTTGCTTATGGGGGAAGAATGAAATTAATGGGAGAAGCAAGTCTTTGGTGAATTGGAAGGAAGTCTGTAAGCCTAAGCTCAAAGGGGGTTTGGGGGTTATCAACCTTAAGACCCAGAATACTGCTCTTCTTCTCAAATTCCTTCACAAATTGTTCAACAAAAAAGACATCCCTTGGGTTCATTTGATTTGGAGCTCCTACTACTCGGATACCCTCCCTCAAGCTTCGGTTATCAAAGGCTCATTTTGGTGGAAAGATATTCTCTCCCTTCTGGATCAGTTTAGAGGGATTGCTTGCTACTGCGTGGGTCGTGGGGATACTGCCCTCTTCTGGGATGACGTGTGGAATAACAGGCACCTCAGTTCCAACTTTCCGCATTTATACTCCTTTGTCAAAGTTCCCTCTACTGCTGTGGCTTCCTTCATGTCTAATCCGGCGATCTCTGACAACTTTCATTTGCCCCTTTCGGAGGTGGCCTTCCAGGAGCTTCTCCACCTTCACCAACTGATTCACTCCAGTCCTATTATCAATGGTGACCATGATGTGTGGTCTTATATTTGGAACTCCCAGGACTTCTCTCCCAGCAGGTTCTACAAAATGGTCTTCAGTCACGTCTCCGTCCCCTCCCCGATTAAATGGATTTGGAAAGCCAAATGTGCTGCCAAGCTGAAGGTTTTTGCCTGGTTGCTTTGTTTCGATCGTCTCAACACCAGGAATCTCCTTCGCAGAAAAACCGCCCTTCTTGGGATCTAATTTCAATTGTGTGCTCTGCCACTCTACGGTTGAGGAAACCAGGGACCACCTGTTCTTTGATTGCTCTTTCAGCAGGAGTTGTTGGGATGCTCTCCATATCCACTGGGAGCTGGACTTAGATATTTTCCAGAGGTTGATCGTCGCTTCAGTCAATGTTCAAGCGCCTTTCTTCATGGATGCTTTTATGGTTGTTGCTTGGGGTATTTGGAAGCTCCGCAACGACTGTATTTTTAGATCCTTGCCAGTTTGTTTTCTGGCTTGAAGGAACTGGTGTTTGTCTGAATTCCATTTCCAATCCTTTAGATTCCCTGTTAGTCGCCGTGAGGCTTTCCTAGCTTGGGCTTCCAGGCTCTTTTAGTTTCCTCCTGGCCGGTTTCTCACCGGCTGGTTTCTGTTTTGTTTGTTGGTTTGTGCTTCCCCTTCTAATATATTTGCCAATGGGGGCCTCCCCTATTGTTTCCGCTTCAAAAAAAAATAGTGGATGCACAAAGAGCAAAAGGTCATTGCTCATTGTGGGCTAAAGACTTCGCAGACATTTTCCTGGTCAGTACAAATGTACAATGGAGTAAACCTGTTGATAATTGCGAGCTCGAACCATCGTTCCTTCCCCATGTACTAGATGAAGTTTAGAAAGAAAACGCTGCACTCCATGCATATGGACATCGTAATGATACGAGCATCCAACTATCCAAGACCTACTCATTATATTGCAGCAATAAGATATGCCAGCTCCACCACTGTCTTTAATTCAAAAGCTAGGAAATGCTATCAGGTCGAATCCCATCACGATGGGATATATCTCTACCGTCCAACCAAACTTAACAGTATGATACAATTTACATTGGTGCGATTCGATCCTCAACCACACAATATCTTATACATCTAGCCCCACGTCAAGCTTATCTATGTGTCACTCGCGTGTGACCATTTCTGTTGTCCCTCCCCCCCCCAATGTCCTAGCCAAGCTTGCAGCAAACGAGTAGGGGCGAGCGCGGCGGTGCGGCCAAGCACACGGCCGCCACATTAGGTGGGGCACCGGCAAGTGTGTGCTTAGTGTGGTAGCGTGGCCTGATTGCCTGAGTGAATGATGATCACATACATAAGGCTAGAGTGAATGCGGCGTAGAGCCCAAGCCCATGGCAAGCACGGCAAGCATGACGAGAGGAGGATGTTGGCAATGGGATCCACCAGATCCAGTTGTCTTCCTTGTCACTGGCAACGGAATTCGCTAGATCCTGTGGCCCCATGTTACCTCGTGGCTCCACATCACTACCGCATGTGCTACGGGCAACATCGAGCTCTAGCTTTGTGCCCTTGGGTGAGCAAGGGGATGATGGTTTTAGCCTTGGACTATGAACACATGCACATGAACACAAGGATGAACACAATAGCATATATAGAGAAAAATATTTGTAGTGTGATATAACTAGCACTTTTTGTATTTTTTGTTATTTCTTGCTCTTATTTTTCTCATAGCTTACAAGTAACCAATGTTTTGTTTATATAGTAGTATTACTAACCTACTAGGAATCCTACTAAGAAACAAATCCATTTCCTATTTGTATAAGATTAATTCTAACATTCACCTCTTAATCTTGTAATATCAACTAGCTGTATTTCTGACACAACTCTAACTTGTTGGGGCAGTTAATTTCAACTACAACTTATCCAACTTTTACTCAACACCGGATGACAAACACATCTACTCAACATCCTAGACTCAACTTTTTTACTTAACTCAGGACGACGAACGCATGTCCTCCATACTTGACTTAAGATGAACTCGTACACGTTTATCTTATAGATATAATTCACACAAAAACTAACGTGGTCACACATAATATTTAGTGAACACAATTAACATGAGAACACGTAGCTTTCACTAGTGCACAATAGCTTTTCACAGACGGTTCACAAATCTCATCACAAACGGTTTTGTAAACCGTCTGTATCAAACAGTCAATGATGAGAAGGGCTCATCACAGACGGTTTGCAAACTATCAGTGAAAATGGACACCACAGACTGTTCTAAACTAGAGCCTAGAACCATCTGTGATGAGTCCTTATCACAGACTGTTCTATTTTAGTATAGTCTGCGATGAGGGCAGCAATCATCAAATCTAGCTAGGGGATGACACCTAGCCATGGTTGAACAAAGGAGAAACCGGAAACATACACAATAATCTTTAACCCATATAACATCCCCAGGAAAAATACTCTGAGCATTTTATTATCCAGAAGTCTGAGTTTAAATAAACTATCACAAGCACGTTTACTTTCTGGAAGCAGTTATAGTCTATCACAAGCACGTTTACATTTGTTAAGTCAGAATCACTTTTGTGAGGAGAGGACATGTTTTGTTGGCTACTCAGCCAAGTTTTGATTGGTTAATAAAACCCGCTTTATACACCCAAATCTCAAGTTAAGTTAAACAAACAGAAGCATACTTCTTTGGATCTTGGTAGTGTCTTAAAGACTCAAGGAATTTCTTCCAAAAGCGGACCGAGTTCTGAAGGTTAATATTATCGGTCCCCAAGATAAGCTTGAACAATGAATTCATGACTCCTTTCCTGAAAGGAGGAACATAAAATGTCAGGTTTGTCATTTATGCACTAAGATGAAAAGATATTGTTTTTAATCTGTCTATACCAACCTCCCTTCATATTGTGACAACCATCCCAAGTAAGCTGCGCCAAAGTACATTGACGCAAAAGGAATGTAGAGATCATACACAGAGCTGACTGTGTGTGCCCTATAGCCACAATCTCTGCATACTCCAAGGCAAACGACAAGTGAGGACAACCTCATGGAAACTATAATAGACTAATAGTAAATTGACCTGGAGAAGTGGCAACGCAGCTTTGGATAGCCTAAGTAACCACTGCTCCAGTTAGTTCCCAAATTAATCTTCTACTCTAGAATATGTTGTCTGACTTCTGAAGTAATAGAAAGTAGTAGATCAAAAGAATTCTCATATGTCACACCGGAACACATCATCAAAGCTGTCAATTAACAACAAGTGCAGAACATGAAAGCAAACAGAAATACAGCCATATGCAAAACAAGAAAGCTGTCAATTCCTAATACTTGTTGTTGTCCCCAATCACTCAATTTTTTGTGCACAATAGATCTTCATGATTCATAAATGGAAAGTTGAAAATACAAGGCAGTAAACCATACAGGACAACCAAGTTGTTCATGATAATATACTCATAGAAAGTGCACAATATTATTGACTTGCAAAATCTCATGATACATTAGAACACTGGCATGTATTCTTGAAATGTGACAATAAAGAGCACAACATGGCATGTAAATGAAAATGTTTCCAAAGCAGCTAGGAGAAAAACAACAGAATCCTAAGCAAGTAGATGCAAAGAATTTTTCTTAAAAGAAGCCTACACAATGAATTGCTCAAGCTCAAAGGAATATAGGAAACAGTCAGAGACAATAATTCCTTTCAGTAAGTATTTGAACATGAAGTAATAATTCTGGTAAAGAAAAATTCAGAATGGATCTGGCATAAACAGTTGTATTAGGTTGGTCCGTTGGTGGAATAGTTATTAAATAATGCTTCGGCGCTAATCCCATGAGAATAGTGGAGACCCTTTTTCTAGTTTCATTTCATTATGCAGGAAGTTAATCTTTTTTTTCCTTTTTTTACTTCTACCCAATTCAGCAAACTTCAGTCTTAGAAAACAAATGAGGTTCGAATATATGTGGCATTGATTATGTAAGCATGAACAAACTTGTAAGTACAAACTAATGCACTTACATATGCATCGAAAAAAGGGCATAGTAGGTGAACCATCCAAGTAGCTGAGGCTCTTGTAGCACTAAAATGCTTGCAGGTAAAAGAGGAAGCAAAATTGATTTATCATGCACTGCAAATTGAAGAAATAGAAAGCATGAGTTAATGAAACAGCATATATTTACAACATGCTTCAAGATGTTACTTAAAGTGGGCAATTTAATTGGTCATTGCTAAAATTGCAAGAGCGCATGAAAAGTAGCAGAATGGCTCAATGGTTCAGCAAAACAAAGAAACAGGAGCATGTACTGAGAAAGCTTAGCATTCTAAGACCATCTCCAAGGGATTCCCAGAGTTTCATTCCTTCGGACCTGAAGGAATCCTTCGATTTCCATTCCCTTCCTAGCAATGCACTCCAGATTCCTTCCCCATTCTCTCCTTCCCGAAATACCTAACTTTTCCTCCTCCTCTCATCCAACCCGGCAATTCTATATATTGAGGGTTGCATTCATCGAGTTAGTCACCCAACCCATTGCCAACCTCACAATGAGTCGGTTCAATTCTTCCTCAAGTGATGAATATGGCTTTCTTGATGATGAGGACTTGCTTCTCTTAGCAATCGAAGGAGGAGGAGATGGAAGCCTTGGTACCAACCGTCGGCGAGGATCGGTTCGAGCCATGCGGTGATCAGCGAGTCACGTTGAAGGCGGCTCGGCTTTATAGTGATTACCGCTTCCTCCGTGTATGCAGTCCGCATTTTTCGGACGGAGGTAACAAACCCGATAGTTCTAGCAAATATGAATATTGTACTTATAAGGTTTCATTATGTGTAAGTCGTTTATCGCATGGAGTTTGGATGAACCGCTCCTATTTTTGCGCATAACGAATGCTATCGAAGGACACGACGTTTGGTCGACAAAGTAGGTATACTGGCAAGGAAGCTTGGTTTGTCACCTCTTGAAACAGCGGTAGCTCTCCGTCAACTAGCTACGGTGTTCCCTTGACAGCGTGGGCGAGTACCTCCGTATTAGGGGAAAATCTGACCATTGTAGCTCTCAAGAAGTTACGTGAAGCGGTGGTCTGGTTTTCGAGGAGGAATATCTCCAATCTCTCTAAGAAGACATTAGTAGACTATTAGTTGTTGGTGAGCACGGAGGTTTCCACTGGAATGCTTGGTAGCATCATTGCATGTATTGGACACAGGAAAAAGCGCGAAAGCATGACAAGGGGCTTTCATAGGGCATACTCTTAAACCTTCCATAGTCCTCGGCGGTTGCTTGCCGTCGACACTGTGGATTTGGCATGCTTTTTCGGGATGCGGGAAGCATGAGCGATATTAATGTGTTGCACCGTTCTAACATATTTTCTAGGGAAAATGATGGATGCGACTCAGGAGGTAAACTTCATCGTCAATGGCAATCGATGCGACATGGGCTACTACCTCGCGGATGGCATTTACGGAGTGGGCTACCCCGTTAAAGCGATTGCGGCGTCGATGGAAACAAAAGGTCTACTTCTACCATAAATGCATTTGCAGAAGGATGTTGAAGGCGTTTGGAGTGCTCGAGCTAGGTTTGCCATTGTAAGGGCCTCGGCGATGTTGGCACGAGTCGTTAAGGAATATAATATTGTATGCATCATTCTTCATAACATGATCGTGGAGGACAAGAGAAATGGGCCCTTTGAAATTAACCGACTATATGGGTGCTCCGTCGTGGCGACCTTTGCCCAAAACGAGGTCGGTCTTACCTTGCATAAAGCAACTCAAAGCGGAGGATGCGCCATGGCACCATCGGTTCTTGGCGGATCTAATCGAACACCTTTGGAGCCGCGGCACGGAGTTAATGCAAGTGTTAGCTATGTTAAATCGATGGTTCAAGATGATCCAATGGCTATGCATTGTAATCACGATTTCGCTAAAAGTCGCTATGTCCACGCCAATGATCCAATTGTTATGTATTCAATTCACCATCTATTTTGACTCAATAATCAATGCATGAAAGGTTACCGAAAGCACTTTCATAACAATCTTATGAAACATAGCTTACAATGATACATAACAATGTCACACGGAAACATAGCATACAAAGGATACATAACAATTGAGTAAACATAGCTAACACTTGCATTAACTCCCGTGTGGTAAAGGTGTTCGATTAGAATGCATAGAACCGATTGAGATCATCCTCCGCTTTGAGTTGCTTTTATGCAAAGACTTTAAGACCGAATATCGCATCGTGATTATTGAAGGGTGCCACGACGGAGCACCCATATAGTCGGTTAATTTTCATGGCCCATTTCTCTTGTCCTCCACGATCATGCTATGAAGAATGATGCATGCAAATATTATATTCCTTAACGCATTTTGGTGCCAACATCGCCTGGGCCCTTACAATGGCAAACCTAGCTCGAGCACTCCAAACGCCTTCAACATCCTTCTGCAGCCGCCTCGATCGCGAGAAGTAGACCCTCTTGTCTCCCATCGGCGCCGCAATCGCTTTAACGGCGTAGCCCACTCCGTAAATGCCATCCGCATGAGGTAGTAGCCCATGTCGCATCGATTGCCATTGACGATGTAGTTTACCGAGTCGCACTCATCATTTCCCTAGAAAATATGTTAGAACGGTGCAACACATTAATATCGCTCATGCTTCCCGGCATCCCAAAAAGCATGCCAAACCATTGTGTCGTAGACGTAAGCAAACCGCCGAGGACTATGGAAGGTTTTGAGTATGCCCTATGAAAGCCCCTTGCCATGCTTTCGCGCTTTTTCCAGTCCAATGCATGCAATGATGCTACTAAACATTCCAGGAAACCCCAGGCTCACCAACAACTAATAGTCTACTAATGTCTTCAAGTTAGAGATTGGAGATATTCTCCTAAAAACCTGACCACCGCCTTCACGAACTTCTTGAGAGCTACAATGGCCGATTTTCCCCTAATCACGGAGGTACTCGCCCACAAAGGTCAGAGGAACACCGTAGCTAGTTGACTGAGAGCGTCAAGTTCTTGTCAAGAGGTGACAAACCAAGCTTCCCTTGCAGCATACCTATTTTGTCGACCAAACGTCAGGTCCTTCGATAGCATTCAAGTATGCGAAAAATAGGAGAGTTGCTCATCCAAACTCAAGAGTGTAAACGACTTACACATAATGAAACCTTACAAGTACAATATTCATATTTGCTAGAACTATCGGGTTTGTTACCTCCACCGAAAATGCGTGGCAGACACGGGAGGAAGCGGTAATCACCATAAAGCCGAGCCGCCTTCAACGTGACTTGTTGATCACCGCATGGCTCGAACCGATCCTCGCCGACGGCTGGTACTGCTTCCATCTCCTCCTCCTCGCGACATTGCTAAGAGAAGCAAGTCTCATCATCAAGAAAGCCATATTCATCAATGAGGAAGAATTGAACCGACTCATTGTGAGGTTGGCAATGATGTTGTGGGTGACTAACTGATGAATGCAACCCTGAATATATAGAATTACCGGGATGAGAGGAGGAGGAAAAGTTAGGTATTTCTGGGAAGGGGAGAGAATGGGGAAGGGAATCTGTTGGAGTGCATTGCTAGGAAGGGAATGGAAATCGAAGGATTCTTCAGGGCTAGAAGGAATGAAACTCTGGGAATCCCTTGGAGATGGTCTTACAGCTTTTGTTTACAGCTATGAACTGAGCATATCATAGAAGTTTACAGCTTTTGTTAGGACACAACTGTGAAAATTTAGTTTATTAACTACTCAACAAATCAACAGGAACAATTTAATCTCCCTTAGTTCGAGCACATAGCATCTCTTAGTGCAAAGTAATCGAATGCATGTGGATCCAACTGCGCTACTTCAGAGTAAGAAGGTTACACTTACCACACTGGGAGACCTTCTATGGCAGGGTGGCCAGAAATCACTCCAAAAATTTCTTGAACCCCAAAAAAGATTGCTCCAGGAAGGGAACAAGCAGCCAAGAAAAGGGGAAGAAAGCTCGCACCTTTCTTCTTACCATGCAGGGAGGAGAGGAAAGCAGTAGTAGTAATTCATTGGCCTGGCCGTGGAGACGAAAGGCCCGATCTGTTGCTCCCCGTCCTTCGGGACGCACAGCGGTTCTTAGTGGAAGAGGGTGCTTCGGGCGTCGGGACTGGCGCTACGGCTCAAAAGTAGGCAGTGGCGTAGTGACGTGGAGTCGGGGAGCAACCCGGAGCTCCCCATCTTGGGCCTTGTGTGCAGGAGGTGGAGGGGCGTAGAGTGTCATGATCCGGCGAGGGCGACTGCACCGGGGTTGAGGAACTCCGCTGACTATAATATAAGTAATACATGGTCATTATCGCAGTTGAACAATCTACGATATCAATGAACATGGTTTTAATCAAAAATCATCTATAATAAGATGAATGTTATCACGATAAATAAGGTGTTATTACAGACGATTTTAACAAAAAAAATCGTCTGTGATATAGATCACATCACAGATGATTTTAGCCAAAAACCGTCTGTAATGAGCACGATATGAGCATGGGACTCATCACTTATTGATTTTGCAAAAAAATCATCAGTGATAAGGTGTCTAATATGAATCCTTTTGTAGTAGTGTTTGGCCGTTTTCTTGACGAGATACGCAAATGGCCGCCAATAATATTTTGACACACAGGTTGTCGGCGACACTCGTTAATAGCAAATATCATAGAGACATGTCTTCTCCACCCTTTGCCACCATATCTTCTCGCTAGCTCTTCTCGTATATGATGCAACTTCGACTTGACGACGGCTCGCTACCTTGCCATTAAGCCAAAAGCACCGCATCCATGCTTTCATCGGATCCCGCTCAACACTACATTGCTCAGCAACGATAGCATGCCCCAAGACATAGCAATGGTAGCCTTCCTTAAGGTAAGCATAACACTAAGGTTAGAACCTCTATCTAATACCGATTGATGGTTTTAGCCTTGGATCTTGAACACATATACATGAACACAAGGAACATAATGGCACACAGAAAAAATATTTATGGTGTGACGCAACACAATCAGTACTTTTTGTATTTTCTTGCTCTTATTTTTCTCAAAACTTCCAAGTAAACAGTGGCTTGGTTATATAGTAGTATTACAAACTCAAAAACGAATCTGTTTCCTACTTGTACAAGATTAATTCTAATAGGAGAGGAGGTGGTGGTAATGGCGAGTGGCAAGGCGAGGGCGGCAGCCGCAAGTGAGCATGCCAAAGATTTTTTTATTTTTTGTTTTGTTTCGATGAAACTTGATGAAACATATTGAAACTTGCTAAAACTTTTTGAAACTTTGAGTTGAAATTCGATGAAACCTGTTAAAATTTAGTGAAACTTCTTGAAATTTTTGGGTTGAAACTTATTGAAACTTGAGCCCAAAAATCTGGAACTTATAGAAACTTGGTATTGAAATTTTCTTGGAATGTTCTTCTTCTCTCTCACTCACTTCCACTCCACGTCGATGGCTACTGGGATGATGTCGCCACCGTTGACAGGTTCACCACGCCTCCCGGTTGTAACGGGAGGCCAGGACGGTGGTGGCAACCAACGTGAAGGTATAGGCGATGGAAAAGGAAGACAGTGGAGAAGACCATAGAGGAAGGAGGAGGAATAAGAGGGAAGGGCACCCAGAGTCCAGATGGACAGTTGGATGCCATACCATTTGTATACCATTATGTAGTTGCTCTCTATCTTTAAACCCCAACGTGTACCATAGTTGTTTTTATTTACTAGCTACAACTTACAAGTATTGTATATTTTGCTAGTTTTGTCCACGTGAACATGCACAGACTGTGCTAATTGACTGATGATCGAGGACAGTGTGAAACCTTGGTAATGTCTAGTTGAGGAGTTAGTGGTATAGGTGAGGCAAATGCCAATCCTGACCCAACCCATTTCGCACCGAACCTAATATTTGCAACTTCGAGATTAGTACTGTTCGATGTATGACTTCAACAAATGCAATACTGTCAAGAACAAGGAATAGAAACAAAATCAGTTGATACAACAAACAACAAGCATACAAAACTAGCAAGTTTCTAAACACAAAACAGTATGGTGGCAAAGTTGAAGCATCTATACCTCCAAAATTATGTTTAGTTTTGGTAATTAACGACAATCAAGGTTAAAGGACTAACCATCTTGTCGAGTGGATGAAATAGATTGTTGGTTCTCATCATTGAAAGAATTACAAAGAGACAAAAGCAAAATCTTATATAAATCAAGCTCAAGGAGAAGGTATAAAAACATAAGGACCTTTCATAGTTTTTACCGATTTTGAAGTTTGAAGAAAAGATAGGATTGCCAAAAATAGGTGTCATACTATCAAGAAGGATTGGTGTCTAGTAGCTTGAGATTGATTAATGGTCACATGACTCAAAGACCAATGTTTACATATAGAAATGCATCTCTGAAAGATTCAACGCATATTCAGTTTTGTTGGCACTACTGGCATGGTTAGGTTAGTACCACCGCAAGTCGGTAGTACCGCCTCTTTAGTGCGGTAGTCTTTTTCTAGAGAATGCGTTTTTGTGAAACCTTTGATTTTCTAGGCTGGTACACCTGCAGTAATAATGACCTATTGTTGGTTATAGTCTCTTTACACAAAGTACTCTTTTTGTGTATCTCTCTAGACAGAGCTACCGATAGCTTAAAGCCGGTATTAGCAGGGATCGGTAGTACCGATATTTTTGGCCGATACTTATTTTACAGAGAGTGTCTTTTGTGATATTTCTCTAGGATTTCAGAACCCGACACTACCGTTGTTTAAACGCCGGTACTACCGCAATTTTTATGCCGGTAGTTATTTTCAAAGAAGGTATCTTTTGGGCGTTTTTTAGATCATTTATCGGCACTACCACAACTTACATGTTAGTAGTACCAAGGTACTATAGCAACGGCTAGTATATATGCATTAAATGCCCGAAAATCAATCGTTGAAAGGGGACTGGCACTACCGTACTTTACAAGGTGGCAATGCCGACTTTATTATTATTTATGTATTTAATGCAAACGGCTAGTTGGTTGGTTTGGGGCTATAAATACATCATCTCCTGTAGCTAGGGTAACTCTTGGGCATTCATTGCATACTTGTTGAGCCCTAGCAAGCCTCTCTTCACCATTTAAGCATTTATTTCACATTTTGAGAGTGTAGAGAGTATTGAAGTGCATTCATTGATTTAGAGCCATTCGTGACACTTGATCACCTTCAAACAAGCGTCATTGGTCCATTTGTGACACTTGATCACCTTCAAACAAGCATCATATATTCATTTCTCTTGGAGTTTGCCAACTCCTAGATAGCTTGAAGGAGAAACAAATGATCTCTTCAGAGGAGATTGTGAGGAGACCCGGTATTGGTTTGAAGGTTAGAGCTTGCCTACCCGGAGTTAGAAAGAGCTACAACTAGTAATTCGAAGAATACTCAATTGCGCAAGGAGCCGATTGGATTCGTTCAAGCTACTTCAACGTGGATTAGGGGGACCGGTAAGTCTCCGAGACTACGGGATAAATTGTTTATGTTCATCTTTTGGTTTGCTTTCTTGTTACTCATTTTGGTGCAATTGAAATTCATAGTGACTATTGATTATCTTCCTAGGATTGCCATGTTTGATTTGACATAGTTTGTTAGTGCACTTAGTGAAACTTAGCTCATTTAAGCCTTGATAGTTGAAAAAATACAATTCTTGTCATTCTTGCTTAATTATTGTATTAGAGCTAAAGAAATTTAAAAAGCTCGTATTCACCCCCTCTAGTCGACTATCCATGATCCTATAAAAGTGCAAAGATATATTTTTTGAGACAGCAAACAACATGTGTACAAAACTAGCAGGTTTCTAAACACAAACAGTATGGTCACAAAGTGAAAAAGATAATGTTGGATTGAATTAATTTAGCGGTTTATGAATAGATCCAACCATTTTCCTTCGAGGCCGTTCCAGTCCAGAAAGGACAAGTGTTAGCAACAGAATTATAACGGTGACGATAAGCTTTACCATAGGATACAAGCAAAATGCAGCACATACATAATTTTTTTTCACAATTTATAACCATTTTTTAGTTTTATAAAGAAAGAGAACTGTCCACCAACTCCTACGAACTAGTGAGAGGCCTTTAGAGGAACGTGTCCCCTCGGCAAACTCCGAAGGGGGTACACGTACAATGAAGGATCCAGAGAGTATAAGGAAGGCCTCGGTAGTAAGCCGAAGGAGCGATCAGTCCCTTTGGTCACTCTCCTCGGATGACCGCATTGATGAGGGGTCAAATATCCTACGGAAAGAAGCTTAGACATGCCGGGATCATTGTACGAAAAGATTAGCTAACGGAGAAGGAAATAACCACAAGACCTCTATGGTCCTAGGACCCTTCTAGGGGTATTATTGTAATCTCGCCCCTTACCATGAGGGAATCCATGGGAAATTTAACTATTTGCCATCGTTACGAGTGGCCACTCCTCAAACGCCCCTTTTAGAATGTCCATTACACATTTGCCACCGAATTTTGAAAGATGCTACATTTTTGCCACTTTGGCCGACGTGGCATGCCACGCCCCTCGCCACCGTGGATCTTTGCGAGGAAAAGGGAGGAAAAGACCGTCTTGCCCTCTATTTAACTTGCTCAAACTGCGTTCATGGACAAAGTCATTCCCATTTGGTCTCTCCTCCTATCTCTTGCACGGTCATTGGTGGCCTAGCCGCCCGCTTGCCGCAGTATACTTAAGGTCCTCGTCACCCGCCATGGCGCATTTGGGAGATCCGCCAAGTATGGCATCGGGCAAAGCTTCATGACAAAGGTTGGGGCACCTGTTTGGAGAGGAGACTGGTTTCCCTCTGATCCAATGCCCAGAGTGCAAAATGGCGAGGGTGATTGAGCTGCGGGTGAAGAAGGAGAATGCAAACTCAGGTCGTGTCTTCATCAAGTGCCCTAGGAATGTGGAAGGGGTAAGTTTTGGGCATCTTTGGTTCGGTTTTGGGATGTAGGGTTTGAAAGTCATTTGATTTGCTCCATGGTTAGTTGGCAGGAAGATGCAAGTACTACAGATGGCAGAGGAAGTACTTCGAGGAACTGATCAAGGACAAGCTGATCGTGATGCTCCTTGATGATCTGGAGGAGGAGGAAGGTGGAGAGGTGAATTCCAACAATGTTGTTAGCCAAATGCAAAGCAGCATGGAAGCAAAGTTTAACAAGTTGCTTAAGACAATGCAGTTGTTGGTTGTATTGATTGTAGCACTTGTTGCAGTTGGGGTGTTGCATCTGTGTAAGTGATGTTCTTTATGTGGGTGTGAGTTAGAGTGGGTGTATGAATCATGTTGAATGAATGTTGAACAATGATCTTTTCTTTGATGTTTGTGAGCTCATATTTATGTTTATCTGGAACATAAGGTTGATTATCTGGAACACGAAATTTTGTTCAGAAGGGTGGTTCTTCACTTCTGTTTTGTTCAGAAGGTTCACATAAGCTGCAAAAGAACATGCAACAATGCTCAATTCAAGAAGACTATGCTTGAATGTTGGTAGGGAGTAACAACAGAATGAGCGACATTACACAGCAATCGCCACCAGAAAAATAGATTAAACAATGGGATCAAAGCTGAAATAGAGTACAAAACCATAGGATGTAACGAAGTAACGAAGTAATCAACAAACAAGGGCAATCAACTGAGGTAGGCAAAGAAGGCATAAAATGCAACCACCAGAAGGAAGAAAATAGACTTGATAATATCACAGGTTGAGAATAGCAGAACACATAGTTGTTCAAGCAAAATATTGTCAGGACATATAGCATTCTTGTCAGGTGTAGCTAACATTGTTCAGGCCATGCATACATAAATATGTTACAAAACAGGACATTCCATAGTCCAGAGACACATCAAGCATTCTTGTTAGGTGTAGCCTTCATCCCCTTCTTCTTCTTCTTGGTACACAGCTTCTTCCTGCATGGTGTAATCCTCCTCAGCAGCTGTGGTAGGGAAGCTGGAGCTAATGCAGTGGATTCATCCATAGGCTGACTGTCTTCAGCTGGTGTAGCATTGAAATGAAGCTTCCTGGAACCTCAGAGGGCAGTACAAGTTAGGGATATTGTTCAAGATATGTAGATAGCATAATGAAGCTTACCTTCTTATGGTTGGCCCGAACTTATACGCTTCCATTCTTCCGCCACAGATGCTTGTGCTACGCTTCCATTCTGTTGCTTGACATCTGAGCCGCTTCCCTTGCCTTCATATTGCCTCCCTAGCAACTTGTGCTCTTGTTCTTGGAGTAGGTAGTACATGTTCGTGATCGGTGTTTTTCTTCCTTCCCTCTTGTGCTTTTGCTCTTCTGTTCCTCTTCCTGCAAAGAACAATACACAAAGTAACATCCAAGTGGAAGGAACAACATATGTTTCACTATGGTTTCATACCTCTTTTTGGTACCAGTTAGTGGGCACTTCCAGCTTCCCCTCCTGTGACCATTTTCACCATAGCCATCACACTTGACTTGCCTTGTAGGCTTTCCTGACCTCTCAAGGACAGAAGGGATCCTGTTCTTTCTCTGTCTCCCCACAGCTCTCTTCTTGGCTATTGGTGGTTCCAACTTGAAACTCTTGTCAACTTCTGGCCACTGTGACCTGTCAGTGATGTTAGGCCATCCCCTATCATAGGCTGCCCTAAGCTTCTTTAGTCTCGATCGAAAGAATCCAAAGGCCAATGGAAACATCCAATTGTGGCCATCTAAAGCTAAGGTCGGAGCATCGACCATTCCATAAGCCATTTAATGTTTGTTGAGTCTATATTGATGTAAGGCTGCTGACCACCTAAGAAGCCCTCAATGCTACCCTCAAATGCATGAAAAACCTTCTAAAATGTACCTTATCACCAAGCTGTGATAAGTGTCAATCTCCACATGATGCAGTGCTCTCAACTTTACCTCTTCTTTGAATCTATACAACCAATCAAGCGAATCATCCCAACCGCCAAAAAGTTTGTCTGCTGCCCTTTGTCTACCATACCACACAGTCTGATAGTTTACCTCTATTTTGTACTTGTCCTTCAACGCAGACTGGACTGCAGCAGCTCCCATATTTGCCTTCTTCCTGAGCAGTGGGATTGCCCTGTCAGCAACCCATGCTTGTGAGGCCATTGTGCCTACACTCTGCTTCTTGAAGCACAATTATGCACATCACTGTTTATTTGGACCTGCAAACACACACAGGTCAGTACAATAAGATGACAAATAGCAATTATATGTAGTGGTACATACCCTCACACTATTATCAGCCTGTGTCCTAGCTCTAATAATCCAGGGACAACCATTTGCCTTGCAGTACCCTCTGAACTGCTCTTGTCGATTTTTAGTCCCAAGTTCAAACTCATGCACAATTGCATCTTTGCCTTAACCGCTAATCTGAAGTCATTCATGCAAGGATACATGGTTCCAATCGACATTTCGGGTTGTCCTCGTCCCAATCCAACATTGGCTCGATCGCGCTTTGTCATCTACCTCCAATCTTGCATCCTCATATCTTCCTGAATGTTAGCAAGGATCACTGGAATAGGCATCTCTTCTTCAGCTCTCTGCTTTGCTCTCTCATCAGCTGCCTTGAACCCCATTGCCTCAAACACTCTCTCCTCATCAACCAATACAATAGCTTCACCATCTTCTTCTTCCTGAGGTAGAATGGTTAAGCTACTCCAATCAACTACATAGTCTGCCTGCTCACTTGCTTCAGGCAGTTGTGTAGATGTACTGCTGTCACCTGCATTTCCAACACACAGGTCGGGGAGTTACTTGTGCTCTAACTTCATTGTTGGTCACCCAGGATGTGGCTTTAGAGCCAATGAACTCGCACTTTATTGTAGTCTTCCTTCTCTACTACTTCAACTACTAGACTTGCCACTCTCTCAACTAATCGTCTTAATCATCTCCTCAAAGTGTTCATTAGTTCTAAGTTTCCATTAATTTGCTTTGTCGGTGTCCATGACCCCACACAAGAAGAGTTTGACTACGTGCCCATATTATCTTCTTGGCCATATCATCCAAGAATTTATCCAGATTATAACCATTATTAATATCAAACCACAGATCATGCTTCGGTCACCATTTCTACCATACCATACTCGGGTTTGCTTTATATTTAGCACAAGAAACAACTAGTCTAAGCGTATTGCCAGGATCAATCGACAATAAGATACATGAAAATAGAAACATTCGGAGTTAGAATAAACCAACTCCAACAGAACTACGCCACGGACAAGCAGCGAACTTACCAAGACGGACGGTCACTACCCTCGCCCATTCTTGGCCAAATCAAACTCGAGCATATGCTTCAATCACTCACTCCTACTAAACACAAAAGATAGAACCCAATCGAGACAAACCTTCTTCCATTCCAACCAAAACCTAACAAACGCGAATCCATGCCTCAACCGTCTATTTGGGAGGGGCGAGTGAAGATCTAACAAACAAGTGGAAATTACCTTGGATCCGTGCGGGCGATGCTCCAGTCCCCGACAAGCTGGTCGTAAATCGCCGCCGCCTCTAGGGTTCGAGTTCCGGCCCTTGATGAATGGGTCAAAAGAGTAATAGGGAGAGTAATATCCCTACGGGAAGGGGGCAGCACGGTCTTTTCCTCCCCTTTTCCTCGCAGCATCCACGGTGGCGAGGGGGCGTGGCATGCCACGTCAGCCAAAGTGGCAAAAATGTAGCATCTTTCAAAATTCGGTGGCAAATGTGTAATGGACATTCTAAAAGGGGCGTTTGAGGAGTGGCCACTCGTAACGATGGCAAATAGTTAAATTTCCCGTCCTATAAATAGCTCCAAGCTTATGTACTAAGGGGTCATAAGAAAAAAGTTTTCAAATAAATAAAAAACATTATTCATTCATGTTTTTACCTAATCAAGCTCCCTCACATCTAGGGACCTCGGCGGGGCAGTCCGAGGGGGGCCGGGTGGAGCCCGGCCCCCAAAGTCAGGGGGCCCTCAGGTATGCAACTACACCATGAGCTTTTGGCCCAGTCGCGAGCAAATGTATGTTGAGTTGATTTGATGAGGGTCCTGGCAAGAAATGAACCGTCTGACTAAAGAGTGTTGCACTAAATTTGCAGACACTTTCTCTCATGATGGTTCATCTGATGTTGAGGTACATGATCTTATTTCTAAATTAAAGATTATAAAATTCACTTTGCCAAATAAGCGCATTATGCATTATGGAGATTTTCAAGCATATCAGAGATGTGGATTGTTATCCTAATGTCTCCATTGCTTATCAAATCTTATTTCTCAGGCTGTGGTATCGCAGATTCAATTTGAAAGAAGCTTTTCAAAATTGAAATTATTGAAGAACTATTTGAGATCAACAATGACTCAAGAAAGGTTAAATGATTTGATGACTTTATGCATCGAGAAAAAGTTATTGGACGAGATTGATATCAATAGTATAATCGATGATTTTGTATCACAAAATGTTAGAACAATTTTTTTAAGATGATGCCAAGTGCCAAGTAAGTGTTTATGATTACAATTTACATTTGTCATTTCATAAACTTTAAATTGTTCTATAGAAGTATTTTTTTGCATTGAATATTAATTTCTTCAATAATTTGTACTTATATATATATATACACACACAGACGAGGAGATGGAAGGGCCTCCATATAAGTTTTTGCCTCGGGCCCCCAAAATACCAGGACCGGCCCTGCCTCCAGCGTACCCTCCTCGTAGAGAGTGTACCCAAGTATCTCCTTTTTATACTGTTTGGTCTGTAGCCACAACAAGAACAATATAATTTAGAAAATTTACCATTAAAGCTACTCTTTCATAGTCTCTTCTCCTCAACTTATGAACGATAATATGAGCAGAACTCAAGCAATCAACTTTAAAATGAGTACTAGTCACAAACCTCAACCTCAGTATTGATGTGTTTGTATGCAGAATCACACTGGGCTAGAGCCATCGAAGGGATTTAAATCACATACAAGTTATGTCAGTATATAAACCTCTCTTTTAACGCAGTGAAGCCAGAGATATTTGGCTCCTTGTTACCATCAGTCAATGGTCTTCTTGGTTGATGACATGCTTGTGCAAAATCTGAAGCAACAGCAAGAGTTGTAAACCATGAATAAATGACAATCAAAGTAATCCGATACTCCTTAATATATAAACTCGCATGAAGCAAGACAGCTTTTCACAGTATAACTCACTAACCTGATGACGAATGTCATTTCCTAAACTTCTCCTTCTCACAAGACATGGCAATGTTTAAAGAAAAAATATTTAAATCTTCTGTAATTTGAACGCAAGCATATACATATATATACATATACATATACACATATATATATACATACATATATACACATACACACACATATATATAGGAAAATGGTTTCATACACACAGAGTACGTACTCTCACCTTTAGTATACCCCTTAAATGATATTGTTATACCTCTTTATCGTTTAGTATACTCTAATATTAATTATAAGATACTCCAAAATGAGTTTGATGAAAAATTTCATCAAAGTCCACTCTTTATAGCATAATTTGTATATATACACCTTTTACATAAAGAAGAGGGTATATAGCAAAAAATAAAGGGCTTTAATGATTTTTTTCAACCATGACGCTTTGGAGTATATAAAATTATTATTAGAGTATACGAAAAGTGATAAAAGAGTATAATACGCTCGTTTAAGTGGTATATTGGAGATGAGAGTACGTGCTCCTAGAAATCTGAAAAACTTCCTATATATATATAGAGAGAGAGAGAGTCGTCTGCCTGACCTAGAAACTCCAATATGGGGATTTCTCTACAATATTTCAGAGACACCTTTTTAAAGAAAGATTCATTTCTCCAGCAAGTTAGCAGCCAAAAGGGAGATTATATATTACAAATACTGAAATAGTATTGGCAAGTGTTAGTGACAGTTTTTTTTCTTTGGTATCAAATGCAATTTCTTTTTTTCCCTTTCAGATACTTCAGCTTCCTTTCCTTTCTTTTTATAGAGGGAACAAGATAACAGCTATTCAGCTATGTCACTGTAACCAAACGCCATGATCCATTTTCCAATGTCAGTATCTGGCCACAGAAAAATTTCTGCAGTACTTCAGTCTTCCCTCCATACTACCGTATATACCTCACTAAGAAACCCTCGAATAATTTCTTGTTAAAAACTAGCACTGCAATCAGGTAGTCCTGACAGGGAAAAAAATGCATTCCCATTATCCCATATGGTAGCAATCACTACCATCAGTTGTGAGGTTCTTCTCAAATGTCAATATCCTAGGAAGCCGTATACTTTGTCTGCATTTACCAGAAATGCAAGCTTGTATCAAGCTCCAAAAATCTGGCAACTAACTAAGTTGTAGCTACAATAAATTACTGAATGAATGGACAGGCACTAAAACACAACATACTTTCTAAAAGAAAACAAATTATCCGCAATCTGAATATGACACCCAAAACTTTCTATATGAATGGTTCCAGAGCTGGTTAGATAAATTTTGGTAGGAAGGTTATATTTGAATTTTAAAGATTAAATTGATGTATTGAAGCTTGATTCAGACAAGTACAGCAAGGCAGCCAAAAACAAGGCAGCTTTGCAACCCAATTCACGTTAAGCAACACAGCGAGCTCCACTCAGGTATGTCTAGGTTGGACGCGGATCCTCTGCAGTTATTTTTCTCTGCCGTTGGGTCACTGCATGTGGACCTTTTGCTGCGTGAAACCCACCTGTCAGTGACCAGCAACAACTGCAGAGGATCTCCGTCCGTCTAGGTTAGGCTGCACACGGAGCAGAGACGAAGGCAGCAAACCACAAATAAGTACTTTAGCATCTCAAAATGGGCTCTAGGAAAAAAATTAAAGCTCCAACCAGTTGCAGGTCAAGAGTTTTCTGGTATTAGCAATAGCTCAGGTTTTTTCTTTTATAGTATTCACATAAAAGAAATCAATGAACAAAACTGCCCACCTACAGCACAGTTAACCCATGTCATGCTTTGTTTAATATTACCCAGCCCATTTAAGAGGCCCATGACTCGATCAGCAGTATCAACAACTTCTTGTACAGAGCCAATGATGAGCTCTCACAGTCTTCTGTTGAAAGGGAAGCATCAATTGAATTAAATATACTCATTAAAATTAGGAGGAAAACAGCGAAAACGAACGAGAGTATAAAGTAGTGTCCCTATCAGTAAAGAAGAAAAAAATGATGCTAAGAGATTTTAATTTATTGTTGATGACTCAGGATAATGCTTTATTTAATATTTCAAACATCAGAGCTGAAGTGGGCCAGCAGTTGGAAAAGCTGTTTAATTTCATTGTACATTGCCAATGTCAATGCAATCCCTCATATAAAACATACTAGGGCTACACCCACCTTACTTGTTAGCCATACACTACAGATGATTGAAATACCGAAGGAAGTCACAAAATGATCACTTTGGAAGATCTTTAAAATGATATAAGCCAAATTGCACTGAATTTGATGCCACTTCATTAAATCGCAGCATTTGAACTTCAGGATTCTCATCAGGGTGATCTGTTTCCTGCAAAAGATATGCATATTAAGATGTCTACAAATAAGCACAAAAAGGACCGTCGTCAGGGTAACAAACCTTGATGCTCAAGTATTCCATATGTCTTGATTCCTCAAAACCTCAACTTTTCCACAGGGATCAAAGTTATATTTTGATGTACTTTATAGGTTTATTATTCTCTGAGTAACAATTGTGACTGATCACAAGAAAGTATATGGGGGAGAACAACAACTAGCAACTAAATAAATTCGTTAGACAATATTATCATTAACAAACACTCTCCGAACTTTGACATATACTTTACATCATGACAACATTCTTTCTTAGAACATTGCCATAGTTAAACTATTTAGAGCATTAGAACCAACCTCACTTAAGGCACAAGGGAGGGAAGAGAGTGACAAAGATCACTGGAATATCACAGAATCTTGCCAAACTATTCAAACACAGAGTCCATAAAATATGGCAAAACAACCAAAAAAAATGAAAGAACATATCCTCCATAACATTCCAAAGAACAGACAATAAAACATCTTGTTAGCACTAACAGAGAGGCAGATGCAGAAGCAAATTATGATCCTGCAAACACCTACTCAACCTTCCATGCATATAGGATCAGCGAGAAACCTAGACCTTGCAACTGAGACTCCCTAAAAATCTGCGAGTATGACCACGGCATCGATTTCTCAGGCGCTTGGCATGTCTGAAACATGAACACCGCATTGCTTGTCGTCGATCCAAAGAGCCAACTGTGGACATCCCAGAACACATCCACAGGCAAGCCATCAACAAGAATTGTCTGGTTTCCCCTAAACTTCCATGCCAACCTCTTCACCTGCATCACGGGCTTCTTATCAACACGTATCTCAAGACATGGATCCTTGAGGCCGACAGTATCACACTCTATCACAACATCATGGAACTGGCCATTGTTGCAGAACTGTGCCTTGGCAGAGTAAATCTTCTTGCCGTATATGTGCTCCCTCCTCGCCACAAACGCAGCATTCAACATGGGCCGGTTGGCGCCCGTCTTCCGGTACGCATCCTTCTTCATGTCGCCGAGCAAGAGCACCAGCTCAAGGTCGAACACCACTGCAACATAGAACCCCTCCAATGGTTCTGGCCCTGCACCAAACTTGGCGCCCGACAGGTCCCAGAAGATCTCAATCTTGCCGTCCTCGATGTCGAGGCTCTTGGACCCCTTCTTCTTGGAGAAGAGCCATGGCTTGATGTCCGCCTTGCACAGGCACTGGTTGGACAAGTCGTCCACGCCAATGCTGAGGCCCTGCCCCATCAGGGTCTTGCTCCATGTGACCGAGATCACGCAGGGCCGGCACGAGAACTGCGTCCGATAGAGGCAGGTCACCAGGTTCTGCGCCGCACCCTTCCCGGCGCTCGACGACGACGACGAAGCGTCCGCGATCTGGACGCCGCTCTCCCCGAAGCAGGAAGGGAAGTCCCTCATGCTCGCGCTTTTCAGAAAACACCTGGCGTGCAGCCCACTCAGAGAGCACAGCGCGAAGCTCCGCTCCTCCACTCACCGCATCAATCAGAAATCGGCGAGCTCGCCCCCGCAATGCCGGCCAAGAGGAGCAGCAGCTACGCACAGATCGCTCGTGCAGATATACAGATTGCCGCAGAAGATTTCTCGATCCAGCAATGCCACCGCAAGTGGCCGCAAGATCCCACCTTTACTGCAAAAAGCAGCACCAAGAACCGCCAAAAAGAAAGGGGGGCAGATCGATCGATCCCACAGCAAAGATTTCTCCACGAAGCCGCCCACTTCCAATGCAATCAAGTGCGCGGATGCGGCAAGAGGCCCCCAGCTTTGCCGCGAAACCGCGGCAGAGGAGGAACCTTCCACCGAGGTTTCTTCAGGAGTGGCCTCAAGGTGCCACCTTTACCACAGAAGCAGCACCAAGAACAGCAAAGCAAAATGGAAGCTTTTCCCCAGGTAAGGCTTCAGGTAAAAAGAACCAGGCAACCATCACAAGATGGAGAAGATGAGAGATGCAGAGACATAGGAGAGGAGAGTGAGAGGAGCATTTGCTAGCAAGAAGTGTACTCTGTGTCACAAGAGGCAAGGAGAGGAGGGGAGAAGCAAGCAAGAAGCAGCAAAGAAGTGGAGAAGAAGCAGCGAGGTGAGGGAAGGAGGAGACAAATGGTTTGGGGTATCAATACACACCCACACGCTGCCAGCCAACTCATGGAGGGCAGGCAGGGCACGAGGAGCAGTCGCTGGCTGTTCTGCTCTATTTCTTTTGTAACTGCTGCCATTGCTCATTGCCACTGTTACCACTTGCTACTTATTCATGTAGGAACTAGGAAGGGAGTGGTTTGTACTATTTTTGCGGACTTGCTGAGAATTTGCTTTTGAAAAATAGCTTCTTCAAGATTCAAGATTGAAATCATACTATTAAAACAAAAGCAAGAAAAATTCAGTTGAAACACCTTGGGATAAAACTTTGACTTTTTATCTGTGTCAATTAATAGGATTGGTCTTTTACTATCATTGGTTCAACAAACTCAAAGAGAGGTGAACAAGTTCTTATGTTAGAGATAATTGTCACACAGAGAGTATTTTTCCCGCTGCCTGTGACTGTTGCTGTTGTTTGTAGAGGTTGCACAGAATTTGTATGCCTCTGAGACTCTGCTTGGTAATGGTAGGTGTAGCGGCTAGGGGGACGTTACTCGGGCAAGAATGGTGGAACCTCCTCGTCCCTAAGAGGAGGGAAATCCCTTATTCTCCGGTCCCGGCCCTAGCATCGGGGCTATTTCGTCCCGTTCTTTGGCCCCGTCAGATATCGGATCCTCGTGGGGAGCTACACTTGATAAGATAGTATATAAAAAACAAAAAAATAAAACAACAAGATGATTCATAAATCAAGGATGCGGTCATGGACTGATTAATTTGTACAAATAATGTCATAAACTAATTTATACAAATAATATCAAGAAAAATTGTCTACAACGAGTCAATGACATATATATATATATCACGAAATATAGATCCACCTATCATAAACACGCCCGAGATCCTATGTGAATGATAGAGACGAAGAGTGGTGGAACGCCCCCATATCCCTTCCCCCAATGGAGACAAATTTTCGTTGTTAGCAACTCTACGATGAAACCTCTCTATCCTTAAGGAATTCTCAGCGGGGAATGCGGAATGAGACCCACTGCCATCCGTGGCACTACTCTCTCATTTGAATCTTGAGTCTACAACTGCTTTTGCCATGAGAATACCGGCTCGTCCTGTGTTTTTTTTCTTGCTTGGGAGTTGGGAGGACCAATTCACATGCATTAGCATTACAGTGGAAAATGACTGGAGCCTGTGCCCTGCTACATGTGCTCTGAAACCCCATGGGAGCAAATCCCTTGCTGTTGCTTGGTGTAAAGGGATCATAGTTTCTCTTTCAACGAGTTGTGAAAAAATGTTTTGGTTGTTCACTTGAATGTAATTATTGTAAAAAGGGTGTATGCTGGCCTTAATTCTTTGTAGGTGATGATGTCCTCAATTTTCTTTAGAGAAAAAGATACATATATTAAGATGGCCCATGCATTTTCAATTATTGCCTTCATATATACATTGTTTGATTGAGAATGCACAAATACAAAAACTCATTGCAAAAAAAAATATTTCCTCTCTCCAATGTTCTTGATCAATAAGAGGAGAAAGGAATAGTTTTTAAAATAACAGAGGAGAAAGGAATTGAGTTTAGGTGCATTGAAGGCCTGTAAACAAGTCGAGCTCGAGTGAGCCTAGCTTCATAGGCTCAAGCTCGATAAAAGCTCAAGCTAAGTTCGAACGCGTTTGAATTGGGGTTCGAGCCTAGACATAGGCTGAAGGTTGGTTTAGCCTAAACTCGAGTAGACTCGATTAAGCTCTATAACAATAAACAATTCAATATGCACTATTTTTCAATAATAAAAAATGTTGAAACTCCAACTCGGTTTAAGTAAGTTCGATAAGAGTTAATATATAGTAATATTTAATAAGTAATTTATAAATTTACCAGGCTCTAAGCTATTCAAGCTCAGCTCAGTGAAACTCGCGATTTCAGGATCAAGTTAAGCTCAGTTCGTTTAGAGCTCAAATCAAGTCTGAGGTTTTTTACAACCCTAGATACAGTAGTACCATTAGGTATTTTTTATGCCATGTCTGCATATGGAAGTAAAGAATGTATGGGTAAAAAAAAATACTCATATGCAGGTGCAGCAAGCCAAGTTGTGAAGTAACTGAAATCAATGCGAAGGACAACTGTTTTCTTGGATCCGGGCCCCTCTCATCTCATCTGTTAACTGCACGCCCACGAGGACGCATTTATTCACCTCCTGGAGATCTATGATCTCCTCTTCCATTCTGCTTCGTCTCCAAGCAAAGGTACCCATAATTTTTTTAATACATTGTTTTAAAGTTGAACTATGACACATTTTTATCACATTAAGAAATAGTAACGTTCTAGTTTTTCATACATTAGAGTTGGTAGGATCATATATAGGAAAGTTGCCTAATGTTTTTAGCCTCACTCCTACTTTCTCAGAGGATTCAGGCACTGTTTGGCAGAGTTCTAGATCTCAGCTCCACCTCAAATTTAGAGGTTATAGGCTAAAATAAAGTGAATTAAATTTATATTTTTAGTCTAAAATGTAAATAAGATAATCTATCTAAACACTCTTAATGTACTCACAACTTCAACTCCATAAATTTTTGAAGTTAGGAATACTCTACTTCACAAACTCTACGGATTTTAGTGGAGCTGGAGCTATGCCAAACACCACCTCACTTACAGTTGTTAGTATGTATAGTTGACAATAAACCTTCCTCTTCTATTTATTTGGCTGATTTTTAGTGACATTTCGGAGAGTTCATCGAAAAGTAAAATCCGCTAGTACAAACTTTAAATTTTAAACCCATATATTTAATGTATACTTTGTTTTTTAATTAGTCAAATTTGTGTGATCTTTAAAGTGAAAAGTGTGAGCCTTGCACCCACTTCACTTGAACTAAAGCAAATACTACTAGTAGTACTCATGTGGAGTAGCACACTGGCACCTGACTAGAGGGTACAAATTTGGCTGTTCATGAAGAACAAATTTGTTTAGGGCCCCCATCTCAATTACTCACCTAGAGCCAACTAACATAGTATGGTAGGTATCGTGGTGTTCAGCACTTCAGTGGCCAATTCTTTTCTCTGACAGGGTGTTAATACGATTTTACAGACTCAAACCTGAAAGAACGTACTTTTTTTATTAATCAAAGGTGAAAGTACTAGGAGAGTATCCTCTATTCCTGTGCGCTAGCCAATAAGTGGAATTTGACCTAGCCTTTGCTAGTCATACACTATCAGATAGCAATGGGAAAGGGAGGTATTAGTCATAGGTTAGTTCCAGAACCACGAGAGATTTAGGGTGTGTTTGGTAGGGATTTAGTTTTTTCAGATTTGTGAATTTGTGAAGCTGAAAATTCTAGTTAGTGAATCGTGAAGCTGAAGCTGTGAAGCTGTGAGTGCATTAAGAGTGTTTAGATAGATCATCTTGTTTACATTTTAGACAAAAATATAAACTTAATTCACTTTATTTTAGCCTACAAGTTTCATATTTTAGATAAAGCTGGAATCTAGAACTCTACCAAACAGGCCCTCAGTTCCGAGGGAGAGTTTGAGAGAGAGAGAGAGAGAGATTCCACTCTTCCTCTCCATTTTATTACCACAAAATTGCATTGTAAATTAAGATATATTTCTCTTGGATCCAAGCCCCTCCAGGGAGATCTTTACACACACACACAATGAAGATTGTGCTTTGCTGCTACGAGGTTATGTTACCTTACCTGAGCATTATAAAATGCAAAGCTTCAGATCATGACACATCGTGTTAATCTTGGAATGTGCTGTTCCGAGCAGAATAATGTCCATTCTGGTTGTCACTTTGTTTTCTGACCTGCTGGCAATTTTGGCATACTAGCTAGTATCATGTCCATGCATGCATGCCAAGCTTTGCTTGAAAATCTGTGTGCAGCTGGGCATGGCGGATACTGGTATCCAGAAAAGTTAGGGGGAGAGGAATACTTTGGTGATGGCAGGAAGATTGCGTGCTTATTTATGCATGTCCTTTTAATTTTGGTATTTGGTCCTTGAAATAATGGAGAGCATGATTGATTTATGACAATATGGCCACAACAATATAACAATCTTTTATCCCTAAAAGAGAAGGAACAAAAATCATATTGAAATTCTTGTACATCGCTTTCCCCCCCTTTTTCAAGCGAATTTCTTATTCTTCTTTTGAAAGGATTATTATGTATTTTCTGAGGACTGAAGGTATAGTATAAAATAATTATGTATATTTTCCTTGCATGTTTCAGCCATTTAGAAAGGTATATTCTTTTGTAAGGAAAAGGTTCAAGGCAATAACTAACTTTACAGCTTACAGGCAAAAAAGCCTATCAGTCGGGGATAAGAAGTGCGGGCACAACTAATAATAACTAGTTATGATACTGACGGTGCACTCCTAACAGCTGTAAGGAGTACCAGACGTTGCTAATTAAGAATGAAATTGTTTAGGGTTAAAAAACACAGCAGATTATATTATATCTGAAACAAAGTTTATTAGCTCGATTGGTCTTTTGTCTTCCATGGAAAAATCTCCCGAAATATGCTTATACACATTGGAACGAAATAATTGTATTAGAATTTCACAAAAAATTCGCAGCTAATAATACAAACCGACCAAAACTATTATAGCACTCCTGAATTCTAAACGGGCCTTAAGCATCATTTATTAAGCACTACCACCGCTCACCGTGAAGGGGACACCGGTTTGTGGGCCAGGCAGACACCACACTGTCCCAACAGGCACTCACGCGCGCACGGTCTGAAACGTTTTAACTCATTATGCCACAGCCCAGTGTCCTGCGGATGGAGCTAGCTAGCATTCATGCAGACATTCAGAGCACGTTGCTTGATCTGCACTTATCCCTCTCACTTTTGACATCATTGCTTATCTAGCGCTGTGTAACTTTTTTTTTTTTTTACAAATTTAGTTTTCTATTCATGGATTTGCAAATTTGATATTCTCCCCCACCGCAAAAGTTGCGGTAGGTGATATGTGTCCCCTCCTGCGCATGCGCTCAAGAAGTGCGGAAGCCAACTAGCGTCGTAGCAAGGCGACTAAGCGTGGGCGAGCTCAAAAGAGCAAATGCTGGCGAGAATGGCGGCGTTGCGACGAGTGTGGCAGGAGCTCACTGTTGTGCTTGGATAGCATGGAAGCTACCCTACCGTGGTGCGCCACGTTGCTCTAGCTGTCGACCAAGATCCATCGATTTCCACGCTCCCGAGAACGACAAGGGACATGTGTCGTCTGTCATGCCTTTGCCCTTTCGTGGTAGAAAAGAGGGCTAAATTTGCAAATCCATGTATTGAGGGGCTAGATTTGTAAAAAAAAACGAGGTATAGTGGACTAGATAAGCAATGGTTTTCTCACTTTTTAACAGCCGTGGCCTTTTGTTAGGCTAGAGATTATAGTTGTATAGCATGGTGTTACACTCCAATACTCCTTATGCACAATAGTCCATTAGATCAGATAAGAGTTTTGTGATATACATCACAAGTGTGCACCATCTTAAGAACGAAAAGATGAATCCCGTAAAGAGAACTAAAATAATGATATTGAAGTAACCACGACAAGAGAAGAAAGATTTGACAAAACCGGCCATAAATTCTTTAAACATAACCTCAAAAGTGTATAAGGGATTGTTGCTCTTTCATGACCTCTCAAACCTTTAAGAATCCTCGAATTATTGTCCTATATAAGAATCTAACACTAAAGTATAACTTGAATCCTAATCCTCTCGTGCAACTCTTTTTTTAAATAAGTTGGTTTGTGATTTATATGTTACTTGGATTCTCCATATCCATCCTATAGGTTTATTTAGTCCTCCTTCCAAAATAAGTAGTAATTCTACTTTGAAAGAAAGTAGTAATACTAAGGTTCTGTTTGGGGCTTTAAACCAATTTCAACTAGTGAGTTCACCAAACAGCTCAGCTTTTAAGTAGCTTTTGATATAAACTAGAAGTCATATATAACTAGCAAAATGCAAAAGTTGAAAGATGAAATTTGAGCTTTGAAGTGGCTTTTGATATAAGTTAAATTTATCATATATCTCTTATAAAAGATAAAATCTTGAAAGGTAGAAAACTAAAAAGCCCCAACTCTTCTAAACAGACCCTAATACTATTAGATTCATATAACACAACTTTTTAAAATTTTAAACGACTACAAACGTGTCAGCATAATTAACACATGTCGAGCTAGCAACAGTGAGCACCCAGCTCAGGGGACAAAATGCATGCTCGTCCTGTCATATCTTGTCAGGATCCCAAATTCCCAATGTGAGACATTTGCTTGTGCTAGACTTAACCTCGTAGTGATACTTTATTAGCTGACCAGTCTGTCCGGCCTGGCTTTAGCTCGTGGACTTTACAAGCGTAAAGTTGAGGCCAAATAAGCATCTTATTTCAGGTTTAGTCCCAACAGTTTTGAACCCCTTTGTAAACTTAAACATGTTTTACACAGTAGTAGAACTAAATTTTTTTTATGAGATGCACACTTCACTTATACAACTCATAGTTTTTTGCAATAATTGGTACCATCATAAATCCAACATATATATTTGAAATTTGCTAAAAATACAATACAAATAGTTCAAATGTCTTAAAAAGTCTAAATCACCAAAATCAAAACTAATTCAATCAGCAAATTTAATCTACTGAAGAGATAAAATTTTGGAGCTTCTCAAATTTTTGGAGGCACCCCTGGTTCTGCCCATGGTTTTATGTCCATATATATGGGATTTTGCCAATGAGTATATGTAAATGTAATCGCTACAACTAATAAACCGCTTGTGAAATAGCTTGTGTGAAAAACTAACTGAGTGAGAAAAACAAAAAAGAGTGCAAGGAAATGATGCGAGTTTGCAACACTATCACGGGGCATGGGAAAAACCTGAAAGCTTTAGCTTATTTGGCCTCGTGAACTATTTTTTTATGTTTAGTTTTGTTTGAATAAAATTGTAAATCTAGTCCACATTCTCAACCGCGGAAGTAAACGGCAGATAATATGATATGGATAAACCCAATAGGGTCTATTTTCGGAAGAAAACCTGATTCCTGGCGCCAAGGATTGGGCTGAGGGTGCACCAGGAAGGTTGCGGCTAGTTGGAAGGAAGGAAATTATCTTCTGTAGCCCTTCTTATTAGTTTCCTTGTTATCCTTATTAGTTTCCTTATCACTGCTTCCCATTCTAGTAGTTACCATGTTTAGGAGCATGACATGAATAAAGAGTAAGAAGAAAGTCAGAAAACGCACGTTTTGTGCACCAAAATCCAGTCTCAGGCGTCGCCGACGATAAGCGACGGTGGCTCCGTTAGCCATTACCATAGGTCGCGGCGGCCAATACAGGCGAAGCAACCCTTCGCGATCGGGTCTTCGACCTGGTACGCGAGCATTCACACGTGAGCATCCATATCAATTGGTATCAGAGCCGATCGGTTCTGTGGCCATGGCAACCCCGGAGGAGAGGTTGGAGGCGTTGGAGGCGACGGTACAAGGGATACAGACTTCCATGGCGGAGCTTGGGAAATCGGTGGCCGACTTCATCAAGGCGGCTGGGAAACAGCCCCAACAGCAGGAGGGGTTGGGCGGAACATCAAGATCAGGCGTAGGAGTGGAGAATCACTTGCGGCCCGCCAGAACAGGGCGCGCAGGAGCTCGGGAGGAGGAGGAGGGCAGTGAGCAGGGCGGCCGGCGTTGGGCGGCGCATGCTCCTCGGTATGAGCTGCCTCTGTTTGACGGAACAGAGGATCCTCTGTTATGGCTGCGGCAATGTGAACGCTTTGGACGCTTGCATGGGGTGCCGGAGGGCGAGTGGGTGGAGATGGCAGGGATGCATTTGCGCGGAGAGGCTCAGGAGATGTTGGACAACTGGGAGCAGGAAGGGGAACACATTGCATGGGAGGAGTTTCAGGCGACCTTCTTGCAGAGGTTCACAAGGCATTCAACTGCCGGACCCCTGGGAGATTTGTCCAATTGGAAACAAGGTGCCTGTCGGGTGGAGGAGTACGCCAGGGAGTTTCAACGACTCCTTGCGCGCGCGCCAAGACTGCCCAAGGGAGACCAAGTTGAATTGTTCACCGCCGGGTTATCCCCGACACTGGCTGCGGATGTGCGCCGGGATCGGCCACGAGATCTGGCTGACGCCATGGGCCTGGCAAGGGAGGCGGAGAGAAGGGAGGACATCTGGATTGCGAAGGCTACCCAAGCGGTGGCACGTACTCGGCCGAGCTTGACGCAACATTCAATGAGACGGCGCTGGGGATCGTGGACGAGCGGCTCGACGCCGCCGGGACCAGGTGAACGCGACCAATGGCGTCAAGAATACATAGTAGCGCTTGCCCATGGCGGCACAATGACTGACCAGCGGAGGAAGGGCGTCGGCACCATCACCCCAGGCATCGGCAGGGGGCTCCTCAGCATCAGCGCCACCATATAAGCGACGGCTCAGCCCAGAAGAGATGGCGGAAAGGCGAGAGAAGGGATTATGCTATAACTGTGATGAGGTTTATTCCCGGGGACACCGCTGTAAACGACTCTTCCATCTGGAGGTGGTCAGTGAAGATGAGGAGGAATGTGAGGATTCGGAGGAGGAACCGGCCTTATTAGCCCTCGCCATGCGTGGACCAAAGCTTGGCAATACCATGCAAGTGCATCTTGAACTGGGAGGACAGCGGCTGGTGGGCTTAGTCGATAGCGGCAGTACTCATAACTTTATTAGCAGCCATGCAGCATCCAAGGTGGCGGTGGCACAATCGCCAGTTCCATGGCAGCAAGTCCGCGTGGCCAATGGAGCTTGCTTGCCTTGCTTGGGAAGGATTCCTGAGGTGCTATTCAATATACAGGGGTATTCCTTTGCTGCACCCTTCATGGTGATTCCTCTAGAGGGCTTTGATGTAGTCTTGGGTGTTCAGTGGCTGAAGGAGTTGGGAGACATAAGTTGGAATTTTGATTCCCTTCAGATGACATTTTACTTGGCGGGGCAGAAGCTGCAATTGCAGGGAGAAAGGCACAAAAGAGTGGAACGGCAGGTGTGCAGTATGGGGCAAGTGGAAGATGGTCAGTTGCAGGCCATCTTATATGAATTTGAGGACTTATTTAAGGAACCGCAAGGGTTACCCCCTCCCCGCCATTGCGATCATCGAATTTGCTTGAAGGAGGGCTCCGATCCGGTTGTTGTCCGACCATATCGCTATCCTCATCGCCAAAAGGACGAAATTGAAAAACAATGTGCAGACATGTTGGCTCAAGGCATTATCAGGCCTAGCCGGTCTCCATTCTCTTCACCAGTGCTGCTTGTGCGCAAGGAGAATGGTTCCTGGAGGTTTTGTGTGGATTACCGGGAGCTTAATGCAAGAACCATCAAGGATAAATTCCCAATCCCTATGGTGGAGGAGTTGCTGGATGAATTACATGGGGCCAGACACTTCACTAAATTGGATTTACGTTCGGGATACCACCAAGTCCGTATGTGTGAAGAGGACATTGGAAAGACAGCTTTCCGTACACACCATGGTCACTTCGAGTCATTAGTGATGGCATTTGGGTTGTGCAATGCTCCTTAAACCTTTCAAGCTCTCATGAATGAGGTATTAGCCCCGTTTCTTCGCAAGTTTGTATTGGTCTTCTTCGATGATATCCTTGTATACAGTTCCACTTGGGCGGACCATCTTCAGCATATCCAATTGGTTTTCACCCAACTTCGCCACCATCAGCTATATTTGAAGCGATCCAAGTGTGCTTTTGCTCAAGGCATGGTGGGGTACCTCGGGCATGTCATTTCAGCGGATGGGGTGGCAGCAAATCCTAATAAGATTCAAGACATTGACCGTTGGCCCATTCCTTTATCTGCTGCAGATGTGCGCAGTTTCTTGGGGTTGGCGGGCTACTATAGGAGATTCATCCATCACTATGCCTCAATTGCGGAACCCCTCACTAATCTTCTCCGCCATCGGGACTTCCAATGGTCTGCCAAGACTGAGCAAGCATTCCTGCGCCTAAAGAGTGCGCTGCAATCTGCTCCTGTCTTGCAATTGCCCAATTTTTCCATTACCTTTGTTGTGGAATGTGATGCTTCCAGCACGGGCATAGGAGCGGTCTTACAGCAAGAAGGGCATCCGGTGGCTTATTATAGTCGGAAATTGGCAGACAGACATATGAAGCTTGCGGCTTATGAGCGGGAACTCATTGGATTGTCCAAAGCCATTAGACACTGGCGGCCCTACTTGTGGGGGTGACCTTTTGTGGTGAGGACAGATCATGCAAGTTTAAAGTACTTCCTTGAGCAAGCTTTGGTCACCCCTCCCCAACAACATTGGTTAAGCAAGCTCATGAGATTTGATTTTTCGGTTGAGTACAAACCAGGAAGAGCAAATGTAGTGGCTGATGCGTTATCCCATCTCCATGACCATCCGATCAGCTGTTCGGCCATCTCAGCTCCGGTGGGCTTGGTCCGGGATACTTGGGAGGCTCAACATGGTGGATCCGGACATCCCAGCGTTGTGGGCGATTGCGATCGGTGGACAGAAGAAAGACTGCAGTGCTAATGGGCGGTCAGAACAGGACACTTCATCCTTCTCGGAAGACTCAGTCCCTCAGGAGGCGAGCACAGGACCCTGGACAGTGAGAGATGGACTTCTTTATTACAAAGCCAAGCTCTATATTCCGCAACATCACCATTGCGTTCAGAGGTGGTAGCTGCTTACCACGACGTGACACATGAAGGTATCTATAAAACCTTCCACCGGATTAAACAGGGTTACTTTTGGACAGGGATGCGCCATTCCGTGGAAGATTATATTCGCCAGTGCTCGGTTTGTCAGCAACATAAGTCGAGCACCTTGGCCCCTGCCGGCCTTTTGCAGCCCTTACCAGTGCCTCAGCATGTTTGGGCTGATTTGTCCATGGATTTTGTGGTGGCCCTTCCTAAATCTCAGGGTAAAACGGCTCTCTTGGTGGTGGTCGACCGTTTATCTAAATATGGCCACTTTATTGCTATTAAGCGGCCAGCTACAGCAGCAGCAGTCGCCGATGTATTCTTCGATCAGATTGTACGGCTACACGGCATGCCTGAGTCTATTGTTTCGGATAGAGATCCGGTTTTCACTAGCACCTTCTGGCAGGACCTCTTCCAGAGATGTGGTACGCGACTTCTTACTTCCTCTTCATACCACCCCCAGACTGATGGTCAGACGGAAGTAGTCAACCGCACTGTTGAGATGTATCTGCGTTGCTTGGCGGCTGAAAGGCCTTCCTCATGGGTGCATTGGTTGCCTTGGGCGGAATTTTGTTACAATTCCTCCTATCATTCTGCACTCCGGATGACTCCGTTTGAATTGGTGTATGGCCGGCCACCTCCATCCTTGGTACCATACAGTCAGGGAGCAACTTTGGTGGATGCGGTCGATTGCCAATTGGTCGATCGTGATGATCTATTGAATCGCGCTCGCCATCATTTGTTGGCCGCGCAGAATAGAATGAAGCAGCGGTATGACCTTCATCATCGGGAAGTTTCATTTACTATGGGAGATTGGGTTTGGTTGAAGTTACAAAGTCACCGCCAATTATCAATGAGGACAGATCAATACCATAATTTGGCTCCTAAATATTTTGGACCCTATAAGGTGATTAGTCGCATTGGGGAAGTGGCTTATCGTTTGGAGCTTCCGGTCACAGCTAAGCTCCATAATGTTTTCCATGTCTCCATGTTGAAGCCGTTCAAGGGGACTCCTCCGGCCGACACTTCTGCATTGCCAGACGACATTTCTCATCCTTCAGCTGACTCGGCTCATCCAGTTCCCTACCAGATTTTGGCCCAACGTTTCATTAAGGGGCACCGCCAATTTTTGGTTCACTGGTCCGCCCAGGAGATGGAAGCAGCCACACGGGAAGATGCTTTGGAGTTGCGCAGAACATACCCTGATTTCAAGCTTGAGGGCAAGCTTGATTTGGAGGGGGGGAGTATTGATATGGATAAACCCAATAGGGTCTATTTTCGGAAGAAAACCTGATTCTGGCGCCAAGGATTGGGCTGAGGGTGCACCAGGAAGGTTGCGGCTAGTTGGAAGGAAGGAAGGAAATTATCTTCTGTAGCCCTTCTTATTAGTTTCCTTGTTATCCTTATTAGTTTCCTTATCACTGCTTTCCATTCTAGTAGTTACCATGTTTAGGAGCATGACATGAATAAAGAGTAAGAAGAAAGTCAGAAAACGCACGTTTTGTGCACCAAAATCCAGTCTCAGGCGTCGCCGACGATAAACGGCCGGTGGCTCCGTTAGCCATTACCATAGGTCGCCGGCGCGCCAGCACGGCGAGCAACCCTTCTTCGCGATCGGGTCTTCGACCTGGTACGCAAGCATTCACACGTGAGCATCCATATCATAATACGTGCCACCTGTCACACACCTACTGCGTCACCTTCTGCAGCATGAGACTGCAATAGATCCATATACCACTCCATCTACCGTCGGAGAGGGCCTTTTCAAGCATCTAGGAGAGGAGCCTTTCGGCTGCATCGCTTGGTCTCCCCTTTACCCGGCTTCTCACTTCAGTCATGTCATCCTAGCTATCATTATAGATGTAGCCTTTGCCATGGATGGATGACTCGCATTCAAGTGCCAAAATCCGTCCCAATCCGGGTGCATATCGCGGTGCCTTTTGTTCTCTCTCACTTTGTTGCATGATTGGGAGGTTGTCTGTTGGGAGATTGGATCTTCTGTTGGCAAAATCCACCAGCCGATTTCGCAATTGTGTAGCACTGTATTTCATACGTTTGCTTCGTCTCGATTCAGTACCGGTGGTGAATCCTCCGTTAACCTGATATACGCCAAATGTAGGACTGCGCAACCTTGTGTTTCATCTTTAACTTGGTAGTGGTTGTTTTTCCTCTTATGGATTCAAGTGCGGACCCAACAGTATAGTAGGTTGGGCTGTTGCCCTACCTACAATTCAAGGTTTCTTATACCTAGGTGTGCATATACTGTATAGCCTATAAATTTGGTCTATAGGTAAGGCATAGCTCAACAAATTTATATTTAGATGTGCATATACTTCAAACTTATCTTACCTATAATTTCTTACTGGATCCGCCACTGAAGGATTAGTTACCATGTTGGTATCATGGCAGCTGCTCTAGGCTGCTATATTATTTTGGTTCTAGTAACAACCAACATGATCAAATCCAAATACCACTGGCTTCGTCCCGGCATGGTGTGCCTTTTGCAGCTGAACGCGTTGGGTTGGAATTTGTCTCTCTCATGGAAGCGAAGGGCGCATGGAGGATTCCTTGTTCTTACGTAAACCTAGCTAATTGCCTGATGCTGATCGGTGATTTGGTGCGATGGACACTTGAATTGTTAGTAGCGTCTTCTCTTTCGTGCGTGATGCATTTGCTTTTGATCTTCAGGTGCAATTTTCCTGTGACCAGTTGTTGATAGGAAACCAGTTCTCTGAAAATCCCCATTGAATATTGCTAGCTGGAGCTAGACAGAGACTGGAACCGATACTATCCATACATCTTCGGGCAAACGTTGTGCTACCGTTGTAACCGAATTGTGGAGGATTCAGGCAGCATTCATTGCTCGAGCAAACATGTCAGTAGCTCCTGAGATCTGGTTTGGTCTTACGGTTCTTGCATTGAAGGAGCTACGCTGTCAGTTTGTTGAGCTGCCAGGGCAATCGTATGCTGAGCTGAGCTGAGCTGAAAATGGAGATGCATTGGATGGAAGCTAGCTGCTCAGTTCAGAGACGAGATCAGCTGTCTGATCTGACCTGGACTTCGTGGCTTTGGTGCTACAGCTAATGGTGCAAGTGGGCGTAGGGCGCTGCCGTCGAGGGAGGCTCAGGCGCCATCTCCGACCGAGAGATTCTGAATTTGCCAAGATTCAGAAAATGTTACCATCGGACGCCGTGAAGATTCGCGTCTTGCACCTGCTGCTGCTGCAAGTTTATCACTGCTCAGCCCACTGGACCATCGGAATTTGTCAGTCTGTCAGTTCTTTTCTCTTGCCTTCTGGTCAAGCAGAAGAACACTCTGTCTCTGTCTCTCTCGCTTTTACTTTTGCTTTTACCGGGAAGCTGTCTCTGATTGCCGACTGGTATACTTTTGCTTTTACCAGGAAGCAGTCTCTGATTACCGACTAGTAGTACCCTGGAGTCTTTTTTAATCTGCAGTACCCAGGAGTTGCATTGGCAATTTTTCATCTTTTTTTAGGATGCAATTTTACACCCTTATTTTGGAGCTTTGGATACAATGGAATTGGATCTGGAAGAATGGCACAATTGGAGGTCCACTAAGGACCTCTTTGATTCAAAGGAATTTTAAAGGAAATATGGAGCAATTCAATCCAAAGAACAAATTCCCAGGAGGGGAGTTTGATTTGTAGGACTGCTTAAAAGGAATTTTATAGGATAGGAAAAAAAATTCCAACAAATTTTGGAGGAAATCTAGCAAAAGGTCTTAACTTCGTGTTAACAATTCCTTTGAGAGTTTGCAATGCATCTTCTCTCTTCCTCTCTTGGTTATCTTTCTAATCAATTAACATTTTATCTAAAAAATCATGCATTTGTTTTTTTCTGCAGGCAACCAAACACATCTTTTTGAATCGATTCCACTGGTTTTATTTCCAGCGAGATTTAACAAATCATGACATTCCCATCCTGCTTTTTTTCTTCTAATTCTTACGTTTTTGGAATGCTGCAAATCAAAGGGGCTCTTAATTAGGGGTGGGCATTCGGTTTTTTCGGTTTTAAAATAATTCGGTTTTTGAAAATTAGGAACCGAATTTCTCGGACAAAAATAAAAAACCGAACCGAATTAACCGAAATATTTTGGTTCGGTTAATTCGATTTTTCGGTTAACCGAAATATGAATAACACTAGGTAAATTAGATTTAGTTCTTCACATATTGCAACATAGAGTATATATAAACTCACACAATATTCATATATCATTACAATATAAGTATAATAGAACATATGAATATATTAAACATATGCATAAATATATTATAACATGATAATTGTTTAGTGGTTTTAGGAAGAATATTATAAAAGTGGTATTGTATATGGGCTATTCGGTTATTCGGTTATTTCGGTTTTTGAAAGCGAAAAACCGAACCGAACACCGAAAATCGAATTATATCGAAACAAAAACCGAACCGAAAATCGAATAAATCGAAATAATCGGTTCGATTCGGTTCGGTGATCCGGTTTTGGTTTAAAAATGGCCACCCCTACTCTTAGGGTGTGTTTGGTTCGCTGTATCAGGGTGAACGGAATGGGATGGTACAGGATGGATGGGATGATCCTGGATGGGATGGTACAGGGAGAGTGTTTGGTTGCCTGAATAAGATAGTACAAGATTTTGTTTGGTTGCTTGGATGGAATGGTACAGGATGGTACGGGATGATGTTTGGTTGCTTGAATATCAAGGAGCCTGTGATCTTTTGATGCAGTGATTTTGTACTGGAACAAGTAACTTCATCACAGAAAATGCAGTTATTTTGTACTGGAACTAGCCTAACCCTACTCACACAATATATAGAAAACGTCACAAAATTTGCCTCTTCGAGAGCAAGCATGCATGAGACTTCGCCATGTTGCTATGAAAAAACTACATATCATCCCAGGCAGCATTAGCATGTCCATCAGCAAAATTTATCAGCTCTTCAGATGATTTCACAAAAAGAAATATAAGAGTTGGTCTAAGCACTTCAACTAATTAATTCATTGAGAAGCAATAAATCACATATCTTAAACAAGGTTGCTAATCCATCCATTGGCAAGCTCAAAGATCACATCTAAGTGCAGTGCAAAGACATTGTACATTTTAACAAACAATGCACTCCAAAGTAAACTTTTTTTATTCAAGTAGAACTAAAATCTGTAGTAGAGCCATTTCCAGATGGCATTGTATTTGAAGATCTGGAATCAACAACAGGACCTCTCTTTTGCCGAATGCTTTGTGCCACAGGAGTAACAGCAACTGAAGGCAATAACGATGAGCTGCATGCAAATGTATCAGTAACGGAAATAGCCCAAAGATTGCAAATTGCAAGCACTCATCTAAAGCTATAACACCAAGAACTGCATCAGATCAACCTTGGTTTAGGAATTCACAATATTCAAATCACAGGCTATACATACATGAGGTCAAGTCAGAACTCAGAGTAGTAATACACATGAGTAGTAATAATCGAACTGGCTCCAAACATAACATAGAAGTTTCATACACATCAATTTAGTCAGAAGTTCAGAAGCACGAGTAGAGTATGATCCTGGGGTACCAAACCCTGACCGCACACCCGGTGAGTACAGACTACCATTCCAGACATCAAAACCCCGTCCAGGCATTGAAAGCTCGCTCCATGACCGCTCATCAAATGAGTGTGTCCTCTCAATGGTCAGCCTCGACTTCTCAAGAAGCCGTGAGAGGCGTATATCATTGTCCTCTACTGCAGAGTCATAGCTTGACTCCATTTCGTCTCTGGATCAGAAGTCTAGCTGCATAACATTAATAAATTTTCAGTACAGTTGGCACCAATTCTGAAATGAACATCTCTATTTTACAGCAGTACCTACAATTATGGTGGGATTCTTTGAAGTCTGAAGATATATACTTTGAGCAATAAGAATGACAACACTAACTGTAATTTTGCCTTCAAAAGCTAACACACACAGGAGCAACCTCATAATCAGTTCTACAATTGAGGCTTTGAGCCTCCCTATATACAAAAACACAGGATCAAGACATGCAAAAGTGTAGCTGCCTGAGATTTTGGCAACCGCATAATACTCTATAAAAATGACACCTTCCTCAGATCGAGTCGAATCGGAGGAGCGTAGCAGAGGAGAGCCGATCTGCTGTGATGGGTTGCACGGCGTCCAAGGTGGAGCAGGAGGACACGGTGCGGCGCTGCAAGGAGCGGCGCCGCCACATGAAGGACGCCGTCGCTGGGCGCTGCAGCTGCCGCCTCCTCCCACGCCGACTACCTCCGCTCCCTCCGCGTCATCGCCGCGCGCGCTCTCCCGCCGCCCAGGCCACCTCCCTCGCCGTCTCACACCACACCGCGCCCGTCCTCCTCACCACCGCCGCGCTGGCGCTTCGCGCCACGCCGCCGTGCCCTCCACCGCCGCGTCCTCCTCGCTCCGCGCCGACGCCGCTTCGCTTTCGGCAGCTTAGCCGGTGAGGGCTCCACGGTGTGGCGCCTCAAGGTGCCGCACATCTGTCCGACTCCAGCGTGGCGAGCGGTGCGATCGTCGTTGAAGCTTGATGGGGACGGCGCCTCGTCGTCCGCGTGGGATTGGGAGAACTTCTACCCGCCGATGGCGGGCCGCGAGGGGCGAGGCGAGGCGAGGGGCGAGGGGAGACGCAAGGAGCCGAGGACGAGGAGGTTCGGGACCGAATGGTTCGGCGAAATTGGCCGTACGTGTTGATACGGAATATTTGAGGAATATTCTGAGAATCTGTACCACTTCGTCCTGAATGAGATGGTTCCGTACAGTCAACTAAACACATGTATCAATGTTTATCCTGTACCATCCCATTCCGTTCACCCTGGTACAACGAACCAAACGCACCCTTAATCACGCTGTATGAATTGTAATCGATCGGAATTCCTTCATCAGTTTTTCCGTGTATGATCGAACAATGCCATGGAAGTGAAGCCCAATTTGCAAAATGGGCCGGCCCAGAGATGACCTCCGGTCTCCATAGTGTCAGCATCAGCATACTACACGTTGTCAAAGTCACACTCGTCTTCCTGGATGCGTCCCCGGCCATTGCTGTCGTAGAACACTGCTCCGAGATGGCCTCTTCTGATCATCTCATACGGATGCAAGATTTTTTCTTCCTTTCTCCTCCCCACCCCCTGGACGATTAATTTGGCATTTTCTTGGAGTTTAGATTATGGTTAGAAGAAGAAGAAGAAGAAATCACTGTCGGTTTCACGGTGTTGTACTAATCGACAAATCAACAGTCCCACATGCCGACCGGATTCAATGAACAGTCAGGCACAGCCAAACCAAAAAATTCTGCATCTAACATCTATTCATTTCAGCATAGTAATGTTCTTTCAATTTAATCAACTCAAATACTCACACATCTAGTTGGGAATGTACAGGCGACAAGTGCAAGATCCTAGTATATATGAGGCCATATAAAGAATTACCTACATGGCAATCGTAGGACACTGCATCTACTACTTCGATCATGCCTAGAAGGATTCTAAAAGCTTGTGAACAAATCAAAACCCGCCGTAGTAGCCACCAGATGATATGCTTGCCCTTGATGGTGCACCTCCCATGACTGATGACATGGCCTGGTTCAATCTGGAGGCTTGATGCACAACCTGCTGAATTCTCTGCGGATCAAACAAGCAAAATAAATCAGAAGCAGTGGGCCATTTGCCCCCCCCCCCCCCCTTTTTTACTGCTTTAGCCTAATCTATTCCAAGATTCCATTTTTGTGATCCAGTCAACAAGTCCAGAGATTAAAACATGTAATTTTTTTTAATTGGTCAGGATGATGTAAAGTTTCCCACCTCATCCACTGGCAAATTTTTGCACACAAGCATGGGTGAAGTTTAAGTTAGCTAGTTGGTCGAACATACCGTTAGGAACAGTGCACAGATTAGAACGATGAATTAAGCCAAAGAACAAAAGGAAAGAGCAGCCAACCTCATCATCAGCATACATCTGGAACTGGATCTTCTGATTCTGCTGCTGCTTGTTCTGCTGCTGCTGCCTGCCACCAAGCAGGAAGATGCAGAAGGTGGCAGCTGCAACCCCAAATGAGCACAGTGCCCCAACACCATTCACTCTCAGTTTTCCCACACTGAAACCAATGAATTCCAACCCTCTCCTGTCTTTCTTGACACGTTCTTCCTCTTTGACACATAGATCAGGTGCTGCTTCAACCATCAGCTCATCCTCGTAAACTTCCTTTGCACCAGCAGGGCACTTGATCATCTCTTCTTCCTCATTCGCATCAGAGATCAGGATCTCAGCCACCTTAGACATGGACTTCCCTTGCTTCGATTCGGTCTGCACGACAACGATGTCCTTGAATTCGATGACCGGATCCTGCACGCAGGCATCTTCTAACGGTGGCAGGGGTGGTTTCTTGGCCTCTTCATCTAGGATGCAATCATAGGGAGAAGGGTGAGAAGTAGAGGTGAAGTGGTCCATGTCGATCATGACCAACTTGGCGCCAAACAAGAGCTGATCCTTACCACCAACAGTACCATGGCCAGTGGTGCACTCCTCCATGAAGAAGGAGCTCTTGTGGTCAGGCAGGAGCTCCCACTCATCCAGGCTGATTGCATCCATGGAAGCCCCTCTGCTCATGGCAAACCAGTGCAAGAACAAGCTTGGATCTGGAAGTTATATAGCTGCTCACTTTCTTGCCACCAGGATACTATGGAATGGTCAAGAACGGATGCTTCCCAGGAATCAGTACTAGTGGTGGTTTGGAAGTTTACTTTCTTTTTTCTGGAGCGGAACAACTGAAGTAGAAGCTAGTGGGAACAGGAACACTTGTTGCACCAACCACCAAGGGAGATGGCAAAACAATTTAAAGAGTTTGTTTGTTAGCTTAGGCTTCCCAGCTAAGTGACAAGGTGAAAATGTTGTTTGGGGCCTACCAGTGGGGACTTCTTCCTTCCTTCCGTTCTACTCAATTCTTTCCATGTTTCTGCGAGATTAACAGACTGAAAAGATGAATTGTTCGGAGCAATCCATAATTAGAAATTAATCATGCAAGGAGATACAGATAACAGAGAACAGGAGATGCAAATAATAGAGAACAGCTTTAGGATATAGTGTCGCTGTGGAACAGTGTATTAGTCTCGAGAGTTAGCTGGAGCACTTACATTAAGCATTTGGTAGAAATTAGAACTTGATTTTTACAGATTCATAAAGTGTGAGACATTAAGAGTGTTTAGATAGATCATCTTGTTTACATTTTAGTGGAAGTTTGATTTAGGAGAAAATTTGGAATCCTGAGCTCACCAAACAGACCCTAAGTCGTAGAATGTGTGGAAAGCCCTAAAATTAAATCCTCCTACTGGTAAAACCCCAATAATTCTAGAAATAGTCCCCTGCACCAGCACTGCGTTACTTAGTAATCTTACTTGGCCGGCATAACAAACTTTTATTTATTGTCTTCTCGATTGCTGTCATGGATTAGGGTACCACCTAATCCGAAAAGGCTCTCGACGTCCATCATTTTCAAACAAGTTACGAAGAATGTTACCAGAATATTGTATACACGTCAAATTTACAGAAAACTGCTTAGTAAGAGTGACATAAATAATGGAGAAGGTCAAAGTTATTGCACCGTGGATGATGGACAAAGCAGCTGACAAACGAAATCAACAGGAACTAAAGAAAGATAGGGACACACCAGTTAAACACGGCAGGCATAGGAGAATGAGACGCGTGTTAAGAAGCTTCCGCAGAAATTTTAACTCTGAAAAGTCGAGATGCAGACCCAAGATAGAGATGGGTAATCATGTAGGAGCAGAACTGTGCACAGGGTAATGTAAACTGGGAGAAAACTTGAAACAGATCTTCAGAGTAAATAATAAAATTCACATAAAATGGGGAACCTTTCAGTTTGGACATTGTTTGTTTCTTTCAAACAGCGTAATGTGTATAACAAACCAAGACAGTTTTACTAATCAGAGAATGACTAAGCAGCTCAAGCTTTAAGCAGGTGCAGACAACGATGACAAAGTGAAGCCAAGTTCTTTGATGGAGATTAACATTGTAAATTACCAATACGGTACCAACAACAGAAAGACATCCTAAAAACTACTCAAATGTTCACCATACATCGCAATTTTACTTTAGTTAATTGACAGAACGATTAAGCATTGCGCCAGCAATGCAAAAGGTATTCCTAATATACAACAAGATGAGAACCTCAAAATTTACATGCATGTGAGGTTTCCCACATGCCTGAATGCACAGAAGGGTGAAGCATATCATACATAGCAGGATGGGGAAGCAAGATTAAATAATTTTGGATCATATGAGCAGCTACACTAACAAACATCTCCAAAAAGCCTCTTAACATTGCCTTGAGGAGGACGGTTCACCCAGTGAAACAGAAGCAAATGAGGAAGCCCAAGCTCGAGCATTACTTGCCCCTTTCCTTAGGTTCCCTGTCTTATTGCTCAGCCTAAGCTTGCTCCAAAGCCTCTTAACATCAAGCACAGTCAGTACACGTTCCATGAGTTGGCTTGATCCCCTACGGATCCCTAAGTTCAAGTTTCGGACACGCACAACCAAGAAGGCCCTCAGATGGGAGATGACAATGGGGACGAAGTCTGCCACGACCTTGAGGATTACAAAAATCACTGCAAACAACACAAAGGGTTCGTCTTTTGCCAATTTACGCAGAGACCGGTTTCCTGGCATGACTGGTCGCAAACTTCCAGTGCTCTCTTGCTGATCAACATCAATATATGCAATTGGATTGAGGCCTGCAGCAGGAAAAAATGTCCTTCACAAAAATGCTTTGAAGGAATAAAAACAACCAAAAATCTAATCATCAATAGTTGTGGTGTGCAGCATATCCCTGTTTGAAATTGACTGGACAATCAAATCCAGTCTATATTATAATGTCAGGTATTTATGAACGTGCACAATTGCCCATAAGTAATTACAATGTGCTGTTCATCTACACTCACAAGCATCAAAGAGTAGAACATTCTAGTAAGATGCCAATCTTGGGGTATGGGATCAAGAGTATCATGAGGCTCCTAGCGTCATTCATGGATGCAGCTAGTTCCCCACTAGGTAACTGTATAGTTTCCAATGTAAAAGAGCACTGAACCAATTCGAAGCAAACATATAAAGAAAAATAAGAAGGGAACCCAAGGCTGCATTCTTAATTCTGAGTTTACCTCAAGTTTCAAATACGACATACTCGAAAGAAGCTGTGACCATTCAACAAACTATGTCTGCAAGTAACAGAAAAGAGTAATGATTGTACCTGTAGATTCTTTATAGAAATTCACCAGAGATTTGAGATCTTTTGGGCCCCGGTATCGAACCATTGTAGTCTCATTGACCAGAAGAATGGCTGGGAAACTGCGAACACCATATCTTGAAAACAAACTACAGTAAACAGAAGCAGTAGGATGAGCAGTAAGCCGCTGGTCAAATGACATGTTAATAAAAAAAAAGGACAGGATGCCTCACTTCAAAGGGCAGGCACACAAAAAAGAGTTCAACATTCCCATACCTAGGCATCGCAGAAGATTCTTCAACAGCGAAATGATGAACCTGAGGGAACATAGCGCTGAGGGCTTCAAATGTTGGTCGAAATTTGCTCGAGAAAGGACACCATGCAGCATAGAAGAGAATGGAGTACAAAGCACCTCTACGGCAAAGGTTCAACTCTTTATCAACAGCCTCTCCTCTCACCTTCAGTAGGAGACACATATTTTAATTCATTATCAGATAGTCAATAACTACAAAAGAAACCAGAAGTTGGCAAAATTCACAATAAGAACTATCAGCACTCTATATAGTGCCAGGGTTTTCACTTATCATTGCTAGACAATTAAATGAAGGCAGACTCTTCAGTTAAGCAAATCAATAGTGACTGGCATTAAAGGTGGTTAAGGGATCTCCAAAAAATTAGTATGTTCAATATGCATCGCACAATCTCAATAATTTAAGGTTGGAGAAACAGTATGGCAATATTTCCCACTTCAGTGCCAAAATTAGTGTTTACCCAGTCAGCGTAAGGATCATGTTAAATTTTTCCCTAGAGTGATTGCTAACCAACTAAAGTTTTTCTGTTTTACATATGTTGGATACAAATGAACAAGTAAGATTCCCTAGCACCAAGCAAACCCACATAACACATAAGTATATTAGTATTACTAGTTTTTGTGGTATTGCATATGGACACTCTTCAAGCAAAATTTTAACTCGTTGGTTGGTTTGTATAATGTATGTCGAACCTAAAGTTCCGTCTGGACATCAACAAGTCCACAAGATGTCTTTCACACATGTTGAAGAAGCATCACTGCACCAGTCTATTTTTATTTCTTTTTTTTAAAAAAAATACCAACATTACAGAAGGTAACAAGTTAGCAACACTTTTCAGCTACATATTTAACATTTCGTAAGCTTTGGGGCCATCCAGAATAAATCAGCCTAGTGTCAGAGAAAGCCTAATCTTCAGTGCTCTTGTGGATGAATTACTAACTCTCCTAATGCCATTGTCTCAACAATCGCCTCATCCCACAACGGAATCCTCCAATTCTGAGCAGCTGCATACGGTGTGCCAGTTGAGTCATTACCACTATTGTTGTTGCTCTCTCTTCGCATTTCATTTCTGTCCCAACAGCTCACTCCGACTAAGCATAACGGACATGCTTACTTTTTATTGTAACTCCTCTATATACACTCCCTGTATCCTCATATCCCCATCGCTTTTTGCTTTGCTCAAAACCAAGACTTCATTATTGTTTCTTAATTTAGAAAGAAACAAGATGCTTCGAAAATTAACGCACAAAATCATGAAATTTATGTTGCCTCATCCTTCCTTTTTGAATCTCACCTAACCCCACAAAGTCCTTGTTGCCCAAGAACATGTTATTCAACTCACATCACGCTTGCCTTAACATATGAATCCTACTGCTGGCGCCTGGTCACCTTGGCACCGACGCATCATGCATCTCCATGATTCTCCTTCGCTGCGCCGATCATGTTTTGTTGGCCTTCCTTAATCTCCCATTGTTTGCGCCCGTTCATCTGCTGATTGTAAGCACCAACGCATTTGTACACACACATCTACGTGCGAATATCGCTCACAACAAATCCCCCCTGCTCTCTGTCCCTATCCCACAATAACATCGCGCCCGCTTTGCACCCAAATCCACACAACTCATCGGTGATTCGGAAACACGCTACGTCCCTACTGTTTGGCTGCATTGGCTGCATTGGCGTGTGAAGATTCCACGAATAAGCCGCGCTGAATCTCGCGGCTAGCAGGAGGACGGGTTGGATTGGTCGACTAGACGGCGGCAGAGGGGGAGGGCCGGAGAGGGCACTTACATCGAGAGGAGGGGAGGGCTCGATCAGCACGTGGGGGCAGCGGGATCCGAGCGCGTCGAGGAACGTCGGGCCCCTCCGCTCGCAGGCGGCTTCGGGAGGCCCCGCCGCGCTGGCGGCGCCGGCGACGAGGAGGAGCACCGCGGCGGCGGCGCAGCGCATCATAGCCTCCCCCTTGGAATTTTTTTTTTTTTTTTTTGCCTTGGAGTTTTCTCCGTGTGCAGTGTGGCGAGGCGAGTGGTGGATTTGATTTGCATATTTCTTTTTATTTTTTGCGAGCTTATTATTATTTTTAGGTCGGGGCTTGGCCAGTGGTTGCGGTGGCCAACGTGTGCTTGCCAAGTTCGGTTGGTTGCTAGCAAGTGTGACCCACCGATCGGAGGCGCGGGTCCCGCAGGACAGCGGCTCTCTTCCTCCGTTTTTTGTGTTATGGATGAATATCTTATACATATATATTATCTTTATTTTTCCTAATATGTAAAATCGAGTCAGTGACCGTCATCCTCTCTTCCTCTGCAAAAGCACCACGACAACATACGAGCCGTGAACGGTGTCATACTCTACTATTCCTCATGAATAAATAAAATCAACTGCATCTCTCTCTTTCTACCCACATCTGTTTCTCTGGTCGGGTCACTCCCTATTGCTTCCTCCATGTGACAACTTAGCAGTGTAATTTTATTTTATTTATAGATACATGACATGATTTGATTATTTGGTTCAAAAATATGTTTCCACTGCAATGCATGGGTATTTGATTAGTTACACTTAAAATAGCGGTTGGTAGTGGTGGTGGCGCATCTGCTCGCATCTCCATAGTCCACGCGCGTCAATAGGTGGGCCATACCCATCACAACCGATGTCTTGTGTCCTATCTCACGAGTGCGTTCCCAGCCCTGCACACCCGTCTCTTGCCATCCAATGACTTGGGCATTGGTCTGGTCTTTTTTGGATCAGGCCGTGGCGCAACATACATGGCATGAATGCATATGGGTCGAGCCATTATGATACGAATGCCAGGGTTGTGCCAGGCCACACGAGCAGGCATAATGAATGGCACGGTATTGTATGACTACATGAGACTGTGCTTAGGGTGACATAGCATGAAACATGCTCGATGGGTCTAAAATAGGTACGACACGCAACAGGGCGCTCTGCCACGACACTATGGCATGCTATGACTTGTTTTGCGACTAGCATTGTTGAGATCCTCACATGCACAAAAAGGGAAGACAAATGGAGATGCCAAAAGGCAGAGAATGAAGTTCGGGGGAGTGTATGTTCACTGACGCCGAGCGTACGCATCGAGCTAATGTTCCACCACGGCGCTCGTTGAGTGCGCCCGCGACACTATGCACAGTCACCTTCCCGCTTCCTCACACGGCCATTGACGCAACCACATTAGGCGCACACTGACTTAAAACACATAAATGAACTCAACATTAGGGATTACCTAGTATATATATGCATATTGTTATTGTACTTTTTTTCTTATTAGGTTTCAGAGCGTAAGTTTTTTAACAAGTGACTTTGTATTTGAATTAAATGAATAGATAAAATTTAGTTCATTTTTCCTGAATAATTATGTGTATCGGATTCTCACCGACGGTCGACACTTGCTCCTCGTATTTGGTACCATCTATGGAGATGGTGAAAGTGCATCTAGACCCCTAATTGTGTTTTGGATGATTAATGACAAACAATTAAGGGACTAATGGCTTAAATGAGTATATGAGCAGGTGTTAGTCCCAAAAGAAACGCATCTACGGACGTTGATGACCCTCAAAAGTGATAAGAAAAACGGCATCGACTTAGCGTAGATTTTTCATTTAATTGAGTCGATAGGATTGCCGTACTATCAAGAGGGATGGGATGTAGATGCTTGAGAAATGACCTCTGTGCTCAGATGAATATGTTTTACAAAATGAGTTTTGGTAGTCTCCAAGCACGACACTCACCGTTTTCATTTTGTCTTGATAAAATCGGAATATCCGATGTGTATATCGGATAGTCCGATAGTATCGATTCTCCGTATGAGTGTAGTTCTTTGTCTTTGGATCTCTCGGAAACATCGGACTGTCCGATAGTTTATATCGGAATGTCCGATGTTGTCTGAAAATTTTTCTAAGTCTTTGTGCTGGAACTCTCGGTAATTATCGGAATGTCCGATGTCCCATATCGGACAGTCCGATATGCACTTAGAAAGATTTTGAAATTGCTCTCGCTTGGAAACTCTCTGGAATTATCGGAATGTCCGATGTCCCATATCGGACAGTCCGATATACACTTAGAAAATTTTCAAAGTTGCTGAGATTGTTGGAAACTCTCTGGAATCATCGGAACATCCGATGTCTGTCATCGGATAGTCCGATGTGTGTTTTCTCTCAAAGAATTTGAATTTTAGAGTGGAGTTGATCTGGGGGTTTCTTCATATCGGATAGTCCGATGAATGGTATCGGATAGTCCGATGTGGGGGTCGACCGTAGGCGAATCGGCTATATTTTGTGTCTTGACTATTTATACCCCACACTCTCCCTCATTTACTCTCACCTAACTAGTGTACTGAGCATTTACTTCACTCTTGCTATTCTCTTGCTCTCTCTTGTGTTCATCCTTGTGATATTTGTTGAGAGATTTGAGCAAGTGGTTCTCTAGTGCTTTATTGCAAACTGTGAAAGTTCTTTTGAGCACTAGGGTGATTTTCAAGAGTGGGTCTACACTCCATTTATTACTCTTGGAGATTGAGGTCTCCTAGACGGCTAGGGGTCACCGGTGAGCTCCCGATCTTCGTGTGGGAGGCCGTCGGAGTTTGTGAAGGTTCGATTCCACCTCCGCAAGGGAAGGAATCAAGAAGTGAAACCGGCGAGTGCTTGGTGCAACACCGGGAGGAAAGTGGTCAAGAGGGACCCGGGCTTTGTGCCTCCTCAGCGGAGACGAGGATCTCCTCAAAGATCCGAACTTGGAAAAATCATTGCATCTCTTTGGTTTGTGAGTGTTCTATTTGTTCCCCTTTTTGCTTAGCCTAACCTTTTGGGGATTCTAGTATTTGATAGCTTCTTGCAGTAGATATTGGTGTGATCTAATATTCTGGAAGGTGTATTATCTCTAAAATTTCATTTGGTAGAAATTTAGCCCTCCAATTTGCTCAGATCCACTTTTTAGGGTTTTCTTGCGCTCTGATCGGAAAGTCCGACTTCTCATATCGGATAGTCCGATATATATCGGATAGTCTGATATCAAGGTCGGATATTCCGGTGTTTCCGCTACAAATTAGGTTCTATTTTTATAAACGCCTATTCACCCCCCCTCTAGGCATCTTTATCGATCCTTCAGATGGACTGACGACGACGACGTTCATAACTCCATAAGTTCAACAAAATAAGACTTAGGCTGGCACGACATGATAGTAGCAAGCGCGTGCCTTAGGCCGTACCTAGGTCTCACCAGAGATGAGTTAGACAGGCATAGAAAAGACACGCCGCAGCCTAAAGTCCATTGGACCTGGGCCAAGTCCCACCTATAGTTGCTGCGGCTTGCGAGTAATAAGTAAGCTAAGCGCTTGAAACCGTCAACCCGTCGTCTCCCACCAGAGCTTAACACTGTAAGTTAAGCAGTTCTCACAGATTTGGATCATGTGATCAAAGCAACGAACGGTCCAGATTAATGAATAGCGTGTTGATGATATTTTGCTACAACACCTACTATGGTGTTTTTGCAAGTAAAAAAATTAGGACAGACCATCATTTTTTGATGGATGGTTTGCCGATCGTCTAAGTTGCAATTTCTATTCATAGTCATATCCCCCTCCCTACTTTTAGTCTCACCATCGTCTTCATCATCCTCCTGTCTATGCCCTTGCCATGACACTCATCGCCGCCGCGACGCTGCTTCTCTCCATCGTCGCTCCTCCCCTGACGTGCGTTTCTCGCCTGTCTCCTGTTAGAAAATTAACACGGCATATCATTAATTTAATTCTATAGATATGCAATAAAAATATGATGTTAAAAATTACGTCTACAATAAGATTATTAGCAACCAGCAGATTGATAGAATATGCTAGTAAAGAAAACATACATACACTTGCTAGATAGCTTAAAAGATATATAGATATAAACAAAACTATTATAGCAGCATGCATTCTCAACAGATCTAATCACAAAATGAATTACTTGAACCAAAAACTATTTAGTCCAGAGCACTCACTAAGGACTTGGTGAAGAACGGGAAGCTAGGAGAAGTGATGCGACAATCGAAGATGAAGACAGGAGTGATGCTTGAGTATAGAAAGCATATGCTGGAATATGTGTGCATTTGGTAGGAAAGAACATGTGTGCATTTAATGGGAAAGTATGTGTCCCAGTTTCATGAGATCGTGGAGTTTCTACAAAATTTTCTAGCGTGTATAGTAAACACATACGTATGTGTACATGTAGAGCGTGAGTAGACTGTGAAGTGTTCCTGTGGTATGCGTCTTCTTTACTCTAAGATAACCGTAAAAGAAAAATCAAATAGAGCCAAGTTGGTTGACCATAAAGAAATGGCCTCATTTTAGGTCGTATATTCAGCCCATGTTCACAGCCCCACTGGCCATTTCTGACCTCCCGACGCCGCGCCCGACTTGGCTCCGCGATGCAGACCATCCGGCGGAAACTTCTCGAAGCTTCCGCCGCCTCCTCCCCCTCCCCCCCTCCCCTCCACCTTCAGCCCACCACCGCCACTGCGCCCATGCCGTCGCCACGCTCGCCACCGCCCGGTGGGCCCCGCCCACCAGTTCCCTCGCCGCCGCCCCGTGGGCCGCCACCCAGCGCCGCGGCGCGAAGATGCTCGGCTCCGAGGTGACCCCCCTTGCTGCTCTCTCTCTCTCTCCCGCATTTCTCACTCTTGCTTCTGCTCGCGCAAAGTTTCGTTTAGTTCGGAACGACCGAGGGTTTTAGCTGGGTTTCGAAGCTAGATGCGAGTCTCTCGTCTGGTTAGTGCTGTTTCGTTTAGTTCGGAACGAATTTGTGGGAGATTTGGTTCGCGAACGGAGTGGTTCATCGCTAATTTGTTTAGTGGTTCTTAATAGACGTCTTAGCGATCGAATAGTTGCGCGTCAAAGGCGGAAAAAATAGCATACTCAATCAAAATCAAAGGAGATGCGTTGTAAAATGCGCAAATCGTATGTACTAGTTTGGCATCTCCATGCACGCTGCAAACAGAACTCATTAAATCGTGGTCATGGATTCACCATGTCAACACATAGTGGTAGTGCCGCTGGTGCAGGACTTGGGCGCAAGGATCCTATTGTGTCTTGCAGAATTAGCTGACCGTTTTAGGATTAGATCAGTCGTCTTGTCATGAATGTTGCATTCTTTAAAAAAGGGTCTTCTGTTATCTGCCTTGTCATTGATGTTGCATTCCGCAATTAGCATTTAGCAGGATGGCAAAGCTTCCCCGTGGTCCAAAGATTCATGGAAAAAGAACTATGGGTTAACATTTTATAACATGTTGATTATATCCTTAGTCTGGTTCTCAGTATTCCTTTTTTCAATTCCGGACTCTGTTCTCTTCTCTGAAGCACATAGCGATGCTTACATTAACTCGGGACTATCTTCGTATGTTGTAGGTGAAACTTGGAAATGTAATACAGAGAAGAGGTGTGTGCTTACATCTCTCTTTTTTAATTTTTTTCTTCAAGTATTTTGGATTATTACTTATCCATCTCTTTGTTCAACCATAAAATCAAGGTCGCATTTATCAGGTACGGTCAACTGCTATTTGTGTTCTGCATCCATCGATAATTCTTTGCATGAACTTTATGGTTTATAGTCACTCGTGTTTGTTACAAGAACAAGAACTTTCTGTTTTGTTCAGGTAATAAAAGCACAGCATTCACATCAAGGAAGAGGAGGAGCCACAATACAGGTCATTTAGTTTGTTTTATTCTTTTAATTTGCCGCAGCGCATGACACAGAGTACTTCACTATCGTAATAGCAACTTAGCAAGTAACAGCCAAAGTAAAATTCGCCAGATCTTTCCTTGTGTGTATGGTATTGGACACATTTTAATGTCACAGTAGAGTACCTAACATGGAAAAGATAGCAACAAAATGCGGGTGGAAAATAACAAGGACAGTACGGTAAACCAATAGGCTTCCAGAAATACTGAAATACAGATGAATATAGTCCAAATGGCATCTGGGATTCTGGTTGACCCCTACAATTCACCAGCACCCCTCAGCGAGTCTGCAGGCCCATGGGCACATCTGCAGACACACACAAAAGAGAAAGGTTTAGGGGCACATAGTTTTTTGTTAACATGCACATGCTTGACTTAATTTGGACCTTAAATATATGTCTTTATTTGTCTAATTTTATTGTCAATCTGAATTTCATTCTCAACTTTTGAGTGTTGCAGGTGGAGCTGAGAGATGTTGACACTGGAAACAAAATAACAGAAAGATTCCGTACTGATGAGGCTCTTGAGAGTATGAACTTTTTTCTGGTCATTATAGAAAAAAACATTTTAAGAACTAAGATATGGGCTTTTATTTTGGTAGCCCAATTTTCCTTATACGGTCATAAATAATTCATGCGATTTTATGTGGCAGCTCTTTTTTTTTTTTCTGTTTACAGATCTAGGCAATATATGCTTGTAAGGTGCATCATTACATTCATGCATCAAGTGAGTTTTACATAGTCATAACCTATCAAACAAACTTAGTTGGGATGATGACCATCTAGATATTCTAGAATCAACTCAATCATGATAGGGTTTCTAGAAACTGATATGTACTGACCAGCCAGTTGGCCATCTTGGGACCAGCACCTCACATACCAGCCACAATCAAGAGCCTCTCCGAACTGATTTGCATTGAATTAATGCTTTTGTGAATTTATTTGCCATGATTTGGACAATTTCTAACATTATTTTTCCACATAAATATATTGTACCAATAATATTTGAAGGAGGGAAAACAATTCGGCACCAAATCTAACTGGGTTTTGCCAGAAGCTGGCCAAAATAATCTGGTTTTGACATGCTCTTGGCTGAGTTGCCAGCTACACATCTTCTTTGCAATAGAGCCTTGGCTGGTAGCCTGGTATTGAACTTGCTACTAGTGGTAATTGGGCAGGAAGCAGCACTGGCTGTCCAACAGTATCCAGTCCAGTAGCAGTTTCATAAAAGACAACCATGATAACACTAGATTGGTTTGGTTGTTTAGATTTGTAAATTTATACTGTGTTCATAATGGTAGTCTACTCTAACCATTATATACCTTTTTTTTTTAAATACATTCAGGAGTTTTTGTTGAGGAGAAGTCATTCACATATCTGTATCAGGAGGGAGACACTGTAATGCTTATGGAGTATGTTTATTTCCCTGTTTTCTTGTCATTTAATCATTGACATGCTGTGCTTTGATGCTGTCCATATTCATCTAATGATGATTTCATCTGGACTCTTTTTTTGCTAGGCCTGACACATTTGAGCAACTTGAGGTTTCAAAGGAACTCTTTGGCAAAGCTGCTGCGTATCTGAAAGGTCCAACTAAATGTTAATTTACAAGGAGCACCAATTGTTATCAATACTAAATTCTAGCAATACACTTATGTTTTACCTTTTGTACAGCGAGATACTCAGTTGTCTTTTGTTCCTCCCTCATATATGCAAGCTAGGATGCCCGGCTACGCCGATACCGCGATACACCATTTTCCTCAAAACACCGATACGTGTGTATACATAATAAAAAAATAATAGAGAAACATACATGAGATATGGTATATTATACACAAAATAGACATAAAAAAGACAATAATAAGGAAAATGAAGAAGCAAATGGGATAGATCATCTCGAAGGCCCATCAGCCTATAGCAAGCTACCTAAGGCATCTAGTCTACTGTTGTTCTAAACGTCTCCACAATTGGGCGCTTCTATTTCTACCAACTGCAGCCATATGTCTTGTGTCCTAGCCGCTGCCGCGCTCACTAGATTCTGGCAGGCACTAGCTGTCTAGGAGTATACCACACTACCACAGTCAAAAGAGAAGAGTACTAGTGGGAGGACTCATCGTGCATGAGGACCAGTGATGATGCCATGCCGGTAGGGATAGGAGTGCCGCATGCCATTGTCTATGGGGGAGAGGAATGTTGGTGTGGGAGCCCGGGGAAAGAGAGGAGCAGGGGTGGTGGTGTAGGGAGCAAGATGGGAGAGAGAAGGGGCTGTGGGATGGGAATAAATGATTCTAGCGTCTCCTTTTGAGTTGATATTTACAAATCATAGTGATCTGTAAAGTTGCCTAGCCAATAGCCATATCCAGCATATGTGCATTCTTCATTGTTCGTGGCCATAATAAATGTCAGCGCCTAAGCAGCTCACCAACTTTTGAATTGGCGGTGTCCATGTTGGGTTTTTTAGTCTCGATTTTGGAATTGTGATTTATAATGCTTTTGTTCATGTCTTGACATCCTACTGCTTTTCTCACTTATAACAGATGAAATGAAGGTTACTCTACAGTACTTTGATGGCCGGCCAATGTCCGCTTCAGTGCCTCCTCGTGTGACTTGCACTGTTGTTGGAGCACAGCCTCATACGAAAGGGCTCACTGCTCAACCTCAGTGAGTTTTGTATTATTATTTCATCATTATGTTATTCTTATTTCTGTAATATTTGTTTATGATGTCTTAACAAATTTTGGGTTATATGTTGCCTCTATTACCTTTTATGGGTTTGATATTAATAGGTCAAGTGGATATGCTGGGTTGCTGTTTTTATTATTTGTGGCTCAAAATTGGTATTCTTGCCAATTGTTCAGCAATAAGGTTACAGTGATACAGTAATATGGTTCCATGCTGTTGCCTGTTGGTGCATGTTGCTTTGAGCGAGTATTGATGGTGATCTAGCCATTTAATGTGGCCTTTCTGGTCAGGGGTGCAGAAACCAAATTAAGAAGAGACTAGGAAGTTGGCTGCATATCTAGTAGTTATGGGCAGTGGAATGCTGGAGAATGGCAATAGGCCAGCTTCCGTAACACAGAACTTGCAAAAGCAATAAACAGTAGGTCATATTTACCAGAGCCATGACCATCTTGTGCCTACATTTCAGCTAGCTCCTGCATCCTGTGCTGGATCGCACTTAGTGATTCACAACTTCCATTGACCCATTCAATTTGTAAGAGATTCTTTTTGTTTCAAATCTCCATTGAACTGTTAAGAAATAACATTATGCATTGTTCATGACTGCCTCCTAAATCATATTGTCAGTATTGAAAAGATTCGATAAAAAGATTTTTTTTAGTAAAAGTACATTGTCTAATGCTGCAGAGGATTTTCGAGAACCAAGACTTGTTGAGCATTTGTATATCATTCTCCTTAAACGTTACACTAAGAACATAACTTCTCTGGTGCTTGTGACCTGCAATATTATGGGATTGTATCTATCCACTATTCACAAGCACAACACAAAATTTAATATAATTAGCTCTATATCTTTTATGATCGGATGTTTGAGGCTCTCAGTCATGCGGTAACTAAGCTCGTGTTTGTACTAAATGCAGATATAAAAGGTCTTGCTGGATAATGGTCTTACAGTGCTTGTAAGTTGATGGGCACCATTTCGTACAGTTTATTTACCTAGTCTTGTAATGAGTGCTTCAAGTACATCTGGAAATGGTCGTTATATGCATTGTCACTCGGATATCCTTCTCTTTGTGGAACTGTGTGTACATGTTTTTGTTTTTGTTATGTCTTATATGGTATAATTTATATTGCAAGTAGACCCACAAGATCCAATGGACCACAAGCCCTAACCAATCTTAATTGAAACTAAAACGATTAGGGAAGCTGAGAACTGGTTTTTACTCGAAATGCTTTTGCTCTGTTATGTCTTCGCTGTAGATTAATCGGTTAGCAGTCATCAAACCATTTCTGTATATAACTTGTTTGGAGTTACTGAATAAGCACTGTTTTGTTCTATATATGATCTACTTGAAAGTTGACATACATAACCTTTTTTTTTTTGAATTTTTCATGCTCCACCCTTTTTTGCTTTTCTTTTGGTGATTAAATTTTAGCCACTATGTACCTGCTTCATTTCCCTCTTTAATTCAATTGTTTTGATCAATGCAACACCTTGTTTTTTCCTTAAAATAAGTTCCTTCTGTTTTGAAACATTTTGTGTCGGACATCCAAATGATGATTATTGAAAATTAGAAATCATGAGCTTCGATATTTTAGCTCTGAAATATTTCTTACCTCCATTACCCTTTTGCCATTATCTTAGGCACCACCCTTTATTGAAGCGGGTGAGAACATTGTTGTCAGTACCGCGGATGATTCATATATGACGAGGTAAGTTATGGGAAATTTCAATTACTCAAACTATACAGTTCTGTATTATTTTTTAGATGACTGCTGCATTGATGGCCATCTGTATTATGATAGCTAAGTTCTTGATAAATTCACTGAAGCAATTTTGCATTTCAGGGCCTAAGGGCAGTATCTTGTCGATGACGCTTTGTGCTCCAAAATTGGGATTCGACTACCTCCCATGGATTAGTTTGTCAATTTTTGCTATTGCAATAATTTTCAACCTGCCTCCAGCAGAAAAAAAGGCACCCAGCTTTATTAAGAATTCAGTATTTATCAACACATTTTGTAGTTAGAGGAGTTTTCAACTTGCTTGTCGTTTGAATTTTATAGTAACACCATCGCACCATGGTAAAACATGAAAATTTAGAAAAGCTCTATTGTGGTGTACACGCTGAGAGTATACGTACTGCCCTTGTATGACACTGTTTTATGAAATAATTATGGGATTTGATCAATGTCTAGATTTTCATGCAGATCAATATAAAGTTCAAACCACATTAGAAATTATAATACTTTGTTTGTAGCTACAAAATCATAAATATAGTAAAGTCATTTCAAATACTAAACTAACTGTACCATTTTTGTGTCATATAATCTTATGTATTATTGAACTAACTAATTAACATGCGACTTGGAATCATCTCTGAGGCTTGTAGCTATTGATTAGGTGCTAGTAGAGGTGATTTCTTTTGACTCTGGTGGTGGGCTGGTGGCCTGTCCGTTGTGGATTTGTGGAAAGTCCGGTGTGACTTTGTGGTGGCCAGTACAGGTCATGATTATCTAAACATAATTTTTTTACAACAAAAATATAATATCATTTCATTAGCTCGATATACTATATCGGATCAAGTATATAAGGTATATTGTTTGAATTATCTTGTTCATAAATATAGGACATTTTTATTGTCTTCTTTGTCTATGTGCCAATAAAAAATGTGCCTTATAAACTTTGACGGAGAGATATTATATTAGTTAAGCGAGGAGAGGGTAAATTAACATGCGACTTGTAAGCAAACAAACATATCTAGTACTGAAAAAAGCTTACGTTTTGCATGGTACAACGTATTTTTTCCCTTTAGGTTTCGGTCTTGCTTTCTATTAGCATGACAAACAGCAGTTATACAATTATTCTAATTTACTATACCAGCTTCAGTGTACGAGAAGAAATGGTAGGACATGCGCTCTAGTTTGATAAACAGGGCAGACCATGGTTCCAACTCGCATTAGCAATTAAACACAGCAACATCCACCACCAAATCTTTAGTCCTAAACCTGTGCTTCTAAGGTCGCTCCGCTTCTTACGCACTGTGCATCCGCCGCGCTTTTAGTGTACTGTGCCGCCACTATTTCAGGCTTCGATTTACACCGCCATGCTTCTATCTAGCACTTTTCGACTTGATTTGGTTGCTTTATCTATTTGTGTCGGCTTTATCATCTTCATTGTTGTGTTGTTGAGGTCGACTTTGCTACCGCTTGCCTCTGCTTTCTTAGCTCCTACACTTTGTGTTGTATGGGTTGTCGCGTGACCTCGGATTATTTGACACTTGACACATTTTTCAAGAGATGCATGCTGTGACAACAACTTGAAGGCTAGGACTTTGGATTTTCCATCTTTTAGTGTGCAATTTTCCAAATGCAATGCTATTGCATACACCTTATATTTGAGGAGGTGTTAAAGGTATTTGTGGTATTTCTTAGTATTTTAGGGTTTAGTTTTGTGTGTGTCTATGTACTATGTATATTTGCCCTATAGGCTATTCCAATAGAACTAATCTTTCGCATTTGCTCTCCTCTTCATCCAACAAAAACCATTTGTAAAAGTTTTAAAAAATTCTCAAAAAATTACCATACATAAGGGATGTTAGCTTTTACAACCCCCCCCCACACACACGGTATAGCTTTTCTGCGCTAGCGGGTAGCGCTACCTATTCTACGCGTGAGCTATAAACCCCCTCACACTGGTCGTAATCCGGTCGTAACTTAACATCATACAAAACCAAGGTATAAATGGGTTCAAACCATTCATGTAAGCCAATCAGTAACATCTCCAATGCAATGAACAATAAATGACTAATAAATATTACTACTTGTTTGTACATGAATCTTTTTTTTGATTTGATGTAACTTTTAAAAGAGGATGATTTTGGTCTTCAAATTTTACAGGGTTGTATAATCTTACCTCCCTTATGTACGGTAATTTTTTTTGAGAATTTTTGAAAACATGTGCATAAGGTTTTCAAGAATAAGTATTTAGTTCTGTTTGTTGGACCTGTAGTAAAATGTTTGAAAAATTCTCAAAAAATACCACATGTAGGGGAGGTGAGCTTATACAACTCTATAAAATTTAAAGACCAAACTCAATCGTATTTGAAAGATATAAAATTGATAAAGTGCTAAACAGTAGAATATATTGTCTTTTACTGTCAAGAAAATAACATTTTACTATAAAAAATTCTCAAAAAATTACCACGCATAGGAGAAGTGAGCTTCAACAACATGTAAAATTTGAAGACCAAACTCAATCGCATTTAAAATACGGGAAATATCTAGTGCAAATGGCTATTCAGTGTTAAAATGTTAACATTTATCGTGGGCCATCCGATCTATCATGTACGACTCAGATTGAGAGTGGTTGTAGGGTCGAGGATGCGCCTAGAGGGGGGGTGAATAGGCGTTTTACAAAATTTGATCGCTCACTAAATAATTCGCTCTAATCAACCCCTATGTCAAAACCTAATCAAATATATATATGCGGAAGCGATAAATAGGTTTTGACAATCAAAGCCTAAATCAACTAGGCTCACTAGTGCACGAACTAAATTATGTCTCTAAACTAGAATTGCTAAATTGATCAATCAATTAATACTAAGCAATTCTATTACAATCAAGCAATTGAACAATATACTAGAAATGTAAATACTTGAAAGTAAAAGAGACAAGAGGCAAACGATGTTTTTCAGTGGTGTTAGGAGACTTGCTTGGTCTCCCTAGTCCACGTTGAGGCAAGCCCAACCACTTGGACCGGCTCCCGCTCGAGCACCCGCTTCTTTCCACTAGTCGTGGTTTTTCACGCTTTCGTGTAGGCTCAACCCGAACCTTCACAAACTTGCCGGGGCTTCTCACACCTTGAGAGCTCCCGCGCACGACGTCTACGCCGTCTAGGAGTCGGCAACCTCCAAGAGAAACAAGCCGCTCCTCGCTTGAACTTCACCGAGCACAACGAATGCGCTCCCGATGATCACCAAGTGCAACACATGCACAAGGACCTCCCTCAAGTGCAACACATGCACAAGAGGCTCACAATCCACTCCTAATTGCAACACATGTAATTTGTGCTCACACTTAAGCTCAAGAGGCAAATGGAGAAGAGCAACACATGCACACAACTTCCACACAGCAACAACACCCTGCCCAAGCCCCCCAAGGGCTCTATTTATAACCCCCACAAGAAAACTAGTCGTTTGGGGGCAAAATGGGTGAAATCGAGAAAATCCGGTCCGACGGACCTCGGTCGGTCGGCCAAGCCCTCACACCATCGGTCGGAAAACCAAGCAGATTACGGCCACATCACACCGCCCCGGTCGCACCGCCGGACGGTCAAGACCGGACCGGGCAGTCGCACCGCCATAAAAAACCATCGCAGCAAGACTCTTCCGAAAAAAACACGCGCTCGGGCGGTTGCACAAGACTCCCGGTCAGGCCGCCAGGCCGGTCCAACCGCCCAACACAAAAACGCTCCGGTTTTTCGCAAACTTTTCTCCGAAGATCCAAATGCTATTCTTTGAGCCTCAAGGATGATCAACACATGATCAAACACGCATGCAAAACATATTTGCACCAAATTAGCTCATGCTCAAAGAATTTAAACCAAATTGCAAAAACGCATTTTGCAATCAACTCAAAGACTATTTGCAAAACGTATTAAGCAAATCAAACTCGAGTTTATGAGATTAATTCCCCTAGCCATGTGAAGGTCAACACGAGACCCAGTCAACTTGCCAACACTCGTTGCAAGCCCTACTCACATGCTCTCGGAATTCCGGACTCATAAACCTCAGTTTATTCGCACAACGAACTTGCAAATAGCACGATAAACACAATTTCATGCTCGAGCACTACTCTTTGCAACACATGCAAAAGTCTAGCTCCAAGCAACATCAAATCAAGATGCATGAACTCTCTAATTGCAACACATGCAATTCTCTAGTTCCATGCAACACCAAAACCAAACATCAACTAAAACCAAATCACACGTATGAGCTCTTTACTCGCAACACATGCAAGCCTCTAGCTCCATACAAACCACACAAACATCAAATCGTGCTTGAGCTCTCTCCTTTTGCAACACATGCAAAACTTAGCTTCAAGCAACCACACGGTTTTAGAAAGATTGTTTTGAACGAAACCAAAGTATGAAGCTTCAACATTCGCAACACATGCAAAAGTGAACTTCACGCAAAATCCAACGCATAGGTTATCCTATTTGCAACACATGCAAATCAAAGCATAAACAAATAACAACCAAGCATAAGTTTAACCCATTCGCAACACATGCCAAATGGTTAACCCTCATGCAAAAACCAAATCAAAAAGGTTTGAGCTCGAGTGAACGCGGAATGAGATCACCAACACTGCACATGATGAAGCTCAAGCTAGGAGACAACCCCTCTTAATAGCACGGCGATAAAAACCTTAGACTCAAAGACTACAAAGTCCTTAGCCTATCTAATTATACCTTCGCCGCCGCGCGCAAGCAATCCCCTTTGGGGTCTTTTATGATCTTCACTTTGATACTCCCAGGGATCATCACTCGACTCCTCTTCTTTATCATCGGGATCCACTCTTGACGCCCATCACCTCATGATGCCGTCTTTATCCCGTTCTCATCATCTCATCCATCTTTGGACCTAACTTAATCACAACTCAAAAATAGTTAGTCCAAGATGCACTGTTATCTCAATTATCTCTTGCACTCCATTAACACATAATGGATGCCTTTAGATCAATTGAGCACAACCTAAATCAATTTGAATGATTAAATGTGTCTTAAGTACAAGAATGCAACACATGCTTCATTATACTTAAGAACTATTCATTTGTCCTCAATTAATCACGGAACACCATCAACACATGATGAAGTGTTCTTTAATGATTAATAAGACAGATGAACTCAATTTAAATTATCATTTAAATTGTTATGAGTATATATTAACTACACAAGTTTTCATATACTCATGTTGATGAAAAGTAATGATCCATTATATATAAATTATATGGAAATGATCATTTCTCTAAATCATCAACTATAGAATAAACCCCACATGTATATGTGCATAAGTATGATTGACTTGGATATAATATGCACATATTCAATTTGATCACATTGGAGTATATCCTATATTACCGTGAGTATACTATAACAAGGCAATTCAAATATATACTCAAGGATTTAGTTTCTTTGTCTTGATCCTTATATGTGTCAATAATGAATCGATCAATACAAAGAGACTTTCAAGTTAAACTACAAACTCCCCCTAAATATATGCATCCATGTAATATATGGATTGAGAAACATAATGCACATTTTGTGGTTAATATAATGGGGACATTCATATTTCAACTTGACTCCAAAGTATGCAACTAATACTAGAATGAATATGCAAACATACCTTGGGTTTTCCATTTTTCAATGCGATGAGACTAATCAAAGATATTCTAAATAAACAAGTTAGTCTCGATATAAGATTTGTCATTAATAACAAAATCACATTAATGGATAATCTCAATATTAGATTTGTCATTAACACCAAAATCATAACTAATGAAGGTTGAACTTACAGTGGTGGAAGCCCCTCATGAAATGAGGAGAGAAATAGAGGGGGGTTTTCGCAAAACCGTTTAAGTGACAAGGGGTTCCACCACTTTCAATCTGAGTCACACATAATAGATCGGATGGCTCACGATGGATGTTAGCATTTTAACACTGAATAGCCATTTGCACTAAATATTTCCCCTTTAAAATATATAAAAAATAAGAGCAGTGCTTCAATGCTTTCCTTCCCAATACAGATTACATAAATTTTGAAGTAAGCGAAGGGGTAAGTAATCACCATCTACCATTCATTCATACTTTAATATTTGTGTACCTGTTAAAAGGAAAAACATGGAAATACCTATCAAAAAACAAAGTACCAAACCACAAGATATATTGTCTTTTACTGTCAAGAAAACTATATTTTACTGCATATTACTCAATGTGTTACTATATGTTATATAAAACAGTTTTATAGTGTAAAATCTATAAAAATCATATGTATAAGTTTTCAAAAAATCTCAACAAATTACCGTATGTAGGGTAGATGAACTTTTACAACACTGCAAAATTTGAAGACCAAACTCATTCACATTTGAAAGATATGAAATTGACAAAATACTAAACAGTGAAAAATCACTAGTCAACTGAATTTGTCTTTTTTATATCTTTTAGGTGATATTTATTTTGATCCTCAAATTTTATAGGGTTGTATAATCTCACCTTCCCTATATATAATAATTTTTTGAGAATTTTTGAAAATTTGTACATATAGTTTTCAAGAATAAGAATTTAGTTCCATTTGTTAGACCTATAGTAAAATATTTAAAAAATTCTTAAAAAATTATTACACGCAGGAGAGGTTAGCTTCTACAACCTTGTAAAATTTGAAGACCAAACTCAATCATATTTAAAAGAGATAAAATTGATAAAGTGCTAAACAACAGGATATGTTGTCTTTTATTGTCAAGAAAATAACATTTTACTGTAAAAATTATCAAAAAATTATCACATATAGGGGAGGTGAGTTTCTACAATCTTGTAAAATTTAAAAACCAAACTAAATCATATTTGAAAGATATGAAAAAAATAAAATACTAAACAACAAGATATGTTGTCTTTTATTGTCAAAAAAACTATATTTTACTGCTTATTACTCAATGTGTTATTATATGCTGTATAAACCAGTCTTATAGTGTAAAATCTATGAAAAACATATGTACATGTTTTCAAAAAGTCTCAAAAAATTACTATATATAGGGTAGGTGAGTTCTACAACCTTGCAAAATTTGAATACCAAACTCGATGCATTTGAAAGATATGAAATTAACAAAACACTAACTAAACAACAAGATATGTTGTCTTTTATTGTCAAAAAAATATATTTTACTGTGAAAATTACTCAATGTGTTATTATATCTTTGTATAAGTTTCTACAATCTTATAGTGTAAAATCTATGAAAAACATATGTACATGTTTTCAAAAAGTCTCAAAAAATTACTATATATAGGGTAGGTGAGTTCTACAACCTTGCAAAATTTGAATACCAAACTCAGTCGCATTTGAAAGATATGAAATTAACAAAACACTAAACAGTAAAAAAACACTAGTTAGTTGAATTTGTCTTTTTCATATCTTTTAGTTTATATTAATTTTGGTCTTTAAATTTTATAAAGTTGTATAATCTCACCTCCCCTATGTGTGGTAATTTTTTAAGAATTTTTAAAAACCCGTGCATATGGTTTTAATAAATAAGAATTTACTTCTCTTTGTCATACCTACAGAAAAATATTTAACAAATTCTCAAAAAATTACCACACGCAGGAGAGATGAGCTTCTACAACTATGTAGAATTTGAAGACCAAACTCAATTGCATTTGAAAGATATGAAATTGATAATGTGCTAAACAACAGTATATGTTGTCGTTTAGTGTCAAGACAATAACATTTTACTGTGAAAAATTCTCAAACAATTACCACACTTAGGGAAGTTAAGTTTCTACAACCTTGTAAAATTTGAAGATCAAACTCAATCGCATTTGAAAGATATGAAAATAACAAAGTGCCAACAGCATGATATACTGTCTTTTACTGCCAAGAAAATAACATTTTATTGTTTATTAGTTAATGTGTTACTATATCCTATGTAAATCTGCTTTATAACACTTTGTTTCAATATGGTAATATATGGTGTAATAACTTAACATGGCGTCACACAAGAGATACATTGCCTAAAATCAGGAAAAGGCTCAAATAACCATATGACACAAATAGCTGGTCACCTAATCGAGTTCTATGTACAGGATGTCATCACTTCCAACAAGTTTAGGTGTACCATCACCCTCTAACCACACTGCATTTGTCTGTCACTTAGAGGCTGTTTGGTTGCCGTCTCGCACAAGCCTGACCGCGGGAGTCTGCACCGCCTCAACCTAGCTCTGGGAAAACGGTCATAAAGCTCGTTTCCTACAAGCCTGGCTGTGAGTACTTTATACATCATGCTGGTCTGGCATCTGCACCGCGCGCAGGCAACCAAACAGCCATCTTGCATGCGTGGATGCAGACTCACGTGATACAATAAGCAACTAAACGCTGGTTCTCTGGCTCCCGCGAGTCTGGTCGCGTGGAACCAGAACCAGGTAACCAAACAGCCCCTTAAGTTCCTTCGTCAACACATTTAGTTCCAGACCGAACCATTTTGATACTCACAGTAACCACAGGTGATTCGACTCTTATTTTGCCATACAGACTCCCATATACATCTCAAGGTGACAAAAAATGATCGGCGTTGCAAACAGGAAAGCATCAGATACCCAGAGTCCCAGAGTCTGCAGAAGGGAAGAACAAAAAGCCTCACTCATCTATTATCACTATCATGGACAGGAAAGATGGACAGTTAGAGCCCTACAAGAACAAGATAAATACACATCTACATTGATGGGATGATTTGGCCATCATGGCAGTCGCCGCCTGAAGTTCCTACTGGTGCTTTGGTATGTCCGAACCAGCAGACCAACACCCAATCCGACACCCACACATATGCCAAGGCCAATCCCGACTCCAACTCGCACACCAGCATTGAACCATGAAAGCTCTCCATCCTCACCCTCTAGAAAGTCCTGCCTTGAGTACAAGCTGTTATAGTCAACGTCCACATCTGTCTCAGATTTGGAATCCTGGAATTCGGGTACCTGAAATGAGTGATAGGAAAGGAAGATACTATCATACACCTGTATAACACTTACAAAATAACAATGTAACTGAGAATTGAGGTATGTAGTCACAGATAAAGTAGCAGACATAAATCAGCAGCAGAGTAGAGCATGTAACCCAAAATGAAGATTTAACCTGTGACAGCGCCAGGAACAGACACATAAGCATAAGAAATCTGGGCATCAAACCCACGCAAACAATGAATTCCTAGCAAAGAATATTGACAGTTGATTTTCATTTTTACAGTCTTATTACATTCTCTTGCTAAAGGCTAGATTTGCCAGCTATACAATCACAATTCACCAATTTAGTTGGACTCAAGCATTTGGAAACTGGCATGTGTACTTTGGAGCAGCAATATCCTCAATCTAATCATTAATCTGAGAATGCCAAAGTAGTGCGCCTAGAAGCTATAGGGCCAAGGATACCCTAGTTAGGATAATCCAAGGAATCGAAATGTGAACCTCATATTATATCTAGGATCAACAGGGTCAATTTAACTTGAAGAATATGCCATATGCACTGGCATATCACCAAGTGAAAATACATGACTATATTGAATATCTTCTCCATGATGACATACTACTGCCAAGAGCTACCAAACTTTACACCCTCCATCCATATGCATGTAATGTGATTCTGACTTGTAATAGACAACAGTAGCATCTTTACAAGATTGCAAATGAGATTCCATTGTGAAAGATTTGAACTGATGGATTTGTTGATACTTGAACACTGGGCGTACATGTCTTAAGGTACAATATCGATCAGCTTCCTGGTTCCTAGCTCCAATGGACATACATCTATCAACTCAACATAGTGAGAATAATAGAAATGTGCACCTGTGAATGTTCAACTGCTTCTACAGTTTGTTTTATTCCCACATCAGCAATTAGATGTACATTAATAAGCTCCAAGAAAAAAAAATGATGGATGCACCTGTCTGTCCACATGTGCACCACAACAAAAAGAGTTTCATTATGAGATAGGTATTGAGCTTACGTTATTGACTGTTATCAGGTCCTTTATGATCTCCTAGTCATGCACTCATGCTTGCAAAAGAGAAACCAAGCAACAAGCTAGCAACAACATTCAGAAATAAAAAATAGCACTTGTGCTAGGAACCATGCTATCAATAAAAGGTAAATATCCTTTCAACTACTATGCATCAGAATAGTTTCAGACAAATAGGCGTACTTAGTTTTCGATGGATATCAATATATCATATGTAAGCTATGGGCATCAACATGAAAAAGATACAAATACAGTGATACTAGTTTTAAAAGTACCGACAAAAGAACACATACATATGCATAGGTAAAATAGGAGTTCATCTATGTTTTTGAAGTTGAAATCTAATTGTGCTTATTTTCAGGAACAATTCTTTTGTTGCATGCAGCTTCAACAAGGCTAAATTGGCCAGACAAACAACAAAATAACTGGAAACAGATTACATTTTTCATTACCATTTACTATGGCGAGCATGCCATAGTCACCACACTACTGTGCTGGGGAAAAACCACTTAACCCCCCCACCACCACCACCACCCAAAAACCCAAACAATATCTTTTAAACACGAAAGTTCGTGCAGTGTAAGGCTAAAGGGACAAAAGTGATATCAAAAGTTGAGTAAGAACTTTTGAGAATGGTCATTGTACAGATTAGAAGTACCTTCAAAGAGTCCTCATGTGACTCTTCTTTGTGTTGTTCAGTTGCTTCATTCTCAGGGATGGAGTCAAGCTTTAGTTTCATTTGGGACTTCCTCCGTGATATAAACTGGATCGTCTTTGTTAATATGATAGGTGTGCCACAGAAAGTGCCAGCAACATTAACCTCGATCACAGGATGTACAGACTCTGAGCCTGTGGACAGCTTCCCCTTCAAGAAACCACTACATGATGTTGCCGATTGGCACTTCATATTCCATTTCTTGCTGCTGTTTTTCGATTCTCCAACCACTCCATTGGCATTGCATAACTCTAGGTCTCCTGTTAGCAGGAGATCATTCTTATCAAACACCTGAAACCTCATGCTCCCTGTCATCCTTATACTATCTGTGCTCACAAACGTAGCTTCCTCGGTCTTTTTGTCGACCCTATCCCTTCTGAGGGATGACGATATGAACTCAGTGTGCAGGCTGCTCCGTTGGCCATTCACCTCAATAACTGTATCAGGAGACAGGGGGATGTGATTGAGCGTGAGCTGCTCCGGCGCAGACTCATCCACCTCGCAATTGCCAACCCTTACATAGAACACCTTCAAGTCAAGCCAAGGTGAAGACCTCGGCGCATAAAGCGGGCGCATGATGATCTTCCTGGCAGCCTCAAAAGCCACTCCGTCGCCCATCTTTCAATATCAATTCAACACAAGCACTTATTGCATCGATACGGATGTGAACATGTATCTTACACTACCAGAAACTCTTTTGCCTGTAGCACATCTCCAATTCCAGTATCTGCAAAAAGAAATTTTAGGTTAGTACAAACGTTAGTACAAGATATGTCAACAAAGGAGTCTTTTATCGGGCTTAAGTGGCACAACCTTAAAGATTTGATCTTGCAGGGGCGGACCTAACGTGGGGCTTGGGGGTTCAGTTGAACCCCCAAAATTTTTGGAAAATAAACAGCTATTAGTACTCCACCACGCAACAATCCGCATGTATTGTAGTATCCATCCCAGAAAGAAAGATTTGGATGAGGTTGTTCAGAGGAAAGAAATAATCCCCCACAAGGACGTTGATAGGGGATCTCGGGCTGGACCTCACGGCGCCGGCCGCCGGAGAAGGGAGAGGGGGGGGGGGGGGGTGGATCTGGAGAACGGTGGAAACGAAGGGGCGAAGATTTGCTCACCCCGCCAGCCGCCGGAGAAGGGGTGTACGAACGGTGGAAACGCAGAGGATGCGGAGAACGTCTCGATCGCTCCTTTTGGAGGGCAAAGCGATGTCCGGAGCCTATCGTCTGACTTTGGACGCCTTGCCACTGGTCGACACTGGTCGGTTAGACGGCGTGGACGGAGTAAAGCCAAAGATTATTCTTAGGTCCTAAAACGGATTGTTGTAAATATACCCTAGTAGCTAATTATTTTTTTGATAAAGCAAGCTTTTATTAATCTTAGTAAATTATATCAAGGTGATACAATTATACTAAGAAGACTTACGATCTCTACACGGTTAGGTGTCTGTGATCAAACACACACACACAAGAAAAGATAAAAAACTGTCGTCAAGAAACTACATCACGCAATATTGTCTTGAAGGCTATCCACCATCATAGCAACACTTGGACCGCGATAAAAGCTCTCCAATGACAACACCTCCAAGAAGGACTCGTCACGCCGCTTGTCGGCGTAGTACACGCTAGGGTACCTCTCCACCGCATAAAAGTACAATCTACGTGGCGGCTTGGCGTCGGCGGCGATCACACGCCCACGGCCAGCGTCGCCCACGTGGCGTCCGGCGAAAGTGTGGCGAGCACGCCTGCCGCCGACGCCCAATCTACGTGGCGACTGGCAATCGGGCGGCGACGGCCGCCGGCAGTGTTACCGCGTGGCGTCCGGCGGTGCGCGAAGCACGCCGCCGCCGGCGCCAATCTACGTGGCGTACCGGCAATCGGCGGCGATCACGGCACGCCGGCGGCGTCGGCCCGTGGCGTCCGGCGAGCAAAGCGGCGCGAAACGCCGCTTCGCCCGGCGCCTATCTACGTGGCGGTTCGCCATCGGCGGCGATCACGCCAGCCAGCGGCGTCGGTTACGTGGCGTCCGGCGAGCGGTGGGCGAAAGCACGCCGCCGCCGGCGCCAATCTACGTGGCGGCCTAGCAATCGGGCGGCGAGGCGTCTGCTCGTCTCCGCCGAGCAAAAAGGTGGAGCACGGTGGCTTCACCTCGGCTCCTTCCACTACCGCATCGTGTCGAGCGGTAGGTTCGCCATAGCGAGCTTATCACCGCAAGAGGTTTCGCAACAAGCCCATTCCTCTGACGCCTCACTTACCGCCGCAGGGGTCCCATCCGTGACCGCAAGGGCAAGAACGCGCGTAAGCATTTAATGATTTGGAGGAACGGACAAGACGGAAGGAGTAATAAATGTATGAGGATCAAGATGATGACCTCCTTTTACCTACTCCCGCTAGCTTTCGCCTATATAAGGGCCTCCGGGTGCATGGGAAAGGGGACGGGGCATTCGAGAGAAGAAAACTTGTAACTCAAGAGCTTTGTATCGACTTCACACCTCTAAAAACAATCGAGCGAAGTAAGGTCATTATTCAAGGATAAGGGGCTGAACTGGGTAAAAATCTTCGTGTCATCTGCGGTTAAATCGGCGACGCCGAGTCCTTCGCGTAGGAGTCCCTAGGGTTTCGCCTCTAGGTTTAGCCACCAAGACGCCTCCTTCCGAACCAAACCCGGCTCTGCATCCTCGGGCACTGTCGGGTGGAATACGCCAGTGAGCGCCGAGTAGGGGGCTAGTGGTTGGCTTTTCCGGCTAACTCCCCGGCGGACTTCGGTGTTCGCGGTTCAGAAGCAGGCTCACGCATCAGAAGATGGCGGATCCGCAGCACCAGGATCTCGCGGGGGCGAGCGACGACCAAGGCGCCCCGACCGTCGCGACGGTCGAGGAACCGCCGTACCCGCCCTGCAGGGGCGCCGCCGCTTCTCCCGAAGCGGTGGAAGCGGCCGCGTCGAAGGTAGCCATGGGCCACCCCGCCCGAACACTTGCACGCCTGTGCCGTTCTTCTCGACCACCGCCGGTGGAGTTCGCGAGGACTCTCCGGCCACTCCGTGGTACGCAAAGCATTGCGGCCTCGTGGATGCGCCCAACCGGGTAGGGCTCCCGACGAGCGACCGAAGGCACCTCGGCGCTAAAAGGCGCATGCTGGCGCCTCGAGCCTCGAGTCACCCCAACGAGAAGGGCCCGGCCAGTGGGCGGGGTCAAGGAACGGCGCGCTTATCCGGCCCGGCCTCGAGGAACCGTGAGGACCTTCGCTCTCATCTCGGGCGAGAGCCGCGGCGGCCGGTGATGACCTTCACGGTCGTCTGCCGCGCCATCCGGACCGAGAGCGTCGCCATGACAAGCGGTGGCGGCCGACAATGAGAGTCCTCGTGGCTTTCACCTTCGGACCGGAGAGGTTCACTCCTCCGGTCTGCAGCAGCCGAACCTCGCGCTCCCCACGCACGGTCTCCGAACAAGCTTCGATGAGCGGCTCGGCTCCTCACGGCGTCGGGTGCAGGCCTTCTCCGGCGACTTCGTCGCGTGGCTCGCCGGACGAGTTTCGCCCGTGACCATAGAGAAATATGGCGGCACCACCAACCGGAGGAGTTCCTCCAAATCTACACGGCGATGGTGCGGCCGCCGGATCTGAAAAGGTCATGGCCAACTACCTCCCAACGGCCTTGACGGGTTACGCCCGCTCTGGTGCTTGAATCTCCCAGGTCGGTGCACTCGTGGGGCGGGCCAGCGACATTTTTGTCGCTAATTTTCGAGGCTCCTTCACGCGGCGGTGTGGAGATGACCTCCACGCCTGGAACAAGGGGAGTCGCCCGCGACTTCATCCGGCGGTTTCATCACTCGCCGCAACACCATCCCCACATCTCCAAGCAATCGGTCGTCATCGCGCCGGGAGGCGTCTGCGACCATAAGATGAAGGAGAAGATGGCCACCGTACCATCGGCTCAACCTCCGAGCTTTTTCCCTCGCACATAAGTGTGCGCGAAATTGCGTAAGCGGGGCGGCGCCCGCCCCAAGGGGTGGCTAAGGCAAGGACGAGGCCGGACGCCGAAGGTCCGACGTCGGCGGCAAGAAGGCGCGAAGCTTGGCGAAGCCGGCGAGTCTTGGCCGCCAACGCGATGACGACGAAGACCGCGCCTCGAAGCGCAACCGCCGCGACCGGCGTGATGACCGCCATGAAGCGCGCGGCGACCGTCGTGGCGGTATAACGATCGTCGTGGATCGGCGTAACGATCACCGTGATCGTGCGCGATGACCGCCGCGATCAAAAGGAGGGCGAGCCCTCTCGCCGATACATAAAACCAATACCCATGACCTAGACAAGCTGCCGGGTCGTGGGCGAGATAGTGGAGAAGCGGCTCAAGAGCGCCACCGATAATGATCAAGATGAAGATCCCGCCACCGGCTTTTCAAAGAGCGGATCACACCGTGGCGTACATCCACGGTGGTTCATCCACCATTCTCTCAACGCCGCCACAAACGGCCGAAAAGGAGGTATCGCCACGGCGTCGAGCTCGGGACGGGTCGGACATCGAAATGGTCGAGCAAGCGATCACCTTGGTCGGGCCGACCACCACGAGGGCACCCGACTGGGGCATCTCCCGATCGTGGTAGCACCACGGTCCGGAATGTCTGGTGGGCGGTCTTGATGGACGGGAGGCGGCTCCATCAACCTCTTGTCTGCGTCGGCATTCATGGCGGCTGCAGATCAGCGCCGGAGACTGCGCCCGACCTGCCGTTCTTGGGGTGGCCCCAGATCGGGCTTGTTCCTTGGGTCAAGTTGCCTCCCGTCACTTTTGGGGAGAAGGATAACTACCGCACCGAGATGGTGGATTTCGAGGTCATGATTTGACCTCCCATATAACGCCTTACTTGGTCGGTGGTATTGGTCAAGTTCATGGCGATTACCAACTATGCTTACATGGTGGTGAAGATGTGGGGCCCGCCGCCCCATTGTTATCAACGTGGATAGGTCTGAAGCCTGCATTTGCCACAAGAGCTTGGGATCGGGGGGTGCCACTTGCGTCGGCCGCGCCGACGCCACCTCCTCGGGAGCCCCTCAGGCCCGGACCCGTGCTTCACCCGGCTCCGCCGGTGAAGTAAAGGTGGTCGCCCTGAGTGGGGGCGAACCCCGAAAGACCGTCAACATTGGCGCCCACCTCAGCGCCAAATAGGAAGACGCGCTCGTCACCTTCCTCCAGTCAAACGCAGAGCGTGTTAAGCTGGCAACCGTCCGACATATTGGGGTCCCCTGGAGGTGATCGAGCACCGATATGACGCCTCGACGGCCACGCCCGATCCGCAGAAGGTCCGGAGGCGGCGCCGAGCGGCAGGACGCCATTCGAGAAGAGGTAGAAAAGCTGGCGCGCGCGGAATAGTCGAAGTCTCTCATCTGAGTGGCTTGCCAACCCGTGCTCGTCAAGAAGTCCAACGGGAGGTGGCGCATGTGTGTCGACTTCACCGACCTCAACAAGGCCTGCCCGAAGGATCCATATCCCCTGCCAAGGGTCGATCTCATTGTCGACTCCACGGCCGGGTGCGAAACTGCTGTGCTTTCTGGACGCGTATTCTGGGTACCACCAGATTAGCATGGCGCTTGAAGACGAAGAGCGATTTTGTAACCCTACGGTGTATATTGTTATGTAAGAATGGCTTTTGGCTTAAAGAATGCCGGTTCAACTTACCGGCGTGCTATGCATATCACCTTCCGCTGACTAGGCGAAATCTGGAGGTCTATGTTGATGACTTGGTTGTGAAGATTAAGAAGAAGCGATGAGTTGATCCAAGACACGGAGAAACCTTTGCTAACCTCCGGAAGAATTGTTTGAAGCTCAACAGGAAAAATCGTGTTCGTGTGCCCTCCGGCAAGTTCTTTGGGTTTCACGGTGTCGGTAGGGCATCGAGGCCAATCGACAAGATAGCGCCATCGAGCACATGAAGCGCCAGTCACGACTCAAGCAAGTTCGTTGTCTGGGTCGCTGGCCTCCTGAGGCGATTCATTGCCCGCTTAGGCGAAGGGTTTCGCCTTTGTTCAAGTTGTTGAAGAAGGCGAACCACTTCGAGTGGGTGAAGAAGCCGAAGGCATTTGAAGACTCGGCGATACCTCTCCTCTCCCGGTCTTTGGTTTCCCCGCGTCGGAGAGCCTTTGCTTCAGATATCGCCGCCACCCCGAGGTGGTAAGTCTGATGTTAGTTCGCGGAGAGGAAGGCGTCCAGGCCGGTTTACTACATCATGAAGGTATTGCATGAAGCGTAAACTTCGGTATCCTCAAGCTCAAGATGATCAGACGCGGTCTGGTTGCATCGAGCTACGGCACTACTTTCGGGCGAAATCACCGTCGTCACGGCCTACCCTTGCGGAAATCCTCCACAATCGTGAAGCCAAGGCGCATTGCTAAATGGTCGGTGGAACCGGGGAATTCAACATCAAATTCGTGCCCGCACCGCTATCAAGAGTCAAAAGTTGGCGAGTTAAATGTTGAGTGGACTCCCGCCACTCTGAAGTCAAGAAGCACACCGTGTCTTCCCCTAGGCGTTATTCTTTGATGGATCCTTCAGCCGAAGGCGCGAAATTTGGGGTTGTCTGGTCTCCCGACCGGTGACACCCTCCCGTGCGTGGTCGCCCTTGAATTCAAGGCCACCAACAACATTCTTTGAGTATGAAGGTCTGCTTGGCGAAATTGCGCGATCGCTTCGGCGTTGGGCATCGGCGTCTCCAAGTCAAGGGAGATTCCTGGCTGGTCATTAATCAAGCTCGGAAGGAGTTCAATGTTCCGATCCCACCATGGCGCGCGTGCAAGCGGAGGTCAGAAGAATGGGCGTCATTTTGAAGGTTTGGGGTATATTCATATCCTCGGCGTGACAATCACCTTATGGACGAAATTTGTCGGCTTGCATCCTCAAGGGCTCTGTTCGGTCGGTCTTGAAGAAAGACTACGCGACGAATCCATCGCAGACCCACAATTGGTGGGGATGATGGTGTCATTGTCGCGACCCGGTCAGTGGGGACGACGGCAAAATTGTCATGACCTCCAGCTCGGTGGGAAAGCGGTGCAGCCACACGACCTCCAATTCGAGGAGGGAAGGCGGCGTGCCAAATTTCGTGTCCGGGAGGGAAGCGGCGGTCTTTGAGGCGGCACCAGGGAAAATCTCGGCCCGGAGTACCCGAGCGAGCACCGAGTGGTCGCCACCCTTAGGCGAGGAAGATCGATGGATGGACCCTATCACGGCCTTCTGCGTGACCAAGTGATCCCGACGATGATGCCTCGGTGAGAAGATTGCACGAAGGCCAAGTGCTATACTCGGTAGGTGGGGACCTATATCGCCAGAGCGGCGGGGTTCTCTTGAAGTGCATCACTGGGAAGAGGGAGCGGCTGCTCTCGATATCCATGGGCGTGTCGCGGGAGCCATATGTCGGCCGGACTCTAGTCGGCAAGCGTTCGCCAAGGATTTTATTGGCCTACCACCCTCCGGGATGCTTGCGGTTGGTGAGGGCGTCTGGCTTGTCGAGCTTCTTCGCCGAGCAAACCCACCGACCGGCCAAGCTCGCAAACCATCCCACTCTCTGCCGTTCGCGATGCGGGGCTGAATATCTGGGTCCGTTCACGCGGCCACGAGGCTTCACCCACCTCTTTGTCGCCATCGATAAGTTCACAAAGTGGGTCGGCCGAGGCGATCTTGAACCATCACGGCCGCCGCCACCGTTAAGTTCATCTTGCGGGATCTTCACCCGCTTTGGAGTCGCCAATCGTATCATCACCGACAACGGCACCCGTTCACCGGTAGCGGCTTTTCCGGTTCGTGAAGAAATGGGCATCAAGGTATGTTTCGCCGGTGGCCCATCCATGAGCAATGGTCAGCGGAGCGCCAATGCGTTGGCATCAAGGGCCTCAAGACAAGAGCGTTCGATCGGCTTCACAAGAGGCGCGCGCGGCGGAAGAGCTCCCCGCCGTGCTGTGGTCGCTCCGCACCACACCAAGCCGGGCGACGGGCGAGACGCCTTTCTTCCTGGTATACGTGGCCGAGGCTGTCCTCCCCTCCGAGTTGTCGCTCGGTTCCCCGAGCGTCTCGGTGTTCAACGAAGAAGACCAAGAGGATCTCCGGCGAGAAGATGTCAACCTTCGGAGGAGGTGCGGGATCGTCTTCTCTCCGCCGCTACCGCCAGAGCCTCAGCGGTACCACGCCACCCGGTCTCCGAGAGAACACGGCAAGGCGACACTGGTCTTCTTGCAGATTGAGACGCATCTTGGGGTTGCATAAGCTGTCTCCCGATGGGAGGGCCCTTCAAGGTGGTCTCGATATCTCGACCGGGCGGTCCGGTTGGCCGAGGGCGGTGAAGAGTCGATGAACTCCTACAACATAGCCTTGTTGCGGAAGTTCTATCCACGAGGGAATTGTAAGTACCAATGACTTGCTCCAATCGACCTCGAGGTACGTCCCTCTTCCTACCGGTCAGCCTTAGCGATCGATAAAGCGATTGCCTTGACTTTTTTGCTTCTCCATTATTATTCCTCTTAGTTGTGCTTCGAGTGGCAATTGTGCGCATGTATGTTCTTCGGTTCTGTCGTTTGCTAATTCCTTTGTGAAATCCATGGCGATCTTCGCGTCAGGTACCTGCTTAGCCCGGCGAGCGAGGCGAAGCAGTGCTCGACGCTGCTCGCACACCTCGGGTTAGTTTCTCTGAAGCACCGGTCGTCGTCACCATGAAAGCACCGCTTACCGATGCCACCCCAGTAAAACTTCATTGCTTTGGTACACAAAGACCATGATTCGGTTTCTGGCAGTTCACAAGGACTTAGAATCCAAACAAGGCGAGCCAGACACTTCATTTGGGACTTAGAATGTTGGGCCTACCTTGCGTATGCTCTTCCATATGTTTACTCACCTTTCCGGTAGTCGCTCAGGCGCCGCAGGTAAGCATAAAAGTGTTGGCTTACTTTCACGACAAGCCCTGCGTCTAAGGTCGGTCGCCCGGCTTCGCTGGTGGTCGCCGGCTGCTCGAAGGCTGGTCGCCAGATGGCTCGGGCTGCTCGCCTTGACTCCCAAGCCGCCGTCAACGCTCAAGGTGCTCGCTTGCGCGCCCGATTGGTCGGTCGCCGGCTGCCGGCAGGCCGGTCGCCCGATGGCTTGGGCCGCCGCCCGTGCCCCAAGCCGCTCGCCAGCGCTCGAGTTCCTTATCTGCGGCATATAAAACAAGATAAGCGATCTATACGCATTTTTGGCCATTTCTTACGATCATATCCCGAGATGGGTCAAGCTACGCGTGATTGTCGCAAGTATTGGAAACCATGCCCCCATGATAAAAAAGAAGAAGGTGTGCTAAAGTGTTAAGCGTCTGGCGAGGCCGAGTTATCGAGTGTCGATTGGGCACCACGCTCTGCACGGCTCAGACGCCTCGGGTTGGCTCTGCGGCACCGCCGGTCGCTCTCCGAGCGCCGCCGCCTAAGGGCACTTCCAGAAAACTTCTTCGCTCGCCACGCTTCGCCGTGGTGCATTCTCGCAATCATCGGGTCTAAGTTCGAAGGTCAAACTTGAGATTATTTCGCAGAACTTCGACGCTAGGGCCTTCTTGTGTCCTCGTTCCTCATTCGATAAGGCCATTTTTCGCCTACGCTTTATGTGGTCCGCGTAATCTATGCTTGCGATCACAACAGGCACATAAAATCATTTGGCAGAACTCAGAAACGCTACCCTATTTCAAGCGTTTTTAAAAGCGTTTTGCCCAAGTCGAATGGCGGCCATCCAACAAGCAAATATAACGGAAATTCAATCATACGAAACTAAACGGACACATGAATAACGATTGAACATCTAACATTCATCCAAAAGCTGTCTAGAGTTTTTTAGCGCGAGTTCATCAACGAAGCAACAAAAAAAGAAAGAAGAAAGCGCGCCTTCACTCCTCGTCCTCGCCAAGTCGAAGTTCTTCGTCGGCGCCGACAGCCGTGGGGTGGAGACGTCCATGACCGGTTGCTCCACCGCAGATTCGAGCCCGTATTCGGCAGCCTGCACCGCGCCTCGCCCGAAGCCGCTTGCTCGCTCTCGACACCGGCCGCACCACCGCCATGGGATCAAAAGCGGCGCGCATGGCGGGCGCAAAGAGCCGGCGTGTAGGTTATGACCATGATCGCGACTTGGCGTCCTTCCGTGGCGGAAGCGGCGGGGCGGCGGAGAGTCCTGAACGCCTCCGCGGCTGGTTGGTCGATGGGCGAATTGAAGCGCCGAGTCCTCCAGCGCTTTCGGCCTCACGCCTAAGGGTTCGAGCACTTCTTGGTGCGCTGAACGCCTTCTTCAAAGATGGTCGCGAGATTGCGCCGCCGGAAAGATTCAAGTGTCGAGGTCTTCAGCGCGCCTCGGCCCTCTCGCCTGCGTGTCTCGGCCCGTCCGCCCGGCCAGCATTGCGGTCGTGTTAGCCCTCTCTGCGCCGGTTCACTGCCGCCTCTCCCGCTCTGCTTTTCGCCCGCCGCCACCGAGGCAAGTTTGTTGGTATCTGGGCACCATGCTCGAGGCGGCAAGAAGAACGCCTAGTGCGGCAGCATCTCGCTTACAGGTGAAGAGTTCGACGAAGCGCTTGGCGGCGATGGCGGAGGGCGAGACCTCCGGTGGCCGGTGCCGGAGTGTCTCCGACCTCGGCGGCGGTGGTGGCGAGGCGCTGCGAAGGCCTCCGCCTGCTCTCGTCTCGGTGGTAGCCGGGGTGTTGGCACCCTGGCGTTCGAGGCCGCCTTGGTGGCGCCCTCAAGCTCATTGCCGTCGGGGCGTGAGGCCGCCTGGCGAAGCGGTGGCTGGCTCATGCCACCAAGGTTGCCGCGCGCGCAGCTTGTCGGCCGGAGGTGAAGCGCGTGGCGGGCGTCTGTGCCCTCCCCCTGAGGGGTATCGCCATCACGGCCGGTAGTGGCGGTGCTGGTCCGTGGGTCTGCCCTTTAGGGTCCGAGCCCGCGCGCTTCGGCAAGAATCGCCGCTGCCGCGGGTCTGACCGCCGGCAGCACGTCTCGATCACCGGGGCCGCGAGGCGGGATCACGACCGCCCCGTGGAGTCCATCGGCGGAGTAGCTCGACGACCGCAGCGTCCGCGTGCTCGGTCGGCGGCGAAGACCTCCTCCGGAAAAGCGTGTCGCTTGTACCGGAAAGATCAAGGGCGAGCCACCGCCAGATTTGGCTCCTCGAAGTTGCCCTCTTTGTCGCAGAAAGGGAAAAGATGGCGGTCGGTTGGTAGGAAGCCGCAGGAGAAACATGTGCGTAAAGGAAACTAGAAGAAGACAAGGGCTTACGTCCCGCCACGTCTTGCGTCAGTCGTTATCGCCTGTGTCGCCATGAAGGCCGGACGCACGGCGAAAGGCGATCCTCCGGCATGTAGTCCTGCTACCACCCTCCGTTCGATCCGGCGTCCAGAACTCCGCCGATGCTGGCCGCCAAGGCTGCGAACTCTGCCTCTTCGACCGGCGAGCTCCAGCTTCAAGGCGTCGCGCCGATCCGGCGGGCACCCGAGTATGCCGATTCATTGTCATCTGGATGTCTGACGGTCAAGCGCCATGCCCTCGATTGACTGTCTTTGAAGGAATGAAGCGGGAGGCCATCCCGTCCGGCGGAAATAGCAACTCCCCACTACTGCGCTGTCGTTGGTGGCGCGAGAATGAAGAAATGGCGGAAGAGGAAGGTTCAGCATCACCCCCATGAACATTTCACGAGAGGTGTGCGAAGATGGCGAGGAAGATGATAGAATTGGGGTGAGATGAAGATGATGGATTTCGTAGAAATGGAGGACGGTGAGAAAAAATTCGAAAAAGGAAGAAGGCCCGCCATCATGGCCAGTGTGCGGGGACAATCTCGTCGGAGAGGCACACAGCGTGGCGGTCCCCGGACGATATCGGAAGGTGCCTTCCGGCGACCATCCCCATCCTCTCACGGCGCAAGGTCAACGAGAGAGGCCGGAATGGAGTTCACCATGGTGGCTCAAGAAGACAAAGAGCTTTGGGAAGAAGAGGCGAAAGGACAAGAAAGGTATAGGCGTGAACCGCTCGACATGAGATGCATCTATATATCGTTCCCCGTCGGTGGTTCACGAAGGGCGAATTATCGCGCTGGGTCCCAAGGGAAAACGGCAGATACGCGGAACCGGCGGCCGTATCCTCATGAGTAGTGGCCTGCCGAGAGCGCTAAGCGTTAAGTGCATTAAATGAAGGTTCTAAAAGGAGTCTTAGGCTGCGCTCTAGGGGCGGCCCGGCTCTTGTCGGCGTAGTACACGCTAGGGTACCTCTCCACCGCATAAAAGTACAATCACGTGGCGGCTTAGCGATCGGGCGGCGATCACGGCCACGGCCAAAGCGTCGGCCCACGTGGCGTCCGGTGGCGGTGGGCGAGCACGCTACGCCGCCCGGCCGCCAATCTACGTGGTACTGGCAATCGGGCGGCGATCACGCGGCGGCCAGCGGCTGTCCACGTGGCGCCCGGCGAGCAGTGGGCGAAGACGCTCGCCGCCCGGCGCCCAATCCACGCGGTACCGGCACGGGCGGCGATCACGGCCGCCGCCGGCGTCGTACGCGGGCGTCCGGCGAGCGGCGGGCGAAAACGCCTACGCCGCCGGCGCCCAATCTACGTGGCGGCACAGCCATCGGGCGGCGATCACGGCACGCCGGCAAAGCGTTACCACGTGGCGTCCGGCGGCGGTGGGCGAAGCACGCCGCCGCCTTGGCGCCCAATCTACGTGGCGGCCTAGCAATCGGGCGGGCGAGGACGTCCTGCTCGTCCCGCCGCAGGCAAAAAGGTGGAGCACGGTGGCTTCACCTCGAAGGCTCCTTCCACTACCGCTCGTGTCGTAACGGCAGTTCGCCATAGCGAGCTTATCATTACGCAAGGGTTTACGCAACAAGCCCATTCTCGACGCCTCACCTACCGTCAAAGGGGTCCCATCCGGCGGACCGCAAGGCACGCGTAAGCATTTAATGAAATTTGGAGGAACGGACAAAGACGGAAGGAGTAATAAATGTATGAGGATCAAGCATGATGACCTCCCTTTACCTACTCCCTTGCTTTGGCCTATATAAGGGCCTCCGGTGCATGGGAAAGGGGGCGGACATTCGAGAGAAGAAAACTTGTAACTCAAGAGCTTTGTATCGACTTCACACCTCTAAAAACAATCGCGAGCAGAAGTAAGGTCATATTCAGAAGGATAAGGGGCTGAACTCGGGTAAAAATCTTCGTGTCATCTGCGGTTAAATCGACGCCGAGTCCTTCGCGTAGGAGTCCCTAGGGTTTCGCCCTCTAGGTTTAGCCACCGAAGACGCCCTCCTTCCAACCAAACCCGGCATCCTCCTCCGACTGTCTGTGGAATCTGTGACACACACGCACCGCCATTGCCATGATCCAACCAATGAGGGCGGACCAAAGGTTTTCACCCTGAGAGTAAATCCTCGAGACTACAAAACAATGCCTTCAACAAGGCCATTGCCAGCACAACCAACTTAGGTCGACCTAGGATTTCTCCCTGAAGTCGGCACCGGAGATCCCAGTGTTGCAACCACCCTCATTCCAAGCTAGTGCCACCATATCACTTAATCTTAACCAATAGCAACGGCCACCTTCTCAAGGCCAAACAAATAATTTTTAGATGTTCGACTCTACGATGACAGATTCGCGAGCTAGCCAATAGGCACACGATCATCAAGTCTATAGAGTGCATCTAAAAAATGAGTTGTGTCGCCTAAGAAAAGCGAATCCGCGAATCGATGCTAAGATGACATAGGTCAAAAGAAATGTATGAACAACGCTAGTAAGAGATGAAGACGCTGAAGCGAAGAGTAGTCACCTAGATCGCCCATCATCCACAAGTTGCCGAAGCCAGCCACCAACACCAGTGTTGGCAACAAGTGAGGGATCCAACCTAAACCACCATAAGGCACCGAGGGGCGGCCGATTGCCACTGGCCGGCCACCCAAACCGCCGCCATCGTGAAGGACCAGACGCCGACCCTCAAGCCGATGCATAGGTGGGGCGCCAGATCCGAACAATGACAGACATCCGTGGCAAGGCTTCCACCAAGAACGGCTAAATCCAGGGCCGAGAGCACGGATCCGGAGAGGGCACCAAAGATTCGCCGCCAAAGCACCGAGCTCCACCACGGAGAGGAGAGCGCAATCACAGAGGGATTGAGGGTGGGAAGGAGCCCCCTCCAGCGCCCAGCCGTCTTGGCCACCACCGGCGGAGAGGTGGTGTATCCGTCATGGCGCGAGATCCAGCTCCCGCCACCTGTAAGAAGACCGGATCCCGAGCCTTGACTCAATCGGCGGACGCATCTCCTCCATGACAGCCGAGGCCGCCTCGCTCCTTGGCCGTCCCCGTCGTGTGGAGGGGATGCCATGGCACCCTCCAGTCGACCCCTCGCGGATCTGGGCACTCGAGTCTATGGGGCGTGATTGGCCCCACCGCCACCTTCCTCGGAAGTGTCACAGGCCTTCCGCGAGCTCGCCTCCGCATGGCGTGGCGGAGAGAAAGGTGGGGAGGAGGTGTGGCGGCTGGCTAGGGCTAGGTCTTTGCCCGAGTTACTGTGCAAGGTTGGTTTCTTCAAGAATGTCTGTAGTATAGGGAGTAGCTAATTATAGAGATAAGATTTATAGATGTTTATATTATCATGTTCCTTTAAAAAAATCATATTATAGATCATCAAGTATATGACTTAAGGCCTGTTTGGTAGAGTTCTAGATCCTAACTTCACCGAGATCTGAAACTTGTAGACTAAAATAAAGTGAATTAAGTTTATATTTTTGATCTAAAATATAAACAAGATGATCTATCTAAACACTTTTAATATACTCACAGCTCCAGTTTCACGGATATGACTTTGTGTCGAATAGTGATTCCATAAATTATTATATGGATAATTAATTAGAATTATTAAATATGGAATAAGTCTTTGTCTGATTCATATTATTTGAATTCGTGATAGCAAGCTTATATGATTCAGATTAAAGTAGCATGAATTAAATAGGGAGTCAATTCGGATAAGGATTTGAATTGATAAAAATTATCTCGAATTCTATTGGGTTATGAAATCGAAATGGATTTGAATTGATAAAGGTTATCTCGATTTGATTCAACCTACCTCGGTTATAAATAAAGATGCACCTAAGCTACGGGGGAAAACCAAAGTTGAGAGACTAATTCTAAAGAGAACCAAGAGCGTTATGTTGCGAAAGTTCTAGTAGATTGGCACGGAGTCTTCTTCCTATTCATGTGGATGCTCATGGGATGAGGCTGCTACTGTCTCGACATGCTAACGCGATCCAACATGCTTTTCTTCCTTTGTTGAGAAGTCGCACTTGAGCTTCAAGTGGTAACGTTAAAACCCTAATCTATAATCTTAGATTATATGCAGCGAGTTTTTTTGGGTTTGGGTAGATAAAAATTTTGAATTTGCTTCCACTATGCTCCCCTTTTTACTTGGCAAGGATGCCCTTCTATAATATACGGGCTTAGGCATAAGGAACTAGGACCAAACGCACTAGAAAGACAGAATATTCATTATTATTATCTTGTCTTCCATCCCACTGTCTCATACTACCCCATCTCCCGTCCCTACCTGTGCACTGAGGAGAGCAAGCTCGAGGAGCTCCTTTATTTTGGTTGCCTCATCTGCCAAGACCCACAGCTCACCTCGATGTGCATAGGCATCTATAGCTGTTTCTTTTAGCATCAGTTCGTCATTTTCTCCCTCTTCATCACCTCCATTCTACATTTCCCCCACAGAAGCATCGGAGCAGTGTTGTCTTCTTCCTCTCCGGCCTCGCCACAACCCGTGGACACCTCATCAATCCTATCATTTCCAATGAACCAGGTGAGCTTTCCCAAATCCGTCCACATCACATTGTTCTCCACAACATCATGAGGAAAAGGCGTCAATCAATTTCTCCTTTCGTCCACAGGAGCACCACATGCTATCAACCTCTTCTATTCCGACCGAAATTGGTCTCCACCGCCATTACTCCTCCCTTAGTAAGCTCCAATTCGATTCCTCCTGCGTAAAGCATCTCTACATCACTCTCTTTCTTGCCCAACTTCTAATACCAGCAGTGGCGTATGCACCGGGGGTGCCCCCTCCCCTCCCCTCTAAGTTAAATAAATTTAAGAAAAATTCGTAAAGAATTTTCGATAAAACTTTTGAGATGCATTACTTGTCTAGACCCAAGAGATTCATTTGTAAATTTTGAGCATGGTAGGCTTTTTCGGCTTTCAGAGATTTATTCAGATGATTTCTCATCATATGATCGTGTGGTTTTGGAAGCACAACTTGACTTATTCATCGATGACTTGAGAAGAGAAGAATTTTCAAGTTGTGATGATCTTACTAGTCTCGCGGTGATGATGGTTGAAGAAAAAAACATGTTGTTTATCCATTAATATATAGGTTTATTGAATTAGTATTAGTTTTACCTGTGCGTACAGCTACAGTTGAAAGGGCTTTCTCGGCAAAAGATTATCAAGACAGATTTGCGTAATAAGATAAGTGATGACTAGTTAAATGATCTCATGGTATATTACATCGAACGAGATATATTTTCCAAGATAAACATGGAAGATATTTTGTAACGTTTTCAAAACATAAAAACTCGTAAATATCAACTATCAACTCTTAAGAAGTAATGATACGTTTTTTTTCTTTGTAATGTTACGTATTTATATTATATGCGACTGTTAGATAAGTGTTGGTATTTTTATATTATATATATCATTCTGTCATATTCTATATTCTGAAAAAATACTATATATATTAATATATTATATATATTAGTTTAGAGGTCTCAATTTTAGTCCTCTCCTTTCTAAGTTTCTGGATACGCCACTGAATACCAGCCTTCCTTCACCTCAGACTGCTGCTATTGTCAAATCCATCTCACCTCCTTGGTTCACTGTCACCATATCGCGTTGGCACTCCTCAGAATCCACCGCCTGCTTTGGTGAGTTTTTCCAACTCTCCTGATGCCCATGCTCACCTCTTTTTGTCCACTCTTCTTATCCAGCGCCAACGACCCTTTTTCTTCCCTAGCTTCATCCACTGTATGTTGCCACCAGCTCGCCTCTGTGCCGCTCGAGTCGTGATGTCGCATCCCTTAGCACCACTCCCTCCAAGTGTGTTGCCACCAGCTCCCTTAGCACCACTTTGGTCACCGGTGCCACCTCTATGGCCATTGCTCGCCGTTGCCACCCCCCTAGAGCCATGCCTTCTCTGTTTTCTCTGCTCTACCCTCTTTGTTCTACCCATGCTCTCTCTATTTTTATGTGTGTATGACTGTGGACCGCCTTGCACGAGGATCTTGCGAGAAAAGCGAGGGAGAGAGTGGGGAGGTATGGTTGTGTAGAATGAGATTAGAGTTTGCTGCGAGTTCGTTGGGGAAGCGAAAGAGGAGAGAAATCGCACGAAGGTGTGGTTCTGTAGGGCCACCTGTTGGCAGTTTTATTTTGAGAGGGGGAGGGGAGAGACACAGATGAACCACCGCCACTATCTTATTTTAAAGTAGTGTATATATATATATATATATATGCCAAATTGTCTATGTAGTGAATTGATCCACAAGTAAGCATCAGGTCAGAGCCAAATTTCTCTCAGTATTAGTTGGTTATTTCGTTCTTACTCTGTCTGAAGATGTCTTCAGAGTATGACATACCTACATCCATGCTATTTTATTATAAGAAAGACACACGCGTATCTATTATATGGGCGTAAATCCACCCTATAGGTGGACCAGCCATCGAGCGGATTTTGGGACAGCATGTTACGTCTGCAACAAACTCTCGTGCTGGCATGCATAATACAGATAGAAGGCAAACTGCAGAGAAGCTGTCCTCTCAAAGAATCGGATGCATCAAACATTTCAATCTAACAAGCAACAGAACGACCAGCAAGTCATCATGTTTTAGTCAACGGAGCAAGTTCCTTTCTGATGGATAAAACCGAGTCATGCTTTGACTCAAGACAGGATGCAGACAATCCATTGGAAGACAGGGGTATACGTGGCCAGTCGCACACGTTATATGAAAATTCTGCCTCACTTCGCATGGCTATTAAGGAGCACCGCACGGCTCTCCTTCTCCAAGAGGATAGCAACAAATGATGCATCTAAAGAAAGATAATAGCAGATAACGAAGCAATTAATCAGACTAAAGCATGACACGCCATAACAACATATCCCACTTGTAAATTCTGATGCGAATAATAATCAACAGAGATCCAGTGAAACAGGATCAAATTATGGTACAACAAAATACCCTTCTTTTTTCCTTCTTTCTTTTTTGGAGGAATGGTACAGTGGAGTATTCTTACTTTGAAGGACTGGTGCATAAGCAGGCACGAACAAACATTGGCGCCATATTCTGGGTTGCATACAGCTTAATTAGAAGGCAAAAAGAATGGCAGAGGGCAGTCGATGATTATACATGACCAGGTACAATACAGGACAAAATACAAACATGCATGGTTATTGCTGTCAACTCATACCCATCGTTCTCCTTGTCGTTCAGTTGCTTGTTTGTTGTCAACTCAATACCCATCGCATGTTAATAATAATATGATAAATACCACTGTTCAAACACAATGGCTACGCGATTGTCATTCTCCTGGTAAAATGTGATATGTTTTGCAAATATTTGTCAATATATTGGATCATAGGCAGCAAAAAATGCAACTAAGAAAAATATCGAAGCAAACCTTATAAGTTCACCCAAAAAATGGTGGAAATTTCAGGAGCTGACGTAAAGGGCATGGGAGAAATTTAATGAAATAAAGATAACTGGAGGAAGAAAAAGGAATAAAACCACAAAAATACAGGGCAATTTTGAAGCAATGGCATCGTTGGTTGATAATTGCAAGTCACAGGCTGCCAGCCCAACATATATTGTCAATATTTTGAGGTTAGTTATTCCTTTTGAATATTTTAACACATCATGCATATGAGGTTCAAACAGTTTGAGATTCAATGATATGAACATATCGTGCCTATAACATTTTGATGACATGAGCCAGATCTCATGGAGGAAATCATTAAGTATATGATTGTCGTAATGCTAGCCTGTGAAGAGTTACCGAGTGTATCGCATCATATTAGATCCACATAAAAATATGCCGCTGACAGCAACTAGCTTATCCATCAGTTAGACATTGCCATTGTACGCACCTGATTTTTCATTAGCAGAAGATCCTAGAGCACCTTTAATGTCAATCTGCATATTTATACAATCAAAAAGTAAATGATCATAGTTCTGAAATGCTTCATAGCTGAAGTCTCTTCTGAAATGCTTCATAGCTGAAGTCAATATATATGAACAACTATGAACAAGGGATCATTATTTTGATTCAGTGATGGTAAAACACATCTAAGCAATACAGTATGAACTATGGAGATTCTAAGGTGGAGCCTGCCATTATTTTGCAGGGAGGGCCACAATGCTGTTACACTAAGTTCCTTAGTGCAGAATGATCAAGTATCTCCTAAATTGCTGGTCAGGTGAGGTTCGAACAAATAAGCAAAACATCTTGAAGGTCAGTTGCAAACTAGCAATATAACTAACTAGCTTGAAATCTTAACAATGCTACTGAAGACAAGTGCCCGAAGAAATGGCTTGTTAAACAGAACCATGAACAGTGCTCCACAAAAGAATGTCAAATGCAATATGCAGTTATTTTTGTGCCATACTACCAATCTTTCCAATCACCATCCAATGTCAGATCAAAATACAAGGGCTCAATACACCTGCCTAGCTCACTACTTGTAAAAATGACAACTGTCCTAAAGTTTCAAAGTATGATTTAAGGTCCCTCTGAGGCACACAAAAAATTCACAAGTGGAGCTCAGTAGGGAAAAAAAGGAACTGCCTAAAATACGCCGCTGCCGCACTCCACGTGGCACCGGCGGTAGGCGGCGGCGCCTGCTCGCCGCCCGGGCGCGCCCACGTGGCGCCCGGGCGAAAGGTGGGCGACGCTTCGCCTCGCCTCTCCGGTCGATCCGCGTGGCGTCCGGCGAAAGCAGCGTGGGCGTGGACTGCCTACGCCCGCCGCAAGAACACAAAAGGTAGTGCAAGGTGGCTTCACCTTAAAGCTCCTTCCCTTGTCATACCTGCTGCTAGGCGGCGAAGCAGCGGTGTCGAACGACCAACTACAAGGATTTACACTACAAACCCATTCCTCGGCGCCTCTCACCAACCCGCGTCAAGAGGGTCACATCCCGGCGGACCGAGGCGAAGCCATGCGTCGGCATTTAATGAGGCTGGAGGAAGGACAAGCAGGGAAGGAGTAATAAATGTATCGGGATCGAGCATGATGACCCTCCTTTACCTACTCCAGTTGCTTTGGCCTATATAAGGGCCTCCAAGTGCATGGGAAAGGGGTAGCATGTGTCTAAATTCTAAAAGATTGGATAGATGACTCCTGATGGCATGTATGTTGCATAAAACATAATGTTAACTATAAAACATCTCAGCTAGTCAACTTAATCAGAATTCCAGAAATAAACATAGCAAACACCTTGAAATGTGGAGGAAAGTTCTGCATCAAGTTAAGCCAGAGTCACAGACTAATCACTGTAGCCAAACTGCCATACTACAGTGCTGCACAGTTGGAGTGAAGGTATCCTGCAGGCCATTGTAAGGTGTAAACAATGGCCCAAAAAAATGAAGCTGGATGTAGTTCTCGCATCAGAACAAACAAACATTCCTACAAGCGAACTGTGAAGTACAAGATCGGGATGAAAGTAACAGAGGATGCTCCCAATAAGCAAATGCATCCTCACACTCACAAACCTTTTATCATGATGAAGATATATAAAGATCAGAAAGGCTGGTGGCTACTGGTTAACGCATGTACATGCTTTAAGGCATATCAGAAATCACAAAAAGGTAAGAAACAGCCGAAGCAGCTTGGGATGACAACCTTTCACTAGCAAATAGAAGCAAATCAAATCCCCCACAGCCCGCTTTCAAGGCCACACTCCGCATCTCCACCAGAACATAGATAAGAAAGGCCCTTATCTGAGTGATCATTGTGTTCGTTCTCTTGCTAAGAAAGCAAATCAGGATCCAGCTTGCCGAACTGCGTGAATGGTGTACTTGTTCCAGACTTCCAGTACAAATCCACAAGGTTTCTGAGGTTAGAAGGAATCATAGGGGCCTGACACGGCAGGACATCAAGAAGATGCCTTAACGCCTGAAGCTATAAGCTATTAACATTAAGCACCACCTCCTAGCCCCAACCCCATCTAATTTCATACCCTAATCACAAGAACTCTGAGCTCATTCCACGCGCGATTCGGAGTATGCCGCAAGCACAAAGAAACATGGAGTGCGAGCGTGTGCATACGCACGGGATGCGGCCGAGCTTCTCGTCGACGGACTCCTGGGAGAGCACGCTGAGCTGCTCCAGCGAGTAGGGGTGCTCCGGGTCCTTGATGTCCCGCACCGTATCTGGACAGGAGACGACGTCACGGCACACCAATCAGTTCCAGCCGGTGAAGCTAAGGAATCAAGAAAGAGATAAACAAAGAAACCGAGTGATTTGGGGAAGAATTGTGCGGATGTTAATACCGAAGACGTCGAGCGGCGGCGTGCGTGTGGGCGGCCCGCTCCGGCCGCTCGTGCACCACCGGGTTCGCGTTGATCATGCCCACCGTCATCTTCCTCCTCCTCCTCCTCCTCCTCCTCCTCCTCCTCCACCGATTCTCCGACCGCAGCGGAAACTTCGAAAGGCTCCCCGTCGCCTTGGGATGCAGCAGCCGCCCTAGATCTGCCATACAACAGGCTCCAAGCCGAGCCCCCTGGGATAGCTCTCGCGATAGGCCTGGGAAGCTAGATTGAGGATCCATTGAAGACGATGATGACATCGATTCCCAAGCATCTGCCACGCCACAACCTATCTCTGGCGCGGTCTGTGCACCTACACCGACGGCCTGCCCTCGGGTCATCATTCCTCCTAGCGTTGCCTGCAATGGCTTTCGTCTCTGGCTACCCAGCAAACCGCCCAGCACGCAGGATGTGCACCTTCATCGCCACGCAGGCCATGTTCGATGAGGTGGCCAAACTCAGCCAACATGCAGTCCTTCTCATTGTCACTAGCGACAAGACCTCGACTGCTACCACAAACAACTACAAGGTGACCAAAGCGATCGAAACCAAGCTTGCTATCCCCTAGGTTAACATGTGTGTCAAGCTCCACAGCCCGGAGGACTTTATAGTCCGGTTTGACTATCCGGCGCAACGAAACACAGCCATTCGTGCAAAGCATATTGACCACAGTGGCTGTAGCTATGACAATGAGCCCTGAATCGCCGATAGCGCTACAGCCCACACCACGTTGTTGTTTTGGGAGCACATCGGCTTAGAGGAGTAGCCCCTCAGTGCCTGGAATCAAAGTGCCACGATAGAAGTGCTCAGGGGGGTGGTGTTGTTTTGATCGCATCGACCGTTAGTCGCGTCGTCATGAGGCCACCAACATCTTCTGGGTTTGGGTCTAGGTTACCAACCCAGATGTCATCCCCAAAAGCATCTTATGCTCTATCTTTGCTAAGAATCATAACGAGAGAGCACCGCAGACTTGGCATGGTACCCCAGATGCCCCAACGCCACGCTAAAACCTATCGAAGGGCTCCGCCCATGATGTCCTCATCCACCTTGATGTCACTGAAGACTACTCGCCCTCCCACCGCACAAATGGGGAAACCTGGCCGAAGACCTATTCCTTCGACTGGACGCTTGGCGTTGTTGATGGAACGCCGCCACCACGACCTCCTCGATGACCTGATGTGCGCTGCCAATTGGGTGACCACCTCAATGGCAATCGTGCTGCTGATGATGAAGACAGGGATGATGCTGACCGTGACTTGCGAGGTTGCCATGATCGCCACAAGCACCGCTCCCTGGGTAGACCGAACTCTTGGCTGCAACCGCTCCCAAGACCCCTTGCCTCGTGGCAGGCAGGGCAACCGTCGTACTCGCTCCCCGCGCTGTCACAGTAGAACCACAGCTGCTAGCCGACCACCGTGTGAGGCCATGCGCAGTCGAACCAACCGCTCAGCATGCTACATTGGGGGCAGGCCAACTGACGTCACCACACCAGGTCCTCGGAACGCGCGCCTAGAAGTTCATCAAATTTTGCTACTCGATGAGGCCGTCCATGTCAGGGCAGATCGATGGAAAGGCAAGGAGGCATTTCTAGCTTGCGCCAGGTAGTCCTGCCTGTACACCCTTCCCCCATGCCGCAATGGTCATTACAACATTTGTAGAGGAGGCTATCCCAATGGACATTTCCCCGCTTGTGCCAATGGGCGGCCCATCTCCTTCGCTAGCTAATCTCGAGAATGATCAAGACCCATTGCTATTCCTCCAGCAGAAAGACCTTTTCTGCCTCCAGCTAAGTACCTGGTGTGACCCAATGCTGGACGAAGCAAACTATCAATCACCCGCTCCCTATTACTCGCAACTCTCCTTCTCGCCGAGGGAGCTGGTGGCTACTTCCTGTCTCAGACTTTCATGCCTCTGGCTGAGGGACGTGATGATGATGCCATCGCTGAAGGCGCTGGCAATCTGCCTTCACTAGGGCTGTCTCAAGGCCAAGCTGGGCCAGCACTAGCTATCCTGCCGGCCAACCCGCAGGAATCAATGGAGCTGCTCCACTTAGACCAGGTTGCTTCCGTGCAATCCGCTGGCCAGCCAATGCAAGCCATGTCTCGGACTGCAGACGACCAAACTAGTCCACAAGATTCTAGCTTGTCATGCGATCACCAGCCTGCACCTTCCTTTCTGGCCATGCAACAATTCCTGCAAGAGGTCTTCACCCAGCTGTCACAGCCCGTTCTCCCACTGCCTGCGCACTGTGAAGCCGACCCAAGACAAGTGACAGTGAGGCCCAGCCTAGGACCAGCGATGGTAGCGACATGGGATTCTATGGCAATGATGGCCCGCATCGCAATCTGCGTCTTGCGTCCAAGGTGAGGACAGTACCAATGTCAAAGGTGGCACAGGAATTGCTGGCATGATGCCTCGGTTTTTGCTCACCAATGGCGAAAGAAGTACTCCCAGAAGCTATGCAATGGTTCATCAAGCTCTTTGATGAGCCGCTCATGGACGACACTATTGCGGCCTTGAAAAACATCTTCCGTCTTGATGAGCAAGGCCAGCATGTTTTCTTTTGCAGGAGCAATCAGTGCAGAATGGCTGAAGGCATTCAAGGGCTACATTGAGAATCCGACGACCATGCTGCTGTAGGGGGTTGGTTCTTTTTCCTGTAAATGACGACGATGAGAAGAACAATTCTTTTTGCAGGCATCCATAAATAAGGCTCACAACAAGAGTGTCACATTCTTCTTTTCTTTTCCCCCATTTCTTATATCGTTTTACATTGTATAAGCTCGGTACGCCCCCATGAGGGCCAAGACCAAGAGCAAATAGAGCAGAGCCAGTATAGCATAGGCTATATAACCTTTTTCTTGGCAAAGTCATTTCGTCAAGTTAACGGTGCCAAGTCGGAATTTGTTGTCCAGTTGTTTTTCGTTTCTTGCAAAAAATTTTATTAGGATATTATCTTGTAACAACGTATGGCAATTACCTGAGGAGCAACAAGTACATGATGGACTTTGGACTTTTGGAGAGGGAGAAGAAGAAACAAGACTACGTGGTCTGCAGTGTAATCCCAGGCCGTCCATCGTAAGATCGACCGTGAAGCCTGGTGGTTTCGCTTTCTGCGTGATGTGGGCCGTTCGTTAGATGATGGACGGCGTTGATCTATTGCAGTAATAGTGAAAACCAAAAATCATGAATATTCCATCCATCCTCCAACCTCAGCCAGATGCAACCAACCAAACAACTTCTCTTGCACCCTGTCATCCCTCCGTCCCCTCATGCATCCAACCAAACAACTGCTCAGCTGAGCCTAGCTCAACACATACAGGCAACCAAACAGACCATCTTGTATTCACTCAGCATGTCTCCCATCAGCACACATGACTCGTATAGATCAGGCTAGGGACATGCAGGTAACAAACACACCCGATGTGAAGCACGGGGACATGAACAGGGCAAGGGAAATCTTCAATGTTATGAATAACCGCGATGTTGTTGCCTGGACCGCGATGATTGTCGGCTATGAGCAGAACGGTCACAACGATGAGGCCATTGAGCTCTTCTGGTCAATGATCAAAAATGGCCCAGAACCGAACAGCTATACACTTGTGCTGTTCTTAGTGTCAGTGTAAGCCTGGCATGTCTTGATTATGGCAAGAAGATCCACTGCAAGCCTATCAGATCTCTGCAAGAGCATTCTGGTTCCATCAGCAATGCCATCGTCAGTTCGTCACCATGTACTCGAGGTCAGGCAGCTTGCCATGGGCGAGGAGGGTGTTTGATCGGATATGCTGGCGCAAGGAAACCGTCACATGAACAACACGTTTTGTACTTAGAGGTGTTTTCAACTTGCTTGTCGCTTTGAATTTTATCGTAACACCATCGTACCACATAGCCCACAAGAATATTGTTTTGTACTTAGAGGTGTTTTCAACTTGCTTGTCGTTTTGAATTTTATCGTAACACCATCGCACCATGCTAACCCACGAAAATTTTGTGGAAACGGTGATAGAAAAGCTCTATTGTGGTGTACACGCTGAGAGTATCCCTACTGCTTGCTCACTGTTTTATGAAATAATAATGGGATTTGATCAATGTCTAGATTTGCATGAAGATCAATATGAAGTTGATTTTTGTTCCTTATATGGTTTCCATAATTTCTAGCAGAATGTTAGCTTATAATTTCACGGTAGGAGCTTCCTTTGTTCGTTTGTTCCTTGTATAATTGTTTAGTGTGCAGTGCACAACTTGATGTGAAAATCGGAAGCCAATGTCAACGAGAACTAGTTGCATTATATACAGGTGCTATAAGTATCAAATAATTTGATGTGTTTCCTAAACATTTCTAAGCTGTATAAGTTGCAAGCTACAAGCTCCTAGCAATAATAAAAACAGAGGATTTCCCGATCGCATCACTTGTAAGCATGGACGTAATCCTGGAAATAGAAGTTCTTGTAGATGAAGTTCGCGAGCCAGCGTGACACGGCGAAGCACATGACGGCTGCGGACACAACGGCTGTTCTCTGAACAACCGACGTGACCAGCGTCCCCTTGGCGACGGCTAGGAACCCAACGGCGGCGACCGATGCGACCTGCAGGGCGACCTCGAGCACCTTCATGGCTTTCAGCGCGGCGCTACAGCTCGTGCACTGCGTGACGTGCGACCAGTACCTGCCGATGGCATCAGCAGTTACGCATCACTGAATTCTCTGACGTTTCAAGTGCCGGGTTAATTCGAAGATTGGTAATAGATTATCTTACCTTTCCAAGAGCTTATCCTTGGTAGGAGTTGGTGGCAGCTGATCAACTGTAGGTTTAGCCCAGCCAACCTGACACTTGCAATACTTTCTGAACCAGTTTCTGAATGCGATGACCATGCTGTCCGACGATGTGGGCACGTAGCAAGCTTTCTGCCAATTGTCAAGGCCGACTGCAGCAAAATTGCGCTCCTGGAATGAAGAAAGAACAATGGATACGCGTCTGCCCTCATACATGGCCTGAATAAGAGAATAAGAATCACTAAGCGCTTGAGCTGAGAAATGTTACCTCGACATGGAGGAGGTAGATATCCGAATCCAGGATGGCGTTCTGGCCGATGTGGTAGTACCACCGCGGTATGATCTTGTCGAGCCAGACGCCGACGTTCCGCGGGAACGCCCAGATCACCCTGCTCCTTCCCGGAGAGACCGGAACGCACAGGAATACGAGCATAACCCGAGGCTTCTTCTTCTGCAGAAACCAGGAACTCGACAATGCCGATCCGTTTGCAAAGTGGTTCTTCTATGAATTCCTACCAGTTTCACTTCCATTGAAAAAGGGTGATGGGATTGATTAATTCAGAGTTCCATACATCTGCGTCTTTGGTAGTCGGCGAACCGTAGAACGTGCACGGCGCGGCGAATTTGAAGTAGCCCCTCTCCTGCGCCGACAGGAACCCATCTATGGTCGCCTCCTCTATCTTCATCTTGATCGGGCCGCCGCCTTCTCGGTCGAACTCAACTGTGAAGAAGAGATGAGCATCCCAAGGTAAGCTCAATGCACTAGACTGACGAAAGAACAAGTTTGCAGTATAAATCAAAAGGTAAGTGAGTGATCATGTCAGAGGAGAGACATATCTTCCGGGGTCTTCCTTCTTGCGGATCCCGCGCATCAACCCCTTGTGCGCGTACGGGACGTGAGCAGGGTCCATGAGATTCTCTACCAAGACATCGTACCTGCATTACAATGAATTTGTGAATGCGCAATGCAGCTAGACCAATGGAAGCATGGAGGATTCAAGATTCAGATTAGAAAAGAGCCTTTAGTTTGGAATTACCCGTAGAACAGGTCCCTGATGCCGTACACGGTGACGAAGGAGGGGTCGTCGATCTCCGGGATGCACGGCGGTCGCTTCCTCTGCAGCACGTCTCTGTGCTCGGGGTCGCTCCTCGGGTAGAACCACAGGATGTTGTTCTGCACCACGCTGGGGTACGACGCCACGCACGACTTGCTGTTCTTGTGCACCTGCAAATTGATGTTGCAAGGATTAATTGGTCGAGAGAATGGAGGAGGAGGAGAAGAGAGGTTGTGAATTGTGATGGGTGGCGTACTTGGGGGCCGAGGGCGGGGGCCTGGGGGATGAACTGGCAGGCGCCGCCGCCGTCGAAGCACCAGCCGTGGTAGACGCACTGGAGGCGGCCCTTGTCGTCGATGCGGCCCTCGGAGAGCGGCGCGAGGCGGTGCGGGCAGGCGTCGTCGAACACGCGCCACTCGCCGGCGGTGCGGTCTAACCAGGCGACGATGCGGAGCCCCAGCACCGTCTTGCCGTGCGGCGCGCGAGGGTCAAGGTCGCACACGGGAGCCACCGGGTACCACTGGTCCAGCCAGTCGAACCGCTCTTCCTCGCCCGACTGCGACGGCTGCTCCTCCGTACGCGGGGTCTCGGCTGCCACGGCCGACACCGGCAGCAGCCGCCGGGCGGCGCGGCGCCACCGTGGTGGCCGCGGCACGAGGCGGGCAGCGGCTGGCGTGGCGTTTAGCGGCGCAGCGGTGGGGAGCGCAAGCGAAGGGCGGGCGCGGGGGAGTAGGAGGCGGGAGAGTGGATCCATGCCGCGCAAGGCGGCCGGCGGCGGCGAGGGTGGAAGGAAGCGACACTGGAAAGGAATGGAAGGCTTGAGAAAGTGGGGGAGGATTAGAGGATCGAAGAGCTTGTGGTCGTGGAGTGGCGGGAGTCGCGCGCGCGCTCGCGGTTGCAGTTGGCCCGTAAACTTATCGGCAGTTGGCCCCGTGGACGAACTAAAACCTATAATTTTCTAATATTTTATAGAAAAACTTATATTTTTTTAATTTTACTTTTCGTTAAATTATTAGGGTGGCCCGCGCATAAAATAGTAAACTTTTACTTGGCACTACAAGTGAATGACTAAAATATCAGCTCAAAATTTTATTGTTTTTTCATAATCGTTAATGTGTCCTGTCTTAGGTCTACTGGTCAATGGTGCTAAAGGAGCTCTCAGTCAAGTTCCAGCGAGAACCAAAGTCTATTCTAGATGCATCAGATAAATCAAAGAAAGGAGGAACATGGTTCCAGGGTGCAATGCTTAACATTGCCGAATGCTGTCTGCTACCTTGGCCTTCCCAAAACAGGACAGAAGACAGAGCACAGCTATTTGTTTGGAGGGATGAGGGCATTGATGATTATCCGGTGAATCGTATGTAATTGAAGGACCTTCGCAGTCAAGTGGCGCATGTATCTTTTGTCAAACTAAGAGTAGGAACCATACAAAAACATCTTGAATTTTGCTGCGGCTTATTCTGCATTGTCATCATCATGGTTTTGTTGCTTTTGTGTTTTCAGGACCGTTGCAAATGCCCTTGATTCCATGTTTCAAATGTTGGTTGAGCCTTGTGCACGTTACGTAGATTAGTTAATTAGTTGTTTGTTACATGCATTCTTTTGTTACTTGCATGCGCACGGGCTTCCGGTTTTGTGGACGCCGTGCGCGCGTAGAGGCCGTGGCGAGAATAGCTCGCACGCGCCAAAGCTTGCGGACGTGAACGCGTCGTGCGGGTGTGGGGATGAACGCGCTCCAAGCCACGACGTGAGAAGCGCTCCGACGCTCCCGGTTTTTTCTTCACGATTGTTGTAGTCCTTGCACAATAAAAGGAGAAATACAGAACAGAAAAGTTGCAGTTTGTACGCAGCACCAAAACATCCTGTGTTCAACTTGAGTTCTTGTTCGTGTGTGTGTGTGTTCTTGAGCAGGGAAGTTCTTCTCCGGCGTCGGTGATCGCTGGGAGAACTAACAAGTGGTATCAGAGCCCGTTACCGGCGTTGGACGCGTGATCGTGCGCTAGAAGGCGTCTTCATGCCTCGGAGACGATTAGCTTCGCCGCCACCCTCTGGTTCCGGCAGCCGCACCCAGGGTGGTGGTGGCGGGAGTGACCGCGGGCTGGTTATACACCGCGTGGTCAAAGAAGGAGGAGGCGGGCTGGCGAACTTTCCGCTGCTTACCAAGACAAACTACAATGACTGGGCGCTGTTGATGAAGATCAAGCTGCAGGCACGGTGCCTCTGAGGCGCCAGCGATCCCGGCAGCATCGCCGTCGAGGTGCACGAGAACCGGATGGCGCTCGACGCCATCTGCAGCACCTTCCGCCAGAGATGATCTCCTCGCTCACGGTCAAGCCGTCTGCGAAGGAAGCATGGGAGAGCATCAGGATCATGCGGATCGGCGATGACCGCATCAGGAAGTCGAGTGCTCAGCGGCTCCGGCGTGAGTATGAGCTGCTCGGGTTTCGCGATGGCGAGGCCGTGGAAGATTTCGCCATGCGGCTCACTGGCATCGTCAGCCAACTAGCAACCCTCGACGACCCCGAGCCGATCACAAGGTGGTCGAAAAGTACCTTCGCATCGCACGTCCCAGGTTCAAGCAACTTGTCCTTTCCATTGAAACCCTGCTCGATGTTTCTACCCTCTCTGTGGAGGAGGTCACAGGCCAGCTCAAGGCGGACGAGGACGAGCCCGAGCCTATTTCCGTCTAAAGTGGAGGGAAACTCTACCTCACGGAGGAGCAATGGCTTGAGCACTACAAGAAGAAAGAGCGGGAGGATTCGCATGGCAGTGGTGGCTCAAGCAGCAGCGGCAAACGCCGTGGAGGAAAGGGGAAAGGCCGTGGTGGCGGGAATGTGGATGGCCATGATGGCTCTGGCTCGGCGCCGGGTCGGAACGGCGACAAGTGCCGAAACTACGGCAAAATTGGCCACTGGGCCAAGGAGTGCAGGAGCAAGCCCAGGAAGGAGGAACAGGCCCGCGCGGCCCAGGACGACGAGCCCACTTTACTCTTGATGGAGGGCGGGGTCGTCACCAGCACCACATCGCCGCCACTGCCGCTCCGCTCCCCATCTGATGTGCTTGGGGAAGGTTCAGCGCCGCCGCGGCAGATCCCAAGCCCGCGTCAGCTGAGCTTCCCCCACCCGCGCCAAGAGCACCATGTCAACCGCGCAGGCATGTCGAACTGGTGGAGGCGAAGGTCTTCACGACTCTCGGGGACGAGACGGAGAAGGAGCCCGAGCACTGAATCCTCGACACGGGGCCTCGAACCACATGATGGGGTCCCGGGGTGCCTTCTCCGACCTCGACACCGGCATCACCGGCACGGTGCGGTTCGGCGACGGATCCGTCGTCCGGATCGAGGGGTACGGGACCGTCTTGTTCGCGTGCAAGAACGGCGAACATCGAGCGCTCCCCAACACGTACTACATCCCGCGCCTCACCGCCAACATCATCAGTGTCGGCCAACTAGACGAGGACGGCTTGCAAGTCCTGATTGAGCACGGGGTGATGCGGGTTCGTGATGAACAGCGTTGTCTCTCGCCAAGATCCACCGAAGCGCGGGCCGGCTCTAAGTGCTCGACATCAGCATCGCACGGTCGGTCTGCCTAGCTGCACGCACCGGCGAGGATGCTTGGTGGTGGCATGCCCAATTTGGCCACATCAACTTCGCCGCATTGTGCAAGATGGCGCGAGAGGGTCTCGTGCGCGGCCTACCCGTGTTGTCCCATGTGGAGTAGCTGTGCGAGGAGTGCCTCGCCGGCAAGCACCGACGCGCGCCCTTCCCGCAACAAGCTCAGCACCATTCCTCCGACGCGCTCGAGCTCGTGCACGGGGACCTTTGCAGGCCAATCACACCGGCGACTCCAAGCGGCAACCGGTACTTCCTCCTCCTCGTCAACGACTTTAGCAGGTTCATGTGGGTGGCCTTGTTGCCCACCAAGGACGCTGCACAAGCCGCCATTAGACGCATCTAGGCGGCAGCAGAGCGCAAGAGCGGCAAGAAGCTGCGGCGTTGCACACTGACCATGGGGAGAATTCACGGTGGCGAGCTTCTCCGAGTACTGCGCTGAGCTCGGTGTTCGGCGTGAACTCACGGCACCGTACACCCCGTAATAGAACGGCGTCGTCGAGAGGAGGAACTAGACGGTGGTCGGGACCGTGAGGAGCATGCTCAAGGCAAAGGGTCTCCCCGGCAAGTTCTGGGGGGAGGCGATCACCGCTGCGGTCTACATCCTCAACAGGTCAACGACCAAAGGCACCAGCGGCAAGATTCCGTACGAGTTGTGGAATGAGACCATGACGGCGGTGCACCATCTCCGCACATTTGGGTGTGTGGCCCACGTCAAGAATGTCGCGCCCAACATCAAGAAGCTCGACGACCGCAGCAAGACGATGATCTTCATCGGCTATGAACCTGGCTCCAAGGCGTACCACGTCTACGACCCGACGACCAGGCGCGTTCACATCAGTCAAGATGTGATCTTCGACGAAGAGGCGCAGTGGCAGTGGAGCAGCGACCAAGCGGTGGATGTCAACAGCGATTTCACGATCGAGTATGCCACTGTGGTCCAGCCCGAGGTGGTGACCATGCTCCAACAGTAGCCGCAGGAGCGCACCACGACGCCTCCCGCATCTAGCTCTCCAGCAAGTGTGCCCATGCGGGAGGCAAGCCCGTCCACGCCAAAGCCGACTATCAAGTTCGTCTCGCCACCACCAGGAGCGGAGGAGGGTCTCGATGCAGACCACGATGACGCGCCACTCCGGTTCCGCACCATCGACAACATACTGGGCCCGGCGACGCCCCCAGGCTTGGCGATCCGGGACCTGGATGAGGAGCTGCTCCTAGTGAGCACCGACGAGCCGACTTCACTCGAGGAGGCGCAGACGCACGAATGTTGGCGGAAGGCGATGCTCGACGAGATGATGTCGATCGAGTCCAATGGCACGTGGGAGCTTGTCGATCCTCCGTCGCGCCAGCTCCCAATTGGGCTCAAGTGGGTCTTCAAAACCAAGAAGGACGCCACCGGCAATGTCACCAAGTACAAAGCACGGCTCATGGCGAAAGGGTACGTGCAGCGTCAAGGGATTGACTACGACGAAGTGTTCGCGCCCGTGGCGCGTCTCGAGTCGGTCCGGCTCTTGCTGGCACTCGCGGCGAGCGAAGGATGGCCGGTCCACCACATGGACGTTAAGTCAGCCTTCCTCAACGGAGAGCTGCGGGAGGAAGTCTACGTCGCTCAACCGCTGGGATTCGTGGTCGTTGGCAAGGAGCAGAAGGTGCTGCGCTTGATCAAGGCACTCTACGGTCTTCGTCAAGCTCCGCGCGCGTGGTACACCAAGTTGGACACCTCTATGGTGTCACTTGGGTTCCAGCGCAGCGTCTCCGAGCACGTCGTCTACGTCTGCGGAGTGGGCGCACACCGTTGATTGTGGGCGTGTACGTCGACGACCTCGTCATCACCGGCGGGGACTCCATCGAGCTCAAGCAGTTCAAGGAGGAGATGAAGAAGACGTTCCAGATGAGTGATCTAAGCCTGCTGCAGTACTACCTAGGCCTGGAGGTGGCTCAGACCAACAATGGCATCACGATCAGTCAAGGTGCGTACGCGGTGAAGATCCTTGAAGCGGCGGGCTTGGCGGGAAGCAACGCTAGCAACACACCCATGGAGTCATGCCTGAAACTCAGTAAGATGAGCAATGCCCCTGCCGTAGATGCTACTGAGTATAGGCGGATTGTGGGAGCACTTCGCTATCTGGTGAACACGAGACCAGATTAGGCGTACGCGGTGGGCTACATCAGCAGATTCATGGAGAAGCCCACCACCGAGCACTTGGCAACTGTGAAGCGGGTCTTTGCGATATGTCGCGAGCCTGTTGAACTACTACCGCTACTACCGAGAGGAAGAAAAAGGCTGCTGAACTCGTTCGGTCGGCGGCGGCAGCGATCTTGCGGGAGATGTCGACACTCGCAAGAGCACAACCAGGGTTTTGTTCTTCCTCAGCAAGAACCTTGTCACTTGGCAATCGCAGAAACAAAAGGTCGTGGCCCTGTTAAGCTGCGAAGCTGAGTACATCGCCACCACAATGGCTTCTTGCCAGGGGGTTTGGCTGGCGCGCTGTAAGTTCAACCTTCATTAGTTATGGTTTTGGTGTTAATGATAAATCTAATATTGAGATTATCCATTAATGTGATTTTGTTATTAATGACAAATCTTATATCGAGACTAACTTGTTTATTTAGAATATCTTTGATTAGTCTCATCGCATTGAAAAATGGAAAACCCAAGGTATGTTTGCATATTCGTTCTAGTATTAGTTGCATACTTTGGAGTCAAGTTAAGGTATGAATGTCCCGTTATATTAACCACAAGCGTGCATTATGTTTCCCAATCCACATTACATGGATGCAAAGGTCAAGTGCATTAGCAATGCAGAAGCTAAAAGGTCGTGGCCTGTCAAGTTCGCGGTGAGTACATCACCGCCACAATGGCTTCTTGCCGGGGGTTTACGGGGATGCACATATTTAGGGGAGTTTGTAGTTTAACTTGAAAGTCTCTTTGTATTGATCTATTCTTTATTGACACATACAAGGATCAAGACAAAGAAACTAAATCCTTGAGTATATATTGAATTGCCTAGTTATAAGTATACTCATGGTAATATAGGATATACTCAATACGATCAATTTGAATATGTGCATATTATCTCCAAGTCAATCATATTTATGCACATATACATGTGGGTGTATTCTATAGTTGATGATCTAGAGTAATGATCATTTCCATACAATTTACATATAATGGATCATTACTTTCCATCAACATGAGTATATGAAAACTTGTGTAGTTAATATATACTCATATCAATTTAAATGATAATTTAAATTGAGTTCATTTAATCTTAATTAATTATTAACGAACACTTCATCATGTGTTGATGGTGTTCCGTGATTAATTAAGGACAAATGAATAGTTCTTAAGTATAATAAAGCATGAGTTGCATTATTGTACTTAAGACACATAAATCATTTCTATTGATTTAGGGTTGTGCTCAATTGATCTAGAGACATCCATTATGTGTTAATGGAGTGCAAGAGATAATTGAGACAACCATGCATCTTGGACTAACTATTTTATGAGTTGTGATTGAGTTAGGTCCAAAGATGGATGAGATGATGAGAAGCAGGACAAGGACGGCATCATGAGTTGATGGGCGTCAAGTGGATCGAAGAAGAGTCGAGTAGAGATCCGGGGAGAAATCAAGTGTTGATCATAAAGACCCCAAAAGGATTGCTTGTCTTGTGGCGAAGGTATAATTAGATAGGCTAAGGACTTTGTAGTCTTTGAGTCTAAGGTTTTATCGCCGTGCTATTAAGAGGGGTTGTTCCTAGCTTGAGCTTCATCATGTGTTGGTGATCTCATTCGCGTTCACTCGAGCTCAAACCATTTGATTTGGTTTTTGCATATGGGTTAACCATTTGGCATGTGTTGCAAATGTGTTAAGCCTATGCTTGGTTATTGCATTATGCTCTCGATTTGCATGTCTTTGCAAAGATGAAAGAGTATATGCATTTGGTTTCGCATTATGCTTTGATTAGCATGTGTTGCAAATAGGATAAGCTAATCGTTGGCTTTTATGTGAAGTTCATTTTGCATGTGTTGCAAATGTTGAAGCTTCATGCTTTGGTTTCGTACAAAACAATCTTTCAAAATCTTGTGGTTGCTTGGAGCTAAGTTTTGCATGTGTTGCAAGGAGAGCTCAAGCATGATTTGATGTTTGTGTGTTTGTTTAGGAGCTAGAGGCTTGCATGTGTTGCAGTAAAGAGCTCATCACGTGTGATTTGGTTTTAGTTGATGTTTGGTTTTGGTGTTGCATGGGACTAGAGAATTGCATGTGTTGCAATTAGAGAGTTCATGCACCTTGATTGATGTTGCTTGGAGCTAGACTTTTGCATGTGTTGCAAGAGTAGTGCTCAAGCATGAAATGTGTTTATTGCGTTATTTGCAAGTTCGTCTGCGAATAAACCGAGGTTTATGAGTCCGAATTTCGAGAGCATGTGAGTAGGGCTTACAGCGGGTATTGGCAAGTTGGATCGGGTCTCGTGTTGACCTTCACATGGCTAGGGGATTAATCTCATAAACTCGAGTTTGATTTGTATCGTCTTGCAAATAGATCTTTGAGTTGGTTGCGAAATGTGTTTTCGAAATTTGGTTGAGATTCTTTGAGCATGGGTTAAGTTGGTGCAAATGTGTTTTGCACAAGTGTATGATCATGTGTTTGATCATCTAGAGGCTCAAAGAATGGGTTTTGGTTTTTGGAGAAATGTTTTTCAAGTTGAAATCTGTTTCCTCCAATGAGGCCGGTAGTACCGCTGTGGTGGAGTCGGTACTACTAGGTGGTGTGTGAACACCGCCTCTGGCCAGTGTGAAAATTCGGAGGGGCATTTTTGTTTTCTCAGGAGGCTCTGTCTACCAGTGGTGGTGCTGCGTGCTCAGGTGGCTGTGCTTACCGCCCTCTGCGCAGTGTGATATTTCCAGAGGGTGTGTTTTTGAGGTTTGCGGTGGTCGGTGCTACCGGGCTTGTGGCGGTGCTCTGCGGTGGCAGTAATACCGCTCCTAGTTGGCAGTGCTCTAGGATTTTACAGTAACGGCTAGTTTTCTAGCCGTTGGCCCGTGGAGTCGGTGCTACTGGGTTCTAGGAGGCGAGTAGCACCGGGTTTCTGTGAGTTTGCCCATTTCGCCCCAACGGCTAGTTTTGGCTTGGAGGCTATAAAAGGAGGCCTTGGGGTGTTGAGGCAGGCAATTCTTTGGAGTTATTGTGAGTATGTGGGGGTTGTGTGCATGTGTTGCCCTTCTCCATTTGCTTCTTGAGCTTAAGTGTGAGCACTAATTGCATGTGTTGCAATTAGTGAGTGGTTTGAGAGGCTCTTGTGCATGTGTTGCATTTGAGTGAGGTCCTTGTGCATGTGTTGCACTTGGTGATCATGCCGGGCGCATGTGTTGTGCTCGGTGAAGTTCAAGCGAAGGGCGGCTTATTACTCTTGGAGGTTGCCGACTCCTAGGCTGGCGTGGCGTCGTCTTGGCAGGAGCTCTCGAGTGTGAGAAGCCCGCGAAGTTTGTGAAGGTTGGGTTGAGCCTACGTGCAAGCGTGAAAAACCACGACTAGTGGAAAAGGCGCGGTGCTTTCGGCGGGGCGGTCCAAGTGTGGGCTAGCCTCAGCGTGGACTAGGGGAGGCAAGCAAGTCTCCGAACACCACTGGAAAAACATCGGTTGTCCCTTGTCTCTTTACTTTCAAGCATTTACATTATTGAGTATTTATCAATTGCTTGATTGCATTAGAATTGCTTAGTATTAATTGTTTGTCCAATTTAGCAATTCTAGTTTAGAGACATAATTTAGATAGTGCACATAGTGAGCCTAGTTGATTTAGGCTTTAATTGTCAAACCGAAGTTTATCGCCTAGCATTATAATTGTGTAGGTTTTGACATAGGGGTTGATTAGGCGAATTGATTAGTGAGCGATCGAATTTTGTAAATCGCCTATTCACCCCTCTAGGCGCATCCTCGACCCTACCGCGCCTCCTTGCGAGCTCGAGAGGATCGAGGAGGTCGGCGCCACTGCGAAGATCGACAACCAGTCCGCGATCCAGTTGAGTAAGAACCCTGTTTTTCACGATCGCAGCAAACACATTGACACGAGATATCATTACATCAGAGAGTGCATCGAGGAAGACAGGGTGAGGGTCAAGCCAGTCGACACGAGTGATTAGTGGCGGATATTCTGACGAAGGCACTTGGGCGTGACCGGTTCATCCAGCTGCGCTCTAGGCTCGGCCTCATTGATGTCAAGCAGGTGCGCAAGGCTTAGGGGGAGATATGTTGGTTAAGCCTTGTGCATGTCACGTAGATTAGTTAATTATTTGTTTGTTACATGCATTCGTTTGTTACTTGCATGCGCACGGGCTTCCGGTTTTGTGGACGCCGTGCGCGCGTAGAGGCCGTGGCGAGAATAGCTCGCACGCGCCAAACTTGCGGACGTGAACGCGTCGTGCGGGTGTGGGGATGAACGCGCTCCAAGCCACGTCGTGAGAAGCGCTCCGACGCTCCCGGTTTTTTCTTCATGATTGTTGTAGTCCTTGCACAATAAAAGGAGAAATACATAACAAAAAAGTTGCAGCTTGTACGCAGCCAGGGCCGGTCCTGAGTTTTTAGGGGCCCGGGGCGAAATTATAGACAGAGGCCTCTCTAACATAAGCATCAAAATATTTTTATACTACCATATATCAATTAAAAAGATAACATTCAGTGTATTATAGAAATTGTTATCGATAAATAAATGGAAGTACAAAAGTGAGATTATTTACCTCAACCATTTGTAGAGATCATCTTAGAAAATATCTTCTAACATTGCTAGATGCAAAATCATCAATTATGGCCTCAACATTAATGTCATCCAATAACTTCTTTTCAATATATAAAGTTGCCAGACCATTTAATCTTTCTTGAGACATTGTAGATCTTGAATAGTTCTTTAATAATTTCAACTTTGAAAAACTTCTTTCAGCTAATGCCACAGTTACCGGCACAGTAAACAAAATCCGATAAGCAACAGAAATATTACCATAACGATCCACTTTTCTAACAAACTCAAAAATCTCCATAGCATACATTGGTCTATCTGGTAAAGTTATTTGCAACATTCTTAACTCAGAAATCAGATTATTTAACTCAAAATCAGATGAATCATCAACAGAGAAAGTTTTTGCCAACTTAGTACAATAATCTTTAAGTTCAATATAATCCAATGACTTCAAAGTTGTTGAGCTCAGAAAAGGCCCAAATATACCTTTGAATACTTAGAGTTCTTCAAATCTATTTTTCAATGAGCTGACCATATCAACCATAACAAAAAAGTAATTAACTTTAAAATTTTTCTCATCTTATAGAATTGCTTCACTACTGCAATAATTTTCATCAAACTATTAAAGATTGCTTCGGTTTCGACAAAAAAACAGATTGATATATGTTTACTAAAATATTAATTCCCGAAGATCCTACCGTTGGATTGACATGAAATTTAGATTGTAGAAACTAGATTCAATTTCGAAACTAACTCAACAAAAATCAGCTCAATCGAATCTATGAATCTAAAATTCTTCACAAATTGATTGTACTAATAGATAACGAGGCCCCGATAGTTTGGGGGCCGGGACGGCCTTCCTGCTCGTCCTGCCCCAGGAACGGGCCTGTACGCAGCACCAAAACATCCTGTGTTCAACTTGAGTTCTTGTTCGTGTGTGTTTTCTTGAGCAGGGAAGTTCTTCTCCGGCGTCGGTGATCGCTGGGAGAACTAACATCAAAAAGGGGATCGAATCGCAATAGACATGCCTCTGACATGCAATGCAGTGATCATATATTTGGCAATCATCCTTGGTGCGTGGATTTGTTGTTGTTTCAATAGCAGACAGTTTCGCACCTCAGGAAATTGGCACACGCATGGCTGTCTCAAGCAAAGGCAATTTTTACTCAGGCGAGACCGTAGAAAGTATTTCATTGTACATCCACTAGTATTATAATAGGGCCTATTCGAAACTTCACAAGTTCTCAGGATTTCATAAATAGAGGAGGGAAAAAAGTTCCACTTTACAGATATGATTGATCAGTTCATTTAGTTAAGATTTGTGTTTCAATAACTTAATTTGCTCAGCTTTTCAAGATAAAAAATTAATTTACCCATACATTTTTACGCCTAATATGCAAATTTTGCAGTCTACAATCTGGTAGGATTTCATCCTGTGAAAACAATCGCTTGCATTGATTTGACAACATTGTTTTGGCTTAAAACTTTGCGAACTGTCACAGAATATTTTTCAGCACTCATCTAAATAGCTCATAATAGTTCTGTTCTTCAGCCGTGTCATGGAAGGGACTCCATCTAAAGCGATTGTAATTCCTGCAACTGGAGGCTGTGTTGGAGTTACACTAAGGAATGGCGATATGTCCTGGAAAGATTTTCTTTCTCGTGCTGTTGGAAGGTATGCAATAATTTTGGTTCTTCCCCTTGTCACACAGAAATAGAGGGCAGCCTGAATTTTGATGATTTCTTCTCACGAAAACCTGAACACCCACATTGCAAAATAAAGGTGATTTCTTGATATGACCAACATGGCAGAAATATGTCTTGAATTTGCAGGTCATCCATTTATTCTTCGGTTTATCAATCTGCAGATGCCATAGCTAATACACTTTTTTCTTCAGGAACAACTGGTATAGAGTATCCTGAGTTCCTGATGCCTTTTCCTCTCTTTTTTCCCCCTCTGGTTGCACCATTTCTCTTGTTCACAACATCACAAATGATTTCTGGCTGTTTCATTTGCTTCCGGTGCAGGAGAGCCAAAGGCTATCCATGGACAAAACATTCTCCCATAAGATCCGCAGCTGATGCGTGGGCACATCTGACATAGGTTGCTGGCCTACAAATCTGGGCTGGGTTATGGGACCCATAACCAGGGGCGTAGCTAGTAGTTGGCACAGTTGTACCAAATACATCCCCTTTGCAGGTTATCTTTGCTATGTCTCATTGGATGAGTACTGGCCGTGGCCGCAGGTCGGATTTGCGAGCTATTCTCGCATGTGCTAGCGCGACGATTGGTGCAAGTGGCTATGGATTTCTTCTCCCGTGTCCGGATGGCGGTCCGAGCTTAGGATTGATAGCTCTTAAAGTGTGTGCGTCTTTTTTCTTTTTTTTTGTTTTGGTATGTGCTTTTGATGAAAGCAGGGTAGGAGTTATTTCAAGAACTTGTATCTCCTCGATGTAATGTTTCTTGAAATCAATAAAAGCTTCCTTTATCTAAAAAAACAGTTGTACCACGGCACAATCAATGCTTTAGTCCATCGTGTATTCTTTAGCCACGTACACGCAGTCAGCAGAAAGATAGAACGTCGCAGACTCGCAGTCACTACTGGTTCGTTCAATATTTCAATCGTTCTTCATTGTTGAGCAGCGCCTCTGCGCATGTGCTTGTGCGTCAGGCAATTGGATTTGGATCGTGCCTTCCACTTGTGTGGCAGAAAATTGAATTTGGATTTTGGATCACGACAGGCCGCAGGACATTTTGTGCTTATACGGTTGTATTTTTTTTCTTAGCTGGATCAACCTTGCCTAAAATTCTGGCTACGCCACCGCCTATAATCTTGTACTCATGCTTTCCAGGTGGTGCGCCCTTGGCTTTATATCCCGGTTTTCCACTTGGACGTGGTTTCTGCAAATTTGTACAGGTGCATCTGGCGTAGCTTGCAGTACCCTCACTTAGTTTGAACTGCTAATGAAGATTTATCCACGCTGCATGCATATGTTGTAGTTATGTAGGCCTTGAGCTTCTTTACGTACGTATCCATTACTTCCCTTGAAGGCAGTGCAGGTAAAGCTTACCTCGGCACCCAGCTACCCACTAAGCCTCAAAGCCTGTTTGCAAACAGACGCTCCCAGATTTTGTTTTTCTATTTGTTATTCTAGAGCCCTTTTTTCTTAATGAATTAGGGATTTGATAAACATCAACCGGATGTTTTTTTGGTTGAAATCACCCAAATCTAGAATCATTGGATCATTGTTGAGATTCGGGAGTATCGATTACATCCGATCCTATGATTTGATCCAACGGCCCGGTGAATTTGGATGTTCGGGAGTATCGATTACATCCGATCGTATGATTTGATCCAACGGCCCGGTGAATTTGGATCCGAAATCCAATGGTTCTAGATTTAGGTGATTTCAACCAAAAAAAACAACCGGATGATACCTATACACTCCCAATGAATTAGGTAGGATTTTGTCAACGGTTTCAGCAATGCATATGTTTGCATTAGAAGATAAATATAGACTGGTCTTACTCATGCGCTTCACGGCACTGTCCCTTGGAATATTTTTGCAGGATGCCGGTCTGAATTTATTAGGAACGGTGCCTAGCATGATGTAGTCATGGAAAGCTGGGAATTTTACTGAAGGGCTTGATTGGACCAAAATCAGGTGAGCTGCTACTTACACTATCTGAAGGCATTCAGCTTCACCACAAGCTGGCCGAAAGAAAGTTACAGTACTATAATTTCAGGGTACTTGCAACAACAGGGGAGGCTTCTGATATCGATGATGATCTGTGGCTATCTTCACGCGCCTCATACAAGCCCATTGCTGAATACTGCGGGGGCATGGAGGCATGGAGCTGGCATCCTCATACATTAAAGGAAGCCATTTGCGGCCGCAAGCTTTTGGAGCTTTTAGTGGTGCGTCCATGTGCACTGGGTTTGTCATACTTGATGAACAGGGAACTCCATATGAAAGTATTGTCCCTTGAAATTTCCTAGTTTGGTAATTCTGTTCGAGTCATAACCATTTGAGTTGGATATGATAGCCTGATGATCTACCTTGTGCTGTAGAAGTGGGTTTCTTCCCTTTATATTTTGGCGCTACCGATTGGCATCTCAACGCTGACCACGATAAGGTTTACTTTGATGGAATGCCCATTTACATTGCTATATGAACGGTGCATAATTAGCAACAAAGGCCATGCGGTTGCTTAGCTTTGGCCATTTTCCTATAGTGCCGGACAAGATTTGTAATGAAGATATTCAACATTAACAGTAGTCTACTTGTAAAGGTTTATAAAAATCAATGATGTTCTCCAAGTTTAACAGTGGAACCCCTACCTAGAAGGCAAGAAGCAAATATGTGTGATCTAGACATGTTCTTGTACCCTGGCATCAGTTTTGCAATGTTCCCTTCTTTGCTGAAGCAAACTACATACTATTAAAAATTATAACCAGAATGATGAAAACTCATATGTTCTAACTGTACTGCAGCAGGTCCGACGGCATGGAGATACAATCCAGAGGACAGTAGGTGGTTACTATATCGTACAGGGCAGAGCAAACGATACTATGAATCTTGGAGGAATACTGAAACCAAATCAAATACTGCTCTCGTCTGTACAGACAAGTTCAGTGGAGATCGAACGGGTATGTAATAGAGCCGACGAGGGTCTGCTGGAAACAGCAGCAGTTAGCATCAAACCTGCCGATGGGGGACCAGAACGACTGGCTATCCTGGAAGTGCTAAAAGATAGGTCAGCACCATACGATGCAAATCTTCTAAAGAGCAAGTTCCATAGAGCCATCCAGAAGAACCCGAATCCTCTTTTCAAGGTAGGAACTTCTCTTTTTTCTGATGTTCAGTACGAATGATTGGGTGCACACATGTGTACTGAAAGAATTGGAATTGTTTTGTTCATCTTGTCAGGTGAGCTATTTCAAAGTCGTTCCTGTGTTCCCGAGAACTGCTTCAAACAAGATGCTGAGAAGGGTCCTGAGGGATCAGCTGAGGCAAGAACCCTTAAATCGCAGCAAGCTATGACTTAGAAGGGGCTTGGGGTATTTCATCTCTCTTTAATACTCCCTTGGTTCAAGTTTATAAGACGTATTTCTTTTTAGCACATAGATCAAAAAGATATTAAAAATGATTAGATTACTTCTAATTATTATCACTAAGCATTGTATTCAAATTTCTAGCTGTTAGATCAACCCAAGAAGACTCTGAAGCCCATTACTCAAATCTGGTCCATCAAAATCCACTAATCACAGCGTACATCCAACGGTTCACATTTTGGATGATTCTTACAAACAAAACATCCGGATGATGTTTATCAAAATCCCATACACACATACACTCTTTTATATATATATTCAATACATATATATATTGAATATAAAGTAAATATAAGTATATATTAGGGGTATAAAGATAACATCACACTAATTTTGCATTGGAGTATGAAAGATGCCATATATTTATGGACAAGACTATTCAAAAATGTAAAATAAACTTAGACAGAGGGGGTAAAAAATGGCTCTCCACAAGTCCACATGCCATATATTATTGAGCTCTGGGTGTGTTCCATAAGCAGCTCTTTGAATATAATTGGCATTGCTCGTTGGGGGTGTGTAGAGAACTTCAGAATGCTGCTTGTTGTATTGTTTTGTGTTTTGTTGATGACAATTAGTCCTTTCAGCCATAAAAGATCGACTCTATGGATATCGATTCAGTCTCTAAAATGTAGCTTTGGCCACTAATTTTATTGTAATATATTTATAATAGCTAATAAAAAATGATATTATGAGAGTATTTTTCGAGACAAATTAACACATATCATTTTTATATGTATATTTTTAATATCCATAGAAACATCGATAGCCAGATTTTGCAAAGTTTGACAGCACACATCCTAAAACATCACTCTTTTGTGATCGGATGGAGTAACAAGGCAATGGTAGAATATTGAGATTTTTAGGGCACACTTTCACCCTTTTGCGCTCGTTGTTACTTTTGAAGGGGAACAATGACACAGAAAGTAGAGCAGAGAACATTAGCAAATAGCAATATCTGATATCTGAAAGAATCCAAGCAACTTGTGGTGTTGTCATTGTTAAGTCAAAATGGATATGTTGGTAAAAAAATGGACATGATGTTTTGTGCGGTACCACCATCCACTTAGCTTTGAGATTTGCACTTGTGTTTCAAAGTATGTAGACAATTGGTTCTCTTAGTTCTCCAAAGCAAACTACACTCGTGTGAATGCGCCATTATAACTTTCAAAATCTCACTCATTGTTAAATATAGGAACTCATATCTAGCCTTTTAAGAATTGGAAAGGTGTGTTAGATAAATCCTAATAGGAGTATAATTCCTAATCCTAATAAGAGTAGGATTCATACTTGCTTTTAAGGAGAACTAAAGAGGTTATATAAATCTAGGAATTGATTATGAAGAACTTAAGTAACCAAGAAACCACAAACCAACTTATCCAAAGTAAAAGGTGCACGAAAGGGTTAAAGGCTAGGTATTCGTTAGTACTAGATTTTTGTACAGAGCAAGGATATGAGGTTCCTAAAATATTTGAGAGGTTGTGAGAGAACATCAACCCCTTATGCTCTTTTGATGTTGTACTTAAAGAATTGTGGTCGTGACAAATTGTCCTCTCGATGTGGTTGCTTCACTGTCGTTATTTTGGTTCTCTCTATAAGATTCATCTTCTTCGTTCTTGAGATTATGCATGCTCGTGTCGTATATCACAAAACTTTGGTTTATCCGAGGGCTGCTACGTATAAGAAGGGATATCAAAGTATAACAAGTGATATCAGAGTCAAGGCCAGATTAATTAGATTTGTTAGAAGGTCGGTAAAATATTAGGTGGCACAAAATCAAGATCGATGTTAACGATGTGGAATCAAGTAAAGAAATTTGATGGCAGAGGAAATTTCAGCGTGTGGCAATGTATGGTAAAGAATATCCTTATCCAGCAAGAATTAAATACTTGTTGATCAAAGAGAATTTGTCGTAGAAATTATGGAAGGACTTAAAAAGATTGTATATGGTAAAGTTACTAACAAATTGGTAGGTGCTAAAGCGATAATTGTATAGGTTACACATGAAGGAAGGTGCATGATTCGTTAACCATGTCAATATTTTCAATAAGTTTATCACACAGCTGACTAGTGTGGATGAGAAAATTTGAGGAGAATGACAAAGTGTCATATTGGCATCATCTTTACCACCATTATGGGAGCAATTAGTAATGAATATTCTCATCAAAAAAGGCACTCTTAATTTCAATGAGGCAGTTACATAACTATTGGAGGAAGAGTCTTTGAAAAACCCATCGAAACCTTCATCCTTGAGTAATTAAGCAATGGTTGTAGTATGTGTCACAGGCAAAAGCAAGATACAAGAAGAAGAGCAAGAGTAGGGGCACATATGTACGCTATCTATGTGATGAAGAAGGTCATATGATAAAAGGCTATCCGAGTTTAAAGCAAATGAAGAATGCATGCTCAACGGTGGTAGTAAAAGATAATTCAAACATCCTCGTCGTCAGTCAATCAGGCACTTCTTATGGATGTATATTAGATTCATATTGTTGCTTCCACATATGTTCGATGAGGGAGATTTTTTTATGAAAGATCTCTATGCTCGGCGTATAGAGCTATTTACTTACTGATTGCAAGGAGTATGTAATTACTAATATAGAAACAATTACATTAGAGATGTACGATAGAATACATCGCATATTAACGGGAGTTCAGTATGTTCTTAACATATAGAAGAATATGATATTTGTGAGGTCACTTGAGCTCAAAGTTTGTGAGGTATAACTTTGAGATAGAGTCATGCGAGTTACTTGCAAATGACATGTGATCATGAAAAATATCTGGAGCAATGAAGGATACCAATATATGGGCAAACCTAAAGGAATGGCAATCAATAGGAGGTATGAAAAAAAATCCTGATCAGAAGAAGAAAACCGTGTCATCAATGATAAGTAATGAGATCTCAACTGCAATTATGTGCAGAACTGCAAAGACGGTTGTAAAATCTAGCGGATGCAAAGGCGAAGGTGTAATCTGTTGAAAGAAGAAAGACATAGCGGGACTAACTACGAAGTACTATCAAGCATGTGGAGCTCGGTGGTGATACAACCTATGGCATGGATGGCTATAGGAACAAAAAGTGTGGTTAACCAAACTACACAAAGAATTGTCTCTCACGCATATTGTGGTGATGTGCATAAGCCTCTGTAGTGGGGGGCACTCCCAAAGGTGGGAGCAAAAACTGTGGAGCCAACTTGCAGAGAGTTCTTGGAAGAACACAATGACTTCAATGGATAAGGGTTAAGGTGGAGATTGTTAAATATGTTGACTTATATCTAGCTTTTTAGGATGTAAAAAAGTGTGCTGGATGAATTCTAATATGATTAGGATTTCTAATCCTAATATGAGTAGAATTCCTATTTACTTTGGAGAAAAACTAAGGAGGATATATAAATCTAGATGTTAGTCATGGAGAACCCAAGCAAACAAAAAGTCATAGCCCAACTCATCCAAAACTAAAGGTGCATGAGAGGATTAAAGGCTAATTATTATTTAGCACTAGGTTATTGTATAAGGAAATGATCCGAGTATTCTAAAATATTTGAGAGGTTGTGAGAGAGCAATAATCATTTGGGTTTTTTTGAAATTATGCTTAAAAATTTGTCGATCGATTTCGCTAAATCTTTTCTCTCTTGTTGTGGTTACCTCAACATCGTTATTTTGGTTCTCTTCACGAGATTCATCTTTTTCGTTCTTAAAGACTGTGCATGCTCATGCCGTATCTCATAAAACTCTGATCCAATCCGAGAGCTGTTGTGCATTAAAAAAAAGTATCAGAGTGTAGCACTCATAATATTTCCTTCTATTTTTTCTAGGAAATAAGACAAGAAGCATGTGGCACTGTAATATGACCTCTGCACACTCAATTATTCTTGTGATTCTAGCAAACTTGATATGCTAGTGTCCAAACCCATCATGCATCATGATCGATCGATAAAGTCCCGCTCATATTTTGGTCAAGAAATAGCCGTGCCTATATTACAAATCAAAACCCATATCGTGACTTTATGCACACCAAGCCTAGAATAATTTCTACTTCTAGACGGCTAATTTGACTAATGTGAAGCTCGGTTGACAGAATACAGCAATGCAAGCCAAAATTCTTGCGTGTCAAAGCTGAAGGAGTCAAGCTATAGTCAAGATGCACTTCTGTTTTTCTTACGTAGAACGGAGCTATATTCCCATTGAACTAAAAGAACTCCAAGTCAGCCGCCACATCAATCAGACCACTACCCCATTCTCACTGACCACAGGAATCGAACTGCATGCAAAATCAGATGCATATTCTGTTGTATAGTATTGCTTATTTTCTTCCAGCTTTTAAGTTAAGATTCTGTTGTTTTGGCAAATGATTTTACCTTAATTATAAGTGAGTCTACGACATGCTTCATCCATTTATCTAAATATTTTAAGGACATATTTAAAATGCATTAATTATAAATGAAGCGATTCAATCCTTCAAGATTCCTGGGAAATTCTCATGTTTGAGATGGTGCCTAAGCCTATCCAA